>JAWNOB010000130.1:12500000-13750000 GCA_035046265.1 Drosophila bunnanda
GGCGGTGCCCCAGGGAGAGTCACTGGGAGCAGGGCCGAGGACTATAATGAAATGTGTCGGACAGAGCAAATAAAAAGCTGCAGCTAGCTGCAAATAAATAGTTACGCCGTTCGCTGGAAAGCAGTCAACTCTTTGCGGCCACAAAACGAGGGCCAGCACAACACACAAAAAATGTTAAAAATTAAATAGCATAAAAACTTAATGCCCTGTCGGAATTCGGGGAAAAGAGGCGGGAGCCGGGTCCGGTTCGGGGTCCGGCTCCGGCTCCGGGTCCGGGGGCATAGCCAGGGCAGTCACTGACTTATCACGGAGCTGGCCCAAAATGAAACGAAACAAAGTGAAATGAAACGGGAGCTGTATAATTTTAAGCATTGACATTTGCGGTTGCAAGTCATTATTTGGGCTTCCTCTGAGCACGTTAGGGTGCATCTGTATCAGAGTCCTTCAAAAATAATTGTCCTTATAATATCCAATTCTGGCAAAAGTATTTGTTATTATTTATAAAGGTAGCGAAACCTTTTTGCAAGTATTTATGTATTAGGTGTCTCTGTTCGTGGCAGGAAAACTAAGTTGTATCCTTAAGTGATTATAAGCTGAACTATTTTTAAGGTGCATCTGTATCAGAGTCCTTTAAATAATTGTCCAACTACATAGAAGAGCCTTATAATATCAAATTCTGGAAAATGGATTTGTTATTATTTATAAAGGTGGCAAAACCTTGTTGGCATGTATTTATGCAGGAAAACTAAGTTGTATCCTTAGGTGGTTATAACCTGAATTATTTTAAAGATTAGTTTAAGTAAGTTTTCAATGGGTTATGTGTATAAAAACCAGTTTTAAATAGCTTTGTAATTATTATTTAAATTCACACAGGATCACCCTAGTGCTCTGCTTTCCCCATTTTTTGCTCTCTCCTTCTCGCCTGTGTGTGCGCCATGTCATTTTGGGTTTTCCTTTCAGTTCTTTGGCATTTCTCTTGCGTTTTTTTCTTCTCGGTAGCTCGCCGCTTCTCACTTCCGCTTTGGCAACTTCCGCAATTTTACTTTGAATTATAGCCGAGCGTATTAATTTAAATGTCGACAAAAGGCGCATAGCACAAAAATAAACACCAGCCGAGGAGGAGAGAGCGAGCCGGCTAAATGTAAAGACGAAATTACTACAGAAAAAGTCGTATTCGAAACTGCAATGGCTGCGGGACGACGAGGACATGCCAGGGTCTTCATACTGTCTTCCCCTTTTTGGTAGGACTATTGTGAGCGATGTTTGATTAAAATTATGCCCGTCGCCCCAGCACTTATCCCCCATCTGCACTCTGAAGTGCACTTCAATTTGCCTTTGTAGACTTTTAATTAATGCGTTGTGGCAGCAGCCATCTGTTCTTGGTCGCTACCAAACAATGGAGTCGGAGTTGGTCAGAAGAGCCGTCTAAATCTATCGCCAGGATATTTCTATGGTCATCTATTTGTGTATCTGGCGGTCCTGCCGCTGTGTGGCATCGTGTGTATCCGAGTGAGCAAGCGCGATAATGAAAATTTATGTACGAAATTTAATTAAAACATACCTCGGGCTGTGTTTCGCCATGGACGATGCAGACCAGCGTGGCCTCGTGCCCCTCGCCGGAGAAGACCACGGGACGCTCCACGGAGATTTCCGGCGAAACTGTGCGGGGGAGAGAACGTAAGGAAATTAGTTAATAACATGAACGCGAAAAATCAATGGCCAAATGGCCCCGCCAGCCAATCGCGGCCAGAAAGTGTAAATAGTGATGGGAGCCGTGTAATTAGCACATGTAATGGCGACGACTCCCCACCAAAATTACATATAAATTCTTAATAAATGTCAGAAAGACCGTCGGTGCCCGCAAGGCATTTCAATAATTGCCAGTCAACCAATAAATGTCGGTAAGTGTGTAAATGTAATAAAAGTCCTTTCCTCTGCGGGCGGAGTATGTGGCTCCACATCCCCTACACGCCGCACCGACCACGGCCAGGACTCCATCATCATCTACTCGACTGCAAGCGAGCGCGTTAAAAGTCAATACCAGTTCGAAATCGAAATCAGATTTGACATAAATTGAACTGACAGTCGAACTCCGTGGCACAGTGGTGCTCGGCAAAAAATTAATTCGTTTCGCTGCCATTGTATGGAGTACACGCCAACATTAAATTGGTCGTCTAGGATATCAAGTAATATATCCTTGTATCCTTGAACCAACAATATTTTTGAGATATTAAGAACTGGAATAGAATTTCGTACTGCGGGAATATTACTAATATTCAAAATGTGTAATTTAATGAATATATTTCGTCCTTAATAGAGAAGCCAATTCTCTTAATGTGCCTATTACGGGTTTAGTTTTTCTGCATTATCTGCTTCTATTTCAATACACTGGGCACTCCCTTATATTAACAATATAAATAGTTTTATGAAAATCCCCCCTACACTATTTCTGCAGTGTAGTGATGTGGGAGCAAGTGGCATACTTACACAGAACATGGAGCACGACCTGGCTGGAAGCGGGCTGGCCGACGCGATTGTTGGCCGTGCATATGTAGACGCCGCCCTTGTGCCGGTCCACATTCTCGATGGAGAGGACGTGCGAGTGGAGCTTCTCCTCGCCTGGAACGGGGCAAATGAAAAATGCAACTCAATAAAAAAAGCCAAGACCGAGAGTGGGAGTCAAGGATTCCGGGAGACCAGAAGCCGGAGCCCAAGGAATGACAGGGCCAATTACGGGGAATCAATGTGCGGCACACTGACAGTGATGTCCGGTCGGACACCGCGGGGTCACCGGACAGCCGTAACCGCCAAACAACGCAACGCAACCCACACACAGCGTGTGGCAATATTATATTTAATAACAAAAGGAGGGGCAAGGACGAAGCGGAGGCACGGCATATAATTTCTTTGACTTTCCATTTTTATGGAAATTGTTTAAAGTTTCTTTTACGACTGTATTCATTTACTTTTGCCTCGCCTCCCATGGCCCGTCCTTTGTTGCTCTTTATGATTTTAATTTGCGTGAGCTCTGGTTGCTTGGTCCTTGGTCGCTCGGTGCTCGGTTGTTTGGCGGCATCCTTTTTGTTGGGCTGTTGGACTGCTGGCTCTCGGGTCCTGGCACTTATGCACAATCTTACCGTTGGGCAAAATATTATTTTTGCGGCTCCAAGTCACATTCGGCATTGGATTACCCGTGGCCGAGCACTCGATGCGCACCGACGAGCCCTTCTTGACTTGCAAATGTCCGCCGGTGCTAATGTGATGAATCCTCGGTGGCACTGTCGGGCAAATAAACAGAGAAGAGAGTGGTAAAAACACATTAGAAATGGCCAAACAAACCGGGTCCAGTCCCAGTGTCCCCCGTCGTCCACGAGTTCGCCATCGAAATGTATGCAAAGTGGGCCCGGCAAGGACATCACACAATTTGAATAAATAAATGCGCCCCGAATGCAAATTGAATGGGGGGAAAACGACGTTTACGCGTCTCCAACTCGGACTTGAACCCTGACCCCAGTCCCGATCCCCCCTGATTCCCCCGATTCCCCATTCTGGCCCCGCTGGGGCATAGTTTGATTTAATTCGGGACCGGCGTTTATTTATACTTGCGGCGGCATTATTTTACAGCTGTTAAAAATTATGTCCGCTGTGCGGCGGCTAAATCAAGGACAATGGCAGCTGCCGCTCCAGTCGATGGCTTCATTCCATTTTATGGACATTTCTTATGCATTATTATATATATATTTTTTTTTGCTGTTTTGTTTTTCTTTTTATGCGAGAATGGCAGCCAAACAGGCCAGTGGCAGTGGTTGGTCTTTGTTTTTGCGGCCGTTGTTTGCCTTCAGAGTTTGTGATTTTGCGCTTAGTTTATTTTTTGTGTCGGCCATTTTCTACTCTCTTTTTGTTTTGTTTAAGCTCTCGGGGAATTTGTTCATTTGCCATGGCCGTAAATTGGGGCCATGTGCTGATATTTTCTTTTCCCTCAGAAATAGCCACATTTAAGTGGCAGCATCGACAGCTCCATAAGCCGAAAGGCGCAAGGAGACGCTCTCGCAGGCTCAATACGAGGCGATAGAAGGGGCTCGAGCCAGGCTGCATCTCTGATTAGGTCCCAATCAAATTATCACAGACCCAGCCAAGCGAGTGGCCCCACAAACATGTGTTATTGATGCAATTCTTTCAAAACATATACGATTTGCAATATATCAAATAATATATTCGATTGCTCTGGCCAAAACAAATAAGCCCTGCCAGGATGGCTGCTCAGCTCGGATCTCTCGCCCTCCCAAGGATATTTGCATTCGAAAGAAAATTACAATTGATCACCGAGGCAGGAGGAGGGGCGCACAAACAGCTCACAGCTCGTAGGTCATGCTTACACAGAGAGAAAATCGGGCAGCATTACAGAAAGCCTTCATATATAAACCTTAGCTAAGTCCTTGAAAATAGTTTTCTTGAGAAATAATGACCTCCTCTCTTGTATCTTACATTTCACAATATAAATAATATATCCCAAATGTCCCTGGTATTTTTCTTCCTGTGCAGTGGCTCGAGTGTGGAGTGCTCTGTCCTCCTGCAGCCACAAAATATGCATTAGAGTGTAATAAATCATGAGCCCGGCAAAAGGCGCAGCGAAAGGACTCGGCAAGGACTCGCCAATGAAGTTGCAGGCTGCTGAGCTCCTCAGTTAGTGTGTGTGTGTTTGTGTGTGCACGTTTGGAATATTCCCAATATTCTCACGCTTTGTATACTCGCATATTGAATTCAATAAATATGTCTCCATTGCGGGAGACTTGCGGATTGGGTCGCGCGGGGGACCAAAGCTCTTTTAATACTCCATACCCGGCACTGAAATTGATTTCAACTGTGCTGTGCGGCTTGTAATACGTGGATTGCGGCGTGTAATGTCATGCAGATGACGACTACTTAATGGGTCTCAATCTTCCAGACCGACGATGTGCCTCGCTGGCTGAATGGCTTGCGGGCAGCTGGCAAAAATTTTAATAAGCAGCTCTTTCAAAGCACTTGCCGCAGTGGCCGCAGTATCTGGATCAAGAGCAGGAGCGGAAGCAGTCTCGGGACGAGGAGCGGCGGTTGCGGCCAGTTTTGACAGAGTTTGTTTCATATTGATTTCGAGGCATCCACGGCTGGTTGCCGGTTGCCGGTTGCTGGTGCGGTGGTGCCTCAACTTCTGGCCCTGGTTTTGCGGCTCGCAAACTCGCCCTCAAGCCCGGTCCATGCCCAGTGAGCCACCCACACATGCTGCTCTGCCTGCGAGTTGGCTTAAAGTTGAAGTGCGCCGGATTGTGGGCGGCAGACGGAAACTTCGCTTAAGTAATTTAAATCCATATTCTGTTGCAGCCGATAAAGTTAGTGCTAAAACTTAAGCGGCTGCCGAGAGCTGGGCATTTAATTGTGGTCCCACTACTGGGCAAGGGTGCTCTTGGTAATTTGTCTCAGCTTTCCCCAAGAAACTCCGACTCCTTGGCTCCGTGAGTGTTCAGCATTTGTTTATCGTCCTTGTGGCATATAATTATGACACACCTCGGCTCACCCAGCCCCCTTGCCGCAGCCCGGCATCCTTTGTTATTGTACAAACATTGTTGTTCCACCCATTGTGCTAGCCATAATTAAATGCCGCCCTTCTCCACACACACACACACCTGTCTCCGCATCCGTATCCGCCTGATGTGGCGTCTTCCGCTCCACTCCTTTCCCATGCCCGTGGCTCTTGTCCCGTGTCCGTGTCCGTGTCCGTGTTCGTCTCCGTGTCCTTGTCCAGTTGTTTTGGCATATAGTGCATATAAATCACGGCTACCAGCTTCATTCTCTATGCCAAACCGCACACGGTCGGTGCAATAATTATGATTTCCGGTTCGATGATGCCATTGTTATCGATACTTTAAGTAGAGCCCTCGCCTTGGGCCTTTGCGGTCGGCAGGACCTGTAATTACGCTGCTAATTGCAAGCGCCGTGCACACCGATTTGAGTTAGAGGCAATCCAATCCGATTTCAATACGATGCGCATTAAAGTCACGCGCGAAAAAGGCATTTAAAAAGCGCTTCGATGGCCGTGATAAAAATGTGCAAATTGCCGCAACGCCCGACCGCACAACATAATGTTTTGCGGTTGGATTTGGTCAGAGAATCCCACCCAGTTTCGCTCCCGGCCCCACACCGATACCGACACCGCCACTGACACCATAACCAAACCGAATGGCGACAGCCTGCCACCAGCTAATGGATGGATTGTGGATGGGCATGTCGAAGCCTAATTGGTTTTATTAAACGTCATATGAATAATGCCCGCTGCATCTGCATTTCGCGGGGTTAAATGGACGAAAATGCTTTCAGGTCCTTGACACAGATTCCGGTCCTTTTGCCAGCTTCCCCTAGTTTGCTCTGGGCCAACACAGATGTACATATAACCTTGGCGGACTCATCAAATATTAAAGCCCCGTTGGTTAGACCTCAGCTAGGTGAGTGGCAGATGTCCCGGGACACTGCTGCCTGTCCAGTGTCCTAGTGTCCTAGCTCTTCGTCCAATTATTGGGGGAGCAAGTGGGGGGCACAAGGAGCAGATATTAATGCCCGGGCCATATTAAAAGATTTGTCAACGGGCAAACTTTGGGCCATTGTTTTGCCCTTGCCCACGGGCAGCATCCGCAGCAGTTCGGGGCGACGGAGGCTGCTCCATTTTTTGGCCATCGCCGGGCTAATGTCTTTGTAAGTGCTGCGCCGGCCAAGTGCAAAACTTTGGCAGTGGCGCACATTATTTTTTCATCTTTAGTGTGAGCCAAACTGAAAGTAATTTACGCTCGTAAAAACTGCCAAGCCGAGATGCCAGAGAGCGGCAAACTTTATGAAATTTATATACGAATACGATGGGTGCGGGCCGGCCGGGTTCGGTGTGGGTTTGGGTGTGGGTTTGGGTTTGGGTTTCGGTTTGGATTTCTGATTTTTCGGGAACGAGCTGGAGTCAGGAGGGTGCCAACCAGGACCGCTGCTGTCCGACCGTGTCTGCTGCTGAGCCTATAAAAACTTCGACAGCGCATTATTTTCCCTGTTCTCTCCTTTGACAATAATGGGGATTGGGGGACACCAACAACGGGAGCAACAAAAACTGGGCGAGAAATTTACGTGCGCTGCGAAGTTCAATAAACGAAATATTTCTGGCCATGATCATTATTTGGCAAACGGAGCGCATAATAAACACATAAAATAAACAAAACTTTTCAATAATCGACTTTTTCCCGCTCACTCGCTCTCCCTCTCTCTCTGCCGGTTTTTCTTTGTCGTCATCGTGGTTGTGTTTCCCCGCACCAAGGAGTTTTCCGTTTAATGTTTGCCTGCGGCGACGCCCAAAAAAAAAAAAAAAAAAAAAATGAGGGGAGCTGGTAAAGGGAGTTGGAAGCAGTGGCAGGACCACAAGCCGGGACCGGGGCCAGGACCAAGTTTCAATGACAAATGAAAAAAGTTGTGGCTGCTAAAATAAATACGCATTTTTTATAGGCCGGCCTCTGCTTTGAAATAATGTTTGAACGAAAATCCATACATCTGTGTGTTTAAAGCGCCTTAAATTCGGCAATAAAACTATTTTTTAATCGCACACAGATAGGGACAAGGAAGGAGACGTGGCACTTTGGAGATTTGGGGAATTGTATCGCAATTTGCATGCACCGCACACATACACTTGCCACAGCGCCGCCAGGACTCGTGGAACAGTTAAAGGCAAGTGTTGGCCTGGCCAAAAGGCGTGGCTCGAACGCAGAGACACGCACACACAGTCAGTCAGAGAGCGAGGCGTATGCAAATAAAGGGCAACATTGTAATTGGGGGGAAATATATGTAAATTATTCATCATTGCTGATTAGAAGCCCGGCCGAAGGAAAGGGAGCTGGGAAAAGAAACAAAGCTCAAAGCCCGGCCGGAGTCGTGTGCTTGTTAGGCGACCTCTCCGGGACTCCGTCTCCGTCTCCGGGTCTCCCTCTCCGCTTCCGGAAATAGTCGAACAGGGCTAAAGCGGAGCCAAAGGAGCAGCAATTTGCATCCGCTCCAGCCGGTTTCTCCGGGGGATAGGGATGCAGGCAGCCAGGCCTAAGGATTCCGGAGCGGAGAATGAGCAGCGATTCCGGGCAAATGGCAGATTAGTTTTGATTTTTTCGCCGCTTCAAAAATTCCACTTTCTATTGAATCTTTGGCCGTAAAGCGGCCAAATTGCAAGCAAACCTACTTTGCATATTTGAGTGGCCCGGACGCATAAAGCACTAAGCACTAGGCACTCAGGACGTAAGGATATGTTAATTTGACCAACACACAACACAGCCTTTCAGCCGGAGGAGAGGTGCCCAATCCCGTGCCCGTGCCCATGCCCTTACCCAAGCCCGGTGCCCGTATGATGAGGCCTAACAATGGGGCCCAAGTGATTTGAGCCAGCCGCATAAATTTCGCCCATAAAAATCCCATGGAACGTCAATCCGGCAGATTGGAACTTTGCATAACAATGCAAAAGTGCCGAAAAGTCGTTCACAAATTTGTGAGAGTAGTCTATATGCATATATATTGTGTATCCTGTAGCCGTTATAGTACTTACCTAGTATCTCGACCGTGTGGGTGATTTCGCGCGGATCCATGGTGGCAATCTGGCAGATGTAGTCGCCGGCATCCGTGGGCAGGGCATCCCGGATCTGCAGATTAAATCCGTTGACCAGGCGGACCCGAGGATCGGGCGTAACCTTCACTGAGCCGGCGGTCAGTATGGCAATGCCGCGCTTCCAGGCCACAACGTACGTGTCTGTAAGTGGAATCGAATGTCGAAATCAGTATGGAATCATAATTGATAATTTCCGCTCGAGAGTTATTAAATCGAATGGCGGATTCAAGTGGCTGCGTTGCATTGGCAGCGCAAATTGAAAAGTCAGAATTCAAATGACTCAATTACGGCCCGCTTCAAAGGATCTAAAAAGGCTAGGAATTCAATTTGGCATGGACCCGCACACACACACACACGCGCATCCAAAGGCAGATCCGCATCCACATCCACATCCAGATCCAGAGTGGAATATAAACCGCAGACAGGCGGCGGGAACAACACTGGATGAGAGTCAGACAGGCACTCAGTAACACCCACTTGATATCCGCTAATGTGCGGCATTTGCAATCATATGCCAGAATGGGAGGCAGTCGGAGGCA
The DNA here is from genome assembly GCA_035046265.1 of Drosophila bunnanda. NCBI lineage: Eukaryota > Metazoa > Arthropoda > Insecta > Diptera > Drosophilidae > Drosophila > Drosophila bunnanda. The sequence goes on from JAWNOB010000130.1 coordinate 12,509,190, forward strand.
CCAGGATGCTTTCAGCAGGAGCAGGAACAGTGCCAGCATGCTGCCTAGCGGAAGGAAGCCAGCCAGACACATGTGAACACATCTAAGCTAGGGTGGACCATCCATACTCTCTGCATTCCTTTTCAAAGTTTGCTCCTTAAAAAGCTGCTTTTAATCCCTTGGCTTATATTCTTAAGAGTTTTAATTTGAATATTTATTCCCATTAAGTTTATATATCTTAAGGTCCGGCCTAATGTTTGCTCCAGCACTCATTCACGTACGGCAATGGCGTATTCATCGAACTCATTAATTGTGATTCCTTTTTCAATTTATGTGAGTTCCTCGATGTAAATTTCCGCGCGCGTGCAGAGCACGAAACAAGAAGGGGCGGAAGTGGAGCCCAGTGGCAGGGGAACTGCCAGTGGCAGTGGCAGTGGCAGTGGAAGTGGAAGTATTGAAAATGTGTATTGAAGCTACCGGATTTGGTACTAATGATGTATGACTTCCGTGTTTCGGCGCCAACGAGTGGCGTTCATTAAAAATTAAAACAATTTCGCCCACCATCGATGACTAAGTGTGCTCTTCTGCTGCCGAAAAATCAAAAGTACCGGGAAATTATGCACAGCTGCGCTCAGATAAATAGCATCGATTACTCAGCTTTGTTTAGCAGACAACTTCTTAAAACATTTTGTATTTAAGTTAAGTAAAGTGCTCCGTAACTAGTACTAGAATCGTACGATTTAATTATTATACCCTTGTAGTCAGATGCTCCTAAAGCTGGCAAGGAGTCGTTTCCGACCCTATAAAGCATATATATTCTTGATCAGCATCAAAAACCGAATCGATCTAGCTATGTTCGACAAAAATTTAATTTTTTCAAAATTTTGAAAATTTTATAAGGGGTTAAAATTGTCAAAAATTATCAAAAAATTTTAATTTTCTTAATTTTGATATTGAGTAAGCAGATTTATTGGCGTTATAAAAACTAACATAGGAAATCTTTCCGAATTAAAATTAATGCATTATTGGCAAAGTTATGAGTTTTTTAATCAAGGATGTCTCGTACAAAATTGTCATAAAAATATTGTTTTAAAGAATGCTCATTTTGAGCTTAGTTAAGATCAATTTCCGACGCGATTCTATAATTTAATTGGAAACTGCAAGGATATATAACTACGGCTTCCTGAAATTAGTTTCCTTTATAGTTTTTCTTTAGTTTTTTTTACTTCTTGGATCTATTTAAAATCAATTATATGAAAGTCTGATATTTTACTGAAATTACCTTGGTCCCAGCTGTTTGGAGGCGACTCGCTCTTTCTCAAATTGATTTTACCCCGTACGCAAACACACCGGAGCCACACTCCAGGACATGCACCAAGCACCAGTTCCAGTTCCAGTACCAGACCGAGTGCGAGTGCGAGTGCGAGTGCGAGTGCAGCAGGAGCCGAGTTCAGCCCGAGTTGGCTGGGCCGTAATAAAATGCTTATGAAGTCATTTACATGCGCATTCAAAAAGCGTATTTATTTGCAATGAGTTCAACAACATCAACAAGCCAAGGTACGAGCTACGCTCCGGTGGTGGTGGTGGTGGCGGTAAAGGCTGCCAGGCTACCAGGTTGTAAGGCTGTAAGGCTGAAAACCTGAGAGGCGGCAGGCTATGCAGGCTATGCAGTGCACTGCAAAAACAAATAAATAAACGAGCACCACCTGCTGTCGTTAGCGTGCCCTAAAAGGAGGAGCTGCCGGCGGTGGGGTAGGTGGCGGATTTGCCGCAGGAGCAGGAGGAATTGTGGTCGCTGGGCCTGCTGTGGATGGGTGTCCCTGCCACAGAGAGACTCGATAGAGAACGGAAAATATAATTCTTTGGGGCGGCGAGGTGCAAGGGCATTGAGTTGTGGGCTTTGCGCCACGAGTCCCACTCCTCGCAGGCATCGTGCTTAGGAATTAGAGGGGGGAACGGAGTGCAAGTGTTGCCACATACGTACTTTACGTGCTGGCGATGTGCAGTCATATCATATTAGCCGCCTGATTGAGTTATGAATGAAGCAACGTCAGTCGGTGCCAAGTCGAATTTTTGCGCAGGTACATAAATGGAAATTGGGCAAGAGGCTTCAAAATTGCACAAGTCAAAGCGCACTGCACAATATCTTCTGGCTGTCAATTATTTGGTTTCGTTGGGGGATTTGAAGAGCACACAATTGGTTAATTTTTAACGAGTTCCTACTAATTGGCAGGCCTGTCAATGGGCTTTGAAAATATGTATAGAAATATCATTGTTCTGGTGAAGGAGCCATGGCATTGCAATCCACACCGATAGAAATGGGGGAAGCTTTGCAATTTCAAAAGCGGACTAAAGGCCTGCCATTTAATACTCGTCTACATTTAAAGGTTTTACTAGAGGAATTTTCCCTAAGAGTGTGTTTAGAATTCAACGAGAGAGTTGAATTCCTTACGGACTATGGAAATAATTATTCTGCAGACGCCTTTCGGCAGCCTCTTGCTCTCAAGAAGCCAAGATTGAGCAGGACTCGAGACCGGGAATCGGTACTCCGGGACTCAGGACTCCGGGACTCACGACTCCGGACTTAGGACTCTTGTCCGATGCACGGCTCACATAAATAAGGAGAGCCTTGTTCATGTGTGTGCCACTGCCGGCTGCAACTAAATAAATTGTTAACTAAAATAACAACAATCTAACGAAAACAAGCAAAACACGAAACGCCTCAATTTCCGGTTTAAGTGTTCTAAACTAAATAGAAACGCACACAGGCACACAGGCACACACGGAGCTGTGTGTTGGCTGGTTAAGCGGAGAAAGGCGGGAGACGAAAAGGGGCGGAGCAGGCTGGGCATTACGACAACAATACATGCAAACAATTGCGCCGTTAAGCGAGCGGCAAGCGGAAAAGCGGCAGAGCGGGGAAAGCGGATGAGAATGACCGAGTGGCTGGCATGGGGCGGAAACTCGGTAAAAGCATTTCGGTTTCTGTATGTCGGGCTCATCCTCGCTGGGCTCACATAAACACGGCCTCCTGGACAAATGGTCGACCGCACGTCCTGCTGCAGAGAGCCGCCGGTTCATTGTTTACAGCCGAAAGCCAACTTTTAGTTTTCTACACTTCACCCAGTGACAGAGATACATATATTCACACAGGCAAACATGCACACCAGCGCACACACAAGCACACTAACAAACACATATAACCAATTCAAATATGGCCAATGCTCGCATTGTTGCAACAGCGCCTTTGTGTGTTTGCTCTGGGCATACTGTGCGTATGCGCAATATGCCAACCATCGCCAGCCACCAGCCACCAGCCGCCTTCGCCACCGCCACCGCCTTGAGCTGAATTTTCTCGCAGTGTGGCTGCCTGGCAGCAGGCGACGGACCAAAGGCCGACCAACGGACATGTTGTTTGTCTGAGCGCAATTTATTGCATGTCGGAAAGGCCAATATTATAAGATGATGACCCCCGAAGATAAACGATGTTGCGGCTAAGCCGCCGCAGGCAAACTACACTGGCGAGGGGGTCCGACTTATCTGCAACTTCTTGCTAAACTTTGCCAGTGTTTGCCAGAGTGTGTTAAGTGTGCGTGTGTGTACGTAAAAAGCGAAATTAGAACTGTAAATGGCATTAATATTGAAACTTTGTTGCCTCCGCTGTACCGCCGCACTCCATTCGAAGTGCGGGGCACGGAGTGCTCGCTCCGGAGTCCTCAGTCCGGAGTCAAGTGGTCCGTTCTGCTGTTTGCACAACTTCAACTTTTGCGGTACGATTCCATTTCCGTTCGCTCGCCGGGCAACTGCAGCAGAGCCAGCAGGGCCGGCAGGGTCCTGTGCCAGTAATAGTAATAGTTTCTCGAGCGCCGGCTCTCCATCAAAGCGTAATGAGCGTTTGTATGGCCGCAATGACGGGGTTTTTGTGTTTTGAATTTTATTGCATTCGAGTTTACAGTCACAGTCCGTTACAGTCAGTTGCCAGTTGTTAAATGTTTTTGCTCTGACTGTGACTGTGTTTGCCTGGCTCGTTGCTGTTGTTGCCGGGAAACCGCAATGAAAAATTCACACGACACACTGGCCAGTCGGCGGCATAAAGCGCTTTGCATGCAGACAAGTTGAGCAGTGGATAAAATGGCCAGAGCAATTAATTAGCCGATTTGAAAAGGCTTAAACAATGCAACAATATACATATAACGAGGGCAGGCAGCCATTCCGGACCTTTTTTCGTAAATGAAAATATTATGAGGGGAAATTAAATCGGTTTTACCAAGGATTAAGTGAGCTTGCCGTCGCTCTGCCCACATATTTGTGAACGTTTTAAGAATGGCCAAGTTTACAAGCATAAATTATATAATAATATTTACTCGTTTCAAAAGGCACAGCCTGGGGATTAACATGCAAATTGGCCTAAGCAAACGTCCGAGGCCTAAACTGATCCAAAAGAACACTCTGTCACCTGTCTTTGTTTGTTTTCTTTGCCAGGACACCGGCTCATCCTTTGACCGGACAGGTGAGGGGATATTGAGCACACAAGCCCGAGAAACTGAGAAACTGAGAAACTGGTATTATAATTACGCTTTGACAGAATTACGGCCACACCCACCCAATCCCACTTATGATCAAAGAAATATTTCGTGCTTTTCCCCGTCGCAAATTTGTTATAGCCGGGTTCAAGTATTTCCACTCTAGAAGGTTCATTCTAGCCAAGTCCGAATGCTCTCTGTGCTTTGTTGCTGCCATGGGGAAAAGCAGGAGTGAAAACAAACAGGAAAACAGACAACAGAGAGCAGACAATGGAATAAACAGTCTTTGGGTGCCAGACATTGGAGAGCAAATAAAAATTCAAATGAAATGATAATGATGAAATGTTTCACTGTTTCACTGTTTGCTCGCATCCAGACACGACTATCGCACTCGCAGTGGATCCCAGTCGCTGTTCCTGTCGACTCCCCGGAGCACTCGAGCTGAAAGATTACTCTTTCGGGGCGCAGAGCTGCGTAATAAGTGTTTAAAGGCATTTTCATATAATATGGAAATGCTCACACACGCACTCCGGCTCGCCGCCTTTGTGTGATTTCCTTTATTTTTCCGTTCGAATTTTACGAGTTTGCATCCATAAAACGGAATGAAAATGCGCATAAATTGTACAAAGTGCCGCTGCAGAGTTTCACTGCAAAACTCGTCGTTTTAGTGGGGCCTTAAAAATTCTATCAATTATTTTTTACACTTTATGTGCGCGGCCATAAAAAGGGATGCGTTCCGGCTCACCTGTGCCCCCGCAAATCGCTGGATTCCGAATCGCTCCTAATCATATTTCACTCGGCGACGCGGTGTGCCATAAAGCATGCGTTATTAAAAAGCAAGAAATCGCGCCGCGGCTTCGTTTTTAATTATTCCGCTTAAGGACGCTCCTAAGCCGCGAGCCGAGCAATGCCAAGTAATGGAATTGTCGTATGGGCACTTTATTAGCATAATGTGGCCTTAGCCAGGGGACACGCTGTGGAACTGGGGAAAGTGCAGGGTAATCCAACGCCCAGGCAATTTATTTCCCTCGTCCTGTATTGTCCCGGCGGCCGCCTCCTCCTTTTCGTATTTACTTTCTTGGTCTTGAGCTCCACTCCGGTATTTTCTGCTCTGTGCCCTGCTTTTTTATTATTAGTACCCAAATGCCCGCAGCTATAATTTTGTTGCAGAAATTGTCTATGTATCGCATCGTCTGCGTTGCCAGCCCCGACCACGTCCCCGTCAGCGTCCTCGTCTTGGTCTTAGACTTGGTCCTCGTCTTCGTCCTAGTCGAAGTTGCAGAGTTCGTCCTTGTCAGAGGCAATCAAGTGCATGAGAAACGCAAATGAAATTCTTTGTTCTGTATTTCCTTTTCTTATGAACGGAAACTCCTACCGCAGACTTTCCCAGCACATATGTATGCGTCTACATAAGCGGGTACATATGTACTATACAGTGTGCGAGATAGTACACGGTGAGAAAGCACATCAGTTTTAATTATTTGCCATTGATATAGAGAAATCAATAATATAATTCGACTGATTTGAAGTAACTCTCAAACATTCAGATTCCATCGATGGTGGAATCAATCCTAACTATAAATTCTTTCCTTCTGGCAAACTCTTTTCCCTGTGTACACATAAAATGTACCCCAAGTGTCTTGGGTCCCAGTTTTTATGTAACATTTTGTCCACGACGAGTGGCCCAAGTTTTGACCAGCTTGGGCGGCACTGTCTTGGCCTCCCACATTTCACATCCTCACATGCTGTTGCTTATGCTAAATCCTTGTTATGTACAAATAATCTCGCACACACGACCGCATTTAAATTGAAAAACGTACACGGACGCTGGCCGGGGCAGCGCTCAAATGCCAAGACTTGAGTGGAGCGGAAGACCGCAGCAAAAACCCCGTGACCACTACACATGTCTTGGACGGATGCCACTCGCCGGGGGATGGCCGACGTCCGTCGTCCGATGTCCGATTTGACCGCTGGTCCTGTTTTTGTGCGGTCGGGGCTGCCAGAACATTCCGGACAGTAAGCAGGGAGCTGAAATTTAGTCCTGGCCCGGGATTAATGCATAGTTGTGGGCATCGCATAATGTCGGCTTAATTATTTGTAGGGCAGAGCCTTCGACCGCAGCATTTAAATGCAAGCTGCGTGGGCGAACCTGGTCGTGTCGGTATGCCTTGCTTATTTCTACATTTCCCCATTTCCGCCTTGCCGCATTTCATCATTTCCCCTCACTTACCCGTGTTGGCCACCTCGCAGGGCAGCACTATTGTCTCGCCGGTGATAAATTTGAATGTCTCCGAACGTGATATGAACATGGGCTCGTTCTTTGTCATCAGGCTCTGGGCGGACACTGCAAAGAAGACACACAGAGACAGAGAGACAGACTTTTAATATCAAATGCCTTTTGGTATTTTCCCACAAAATATAAAGTAAATTACTCAAAATATTATTACTCGGCTCTGACACACACACAGACAATCGGTTGAGTCTCGGCTTGTCGAGTCTGTGAGCACACACTTTGCCTCTCAGGACATCCTCTCTGCACAGATGCTGGTGATGTGTGTGGCTAATTGGTTTAGTGCATTTAAGAATATTTGTCAGATGTCGGCCAGAGTTCATAAAGTGCATTTTATTATGCCCATCCAATGAAAGTTGACAAATTTACGCACGGCCGTCAGAGGATTGCGATGGATGGGGAAATAATTTAATGCACTTGCTGTTGATTTGCTAATCAATTTTATATGTCAATCCACCGCCTGAGTGTGGGTTGTGTGTGCTTGTGCGTCTGCATCTTGTCCTTTCCTATCGCTCTGGCGTATGTGTGTGCGTGTAAAGTGTTAAAATGCACTTAAATATTTAAGCATACTTTTGGGCCAGTGCTCTCCGGTGAGCCCTGAATTAATTCAATTGTTTAAACAGACCGGCACACACACCGAAATTGGAGTATTCGTGTCTTGCATAATTTATTCAGCCCCAGTGGTGACCGCATCAAAGGCCCGACTGCATGCCAGGCGTATTAGAGTATTTATTTGGTTTTGTAATTAAACAATGATTATTGCATAAATAGCCAGGCACTGCGGCCAGCCCCAATTAAACTCAATTAAATGCCGCACACCCATCATTTGTCGTGGGTTTGGGGGTCCGAGGGTCCCCAACGGATACGCTCATATCCGGTAACAAGGTAATCGATTACTTTTAGTGTGACAGGGCCAAATGCGGATACAGATACGAGTACGCTGGGCGCACTTCCGCACGCAAAAGTAAACGGAGCGCCATCAAGGATCCCCGAGTGCCGGCCTGGCCCAGGACGAACCAAACACAAAAAAAAAAAAAAAATAGGGAGAAAGCCAGGAAAAACTGGAAAAACTGTGCGTCAGCTACAAAGCTACGACAACGAGGTCCGTCGATGCCAAAAGGCGAGGGCAAACAATTTAATACGTTTAAGCGAATGTGTCAACAGGGCAAGCTGCCTTGAGCCTGGGGGCTCTCAGCGAACAATGAACGGGGCGAGGGTCCTGCGGATGCGGATGCGGACGCGGATGTGAATGCGAATGCGAAAGCGAAAGCGGATGCGGGCAAGGACCTAGCACTTTTGACACCATGACAAGGCCTGACGTGGCCAGCCAAGGACCTGGAATTGAATTGATTCGATTACGCTGCGGGCACAATAATGAAGTGTCAAATGTTGTATTTATCTGCTGCGGAAACATTCGGCCGAGGACTAGAGGAGAGTCCTTTGGAGTCGGCACAAAAAATAGGTGGGCCAGGCCAGAAGTCAGCGGCACGCACTTGCGAGGAGTGGAGGCTGTCAGGACGACACAGGACTTGGCACGACCCTCGATGCCATGTCGCTGGCATTTTATTTGATTCCTTTGCTGTTTTTTCTGCTCTTCTGCCTTCGTCCTGTGACCTGACTTGTGCCGCCGCCGCCGCCGCCTATTTGGGTTTTGTTTTGCTTTGTTTAGCTTTGCTTTGGATATTCCTGGGCTGGTAAATATAATTTCTTTTGTAGCCGGCTAGCCAGCTCCGAGCCAGGCTCGTTGGCTGCGACAATATTTTCGCAAGACGGATAAAGGCGTTGGCAGCACGTGCCTGTGCTCCTGTCAATCGGGTCCTTGATGCGGATAATAACGAAATAATGTCAGCAGAGGCGAGTTCCGCCAACGGAAGGGTTTCCGGCCATGCCAGCTCTCTGCGTGTTGCCTGCCGTCTTGGGATTTGGCGCTGGAGTGCTAATAAACCCAATGACTTTGTGCCACTTGGGCCCTGATCCGCAGCCAGTGTCCCGGAGGACCCGCCTCTCATTTGTAGCCACACGTTCCGCAGGACTATATCCTGCATATTTATTTGATTTAATTTTTATGCTCCGCTCCCCAGAGGTGAATATATGAACTTATTGAACCGAATCGAACCGAAAGTCGAATTGGAGTTGCAAGTTTTCTGTTTGTGTCTGGTCAGCCCGGCTCGGTTCTGTGTGTGTGTGTCCACAATTCAATTTCAATTTTCCAATTTTAGTGCCCATTCTGAGGCCCTGAGGCCCCTCCCTCTTCCGCTCCTCCGCTCCACCGCTCGCTGGCAACGATTTTTTGTTTTTGCGGTTTGATATTCAAAGTTTTTCCATTAAAGTTATTCGCAGAGAATAAGGAAAGTTTCCCTCACATATACAGTTGCAAATATTCAATTTGAGTAGAAAATTATCAAACAAGTTTTTTTAGTTTAGTCGCACGCCCCCCCCTGCGCCCGCTGACCTTCATCAAAAGTGTTTGCTGTTTGCTGTTTGCAGTCTGCTGTTTGCATTTTGCATTCTGCAGTACCCGCCCAGCCCGGGGAGACTAGGCCAAAAAAGAAAAAAATGGCCAAAATTTGGTAGCACGCAAAGTGCATAAAATATAGAAAATGCCAGAACTGTTCGTCGTTCGTTGTTCCAGCCACAGCTGCTGTAATTTCAAGAGCTCGGCCCTGGGACGCACCTGCTCGGCGTCCCGGTGCCCCGGTGCCGTGTGCTTTTTTCCGCAGGAGCTGGGCAATGCAACTGCGACAAATGAAACGCGGCTGGAACGGAACAGCTTGCCGAGCACTTGCGAGCATCCGTGCAACGAGCACTCCAGCGCTCGAGAAAAAGGACAAACAAAGGGACAACAGTGGAAAAAAGGGAAATTCATTAAATGGCGCTCTGAAGCGCGGAAAAACTACTGACAGCTCGGGCAAACTTTAAGCCGGAGCAATCCCATGATAGAGCGCCGAGGAAGCAGATCTAAGCAGGTGCATTTCATGGCAGTTGGCAGTTGGAGGGGCCAGCACGTAACACTCTGTCTTGAGCGGCTACACCTGCCAAAAGTGGCCTTCGTCTTGACTGGCTGGCCGGCCAGACGTCTGCATAAATCTCCCATATTTCGGCAAGACGAACCCGGAGTCCGGAGCCGGAGCCGGAGCCCAGAGCTCCTGGCACTATTAACGTGCCGAGCACAAGGGGCAACGTTAGGAAACCGAACTGAACTGGCAAATTTAGCACAAGGGAATCAAGGATTACCTCAGCACACACTCACATATATGAAAGTGCAGGAAAACCAACATATGCACACAGGAAAAATTTCGGTGATTTCTTTCTTAGTTATCAAATATGGAGAGCGGGGAATAAGGAGAACAAGGATACTTTCCGCCTCAATTATTATGATTTTTCCCACTTTATACTATATCCCTTACAATTTTAATATCCAAACCCTACATACCAAACATTAAAGAGTCCCTTCCTGGTACATTTCTTTGCGTGCAAGGACCTAAAATTCCCGAACTGCTTCGAATCGCTGGCAGGATAACGGTGGGCGGCAAGGCTGTGGCAAGCATTGCCAAAATTGAGTGAAAACCAAAGTTTGATACTGTTGTTGCAACGCTACGTGGCACTCCCTCAACCGGCCACGCCCACTTCCGCCACATGTTAAAACAATCTAAAAAGTTAGCGGGAAAACAATGTGATTGCAAGTGAAATATTCATGGAGTGCACTTTTGACATGAAACTTGGCCAAGCCGCAAAAGACGGCGAACAAGTCGAACGGAGGATGAACACGGGGCAAACTACTACTGCTGTTGGCCAGGTTGGCAGGAGCAGCGAGCCATGGAGAGCACTGGAGGAACCGCGGAGTGGCAGTGGAGCGCTAATTTCGTAGCCACGCCGGCCAACTGATAGTAAACTCTGGCGCCCACCGCACCACTGAGCCCGCAATGAATGCCCACACGCTCCTCCGCCGCGGACCGACCTCCTTTCGCGCACACATGTGGCCCATAAAATCTGAAGTTATGTTGAACAATTTTTGGCCAACTGCTGTGGGCAATTTGTTTGCTCGCGTTGCTGCGGTTTAACAACATGTTAGCCAGCCTGCGCCATGAAAATCAATGGAACGCTTCTCGCTCGACCGCCGAATAAATTCCGAGTGCTTGTCCCCCTGCACACTCTGCTGAGCAGATCATTTAAAGCAGGAGAGATCCAAACGGAAATATAAACAGAGGAGCAGAAATAGAAACCGAAACAAGAGAAGCACTCGTACTTAGACTAATACACAACAAATGGAGCAGGACGAATGCAATGTGTCACCTTTATGGCGACAGGAAAATGAAATCACGTTGTCCCTCACGTGACAAATGCCCGGACTATGATAGATGTGGGCCGGAGGCGCCTGGAGACGGAGCCTGGCCTGCGTGCCTTCCGGGCCCAGTGGCTCCGGGCACGTTCCAGATGGCCCCGGTGACGACAACACGTAGCGAAATGCGCATTAAATTGTGAAAAATGGAATTTCGGGCGAATCAAAAGCGTATTACAATCCCCGAAATAAGTGAGACGCAGAGACGCAGAGAGGCAGGGAGGCGTAGCGGACTCATCAGGACGGACGACAGGACGAAAAACAAATCAATGTCAATGCTCTGACGTCTGGCAGGACCCTCGGCATTAGACGTAACAGGCTACATGCGAGTGCCGTCGCCACGTGATTAAGCCGGGCCTTTCCCCCATTACGGATTTCGGTTTCGAGCACATGTCGCCCATGAATATCTGGGAGCATATTTATTGACTTGTCGACGGTTTCGTCGCCTGTCCTTGCCCTTGCCCCTGCCCCTGCCCCAGCTTCAGTCTCTGCGTCATATTCCTGCCACCTGGCAGTCCTTTGACCTGGCTCATAAGCTGTCAGAGCAACTTCTGGCCGGGCTCGGGCTTCCTGGGATCCCAGGGAGGCATCGACACGGCAGTTGAGTGCCTGCTCGTGCATTAGTCAACCTCTTGGTGCTCCGCTTATGCCTACAAAATTTTCACACTCAATTGCCCGGGCAACCTTTTCGCAGGATCACGCGCCGAAGCCACCAGCACCCCCTATCCACCATCCGCCATCCAATCCCATCCGCTCCACTCCAATCCGCCAGCTACTTAGCGAGTGTGTTGCATGCACACACATCCTTCGTGGCAGGGACAACGAGTTTAGTTTGCCTTTCGCCTGCGGCTGGGGCGCCTTTTCGTGGGTCCTTTGTGCTGGGCTCCGTGTATAAATTGTATTTTTTGATTGTTGTTGCCGCTTTCGGTGACATTTTTATTCACTCGATTTGGGTCTGCGAGTGTTTGTTTGTGCGTTCCGGGGAGGGGTGGAAGCCTGCATATCAGATTAGCGCATATATCATACGTAATGGTTTCCAAATGACGGCAATGATTTCAATTTCGCGATAGCTGAGCTGGGGGGGCACTGGAAGACCTGGCTTTAAGCATTAAAGTGCTCTTTTGGCTTTTGCCTGCCGGGCAGATTGAGTAATCAAAGTTATTACCGAATTCCTGTCTGGCGACGGTGTTACGTATACGCAACGTATACGCGTATGCGTATGAGTAATGCTGCAAGTCACCGTAGAGAGCAGGCGGAAGTGGATGCTTTTCTTCGCTTTTCAGCCAGTTTTTCGTACGTGAGAACACGGTCGGCTGTTTTGTAGCCAAGTGATTGACGATAATTGACTGTCGCCAGCATAGGACATCAATCATGATGTCAAAATGGACAGCAGGCAGCATGTAAATTGCATGCGATAAAACTGAAATTGAATTCGGTAAACAAAATGATAAAAATCTCCAAACGGCCCATGGCCCTCGGCCCTCGGTCGTCGCCAATAATTTATGCAGGGCGATTCCGGAAGTGAGAACAGTGGGACGTCGCCGAATTCCAACAGAAATGCTGCAAATTCATGCTATTTGTTTGCCGTTTAATGCGCAACGAAATGAATTTGAATATATCATGACTTTCAGGCAAGGACACTGCCACCGGGCTCCCTTTGCCCGGCCTCCAGGTTCCAGCTTCCAACTCGCAGTGCCCATTCGGCGGCGCTCCTTGCTTGTGCATATTAAATATTTTTGCGTGTCAAATGAAATTTTTGTAATTTTCGAGGTGGCGTCAAATGAAATTCACACAATTCTCACAGCCGTGGCATGCTCAACTTTTGCACAAGCACAATTCTCTCGGAGCCCCGCTTAATTCAGTGGAGTGCGATGGAAAATGTGACAAGCTGCACGTGCAGCGGAGAAAGTTCCGTGAGCTGGAACACAGAACAAAAAACTACAGAGAGAGCGGGGAAAATTAAAAAAGGACAACTGAAATCGCAATGCTTTAAGCCTGCAGCGGGGAATTCTTTCGGTCTTTGTTTGCACATTTGCCACCCTGGAGGTCTAGGCCAGAATGCTAAATAAATTACCTGAGAAATCGCTGAGCAAAAAGTGGAAATTTACCGGACATGTAGCTAACGATTGCTAGCAGCCGGGAAATTCTGCAACGCTTGAAAAATGCGTATATGCAAATTTTCCCCAACCTGCATACAGAAAATATGTATTACGCTTTCTAGTCGCCGACTGGCAAGAAAATGGCGAGGAAAACTCGAGCACGAACTCAGCCATTGAGTCGGGGCTCTCGTGGCCTAATTTTCGGTTCGCAATGCAGAGCCCGAAAATGGAGGAAAAAGTGCAAGGAAGCGGGGAGTAGGAGGAGAGGGAAGCGCGGTGCACGGGGGTCAACTTAATTAGGAGGTTTTTCCAGGTTTTTCCCGGTTTTTCCCGGCTTTTCATCAGTGCGGTTCGCGTGGTGCCGTTCACGTAAATACGATTGCCTCGCCCCCTCCACCCCACAGCTATATACCTACGTATATATGTCGTATATAATGCGATTCCTGCACAGTCCGTCCGCTCGTCCATCCTCCCTTCCCCCCTGCCTCCGTGCCTCAGTGTCCGTTCGTCCTTCCGCTTGCTGTTGACTCGCTAACTGGCTTTTTGTTTCAGCTGCCGCATTGTTTCGCTGTGTTTTAGCCAACAGGAGCTGCGGCATGTTGCCGAATGCCCCAATGTGTGCGTGTGTGTGTGTAAAACAGAATGCATAAAGTGTGAAAAAGCAGGAGCAACAGCAATGGCGGCGGCAACCACAGCAGCAACAAAAGGGGAAAATAACGCACAAAGAGAAACAAATCGGATTAGGGAAGCGGAATTGTGGACGGAATGTGCCACGTGTGTGCTGTGTGTGTGCGTGTTGAAGTCTGACCTGCACTGTCTGCTGGGGTATTCCGCTCCGCTCCGCTCATATCCTGCCAGCCGATATCATTGGCAGTTTACCGTATGTGTGACTGATTGCATAAACTATATGAAAATCGAACGAGATGGCTCTTAAAGCTCCTGCAGCTCGAACGGGGCCAAACACGGACTCAATAAGCTCCGCATGCGGGTCCTTTTCCCATACACACACACACACACGTACTTTCTATGTAGTACAAAGCAGGATAACTAGAGAGTGTGTCTGTGCGGGGACATGGTGCATTTTTTATGGACAGGCAAACCATTTAAATACTTCAACAAAGGCCTGAGCTAGAGAGCCGGCAGACAAAGCAAAAATGCTGGGAAAATGTATGAAAAATGCGACAGGGCCAAGTGCAAGGGGCGGCAACAAGGGTTTAAGGCTGACAATGATGCCGCTTGGAATTTAAGTGGCCACATAACTTAGTCGCCCGGTGACATTAAGCTGAAATTAACCTTGTAATGTCACACGGACAAAAGGCTGCCCAGAGAGTGCAGTGCCCGTCGGCAACGGGAACGGGGCAGGGGAAAGGGAATCCGAATGCGAATGCGACTACAACTGGGAGAATGGAAATGGAAAATGCCGAACGGGGGGGGATAGGTGGTGCTGAGGGTGGGAAATTAATTACGCAGCAATGTCGCAATAGTTGGCAAACTAGACTTAAAGTGCCAGAGTGGCAAGCACAGACGCAAATGAGATGATGCGCGGGCTTACGGGGCGGATGAGGAATCAGATGCCAAGTGAGATAGGCAAACAAACAGCCTTGGTGCTAAATTTTAAGTGTTACAAGGACAACAACACTCGCTCCCCGCTCTGCGTGCGAGTGTGCAAACGGAGATGGCAAATCCTGCGGCTGTTTTCCCACTGTTCGCGTGTGTGCGAGTGTGCTTGCAGCGTGTATGTGGCTGTGTGTGCATGTGTGTATAATTGTTTGCTGTTAAGTTTACGGCAACCACAGGCGGTGGCAACAATCGGCGGCATCGCCAGCAATCAGCATCGCTTGTGCTCGCCGCATCTCCCAAGTTCCCAGGCTCCCAGGCTCCCAGGCTCCCAGCTGCTGTCTTCCAGCTCAACCTCTCACTCGCCTGATGAGCTCGACCTGTCAATGGTTGCCTTTGACACTAATACCCCAGCACGCACAGCGGTTGTCAGGTCACAGATACAAATAACACACACTCCTTAATACACACACTGAACGAAGGACTATTTGAATACAAGATGTTCTTGATTTGAGAAGGCTTTACATTGATTTTTACGTGTCTTTGGGACTGAGAGTTTCAGCTAAGAACTCCAGGTTTCTTTTTGTTTTGAATACTTTGTTCCTAATTTTTCTCTCGGTGCACCCACACACACACTCAGATAGACACAAATATCGACTCATTACGGCGCTCTCCATGTAGTTACTGGAGGCGGCTTTCTGCTTTCGTGGGCCCGTGTGTGCGATAATTTTATTCATTTCGTTCGGCTAGACACGGCAGCAATCCAACTACTCCGCCTTTAATTACGTCCTGGAGCCGAACACCATAATTAAGTAAGCGGCTTATGATGCACAATTAAACGGTTGCCTTGACAGAAGTTTCATCAGCCTCGGCATTGGCATTGGCATTGGCATCGGCATCGGCATCTTCGCCAGATTCAGACGCTGCCGAACCCAATCAAACTTGAAAGGCAGAACACGCATACGCCACGTGGGACGCGCACAGCGGCATTAGCATAAAGGAGACGCAGGCCAATCGCCATAAACAACTAACAACTGTCGCTTTTTGTACGCTTACACTGAGGGAAATTAATCGAGTCAAGCTAACAGCAGACAAGATAGAAAGCTAACTTCGAGAAACCGAAATTTCTATGCCCTTGCAGAGAAAATCCCTCATAACAAAGTCAAAAATGCATTAATTTTCAATCGGAAAGCGTTCCTATGTTAGTTTTTTTATGGTTTATAAATCTGCTCACTTCATTTAAAATTTTTAAAAATTAACATTTTTCCTAATTTTTTTGATAATTTTTATGATGTAACCCCTTATAAAATTTTGAAAAAATTTTTTTTTTTAATTATTCTGCGGACAAGGCTAGATCGACTCGACTGTTCGTGCTGATCAAGAATATATATGATTTCTAGGGTCGGAAATGATTTCTTCACTGCGTAGCATGCTTCTGACTAAAATTGTAATACCCTGCAAGGGTATAATAATCATTAAGATTGAGTATGAAATGGTTGCTAAAGTTTAATTTAAGATTTTTTCATTGCACCACACAAGAAAGCGAATTAATTTCTTAGTAAAAGAGTTCTAATTAAAGCTTATAATATAGTTATACTTAAGTGTATCTTCAGAAGTTGCCACTTAAGTGCAGTGCAGCTAAAATAATAGGGATTCAAGGTTTTCACATAAATTTTCTCTCTCTGCACCCACGATGCCGTGCGTTTACATGTATAATTCAGCCGGGTCGCACCTTTCTTTTTAACGAAGCTATCGGCTCCGGGTCGGGCACGTTTGATCTAGCGCAAAAAAGGGTCAACATTGTCAGGGCCATCTCTCCTGGCACTGATTTGAGCCGCCAGGCACCAGGCCTACTGCTCCCGGCTCCTTTTCGCAGCTCCTCGAATATTTCAGTTTACGAGATGCCCATGCCCATGCACGCACTGCTCCAAGGGTGCTGATAAAAATGTCAACACACAATTGATTCTCTCGCACTTTGCATCGGGATCGACATCCACATGGCCATCGACATCGACATCGACATCGGCATCGGCATCGGCATCGGGTATGGCATCACGTCTGTTGTTTGATTTTATTGGGCCACATTTTTTCTGCTCCGTTTTCTCGGCCTAGCAGCCGTAGCCGCCGCCACAGCACTTTTTATTTTCCAGCTTTCCTCTGCAGTTTTCCCTTTTTCCGTGACCCGTTTGCTGCCCCCACTTTCCCCCAGTTTTCCAAACTGGGGCGTTGTTTAGACGACCCGGGCAATTGTTTACAGTCCTTGGGTTTCATGGCGGGTCTCTGGCCAGCGCTTGTTGGGCTCTCCTGGCTACATGCTTTGCATGAAATCACGTCGTCATCAGGCTGACATTATGTCCCTGGGATTAAAGTATCGGAATGGCACTTTGAATTTATCGCTCAAGTTGCAAAGTGTGATTTTTATTGATATTGATACTCTCGACTTGCCACTCTCCACTGTCTCTTCGCCGATTTCCTCGATTTCCTCGATTTCCCCGATTTCCATGCTACAAACTTGCGTGAGCGAGACGTTTTATCAACTGGCAAAGGCACGAAGGCATGAAAGCAGAAGCCAGAGCAAAACTTAGTTGCGACCGAAATAAGCGTATGCAAATATTGTAATGAGCGCTGGGGAAATGCCTGCAAAGTTTTACTATCTTGCGGCTCAAGACTCCATTTGCATAAGCCTCGAAATAAATATAAAATATTTTGCATTTAATTATCCGCCTGGCCCCGAGTAGCTCCGGAGAGGCTCTGGCATAATCAACAAGCGGCACTGCTGCTGCTTCTGCTGCTGCTGCAGCCGAAATAAAAACTAAATTGAATTTCACAGTAAATAAAAGTTTATCCCCGAGCAGGTGCAACTGCAACTGCAACTGCACGCTACGTGCATTATTTACTGAAATGGGGCGGCCAGTTAAACTCCCCCGATTCCGACCCGGAATCCTCAGAATACCTGGTCTGCCTGGCGTACCTGGATACTCGGCTTAATTGCGAGGCAAGACGTGCATGAGACGGTGTACATTTTGCGTCAATTAAGTTTCAACTCTCAGATACTCGGCTATTTACGTGAGCCACTGGCAGTAGTTGTAGTTGTAGTTGTAATTGTAGCTGCTGTTGCCATAGCTGTTGCCGGCTGTCGCAAGTTTTAAAGCAGATTCTCATTACGCGATTGCAAAACTTTTAATGTTGTTCTTTTGTAAGTTGGCCTTGCCGAGCTGCGCATTGTTTCTCGCCTCCAGTTTGCTGCTCCTGCCAGTGATTTATGTGATAATTCCCGTTCCAGGAAGTCTTGGCCTCAGACTGCCTTTCACTCTGCTCCTGTTTCCCTCACTGTTACAGCCACGGCTTCGGTTTCGCTTTTCGTCCTGGGCCTCAGCCTCAGCCTGAGCCTGAGCCTGAGCCTGGACCCAACCCAGTGCGGCCTCTCCACTCATATGCGTTTCTCGCAAAACGGATGTGCTCAGGATATGAGCAAGTTTTAGTGCCATAGTTAGTTGTTTATTTTGTGAGCTGCAACTTATTTTTTATGTGCCATGGCAGGAAGTAATCATCTTGATGGCTCTTGAAATTTATAGCGTATTTTCAGCATGTATCTCTGCGTTCAGTGAGCTCGTTGTGTGCGTAGCTCTGTAGCTGTATCTGAGCCTGCCTCTGCCGCTGTATCTGCGTATCTGCGGCTGTCATTTCGGTTGTAGCTGCGTAATGAACTACACGATTTTGGCATTAAAGCAGCTGCCGCCTAAGCAAAAAGCCAAACAACAATTGCAAAACACATTCACTGCCGCTGGGCCGAGACAAAATGGAGAACATGGCCAAGAATACGCGAGCACTTGTGGGCGTTGGCTTAGAGCTCCCGGCGATGTCTGGGGGAGCGTGTGTGTAACCGACAGCTTAGCACGGCCGTAATGCCGTTAAACTCAACTGTCGCTAACGCTTTTAACCTGAGGTTAAATTTTCAATTTGCTTTTGCGCTTTCCGCCGGCTCAGACAGCATCCCAAGCCAGCCAAGCCGAATAGACCAAAAACACCGTGGCCAACCCAGTCAGACAATGGCAATTGCTTAGCGAGGATGTGTGGGAATTAGCACTGAGAAAAAATGGCCATCAACTGATTGAAATTATCTCTAATCAGTTCAGTTTTAAAATAAGTATCAATTTATGCAGGCTAACTTTTAAATTTATATTGCATTGCCAGTTTATCGTTTTCTTATTTATAAAAGCGTTCCTGATTTTGATTCCCTCAGTGTAAGGACGTGAGTGCTCGATTGTGCGGTTGTTGTGTGTGTTAACCAACTCTAACCGCTTTGGTCTATGGCTATGGCAATGCAAAGCGCCTACAGGTTTTTCTGCAACACCGCCACAAATTACTCTCGAGCGGGCTCTTTGTATTGTTTTTCATCTCAGACCAGGCCTTCCTTTTTTAAGTCGACAGACAAAAATACTTATGCACGCAAGCACGTCGTCCTGGCTTTAGCCTTAGCTCTTGCGTTCGCCTGACCTCTGCTCTTGAAGAACTCGAAATTAAATTAATTCTATTGAATTTTATTAGATTTTGCCTAACAGAGTACAGAGCGATCGTGGGGATGGGGGCCAGGACTACGGCAATGTCGGTGGCAAGGACATTGCCGCAGCCAGGCACTCGAAGCGTTTGGCTGTACAAATTGTAGGGAGAAAAGTCAAAAATTCCCAAACAATGTGCCACCCGGCCCCGGAATGCCTCCTGCATTTCTATATTTATATCCTGAATATATATATGTATATGTATTGTATATATATACGTTTATAGCTTGGCTAGAAGCTTGTTGGAGTGCTCTTATAATTCAATTTCTGGCTGCTTTTGTTGGGGCTTCCGACAAATTGTTGAAGTAGCATATTTCATGCATTAATTTTTGTTTTCTGCCCCAAGTTTGGCAATTAATTTAATCGCACGGAGCATTCGACAAGGACACTGTCTTGAAACAATTACGGCCCAGGCAATGGAAGAAAGTCAAATTCAATTAGAAATAAAATTGTGAATTGCACTGGCTGTCCTCCAGCAGGACTCTGGTCCGCTTTAAGACCTCATAAGCACAGCAGCTCAGCAAAACAAGGGCAACAGCACAAGAAGCCCCACTAACATCATCAAAAGCGGAAAAAGGGAAAGATGGCAACAAAGGCGTTTCAAGGAAGCCCGAGCTACGTTTGCATGGCATACTTTTGGGCGCTCTATAGAGTTGAATGCAAATGCTTCCGCTTCCGCCGGCAGCATGGAATGTCCTTTGTCTCGCTGTGTGTGTGCCTGCGTGCGTGTGTTGGAGAAACCTTGACACAGAAATGGGAATATGCCCCCACATGGCAAACTCTTTTCATAATTCATCTAATTACCAGTCGAGTCGGGGGAAAATAAAGCACGACACTTCGTGTACATAAATATATATCGACAGACAGTGGCTCAGCCTAGCTCAAGCTGCAAAATGCTCCTGGCAGGCGACCTTTTCTTCAGCGAGTCGCCAAATTTCTGCAAATGACACGAAGTCACGTGTTAGACTTGGCGACTTTGGCGCTTGTTAACTTGTTAGCCCGCTGGCTAATGGCTAAAACGAATTCCCTGTTTGTCACTGAGCGACATTTAAGTCTCGCCAAGATTTAATGAAACTCGGCAGGCAGGCGTGCACCGAAACAAAACTCGGTCTAGATGGGTGTGAAGACCCTCTAGTAGAGTTTCAAAAATTAATTAATGCTTGATGATTAGATGAACTTGTACATGTGTTAAATATTTTACTTATCTTGATATTTAAATTAAATCTTATGAAAATTACAATTTACAAGCTTATCAGGTGCTTAAATGTGCATCATTCTACTTGAGTTAAGTTCCCTTTCTTGTGTTCTTACAATAATGGATAATATCGATGAAACTAAAGTGGGACGTGTGATTTATGTCATGCAAGACCCCCAATTTATGTAATGTTTCTTTCGGTGTCCTGTGAAGCAATGACGTTGGAGCAATGTCGGCCAATACAAAAGTCACTAAATCTCTAAAAGGAAAACCAATTACGACCATTACCACATATGGCAATTACAAAGGACCTTTTCCTGTCTGCACGCGCTCGAACAGCAAAGTCTCATTAGTTGGCCACAGAACTGGTAACTGGATGGAGACGATGTGGACGTGGATGCGGATACGGAAGCGGATGGCGGGGAGGAGGTAGGTAGTGCCACTTACCGCAGATGTCGAGGGATCATGGCTGAAAGGGGGCCCGAAGTGCCGGCGGAGAGTAATGCTCGATGGCCACGGATGGCTGGCAATGTTAATGACTCTAAAGATGATGGCAAAGATGACGAGCGTAACGGTTCCAGGATAGCATCCCCGCCAGCATTCCCATACCCAGCCATGCCTCGAATGTCCTGGCAAACTGTTGCTAATGCAATAAAGCGACCATTTCACGTCCCACATACATTATTCCCTGTTCAATCAATTTGCCGGATAGCTAGTTGAAAAAGTAATCGAGTTTTCCTTTGGCCACGGTGAAATGCAACACAAATATTATAGCATACGATGCTATATGTGCGTTCATTTTCATTTTTGATATATTTTTATGAACCTTTCAGGCCGGACAGTTTACGGTGCCAAATCATTTTGCACATCTCGCCACAATTTATAAAATAAATATATGAGGGGCGGCGCAAAAACGTAATGGAATTTATAGAACAAAAATGTGTATGCATAAATTACAATAACATCTGTCCCGCCCACTCTCTTAGCAGCCGAACTGGCTCTCGATTTCCGTATGTTTTCTCTTGGTTTTTCTTTTTTTTTTTTGTGTGCTTTTCCGCAGGAATTTCATTTGGCGAATTGTTTGCCTTGTGTCGTAAATTTGCAGTAGTAAAAATTGTTAGTTGTGTTCCGCCCAGCACCCAGTACCCAGAACCCAGTACCCAGAACCCAGAGCCCAGGACTCAGGACCCTGAACGCAGGACATCGAACTACCGCCGCCATATGTGCGTGTTTACGGGAACAACATGCAGCGTCAACATAGCACATACAAATTTCACGATATCCCCATAGTTTATGCCGGGGCAGATGATCTATGGATTGGATTTTCCTTTTCTTGTTTTTCCGCTCTCCCATTGTTTCCCCTTATTGGGCATGCAAAAACCCATTAGCAGTGCTATTCCGGGGACTGGGTGAGTGTGAGTGTGAGTGCGAGAGCCTTTCGTGCTCGTGTCGCACCCTCCCAGAAATTATCTCATTAGCATATTGCGTGGCGGGGGCCTATTCCCGGCAATATCGATAAGGTTCGTTAAAAAGATTGAAATGTGCGATTTAAGGCGATTTACCCAATGTGGCGAAAAGGCGAAAGGCAATCGAATCGAAGGGCCTCGAGACCTGACCCGGGTGCCCGGAGCTAAGGCCGGCAGCTCCACCAGGAGCTGGAGTGTTCGGTGTTCCCTGTTTTGACACTTGTCACCATTAAGTTAACAGCGCCAACAAGCCCAGTGCAGGGGTGTAAGGGTGTTAGGGTGTCAGGGCGGTGGTTGGGTTAGGGGTGATGGCTTCCAGGGTAGTTGCCAGCTGGGACTCTGCTTTAAATTCTGCCAAAGCGTTTGACATGCCAGCAAAGATGTCGTTCGTCTGCCGCCAACGCCATTCGCCGTTCGTTGTTCGCTTTTTATGCTTTTTAAGTCAGTTTAAGATTTTTGTAGCCCACTCGCAGCCTGTCAATGACAAGGAGCTGAAGCTGGAGCTGGAGCTGGGGCTGAAGCTGGAGCCGGATCCCCTCCCGGGAGGCTGCACCCAAGCTGCCACGTTTTTGCTTACGCTTTTCCATTTCTGTTAGTCATTTGGCTTTTACTCGGCGCGGATTACGTTTTTATCCCAGTTGCCTGAAACACTTTCACAGCCAATTTTATTATACGCGAGTGTTTCGTTGCGCTTCGTTTGGTTAGCTCTCCTTTCGCGGGGATCCTGGGCTCCTGGGGTCCTGGGAGGAAGCCTTTGTGTTGCTGTTGTGTCGCTGATGTTGTTGCCGAGCTGCCGATGCTGTTGCTGCTGACGCAGTCGGTGCCAGACGGCTTCGTGCATTTTTATGCCGCATATAAATAAATCTGTTAGTTGTGCATGTTTACGACTTTTAAAACCGACTCTGGGGAGCGGTGCGCTGTCAACTTGTTCATAAGCGTCACTTTTATGCGTACTTCACTGTGTAAACAGCGTAAAATTTTGTTGCGAGCGCTTTGCTAAATTTATAAAAAGCGGAGAGACACGGGGACAATGGAGGCAGGGGCTCATCCATTCCCTACTTATGCAAATCGAAATGAAAAACGGATGTGGCGCGTGTTCGGGCTTATTGCTAGTTCTTGGCCCAAAGTTCAAAGATGGCCCAGACCAATTGCTGGACCATTCCGGCTTAAGGGCACAGGATCAGGAGGTGGGTCAGACAAGTGTCCAGGGTGCCGATTTAATGCCCTGCACTTGAGCCTCAGTGCGTAATTTTATGAGGCCCATTCCCGGTTTTATTAGCCAGTGCCGACAATAAACTGTTTATGTTTATTATTTGCTGATGACCTACGTGCAACAGAGCGGAACCCAGGAGTTTCCAGCGTCCATCCCAACCATCCCATTCATCCCATCCATCCCGGTAGTGGCGGCGCGTCAAATGAATCACTTACGGCCATTTGGCCCTGGGCCGAAACTCTTGCCCGGAGCCTGGAGCCGGGAAAATTACCTCGGCCAGGACGGACTGTGTCGAGAGCATCTGAGAATGTTCGGAGAGTAGTAAAAGGCGGCCGTGGACTGACTGCGTAAATTACAAATTAGCAATCACACTAAAAGCGGCGCAATAAATTCCCAAAAGCTTAAGGAAATGTTCTGGCAAACTTTTCATATTCAAAGCGTCAACTCATTAAACGGCCCTCGTCCGAAACTACGAGCGGTTCAACTCGAATCAAATGAAGCACGAAAAACAAATCAAAGTTTCACCGCTCGGAACACTCACTCTCGTTCCCATTTGGACTCGCATTCACACTCAAATTCCTCGACCCATTTCCATGCCACACACCCCACACATACCCACCCGACCCGCACGAACCTACCCATTTCAGATACACAGATCCCGATGCCGGATTCAGATTCTGATTCAGATCCAGATACAGATACACACATTTACACCCGAGATGCGAGTGCAAATCGGATGCGGATGCGGATGCGTGTGCGTTGAGCAATTTGAGAGCGGAAATCAAAAATTGACCTTAAATCCCTCCAACGAGCAGGCAACAAGGACGCAGGACTCAGAAAGCAAAGGAGCTGGGTGGGAGCGAATCAAACGCGTCTGGGCCATTAAATCGACACCTTGCATGGCCCAGGCCCTGGCGAAATGAAGTATAAAAGTAGCAGAATAATAAAAATTTATTGAGAAATAAAAAACAATTTAATTTATTAGTATTTAGTGTAAAAGGAAATAATCGAAGTTATAAATTTTTTATGCCAGGCCAAGCGGCGGCTCTCCTTTATATGCCAAGTGCCTGTGAATAGGATATAGTGGCGTGGCCGATCCACCCCCATCATGGTCGGAGGGATCCGGACCAGGAGGCGGCCGGTCGGTAGGGCCGAGGGAAAAACAAATGAATTGGAATACGTTGGCAGTCAGTGCCAAAAATAAAGCGGAAATGCTGCCGGATGTCGGGATACATGGAGTTGTGTCCGTGTATGTGTGTGCCAGTGTGTTGACTGGATATAAAGGGATGTGTGTGTGTGTGCGCGCACACACTCGTACGTGTCTATTTGTGTGAGTTAGTGTTTCAGAAATGCTCGTCTCGGATGTTGAGTTCCCAACGCTTATCAAGTGTGTAGATCTTACTTATGACTTTAGCCCCGAAGTCACGGGGATTCCGAACGCTTTTCCAGGGTTATTGCGGGGGCGGGGGCGGGGGCTCATCGGAAAAGTGGAGGAAAAGCGGTTAAGGACCGAAGCCTCGCCTGGCCGCAAAAGGAAAGTCCAAATTTGTTGGCTGTCGTTGGTGGCCGGGTAATTTAATTTATCGTCTTCTCTGTTAAATGACGCTCAAGAGTATAATTCGCCATCGGAGCACGCGGCTAATGCTCGCACAAATTGCGGGGCCACCAGCGATGAGATATATATCCGACCCTACATATAGATAGATAGATAGATAGATAGACACCCGTATATATATGGCTTCAGCTTCTGGGAGGGAAGAGTCGATTTTTGGTTTGGTAGCTGCGTCGCTTAGCGGTTGCATTGCAACAAAATTATTACAGTATCCAGCATTTCGAAAATAATATTGTACATGAATTATAAAACAAAATTATACCTTTAAACGGATAGGGGATTTCATACGCAAAATTTTAAGACTCTTTCGTTGTGAAAACAAACCCATACGTGGCCCAAATTTCTCAGATTTCTTCGCAGTGGAAAATCCCCGACAAGTGCTCACTTTGGCGCATGTTTTCCCTGGCACTGAGCGCGTCAAGTGTGCGGCTTTAAAAACACAAACAATCCGCAGACGCGTCCCGGTGCCCACGGGTCCCGTATGCAAATGTCGTGTTGCCGAACCCAAACACAGGCCAGCGAGCGGAGCGGAGCGATCCAGAGCGTAAACAATGCACATTTTAATTTTGGCCCAGTTCGTTGCCACCGAACACGGCACACGGAGCGCCCAACTGGAGGGGATATGTGCCAATAAAAAGTTTGGCAAACAAAGTTGGCGTCACAAAGCTGCAACACACTGCAGCTTCAGCTGGAGCAAGAGCAGGAGCCGGAGCAGGGACAGGACCACCAGCAGGACTAGGACTAGGACTAGGACCAGGCCAGATGTGGAGCCAAAAATAAGTGGCAAGAACGGAACGGAACCGCTGAGCGGCAAGATATCTCGGGGAACTCAAGTGCTCGGCATAACCTGATTTTCGTTTTTGGTCTCCCGATCCTCGTTCCCGTTCCCGCTCCCGTTCCCCGAACACACCTTCAAGTTGGTCTAAAAAGCAAAGTTAATTAACCCTAATTTGTATGTTGTGCGTGGAGCTGGCTCTAAGCTGCGCTCGGTCTCCCCGGTCTCTCAGCCGCAATGCACTATCCACCTGTCACAGCAGCCAGCCAGCAGCCCCGAATGCAGTTGTCCTGGCCAAAAACGACAAGGACACGGACAGGGACGGCGGCATAAATGCCGTATAATTTATGCATTTTATGGGGACCGCAGCAAAAGAAACTCAGCTGTCCCAGACACCAAGATACGTGTATTATGTATGTGGCTGGCACATTTTTTCCGCTGAGTAGCTGACTCGGCGAGTGCCAGGACAGCCAGGATCCCTTTTTTTTCTAGAACAAGTGAATTTTCAGAGAGAGCCACCAAATCAGTGCAAGTCGCCGAAATGCTGGCTGCAAAAAGCTTAAAGCTGAAAGTAATGCAGAGAGCAAAGAAAACTGTCTTAGCGGAGGAAAAAAGGTGCACAGGGAAAAACGTTGCCTGTCTAAATACAATCAATCGGATTCAGATTTTTATCTTAATTAAAATCTACTACTACTACTACTCCTTTTAAGGCAACTAATTCTTTTCCAAATTGAACATTAACTTAATTAAAATTAGCATAGCCCCAACTGATAATAGGATAAGTGTGTTTAGTACAAAAATAGTCCTTGTTTCTCGGTGTGCTCCAAGGTGGCGCTTGCAAGTCAGCCGACACCCTGGAGTCCTTGGGCATAGCTAAGCAGCCGAATTGGGTTTCCCTATAAATATGGCAACACTTTAAGGCTGTGAAATGGGATTTTAACAGAACTATAGCAGTGTTTGCCTGGATTCGACTGAATATTTAACGCACCTGTCAGTGAACCCAATTTCCGTGTCCTTCCCAAGTGTTTGCTCGCCTAAAATGGCCTTGGCAAAGTATCAAACTGAAGGTCGACAATTAGCAAACATGAAAGTACACTTGATGGCTATATCCAGCAGAGTCAAGTGGCAAACACGAAGGATATTGAAAAACATAACACTTGTCGCGGCTCAGCATTAAAATGGAAATATTTTGCAGTTGCCATTTTTCTGCCTCCGAAATACTCAGGGGGGAGAAAAGACACGGCTAAAGGACGGCCAGCCGTTGGTTTTTATGCCGACATGCTCACGCATTTTAATTAAGAAATTAAATTAAATACAAACTGATGCGTAACAGATTCCTCGTTACTAATTAAAATTCAATTTCTTGCCATTAAAATGAGCAGCAAAGGAAACGCGTCGGCGGCAACATCGCCAATTACAAGCCAGGCCCTTTGCGCCCCCGGAAACCGCGCGCGGAGAACAACAGACGCTGGGGGAGGCGTGGCAGTGCGTCCTCCCAAGTGCCACTCCCCCGCACACACAAAGGAGCGCTGGCAAATTAAGCACGCAAAATTAATACGCAATAAAAAGGCAATAATAAAAGTCGGGGACGAGCCAAGGCGAGAGTCCTTCTCCGTCGATAACTGAAAACAATTTGTTGTCTTTCCTCTGCACTTCAGCTTTTCGGAAAACTCCCCGGGGGCGGAGCGCCCGCCTCCAGAGCTTGCAAAAATTGAATAATTTCTTAATGAGAGTTTGGAAAAAGTTGCAGCTTCAAAATTTCCAATTAAGCTTTTATATTAAAACCGACATCTGATTGATTCGCTTAAAGGGAGTTTGATGCAACCCAGCGATGCGAGGCGGGACTCGGGCGGAAGGCTATCCACTCGATTGGAGGCTGGGGGCTGTTCTCTAGCCAACAATGGCAACCGCCAGCCGAGCGTACAAACAAAAGCTGAAAAATACTTGAAGCAACTATGCCGAGCTGGCCGGAGTTAAGAGTTCCGAGCTCCGAGTTCCGGGCTATGAGTTCCTAGCTGGAATAGTGGAGGGCAGGAGTCCCGGGACGGGGTCGGCAGTTGGCTAAAATTGTTTGCTATTTGCCAGACTAAACGGCCCAACAAAGGCGATGAGCCGAAGGGGGCTTGGGGGTTCTGGTCCTGCGGGGGAGGGACCAAATTACTTAAGAAAACCGTTGTTGCCTTATTGGATTAAGTACACGGAAAGCGACCAAAAGCAAGGCACAATTACCAGCGGCTCTTTTATAATTTGTGCCCAGGATCTCGGGGCAGGACTCGGCTCGCAACTTAAAGCTTAAACGCGCTCTCTCCAAGGCGCTGAAATGTTTGTCTATCTGCCAACTGTCAGCCGGCGTCTCACCCTTTTGCCCTCGGTTTCATTGTTATGGGCACGTCAAGTCGCAAATACTATTGGAAATCTCCTCCTGCTCCGGCCTCTGCCTTGGTGAACCCAAGCTCACCACCAGCTCACCAGTCCACCGTCGCCATATGCTACGGTCTCGTCTGGTGCGCGTTTATCCCAAAACCTTGTATTTACCCTGGAGGCCCGTTTGGTGTATTGTTATACAATTTTGTTGGAATTTATTTACGGAGTTTGTACCGCACCAAATAAACATCGAAGTTGGCACAATGGAGGACCAGAGGACCAGAGAACTGGAGGACTGGAGGACTAAGGGACTGGCAGGACTGGCTGGCCGCAGAAACAAAATCAAAAACCAAGACCAATATCGAAGCCAAACTCTGCGCTTGGCCAAGTTATGGCTTAAATTTCTATCCCAGCTCGCAGCGAGCACGGATATCTGGCTGATTCGTGTTCTGCATGCCAAGAGGCTGTCTATATAACTCTATATATATAAATATATATTTCGATATGGAAGAGAGGGGTCTTTGGGGGAGGACGGAAAACACAAACAAGATAATAAGTTCATAAGTATTATTTGCAATATAATCTCTCTTCCGATTTGATTTAAAATTCTCGCCAGCCAGTGTCAAAGTTTTGTGTCTCCTGGCCATTTCCCGGAATGGGGGGAGAGGTTAGAAACCCATTTCTTTGAGCCGGGATAAGGCCGGGGCATCCTTAGTTAATTGGTCATTTCTGTGGCAAGCTGCAGCCGGGGTCGAAATGAGATAGCTGCCTTGGCTTAGGGATCAAGTGGCAAGTGGCAAGTGGCTTTTCCCAGGACTTAGGGGCTGATTGAGCCACTGCCATCCCCCGTGGAGGAGGAGAAAAATATGATAAGCGCCACGTGCTGTTGTCATAGTCGCTCCCGTTCCCCCTATCCCCGAGAAAATCCCGCTCAATTTGCAGTGCAAACTGGAAATTTGTCAAGGACCTCCAGCTAATTAATCAGGCCAACGCCAAGTCGGAAGTAAACAGCAACTGCCACCTAACAGCATTTAGCTAAAGCATACTTTGGCTAACACTTGCAAACTTGGTCCTGCGGATACGCACAGGACTGAGTACAGGGGAGAGGCCTGTGGACCCAGCAAACTTTCACTGCCATCTTCTAACTGCAATTTATGAGTGCAGCGGGCCACTGGGCGAAATTTGTTTACAACTTAGGCGTTAATTGACACAGCCACAGAACAGAACAGAGCCGAGCCGAGCAGAGCAGAATGGAGCACAACAAGGCCAAGTCTGAGCCAAACCAACTGGGTTTCACAATCCGATGGCCATGGCCAACACAATGCAATACAACTACAACTACAGCAACACAGCATCAGGACCTCGAAGAGCTGACAATATTTATGCAGGGAAACTTTTCAAATAAAATGTAACACCTCTTGCTGGTGAGCACTTCTGCCGTGTTGGGTCCCCCCTTTTTTCAACTTTGCAACTGCACCGCTACCGTACCTTTTTTGGGGTCAAAACTTGCCCCATGGACAACTTTAATGAGGCAACAAGGGGAGGACGGCCACTGGCCCGGAATCACACCAGATTGTTGGACAATTAGCTAAAATGCCCCAGCCCTGCCCCTACTCCTACCTACCACATACCCCTTAGATGGAAAGCCGAGAAGAGGAATTGCAACAGAGAGTGCGAGTAAGCCGTAGGCATAGTAAATCAATGTCGCCTTAATCCTCGCATAAGGCACTTTATCAATCAATGCAGAAAGGATTTAGCATGAGTTTTTTTTTTGTCATCGCGCTAATGCCTGACAGGGGGTTGCGAAACGGATAAAAAACGGGAGAAATAAAAAGCAAAGCCGCACCCAGACGAGCTCGAGTGAGGAGAAAGTAATAAGCAATAAGCGGTAAAACAAAGTAAGACCAAATAACACAGTAAATCACAGGATAAGGCCGCACTCACACACGCATCGGCAGCCCCACACAGATACAAGCAATCAAATTAAATCCCAATCGCACACTTTCGCAGGATGACAAGGACCCCTCGACGACACGACAAACGGCGATAAAGCGTTATGGTTCATTAGGCCCGCCGATTTCCAGGCGCTAAGGATCCGAGGTGCTGAGGCCCAGGACGAGCATGACTAGGCGAGTCCCCCTGCAAGGACAATGCGTATATCATTTCACGGCAGCCTTGTCACATCATCGCCCGACGACATCGAGCACCCGCACAAGACGGACGAGCTCTGAGCCGTGAGAGGCCTACGGCCTGGGGTTTGCCTTGCCACTCGAGGGCTTAGGGGTTGCAATGTGCCCTCGGTGCACTGTTAATGTCAATATCATGAAGTGTCACCATATGGGAAAGGCAGCCACCACCACCACCGTCGGCCGGCACTGGGGCACTCGAATGCAGCAATTGTCACCGGGCTCGGACGCTCGGCAAATATTTGCAGCAGGAAATTAGTAAACCAAACACGGGAATCAGAATCCTGCACTTTGAAAAAAATATAACCACGAGGTGTATATAAATTCATAATAATAGAATAAGATGTTGGCTTTAAACCCTCTTGTTTTGAACTGTTGAAACCCCATTTTCTAGCAAACTCTTTATAGTGTAACCTTTTTATTTTACTTTGTCGAGTGGAAAGCATTTATCCTCAGTGTGCCGGCTCCCAGGGCCATGTCGAAGGGCAGACAAATAAATAAAACATGCGTCGTATTTGTCAAATCTGTTGCAATTGTTCCCAGCCAGGAGTGTGACCGATTCGAGGACCAGGACCTTAGCCCTTCTGCGCACCCCTTGGTCCGTCCCCAGCATAAGCCAATGCCATCCAATGGCCGGGCACGACTCATTAAACTTGCAAACCCCGCCCCGAATCCCACGAGCTGCGAACTCGATGCCGATCCCAGGAGCTGGACGACCCTTCCACAAAACTGTTTGATTTATTTGACACTTTGTGCGTTTGTGTCCTGACACCGGAGCTGACACCTGCGCGCCAAATTAATGCAATGAAATTTGCCAAACTTTTATGAACGAGTTAAGGCCACTACTGGCCAGGGGAGAGGAAAAGCTAAAAAAGAAAATGAGAGAAAATACAATATTAATGAGTTTCCAATGTTAATAAGCCGAGAGATGGCGAGGCGGGAAAATGGGCTGAGGCCGTCAGCTGCAGTCCGCTGGCGAAAATCCCTTTATAATTTCATTTTAGCCCCAACTTGAGAAATAATTTAAAAACTTTGTTATGTATTCTTAAAGTCATTTAAACGCAGACGCGCACAAAGTTGCCCGGGGGCACAAGCCGGCAAAAAATGGGAAATTTTAGTCGCTCTCGTTGATGAGCTGCTGATGAGGCGTGCGCCTCTCCCAGTAGATCAGCCATCCGGCAACCAGCAGCTTGCCCCATCCTGCGTCCTGCGTCCTGCGTCCTGCGTCCTGCATCCTGCATCCCATCGGCCCCACGTTATCATCTGTCAACCAAAGTCGAAGTCGGACTTCGCCAGTTCTTCAGCAGCTTCAGCAGCCTGCGAGGCCGAAAAACTTTGCGCTCGCCTTTTGTGTTTTCTTTTCTTTTCATATTTTTAATGTTTTTGTTTTTCATTTTTTATTCTTTATTTTCCACCAGTCTCAACTTTGCCAGCATAAAGAAAAATGAAAAATAACTGAGGAGCCGTGCCAGAAAAAAACAAAACAGAAGGGACTTCTTAAAAACAGGCAATGGCACTTTGAATACTCTGTCTAAGAAGCGTGGGATTTTCTTCGTATTGCAAAAACCTTTACTATTTTTCTATATATTGCATATATAGCTTAATATTTACGTCTTTTTTCTATTAAATTTAAATAGAAACCCCTGAGCAGAATGGAATTGAATGCCATAACGAATTTTCGTTTAAATTGGCAAAAGCTTTCAAGCTCAATTAGAATCGGAAAAAGTGTCACGTATCTAAAATGAAATTAATGTTCAGCCAAAAAACATTAACAGGTTTGACATATCTCTCAACCTAGGCCACTTAAAGGTAGGATGAGAATATACCTGTCTGAAAACATAAATTAAGAGGGAGGGCAGCATTCCGAGGACTCCTAATCCCAGACCCTGCACGCTCTTGTGATTTCTCGCTTTTTCATACAGCCTCGAATCGCCGCGCAAATCGTAATGATGGAAAAAGTATCTCCTGAATATGAAATGAAGCAGCTGGACAAATGTCGCTGGCGAAAACTCGGTCCTGGCCGGTCCTGAGCCGCCCATTGCCACTTTGCGCCGGGGATAATAATAATAAAGTCGCCTCGCCTGCTGCGGTTGGACAACAGCTGCGCTGCGCTCCGTCTCCGTCTCTCCGCATCTCCGCCTTGTGGCTCCTTTGGACCAGGTCTGTGCACTGGAGAGTGCCGGAGCCGGAGCCGGAGCCGGGCCAGGACGCTTTGTGCGACAGCTGGCCTCGAACTTAAATTAGCTTGTACACACAATCCGCTTTTCACAAACTTCTTATCCGTGAATTTATCTTTCATATGGCGAAGTGGAAACTTTGCCGGCTGTTTGCGGTGCCCAGGGAATTTATGGCAGCCACCACCGCCTCCGACGCCTGTGCCTTTGATATTGTCGCCAATATAAACATTTTATCATAAAGAGATTAGACGCCGATAAGCGCCATCGTGGGCAAACAGCCCAGGCAAATGAGAAACGCCCCATTCCGGGATCCGGAATCCGGAGAGATCCCAGTACGAAAGCGAGACCTAGTCCTTTGTGCCGGACCCTGATTTACGGCTTCCTGATGCCTGATGCCGGGCCCAAACAATGCCGGGCAATTTCCCCATGCGGTGAAATTAATTTGAAGCATTTGCTGGCCACCCCCGGAAAGTGCAGTCCTGTCCGCACAGGTTCGCCAGCTGAATGGTTCCCAGCCAACTGCAGGGCAGCCGTAAAATGGCCACCTCCCATGGGCGAGGGAGCGGAGCAATCTGTTTGCCCAGCGGGCAAGGAATGGGTGGTGGCCAGGTCCTAGAGTGGCCTGCGAGCTGCACTCACTGTCAGTTAAATCCCGGCGCTGCATTACGACATCCTTTCGGCCGGCCCCCGCCCCGGTCCGACGACCCGACAAATGTCTAAAGATAAAGCTGCAAAAATATTTTAACCTCCTTTGGCAGCATGTCGGCTGTCGGAGGACACTCACCGAGAGACCAGGGCCCGGGCCACAAGTAGCCCGCAGTGCATCCTCATTGTTGCCACTGTTTCTGCAGGAGCCCAACCTGCACTAAGCAATGTTTTTGTGTGTTGTGGTCCTTTCCATATTTTATAAGCGGCCGGAAAAAAACACAATACCGAAAAATACGTACAGGACCAGCAACCAGCTCTGGCTCCCAGTCCGAGTCCGAGTCTGAGTCTATGTCAATTAGCTTGGAGTGCTCCTCCGCTCGAGAGCTGACAAAGCCAATGCCAATTGCTCAGCTCGTCAGTTGGCCGGCATTAGGCGAGTGCCATAATGAAATGGCTTTCTACTCTAGGGCGGCACGGAATGAAAGGGCCGTACCACCCATAGATTCTAATGAAGTTCCTGTTCCTGCTCCTGCTCCTGCTTCAGTTTCAGTCGCAGACCGAGAAAGAGTCACTTTATTTTATTAGAAACCTGTTTGCCAAGCATTTGCACACAAATTAAATATGGTCCGCTGTTGGGATCCGGCTAAGTGGTTTCCGCTGCTGCCATTAGCTGTCGCTACCAATTCAATCAGGCCAGTTAGCCAGCTCAAAGCGATGGCCAACTTTGCAGACACGTTAATCGGGCCAACACAATTTCTTCATTTGCAGCGTAACTTTTTAATATCACCTCGACGATGATTATGACCCTGGCCCACAGATGTCGGCCTGGCTCCGGTCAAAGGACCAGGCAACAAGTTTCCCCTTGTGGCCAGGACTCGTTCTTCAGTTACCGAGTCTGGCATGTTTTTTTCTCTTTTTTTTTTTGTAATTTTTGGTAGCACACACACACATGCACTGGATGGCCCATAAGCGGCACATTGCGTCCGTCTGCGTTTGAGTGCGATGCCATCTCTGGCATTAAATGCTGCAATAAACCGGAATCGCTGGCTCGGAAGGGGGGAGACTGGCTTCTCCTGTGACTAATGTCAACTCCTGACATTCATGGCAATAAAATTACACTGCTCAGAGCATGTCAGCCCCCAGCCCTTTGGTAGATTTGTGCGGCTTGCTTTTATGTTTATGATTTAATTGTCAATAAAATAATCATTTGCAAGCCTTTTTTGCCACTGCAACCGCAGTACGTGTCAAGCTGGGTTCCAGCAAATTTGTGCCAATAAGCGAGTGTGGGACGAAGGCACAAGGATAGATCGATGGCACAGGCAGTAACAATTTGCACTGACAGAAAATCAATGAATTCACAAAATCATACAAGCTACTGCAAGTCTATCATAGGGAATTTAAACAGCTAAAAACAATAAAGGGAACTAACTAAGGGAATAGCAATTGAATTATAGGATCAAACCGGAAATCGTATATAGAAAATTTTAAAATATTCACATATTTGATCATTTTTTGTATAAATCCCAGTTTTTAAAATATCATAACTAAGCCAAAAATGTCTTAATTTGAATTCGGAAAGCTTTCCTATGTTAGTTTTTGCTAGGTTAACAAATCTGCATACTCTATTTAAAAGTTAGGAAAATTAAAATTTTTGTCAATTTTTGACAATTTTTGAAAAAATTAAAATTTTCCCAAACATAGCCAGATCGATTCGGTTTTTGATACTGATCAAGAATATATATGCTTTATAGGGTCGCAAATGACTCCTTCACAGCGTTTCAAGCTTTTGACTAAAATTTTGGTATCCTTCAAGGATATAAACTGAGGAAGCCACAATTTTTCCGTGTCTTTCCACAGACATCATTTTACTTAATCTAAGAATCCAAGAATATAGCATACTTATTTGGGTATTTCTTTGCGTGTAGAAAAGGGCCAAAATAAAGCGACTAAAACTGTGGGGGGTCTCAGGAACTGAGAGTCCTGGCTGACACTTAAGTTATTGACGAGATAAAGTTGAGGATTTTGTGTGCATTTTTGTGAAGTGCCAGACGAAGCCCATAATGACGCAGGCGAGTGGAATATGGAGATGGGATATGGAACAAGGAAGCATCTGGATCTGCAGCTGAAGCTGAGGACGAAGCTGGAGCAGGCACAGAGCTGGCTGAGATGATGGCGTTGGCGTTGATGTTGTCGACAGTTGTGATGCCTGTCCCGACATCATCTCACGTAGGGAGATGGAGCAATATGTGCCCGGGACGAAGGCTTCGAGTGTTCCCGTTCCCGGCCAAGGGAATCGGTCTGTGCCGGTCTGTGTGTGTGTGTTGGCAGGTCTAGTTTGTTTGCTCAAATGCTCCTTTGCTCCTTTGCTCATGACACCAGAAGCAGGACAACAGCCAAATCAAACAACACGGAAAAAGGACGAGGCGAAGGAAACCAATAAAAAGCCAGGCGAAACGGAGGCGGAAAAGAAAACATTGTGGCCAAGCAACAATGCCAACATCACCAGCATACACAGAAACAAACATAATAATAGTTTTTCTCAGGATAAGATAGTCGAAATGGTATAATGAAAGTGATAAGGTGCAGGAAAAACTTGATTTTGTAATCAACAGAATCTCTCTCCTAAATATTATAATACAAATTAGCATTATTTCTTTTAATTCATTATGAATATATATTTCTTCTCAAGCCATTCAGCACAAGTGTCATGTGTTAAATAAATAGTTTGCAGAATATTAGTGCTCATTGAGGGGGTAAGAGCTAATGTGTATTCAATTTAAAAAATATTCCAAGTACTATTTTGAAGAACCTTTTGATGTGTAAATGGGTTTATTGAACTGATGATTAATCTTATTGATTTATTTCACCGTGTAGATGTTGGCATCGCCCCATCGATTTTCACTTGAGCTGCGAACGCGCCAAGCAAATTCACTGGAGTCGCACAAGCAAATGCGCGTAAATTTTGCTTAGCGCGCAATTCAAGTGCAAATACTTGACACCGCCGCACCTAAGCCAAGGCGAAGAGTGGAAAAAATGGGTTGGAGGTGTGGAAGTCGAAGTGGAAATGGGCACGGGTATGGGAATGGATTGATGGATGGAGGAGCACCCACTCAGACTCCGGCGATGCCATCAACTCGTAGGCGCGCTGCCTCAAGAGCCTCTCGAAGCCACGTCCTCGTCCTCGTCACACGTCAATATCCTTTTTGCGGTTTTTTGTTTTGCTTTGCCGACCCCGGCTCCCCATAAACATTTGCAACTTTTCCGCCCCACTTGCCGCCGGCTCTCTGCTGCCGATATCCTTTTTGGCCTTTGTTTGTACCAACGAAGTTTTGCACTGATGTCTGATTTATTTGCATTTAGGTTGTGGTCCGTGCAGTTAATAAATTTCACTTACTCACTAGCAGCCAGAGTGTTATCTCCCAACTGGGGTGGAAACAAGTTTCGTATCGAAAGTTTTTGGGTTAAAGTTTCGCATACCTATGTCAAATTGATTAGTTGAGTCGGACAGCTGAATCCGGATCCGGGGATCCCCTGATTCTTCCCCCATGTCCCTGGGGGAAGCAGATAATTTGATTGTGTGATTTATGTCACAATATATATTCAGCATTAATGAAGATGAAGGATACGGGAACTCTGTCCGGGCGTTTTGCACTTCATTAATTGTGCAAGGATGCGGTGGCAAAACCGAAACAAGCGCATAAAAAAGGGGGGAATTGACTGCAACTGTCGGGAAACCGCAAATGCAAATGCAAATATTTGAAAGAGCGGACCAAAGCTGGGATGTCTGTTAACTGGACTGCAAGCCAAACTAATTGTTACTGACACTCGCAGTGGCGGCAGCTTCTGTTCAGTTTTCCATCCATCCAGACAAACGTCCTGCAGCAATTTGACAAAAAAAAACAGAAGCAGGAGCAGGAGCAACTAGTACAGGAACGGAAGCATCGGCGGGGTAGAGTCCTCGAGACAAAGTAAAGTTATTTGCGGTTCATTATTCACTTTTGGATTTTATTTCCTTGCGGTGCCGGTCGAGGCACGATCGAAGACAGTGATGGACAGCAGATTGAAGTCCGTTCGAGACACGTCGCCCGCTCCGCCGGTTAACCCATCCTTTAGCCGTGCCAAAGCTGCATGCAAAATGACCCGACAATGGAGCACCGAAGCGGATTCGGATTCAAATCCAGGAAGTGACGGCGAAGGGAGCCAGTCGAGACGTCGCTTAAATTGGGAAATTCAGCTTGGTTGAATCCGAAGCAGCGTTCGAGGAGCATTTTTGCTCTTTGCTTATTCATCTAGCAAGTTGAAAAATAAATTAATAATGCGTTCTTGCCACTGACGGCAGCTGCAGCCGCAGGAGGAGCGCACGGCGGGCGGGGAGAGGGAAAAACTCAACTGAGACACTGTCAGGGACTTGGAAAATTCGTGCTGAGTTTTTTGCGCGCTAGCTTTTCATATATATACATATATATATGAACATATATATATACGTGGCTCGTACTCTATTTCTCGCATTCGTCTCAGGCGCCCGGGACCACGTCCATCTGCATCTTCTTGCTGCTGACACCCCTGGCCCTAAAATTTAATTGCATCTTTTTCAACAATTCTAGCACGAAATGAAAATTCATGCAAACGCTGCTCAGATAAAAACGGAATCCCAAACCAGTCCGGGGGATGCCACAAAGGAAGGGCGAATGGCCAGAGGAATTTAAGCTTTCAGTTTAGTTCAGTCAAGATATGAATACTAATAGCCACTGGAATGTTTGAGTAGCCAAAGGACATTGCACTGCCAGTGCTTCTGTCAAGGAACTCGGCCAGATCCCAAGACATCGGCCAGTGGCTGGTGGTTTCTGCTCCCTGCTCCCTACTGCCTGCTGCCTGCTGCCTGCATCCTGCACCGGGACCCGGTCCTTTTGCGGGCAATGTCATTACTCTTATTTGATTCCGTGGACATTCGCATAAATGTCAGATTGGGTTTATGCACAGGCAAAAGTTGAGTCCTTGAAATGCACCCACTGGCTGGCATTTAAATGCAAAGGCCCGGCCTAAGAGGACAAGGACTGGCCCTAGACAAAAACGCGGCGAAGAAAAGCAATTAGCGAAATTAATTGCTCAAGTTTCGCTTTGAAATATTCATCCGTGAGATTAATTCGCCGGCCGACAAAGCTCCGTCATCGAGCGGCTGCCCGCCCGCAATTTGTGGCTTTGTCAATTGAATGGCTTTGCGGCCGGGCCCGCTGATTGACTTGGCCCTCTTCGTGCACGCGATTGAATTTGCAACTGCCAAGGACTGGGCCTGGGATCAGTGCTGGCAAGGAAAGGTGGTAGCTGTGTGTGGTAAATTGCCGAGGAATATGGCAAAGTTGCTTCAAAGAGTTATTAACAGGGAAGCACGAAACTTGGTAAGAAACTGCATTGCTTGCATTTTAAACGTAAACTTTAAGCCAAGATTAATTATTTTCACTCGCGTCTACTTAAAGGTTTTAAAAACACTTTTTCCAAATATTTTCCCATTAGGCCGGCTCGAGATGAGCACCTTAAGCTAGTTTGTCTCCACTTACCGCTCTCGAAGTGCAGCGCCAGCACAGCGATGGCCAGGAGCAGGGTGTGCGATAGGCTCCTCATGGATATCTGCCGCTGATCGCGGATATGTCCTGGCTGGCTAATTGTCCTCGTTCCTGCGGCCATTTTGCCCGGCTCACTGTTGTTGGGGCAGTTGCAGTGGTTGTGACTGAGACGGGGGCTCTCGAATTTATAAGCAATGCTGCTGCTGGTGGTACTTCTCGCCGGCTTAGTGAGGTGCATTGAATTAATTATTTCATTGCTGCTCACGAATTTGCAGGCCGCAGATTGTGTTGCGGGCAACAGAGGGAGCCCCGGGTTCGTTTCGTTCTCGTTGTAGGACTCAGTTTCCTTCGACTTCCACTTCTCCTTTGTCGACGTCTTCGACTGCAGCACTTACGGAATTTTAATTATTCAAAATAGGTTTTTAGCACAGCAGGCGGCAGGATACTACAGGTTCGGTTCGTGGTTGCGGGGCTGCACTGCTTTAATTGCTTGTTTTGCTGCAATGCATTTTCCTGGGGCGTTGCAAATTTATAGCTGCAAAATACAAGGAAAACGATATACATTAGTTTTCTGCATGACCACAGAGAGTCCCCTACGCTACAGTACAGTGTGTACGTATATGTGCTGCGCTCCAGGATCTATGTGCTGGTGTCCTGTGTAATGCAGCTAAGCCGCCGTGCCCAAATACATAATTCCTATGCAAATAAGCGTGGCCCAGCACTGAAATTTATGTGCGCACAGCGTTTTGCATATCTGCACGCAGAATAGAGGCGACCAAGAGCGAGATATGTCCTAATACACAGAAAAAAGTTGGTATTTTAATAAGATTTCGGGAAGCTAATACTGCCTATATATAAGCTATATGATTTAATTCAAAGAAATCTCATAATATTATAAATGTATTCCTCCTTTTGTTCTTATATTTAAATGGTAAGTTAAAAACATAATCTTGTGTTTAATAGTACAAAAGGTATATCTATTTTTCCCCACACTGTATACACTTTTCATGGTCAAAATCTTTTGTACATAAAGATCCGAATTTTATGTTCTAATTTACTAGTTTTAGGTAAACAAAAGCTGGACTCTTTTTTGCACCGTGCATATACGAACATCCGTATATATTGGAACTGCTCTTCTTGGACTTTTTTCCACAGGCGAATAAAACTCAAGCAGAGCGTAAAAAAATATAAACGACGGCAGTCAGGCAGGCAGGCAGGCGGCAGGCAAAAAACAAAATGCCAACGCAGGACAAGCTGCCAAATTAACAGAAATTTGGATCGTAGCCCGAACTTTTAGTCTCCGCAGGATAGTGCACAGGACTCTGTGCGCCCCCCCGCCATACCGCCTGCCCCCCTCCCTGCAGTGACAGCAAGCCAACTGAAATAATCCCGCAAAATATTGTGTGCGCATTTCGGATTTGTTGTCTTTGATTTGGCGCGGTTTTTCAGCCATTCCTGTATGAGTTTTTCTCGCTTTTTATACGGCATTTCCTTTTTTTTTACTTTTTGTTTATTGCCATTTCCCTCTACTTAACATGTTTTGGCAGTTGCGCATTTCGGGTCCCGCAGCATACCCGCGAATGCTGCCAATATGAGGCTCATAAACAATTCTATTAAAATAAATGTAGCATATTTATAGCGGCCCCGAGTCGTGAGTCGCCCAAAGTGAAAGCAAAAGCAACTTAAATGCTTTATAAATCGACTCGAATTTGTTTTCCTTTCTCTGCGAAGACTCTGCCCAGGCATGCATAGGTAGGGAAAAAAAGCCCGGCAAAAAACAAGCGAAGCAACAAATTTTGATGAAAGGTCCTGGCAGGGAAAATATTGATAAAGATGGCCCCAGGAACGGGGCGGCGAAGAAACATGATTGATTTTATGTATTCGGGCCTTAACAAAAAGAGAACAAAAAAAAGCGAACCAAAAGCAAGCCTAGGGAGTACTGGCTCGAAGGAGCAGCGATGATGATGACGAGCGGAGCAATGAGTGACCGCTCGGCCAACAGGACAGGAAATACGCAAAAGTACACAAGGATATTGGGTACCCAAAGCAATACGAATATACGACTTTTATGCGCAGGACACAGACATCCGAGCTGAACGGAGCCAAGAGCCCACCAAATGAAAATCGAGAAACCAGGCCGCAAACCAACCGCACGCACACTTGGTGGGGCAAGGGTGCGTATGAGGAAATTTGTGTATTTGCCATAAAATAATTTATCAATTGGAAAATTTCTAGACAGACCCCCCTCTCCTCCGGCGGCGAAGGAAATGTGGGAAAAGTGAAGGGAAGTGAAAGGAGTGAGCCGGTCGCCGGGAATGCCAGGGAAAAGTGCCCAAGTATTTTGCTATCGCCACCCTCCATCTCGGCCTGTGTGCGGGCCTGTCTGTGTATTTGAGGGTAAAATTATGACAGGAGGAAATAAAAAAGCATAAATTTATTACCGAGTCGAGGACGATGACTACTAAAACTTGGCCACAGGCCCGTGGGGAGCACTCGCTGCAAAGTAAAGATCATAAATAATCGAAAGGGCGACAATATTGGCGCAGGACAATGGCAATGCGGGGAGAGCGAACCGAACCCTGACGTTTTGTGGAGCATATAAATATGATTCGATTCGATTTGGTCGATGGTCGAATTAAAGAGGTCCTCCTCTCCGGCGGCGGACACAAGGGGTTTCCGTGGAACGACGAAGCCAGAATAATTGTACAACAATTTGCTGTAACAAGGATATCAAATTTGCACAAGCTGAAACCGAGCGGAGAGACAGCGGCGGCAACAGTAACTGCGAACAAAATAAAAAGGATAACGAGCACAATAAAAGAAATGAAATCGTAGCCCCCGAAACAGTTGCTAATTGGACAAAGCAACCGAAAAATGAAAGCCAAGCAACAAGAGGATATACGCGCCAAGGATTCCCGACCGCCGCCGTGTGTGACCCAAAACCCGGCTCCTTTTCGCTCCCCATCCCCATCCCCATCCTCATCGTCATCCCTATCCCCCTCCACTCACGCTATTCAAATGCAGACGAAAAAAAATGCCCCGAAATGAAATAAAAGAGATTGGCTTAGTTAGGTCTAATTTCTCGGGCAGACAAAGTGCTTAAAAAATAATTACACGCTGGCAATCAGCAAGTTGCGGTGCCACAGGAAACAGGAAACGACGGACACGCGACGTCATCCGTCCGTCCGACCGTCTCAGTAACCTTCCGGCGGCGCTGGTGATCTCGTGGCGGAGCCCCACATTCCAGGACAACGGCGCAGGACGGCGGTGTGTGTGACTCGTTAGCAATTGACCGCTTGCTGGCACGTCAAATTCAATTTAGTTGCTGGGCCCCGAAAATGCCATGCCGCAAATTTGCCAACTTACAAGTAATTAGGCAGCTCCACTGCAGCTGACCACGCCCCCGCCCACAAGGCGGCCAAAGGCCATCCACACACACACACACACATATACACATATACAAGCAAGCACACCCACCAAAATACACAAGCAAGGACATCGAGGACACGCGTCGTCAGCTGCTTTGCGTGGACGATGGCATCGTTTGCTTGATTGTCATCGCTGGGTGCAACTGTAGTTTTATACACTACGAAAAAAGTAATATCAAAAGTGTCTTGATATGAAATCTACATCCTAGATATCAGCTTGTTCTAAATTAACCATCGCTTTGTTTTGACTTGGCTGTCTTGGAAATTGTATACTCATTTTGAACTCTACTGGCCCCTATATACAAATTTGTATATTTAAATTCTGTAGTTTTGGATTCGTATATACTCAAAAGTCGTATATTTCTAAAGAAATTATGTCGGAAGCCTGGCCCTTGGAAATTGTGATTCAGCGCCTTTTAAACTATTTACGCCACAAACAAGCCGCCAGATCAGGCACAGGAAGCAAGGGCGTCGGCATAACCAGGACCTTCTTAATGTTTGCGGTCATCGTCATGTGCGCCACTTCCTCTGGCCCAATGATCAACAGAAAGCGAGTGAGTGGCCGGCGCGACAACAAACAGGATGGACCACCACATCCTCAGCCACCGGCCTTCAACTAGAGGATCTTGAAGGATTCTTTGCCAAGGCTTTCAAATTCGTTCAGTGAAATAAATTTTTAGATTGGTGTCAGAATTTCAATAATCCTTGAATACTTTTAAGAGTTCTTCGAGTCTAATTGTTAAAGTTAAATTGAAAGACTGTATAATCTTCAATCACTCTTTTGTTTGCAGTGCTGCTGAAGTCAGTGTAGTGGTGTTGCAGCAGTTTCCGTTGTCGTTGGCTAATTGCACATTGTTCAGAGATGGTAGCAGGCAGCTAGGATGCCACGAGTAGCTTTCTTTGCCGCTCTCTCTGTCGCCTTTTTACGTGTTTGACATGCACTTCGGCCGGGGTAATTACCAATTTGCGGCGCCAATTTGGCTGTCCATATCCGCCGCACCAAGTCACCACGTCACCAAGTCACCAAGTCCCCAGCTCAGCTGAGGCAGTCGCAGCCGGCAAAATTTAATTAGTTTGCCATTCAAATGCTCTGTCACAGTATCTGGATAGTAGTCAAAGCAAATGACACTTTGCAACAGGGACCTCGGACTCGGACTCGGACTCGGACTCGGGACGGACCGCAGACCCAGGGAGGACAAGGAGCAAAAGGAGCCAAAGAGACATTCGATGGCTAGCCGCAGGCGTCGCGCAATTATGAGCAATCGCAGCTATCCCTTTGACCCTTTGTAATCTCTTTAATGGCAGGACATTGACGATGGCAACACGGGCCGACGGCAGCTGAAATAAAAGCTTACGGCCCCAGTTTAATTTACTTCAAGTGGCCGTCAATTAATTTAATTTAAGCCTCTCGCACAAAGCATGATTACACTTTGACACTTTGACAACGCCGGCCCACGGACGATCCGCATATCCTGGTGACCCGTTCACCAGAAGCGAGTCCTGTTGCGGAAACAGTAACGCCGGGCCAGGCCGATAAGCGTGCCCAAAGGTTGCCAGGGCAATCGATGTCACATCTCTC
Source organism: Drosophila bunnanda (assembly GCA_035046265.1). NCBI lineage: Eukaryota > Metazoa > Arthropoda > Insecta > Diptera > Drosophilidae > Drosophila > Drosophila bunnanda. The sequence continues at coordinate 12,552,740 of JAWNOB010000130.1, forward strand.
ATTTGCCCATTGACCCGGCTTAAGCCAAACTTTAATTAAAGCAACTTTGGCCAGACGCATAAATGTCGATGCACTTGCTCTCTGATTTATGCACCATTTTTCTGGCTCCCAGCAACAACGGCAGTCACTCAAAACTGCCAAGGGGATAACAGGACACTCGACCACAAGCGCATACAAATCACTACACTCAGGAAAAATACAGATACAGACAAATTTTTAATACAGTATTTTAATGACAACTGAATATCAATCAATGTCAATTGAATGAACATGACATGATATAAAACTAATCGTAATGTAGACTCAAAAACCTTTTGCAATCTTTTCTAAATCTTGTTTCATTAAGTAATTGGATAATAAATACCGAACATCTAAAGGACTTTATTTTAAAAGTTAAAGCCTCTAGACAATTCAATCTTAATTGATAACTCTTTTTCCCATTTAGAAAAGCACAAGTGCGTTGTTTTTCTACAACTGTGATAGTGATTTTCCCTCTGTGCAGGAGCAGGGACAGCAGCTGTATTCGATTTCAAGGACACTCGATGGGGCAGCTGCCTCATCCGCATCCGCATCCGGATGCTGCTGCTGCTGGCGCTTCTGCTGGTAGCCGGAAGAGCTCTTCACAGTTTATAGCTCCAAGTGGCCGTTGGCAAGTGCAAGTGGAAATTCTTGAGCGCACTCAGCTCTTCAACTGATTACGGTTTGTTTTCCATGCAAGCAACACTTCGGCGCCGGGGGGGCCAGGACAATCGGCAGGGATACGGCTTACGGGCAACAGGATACGCAATACCGGATGTGTGTACGTGTGCGGGCCTTAATGCGCTAAAATGATTAACCTGACACTCTGGGCAACAATCGAAACTGGGCCTATTTTTAATTGGCCCAAACGGAAATCGGTCGAGAGGTTAATGAAAATTTGATTAAACGTCTAATTGATTGGCGGTCTAGCGTGCAAGGCATTGATTTTTGTCCGGCCAACGGAGGGGTATTTTTAATTTGATTAAACTCAAGACGCTGCAAATATTTAACGCTAATTAAACGCGACAACCAACAGAAGCCATTCAATGGACATGCCAAGGACTAATTAAGATTTTGTCAATTACTTATGGCGAGTGCCACGCCCAAGGAGCCGCCGAGGAGGAGAAGGTGAGGCGGAGGAAGGTCCTGACGCAGCAAACTGCACGCTTCACTGTATCCTCTTTCTCCTTATTAGTGGGAGACTCTATGTGTGTGTGTGTGTCTATGCAATCATTAAAATTAATTTATTGGTTTCATTAACTCGACTGCCGAGTCTTTAGCAGCTCGGAGAGCACATTAGGCGCTTCTACGCCCGCATCCGCCCATATCCCCTGGAAGCTGCAATCCCCTCTGCGCCGCGTCCCTCATCCTTTTCAGTTGCCTTCGAAGCCAAATGACACTCCGACGACACTCTGTTTCATTTTGTGCGGCAGCCAAGCCAAAATCCGTTGAAAGCATAAGCCAGAAAACAGAGGCACCGGGAAATGGCTCCCTGGTCCGCCCTCGTCGAAGCCTTTGCGCTTGGCTGACCAACAATGAAAATATAATGTCGTCGGATCTGCCCCTCAGTCCTCCCATCCTGGCTTTATTGTCAGTAGCCAGAATGGCCCAAAAAAAAATGGGAAAGAAACAAAAGTGGAGAATGGCGCTAAATGAAAATGAACTAGAAATAATCATCATTAGGCAGGAGGGGGGTCACCTTTATGAACTTTGGCAACAAGTACCTACTTTCCCGGCCAGCTTTTTGGCCTTAAATTTAATATTCGGACCGCTATGCGAAAGTTGTAAGCCAAGTCCAGCTAACGTGGCCCATCGATTTGGCAGCAACACGAGCAAACATATAGAGTTTCCTGCCTAAATTGGAGCTAAGGCCTGCAACGTAACAACAAAGAGTTGCTGCTGCTCCGAAAATCTGTACAATAGTTTAAGGCGGAGATTGTTTAGAGAGAAAAACATGTTACATTTTGACTGATAATCAATATAAAAGAAAAGATATTGGGTTTACAACCCTTTTCAACCAAGCAAAGATCATTTTCCTAATATGCCTGGAGGCTTGGTTAACAAAGTATTTTCCATTCGAAATATAGATAATTTCCATTAACCTATACACTTATATTCGTCCTGTGCACCTTTCCGTTAACCCGAGGACTGTCAGGACTGTCTATATCTAAGCGGCTTGACACCACCGATGCACTTGCAGCCCCACTCGCGGAGGGCCACCCGCTTGATGCATTGCACTTTGGCGTGTTGCTGACGCCGCGGGTGAGCTGCCAGTGCCGCAGTGCATTTGGCAAATAAGAAAAATTGCATAAATTTCATTAAACTCGAAATGTCAAGCAACTGTCGGGGCCCCCGCACCTCTATTCCATTCCATTCCACGGGGGTGTGTACTATACCATGCTATACATGTGCCTTTACATAAGCCATGTGGATGTCTGGGCCGCGGCCCGGCAATATTTAAAATTGTGCACCAAAATCCCCAAAGTAATTTATTAAGATGCCTCATGATGTTTTTTATACGTTCCGCTGTTTTCTATATTTACACCCTTGCAGGGTATTATAATTTCAGCCAGAAGCGTGTAATGCTGTGAAGGAGTCATTTCCGACCCTATAAAGCATATATATTCTTGATCAGAATTGAAAGCCGAATCGATCTAGCCCTGTCCGGATAAAATTTGAAATTTTCGAAAAAAAAGGTAAGGGGTTACATCATTGAAATTGTCAAAAATTGACAAAAATTTTAATTTTCTTAAATTTGATATTGAGTAAGCAGATTTGTTAACCTAGCAAAAACTAACATAGGAAAGCTTTCCGAATTGAAATTAATACTTTTTTGGCTGAGTTATGAGTTTTTTAAGCATTGATTTTTGGGAAAAATTGTCATATAAAAATATACATAAATATCGCCTCAAAAGCGCAATTCTAATTTTAGTCAGAAGCTTGTAATGCTATGAAGGAGTCATTTGCGACCCTATAAACCATATATATTCTTGATCAGCATCAAAAACTGAATCAATCTAGCTACGTTCGGGAAAAATTTAATTTTTTCAAAATTTTGAAAATTTTATAAGGGGTTACATCATTAAAATTCTCAAAAATTGGAAAAAATTTAAATTTTTGGTAAGTTTAATTTGAGTAAACAGATTTGTTAACATAATAAAAACTAGCACTGTAAAGCTTTCCGAGTTGAATTTAATGTATTTTTGGCTGAGATATGAGATATGATTTAAATTATCAATTTACAAGGGTATTCACACTTCGGCTTGCCTTCGTGTCCTTTTTTTTTTTTGTTATTTTTTACGCGCCGCTGACTTCACGCCATTAAAACACAACCTACATAGCGAACTCATTTTATATGCAAAAGTTGTATGGACTACGGCGAGGCACTTTCCTAGCCCAGCTGTCACATTGGAGTTCGAGCTTTGTTTGGCCGGGCAGCAGACTCAAATGCATCTTAAGGACAAAAGGATACAGGAGTCTGAGTGATGAGAAAGCGTCGCAGATAAAAATGCACTGCGAACAAATCAAAGCTCTATTCTGTAATGTAGCCTTACTTACATTCGCTCAAATAATTGTAGGTAAATTATTGTTGACCATCTATTGATAGCCAGTATGAATCCTATAAATATCACTCATAAATAATACTCAATGTTCACTAATTCATTCCTAAGGGAATGACAATATATAGTATAAGAATGAATACATTTACTCCATATTTTTTAGCTCAGTGCATAGATGTAGATAAAGATGGCACTCCAAGTGGCCGACTAATGCATCTGCAGAGCAGCAGCTCCCGGCAGATTCGCATTCATCGTTAGCGTCCTGACATTTATATGAGCTTCTGGCCTGGCCTTAGCCATTTTTGGCTTTGATTGCAATTCGCAGTTTTTGTGGCCAAGGCATTGTCATAAATTACTTTGCATTGCTGCCATCCTTGGGAGTGTGTGGCTGTGTGCGTATGCTGTGGTGTATTTGAAAATCGTAAATCAAAAGAGTGTGAGAGGAAGGAAAGGCGAAAGGCGGAAGGCGGGGAGGCAGCGTCTTGGCCACACTGCGTATGTGTGATATTTCATAAGCGTGTCATGAATTCTAATTACCTTCTGGCAATAGGAGCAATTGCCATTTCTACGCTTTGCTTAGCCTCGCTCCGACTTTGCATTTTATGCACACACAATTCATAAATTTCATTTTTAAATTGCTTTTCAAACTTTTTACACTCCGCACACTCACATATTAGCCGTGTTGGAGTTGGCATATTAAATTCCATGCCATGCCGGCGAAGAGAGCATTAAATAATCAGAATTATTTTAAAAATTAGCAGATAATGTGAATAATTAAATTCAAGCGAATGCATAACTACATGATAGCATGCAAATTTAATGCGAAACACAATAATAATAATAACAACAATAATAATAGTCAACATTGCTATTTTTTCCTCTATTGCATATTTCAATGTTTCCTTTGTTGCGCTGTCCACTATGTTTTCCCGGCATTTTTCCACACGTCCCTGGCATTTATTGGCCGCCATTCAGGGGCCGCGATTCACTCGGCCATTCCCCGTTAACGTCATAATCTGCGTTATGCAGTTTAGCGTATCAATTACCGCACATATAGCTGCAAAAACTGGCATGTGAATAAAATATATTGTCCAGCTCATCAGCGAATGCGATGTAGATAGAGCGGACTGAACAGAGCTCCAATGAATAGCGCATAAATCCACTCCGAAGGAGAGTCTCGACTACGCGTTGCCAGCTCGCCTCAATGAAACTAATTGATTTTACAGCATAAAAAGATTACTAAATAAGCCATCACATAACAGGCTTAATTCGCGCAAATGTTTCCGGATAAGTAAGCTCTTTTTCTTCTTCCTCCGGAACTCCAACATACCCTGCTACCCTGTAGCGATGAGAAATATGATTTAAACAAAAAATAAAACAGAACCAGGCCATCGATTGGTGAAAATAAATTTACAATTTTTCGCATGCAAAAACAGCGATTTCCTTGGCCGTACAAATAATAAATGTATATACCGGGGAAAATCAAAAATTGATTTGAATTGCCATGCGGTAAGTACAGTTGAAAGCGACCATTCAAAGTTGGGCCGTGGGTGGTGAATAATTGAATGGGGGCCCTGGTCAAAAGTACAACGCTGATGACATGAAAAATTCATTAAACGCGTCAGGCCGCAAAAAGGGGCAACCACAATGGGTGCGGTCCTCGCCGGCGACTGCAAATTGCGAAACGAGCCACTAACGTGTGGGGGCGCAACTGGCATTAGAAATCTCAAATTTTCAAAAATTCATTTAAAACAGGACACGGCAGAGCGGCCAACATGTCACGGGACAGCCGAAGGAATGCTAGCCAAAGGCTCAAATTAACAAAATGCGGCGTCCGGCGATGGCACCACATGAAGTCTGACAAATATTTGCCTCGTTTTCGTCCATCGGCATTGGCTTAGTTAATAAATTAGTAAAATATTCCGCTGCTAACAACGTTGTTGGTCAACCGGTTGTCATAAGGCCTGGCGCGACAATGACTATGATAATAGAATTTTTGCCGCATTTTTGTTCGCATTTTGGCATGACCGACAGCTGCAATAATAGTAATAATAATAAGAGCAAAGGCATCGCAGGGCGCAGCACACCCGGCAACATCATCATCGGAGGCAGCTGAAAATATGTTAGACAAGCGCCAACATTAGCAAAGTGTTTGTAAAATATGCCAACAACTCGATTTTCCTGCTTGTTATGGGAATATACACACCTACACACACTCCTCCACTTGCTGTATTCTAAATATTTTTCAAAAATGCAGATACAGGCGGATGAATAAAATAGCGACCAAAACAATAGCAACTGAAATATATAATATTTTGCAGCTCCACCATATCCATTCGAGTAGAGTTCATGGATATAAAAAAAATCAAATATAAATGGATATAGGAAAAATCGCAGCTTGCAGGATATATATTCGAGGTTTTCCATATTGTATCTAACAACCAGCTTCGTTCTATGAGTGTTTCCATTGTACTTTCAATATATATAAAATACTTCCAGAAATGCTTTATTCTACCAGCGTTGAATCCTGCATTTTTCTTGTTGTTAACATTTCTTGTAGTCCTACTAATTTGGACGCTGTTGTGTATGGAAACCACCCACGCTATTGTTGAGGTCGCCGCCTGCCGGCCGTCGCTTTTGACGTTGCAATAAATTTCCACGTTTATTTATTATTGCGCCGCACGTCACTGATAATTAAAAATAAATCAATTTTTAATGGCTCCAGCTCTCTCTCTCTCACTGTGTGTGTTAACCAGCTAAACCGAGGGCCGTGGCACGGCTCTTCTGGCTGAGTGGACGCTGGCTATGAGGTTTCCACTCAAAAGCAATTAGCACACGGTTAGGGACACAAAAATGTAATACGCCCCCCTGGAAAAGCGAATGCCGAGCACGTAGGAGCGAGTGCCAGACACGCTTTTAGGCAAATCAGTTTATGATCCAGAAACAATACTTCATCAGGCGGCGCCTTTCACTTAAGCACACATATGGCGCGGCCGCACACGAGCCTGTTTGTCCAAATGGCCAACAATAAAGCTCAATGCGGCTCAGATCGAGCAATGCCAAACAAAAAAAAATGAAGAATAAGCCAAGCAAAATTGTGCGAGATAGAAAACGTTGATGCTTCACGTTGTGGCAATCATTAGGACGGCACTGAGAGAAAAGTCGGCTTTACAGAATAACAGGGAAAGCAGATATCTAGACTGTATTGAAAATTATTAAACATAAGCTAGAAACTACGAATATTATCCAAGATAACCTCAAGCTCTTTGCTCTGTGTATGCTTTCCATCTTGGCTTTTTTTCCCAGTGTTAAAGTGTGCTTGGAATCAACAAACGTGCCACATATGCCGCTCAGATGGCTCACAATTGTCCCGGCCAATTGCCAGGATCCCGCCTTCCATTTATTGGCCAGATAGATGGTGGAAAGCAGCCAGTTTAATGAACTTTCTCCCGGGCTAAGCATGATTGAAGGTCGTCGTGTTCGGCTTTAATTATGCAGTCAACTCTTTGCGGTTTATTTGAATGTCTGCCTTTTTATGACCGCATCAGGAGCAGCATCAGCATCTGCAGCACCCAGCCAGCCCGCAGTAAATCTAATAACATAAGCCCCCGTCACAGTTACAGAGGAAAAGTCGGTGGAAAGTCGGAGACCCTGTTATTTATATGCACGCATAAATATCAGGGGCAGGGTCTGACCACAGTTGACTTGGCAGCCGCAGGAAATGGCATAAAAGTCAACATGTTGAGCAGCGGCTGAAAAAATATAGCCCCCGATATTATGCTACAGTGATGCGTGCGAATGTGTGCGGAACTTTTCATATCTGGCCAGGGCTATAAAGTATAAATTACGGCAAATGCGGAGCGGAGCGTTACAGAGAGCAACAGTCTGCACGCACAACTAACTAACAACTATTAAGCCTCTGCCTCTGTCTGTGTTTCAGTCTCTGGATCTGGACCTGGATATGGATATGGATATGGCCCTGCTCCTGGCTCTGACTTCATCTCCGGGTGAAATACGGCCAAAGACAGCGCCAGTAATCAACATGCGTGGCGCTGTGTGCGTTTCACACATGCGCCATGCCATTTTTCCGGTGATTAAGTGTTGATAAGTCTATAAATTAACTCGAACACACGCGTCTGCCGAGAACGTAAGTCAGACAATGCCAGGCATTGTGCTCCACGGGGCACGGCACCCATGTCGGCTACGCAATGTACAACATATACGCCGAGAGCATAGACACACATGTATTAATCATGCGGCAAAGACATTTACATCTAAATGGTCGGTGGTTGGGAAAACTGTTGGAGCTAAAAGCGTGTGGAAAGCAAAGCAAATAAGAAATGCAGGTGATTACAGTATCGAGACTTCAGCAAATTATAGTCCCTGCCAAGGAACACGATGCATAACGTATAGTTATACGATAATTGATTGCTGCCCACTGTTTGTTTAAAAGTAAGAAATTAAGTTTGCATTTCTTACGAATCCTTTTCAGAGTGTAGTATATTGCTTACTGATCCCTTTAAATCTCTGCTTATCCAGCGAGCTGTCTTTCAGTGGTTCCTTTTAAAGAATCCTTGAGAAAAACAGCAATCCCCTCTATGTTACACTATAATCTACAATTAAACAAATAATATCCTTTGTTGTGGCCCCGAAAAGGTATCATTTACCCAACCCATAGTTAAGGGATAATTGATTATTGTGCGTAGGCTGCTTGGCTGTGTTTCACAGTCAATTAAATTCAATTTACATTTTGTAACAAAACAAATAACAATTTCAGCCTATTACCTGAATATTCAAAAACCTGGCTGGTATAAATACCGTGGCCAGTGGACACCTCTCTTCAGTTTCAAAGAGATTTGAGTGCAATAATGATATTTAACTATCTGCGAAAGCCGACTCCCTCGAACCTACTGGGATCCCCGGAGGCTTTTCGGTACTTCGAGTACGGAATGTTCCTTATGGGCTGGTGGTCTCCCCAGAAGCATAAGACATTGTACTATAGTGCCGCCGCTTGCATAATGGCCTGGAGCGTTGTATACCTGCCGATCGGAATCAGCATTAGCTTTCTGAAGGACATCAGGAATTTCAGTCCCAGCGAACTGCTGACAGTGCTTCAGCTGTTCTTCAATTCCGTGGGAATGCCGTTCAAGGTGCTGTTCTTCAATCTTAGCACTTGGCGATTCCACAAGGCCAAGGAGCTGCTGGGCCAGCTGGACAAGCGGTGCTCTCGTCCGGAGGAGCGCATAGAGGTGCATCGCTGGGTCGTCCACTGCAACAAGGCCTATCTAGTCTACCTGGTGATCTACATCAGCTACACCATATCCACCTTCCTGTCGGCCGTAGCCGCGGCACAGCTGCCGTGGCGTATCTATAATCCCTTCGTCGACTGGCGGCGGAGTAGACAGAACTTCTGGATAGCAGCTGTTCATGAGACCATGCTGATGCTGTTCTCGGTGACCCATACCCTGCTGAGCGACATCTACCCTCTGCTATATGGCCTGATCCTGAGGGTTCACATCAAGCTGCTGCGGCTGCGAGTGGAGGGACTTTGCACGGATCCCGGCAAGAGTGAGGAGGAGAACCAAGTGGATTTGATCAACTGCATCAAGGATCATAAGCTCATCAAAGAGTAAGCTTCTGGATCGGCTGCAGATTCATGTATTTGAATTTTATTCTTTAAAGATATACCCGAATGATTCGACCCGTCATCGCTCGCACTATCTTCGTCCAGTTCCTACTGATTGGCATTTGCTTGGGCCTGTCCATGATCAACCTGCTCTTCTTTGCCGACATTTGGACGGGATTCGCCACTGTGGCCTATATCAATGGCCTGATGGTGCAAACCTTTCCATTCTGTTTCGTTTGTGACTTGATAAAGGCCGATTGTGATCATCTCGAGATGGCCGTATTCCACTCTAACTGGCTAAACACTAGTCGCAGATACAAAACATCGCTGCTTTACTTTCTACAGAACACCCAGACTCCTATTGCCTTCACTGCTGGCTATATTTTTCCCATCTCCACGAGCACAAACATAAGCGTAGGTTTCAGGGAAAACAAATCATAGGAATTTTGAATGGAAAAACTATATATTATTTTCTTTTTAGGTTGCAAAGCTGGCTTTTACGGTGGTCACATTTGTTAATCAACTAAATATTGCTGAACGATTAAAGAATGATTAGAGGAAGAAAAGAAAATGTGGAAGAAAATCATTAAATCCTTTATCTACATTTATTTACTCTCTTGAAACTATTTATATCTTTAGAAACTGTTAGTCAAAATAAATAATTATCCATATCTCAAAAGGATGAGCTATCATCTAGGGTCAAACTGATGTGTAGAATTTCGCAAAGCTGTCAGGCTGAGGAAGGCTCAGACCGAACTTAACTGCCAGCACACATGACCTAAGTACATATGCTCTCTGCTTAGCTTTAAAATCAATTTAACCAAACCGCAAAGGAAACATATCCTTTACACAACAACTACCAATTTTGTGGGATATCTGGGGCAAGTTGAGGGAAAACAAGTAAATAAACAAACAAACAAAGCGGCAGACACAGCCAGAGTCCACCCCCTCGGTAGATGGCAAAGTCAATTAAAATTCAAGAAAATTAATTGCTTAAAATACGCATAGAATTGATTTACAAATTCGCCAAGGACATCGTAAACAAGAAATCTGTTTTAATTGCGGCTGAGCCGAGAGCAAGGACTCCAGCCCGCCCGTCCCGTTTCGTTTCCAACTCGATTTCCTTTTCCGAGGACCCCCAGCCCCTGATTCAGGCCCGAGACCCAAGTTCAAAGTCTAGCCGCTAGCGAAAATGTTCTTGCCAGTCTTTGATGTGCAGCGAATCCCGGCACGAGGATGTGACGGAGGATGAGGAGCCAGAGCCAGAGCCGGAGTTGGAGCTAGAGCCAAGATTTACATAAACCAAAAATAGAGACCACCTTGCCGCACCGCAGAGTTGCAGAGCACTCATATTTAATGGGAACGCGGCGAAAAGCCTGCGGAAAATTAATTTGCATTTTTCCCCAAAACAACAACAGCACGCTGCGTGGCTGGCTGGCACCCGCGTACATTTGCAATTGAGTTTGTACATAGTTTTCCGCCGCACGGCAAGTTTTCCGACACAAGTTTTCACTCGCCCAATTCACAGGGGCATTGTGGCAGTGTCGGCGGTTGCGCTGGTTGGCTGATTGCGAGGGTGGCTTCGGCGGCTCGGTGGCTGGGTGGCTCGGTGGCTTTCCTCCACTTCGAGGCGCCAAAAACTTAATTCGCACAAATGGCCAGCAACAACAGCACACCGCCTATCACATTTGCCCAGGGCTTACACTCTTGCGGAGACTCAAAAAGGAGTGGAGTGTGTCCTGGCGGCACAGGAGTTGGGGGGGTTCCACTGACGCGGCACGCGTAGACGCATTAAATCAAATTAAAAGCCCCGCTAAAAGAAGTGACAAAACCCCAGGTAAATCCCATTTTAAATACAAATAGCATGCGTACAGCCCGAGGGGATGCGGATGCGGGAGTCGTCTGTCTGCCGTGAGTGGTTTTGCGGATTCGCCACCACATCCCCCAGCCCCCGCCAACCACTCGCAGGACTCCGCTCCGGTCGCTGGCACACATTTTTCTGCAGCTTAGCGGGACGGCGGTTGTAATCTTAGTTTAAGTTGATTGTACGACACTCAGATAGAAAAGGAAAAAACGCATTCAACGAGAATATCGACTATATGGTACCCCAGTAACATATATCTTTAAAACCCTTAATAATATTATACTATTCACTGCTATTCAGAGTTACTAAAATCTTTAGTTTCGGAGATTATATACTTTTTATACCATTCATTAACAACATGCACCCAAAAGGAACATACCCTTGAAACTATACGAGTACCGTGTACAAAAAAGCCAAGGAAACGAAAGAAACACGATCCCGGTAAAGTGCTTTAAATAAAAATTTGTGGGCCTGTATTAGAGGTGGCAAATGTGTTTCTTAGCCCGCTTGTTTGTAGCTCGGCTCGGGTCCGTGTCTGGGTGAGCCAAAGGCTAAGGGTTGCCCCCCGTTTGAGTTCGAGTCGGAGCTAACTCTTTACGGGAGCAAAGAAAGGAGCGGAGTGCCTGGCCGGGAATTGCTTTTAGCGTAATTGCAAGTATTCCCCCAAGGTGGGCCAAACACCGCATCTCCCCAGTGCCTCCGTTTTTAGGCCGCCGGGCCGGAGTTTCTACGCCATTTTTTAACCGTGCCGCATTTCAATTAAGCCGCTTCGCAGGATTTCGCCATGGTTGCCATGGCTGCTGTTAGTTTTTTATTAGTTTTTAACCTCACGGCCAAAAACAACTAGTTCAATCAATCAAACGATCAATCAAAAAATTCAATCACCATCAATTGCAGGCGGCAGCAGGCGGCATAAGCAAACAGCCCGGGAAAATATAACACCAACATCGGATTTTCGATTCGGGCTCATTCATTAACTTGGCAACCCTTTGGCCAAAAATCCCGAAAATTGCCAAAAAAAAGAAAAAACGGCAGTTCAGTTGAGTTTGCTCGGTTTCGATTCAATTCAGCAGCTTAGCTTACTTGACTATTCAGGCACAAAAAAGAACACTCTGGCCTTTTCTGTGTACTTTACGATGCCTGGTTGATTTTTTAGCATATGAGGACGACGACTGGAGGACATGTGTCGGTGTCATTAAGTGACTGCCAGTGAGTGTGGCTTGTAAAAATCACTTTTTAAAGCGACAGATACACGCATTGAAGCGTGGGCACTTTTGCGTTTTCCAGGACGAGGGCCAGGACCCAGCGGCAGCCCAAAACCAAAGGACGAAAGCAGGACGACCAGGAGCTGGTCCCACCCGTTGAGGCAGTCAGCCAGCATATTTATTTTATTCCACATCGTTCTGGCAGTGCATAAAACTGTTTTTAACATGTCCTGCTGCTTGTTTTCCCCGCTCCGCTCCGCTCCACTCTGCTCTGCTCTGCTCTGCTCTGCTGCCGTTTTTGCTGGCAGCCCTTTTTATGCCAAATGTAAGCGATCTGCACGGAACTGACACAAATACGGGGCCGCTGAAGTGCCACTGCAGAGCGATGAGGAGCGGAGCGGAAGCCGAGTGTTGGACAAGCAGATTTAAACCGTTACGGTTTACCTGCCACCACGCACACACTCCTGAATATATATTTGCGTGCACACGTACCACACCATACGTATACATATTTAAATAAAACGTTTTCGCATCGCCCAGGACAACGCCGCACTTTGCGCAATCACAGACTCAGACATTGGAGAGAGCGCGGCCAGTCGAGGGGCAGTTTTCCGCTTCAGTTTTCACTTCTTTCCACGAGTGCAGGCCAGAAGATGGGTGGCGACGGCTGACTGAAACAGCTTCCATTGATTTCACACAGCTTTGGTGAAGAAAAACATATAAAAGCCGTTGCAGGGCCACAAAAAACGAGAAAAGCTTAACATTATAAAAGTGGAAGCACACCTAAAAGATGCGACTGTGGGGTACCCAGTAAATACCGACCATTAAAGAATTTTGATACTTAATATTTATATTGTTTGCAATAGGTAATTTCACATTGCTTGCATAGTTCTTAATTTGGTCAAATTCAATTAATAATTTGTAAGAATTTGATTCCTTTAATGGTGTGTTTTATTATTTTTTACCTCTTTGAAATTCCTTAAAAAAAATATATTTCCTTTACAAGCTGTTATTGAAAAGTTTACTTCATTAAATAAATATCTATAGCTTTCATAATATTGATGTTACTTTCAGTATCATTGCTCTATATATTGTTGATGATATCGTTCGTGTTTTCTTTTGCATGTTGCATAAACACCCACGAATACAATATATCACTGAACCCTTCAAGTGCCGGGGTATATTGTATAAAAAGGAGAAGCCCTCCTACAAACACAAACGCAAATGCAAATACAAATAGAGCAACAAATGGGAAGGGCTTAAGGACGACGGGCAGGAGGAAATGTCGTCGTCACGTGGCCGCTGCATAAGCTGAAATGAGTTACATCAAATGCTTTTGGCTTTCACAGGAAATGGCAGTGCAATGCATTTTTATTTACATCTAAGGACAACACAGAGTGGAGGGGGTCGAGTAAGCCATTAAGGAATTGCTCGGCAATTGAAATGGCCAAGTCAAATAAAAGGCAGCCAGACATTTCAGGGGAGTGCTAGGAGGGGTTTGTCGGGTATTTGATTAAAATTAAAAATACGTGGACCAAGCCGGCTTTGATGTCGACCACAGTGCCATGTCAGCGGGATATCCTTTCGCTCCCGTTGCTCCTACTGGCTCCCTCACCTGACATTGATTTATGTGAGGCAACTTAATGAAAAGACCATTGCAGGCTGTATCAGCTGGCTCAGGTAGCCAGTCGACCAGTAGTTCGATTAAGCTAAGCGAAAATAAATTACAAGGTATTAGGACCAAACGACTGCCAAAAGTGTACTTCGCGTTGCTGCGTTACGCATACGCCCCGTTGCCTCGCTGAACGCAGAGAGCGGCCCTGAGCGGCTCTTCAGGTCCTCGAGCTTCGAGGCAGACGGCAATCAATCATCAATTACGATTAAATCTATCAGGAATTATGCGTCAAATTGATTGAAAGTCAGTTGGCACATTCTAGCCGGGTCGGACACTGAATTATGGCATTAAATCAATTTTCCTTTAGTTAAATCAACGGCGCAACTATTGCACCGGACCAACTTGGGCCGTTAGCCCGGCTTTGGCTCTGGCTTTGGCTCCGGCTCTGGCTTCAGGCCAGGGCATTGGCATTAGCATTAGCTGTACCCGTCAGTCAAAGTCAACCAGCTGGTTGAGCTGAGCTGAGCTCCGGCAGTGCCAGTAGCTGCCGCCGGAGTTGGGCCGAATCCGATGCTGTTGCTCAGTGAAACTTAAATCGCCCAGACTCCGGCTCGAGTGACGGCACAAAACTTTTGCCGGGCCAATAAAGTACGGCCAAGTGATGGCTGCAGACCCAGAGAGCTTGTCCGTTCGTTCGTCCGGAAGAGGCAAAGCAATCCTCGACACTGTGACGCATCGACCTGGAGTCCCGGACTCCGCTGTCGCCTCCTGCTCCGTCTGCGTCGTCTCCAAGCCTGGAGAATCCCTAAGAAATGAAAATATTTTCTTGCAATTGGAGCGAAATGCGATGGCGATGGCAATGGCAATGGCGATGGTGGTGCATAAAAAAGCAGACCCAATGAAAACTGCAAATCGCAGTGTCTGGAGTCTCGGCGAGCGGAGCGCGTCAATTGACTGCAATAATTCTGGAAAATGTGCAAAGTGTAAGGCCGGACTGTCGGACTGCCAAGTAATTTATTTATCAAGTTTCAAGCTTCAGCTTGAAAACTTAATACGCCGCCAAATTGAAAGCAGTAGGGCGGCATCTTAAATTGCAGATCCTGCTGCTGGCCTTACTATAATCAAGGAGAGTCCACAGACCGGCTAAAGCCCCGCACTAAAGCCCGATAGTTGACTTTGCGGAGGCGAATGGCACTAACCAATTTGCACTTTACCACAAAATTCAATTTACGCATCCGGCAATGCTGCAAAGTCCTGGCCAGTAAGTAGCAATTCATGCGTGAACCTGACAAGGACATCGCACCCACATTCGCACCGCACCCACACACAGGAGCAGTACAAACACACATACGCCCATATAGGCAAATAGAGGGTGCAAATAAAAAATAGGAGAAAAAACATCCGAACGAGAATCCTTTGTGCAAAGTATCGAAATGACATTTATGCTGAAAGACATATGACGCTGAGGACTTGACAACTTTTCTTTGTCCGCCAGACCAGGCCTCACACCACGCCAACCCGTCGCCCTCCGCAAATATTTGCAGAATGCAATAACTGGCACGATTCGAGTGCAATTCTGGCTAAAAAGGAAAGTGTGTCTGCTGTGTTTTCCCCGCCTTTCCACCAGCCAGTGGTAGCAGAACCCAATTCCTCGTTCTTGGCCCACTTGTCATGCATTGCCAAGTTTGCCTGGCTGGCCAACAAACGCAGTCTAATCGAAGGCACAATATTCAATATAAATAATTGATGCGCACTTTTTCCAGTGGGTCGCACTGGGTGCAACACTGACGACAGCGGCGATAAAAACAATGGCAATGCCAGCTGCTGCAATGGCAAAACAATTTTGCATACGCCGTTACATACGCGTATAAACTACAGACTAGGGTGATATAAGAGCACTAAGTAATAGAACTCATCTTTACTTGCAAATTAATATAAATATTCTTGTGTTTCCAGTGCTTCTTGTTCCCAACTAATACAGTTTTAAAATGAATTATAATACGGCTACAGATTGGTACTATTGTCTTGCCTGCAGCTGTATCTGCGTATGAATACAAGGTCCTTGTGCGCATTCTATTGCCCACTGATTGATGTCCTTTTGGCTGTTGTTGCCATTGTTCTTGTTGTTTTCGCAAATTGGTTTCTATTGGGCCAGGATGCATGCATATGTACAAAAGCCGGGTCGAGGATAGGCAGCGTGGGCGGTGGTTTCAAGGTTGCTGCCGCATTAAGTGTCCATACGCACACAAATGGGCGCAGTGCAAACAAAAAATAAACCTTTGCATACTTATAAGGGCAAAGTGTATAAGGCTCAATTAAAATTTTACGCCCGTTTGCATTTTAAGTGCACGTGTATGTGTGGGAGGAACTGAAGCAGCCTGAAGTGCCCTAACGACTACGGGTGTGTGTGGGTGAGAGTGTTGGCCATAGGCCCGACTCTTCGGTAGTTTCCTAGCCTACAGCAACTGCCAACTTGTTGTTGGCCAACTTTTCCCACTGCACTGGGTGCGTGTGTGTGTGTGTTGGCATTTTGTTTGGGGCTGCAGTGCACAAAAGCGTATTTAATGAAACGGAACTTGGGGCATAATTGAGTAAGGCCTGCCCTGGCAGATTTGACAAAGCAGAATTGCACAGGCCAGATGGGCTTACGCTCCGTTTTTGGCCTTCTCAGCTGTAAAGGATTGTGTTGAAATTGAGCTAACTATTAACATGGGGATATCCTAAATTGCTATATGTTGACAATAGACCATCAAACAGGGCTTCTGATTCGGTTGAGGAAGCTCTATTAATAATCCCCCAAAATGAACATTGTAAAACAAAATTACAAAGTGTTTATGATGGGCTTAACGCAATATTTTAATTAATCAAGCTTGTGATAAAGTTCAGTGCGGTATTTTAAAACGGACTAACTGCTAAATCTGCGGTCAAAATAATACTATCCGAGTGGGCTTTAGTCAAAAGCGATTACCTCGCATTTCACAAGCTTAATCGGAATTAAAATAAACCAAAATAGGGGCATTTTGTAATTAGTTAAAGGAAAACCGAACTTTGATTTTAGGAAAAACTAATAATCTACTTTAACATGGCTCATAAAAATGCATTTAGCACAACAATATGTCCATGGTATGAGTTTTAATCTCCAATAATATTTACTTTAACGCGAATATCTGGATACTTTGACAGCTTCAAAAACTATTACGACAACAATTGCAACTCCAGTGCCTCACGCCCACCGCCCACCGCCCACCGCCCACCGCCCACCGCCCACCGCTTTGTCTAACCCGCATGTGAAATTCATTTTTTATTATCACTGCCTTTATTGTTTTCCCGCCGTCGCTGCTCAAATAGAAATAAAAACAAAATCAACTTGCAAAATATGTTGAATATTTTACATGGCTCGCAACAATGGCTATAACTAAAAGGCGGCAAATGAAATATGCAACAAAAGCGAGCGTGCAGCATGAGAATAAATTGAAAAAAAAGAGAGTGAAAAACACAGCAGAGCCCGGGAAAATGGGAAAGCAGATGGGGAGGGAAATGAGCGAGAACTTGGTTAACAAATTGCTGCGAATATTAGAGGCGAAGTCTAATGCAGCGGCAACAGACAATGGACCCATATTTCTGACAACGAATTAAACAAAATCCAACTGCCTGCGAGTGTGTGAATGTCGGAGCTGGACGGCTGTAAAGCTGGATAGCAGGATAGCAGGATCTCTGGATATCTGGATGCCTGGATGTGATTGGCAAACCAAATAAACTGCGAGACAGCGCTGGCAACAAACTAAAAATGGCAAAAGGCGAAAGGACTCGCAGCTGGATCGATTTTGCTCGCAGTCGACAAGAACAAGCTGATGATGATGTGCAGCCAGCAACATGTGTGTTTCTTTTCAATACCCTTGCAGGGTATATTAATTTTAGTCAGGAGCTTGTAATAATGTGAAGGATTCATTTCCGACCCTATAAATCATATATATTATTGATCAGAATCAAAAACCGAATCAATCTAGCTATGTCCGGGAAAAATTTAATTTTTTCAAAATTTTGAAAATTTTATAAGGTGTTACATCATTAAAATTGTCAAAAATTGGCAAAAAATTTTAATTTTCTTAATTTTTAAATAGAGTATGCAGACCTGTTAACCTAGCAAAAAGTAACATAGGAAAACTTTCAGAATTAAAATTAATGCTTTTTTGACCGAGTTATGAGTTTTTAAAACAATGATTTTTAGGAAAAAATTTCATATAAAAATATACATAAAGTTCGACTCAAAAAATGGTATTTTATTTTAGTCAGGAGCTTGTAATAATGTGAAGGAGTCATTTGCGACCCTATAAACCATATATATTCTTGATCAGCATCAACAGCCGAAGCGAATGAGCCATTTCCGGTTGAAATTTGAAATTTTCGAATTTTTCTCAAAATTTGAAAAAAAGGAAAGGGGTTACATCATTAAAATTGTCAAAAATTGGCAAAAATTTTAATTTTCTTAAATTTTAAATTGAGTATGCAGATTTATTAACCTAGAAAAAACGAACATAGGAAAGCTTTCCGAATTGAAATTAATGATTTTTTGGCTGAGTTATGAGTTTTTTAAGCAATGATTTTTAGGAAAAATTGTGTTATAAAAATATACATAAAGATCGACTCAAAAAATGGTATTTTATTTTAGTCAGGAGCTTGTAATAATGTGAAGGAGTCATTTGCGACCCTATAAACCATATATATTCTTGATCAGCATCAACAGCCGAAGCGAATGAGCCATTTCCGGTTGAAATTTGAAATTTTTGAACTTTTCTCAAAATTTGAAAAAAAGGAAAGGGGTTACATCATTAAAATTGTCAAAAATTGGCAAAAATTTTAATTTTCTTAAATTTTAAATTGAGTATGCAGATTTATTAACCTAGAAAAAACGAACATAGGAAAGCTTTCCGAATTGAAATTAATGATTTTTTGGCTGAGTTATGAGTTTTTTAAGCAATGATTTTTAGGAAAAATTGTGTTATAAAAATATACATAAAGATCGACTCAAAAAATGGTATTTTATCTTAGTCAGGAGCTTGTAATAATGTGAAGGAGACATTTCCGACCCTATAAATCATATATATTCTTGATCAGCATCAACAGCCGAAGCGAATGAGCCATTTCCGGTTGAAATTTGAAATTTTTGAATTTTTCTCAAAATTTGAAAAAAAGGAAAGGGGTTACATCATTAAAATTGTAAAAAATTGGCAAAAATTTTAATTTTCTTAAATTTTAAATGGAGTATGCAGATTTATTAACCCAGCAAAAACTAACATAGGAAAGCTTTCCGAATTAAAATTTATGCATTTTTGACTTAGTTATGATATTTTCGACTGTGATTTGTTACCATATACCATATAATGCGAATATTTTAAGCTTAGTTTGGATTGATCTCTCATATGATTATATAATTTAATTGCAAGCTGCAAGGGTATATAAACTACGGCTTTCCGAAGTTAGTTTCCTTTCTTGTTATTCCTATTTCATATATTTTTATTTATTTTTATACATTTTTTTTCGTTGGGTTTAGCAAAGCGCTTTGCCTTGGGATGAGGTTTGGCTGGCTAGGAGCTTTCATATTTCCGCCTTAGTCTGCTGCCAGGACAGTTTTTAAAAATTCAATTTTCCTTAACATCTAAGCGGTTAGAATGTGTGTTTATGTGTGTGCACTGGGAAAAACGAACTATTTAATAGTGAAATCTTCATTTAGGAACGTTACAAAATGGGAATAAAAAGTGAAATGAAATATTTAAAGAAAACTTACTTGATACAATGTTTTGTGTAAAGTTGATATACAAGTTTATATAATTTAAACTAACCTGAGTCTAAAACAGAAATATTTTCAAAATTTGTATTATTTACCAAATGTCAAGATTTTTCCCAACGTGCAGCTGGCACAGGTTCCGCCATATAAAACTTGCAGCCAGGAAAGACTATAGAAAATTGCCTTTTGCGTTTGATTCCCTCCGCAAATTGCAAAGGCCAAAAATGAAAACAAAAATATCAATGGAGCGAACTAAGAATAAACTATAAAAATAAACCAGAAAAACAAAAAAAGAAAAATGGAAACACAAAGCAGAGATATTGAAAAAACATGGCCTAGCTTGTGCCACGAATCCTTGCCGTTTTCAAGTAAAATGGAAATGGAAAATTGCACAAAATGCAATTTATGCTCATGAAGTTGAAATTGAGAGAGAAACACATACATTTTGTTGCGAATTCACTGATGTGATATATGGGTGAAGGCGCAATTTCATTTATTTGCCAGACACGCCCACACGGTCCGCCCCCCGAATGATGCATGACCCCAATGGAGTGCCGGGGATTGCTCAGATGTGCGTTGATGTCTAATCCTTAATATTAAATCCATACAATCAATTTGCAGACCTGGAACGCAGAGGGTGACATGGCAATACAGCTGTGTACAGGGGGACCGACCGACCAGGATATCTGGAATTCAATTTTCTGCATAGATACGCTGCTGCTGCGAACGATATGAAAAATGCAGAGGGAATAATGAAAGTCACCTTTGGCACAATAATTCATCATTGTGTGTGCGGAGGGTAGGACCAAAAGCAGCAGCAGGAGCAGGAGCAGGAGCAGGAGCTGGAGCTGGGGGCCACTTCGTCATATCGTCATATCAAATGAAATGCATAGTCATGCGTTGTCAGCGCCCAGACAAAGCAGCTAACGGGAAACTACTATATGTACCTAACAACGTGGAAAAACAAATAATGCAATTTTTTGCCAGTGCCAGTGCCGGTGCCAGTGCCACCGCTGTGACATCAACACATATGCACATCAGCTGCGACTGCGACTGCGACTGCGACTGCGACTGCGACTGCAATCTACGCACGCTACGTACGTTGATGTATGACCCACGACCCCGGGCCGCACCGAATGGGCGGGGTCAACAGCCGGGGAATTGCCGGATAGATGAGCACACAAAACGCTGGCCATATGTCAGGGCATCAAATAAATATCATAAATTGCCCGGCCAAAGGGAGGTGGAAACGAAGTGCAGGAGGAGCAACTGAATAAGGATCCCCTGCCCGGGGACCTGAAACAATCAACATTCCCTGGCCAATGGCCGATGGTTGAATGTCTTTTAAGAGATCCGAAGCCCCATGTTGGGCTTGTTCATATTTTATCGGCACAAAGAAGGCTTAAATATTTACAAAATTTATTGATTACAATGTAAGTTTTGAGGCTGCCTGCAAAGTGTGGGCAATATATACACGATTTTACTCTTAAAGCAATGGCAAGACAAATTATTTATGTTTCTCCATTCAACTCTTACTTATCTTGTACAAATAAAATGCTTCAATTTTTCGTATCAATTGCTTTTAAGGCAAAGGCAAATGTGCGCGCTGGAATTCTTTACGGAAATGCCAGTCGAAAAATTATACTTCCCAGTGTCTGGGTAACGACTGCGAGGACGATAAAAAGACGGATTTACGCCTTTGATTCAAGTGACAGAGCGACAAAGGAAGCAGGGCTCGACTGTGAACAGATAATGTCAATATTAGTCGCCTGCATAATGTACAATAAATGGCAAAATAATACAAAGGCAGCGGAGTGGCAGGACCGGCCGCGGCAAAGGATGAAAAATCAATAGCCCCAAGCAACAAAGGGACAATGAAAAGGACCCAACGCACACACAGACACAGACACACACACAAACACAATGTCACACCAAGACAGGGACAGCGGAGTGCGTGTAAAGTGGGCGAAACACTTTTGTACCCAAGCCGGATGCCAAATAAAAAAGGAATTTGTCAGTTATGGTTTATGTGCATTTGCCACAAAGTTCAATTAATCATTCGCCGTATGGATGGACTTGAAGGTTTCCCGTTCCTTTCACTTTTCCGCTTCCCTGGCGTATCCTTCGGATTTGCATTGGTCGCACGCGGCCGACATTTTTATGAAAATTACAAACAGTTTTTGAAAAATGAATCAAAACATGCGCACGTCATAAATTCCGTAAAAAGCATAATAAATAAAATGAAATAATAACATTTTTATTACACTGCAGCCGAGGCCGAGGCCGAGCCAGAGCCAGAGCGGAAGGCAGTGGAGCGTTGCCAAGAGCTGTCGAAGGCGAACCGCCCACCAAAGGCACCCAAAATCGAGCCCGGCGGCAACAGCTTCTAATACCTTCGAATGGCAAAAGTTTTGCAGCTCACCGTTTGTTGCTTTTAATGATGCCATCATAAATTATTACATTGCTATTTCGTTTTATTGTTTCACCCGCGATTGAGCAGCTGGAACTGTTACCTAGTCGCAGCCGGGGGAGCCTCTCAGCCCCGAGATGGCGAGCGAACAAGGCTAAACGCAATTATTATTACTTTTAAAGCATTTTTATGCCCTTTTATTTCCCGGCCACACGATTTTGCTATTAACAGCGCACAGACCGAGAGTATATAACAATCTTGGCGGCAAAGAATTTCACTTCAGGAGTTTATTATGATTTTTATGGATATAATATAGGCCGGCGTACCGCCCAGCCTCGAAAGCTGGCGACAGTGCGCACGTGCAGTTCGGTTGCTGGGGGAGTTCGTCCTGGTGTCCTGGTATCCTGGAGTCGCCACCTGTGCGATTCCTGGCTCAGCATATTCCAGGACTCTCATTTCGGTTGGGAGCATATTGATGATGGTTGCGGTGGCTGGGCGGAAATTGTTAAAACTGTAATTGCTAAACGAATTTTAATGAGCTCATTAATTTGATAAAGGGATTTACACGGTGTTGCGGTCTGGTGGGTTGCTGACGATGTCCTCGTCCCCAGTCCTCGTCCTGACCAAATGTTGCTATGCGGTTAACTCCGGTCTGGTGGAATATCCTTCCTCCCTTTGCCGTGTCTGTCTGCGTCCGCTGGCATTGCTGCCGGCATTAATTAAAATTTGCTTCAAATTATTTTCCAGCGTTTTTTTGTTTTTTGTTGTTTTCATTTTGTTGAGCAGCCCCTTGCCGGGCAAACAAAATTTGTTTGACTTGCTAATGTTGTCGGCGGCTTTCGAAACGCGAAACGGTTTTGCTTTTGTTGGAAATTGCACAACAATAAGCATACGCCGTGTGGGTCCCAGTGCGAAAAAAATGAGGCAGAAAAACAGCGCACAAAACTAAATAAACGAAGCGTTAAGAGATATGCAACCGGAAGCGGCACTCTCTCTCTGTGTATGTGTGTGTGTGAGCTGGCCGCAGTTGGATGCAGTTACAGTGAAGTTGCAATGACACTGACAGTCGCAGACAACACAGACACATATAGATAGGCCACGGCCATATTCACTCTGCTGGCAGAGTGCAAAAATTTCCACCGAGTTTTTTCGCTTTCTGCATTTTTTTTTTTTTTTTTTGTTAACGCCAACAGCTCTTTGCTTTGTTTTGTCCTTTTCCCCACCCAGTTCATCACATGTCGGCGAGAAGGACAGACAGTTCGAGGCGGAAAGATCCTGCAAAGGATACTATTTCGACGGTTACGGCCGCCGCTCCCATTGTTGCCGGGAGTAAATGTAAACGCCTTGATAAGCGCACACAGAAAAGCTAATTGGATTTCGTTCAATTGAAGAAACAAAAAAAAAAGTAATAAATTGGATAACCCAGTCTGGCTGGAAAGGATTCAATCGATAAATAATCTTCACAGTTGCCAGACTTTGGTGTTTCATATTTCAGAAGATTTTCTGTAAGCACATTCCTTTAAGACCCTCGTCTGGGCCAGGTCAAATGTTCTTAAGACGGATTGTGTTTGCTTTAAGATTGTTGATATTGTTTGTATTTATCAGCTACATAAAGAGTTTGTTTTCCCTTTAAGCCATCAACTTCATCATTATGAAACCTCGTCTTAAAGTAACAAACTCTGTAACCCCTAGAAAAAATAAAGAAAGCACAGCTGTGAGGGAAGAAAGTTCACGGAAAATATCTTAAAAATGCATAGATAACAGCTTTGTTCCCTCGCAATATTGCTGGATCCACATAATTTTCATGGCATCGCCCACAAGCTGAGCACAATTTGCACTCATAAAGCAATTTAAATTCATGCCAAAGATGAAAGATATCCTTCGCTGGCCATCCAGGACAATGGCAATAGTGTGCAAATTGCTGGCGCTGTTTAAGCAAATGTTGCCAAAGAAGACCAAACGGGACGAAACAGGCGAAGGATCAGGAACAGGACTAACTGAATGCAAAACAGAAGGTAAAACACAACCCAACACAACACAAAAACAAAAAAAAACATGAATTCCAGGGACAATTGTCACCAGTTCCCTCGCTTTTTCAGTGCTGTAAAAGTTGCCAGCACACCTGGGTTGTTGTGAGTTAACAAAGGAAAAAAATAAACTTGGAAAAAAAATAAATATATACCGAGAAAAAAGTATGTGAAACAAAAAACATCACGCACAACCGGAACCGAAGAAATAAAAATAATAAAAATTACAATAAAGATAATATTTTCGCAGGCAGTTGTTGCATGTTGCGGTGCCATCGTCGTCATTGTTTTCACACTTTTAATACAGAGCATTTTGCAGTTGCATAAATATTATCCCACCATCGATGGGCCGGACTATGCGCCGTATTTCGTATAAACTGGTTTTTAATCAAGCCATCAAAATATTGCCAAATATGCAAATTGTAAATTGAAGACCGAACCGAAACCGGTCGCAGGATCCGGCAGCCCGGCCGGGTCCAGGGACTAAGCCCATTAGCGAGTGACGAGAAAGGATTTTTGGCGGGTGAAATGATGGAGCCAAATGTTGCCAAGGCGTCAAGTCAAACGATAAAATATTCAACAAGCCATGCGGCAAGCTGAAAAAGCGCCAACAACAATGACAACATTAGTAACATTTGTTTGAATTAAAATGAAAACGCTGACAATCTTTGTGACTTTGAATGCCAAAGGCGCCGGCGGCGGCAGCAGCTTGTCCCACCTCCCCCCGTCCCCGAAACTGGGTGTGTGTCCTCTGTGTGTGTGTATGCTTAAATAGAATTAACATTCGTCTTGCCAGCAGCAGCTACAAAAAAAAAAATAACAAAATACAAAATACGCCAAGCAGCGGCAACAAAGCCGTGTAACCCTGCAGCCAACCTTTCCCTGGAAGCGAAAACACGACAGCAGATTTCCTCGGCAGCTCATTCATTTTGCGCAGCCTGTCGGGGTGCTTAGATCCCACGACCTACCCCTACCGCGCCCCTCCCCCAATTACCCACCGCCCACGCCCCCTTTTCCAGCCCAACCCCCTCAAACACTCGCACGCTCCCACTTTCCCTGGCATTTCATTTGTATTCGAGGCATTGTGTCCTGTTGAACATTCTTAATTAGGTTAAATCTACTGTGCGACGCTCTGCTGTTTGCCGGGTCTTGGGTTGGGCCACAGGACTCGGGTCCGGGATGGGGCATATACGGACAGGAGCCCGTAATGAAGTCAGTCCTTTTGGGGTGCAGGGGCAGCCGAACGAACGCGTGTTCGCCATTTGACATAATTTAGTACCCCGCCGGCCGTCGAAGACACAAAACTCATATTTGCAATTTAAATCCTGGAAATGAAACAATTACAAACTTTATCGGTTGCCATCAAGGCCTCACTCTCTCAACCCGGCCATGTGTGGCCCCACTAATGGCGGTCCTTATATCGCAGCAGGATCCCGAAAGGAACACAAGGATTACAGTAGGCAATTTCTATGCCAAATGAAGCGTGAACGAAATTTTAAAATTAACTAAGAAAAGGATGCGGTAAAATAGTTTCTTTCGATGCCAAAATAATGAAAATAAGCTAAGTAGATTTGCTCTCAAATTTATAAATAGTTGAAATATAAACAAAACTATGTTTATATTGGAAAAACTTCATATAACTTTATAAAGTTTATATGTTAAGTACAAAATTCATCTCAGTTTTCCCCTTTATACACGGAATTATATATTTTTCTAACTGCATTCCAGAGGTTCCCGTAGCTTCTCAGAAAAGCCTGCTGTCAGTCTGCTGCCAGCTCGAGCGCTTATTATAAATGAACTCAAATTTAATTAAGAGTTTCCCATATTTTGTTTCAGTCTGTCCGGGCACCCATCCCCCCATCCTCGTGCTCCGTCCACATCAACCCCGCCATCATTATCATGGAAGTAATCATTCTCAAGATGCTTTCGCTGTGTCTCCATTTCAGGCTTCATCACGAACAATATTAACGTCGTTGTGCGGCCGGGCACTCCAGGTTGGGCGCCCAAAAAAATGTTGTTAACTAAACTTTTACGCAAAATAACACAGGATAGCCGAGCACAAAACCGTAACCGTAAACGTGGCCAGGAAAAAACTTGAAATTCGCTTCATTCGCGTTGCCACAGAAAGAGGCACTTTGTTGCTGGCGCTCTCTCTCTCTGTTTTTTTGGTTGCCAAAAGAAAAATTGGGCGAAAATCCGGCTTGTGTGCGTGTGTGTGTGTGCGAGTGTCCTTTACCCTGTGTCAGTCAGTGTCCTCTCAGCCTGCCGGCTGCTTTCCCTTTTATTAAATTGAATTTCGCCCTCGGACACGGGACACGGACTGGGCCCAAGAATTCAAAATGAGACCGAGGCGATATGTTTATGATGCCACTTGTCTCGCAAATACAATTTTCTTATTTCTCGCATTTGGCGTTCATATTTCAGCGCGTGCCCCTTGACAATTTTGTAGCTTTTAAATTTGCTTTGACATATATTGAAAGCAACCCGAACACGTCCCTCCTCCTCCTCCTCCTCCCCCTCCTCCCGTTAAGGGTTCGGTCCGGGAAATCGAATTAAAAACTCATCTTTGCTCAATTTGTGTCAGCTCCTTGCCATGTCCCCCGGCACCCACATATTTCGCACATCCAGTATCCAGTCGCTTTCGGAGATGATTTGGGCTCGTGTCCTGCCCAAAATACCATCCATCCATCTAGCCTTGCCAGCCAGCAGCCTGTCGATGCAGGGGACGCATGTGTGTGGCAGTTTGTTTGCCTTTTTATTGTTTTACTAGCAGAAAATCTGTTTTATTCGTACGCTTTTATTGTTGCTACGAGTAATTTAATGTGTATTGCATTTAAGCTAATATTTGAGTTGCTGCTCAGAGGTTTTAATGCCGCTTTTACGACCTTTTTACGGCCTTTTTATTTGCTTGCCCCCTGGACCTGGCCCCAGTGTCACTGGTCAGCGAGTGGCCTAATGCCGTCGTGTTGCCAACTTTACTCAACTAATTTCAAGCAATTACAGCCGGCTAACGTAAGCGGAGACTGCCAGGACGAGCCTCCTTTTATTAATTATAATTTCCCTCTGCCAATTGCTCCATTTATGAGAACCAACACCGATATCAATCATCGTAAAAGGCCAGTGCCTCGGCCTGAGCCAACAACCCTTTAAGGACACATTAGACACACTTGGCCGGATGCTTTGTGCGATTCAGTGTGTGTGCGTGGGTGTGTCCCTTTTAAGGTTATGGGTGAAATGTGCGAATTCTTCATTGGCTTTCTTAATCCCAACTCGGCTGGCGGTGGGTCACATCAAAGGCTGGCCACAGCTGGAATGCAAACAAAGATAATCTTTGCCTCGATTTATTTACCTTTCGCTGACCAAACCAATTTGCGATTTTAATCAAAGCCGAGTCGGAGCAGCCGGATGAGCAGGGGCTGCCATCAAAGCAAATAGTTGAGCTGCTGTCACTGGCGAGGGCAAAGGGCAAAGGGCGCCGGACGAAGGTCCTGGCCAGCCAGCTAATGCCCAGTGTCCAACCTAATTTGACGCTGACGAGTAAGAGAAGATACTGGGATGGAATGTCTGCCTGTCTGTTTGTCTGCTCCTCCAAATGTCTAACCAGGCAACTGACTGACTGACTGACTGACTGACGGACATGTCGGCCCCCGGTCTGTGCATAATGCTTATTACCACAATCATTTGCAGCGCCTGGCCATGGCCCTGTTCTCCAGACCTGGCCCATTGACTCTGCGACTGTGGTCCTGTTCCTGCTCTCTGGCTGACCCTCATTCAAAGTGGACTGCAATATGCAATCTCCAGGCAAACGCTCTCGACTCCCGCACATTAGTGAAAGTGTTGTGAGTAGTAAGGGTAATAAACAACGTAACTGAACAATCTCTGAGCTTTTCACTATCTCCACAGTCTATACACTTCAACAACTAGTGAACTAATCTTTAAAAAAAAGGAATAACTCATTTAAAAATTGTTATTGAAACTATAAATTAAGCCCCGGGGATACTTTTTACATCAATTTTAAAGATATTTATACTAGCCTCATTTAATATGCAGTCGTTACTCTAATCCTCTTAAGGGATGGCAATTTTTATCCCAGTGCAAGCCTTAGGTACATTCAACAGCTTCCACTATTTAATGGCGATCTCCGGGTAGCTCGCTCTCCAACTGGTTAACACTCAGATGCGCCGGCATGTGCGTTAGTGCGGTGTCATGTTGGCTATTATGAATTGTGCAATTGTCGTCAACGCCAACGCGTTGCCCTCCACGATTTCCCGTTTCTACCCTTTGACGTGCTCCATCTCCAGTTGAGCGGGCAGACAGTCAGTCAGTCACTCAGCTGGCAGTCACTTCCACTCCAAGCTCACCCCCTTCTTGCAGTGCTCGTGTTAGTCACTTCTAGTGCTTGGTTTCATTCCGATTGCCTGCTCATCATCCAGCATCCAGCAGCTCTTTGTTTGCGCCCAGCAGCGAGGACGGGACGGCCCACACGGCGTATACTGAATGCCGTCTGCGTTCGCCTTCGTCTGCCGTTCGCCAGCCTGCATTTGCCGCCATTTTTCAAGCCACCCGCACTGGGTCCTTCGTACGAGAAGCGATGCCAGCATTGTTTTAGTTATTGTTGCTGCTCGGCACTCCTGGTAAATGACTCTTCAACGTTTGTCGTATTTGTCTGGCAGCAGCAGCAGCAGCAGCAGCACTTTGAAGTGCCAAATATTTTTCCATTTGTATACGGCTGCTTTTGTCATTTGTTCCCATGACGAATGGAGTTGCCGCTGTTTGAACGTACGACACTCTGATTGGCCCTCAAAAAGGTGGAATTTATGATATCGGCACTACTCTCTTAATTAGGCCACCAAGTGCTGCAATCAGCCAGGTCGACGGTTTAATCAAGCGAGCAGCTATTTAATTAAGTTGGGCTTCATTACGGTCTTTGGGCCGTAAAATCTTTTACCGGCATTTCACAGGGCTCCGCTTCGAGCAGGAAATGAGGGTGAGTGGGCTGCATCGCTTTAACATTTATGCGATTTTCCGGGGCGCATCAAAGTCATCAAATGAAACCAACAGCCGTGAGGCCGTATATATAGATTTACATGTATATATTCGGAATCAACGCTCCGGGTGTGAGGCTGTCAGCTAGTTTGCATTCATCAGAGAGAGCGGAAACGGCGGCATCAATTGACTGACACCATCCTCCAGTATCATCAACACTTCCCGCACTGCACCAGCATCATCATGATCATCATCATCATACCCATCTCAAAGATTTACATGACAGCTGTTGCAGTTGCAGTTGTCATTCGTTCGCTATTCATTTGCTGGCAGCTCCTGTGATTGCTTGTATTAGTGATTGTCAGTTGGCTAAAAGGAGTGGCTGTCTCTCCATTTGATTGCCATTGCATCACGTAAATCTCTTATGCTTATGAATATGCGAATATACATTGCGAATTTCCAATGGCGAATTGTGAATAAAATGCCATCCATGTTTGTCGCTGATTGAAGTGTGAGTGCAACTATCATTTGGGGCTCCTGAAAGAGCTCTGAGCGCTTTTGGGGATTGTCGAAAAGCAATTTATTGATTTCTCGCTGCGCAAATGAATGGCGCCCACGGCAATCCCCTGCCCCAAAAATCACCAAGCAATCCATGTGCCATTGTGTATGCTGTCGACAGGGAGTTGAGTATTTAGGCTATTAACACGCAAAGGTCGCCGAATAATATTGATTATGACCGCTGGCCAGACGGCGGCCCAAGTCCAAGTCCAAGTCCCAGAAACGATAACAAATAACAATAACCAACAATCGGTGCAAAGCGGCCGTGTTTAATTTGGGCCGGGTTTCGTCTGGGCCAAACTTTTGGACTGGGTTCGTACATATATCCAAACTGTTTTGGCCCACACCGTCTGGCCGTCTGCCAGCCACTCAGCCATGGAAATCGTTTAAGGGCGAGTTAGTCTCCTTAAATTATAGCCAACTGGATGCAATTAATTCGATCGCATGTTCTTATAGTCAGCATTCAATAAAGCTTCTAAGGATGCATGTTTGGTTTAACGTTCCTTTAATTGCTCAGATAATCGAGTAGTTGGTTTACATTTTAATTGATTGAGTTTGGCAAATTTCGAGTTTAATATAATTCAAGATCATTTAATTCTTTGGAATTTAAACTGATTTAGGTGAAAAAGCTCAAAAATTAATAATGAGTACTAAGGGTCCTCTACTGTCTATCGTTAACTTATTATTCCTAAAGAAGAACAAAATGAACACAAAACACATAAGATATCCGAAATAAACTCACTAAACCACTATGTTATGAACGTCTCTAAAAAAAATCCTCTTAAGCTTTCTTAGACATACGTCTGGCGGATTTACTTCCGTATCCCATATCTGACAACTTCCGTCTCTTGGATGGCTTAGCGTACTTCCTGTATCGCGGTTGGGTATTAAAGTCATCAGTAAACAATTAAAAACGCTCCTTCAATAAATACCATTCGTCTGCGGGCATAAAATAGTTGCACAAGTATGCGTTTACCAGGTGCAGGACCCCGGCTATAAAGCCAAGGCAACTGGTTAGGAAGAACATGTAGCCGTACTTGTTGCCGCAGTGCCCCACCGAGGCCACCAGCAGGGTAAGGCCAGTCCCAACGCACACCACGCCGCTAATCAAATTGAACATTATCGCCTGCGGACAACAGCCGTTGGGATATGGGATCAGCACAGGACTCTGTAAATACGCACAATTGGATCCAGGCCCACGGTGACGCAGACCACCCGAAAGAGTGCAATAATCACACTCTGGAGCGTGATGATCGGCAGAAAGAATAGGTACAACCACACCGATATCCCGTACTCCTCGCCCAGGACGCAGTGTGAGAACAGAATATTGACGAGAAAATACAGGGCCACCAACTCGATGATCTAGTAGACAATAAGAGATACGTTAATAACCCCTCCAGATCGCAAAGATGTCAGTCGCAATCACCGCAGTGCAAAACTGCAACACAAAGTTCGCCAGGCGAAAGCGGCACGCCATTATGGTAACACGAAATTTTTGAAAATTCTCTGACACTATAACAAAAGTTGTCTCCAACGAAAGTTGGGGGGGGTTATGAGTTATTTAAGGGTTTATGTCAGTATTCAAAACTCTTTAACATTAACTCTTTAGTTTACAGTCCAGATTTTCTGATTTCCAACTTTATTTCAATAGTTTTTCTTACACCAATATGTATAACGATTAGAGTGACCGCTTTTACGTAAAAATGCTGCACATGGAGACTCGGTCACTCTAATCTGTCATAGCCCTGTTTAAATGCTTAAACATTAGATAATTTTCACAAACAGGTCAAATTAATGAAAGGTTTTTACAATGATTTTCTACCAACTAGACTTGGCATAAACACAGTATCTGTTTATCCACTTGGCAGTCACATTTTATAGCTTTCTGTTGTTCTGTTCGGTTTTATTTGTACTTTTTCTGTTTCGCTTCGTTTTGTTTTGGCCCTGCTAATCTAATTGGCCTCGATAGCGCTTGCTGAGAGAAGTCGTTGCCCCGCCACGCATTTGTTGCTTTGTTTGCACTAATTTCATTACTTGTGGAATGTGGCGATGATTTCATGCAATTTAAAGCCGCATTCTTCAGTGGCAAGGCATTTAGCATAGTACGAGTACCTGACCGGACCCCGGGATCCGGAACCAGGGTCCTATAGAGCCGGCTCCTGACCCACTCCAGGCTTTTATAATAATTGCCTGTTGACACGGGATGGCCGAGAGGCAAGTTGGAAGCCACGAGAACGTGAGTTCGGGGGGGGGCTCTGGAGGTTGGGAGCTCCCAGCTCACAGCTCCGACTGGGATCGAGCAATGGGAATGCCGTTGATAAATGAAATTTTCAAAACGTAAGCCAACAAAAGGGGGACAGAAAACAAACGAAACCCCAAAAACAAAAAACAGAAAAACGAACAGGACTGAAACACAAAACAAGCGGAAAAAGGGGGCGGCAAATATAATTTCATTTGTCCGCCTTCGAAAAGGTGCTCGACCCTCTCCGTGAGTCTCATTTTCTATATTCCAAACGGGGTTAGGTTAAGCGTTGATTGGGCCAAACACTTCATTTATTAAAAGATCCTTCCTCTGGTCGATACTCTTTCAAGTCAATTGCCAAAGGGTTGGGCTATTCTCCCGAGAGACATAAATTTTGTCAGCTTTGCAGAGATAATTGCATATTAGCCGAACATGACAACGTTTCGCTTCTTTTTTCTTTCGTATGAAAATTCATGGGAAAAATGTTCAAGAGACAAAAACTTTCGTCTTGGAAGAGATGCGAAGTGAAGTGAACTCCCCAGAGCAGTCGAAAGGAAGAGAAACCGAAAAAGTAGCAGCAGCAGCAGCAGCAGCAGAAGGAAGAGAAATGTTCTCAAATAAACAACAGCGGAAATGTAGGCTATGATTTGCTTACTTGCCAGCGGCACAGGGGCGTGGGACTGATCCCGCCAGGGGAGTTGGCCCAATGACAAGGGCGGCGTGGCAAAAGTTCCGAGACGCAGAACGGGAGCTGGCAAAACATAAATCAAATGCATGTAAAATTTTGTACTTTCCGCACACATATCCTGATCCTGTGCGAGTGCATTGGGCAGCCCCTGGGCAGGACAGCCCAAGGACTGGGGTGGCTGGGCGGCATATTGGTGGCCCGATTGGGGGCAGCGTGCGGCAAAGTGTGAGCGGGTGTGCGTTGTGTTTTGTGCACATCCGTTAACTTTGTCATTTTTGCTCATTTCCTTCCGGCATGTGCAAGAAAACTGCACTGCCAGCAGAAGGAGCTGGGCCAGGAGCAAACGGAATGATTCCCAGCAGTGCTCCACTGAGCCGCCGTGCCACTGAGTCGCTGAGCCACTGACAAGTCGTAAGCCGTAAGAAACCCAACCGAACAGCAAACACAGGGCTGGCTGGATGGCTGGCGAAACAAAAGCAATGCGGAAAGCGGCAATAAGTTGAGGGCATAACTTTCAGTGCCATCAAGAACACACACTCCAGTGGCGTAGGGCGAAAGGGGGCGAATCCCATTTAAAATTTATGCTCAGACACTTCACTTTGCCGGTATAAACGTGGAGATTTTTCAATCAATATTTAATGCAATTAAAATCACTAGTGACTAAAGCTTTGATTATGAAACCATCAGCAATTATTTTGTTGTTTTCTCTTCACTGTTTATTTAATTAAAATTCCATTAGCCTATATGTTGTTAATATTATTTAATTTTATATGCACAGAATCTGATTTAAAGTTAGTTTTTCATGCAAATTCGAATTCATTCGGACACACTGAGGATCCTGTCCCCTGAAAAATACCAGACTACGCCTCTGTCTCAAGCCTGCAGAAGGCCAAAAGGGTGAGAAGCACGAGCATTTTGCATGAAATTAGAGTCGTAAGACACAATAAGAGGCAAGCAAAAAGTCTTGGGTCTATAACTTGCTTGTTGGAATTTAATTATTTTGCAGTTGCTGTTGCCTTTGCTGTTTCGGTGCTGCAACTTGGTCACGGGGGACTTATTTTTTGTACATTACACGCCCCCCACACACCACGCCCGCCCCCTTTGGCCGGGAATCATGTGCCAAAAATAGCAAAACTTTGCTGCAATTTTCATTCGCATTTATTGTGTTGACATGCTGCCACACTGCGTATACGTATTACGTATCCTTGATGCAGCCAAACAATTTATTTATTTAAGTTGAGTCGTGTTGAGTTGCAGAAGATGGGAGCTGTGTGTCGTGAGGAGGTGGAAAGCGGGAAAACTTTTAACCCCCTCCCCCTCCCCCCTGTGCTTGTGCCATTGAGGACTGGAAAATAAAAATATTTGTACACTTTCCGTTGTTTGCAGTGTTTTCTCGCATCCGATTAGATGGCGGAGCAGAAAATAACACACAACACAGGCCCCCCACACCACCTGCAGGGCCGGGCATATGCATTCAAAGTCAAAGCCACATTAATTAGCATGCTTAGCTGACTTTTATCAAAAACCAATTAAATCCACATACTTCCGCACACACTCTCAGCGGGCACAAAGTAAACTTGATAATTAAATGAGTCTGTGTGAGTGGCTTTGAGTTCAAAGTTCGCAGCCAGCTAAAACCCTCTGAACATTGCTTTTTTATTTCTCCTTGTTTTCCCTGTGACACAAGCCATGGAATGTATGTACTTAAAAATAAATTTAACAGAATACAAAAACAAAAAAAAACATTAAAATGTGTATGCATAAAGGCGGCCGGAGAGGGGAAATAGGGGAGCATTAAATAAAAATCACAAATAACATTATTAACGTTAAATTAAACTTTGAAATTTTGTTTGCCTCGGCCAGGAGTGCAAGAGGAGGAAAGGAGTAACTTTTCAGAGTGAATAAAAGTACATTAAAACAGGAACCGGAAGCGACAGCAAAAGCTTGTTTATATTTACCGTAATCTGCGGCTCGCTCTCAAAACATAATCAAAGACTTCAAATAAAGCCACAGAGTTGACTGGATCCGGGTTTCAGAATCCAGAATCCTGAATCCTGAATCCTAGATCCTGCGCAAACCTGCTCGTAATCGAGCATCTTACCTAGAGAGTGTATGTGATTTTTACCAGATTTTCCGCCCCCCTCAACTTTCTTCTATTTGTCAAGCTGCAAGTGTATGCGTGACACGTAGTAAATTAAATGTGAAACTCTGTAGCAGAGTGTAGCTAACTGAGAGTTTAGTGCTTGTGCGGGCGAGTGTGTAGCCCCAGTCGACTTTGAGTGGCTACAAAGAATGCTGTTGAGCAAACGTTGCCGCTGCCATTGCCGCATAGAAATAGCTATGGCCCTGTATGGCCGCATTCCCATTCTCCTGGCCCGGCTATAAATCATCAAAGTTCAACGTTTGCCATTTTGTCTACAATGTGCAAGAGACTGTGTGTGTGCTCGGGTGTTTGTGCCCAAATGTGTTTGCTTTGCAATTTCCTTTTATTTATTTAAAGTTCTTTAGCAAACATGGCGCTTAAACTCAGACCGCCCCCCCTCGCCGGCCGCAGTCTCCTCAATGTTCACATCAAGTTTTCTGCCAAAAGTTTTAACAAGTAATCTTTTAATTAAGTGCCAGAGCCATCCTCAGACATCTCCTCAGACACTCTGGCATTCGGCGAATTCGGGCATCACAATCCCCGAATTATGAGCGCAACAGGAAGGGAGTGTGCTCGGAAAAAGGCGAGCGAAAATCTAATTTGATTAATGGTCAAATGCTAAGCTTAATTAGTGAAAGCAGCTGCAAAAAAAAAAAAAGAAAGAAAAAAACTTGAATCGGCATTAATGGCATTGCCCCACAAAATCGGAGGGAATAAGAAATTAAATAAATAGCCACAAAACAACAACTAATTGCACCACAAACGACAATGCCAGTGAAAAGGAAATGCGGTGGAAAAGCGCGAAACGGGAAAGAAAGTGGAAAGTGGAAAGTGGAAATATTTCGCAACTAATAAAAACATTGCGGCGTACTAAATCAACTGGAAAACTGTAAAACACATTGAAACAAAGGTGAGCGCGAAAAGTGGAAAGTGGGAAGGTAACCGGAAAACCAGGTGGAAATGGTGAAAATAAATGAGAAAGATGGTAAATAGTTTTCCCCGGAGGTCCAGCCAGCAGAAATAATAATGGCAACTGGCATTTGACATTAGTTTTCTTGCGAATGAACATTTATTTTCCCAGCGACCCTAATTAAGGAGATTGTCATGAGTATAATTGCAGCACTTAAGCGAAGCGATTCCATAAATGCACATTCTCTGCAATATGCATACATATGTATATGCAATGCGATCTTCTTGGCAGCTTAATTTCCTTTAAATTGGTTTTTATTTTTCTTCCTTTTTATGTGCTTATTGCTGTGCTATTAGAGTCAATGTATTCTCTAGATGGTATTGCAGTTTTTATTCTCTGCATGCCATTAGAGTCAATGAATTTGTTGTATGGTAAAGTGTTACCTTGGTAATGAGAACTGAGAGACACTGAAGAGCTAACCGATGAAATTATATTGTATTTACTGTATTCACATAGAATATAGAAGAGCAAATGTTCTTATTTTACAGTGCACAAAACAGTTGACTTTTACAAAAGTTCACTCTTCCGAGTGTACTGTGAACTTTCTTGTTTTTTTTTTTTCAATTCCCCAGCAGCGGATCACATTTCATACAATGGCAAACTGGATTGTACATTGTCGGGAGACTCTTTTTTATCGCCGGGTAATTGGACTCCGCTTTCAATTGCCCGGCTCCCTAAGCGCCTCTTCAGTTCTCAACCTTAATTGCACTTTAGCAACGTTTCGGACTTGTTTGTGTTTGTGTTTGACCAAATTTCACTACTCCCTCTTGATCCATGGATTGATTGATTGATTGATTGTTTGGCTGATTGTTGTTCGAGTGCCTTGGCCAAAGGGGGAAAATATTTGCATAGATTTAACTAATTGTCGAGGCCAGCAATATGTATCTCGGGCTTAAAGCAAGTGCAATCCACTTGAGCAAATATTTGCCAATGGATTTTTTATGCCAGACCCAGAGACACTTTAAGCTCTTGGGTCGGGTTAGCCTGGCTATTAATTACGGCCGTTATTAAGCCCACCGATGAGGAGTGGAGAGCTATTTGGCAAAATTGACAGCAGATCAAAAGCTAAACGACAATCATAATTAAGTTTCCTGCCAAGCGATTTCAATTAGCTGAAATAACAACAGCAACACAGAGGCCAGAGGTCAGTACCCAGCCGGCCAATCAGCCGGGCTCAAGACCTTTTTGGTCGAGAGTGCAAACAACGAGACGGAAACTTGGTCAAAGTTTACCAATAGCCGGGGACTCGCCAGCTGCCTCTAATTAAAGCCGAAAATCTTGGCTAAAAAACTAGCGGGGTAGCAGGGACCGACGCCTGAGCCACTTTCCCAAGATAAACGACACTTTTGGCCATTTGTTCGGGGCCCCATTCTGAGCGCTTTTTGGCCAACACACATATTTGGGGCATTTTTGGGTATACTTTTGAGGCCACATAACATTTCAATTTCCTGGCCATGAATAATGGCAAACGTCCAAAAGCTGCTGCTGGCCAACCAGCACTCGGAAAAGTGTAAGCAAAAGATTTGGTCAGCATTTTACTAGGTTATTATTACAAGCCACAGTAAGGTTTCAGATTTTGTACAAAAAAAATGTAAAAATGTATAAACTTAAGCTGAAAAAAATGTGGGATATCTTTAGAATAATAATAGGTTAGTTTAATGAATTTCACAATGCATTTTCCCTGAAATGGAATACCTGGACCAGGTCCAGTCGAAACTTTGTGGCCAAAGTTGGCAGCAATGTTCGGCCATGATATCGATGAGCAATCTGATAGTTTTTTAAAATGTTAAGGCTTCAATTTAGAGATTGATTTCAAATTTTTTTTGTATTCCATCATTCAATTAGTGGAACCATATACGAAGGGGAACCTTTCAGCACTCATTCCAGCTTGGCCGTGCAAGTTTATTAAATGATATTCCTTGTCAACTGACAGCAACCTCGTCTCAGCTCAGCTCACTGACGAGCGAGACATTGACATGAATATTCACTTTTGCGAATTGGTTTTGCCGACACTTAATAAAGCTTCATGTTAATATTCGTCCCAACCTCCGCTCACTTGTCACTCATAACACTCACACCCCAAAAAGTGCCGCTCTTGGATGTGGATTTTCATATTTGTGGTTAATTTTGTACCAACTCAATGCTCATTTAATTTTAAAGGCCCCTTCAATGTGCCGCCCCCCGGACGGACCGGCTCTCAAATATTATTGAGAGTAATAATTGATATAAAAAATTAATAAATTATCGAAAATTTAATTACCTGATGGCTATTTGCTTTGGCAGACGTCTGTTTTAATTGGAATCGATGCGACAATGGCGGTGACCTAAAAACGACAAGAGGTTAAATTCCCGCACAATTAGTATTGTTCATATTGTGTTTAATAATGCAGGGAAATGTGTGTAAATTACTGGCCGGAATGGAAATATTTTTGAGGTCAAGAAAATGCACAATTCAATCAGCGGACGTGTCAAAACCGCCAGCGACCAAGCCGCCGCATCCGCAATCGCTAAAAATTAATTTCAATTTCATTGCAGCGCCGCCACGAATCCGCAGAGAAATGATGGATGCACAGTCCTCCTCATTTCGCGGAGATTGAGGTGGATATGCCCGGCCGCAGTGAGGAAAACAAAAATCTGAAGCACGGCCAGCTTGTTGTGGGGTCGAGTGAAATATGCAGATCAAGCGGGCTGTCAAGAGTATGGAGTGTGGAGTGCGGGGGAGTGTATTTTCAGCAAAAGCCAAACATTTATGAAAATGCAAAAGCGTTTTTAAGGTTTACCCCAGGTAAGCTGCAACAGCAGAAACACCAGCAACACCAGCAACACCCGATTCCCCGCCAGCAACTGCACAACGATATTAATGTGAATGGCTTGTGTTGGCTGGCAAGGGAAAAACTCAACTGAAACTGAACTAAACTGGCAGCACGGCAGCACGGCAGCTGAAGGGGCACGGCGATGCCAAAAAACAGAGCATGAATTGCGGTTTAAGCATTGAATTATGAATATTTCTTTACCACGACCCCGACCTGGTTTCCAGCACCGCATCGCTGCAGGGGAACATTTATCATCCTGGCAGTCGAGGATTCTGATTAAAAGCGAGAAATGTTTCGCAATAATCCCCGGCCCAGCAAACTTATTCACAAAATGCTAAAATCGCGTCTCTCAAAATGTACGCATCAGATTGCAAGGAAATCTGTGCCGCGAGTGCCTGCCTCCCACTCGAGATCGCAGAGTCTTGTGCATTTCTCGGCCCGGCCCTTTGTTTAGCTGAATGATTATGCATAATGAAGAGGAGGAAATTTTCATTCAATTTGTGGAGCAATTCACTCGCTTCTTATGCTAAATGGCAATGGCATTATATTAATTCGACAAAAGCCTGAAACTTTCGGCCAGAGTTGAGTCTTTTCTGGCCGACCAAGAGCCAAACCCGATACCGGGAACCTCAGTCAGCAGCATAATTGGCACAACTTTTGCTCGGTTAGCATGAAAACTCATTTATTTCAGCGCAATCAACACACTATACTGTGTATATATAGGACACTTCCCAACAGTGGGGCGGACAGAGAGTGGAAGTTATAGCAATTAGCGGACCCAACTGAATGGAGCCGAAAGAATTAGGCAACAATCCAGGCGCTGGTAGCCAGGCAACGTGGCAGAAAGTTGAGAAAAAAGGGAACTCAAGCCGATTGAAGGGAGCCTGTCATGAAAGGATATTTATTTTTTACCTAAACTAGACTTTCTTGCTCTTAGATGGCCCTACTTTAGGTACAAATAGTCCAAGTAATGGCCGTATTCTAAACAGTTGTGTATTTTTATCAGCAGCATCAAACTAATTAGGCAAATACTTTAGTAATTAGGGCAAAAGTTGACCTTTTCGTGACCACTTTCCACGAAGGAAGTATATTTAGAACTGGAAAAGTGTACTTAATATTCTTATGGGTATGCTTTTAATAATTTTCATGTGTGCTGGAAACAGGCATCATTTTAGATAGGTTTCTTGTACTTATTTCAGTATTTTGTTATACAAAAGTAATAGTAATATTTGTAATTGTTGACCACTGTTTATAGTCAGTTTTTCATCCCTTGAGATATTATAATCCATAATAATTAACAGAAATGTTTTATTTTAAGGCTCTTTAAATAGTCAACACACCCAGATTAAACTCTCCACTAATATTTAATGTCAGAGGTATATCAAGAACAAATGGGTAATTAGCTTATTGTTTTTTATCCCATTTTAATGCTCCCCATTCTCCCTACGAAACGTGTTGCAATTACCAACGGCTGAAAGTGTTCTCACAATATTTTTGGTCTCGCTGAATGTATATTCGAGTGGCAACTTTGTACTGATTTATTGAATTTTATCCTTTTTGTCCCCCAGAAGCCAACTACTGGCCGATCCATTTATCGAACTCATTAAAGTCTATTCATTTATGGCCTGTATGAGAGCTCCATGTGGCACTGAGTGTGCCAGGCTTTTGTTTACTTTCCGCTGCTTGGTGTACCGAAAAAATGAGTTTGTCATTTAATTAAGTCGCCAGACAGAAAATAATTTGCACAATTTATGCACGACGCAAATTTGCATAATGCAGCGCAACAAATCACAAATCAAATGTTTATTAATGCCCAGACATTGGCTAAAACAGCCCGAAAGCCATGCTAAAAGTCCATGCCCAGGCCACCGAGCAATCCATATCAATATCATTTTGCATTTGCCAAAAACACGCTTCGCTGGCCTGTCCCCATAAATTATGTGAAAACAACTCAATCAAAATGCAAACTGTCATGGCAGAGCAGATCAGAGCAGAGCGCCCGGGAAAAATCCCAAACAAAACATACAAAAAAGTCTACATACATAAACAAGCTAGCTGGGAACAAATGAATTAGCCATATCTATGCGCGTGTGAGTGACGGCGTGATAACGCGTTATTACACTATAAAATCATTAATATGGCGGCTCTAATGTCCCGGATATGTAAATGCAGACAGGGAGGAAATCGCGGCTCCTGTCACGCGAAACGCTTATAAAAAATATAGACAACGAGCCCAGAAATGCGGCATTAGCCGCCTATAGACGAGATCCTTTGGCAACGCCTACCATTTGCCGCCATTACCCAACACTTTGGCCATAAAGCCTCGAGTGTGTGTGTGTGTGTGTGAGTGTCAAGGCAACGGAATCTATTAGTTTCCCGGCAAGGCTTGGCGAAAATTCCACTTTCCCTTCCACGCAAGACAACGCACAGAGAGCGGCGACAATTCCGTAAATTTGATATGCGCAATTTGTTGGCAAACGAGAACTGAGACAGACTCGAAGGCAAAGGGAGTGCGCCCCTCCCTATATACCAGATATATACATCTATATGTATGTATATATAACTACTGCCTGGCAACCTGTTGCCTCTAACGCTTGTTACGCACTTTTATGACGCCAGCGGGTGGGACGCACCTGGAGTGGAGTGGATTGCGTGTTCGTCGCCATCCGATGGCAGCCAGGCCAGAAAACAACCTCAAAGTAGACCTCATAAAAGGTAATATGCCACATGACTCGCTGATGGAACCCACTCTCATACAAATTGCAGGCTGCCATAACATAATCAGCCCGGCGACACTCTGGATGGGTTGCTTCGCAGTTCATATTCGGGAAACAAATTGCCAAACGGAAGTCGGTCGGAGAGGAAATTTTCAAAACTAACACGAAAATATTTCAATTTAATCTTAAATGCTGTGCGTATTAAATTCAATGAAATTGAAGTTCCTAAAGTATGAATCGGAACAAGGAGGACTCGGCAGAGATCTTACATTTTAAAGTTTCGCAATTTGTTTAGAAAATGCGATTTGTTCTTTTAATATTTTGTGCTATACCCCATTTGATATGCAGAGAAAGGGAGGAGCATAAGTTTGGCCAAGGCCCCGATATACTTATAGTTTATACTTGGGAAAATCTCAGGGCAAGACAAAAGTAGCCAGCTCAAGTTTGGAACTTTCTTTTTTAGCCGTTTCTGTTTCAGCTTTGGCATTTCTTATGCAGCTGATTGCATTTGGCCAGAAGCAACAGCGAGCAACGGCGAGTGCAACTGCTGCTGCAACTGCAATTGAATTTTATAACAAACAATTTTACGCTTTAAGCACACTAGACCTGGCTTTTGTTGTAGCTACCAATGAGGCTGGCTGCTGCCTTGAAGTGCCCGGAGTGCGTCATTGACTTTGCCTGTGGCCAAAGGCACTTCTACTACTTTTTTCTATTTATCGTTATTTACCATTAGCCGGCTCTCTTCCCCTGCAGCGGCCCCTCAAGGACCTGGACTTGGCTCGGACTCTGTAACGACCACAATAAGCATTCAGCGCTGACTTCCCTTGCCTTCCATTGGCCTCTGTATCCTGCGGCTTCCTTTGCAGCCTCGAGTGTAATCGTGGCCCGCAAGCAAGCACAAAGTTTAATAGAAAAATGGGGAAATAAAAACAAAATCAATTCACCTACCCGGGCAATTAGGGGAAGGGGAGTTCTAAAAGTTCAAACTTATGCAAATGGTCCTTAATAAATTAAGTTTTGGCCAAGGAACCTCTAACCAAAATGGTTTTCCAAGAGTGTTTAAGCTTTAATCAAATGGAAGATAGCCTCATAAGGCTTTAAGATTAAGCCATTGCTCAAAATCTAATTTTCCCCCACCTCTCCAGCTGATTTACTTACCATTATAAATATTTCGGCTAGATTTATCACATAAGCATTTTTGCGCAGGCCATAAGCACTCCTTGGCCCCGAGAATCATGACAAAGTTTGCACGCCCTCTGCTCCAGCTTCTAATCCCATTCCCAACCCCAAGTGTATAATTATTCTATCTGTCGCATATGCATGAGATCAGCTCCTGCTCCAGCACTTGCGCCTCCTGCCCTTCGTCTCCATCGCCATCGCCACCGCCATCTTCGTCCTTCTGGCAGGCTCTGTATATGTATTCATATGCGTATGTTGAGGCTTCCTTGCCCTCCCACTCCGCTGCTTCATTAGCAACTTTGTGCGTATTCATTAGGAAGCAGCAACAGGGGGCTCCGCAGCCGCCCCTGATCCCCTCCTGCCCGGAGGCCCACAGCTGCGACTGGTTGATAAAAGATTTATGCGAGCACTGATAACCCGACGAAACGCCCACTACCATAGACATACTGTCAGTCCTGGATAAATAAACCAAACCAAACGGAAAAGAGTCGAAAAAAAAACAGTGAAGGGAAAACAAAAAATTGAGAAACCAGAAAATGAAAATTTCTATGGCAAAAAGTCTCAAGTCGGGGGGGGGGCTGACAACAAGAAAAAAAAAAAGGAAAATAACATACAAAAATTAAAGCACATAAAGGCAGCTGCTTGATTTGGCATTCAGCACAAAAAGCGACGCCGTCAGCTGGGGCTTCGCCATGCAAAGCCAGTGTCTGTCTGACTGAGTTTCCACGGAAAGAGGAAAGCCTTAGACCCACTTGTAGCCCCTCGAAAGGCCGCCCCGCCCCCCAGTCGCTGTGTAACCGCAACTTGTTTCAGGAAATGTTTTTGGCAAAATGTTTGGTAACTCGACGGCGGCTCTTTCACATGTTCATAAATTAAAATGCCGCAAATCAAATTCACATAAGGCTTCAAAACACTCAAACGCCCGGCTCAAAGCCCCGGCAAAACTGACGGACACAGAGGCGGCGAAAGCTGAATGGGAGATGTGGAGGAGCGAAAGGAGCGAGGCAATCCTTGAACATTGTCTAAACCAAAAAACCCAAAAACTGGCGCGCCGCTGCATGTTAAATTATGTTCACACTTTTGTGGGCTCGACTCCGCTGGCCGGACCCAAAAAAGCCCGAATCCGGACCCGGACACGGGCCACGGAGTCCGGGTTCTCGGCTTTCAGCTCCCGGTTCTCGAGTATGGACTCCTACTGGATCCTCCAGCCGCAGGGCTGTCGAGCAGAGTCCATATGGGTGGGCGTGGAAATGGGCGTGGTGGGTGGGTGGTTTGCATGTGCGGTTTTTATGCTGGCCAACCACTTAATCTCCTTTCGGTTTATGCCGCTTCTGCCGCGCTGTCTT
Source organism: Drosophila bunnanda (assembly GCA_035046265.1). Classification (NCBI taxonomy): domain Eukaryota; kingdom Metazoa; phylum Arthropoda; class Insecta; order Diptera; family Drosophilidae; genus Drosophila; species Drosophila bunnanda. The sequence continues at coordinate 12,596,492 of JAWNOB010000130.1, forward strand.
GCTTCGTTTTTCAAGTGAAATTTATTATATTTTAATCACTCCCCGGGGACTTGTTGTAGCAGTTAAAGCGTATTTTTAACTTCTTTCTTCTTCGCCCAGTTCATTCCTTGGGCCGCGCGAACGCCTCGGAAATATTAACGAAATTGCCTCCGGCCGTGGAGTGTGTTGTGCAGGGCTTTAAATTGCTTTAAGCCTGGCCAACGCCAAGCAGACGCAAGCCCGTCATATTTCTTGTTTCACCCAGACTCAGACCCCTTTGTTGGGTGTTTATGGCCGTTCTGGCAAAAGCAAATGGCGAAAGGAGGAAGGAGAACGGAGACCGGCAACCACGGCGTATACGCAACTTTCGCAATGTGACTGCCCCCCCGGAACGCACTTAATCATTTTGATTGTCGTAAATGGCGCATTTTTAGTGCGTCGCAGCTCGTTTCTGCGGCTGCCGAAAAGGGAAACAGTTTCAGCTCATTAGTGATTCATTTATTTATGCTGGCCATTACTTAAGTTATTATTATATGATTAGGCGAAAGTGTGGCTGGCTCATTTATTATGCATCAGTCGAAAGGCCAAAGATCAAGTCCGGGGCCCCCAAATGGAGCTGAAGCCGGGCGGGGTGTGGGCCCACACCCAACTGTCAAGTACACCGAACATCGATCGACTTGGACAGCTATTAGACATAATCACGGCCGATTCACACAAGGCCCACTGAGGTGGAGAACGGGCCAAGTGCATGGGGAGGAGCTGAAGGATTGCGAGTGCCGGAGCGAATGCCGGAATGAATGCCTGCATGCCTGAGCCGGGGCTGACGGGCAGACGGGCAGACGGGCAACTTCCGGGCGGCAAGGAATGACGGAGGCAGGGCTAAATGGCAAGGCAAAGGCAAATCACGGCCGAGGGAGACACACAGCACAGACACACACAGAAAAAAAAAACCGTCAAGCCACAGGGATGTATTGATTTTGCCTTTTGGGGCCAACTACGTACATGGCCAAAAACGTGAACAAAGACAAAAATCAAAGCCGCATGCAGAACGCAGCCTGCGGCCTCAAGGCGCTCGCCTTCTTGTTCATCCTGTAGTATCCTGCCAGCTCCTGCCTCCGTTCTCCGGCCTCCCTGCTCCTGCTCCTGCTGTCTTCTCATCCTATCTCACATTCTGCCTCTATCGGCGATGACTCCTTTGCTGGAGCGTTAACGAGCAGTTTGATGGCTCGAGGAGCAGCAAGATACTTTCTGCCACGCAGAGAAATAGGAGCTACCCAAAGGCAGGGAAATTGGTATACGATAAGGATAAGCTTTTCAAAAGGTTCCTTGACTATATTTTCGAGAACGAGAGTCTTAGGTTTTGCACTTTTCACAATATATAATGTATAAAGTTCCTAGATTCATTACGGGATATTCAGTTTTTTGAGTTAGTAACATAATTTCCTTCAACCAATATAAGGAAAGTAAATCCTGTGAACCCTTTGGTAAACCCTTTGGTAAACCCTTTGATAAACTCCAAAAACATGTTACTTTCTCGCTGTGCAGCCTCGCTTCGGTGCCAGCTTAAATTGCCCTTCCAACAGCCGACTTTAAGCTTAAATTTAGACACACAACTTGGCCAACTGTGTCCCACCCTGACCCCTCATAGATCAACGGCACTTGTTGGCCAGTTTTTTCCGCCATTTCTGCACTTTTTCTCAGCCCGCTCATCGGTTTTTGGTTTTTTATCGTCCGCCGGCTTCATCGTGTTGTGTTGCCGTTGCAGTGTGCAAATGTCGTAACGGGGAAAGCGCAGCCACAAAGCGAAAAATAACATTGCCCCGCTCCGGTCGCACGCCACATGATGCACGTTGACTTTGACGGCTCGCTCCTAGAGCTCCAGCCCATAGCTGCCACATGCAATGGCTACAGCCGTGGCAACAGTGGCAACAATGCATTCTACACGGACGCGATTCGATTCGATTCGATTCGATTCGATTCGGTTCGGTTCGGTTTTTGGGGTCGTCCTTGCAACAGCAGAGGCAGTAGCAGCATTCTGCGTTCTGCGTTCTGCGGTGGGCCTAGAAAAAAGTGGCGAACAATTCTATTGATTGACAGTTTGGCAAAACGCACGGGCCAACAAAAGCAAAAAGCCGAGCCAAAAAGTGTAGAGCCGCAGGCGTTACCGTTGCGGATGTGCGCTTAAAAACGTTGCTGGCAACGTGAAAAAATGCTTTCCCCCATTGATTTGTTATGCAGAAAGGTGCAGGCCTGGCCAGAGGCGTCGCATCGGTTGTGGCTGCGGCTGGGAAGGGGGCCTACCATAGATGCGATTCCGCGCTGAAATTCTTTAAATTGTTGCCGGCAACTAATTGACTTGATTGGCGGTGCGTGATTCCCTGGGAATAGAAATGTTCGCCACTGAATTCGTAGATCTAGAAATATTTTCCAGCTCGCTTGATTGATCTGCTTTTGGATGGGATACGAGTGCACCTGCCAGGGCCAACTCCAAGCTGACCATTAATCATCATTAATCAAGGGGAATCGCACTCGAAATGGCAGTTGTCGAGCTCTATTTATAAACTGGTTTAATACCCCCGTCGCGGCCTGTCTTCATTTATTTTTTATCATGCAAATTAAATTTAATTGCTTAACAAGTTGTGGCAATTGGTGGGCAAACACAGGGCTCTCCCACTTCATTCGCTTTACCATTTTCATTACCATTCCCATGCCCACCACTCTCCGGCCCGTTTTCCAGGCGAAAGTAAAAGCACCCGGCTTCCACAAATTATCTCTGCTGGGCCAGCAAGCCAGACATTGCGGCCTGGGCTCAAACAATAACTAATGTCAGCCAAGCGCAAATTGCTTTATTAAATAAAGTTCAGCCAAAATAAGCAAGCCAAAAAAAAGGAAGTAGGAAGTATCCCCACACATCCCCGGGGACCAGGAGCTGTGTGGCGGCGGCCAAAGGAATCAGACTAAATTGTACAATGTGGCCAGTGCCGGACCCGGGTCCGTCTAATCATTGTGCACACACTCCAACTGGCTGTGAGAAAGCGAATGAGAGGGGCCAATGGAGGAAAACAGACAAAAGGGCTGGTAAGGACATCGCCGGGCGGCCACAAGGACTGAAAGTATTTTTAGCTAATATCAATTTTTCATAGTTCAAAGATTTCTGCACAGGGACACACACAATGAAATCTCTCTGTGTGCACATGTCGGGGCCATTGAGGCAATATGAAATTTTCTGCTCTTCTGATTATAAACGATCCTCCGCAGTGTCCTGGCTTTGGGAATGGAACCGAATACATTTCGTTATATATGTTTACACTTGAAACGGAAGGAGCTCCTTCCTCTTCGGTCTCACACTGGCTTCCCTCCGATTTGTATTTATTCGAGGCTCCGGCAGACCGGGAAATAGCGCATTCGCTAGGGCCTGCATGTGATAATTTATGGTCAAATGAAGTAGCTTCGAATTCCAATTCGACAGAAAGGATTTTCTCAGATCCTGGCTCAGAGATTTCATTAGCTGCCGCCGTAGTTTAAGTCACCAGTCAGGTGCACCGATAGTGTGCTTTTTTCGGCTCCTGTTCTGCGATTCAATGTGACAATTTCAATGTATGCTCGTCGTAAATTCTCGCCAAGCGCTATCGACACCGACATCCTTGCTGCTGCTGCTGCTGTATCTGCTTCAGCTTCTGCCTTCCTTTGCCGCAGGAGTGGGTCCTGTGTGTCACTCTTCTTGGTCGACTTGCAGCTGCATTGTTTATGTTCTCTGGCCCGGCTGGAGTCGTGTAAATTCTCCCCCTCATCTAATGGCAAATTTATTTGGTACGTAAACAGTTTTTTGGCAACCAGGCTCACACGGGGATGTATCGTAGGGCGGAGCAGAGATTGGGGCATGTCGCTTCTGTTCGGGGCCTTTGTATTGTCTACCCTGCCGGCAGAATGGAGTGTGCAGAGTCAACTTGGAGAGAGAGCATGTAATTCCTGTGTCAGACTTAAATTGAATTCCTCTACCGCCAGTGAGTGTGGGTAAGCCAAACTTGCTAATAATGCTGCCTGAGAGCTCTCCGGAACAGGACCGAAACTTTTCGAAACTAAGCCAACAGGTTAGACATCGACTCACTGAGTGATTGTCTGAATGTCTGACTGCTGGCAAGCCACCAGGACTTGATCAAATTTCGTATGCGTGTGTGCTGCTCTTGTTTTCGGTTTAATTGCACAAATCCATTACGCATACGCAGTGTTGCCACAACCACTCACACACAAAAACACTGGCTGGCATAGACAAAGTGGGCCGGCCAACAAAGAGCGAGCGAACAAAATTAATTTTTCTCAGCCGCAAAATTGAAACCGAACAGCGTCGAAGCGCGTCGGCAAATTTACACACCATTAAGTAGTTTACAAACACACAACGCAATACGCATGCAGAAGGTGTGTGCCCGCCCACCGTCACCCACACATGGCAAACGATCCACATGGATAGTCATTGTAATTTGATATTATGCTGCGAAATGGCGGCATGTGTTGCCTCCTGATGGTGCACACACATCGCCGCCATCGGTATCAGAATCCCCCGGCTAAGGCAGATGATAGGGAAAAATAAGTAAAGTAAAGTCTAGTGAAAGTCGGCGAAATATCTATAATAAAATAAAACCCAATATCCTGGCTGTGGGGGAAAGGAGTGCCTGCGCCAGCGAACTATTCAATTCGCTCATTTCATTAAGTTTCTTGTCGCACTCTCGAGCACTTGACGTTGACAACGTGCCGTATGCGCAATATGGGGGCATTGTAAGTAGGTGGAGCCCATGTTTATCGGGCCGCATAACGATGTGTCACTTGTGCGTGGCTCTGAATAGAGGGGGACTCTGCCCGGGGCTGTGGTCTGTGGACGGGCTGGGATGCTTGGGATGCTCCGGAGTGGGGCCTGGGTGCACACACTGCATATTGATATGCTAATCGAGCTGGCAGCAAATCGCCGGGCCCGTTCTTGGGCAAACGTGACTGCGTGTGTGTTTGTCCGCCTAATGGCACAAAGACAAAGGCACGGCACAGAAAACGGCAAAAACGCAGAGCGTGATGTCCAGGACCCGGGATCCACACGGGTTCTGGGTTCTGTGATCTGGGATCCTGGCCTTAGAGGTGGGTAAGCGCTATTAAGCGCATTATTTAGCCTTGGACACAATGGCAACACCCACACACGGCAACAGAAACAACCACAACAGAACAACTGTGTAGATAAGCACTTTTGACGCTGTAATGGCTCCGCTGACCACTTTGTATCCTTCTGTAGCCATATGCTCGCTCGTCCCGCTAACTCTCGCTCTCTCCCTCTCTCTGGTGCCCACACAAACACATCTAAAGTGCCCTTAAGTGTCCTGGGCAGGCCACATAAGCGACGACACCTAAGCAAAACACGCAAACAACCAAGTCAAGCCAAGCCAAGTGCTTGTTGTCCTGGCCATTTGGCGTGAGAGTCGCTTCCATTGATATGCCAAAACTCTGTTCGGCTTCTGGCCATGTCTGCGGTTAGTTTCGAGCCTCTTACTAAGTCTCTGCGATTAAGCGGTTGCCTTCACAGGTGACCGCCACAATCGCACTACTTGAAGATTTTCAGTTAGAGAAATATATACCCTTTATACCCTTGCAGGGTATACGAATTTAGATCAGAAGCTTGTTACGCGGTGAAGGAGTCATTTGCGACCCTATAAATCATATATATTCTTGATCAGCATTAACAGCCGAATCGATCTAGCCATGTCCGGTAAAAATTTGAAATTTTCAAAATTTTTTCAAAATTTCAAAAAAAAAGGTAAGGGGTTACATCATTAAAATTGTCAAAAATTGGCAAAAATTTTAATTTTCTAAAATGTTGAATAGAGTAAGCAGACTTTTTAAAGCTAATAAAAACTAACTTATAAAAGCTTACCGAATTGAAATTAATGCTTTTTTGGCCTAGTTATGAGATTTTGAAATTTTGATTTATCAGAGAAACTGTCATACAAAAATATTTATTTAAGATTTCGTTTTCTGACTCGATCCGACAATTCAATTGCAAACTGAATTGGTATATAAACTTCAGCTTTCCGAAGCTTGTTTTTTTTTCTTGTTAAACCTACTTTATAATCGGAAGTACTTATATTTATAATTTTGTAACCTATTCTCCCTTAAGACATACACGGCGTATACTTAATTTGAGGGTTTTCACGTTAAGTATACGTCATGTATGCCCGCTAGCTGACCAACTGTATGGAATATCCTGAAAAACTTGCTTTAAGTGCTTTGAATTTGAAACTGAAATGAATACTCGGACTTGTGGGATACCTGACTCTTTTCAACGCGACAGTATTTGCAAAAAAAATGTAGATGTCATTCAAGTACAAATTTTGTATTTTAATTATAGTTAAAAGATTATAACATAGTGAAGGAGTCATTTCCGACCCTATAAACCATATATATTCTTGATCAGCATCAAAAATCGAATCGATCTGGCTATGTTTGAGAAAATTTTAATTTTTTCAAAATTTTGAAAATTTTATAAGGGGTTACATCGTTAAAATTGTAAAAAATTGACCAAATTTTTAATTTTCTAAAATTTTAAATTGAGTTTGCAGATTTATTAACCTAGTAAAAACTAGCATAGGAAAGCTTTCCGAATTGAAATTAATGCATTATTAGCAAAGCTATGAGATTTTTAAATTTGTCGAAAATATTTTCATATACAAATATTGATAAATATCGATTCAAAGAATGTGAATATTTTAAGCTTATTTATGATAGATTTCAAATTTAAACATTACTTTCTACTACTGCTTAACTAATGGAATATAAAACGCATGGAATGAAATATCTTTTATGTTATTAGTAGCTTATTTCAAACTAATATAGTTATTCTGCAAAGATTTCATGAAAATCCTCTATAAAATTCATAGAGATCATACTATTCGTATGATAAAAGTCACATTAGACTTTAGAGGAACCTTGAATGGTTGCTCTTAAATCTCTACCGACTTCGGTAATATCTCCCTATATTTATTTTTTATATTTATGTGCAGCCCAGCGACAAGTTTGCTGTGCAAAACAATTTCCCGGTTTTAATAAAAGTAAACAACCGGGCTTAGTTTCGCAAAAACCCGCCCCCAACCCCCAGAAATGGCATAAAATTGGGCAGAAAAGAATGCAATTTTCGTGCCTATTCAAAGGACAACGCGTATTACTCAAAAAGGAATTAACTTTTCCTTCCCATGCTCGCAAAGTACACCATTTCGAGAAGTAGGGGGCCGTGCAGATGAGCTCACGTTAATCCCAAAATCTGCCCAAGTGCTGTCTGCCAAAAGGAACAACAAAGCCAGAAATAACAGATTCTAGGCGAAAGAAGCACGCACACAAGCAAGCAGAGGCGGACAGGACCAAGGGAAAGGGGGCGGAGGAATTACGCACACTCCGACAATGTACACAGTGGGCATGGTACATGGTTGCGTATACGCAATATGGCTCCACTTTCGTTTTAATATGAATGCTAATAGGCTAAGTCGGGATTTCTGGACCCGCCTCCTCCTCTCAGTGTCGCCCCATGCTTGGGGCCCCCTCGAAACGTAATTTTCCCACAATTTTTGTTCACTTTACGCATGGGCCCAGACAATGCGAGACCGAATGAAAGGAACACTTGGCAATATGGTGCAGAAAGCAGCCAACAGCCAGCAGCCGGCAGCCAGCAGCAGTAGCAATACACAATAGCCAAGCCATTTTTATCGCTTTCTATGCCAGGGGCTTATGTTCTGCAGTTAACCAGAGAAGCCCCAGTAAGCCCCTCCGTGGGCACTGCGTCCTGCGTCCTGCGTCCTGCGTCATCTCCATCTCTATGTACATCTCTAGGCATTTAATATGACTCTACTTAGCCAGACGCCCACCGAAAAAAAATAGCGAAAACGAACGAAATCTTTCTCATATTATGCAAACGTCTTAGCAGGAGCAGTGACCCCCAATGACCCAAAGCCGAGGCATGCACATAAATAAGCAGGAATACGTATGTATTTCTTGTACTTGTAAGTACACTGAGAAACCATGAAAACCTAGGGCTACACTTTTAGTTTAACTTCATTATTTAGATCAAATCCTGAGAGTTTACTGAGAAACTATTAAAATCTACTACTAATCTACTACTACTAATGAAAATCGCAAGCTAAACTGTTAGTTTCATGAGTCTTTAACTTGAATATTTAGACTTCACCTTATTTGTTTAAATTTGAAATCACAATATCTCACCACTAAGCTACTTACTATCATTTATCATTTCATTTAGTTGGATCAAGTCAGTATTTATTTTGAATTAGAAATTAAAAACAAATAATTAAGAAATAGTGAAGGAAAATATTGAAATTGTAAAGGACTTTAAAACCAAATATGTAAATATGATATTTGTAACCCAAACAAATCATAAGATATAAATGTATCTAAACAATTGCGAAAATATCTAGCTAAGTATTGATAGAATGCTTTAAATTTCTTCAATTTTTCCAGTGTACATTCATCTTTACTTGTATGGACCATCTTTCGTCGTTAACAAGCTTGCACTCTAATTTAGCAGAGAGTCCTATTGTGGCTATTGTCGGAGAAGGATGTTTATCGTGGAATTTACGCCGTGTCCCTGCCGCTATAATTGGCTGTTAGGTCCGTTAAGATTGCGCTTCAATTTCAGATAGGTGACATTTCGTTGCATTTTAATGAGCTTCATTCCGGGGGAAGCCGCGGAGCCACGCCATGCCATTCCATTTCATCAGCGGCTTATCGACTTATCTGCCGGCTGGTAATTGCGTGCTAAATTTAATGCTGACTCTGGCCAAAAGCCATCCGGCCCAGCCGCTCACCTAGGCCATAAAACGCCAAAACGCCAAAATGCCAAAAACGCCGCCCGTCTGAGAATCTGTCTAAGCAGCAGGTTTTATGAATGCATGGAATATGTATGGCCTAATCAAAGTCAATGCCAGTCAAATGTGTCTAAATAATTCAAGTGTTTCGAATAAACACATTTAACAGGTCGACGCCGAGCCAAAAGCCAGCCAAAGGGCAAAACCAACTTTCGGCATTAAACGAAAAGTCAAAAAAACCGGGGAAAATGGGCGGGGGGAGGAAAAATAAGAAACAGAAAAGCTCAAAGACCGCATAAATGATGCAAAGTATTCTTTTTCCTTTTGCCCCAAAACAAGTTTAAACAAAAATCTCTTGTTTTTGGGTAATGAAACTGCAAGGAGCTGACGCCGCCGCCGCCAGCAAGGACACAGCAAAGGCCCGCAAGAGGCATGGCAAGCCGAAGGCTGAGAGGAGGGAAGGGAAAACCAGCTTGGCTACACCTGCTGACAAAGACATTTACTCAAAAAGTTTTTGCCGGCGCATGGCGCAAAATAAAAGGCACAACAAGGTATGCGGCAACATCCACATCCACATCCACATCCACTTCTACTTCCACAAACTGGGACACCGGGGCACGACAAGCATTTCTGGCAAAACGCCCGCGCCCATTAAGGGACCCCACAAAGGGCGCGTTTTTCATTACCATCGATGGGTGGCAGGCAGGTGGCTTTCCCGGCTGCTCCTTGCTGGGGGGGTCTTAAAAACCGCCGAGTAAAAGGCAACAAAAGTCAAGGATACTGTCAAAAACTGCTGGCGGGCATTTCCTCACTTTCCATTTCACTTGTCCTTGCAATCGCCCAACTCCGACTCCCACTCTGCGACTCCGAGTTCGCCGACTGTTGACTGTTTCTTTCTTATGTTTTCCCTTTTTTGGATTTAATTATTTGGGTTCCTGCGGGCAATGCCCCGCACAGAGCCGTAACCGAAAATAAAAATAATAATGGAAGTGTTGTCGTTTTTATTTGTACTCCCTTTCAGGTTTTTTGACTTTGAAATGAGCAATGAATGGAATCCTCTAGGCCTCGTTTCTGCCCATTTATTTAAATACAATTATTTGTGCCTATGGCGGCCATAGTCCAATTCATTTATCATTCGATTTGTTCACTTAATTAAACTGCATTTAGTGCCAAACTAAATTTGTTTGTCTATTTGTCCATGTGTATCTTAGGCAATTAGACGAAAGAGCGGCAGAGTGGTTAGTCGGCCACAGCAGTGGCCACAATGAGCCGAGCCAGGTAAAATGCAACAATAAATAATCCTAATTAAATTGAAACTGAAATGGATTATTATAAAAGCAAACAAACATTAATTTACAATTTATTAAGATAATAATGCAAAGTCAAAAACTAGAGCTAGGAATGATAGATGGAAAAAAAACCACAAATAACATGACGATTTTACTTTTAAATAGTTTAAAATATCCTTCATTTGGTAGGATTATTTTAGCCCACATGCAATATATCGTTTTGCTTTCAAGTTTTTAATAACTGTCTGTTTTTAATAACTGTCTGTCTCGTCTGTCAATGATTTTGATGGCAAATATAACCTGCCAAGAAATATCAACATTGCAGCACACATAAATGGACAACCACAAACGCCAGTTCAAACGTTTCTGATCAAATATTTTCTGCTGAACGTCGGAGAGTATTTAATGAGTTGCCTCCGAATAAGTTAATTAAAATGAAATTTTCTTTAGTGAAATTATCATTAAAGTTATATTTAATTTATGCACATGGAAATTATATCGAATTTATCATTAAACTATCTAAAAATCGATCAAATTGAGGGATATATTAAAGAAGAAATTACTGAAGTCAATAGCGATTTGCGAAATTAAATATCTCATAAATAGGCTGGTGAAAATGTTGTGGAAAATGGTGGCTGAGATGAAAACTGCTTAGAGTTCATATGACCCCGCGGCTAATTAGCAACACGCACTCACCTGCATATACACTCGCACACACACACACACACACACCTGCGAGTGCCCCCCATAACGACAGCTTACAATTTAAGCTAATTACGTGGTGCACGTGAGGCTATGATTTAGCGTTTAGCATTGCAATTAAGCCGACAACTGGCCGACGGGCCGAATGGAGGGACCGGATACGGGATACGGGTTACGGGAACCAGCCAGGGACCGGGGGCACCGTAGTTGGTAGCCCTAACTAACCTTATCATATCAGAGGCAGCACGCAAAGCGGCTAAGTGGAGTGTGCCAAAACCATAATGGACAAGGGCGACAATAAAACCAAGAGGAGAACATATTCCGGCAAATAAAAAAGAAACACAAGCCAATGCCCCGTTGACAAGCCGCGAAGGCCAAGAGGAAGGCAGAAGGATACTCGCAATCCGGATGCGTGCACGCAGGACGTTAGTCGGCTTAGTTACGAGGGCGTTGCCAGAGAAGTGCAACAATTAAATTTAATTACCGATGGCATAAATATGCCAAGTCAAAACAACACAGTCCACCCGCCGCACTTCACTCAAGCGAATGCAATTGCCCTGGCAAAATAATCAAATAACCCGGAGAGCCCCAGACCGGGCCTGAAAGCGATTCCACAACGGCCGCCCGACCAAATGCCGACCAAAAAGCCAGTCGACCAACGTGTAAATTACCACTGCACAAATTAATTATTCAAATGTGCACACTCGAATGACTAAACATACGTCGCATCTGGGCCTCCGAGTGTGAATGCGAGTGTTATTGGGAGTAGTGTGGGCCCTGGTATTAGCCGTACGAAATTGCAACGGCATCCTAATTAGCCCTAATAAAGCGCCTAAGCATGGATTTCGGTCAAGCGCAGGCTGGCTAACCGAAATTGCAGCATAATTTGAAGCCGGCCAAATACGGTGAAATCAAGCATCAAACACAGAGTGAATTTATACACAGGAGGCGAAATTTCATTTTCCGGATGCTCCGCATAGTTTCCCAAACCAGAAATTTCTAGAAAATAACACAATATCTAGACCACAAGAAGTATTGAACAGAATCTATGGGGAAATATGGAAATAATATTCAATACATGCACATATTTCAATTTGTTTTTAAGGAATGTCATCGCTTTGACAATAAGTTTTTTGAATTTAAACTAAACTTGATGTGTAATGTATAAATTTTACTAATAATTAATATATACTCTAAGGTTCAGTCTCCAAAATTATTATTTGAAATCAACTTGTTCGAATTTTCTTTCTTTGGATTTTTCCGCGTCCACTTTGGGAAATATTGACAATCAGAGAAATCGTAGCATACTTTTCTGCACCACCAGCAGAATTAGCCATTAGCAAATCAAAGATTGTGTTTACCCCCAGGTAATTCTCTCTGCCCATGTTCCCTGCCCCAAGACGTTTTCATATTTTCACTATTTTCACGCTCATTATGCGCCAGGCAACGCTCATTGCCTCGGCTCTTGGTCCTAGGTCCTTGGTCCTTGCTTCTTGGCCCTCGTACAGCAATTACCTGGTCTGCCCTGCCTGCCTGCTGCTGCCACTGGTGGCTGGTGGCTCATTTTTATTTTCCTTCTCGCGCTACGATTGCTGCCACATTTATTTTACTTACTCGCTGCTTCTACAATTTCTGTTTCATTTTATATTTGGCCTTTTCCTTTCTGTATTTTTTTTTTGCTATTTCAGCTGGCCACAAACAAAGGCGGGAAGAGAAGAGCGTGGCTCGGCGTCATAATGAGCTCAAATTTATTGGGTCATTTGGAAAAATACGAGAAATCTACTGCGGCATGGACATTCCTTATTTTGCTTTTGCCATTTAGCCAGAAATTTTAACATCAAGCAAACACACACACACAGGAAACCCAAGGAGATGCCGAAGCAGTTGCTTATTGTGGCATCTAGATTCCGTTCTCCTTTCGTTTATTTTTTTAATTAGTCAATAGTTGAGTCCTGGAGGGAGTCCTGGTGGGACTCAACTATATTACCTTGGTGTGTCCGCGTATCATTGTGAAAAGAAAATGAACTGTGAAATGGGTGAGGTGAGCTGGAGAATTTGCCGAAAGCAAGCTAATTCATATTTATAGATGGGGGAATTTGAGAATAATAAAGAAAGGAAAATGTTTGAATAAAAGGATCAAATTAGTCCTTTTTTTAGTCCCCTTAAATGCCAGGTGTGCTTCAACGATTTCATCGCTCTGTCCATTAACACAGACACAAAATAAACTAATAAGTATGAGGTTTAAAATTAGATACTATATGCGAATCTGCCACACGATCTCACAGGGATTATCGAGATTATCTGTGAGTTGCTACTACTACTTTCCCACATTTGTGTGCACTCCAGCTAGCTGCCTTAGTGACTAAGTAACCAACTAGGCCCTGACTGGCAAGTCTATTAATCTCTCATCCGGCAAATACAATTTGTAATTAAATGTCGGCAATTAATTATGAATTCCAGCCCGTGTGGCGAATGAACTCCTGCCAGACTTCGCATTTATCAATGGCAATAGCAGCAACTGGAACAGGACTAGGACCAGGACCCAGGACAAGGACGTGGAGCGAAATCGGGAGCGGTAGCAGGTAATAACCAAGGACCAATCGATGCACGGACAATTGAATTAAAGCCAATTGCACTCAGTGCGTGCATGGGACTCGACATGGCTCGTTTTATTGTTATGAATTATGCTCGTTGTTATTACCGTCGATGCCAATATAGGCGGCCATATGCATGGCCTGTGGTCCGCCCAGTCCCATGGATCCGTGTGGATGCAACTATTTACATTATTCCATTATTATGGAATATTTTCGTAATGCCATTCTACCCGGTACGTATGGACCGTGTGTGCGTGTGTGCGTGTGCGCTGGTGTGTTTGTGCGGTCATGTTTAATTAGCCAAATTTATGTATGAATGCTTTAAAACAATTACCACAACAGCCACGCCCACTCGCCCCCAAAAACATGAGCTATGCGCTCCCAGTTAGTATTTGGAATTTTGAATAACAATCGAAACTTAATAGAGTGGCCTGCCTCTGCCTCTGCCTCTGCCCCAGCTCTGGTATTAAATTGCATTTTGTCCGCGCCGTTTGGGGGCATGGGAATTAATTGCGCCTGGCCAGGAAGCAGGATCCGGGATCCGGGAACCGGAGTCCTGGGGTCCTGAATAATGGCTGTCGAAGCAGGCCAACCGACGAGTCCCGCCCAATAAATATAAATATGAATGTCTTTAACTATTATGCCACGAGATTGCTGTGGCTTTCGAGCGCCTTTAATTATTTAACCATTATGTGCGTTGACTTATTTATGAGAGTGTGTGTGTTGATTGCAGCATATAGTACTGCTACCATATAGCCACCGCGGGCAGGTCGAACTTATTTATTGATATGTCTTTCGTTTTTAAGCCTTCCCGCCATTGCTGGCCACAATATTTAAACGGAAATTAAAGTGGCCCATACAGTGGAGTGAGGGAGTGAATATTTATATATCTTTTAAAACCAATTTTCACCTCACAAACTCACCGTTTGCATTGAAACAGTTTATGGCTCTCTGCCCTGCAGCATATTATATTAAATATGGCATTTGACCCGGTTATCTGTTAAGTAAATCAGCGAGAGAGAGTATCCCTGATAGGATTTAAAGAAAATTTCACTCCCACCACAACGATATTTTTTTTGTTGTTGTGTATGGAAACAAATTACTAAAAATCGTATTTGGAAACTGTATTTCATTAAGGAATTAAATCTGTCAGCTTAATATGAGTTAATGCCTGCGGCCATCCATAATTCATATAGATATCAATCGATTAAGCCGGTATGGCATATTATGCGAGTAAACGAACTGTGATTGTCACATCGAGAGCTTTGCTTTTTCCTTTGCATTTATCCCGTTTCAATCAGATTCGGCTCGATGTTTTTGCAACTGGCGCATAATTGTTTTCTATATAAACTTCAGTTTTACACAATGTTTCATTCAAACCTTTTGCAATTTGCCATTTGCCACGGCCCAAAGCCTACGGCAGGCAGATGACAATTTATGGCGAAAAAGTGATAAACTCGATGCGAGGCGAAATAAAATAGAATGCGGACAGCAATTGAAGTGCGAAAACACAGCGTACATATTTTTAATTAATTGTTAAAAAATACAAACAATAATGCGGCGGCCAAAAAAACAATTCGGAGTGATTGCGAAAATCGCATGGCTTTATTTTATATTAATTATGCAGCTGAATGATTGCAACTCGGCCATTAAATATGCGGCCAGAGACAGAGCGCCGAGCAACAAAAACAATGAATGCAATTAAATTGTGCAATTGCTTTATTTCCTGAATGCCGCTCGTCAACGGGAATACACTTGGACACTTGTGCGTATGAATAATTGCATTAAGGACTATCCCTCCCCCCTTCGCTCGGACTCAAGTCTCAACAGGTGACGGACTGGACTTACCTCGCATGAAAATTCTGTTGCTTTTGGGGTCCTTTAGCCTGACTAAGCACTTTGACCCGATTGTTCGTATGTTTATTTGTTTGCCTGGCTTTATTTATGGCTCGCTGGGCTTTGAACACTGGCACACACACACACACACGGGCACAGGATCAGCGGGGGACACACATAGGACACGGATACGTCACTTTAATATTCAGACGGGTATGTCCTGTGGTGGAGTCCTAATTTAAAATGCGGCACAATTTGACGTGGGCAAATATTTCAATATTTAATTTCCGCTGCTAATTGTTTACATTTGCCTCTGCGGTGCCTGATGCTTTGCACTCTTAATTTAATTAGAAATCTTCGTCTTGCCGCTGTGTTTTTCGGTTAATCACAACACGTGTTCGGTTAGTTGGTGTCGATGCAGTTGGAGCCAAAGAAGTTGCTAAAATTGTGGCTTGCGGTGTGGGGATAACCGTACTTCCACGCGAGGGAGGGAGAACGCGAGCGGCGGCGACGGCGAGAGAGCGCGATAACGATGCCCGAGAAGCGAAATTGAATCAAAAGCGAAATCCGCGAAACGCGAAGCCCGATTTTCGATGCCGGTTGATATTAATTGCGCACAAAACGTTGATTTTTTCCGCGATAAGACTACGACGCGATCGAATTGTTTTCCACTTTACCGGTATCCCACTTTATCCGCAACACTCACTAACCTGGCAGCGACAATACACACAGTTCAAGAGTTGATTTTGCAAAGAAACTTCAATCACGTGTAGTTTTTCGGCTTGAGTTGTGTTTAATATCCGACAGTAGAGTACTTGCACAGCTTAATCTTGCACAGGTGATCTAATAATTCGAACAACTCTGGATGGAGCTTTGCAATTAATTCAATTTTTACTTATTTATTTTGCTCTTCCGATGGCAGTACAGTACAACCGCTTGCTTTCGCGTTTCGTTTTGAACTGTTGGTTCTTCCTCATCGCTCGTCGCACGACGTCGCCCCGAAGCGCCGCTCGGCAACCACTCGTTGATTCAACAGTTAGCCGAGGCGGGCGCACCCGAGTGCATTGGGTGGCTGGGCGGTGCGTACGAACGGCTAGCACAATATAATTGGTATTACAGCCTCTTCTGCTCGGTGTGGTTGTTGTTGTTGCTGCCTCTGCAACTAGCCGTAGTTGTCGCTGCTGCTCTTTTCGTTCGTCGTTCGCACTATCGTAATAAATGTGTGCCACCCGCAAGAAAGAGAGAAATTCCCACGCAAAGGGGGTGGTTTTTGTGGAACTTAAGAGAGCATACCGAAGTCGGTGTGGATGCAATGTGGACAACGAAATTTCGGTTGCTCAAACACAATGTTTCATTTAATTTGAATATATTTAAATTCAATTTTTGAGTTAGATAGCTTCGATTTGTGTAAACTTCGTTTGCGTCACAGAGTATTTTATAGTAATAGTTATAGTTATAGTTATTATTATTAGTTGGCTTTTTTTTAAGGCTTTTTGCTCCTGTTATACTATTATTATCTCTTTAATTTATTTTATTTTATTATTATTATTATTTCTCTATTTACCTAAGTTAAAAATTTAGACCCTCTAATTTTTTTTTTTTCATATTATATTTTATTCATTACAAAACAGGAGTTAGTCAGACAGTAATTTAATAATGTTCTAAGCTGCTGAAAGGTTATAATTTTATAAATCTAATTTGATGAGGAACTGCCACAAAATATCCCACTACGATTATAAAGCTTAAAGCTATTCAAAGCTTGACTTTGATTTAAATGGAACATTTTGGGTTAATATCCTTTTGATTCTTAAAGGACATTTTCTCTTAAATCATATTTCAGCAAATTTCTTTTTAAATATTATTATTATTTTTTCTTGAGAGGTAAACGTTTAAAAAAATGTTTAGATCATAAACAAAATTTAAAAACCATTTTTAAAATTTTAATTTCTATTACAGGATTTTTAAATTAGCAAAAGCAGTTGGTAAATACCAGCATATTGGGCTTTTAGATTTAAAATATTAAAAATTGTATGAATTACAAATAATTAAAATTTTTCCGAATATTTATACATAATGTTTTGTTCTTCTTTGATTTGGATTTTAATAGAAATATATATTTAGCTTTTTGATTTTCGTTTACCCTTCTTTACCCTAAAATATATGCATTCTACTTATATTAAATACATTTTTTATACGCTAATTTGATGGGTAAATCGAAGTTTTTCAAATACCACAACTAAGCCAAAAATGACTTAATTTCAATTCGGAAAGCTTTTCTGTGATAATTTTTATAATGTTAACAAATCTGCATACTCAGTTTTAAAATTTATGAAATTAAAATTTTTGTCAATTTTTGACAATTTTAATGATGTAACCCCTTATAAAATTTTCAAAATTTGAAAAAATTTTTCAAAATTTATTTTTTGACCAGACATGACTAGATCGATTCGGCTGATGATGCTGATCAAGAATATATATGCTTTATAGGGTCGGAAATGACTCCTTCACAGCACTACAAGCTCCTGACTATAATAAAATACCATTTTTTGAGTCGATCTTTATGTATATTTTTATATTCAAATTTTTCCTAAAAATCTATGCTTTAAAAACTCATAACTCAGTCAAAAAAGCATTAATTTTAATTCGGAAAGCTTTCCTATTTCAGTTTTTACTAGGTTAATAAATCTGCATACTCAATTTTAAATTTAAGAAAATTTAAATTTTTGCCAATTTTTAACAATTTTAACGATGTAACCCCTTATAAAATTTTCAAAATTTTGAAAAAAATAAATTTTTGTCTGACATAGCTAGATCGATTCGGTTTTTGATGCTGATCAAGAATATATATGCTTTATAGGGTCGGAAATGACTCCTTCACTGCGTTTGCAAGTTTTTAACTAAAATTATAATACCCAGGGCTTAAATATCAATTTAAATTATTATAAGTATAGGTTATATTATGTTATATTATTTTATACTATATTATATTATATTATAAGTATTAAAAACACATTTTGGGTCTTGTTAGTTGCATCTGAAGGGTAACAGAGAAATGCTTTCCACAGCTTTATGTATTTGTAATTCGATATTTATATCTTATTTTATTAGAAAGTAAATAGTAGACACCAATTTGAAAACATTTTCTCCAACTACAAGAGTTAGCTTCCTTTCTTGTTTTATAATGCATTATAAATTTATTCTACAATTTATATACTGACAATAATTGTACCGATTTCATTGATTTCCTTGATATTTTTAAGTTGATTTCCCGGCGCGTTGCTCCCTGAAGAAAAATGTCAAAATTTAAGTAAGACGCCCTGCTAATTGACAGCTTTGTGGTCCTGCCATCTCCCGTTTCGTCCTGCGGCGTTACTTGTTATTTATAGTTGCCTTGCTCTTTTTTCTTGTTTGTCTGCTGGCCCTGTTCCGGTGGCCATTTCGGACATCTTGGCCATTTAGGCCATCTCGACCATGGACATGAACTGGCGGCGTCGGAGTCGAACCCGGGCTTGGGCTCGGGACTCATCTTCACGCTTCAAGGCCGCCACACACTTGAGATGCGCCCCCAATTCATTTTCCTTTCCTTACTTACGCTCCTCGAGCCGGTTTATTGTTATTTTGGCCGTTTCTGTTTTTGTTTTCTGGCAAACTTCTTGTACCGCCATCTGCGAAATGAGGCTTACCGCCCACAGTGGCGGTCCCTGTCGCCTTATCCTGCCGTACTGGCCAGGATCCAACGTCCAGCAACCAGCGACCAGCGTCCTGTGTCCAGTGTCCAATGGCCGTGGCCAAGGCCCAGTTTTCTGGCTGCCCCCAAACTATTTGCCATGGCCCACTCCCAGTTCTGGCGAGCACTCGCTACCATAATGAATATTTATGAAGATTTAAAAAACATTTTCTTCGCGTCTGTTGTTTTATGATTTGCAAGTGTGCCTTTCCTTTTCCCCCTGCCAGAGCGCCGTCAGCTCAATGGCGTGCAAAGTTTTCTGTTTTTCGCCCCAGTGATGAGTGCGCCGGAATGCCACGGATACGGACAATGGACATTGGACATTGGACATTGGACATTGGACATTGGACGTTGACCATTGGACGACGGTCATCGGGCATCCGTAAGAGGAAGGACATCTCACACAACCCACAAGGCGAAATCACTCTAAATAACGTACACTGTCGCTTGGATGCCATCTCAATCGATGCAGTGGAAAAATATGTTTTAATAATAAAATAATAAATAATAATATCAGATTTTGACTAATCTTAAACATTGCATTTAATAATGTTCATAGATTTTTTAGGTTTTCCAAACATACAAAGAAGGAAAAACACATCCCTCAAAGTTTAAAAAACTCATAACTAAGCCAAAAAAGCCTTAATTTTAATTCGGAAAGCTTTCTTATGTTAGTTTTTGCTAGGTTAACAAATTTGCATACTCTATTTAAAGTTTAAAAAAATTAAAATTTTTGCCAATTTTTGACAATTTTAGTGATGTAACCCCTTATCAAATTTTCAAAATTTTGAAAAAATTAAATTTTTCCCTAGTATAGCCAGATCGATTCGATTTTTGATGCTGATCAAGAATATATATGGTTTATAGGGTCGCAAATGACTCCTTCATATTATTACACACTTCTAACTAAAATTAGAATACCATTTGTTGAGTCGATATTTATGGTTATTTTTATATGACAATTTTTCCTCAAAATTAAAGCTTAAAAAATTCATAACTCAGCCAAAAAAGCCTTAAATTTAATTCGGAAAGCTTTCCTATATTAGTTTTTATAATGTTAATAAATCTGCATACTTAATATCAAATTTAAGAAAATTAAAATTTTTGCCATTTTATGACAATTTTAATGATGTAACCCCTTATAAAATTTTCAAAATTTTGAAAAAATTATATTTTTCCCTAATATAGCCAGATCGATTCGATTTTTGATGCTGATCAAGAATATATATGGTTTATAGGGTCGCAAATGACTCTTTCACAGCATTACAAGCTTTTGACTAAATTAAAATACCATGTATTAAGTCGATATTTATGGTTATTTTTATATGACAATTTTTCCTCAAAATTAAAGCTTAAAAAATTCATAACTCAGCCAAAAAAGCCTTAAATTTAATTCGGAAAGCTTTCCTATATTAGTTTTTATAATGTTAATAAATCTGCATACTTAATATCAAATTTAAGAAAATTAAAATTTTTGCCATTTTATGACAATTTTAATGATGTAACCCCTTATAAAATTTTCAAAATTTTGAAAAAATTATATTTTTCCCTAATATAGCCAGATCGATTCGATTTTTGATGCTGATCAAGAATATATATGGTTTATAGGGTCGCAAATGACTCCTTCATAGCATTACAAGCTTCTGAATGATATTATTATGCCCTGCAAGGGCCTTGAAATGGCATAATTATTATCATGTACAAATATGTTCCATTATATATTGGGTTTTATAGAAAATTACTTACATTTCCGGTTTTAACTTTATATTATTTAAAGGAGATTAACGCTGGGACCTTTTGTGCTTTTTTCACAGTGCTCTGTGGTAGCTGCCACTTCTGCTGCTGTTGTTTTCATTTTGTAAATGATTTCATTATGTGCTACAAACGCCTCCATCGATGGCGGGGTGGTCATGTCCATTCGTGCTGCTCCGGCTCCTCCTCGTACTGGTCCTGATGGTCGTGATGGTCGTGATGGTCCTGATGGTCAGGGTGGAGTGATGGTCATCTGTACTGCGGCGCGGTGGCGTATACTTGCTATTGCCAGTGCCATCGCAGAAGGACGAATTTGCGTCCGGCATGGCTCCTTGGTGGGAATTTATTGATAATTTAATTTGACATTTGCGGTCCCTGATTGTCATGATTGTTTTCATTTTAATCTTGTTGTTTTCCCAGCGCTTCTTTGTTCGCTCCGTCGATGTTGTTCTTTTTTCTGTTCATTTTTATTTGCTGCTTTATATGCATTGTGTATACGTTTTTTACATCGAACCTTTGGCTATTTGCATTTAGGTTTTATGCCCTTGTTTTTTCCACTTTTCAGCGGGGCCTCTCATCATCATTGGCAGGCAGGCGACGGGCAACAATATCGATGGGGCGTGCCAAAGGAATTTACATGCCGTTATGGCCCTTTAAAGGATCGCCCCGTTTAACTTTTGTTGGCTGCCTTGTGCGTTTTGTGACTTTAGCCACGCTTTGTGTTCGGCTTGGCACATTGCAAATTTGCATGCGAAAACAATGAAATTCATTGGTCCTTGGCTGCCCGGCTTGGCTGCTGCTCCGTGTCTTATTGAAATGTCCTTCGTCCTGGCAGGCCTCTCCAAATACCTTCGGCATCCAGCAACAGCAGCCTCTACAAAATGTAATGTCCTTAATGACATTGCCAAAGGAATTTTAATTAAACTATTTCCTGCCTGACTTGCCTTCCAGTCCTTTGGCAATGGGCGTGGCTAAGCAGCTTCAAATGTGCACAAATATTGAAATATTTATGGAACTAGCACACGAACACATGTGAGTACAGTGAGGAGAAAAATTAAACCTATGTCTTTCCATTGCTTGCAATTGCTTTAAATTATGGAATTCAGAAACCTAGAAATTGAGAAGTACTATTATTTTTCCTGATTATTATTGAGGCAGTTTCAAAGTAAACAATTTTCACTTTGATATTTATGTAAACCTTAATATAGCCAGCTGAAACCTTATCCTTTTTAGTTGAACAACATAAAAGCAAATCATTTGGATCTATATAAATTATAAGTTTCCTGTCTTAGGAATGAAACCCCACACATTTACCGAGTTTCAAACAGATTGAAGAAGGATTACGATTACAAGATAACTTTTAACTTCTCTATAGTTTTTCCCCCTCAAGTTAAAGCCCCAAAAGATAGGCTATAGTTTTCAAACGGACTGTGGCTTACAGCAAATCTTATTTTATATGAAAGAATATCGAGTGTCGGTCTGTGGATTTTCAGTGTGCAGCACCAAGGGCATCAGCACACCGAAACGAGGCGATCCAAGGCGAAAACCAAACCAAATCTGAACCAATACGTTGCCAGCCCCAGCCCTAAGCCCGTAATGCAATTTTAATTTCAGCCAGCAGCACAGCAGCACAGCAGCTCAGCAGGCAGGCAAAAGTCACGGGGAGGTCATGTGGCAGAGGCATCAGCTGTGTGCAGCTGATTTTCCACCATCATCAGCCTCGGCTCCAGCTCCGGGCCCAGCTCCAGATTTTGGCTGGGGCACCGCCCCAGCGGAGCAGTCATCCATCCACCTTGTCGCGTTCCGTTTCCGCCAGCGCTGCCATCATTTCCGCTGCTCATTTTTGACTGACTGCTGACAAATTTGTATGTCTTCGCTTTATGTTTTCGTGTTTGTCTTGTTGGCTGATTTGATTGTCGAAATTCCCAGCAATTTCGATTGTCATTGTCTGTATCTGTACTGCCGGAGTGTAGCAATCAGCGGCGATGAAGATGCTGCACCTTAAACCCGCTTAAAGAGGCCGATGGTGCCAGAAAACAACATAAATTGCGGCCAGAGACGTTGTGCTACCCAGTAGCCCCAAGTTTTGTGAACCCCCCAAAAAGTTTGCATCAATATGCAGGTGAGCAGGAGGAGGAGGAGCCAAGGAGAGCCGCCCACAAGGTGGAAATGCAGCCATAAGGAAATTTCATTATTACCGCGCTTACACGCTAATGAAGCATGTAAAATGTCAATGTAGTTGTGCGCGAGTATGTACTTGCATCCTTCACATGAACACCCACCTGGGTGTGTGTGTGTTGGGGCGTCCTGTGCCTCAATTTGTGTACGAGTTGGGTTTCTAGTTTTATTGCAAATGTGTGTAATGAATGTAAATTAGTAAAAAGTTTCCGGACGGAGGTGCGGGCGCCAAGGAAGCTGCTGCCAAACTATCCTGCGGCTGGCAAGGATCTGCACTGCTCTCTGCGTGAACATATGAGGGTGTGCGTGTGTGTGTGTGAGGGTTATGAATAGCATTCGAATTAGGATGTCAGGGAAGACAAACTGCAGGTGTATGGCTGTTAATTATGAGCAGCACCATCACACCAAGCTATCCCCCGGATTTTACACAGCAAAAACGAAAGACTAACAATAACATTTTAGTGCTAATCTCTTAGACATAAAACCTAAAATTAGTGTAAGTCCGGTTAATTAAATATTGAAATGAAATCATCTATTATAAATGGAATACCTGGCATTTCCATTCCACCACTGAATGCCCAATTAGAATACCTTTTCGCCGAAAAATAGGAAAAGCAATGACCCTCCAAGCCAATTAGTTGGCTGTGCAAATTAGTTGGAGATATTCCGCAAGTTTTCCAACTGTTAATTATCATTTAACTAATAACATTTAATGGCAAACACAGCTCTGCACTTTGAGGCATTAGGCGGAGCCGGGCAAAAACTTTAAACTTCTTTCACCAACTGGTGCAGGGAGAGGTTGGAAACCGACAGCTGCAACTTATTAGATGCGTTGTCTGGTTTATGCAAAACCAAAGGCAACATTGGCCCCTGTTCCTTTGGACACCCACCAGGGCCACTCGTCCGGCCAATCCTAGCACCACACAGCCACCTAGCCACCTAGCCACCCAACCACCCAACCACCTAGTTCCATTTAAAATAAGCAAAGCAAACTAACAAAATTCGTTTATCAACGCCATGCTGTCTGCAGCTCAAGGAAAGTTCAACCAAGGTGCAAAATAATTTGTTGCAATCAGCTTAGCCTGCAGGCTGAGACTGCCCTGGCACCGTCCCGAAAATCGGGGGCGTGGCAACGTGGCAGCGTGGCAGAGTGGCAGCTGGGAATGGGCCCCATAAAGCGGCTGCGTTACGTTGGCAGCCGGGCAAGTTTTCAATTTAAGTTGAATTATTATGACCTTAATTAACACGTCGTTTCATCATCAAATGCTGCACTACATCTTATGCTTTTGTTGCAGATATTTCGGAACGGCGCCGAGCTTCACAGCCAGGTGGATGGCTCCAGGACGTGGGGCTCCTGGGGATGAGGATGTTGAGCTGCTGATTCGATTTTCTGCAGACATGCACTTTTCCCAGGCAAGGAGCAGCAGCAGCAGGCACGGGCAGGAGCTGCGGGAACAGCAGGAGCTCTAATCCCAGCGCCAAGTAACTGTTGCTCCGGCCGGTCGGGCTGCTCCGGACCGAGCCGTGCTCCTGCCCCGGGTTTTACTAATTTTGGTTTTAATTAAATTCAAACTATGTTGACGCTGCCGGCACTGACGACCTCCGACGCTCGGCAATCACGTGGGTGATGGCCACGATCCCCACTCCTGCGGATGACGATGATGATGAGGCTGCTCTCCATTACTTATGTAGCTAAATTTTATGCACCTCCTAATTGAATGACCGAAATGTAAATTGAAAATGCCTGAACAGCTTAAATGGCTTCGCACTTAAAGGGTCGGTGCACTGAGAACAAGTGTCCCCAAACAAAATATACAAAATAAATATAAACAAACTAAAACTATTATAAATAATCGAAGAGAACAGCAAAAGCCCATGAATCCACAGGATTATAAGAGGCCAAGTTTAGGTAATTATAAAAATTTTAAAAAATAACTTCAAATGCAATCTGTGAGCCACATAATAAAGGCTTTATTTCTATGTATGTTTATAGCTGTGAATAATAAATTTCAAGAGCTTTAAGTTGAGTACAAACCATAAATCTGGGAATTGGCCAGCCAAAGAAATCGTCATCAGATGGCTGGCTGCCTTACACTATTTGCGTTGTGATTTCTTTTTAATTTCCCAGCGGTATTTAGGAGGAAAATTTAATAATATCAAATGTGAGGACACCGACGGGGCCACATGCACGGGAATTGTCCAGTCCCGAGTACTCTGGACATGGGACCATGTGTATTTTTCTGGGCAAACAATGCGATCTCGCCTCGCCTCACATTTGCCAACCTCTGCGGATCCTGGGTGGCTTACCCCTTATGGGTGTGTGTGTGCTTGTTTCCGCTTGGCTAAATTTGTTTACACTTTTCACTCGCCGCGGCTGCCCCACTCATAATTTCATTTTGAAACGCTTGTCCCGCGACAACATTACTCGTTTTTCCCATTGTTTCCCACAGCCTGACATATGGCACTAAGCCTGGCCCACTTTATTAAAACTGGCGGCAAAAGACAAGCCGAAAACTCGCAGAATTCCCAACAAGCAGGACACCAAGAGCCGAGCTCGGTCCATTTAACAGACTCTCACTCACCCATTTTGGCCAGAAGGCGATGAAGGCCGAACCCTTGGCAGCACTCAGCACGTGATTTGCATACACTTAAGCCGCCACCAGCGCCCACGTGAACATCTGGCCCACACTTAATTACATGCCAAATGAAAAGTTCAGGAAACCAAAAGAAAAAATGAACGGAAAACCAAAAATATAAACAGGAAGAAACAGGAATTAAATGGGCGTTAAATTGCCAATAAACATGGCCTGCATCTCAATGGCAGCATCCTGCGAAAGGGTTTTTAAAGCCGCCAACAATACGCGTAAGACGGCTACACTTTGCCAAAAAGTTTGTTAATGAGTTCATCATTCGTTGGGAAATATATAAATATCCATACTTGATTATACTCAGCAAGGGAAGAACAGATACTAAAGCTAACCAATATCAGCTTTAAGAAGCTGATACAATGATATATAAATATATCCGTGGAGAAAAGTATATTCCAGATAAAGAACGATCCTGTATGATTGGGTGATATTTTCCTAAAAAGTAAACCTGCACCCAAGTGGGCCCTGACATTAATGCTGCTAGTATTTGAGCAATTGAAAACATCATATCATTCTCACGCCGAGAGTCAAGGCGTACATAACATATACAACGACGTTACATTAAAATTGAGAAGCAAAAAAAAGTTTATCGAAATTTTTCTACTTGATTTTCGTATTGTGAAGGGGCATCCCCCCGTTATTCCCACCCTAAAATGGAGCCAACGCGCACAAGGGCCGCCATGCGTATCAAGTCCACAGCTCCTTACGTAAAACCGGAAAAGAAAGTGAGTTTAAAAATATCGGCAAAACTTGGTAGGTTGTACGAATGAATCTGTGCAGGAGGCCGTTTTCACCGACGACGAAAGGAACACGATTACCGAGTTGAAAAAGCTTTACTTGGAGACCATTGATTTGGATGCGGCCCTACAGCGAGACATCTACAATATGGAGAAGAGTTACGAGGAGCGCCACAATGTCATATTTGAGAAACGCAAGAAGATCCTCGAGTAAGTTGGCACACACTTTACTCATTTCCCATGCCACGCTCAAGCCACATTTTCCAGGGATTTCCGGAAACAAAGCCATGGCGATTCTACGCCAAATGAGAATGTCAGTAATTTTTGGCTCAAGGTGCTCAAAGCCTCTTACACAGAGTTCATTAGCAAGAAGGATGAGAAGATTTTGTCAGTAAGTACATCAGACTTATGCTAATCTTGAAAAAAAACGTAGGGCACATATAGCTTCGTATAGTTTCATAGGAACATACTTTAGGCAATTAATACTTCTGCTCTTTCTATAGACCTTAATCGATGTACGTTCCCGACTCTATAATGAACCGGAAGTTAAGTTTGACATTGAGTTTCACTTCGATAAGAATGAATACTTCACCAACAGTGTATTGAAAAAGACGTATTTCCTAAACTGCCTGCCGGATCCAAAGGATCCGCTTTCGTATGACGGCGCTGAGATCTACAAGTGCGAAGGCTGCACCATCGATTGGAAGACTCCAAAGAGCTGCGAGAATAGTAGTAAGTCTAGTGATACTTACCAAAATACCAGATACTTGGAACTAATTCCTTTGACAGGCGACTCGGGTAACCCATCCTTCTTCAACTTCTTTTCGCCTCCCTCTGTGCCGGGCGATCCCGACGATGACCAGTTCTGCGACATCAATGTGAGATCACCGGGGTTTATTTTCCAGACACCTAACTCAACACTTATTCTGCACAGGCAATACTCCAAAATGACTTCGAGCTGGGGTTCTACCTCAAGGAGCGTGTGATTCCTAAGGCGGTGATCTTCTTTACGGGCGAGATCGCTGACTGCCAGAGCTCCTCCGAATCGGAAACGGAAAACACCGATGACGATTCAGACGCCGAGGAGGAAGACGAATCCTCCAACGGCACCGACAAGTGAAGCAACAATTTCTAAACATGTTTACACCTTTTACACTTTTCACAATTGTTTCTCACACAGAAGAACCTCACCCTTAATTGGTCTGTCCTTACAAGATCCACAAAGCTGCCAAATAAACATTTCATTTTACGTATACCAAACAGTTCTTTCAAATGGGTAACGATAGATTAAACTGAAACTAAACAAAGTGTGCCCTGTCGTTTCTGCTACTTGTGATAGTTCACCTTACAGCCTCATTGCCTCATTCCAACTCTAGTCAGCCGTACATACATAACAAACTAAAAAAATTAACGTAAATATTTGATTTTATACTGCGAGCGGCAGCCACAAAATGGAGTCTGCGTTCGCATGTCTCGAGGAGAAAATGAAATCCTCTTTCATTAAACCGGAAGATAATGTAAGTGAAATGGGTATCCCCGATAGTATATACCTAAGAATCAGATCAATCTGCAGGACTCCGATTTCACCGCAGACGAGAGAAAGACAATCACAGAGCTGAAGCAACTCTATTTAGAGACTATCAAGTTGGACGTTTCTATGCAGCGTGACATCTACAAGATGGAGAAGAGCTACGAGGACCGCCACAATGCCATCTACGAGGAGCGCAAGAAGATCCTAGAGTAAGTCACATTTGACACATTTCTGAAACCAAGCTGATGCAGAATTTTTAAGTGAATTTCGAAAACAAAACCACGGCGATTCAAATGAAAACGTCAAAAACTTTTGGCTTAACGTACTCAAAGTCTCTTGCACAGAGTTGATAACCCCAGAGGACGAGAAGATTTTGGCAGTAAGTTGTTCCAGCTAAAGAATGTATTCGAAATCAGAAATATTTGTTGCTAAAGGAAATATCTTGCTTACCTATAGTTTTTGTCCGACATGCGATCCAAACTTTATGTGGATGATACGGTCAAGTTCGACATATACTTCCATTTCGACAAGAACGAATATTTCAGTAATAGTGTTCTGAAAAAGACGTATTTCTTCAACTGCCTGCCGGACCCGAAGGATCCCCTGTTGTTTGATGGTGCAGAGATCGTCAAGTGCGAAGGCTGCACCATCAATTGGAAGTCACCAAGGAGTGGTGGTAAGAGTAGTAAGCTTAACATTCTGGTATATAAACACTAAACAAATATTACGTACGTACAAAGGCGAATCATCTTTCTTTGACTTCTTCTCCCCTCCCACTCTGCCGGAGGACACCGATGATGACCATTATATCGACATTCACGTGAGATCAGTTTGGTAAATTTTCCGAAAATTTAATTCACTTTTATACCGCGCAGACAATACTGAACAATGACTTTGAGATGGGTTTCTACCTCAAGGACCGTGTAATTCCCAAGGCGGTGATCTTCTTCACGGGCGAGATCGTAGACTGTCAGAGCACCAGTGAATCGGACGAAGATTCAGATCCCGACGAGGGAGAGGCTTCCCCCATTGGCACTGAGAACCCTTAACACCAAGAGCCACTGATTGTTAATTGGTCTGTCCACACATGATCCACCGAGCTACCAAATAGACATTTCATTTTACGTATACCAAAGGGGTCGCGCGTTCTTTAATGCCTAACTAGAGGATTGGTTTGTTGTGGAGTTTGGATTTTTGGATTTATACAGTGCACTGAGCCTGGCGTATGGTACAAGGGCTTGATTAGTTTGGAACGTAATACTAATGGGCTGAACTACAGCACTCGCTTGTAGCCAGCGTTGTGGGATCGTCGGCTTGGCCATGTCGTCGTCCTCTTCGTCGTCTTAAAATATCTCCATTCAGCACGGGCCATAGCCACAAAGAAAAAGTTTTCACGGAATACAACACGATACAAACATATGGTTGAGGGAATCTACTATGGGATCACTAGGACAGGTGGCGGCGGCGGTGGCGATTGCGGTGGCTGTTGATCGTGTGCACCAGCCGGTCCTTCTTCGTTCTGTGCCGCCACTTCATCTTCCTGCTCCTCGATTGGAACTTCTGCGCCATCCTCATCGTCCACTGTCAAGTGGGTGGCCACCACCTCGCACTCCGGCTTGCTGCTCTTAAAGCGGCGCAGCCCCGAAAGCGTTATGCTTGTACCACTCACGTCTATAAAGATCAGATTCGGCGAGCACTGCACCAGATGCTCCAGCGTGTGATTCGTTATGTGATGGTAGTTGCGCAGCGATAGCCGCTCCAGCCGGTTGTCCGGAGAGCGGTTGATATTTCGTATCCAAACCACATCCGGCTGCACGGGTCTTGCTGCTCTGCCAAAGCTATAGATCGCGCGATCCGATACATAGCATTGCGGCGGAGCCGGGCAGGTCGTTGGACGGTGCCGCATGCGGCGAGCATAGTCCCGATCGAGGGGGTCTAGCATGTTCCAGAACATGGGATGCTGCACCACCTGGTCGAAGTTCCCACGTGGATGCGATCGATGGCGTCGCGAGTGCATCACGAGCATCGGCTCCCGAATGGCCATTGCCTGCGGATTCATGTAGATCATCTGATCGCGACGCGGCAGGAAGCGACTATGGGCGGGATTGTTTCCCCGCCAGGTGCGCAAGTGGTCCGCCATCTGCTCCAAAATGGCCACCATATTGGGCTGCTGCCGCGGGTTTTCCTGACCAGGTGGATGCACTTCGGGTACGTATATGTACGCGGGCGACGTGGGCGACGGTCCAGGATTCTGGCCATCAGGATTATCCGCATCTGCTGCAGGCGGCACTGCAGGTGGTGGATGATCGGCAGCCACGCTAGGCAAAGCAATAACCACCAGTGGCGATCGTACGGGAGCACTGCCATTTTGGCCATTACCGTGCGAAGTTGCATTCTCCAATTTGTCAGATGAGCAGGAGGAGGTTGAGGAGGACGTGTCTGTCGAGGCCGAAGTGGAAGAGGTGTCCTCATCCTCGGATTCTGAGGAGCCAGTACTCTTCTTCGCCAGTAGTTCCCTAATATTGGCAGCTGGCACTGCTGAGGCGGGCGGCGACGGCTCCTTTCTTTCGTTGCAATTGTCCGAGTTGAACATGTCAGCATTCTGATCCTTACCCTGTGCAATCTTGCAGGCTCTCAAGTGCTCCATGGCGGCCCGCGAAGTGGACGGCTCGTCGTCGTTAAGAGCTTTTAGCGTTTCCGGCTGCGGTGCGACAGCCTCGTCATTGGCATTGCCATTGCTGGTTTTCTCCGGAGAGGAGAGTTCAGCGGGCAGGTTGGTCGGCGACTCAAGAAACAGCTCCTTGAGATTCTCGATTGCGCTAAAGCACTGCAAATCTGAGTTATTGATGGGCGTTAAACGGAGGTCTAGGACCTGAAAATGAAAAATTTTAGAACTTATTCCAAGTATATTTTGTTGAGGCCTTGCAAACCTCTAGTTTGTGGAAGCCAAAGCGGGCCGCCATGCTGCCGTAGGGAACAAACTTGCAAAGCATCTGACAGCCCTTAAGACTAAGTCGTCGCAGCGAAGGCAACTTTGAGAGGGCCATAATGTAATACGGTTCGAACCAGTTATTGTCCTCAATGCTGAGATCCTAAAGCCAACAGGAAGGAAGAGTTAGTGTCAACAAAAATGTATAATTTAGTTCGAAAAAAAGCTTTCATTACCTCCAAGTCCACCAGTTGCAACTCTATCGTGTGAAATATGCTTTTGACCAGATTGCCCACCTTCACACTGCAATCTTTGAGCATTAGTCGCTTCAGAGAGGCGGGAAACTCGGAAATGTGTATCTAATATCAATACAAGTCATATTACATATTATAAGCAAAAGAATCCTATGGCAACTCACATATTCAAAGTCCAGGCTGACGCCCTGCAGTTCCAGCACCTTTAGCTGATTTGCCACCTTGGGGAAAACGGAATTCAGGGTCATGGTAAACTGCCGGAACTCGCCGGCCACATGCTGCGATGATGGCGGACCGCAAATCTTGATGGTGTGTGTCTTTTCGGTGGCTCGACCAAGGATCTCCTCCAGAATGCCCATAGGTAGCGGTCCATTGCTGAGATCAATGCGATGCCAGAAGCGGTGGTCCAGAAGCAGGCTCTCCAAACGAGGCGAGCAGCTAAATACATTTCATTTTTTAATATTAACACTTACAATTCTGTTTTAATCAAAGGAGACAGTATTACTACAGTCAATTATACAACCCTTGAGTCATGGGACTGGACACCACATGATATGCCTAGATATTGCGCTATAGGAATACACTTGTTTCTGATGAAAGTTTATAATAAAACGAGAATGCAGGTTATATACCAGCAAACAAATCAAAAATAAACATAAATATGAGAATTGCAATATGTACACTCTGCATATATAACAGTATTCATATATCAGCCAAGGTAGGTTCCTTTTGTAAGATAAGATGATTTTCAATTCCGGGAAATCCCTATTGGACATGCCCCCCTTACATATGTATGTACAAATCCCCCTCTTGGATTTCTTTGTAATGTTGTGAAAGGCCACTAAAGGGGACTCACTGCATCACCGCCATTATGGAGGGCGTGTCCAGGTACTTGAAGATCTCGTAAAGCATCTCATCGCAGAAGTCCAGCAGGTTGTGCTCAATGCCTGGGATGCGTTGGTCCGGCGACTGCTGCTGCAGCTCCTCCCTTCTGCGTTGTTTCGTCTGCGGCTCCTCTTCGGGGGCTTCTGGCGACGGGAGTTGCGGGGGTGTGACTACCGGCTCCCGCGGCGGACGTTCGCTGGCCGAGAAGCGGCGCTTCTGCGCTGCGACACAAGCGCTGCCCACGTCGTCCATGCTGCTTTCGGCTGCTTTTTATTGCCAATTTTTTGTGTAGTTTTTTCCAGCTAAAATGCAAGTAACCAGTGTGACCGCAGCAAAGATACCACAAAATCCCGTAGTCCGAGCTAGAGGAATTAGAACCGGCTGATAGCGATGAAACAAGAAAGCTGCATTCTCGAGACTATCGTACATAATATATAAGCATAGTTGTAATATATTAAACAAATGAAATAATGACACTAAATTAATAAATAAAACATTAACAAATAAATACTTTAATTTACCAGCCAATTAAGAAAGAAAAGGCCTGTGACACAAAAATATCACATGTTTTTAAGAACTCACGACCAGTGCTGGAAAACCACGGACTGTCATCGCTAATTTCTGGACTCGTGTGTTTTTGTCTGCGGCTTTTTTGACTAAAAATGCACCTGCTGAGGCAACTACGTCAGCTTAATGGGTTCCGGAGCCTGCGGCAGGCCACCCGCCAGGTCTCCAATGCCCCAACCAAGCCGGCTACGCTGCAATACGAGCGGGATCCGCAGCCGCTGTTCACGGACGCAGAGACCCAGAGGCTGCTCCAGTCCATGACGCAACTGAACTTGGATCGGGTGTACCGCAAGCGCACGGTGCCGGATAACAGCGTCGAGACCAAGTTCATGACCGACGAACAGCTGGATAGTGAGTTCCAACACATGGTGGAGCGGGCCAAGCACCTGCTGCAAATGCCGCCGATCGTAACGATCAAAAAGGACGAGGAGCGCATAATTGCCAAGGACCCGGCGTTAAAGGACTTTGCCAGCTCAAAGTACGTGTTCACGGACATCACCTTCGGTCTGCGGCAGTCGGAGCGAAAGGTAGTGGTGCGGGAGACAGACGGAACCCTGGCTTACGCCACATTAGAGACCACCAAACGAATGAATCAGCTGTATTCTCCTCTGGAGGGCCGTCAGTCATACAACCCTCGAATGTTCCTTTTGGAGGAGCTGCTGGCCAAGTGCCTGGCTGAGCACAAGTATGAGTTCGTGCTGGATCGCCTCCTGGTGCAGTATGAACCCCATGAGCCGGAGTTCCACAATATTTCCGCACGCGTCTTCGAGCACCTCAACGAATCGAAGCAGTTCGATCTCCTGCGCTCCACTCGCCACTTCGGGCCCATGGCCTTCTTTTACGCCTGGCACCGCTGCATCGACGATCTGCTGTACGACATGATCCGACGGGACTACCTGTCCAATGCCGTGGAACTGATTGCCTTAAGCTACAAGATTCACAAGGTGCCATTAGAGTATCTGCCAACGCTGGCTCAGCTGGACGCCCTGCGAATCACACCCGCGCAGCGCGCTTTGTCAGAGCTGAGAAGTGTCTTCCGAAATCGCGGGGAGCAGCAGGGCATCGAGCAGGAGATCAACACAGCCATTGGCAAAACGGAGCAGGACTTTGCCGCTGACGAGATCAGCCTCAAGTTCATCGAGCAGTACATCGCCAGCGAACATGCTCTGAAAAAGGTGCAGCTGGAGCTGGCTGTGCAGACACTGAAGGAAGTTAACCGAGAAAAACTGCTGCTTTTCCAGGGATTGAAAAAGGCGCACGGCGTTCAGGCGTCGTAGGAGCCTCGTCTTATTGTTATCGATTTCTATTTGCTAATAAATACAAGCTAGGTCAAAAATGTGTAACTTATGATCATAATTCATTCAGTAACGCCTTGTTTAGGTCTTTGTGGTAGCTTAGAATGCACTTCCTGCGATGTACGTTGCAAATCCACTCGCTGCTGAAGCGTTTAAGACAAACGGAGCAGCATTTGAGGCTGTCTTTCTCCTTGGTCAGCTTGTGCTTTCGGAACAACGTGAGGCACTTGCCCTTGGAGCAGCCGATTTCAGCTTTGCGATGGATCAGCAGCGCGGAAGCTGTCTTGAAGTTCCGCTTGCACTGAAGACATCTGTAGGAGTTCCGCCGGCTGTGTTTGTCCAGATGATGGTATAGCTGCATCTCCGAATGGCACTTGACACTGCACAGCGGGTGCGGGCACTTGAGGAACATGGTGGACTTCCTGGGCGCCAAACCCGAACAATTGAGATTGTGCCGCTTTACCAGCTTTTCATGGGTAAGCCGTTGGCCACAATGGCAGCAGAGTACGCCTGGACCGTAGTGTACCTTCATGTGGCCCTGCTGCTCGGTCAGTGAGCTGGCTACCTCGCCGCAAACCTGGCACTCCAGCATTCCGTTGGGAAACATGCTGGTGTTATCGCTAACGTAGGTGAGGAATGCGGCTTCCTCGCTGGCAGAGTCTTTGGGATCTATTTCCTCCTCCTGATTCTTGAAGTCATCCCATTCCCAGTCGTCCTCGTCCCGACAACACTGCACGCCTACGTTGTATGTTTTCTTTGTGTCCGTTTGCACGCATCGTTCTCTTTTGGGGAGATCGTCGTTTTGAGATTTCTTCGAGACTGCTGCGGTTGCCCGCTCCTGAGGCTTCTGGGACGCTTCCGTGTGGCCGCCATTGACCATCCGTTCGGCGACTCTCTTCACTGTTATATTGTTGTCCATGGCGTACTGATGATCACCCACTTGGTCTCCACGCACAGGTATTCCGGTAGGTCGTGAACTGGCACGCTGATAGGTTGAACGCGATTAACACTGGGTATATGTCGGCATAAATTTGTTTTTATTTGAAAAAGTTAATTGGCCGGGCCTCGTTTTATTTTTTAATAGTGTGACCAGAGCTGCAAAATTACAAAAAAGCACAGTTTGGAGAAGTCTCACAATCGCGCGTACACCATAGCCACCCTTTTAAATTTAATTTAAACGAGGTATAAATATAAATTTAATAAAATTTTAATATATAATAATTTTAATTAATCAATTAGTAATTCATTATACTCTTGCGGGGTATTATAATTTTAGTCAAACTCTTGTAACGCAGTGAAGCAGTCATTTGCGACCCTATAAACCATATATATTCGTGATCAGTATCAAAAACTGAATCGATCTATGTCCGGTAAAAATTTAATTTTTTCAAAATTTTGAAAATTTTATAAGGGGTTACATCATTAAAATTGTAAAATATTGACAAAAATTTTAATTTTCTAAATTTTAAAATAAAGTATGCAGATTTGTTAACCTAGCAAAAACTAACATAGAATAGTTTTCCGAATTAAAATTAATGATTTTTTAACTTAGTTATGACATTTTTAAACTTGTGATTTGTCAAATAAATTTTGGATATACACATAATCGATATTCTTATAATTCAATTCCAAACTACGGCTTCCCGTAGTTAGTTTTCTTTCTTGATATTCCTTATTTTAGACACATTCAATTAGTGCTAAATTAAAAATAAATGCGTTTTCTTTGAGGTAAATTTAATAAAACGATTGCAGACACATGACCTGAAATAAACGCACTATTTTTTGCTCTTGTCCTTGTCCTTAATGGTGTACTTGTCATAGGACTTTGTGGGATCGTACGGCTCCCAGCGGCTGGCCGGGAAGATGTGCTTATTCCGCTCGTACCAGGATCTGAGGAGCACCTTGCCGGCGTGCGACTCCTCTTTTTCGACGGAGGCGTCGCTGATCATGCGCACGTCGTCGTGGACGTCGAACTGGAAGAGCGGGCCGGATTTGCCGCGCGCCTTAGTCACAATAAAGTCATAAAAGGAGTAATGGTGCGGCAGTATCAAGTCCTCCTTGACGTACATCAGCTGATCGGCCATCACCGTCTTCAGTTCGATAAACTCCTTGCGCAGCAACTCCAGGCATTTTTGCAGGAACTGGTAGATGGAGTTACCCTTCTTCATCAGGACGCTGCGTCGATGGCCCGATCCGTCCCAGTAACTGAACGTGATGGAGATGTCCTCGTCCTTGAGCTCCGCCTGTTGCATGACCCATTCCTGGCGCAGCTGCTCGCGCAGGCGGTTCTCCTGCTCCTCCCGTTCGCGATCTGGCAGGAAGGAGGTGTCCACATCGGGGTTCTTGCAGATCTTTTTCTTCTTTAGTGGCACAATAGCGTCCTGCATTTCAGTCCATTTGGCCTTGGGTTTGGCCTCCTGCTTCACCTTTATTTGTAGCTCCTCCTCCTCATCCTCGTTGCCGTCGTCATCCTCCTCCTCGTCCACGTTGAAGGACAGTGCCTGTATCTGCCGCTTCTGCTTGTTCTTCTCCGCCTGAATGGCCTCCAGGGCCCGCTGCTTCTCCCGATCCTTCTCGTCCTTCTTCTGGGCCAGCTTTTTTTCCCTCTCACGCACAATGTCCTCTTGCTTGGCCTTCATCTCGTCGAGGGTGACCAGGCCGATGGTCGAGGACTTGAGCTGCTGCTCCACGGCATCGTAGTGCGTCGCGAACTTATTCTCAATCTTGTCCAGCTTCAGCTCCTCCTCGATCTTCTTTTTGCGGAACTCGATCTCCTGCTGCTGGATCTCGCGCTTCTTCATCAGCTGGGCGGCACGGCCCGCCTCGCTGGCGGCCCCCTTGTAGTGGGCCATCTCTTGCTATTTCGCGTTAATTAATAAAACTTTCTTATTTATGTTCAATTTCCAAAGTGAAAAATTGTAAACATTTATGAAGTGTGACCGTGGCTCAATGAGTGCAAAATGCCACACCGTAAGGTGGTCTGACATTAAAAGTAGTGCTTATGCAGCGTTGACCTTTTGCCATTTAACGCAAACGTCGGTTAATTTTTGATTCTTTAGCCAAAAGCTCTGGTAGCTCGTCCTTTAGAGTCCTTCCGGTGAGCTTCCATCTGCGTAGCATGTTATTTGGAGCTGGGCCGTTTCAGTTACATCGGAACTTTCAAACCCATTGGTTGAACACGCGCATTTAGAAACGCCACGAAAGTGTTGGGAAAAACAAGTTTTTGAACCCGAAAACAGCAGTTAAAAGTGTCCTAAATAAGAAGTAAAGTGATTTTAAGCAACGAAACGAAGTGTTCGTGGTTGTGGTTGAAAACTAATTGAAGATTACGCCTAGCAGGACCTGCAGATGTGACCCAGTGAGCGTGTTGTGCTGCCAAAGAACTGCTGCTGTATCCTGGCATTTGGCAAGGACATTACGGACAAAGAATCGGGCCAGGAGATAAAGAAGGGCAGTTTCCAGTTGCCCGTTGGCGGATGGCAGCTGATTCGGAAGCGGAAGTGCCAAATTGAAATGCCATTTAAGCCAGACGAGCGAATTGGCCAACTTCGTTTATGGCTCATCCGGGCTCGCCTGGTCAGGGGCTCGCTCCTCTTGGCACCTCTTTTGCACTCAGCTGTCCAAGGGGAGATCGGGCTTGGGTTGGGTTTGCTATGGGGACGCCAAGTGGAATTGGGGTGTCGAAAGGATGAAGGATGAAGGATGAAGGATGGCAGAGGGCGGTAATACCGCAAGCATGGGGGATCCCCAGACGACACTTGGCGTCTGCGTTGGCGGTCCCTGCTCTTGACATTGATTATATTCATGAGGCCAAGTCATAAATTCCCAGCCCCACCGCCTGTTTACGAGGATGCCGAGTCCGTCCCCGTGCTCGTCCTCCCCGGCAAGATGTTACCAAGTCAAGCGGAGTGCCAATAAAATCATTAACTGTTGCAGCGCATTAAATTCACGACCCAGACGTAGTGCTTCTGTCGTTATTCAGGCAGCAAACATTGCCATAAAACCCCGGACCCGATCCAGGCCATATTTCATCTCAATTCGTCGCCAGTCTCCTCCGCCTTGGCATCGCCGTCTAATTGCCCGGTGGGCAAGGATTCCGGGCGGGGAGGCGTGTGAAAAACTATTAAAAGGCCATCCGGGGCCATAATTAATGGCGACAATGACTTGATCGGCCGATAATTAATTTATCGGCGCTTATATTGCCAAACTGGAACGCAGCCACAGAGCCACACATGGTCACCGGAAACGTCGGAAACCCACGTAACGGTTGTCGCTCCCTCCCGCGGGACCTCGTAAATTGTCCGGCTGAATTCCTGAACAGCTCCAGAGTCCCATTCCCAGTCCCAGTCGCAGTCCCAGAAGTTGGCTCCCCCTCTCAGCCCTTCCTTCGGTAATTGACTTTAATTTCAGGGCCAACGCAGGCGGCAAAAGTTTTCTCAAGAAGGCGAACTGAACCCAAGTTTCGGTTGGTTCTATTGTATTAACTTTGGCTTTGGCTTCGGCTGCCGTGGGCCCCACATGCATAGTTTGGGCTTGCCGGAGGATTAGGCCGGCCACTCGGATCCTTAGTATTTGCATTCCGCCGGGCGGACTTTATTCCACTTCTTAGTTTGGCAAACTATTTTCGTGCGCCAAGAACTGGGGACGTGATGAAAGTTGCCAGGAAAGTTACCTCCTGCCAGAGTGGAATCAATTGAAAATGATTGAAACCTAATTTCCCAAATGGACTGAATACATAAATCAATAAATAAATTAGGTGTTTTCAAGGTGGGGAGCAGCAGCGGAAGCACCGCACTCATTAGGCTCTGTCTGATGTATTTAAGGGTTACCTATCGATCCGTTTCATTTGCACCAAATGGAATGCTTCCCCAGATTTCACATTTCCATTAATTTATTTATATACCTGCCGTGTTAGTCGGCAATTAAATCAAATCGCTTAAATTCACTTATCTGAATGAATTTGAATTTTTTTCTATTTGGAATTGGCTATTAAAACATGACACTTCATAGTTGTTTTTGTATTAATTTGTTTAACTAGATAAATGTAAGGACGTACCTTAAGAAAAATCAAGGAAAAGTAGAAAATACTTCATTTCATAGATCAACATTTGAAAATGTATATAAATTTATATTTTGTCAAGTGGCATTGCGGCTTTTTTTTTAATAAAAAATTGTCTAGTTAGTAGTTGTGAGCTTTTTTGCACTTCAATTAAACCTTCAATAAGGCATCATAATGTCATTTAATAAAATCTAATTTTGATTAAATATTCACAAATTAAATTGTTCTTAAATAATTTGCAACTTTAACTTAAAGAGTCTAACATGACAACAATTTAATTACATTGTAAATTCCAATTATAGATTTATCCAATTACTCTTAAAAACATTTACGCTTTAATGGTCTTAATAGTTTCCGTGTTCATGGAACCTTCAAAACTTATTAAAAGTGTTCATTTTAAATAATAGGAAACTTTATTATTTACCTTTTAAGTTTACCACCAATCAATACATCAAACTATCACATTGTTGCTGGTTTTTACTGTACTTTGAATGCAAACAAATTTCTTTAATTACTTTATTTCTACTTGTTTGTCAAGCTTTTAATTAAATTGCATGAAGTGTAACAATTTGATAGCCTTTTTTAGCCGTATATATGGACTCTCGTCCGGTGCGTTTTTGTGTGCTAAAATTGTAAATCTCGCCAATGGCATCCCGCAGTGATTGAAGCAGAAAAAATAAATATTTTCGCTTCAGTGGACCGCAATGAACTGTTAAGGCCGACAAAAACTATGCTGATAGGAGAAAGCTTTGTTCCCATTCCAGCCATCAAATAGTGGCCATCTCTCAGTTTATGGCCGTGTGCTTAAACCCCTTTCTCCTGGCAATTAATAGTCGAGAACGCGAATTTCATTGGTCTCCTTAGGGTTCCCGACGAGTCTCTGGGAATTCCCGTCACTTGAGTCTGCTCTGGATACTGTCGTAAAGCGTACTTTGTTGGCTTTTATCCTCACACTTTTTGCGGTCCTTGGTCGCCTTGGTCCTTGTCTTGATTTTCGAAATTGTTTTTGCCCGCATTTCATTTGTTCGGCAAACTTTTCGCATTGCGCTCGCCGAGGACGGAATGGCGCAAGAAAAAATTGACACAATTTAAACTTTTGTATAAACAAAAGCCATGCAGAGCAGTCGAACAGAAAAGGTTAGCCAAACGAGCCATTTGTCCCGGCTGCTGTTTGCTTTCCTTTTTGCTTTCTCCTCTATTTTCTCGTCCTTTCCTCCATTGGCTCCCTCCTTTTGCTGCGGTTTTTCTGTGCTTCCCTTTTTGGCAATGCCAGTTTATTATAGCCGGGTTTTTTGAAATTTGTCAATAGGGCGGGGCAGCAGGCATCCCTTGCCGGTTCACCCCTTATTTTTGCCGTTCGGTTGGCTCAATTCCGTTTAAATTGCGCACATTTGAAACAATTTACCAGCAGCGGCACACCCACTCACACATACGGGTATTTATATTCACTCACTTGCACTTTTTACACCAGACTGCATTCGGGGGCCTTTTGGCAGAGATTTATGCAAGCATTTCATAAAGCTGACAACATGACGTATGATTAATATCGCTGCCTGCTCTCCGGATTGTTACTTTGCTGCACATTTAATTAAATCTGCGAGAGTTGATTAAGTGCTCATTTTACCAGCCAACAAGTCAGGTCATTAAAAAATTTATAAAAACACAAGAACGTGACTGTCTATGTACAGACATGGCTATTTCTGGGAACAGGCAGGCTGGCAGCCAGGCTCCTTGACAACTCGCCCCAGCGCGCAGGAATAATTTGTATTGCCACTAAAAATATCAACAAGGAGCTCTAAAATTATGCCATCCGCCGGCGAGGACAATGTTTTCCTTACAACGCAGGAATCGGAAGGCGTGTGCGATATTGCACATACTGTAGACGACATGGTCTCAATAAGTTTGTGCATTTCATGACAATGACGTCGTTTGGTGAATTCTGAATGTATGTACTATATGCAGGACGAGTGAGTTTGCGCCTGGCTGACATTTCTTGGCCTCCAATTGTTGTTTTCGTTTTGTGCTGGCCATATGTGCGAAAATGCCAACGTTCATTGCAATGCAATTAATAAAAACTGCTGCAGTTGCCCAACATCTGGGGCAGACAACCACTAGAATATTTATTAAAAAGCATGTCTATCCCTATATTGGGACAATTTACGAGTGATTTAGTGATTCATTTGTTTTATGCCCCTTTTGGAATAAATTATTGTAAATTAGCATGGTGGAAATGTCGTTTAATTGGATTTTTAGTTTGTTACTAATTCCTGGAATACCAAAATATATATTCTAAGAATTTGTTAATGAAAATAAGTTCGAGGAAATAAAATAAAGTATTTTAAAGTACATTTTAAAACCACATTATTTGCCTTCTTTGGCTTATGGTTTTCCTATTAATTTAACTATAACATTTAATTTTACATTTTTATTGACTTGTTAGCTTTCTGTAACTGTGGCTAACTGCATCTCAATTAAAAATGTGCAATTCTCCATTTCACTTTTAATTTACATTCATGAATTATATGCGTTTTTTCCTTATTTATTTCGCTTTTTATGGAATCCGCTCGGTGATATGCCAATTAGGGTGACATTTTAGTATGCGTTTGTTTTGCTGCGGTCCGTTTTAATTGCACTTTTCGCTTTTAATTAACGTTTCTAATTAAATACCCCCACTTCGTCGGTGAAAGTGAAATAATTTCCTTGTTCGCACTTTTCAAATTCACGCAATATTCGACTTAGATGTTAACATTTGCGGAATTTCCAGGCCAGAGCTCTGCTTCTGCCCAGGTACAATCATTGTGAATGGGATTACCTGCTCGTCCTGGCGCCGCAGTCAATTAGTATGATATCCTTGGGGCTTATCGCAGTCCTATTACCAATTCGGTTGCTCTGTCTGCTCCACTTTTATGGTTGATTAATGCTCGAGATGTGCACTGGATTGCGTCGGGATCTCGGGCTGAAACAATGGCCGGAACAGGGACCACGGAGCACAGAGAACGGAGGACCGGCCACGGAGCACGGAGCACGGAGCTTGGAGCTTGGAGCACGCAGCACATTGATTTGTGCCACCTGGCTAGGGAATGGCCTCGGTTGCCCAGCGGAGACGCATCGTAAATCATGAATGTAAAAGTCGTGCTGGCAGCTACCCTCGGATTTTTCCTCCACGATTTTCCCCTAACCCCACCCCTCGCTGGGCTTTTCCTGTCGGTGGGGAACCCCAATCTAGCGATTACCCAACTGCCGGTAGCGATTTTATGGCTCTACTTCTGTTTCTGTTTTGGCAGCATAAACTTTTTCGCCATCGATTCGTTCGTTATTGGTTGCAATGAAAACTGGCCTCCTGACTTTCTAGTCAAATTTTCCTACCATCCCATTGCCAAAAGGTGTTTTTTGAAGGGGAGAATCATAAAAAGTTTGCTCGTTCCTTAATCGCAATTTCTTCCATCTTCTTCATCATCGTTCCGAGCGTCATTATTACTTTTCCTTCTTTTTATACACGGTCGTGCAACAACGGAAACATTCATTCACGCGAACTAATGAAGTGTCAAAAATGGGCGCCCCGAAAACTGTGCTACGCTTTTTCTTTTTAAAAATATGATGTGTGCGAGTGTGAGTGTGAGCTGCCGAGTGGGGGTGCTGTGACCTTGGACTTTAACTATAGTTATATATGAGCGAGTGCTGATAAAAATAGCTCCATAATGCCGAGGCGGGGCTCCGCCCGCATGTGTGTATGTGTTTTTCTGTGCAAATGTTGTTGTTTGCAGTTGAAGGCAAAGCGCAAGCAAACAAAAAGCAGTTCCACTGCTGCTCCTGATATGGATGGCCCTCGAAGTCGGTCCAGTTATGCCTTCTCTATATGTGTGGCATATACACATTCGTGTTTATAAATAGTGATGTGTGTATGGATTTCACCCTGTAATTCAATACCCTTCCCTGCCAACGATTCAATTTGTTTTGATCTCAGTTCGAACTGGCTGCATCTAAATTACAATTACGCTGGCATTCCGTGCTCTTCGTTGTTTCCAAATTAGAGCGAAGGGAAATGCCAGAGTCCTTGTGGCTCAAATTGAACGTAATTGTCTTTCGCTCCCTGTCTCTCCTCTCTAGTTTTGCTTTGATGTTCTCCCCAGCCCAGCCCCCCCGCTTCAGCTTCCCTCGAATATGTTTCATTCGCCTTGGTTTATTTCCTTCTGTGGTTGATTTGTGTATCTATTTCGATTTCCCAAATTGTTTTTGGCTACACACTCAGAGAATGAAAGTAAGAATTATATTTAAACAAGAGGGGAAACTAACTTCGAGAAGCCGAAGTGTGTATACCCTTGCAGTTACCCATAGGATCATGGATTTTTAATGAGAAATCGATCATAGCTAAAAAGAAGCATTAATCTCAATTTGGAAAGCTTTTCTGTTCTAGATTTTTTGTTAGGATATAGCATATCGGTATTTAATTTTTAAAACATTAAAAATCATATGATGTTTTGACAATTTTTATGATATTCAAAAATTCATTTAAAGGTTTTGTCGAATTTTTTAAATGATTAAGATTTTGATTTAAAATAGTAATGAATTTTGGTAATCATTGGCTTTTTGGCTTTCGTATAAAATACCTACAAAAAAGTCAATATATATGTATTCTAGATGTATTAAATCAATATTTTTATATGTTGTTTTTTTGGGTAAATCAAAATTTGTCAAATATCATAACTAAGCCAAAAATCCATTAATTTCAATTTGGATAGCTTTTCTGTGCTAGTTTTTGTTGCGTAAAAAAATCTTCATACTTAGTTTTCAAAATTACAAAATTTTAATTTTTGTCAAATTTTGACAATTTTAACGATATAACCCCTTATAAAATTTTGAAATTTGGAAAAAAATTAAAAATTTTAAATTTATACTGAACATTGATAGATCGATTCGGCTGTTGATGCTGATCAAGAATATATATAATTTATAGGGTCGTAAGCGACTCCTTCACTGCGTTTCAAGCTTCTGAAATACTGAAATTATAGCAAAATATGGCAGCAAAGTCAGTTTTGAAACTATCGAAAGGGTAAAAAAATAAATTCATTAATTAAGTTAGGCCGTTTGCAGATAAATTTAATATAAATTGCTGTATCATGGCATCCATGGCAATAAGAGAATTAATTGGAAAATAAATGCATAGCTATCACAGCTGATTATAAACCGAGGCCTTATCCCTCCTATGGTATCTTAAATACATGATATAATTGTCATAGTTAAGACTTACCTTAGTTGAAGACACATGATTATCCTTTTTCGTCATTGCTTAATTCCTTCCGGTGTATAGTTATATTCTTGGTGCACAGGGATCTTCTTCCTTAATCCAGATGTATTGCCTTGGTCAGCTGATATTATGTGTCACTATCACTTCCGCTATCACTAAAGATGTAAACAAGGCGAAGGCCGCACAGAGACTGGGAGCAGTGCGCTGGTAGCGGCCGTACTTATATTCTCAGAGTTTTGAGTAGAATAGAGAAAGTGAGTTAGAGCGCGAGAGCCAGAGAGAAAGGGATTTCTCTAGAGATGGGTGGAGAACTATACAGAGAAAGAGGCCTCTGGAGGTACACAGAGACGTATAGGCATACATTTAACGATCGTTTATATATATTCGTTATTATATATATATAGTTGTTCGATTCGGCCCGTACCGACTTATATGATAATTAGATTATACAGAAGACTAACTCCAAACTA
Organism: Drosophila bunnanda; assembly: GCA_035046265.1. Classification (NCBI taxonomy): domain Eukaryota; kingdom Metazoa; phylum Arthropoda; class Insecta; order Diptera; family Drosophilidae; genus Drosophila; species Drosophila bunnanda. The sequence continues at coordinate 12,641,018 of JAWNOB010000130.1, forward strand.
TCATTTAGATAGATTTAAAACTGATTGACTTATTTTCGTAAAAACTGACAGATTGTAGATCCTGATCAAGAATATATATCTTTATATGGTAGGAAATGTGACTAGAATTATTACACCAAGCTTAAATAATGTACTCTAATCTAAATATATAATTGTCATGGTTAAGACTTACCGGAGTAGAGGATACGTGGTTTTCATTTTTCGTCATTGCTTAATACCTTCCAGTATAGACTTATATTCCTGGTATTATCGAAGCTTTTTCCTGGTTATCCAAATGTATTCCATTGGTCAGGTGATATTTTGGAGGTCGAAGAGCACTCACTATCACTGCCACTATCACTCGATGTAAACACGGGGGAGGGCGCGCACACACTGAAGTCGATGGCGATGGCTGTGGCTATTTATAGTCTCCCAGTAAAGAGAACGGAGAAAGTTAGAGCTCGAGAGAAATAGAGATCTCTAAAGATTGGCTGAGTGAGCTTGAGAGAAATAGATATTTTTAGGGAAACACAGAGAGAGTTGGACATACCAAATAAGATAGAGATATGGGGACGGAGAGAGAGAGAGAGAGAGAGGGATACGGGACTGTTAAAAGAAGCGAGAATATATTTACACTATATCGTGACTCCCTTAATGCATTGCAAGCTTCTAACTCTGTGATTTCAAGATTGATATAAATATTTTAAACAATATATGAAACATTTTATCATATTATTTTTGGAGATTGTTTTATTTCTCTCAGTGTGTGTGTGTATGGTCCTGCCATCGATTTGGTTGTATAAGCGTCGCTGGATTGGCTCATAGGGAAATTACATTTGTAGGTCGTTTAGGCTGGCCGCCCGCCCTCGCATCGCCGACTTGGCCCTGTCAATATTTGGCCAACTCCAACGCCAAAATGTTTGTCGATTGGGTCGCCCCCAGCCAGGCGAAATCTGTACCTCTGTCATTTTTTCCTGGTACTTTCAGCTTTAATATGGCCCAAAACCGATGCTTGCTTGGGATTTGTTTACCGAAGCGCGAATCTGTTTTACTTTTAGTCCTGCTTGGGTTCCCAGCCCCCCCATCCGGTGGTTTATCTAACTCACGTGTTCGCCTTTGAGGGGATTTCCCAATCATTTTTTCCCCGGCATGTCCGTGTATCTATCTGTCTATCCGTTATGTTGTGTGTCTTGCCAATTTGCGTTTAAGCAAAGGCCCTCGACCGCCGGACAATGCCAATCAACACGCATACGCCGTGTGGCCGCGCGTGGCTGTTTTATGCCGCTCCCACTTCTCAGGCCAGTGGATTTACGAGCTGGTGGCCAGTTGATTCACGACCATATTGTAATCGTGTGTTTTAGCCAGTTTGCTTCTCCAGTTCGGACCACATTTCCATTCGGGGGCGGGGCTGAGATAAATTTAATTATAAAATGCAATTTATTTGGGCGCAGTCATGTGCGGGGATGCCTTGAAATTGAGTTGCTTGGAATTGACTTTTGCTGCCAATCGGCTTTTATATGCCCGGGATGCACTGCCTCCGGGGGCGGATGTGTAAACACGAAATCTCACTCGCTCTAAGTCGGTCTCTCTAATTTCGCAATTATGCTAACGCAGGCTGTTATCCCCGGAGTGCGGGCAAAAATGGAAATTTCGTGTTTGTGTTCGTGTTTATCTTGGCCTTTTCATTATTGCCACTTGAAGTTTTGCCCGGCGGAGGAAGCATTAATTGTGTTTATCTCAAATTCCATTTCCAAATTGCTTTTGCGGCTGATTCAATTAGTCTGTCAATTAGCACTTCTGACGCAGGGTCAGCGATAAATATACTTGTCCCGGATTAGCAATTTTGTGAGTTTAACCCCAAGTTCTTTAGCGTTCATCAATCGTCGAATCACTTTTGACCCGGTCGCGGCCGAAGGACGACATGCCACTCGCCGGAAAAGGGACACTCACGGGCTTCCCTGCCACTTGCCGGGCTCAAATTGTCGGTTAATTCACAGTCGCCTTCTTAGCCAAGGGCAGTCATCGTCCCACTGCTGGCTAATTATATTTATCCCGAAGCTACATATTACAGAAGCTTCTCTATAATTTCAAATTTCACGGCCAGCAGGAAGAGGAGGCGGAGATGGGAAGGGAACAACGTGGCGTATACGCAATGGTCTTGTAACATGTTACGGCAATTCATTTGTTGATTAGCCGCGGCAAATTGTTGGCAGCACAGTAAGAGTAAAAAAGAAAGGAAGGAACAAGCTAAATATTGCCCCGGGCCAGTGGCCGGAATAATAAAGCCACAAATAATAAACAACGAAGCGTGTCCGCGTTCGTGTCCCGGCTCGTTGTCTCCTTGTTGTGTTCCCGTGTTTTATGCCATTTCGTGCCGCTGCCTTTCTGCTGGCTTGCAGTCTGAAATTTCAATTTAAAAGCTTGTAATTTTTCAAGGCTCCCCGCCACTCAGCTAGATATGTTCAGAGGGATGAAGTATATACGTATCTATGGGGTCTGGCCTGGTTGTCACTCGGTTCCAGCATCATCATCGGCGCGTCGTTCATACATATGTGTGTCCATGCCCCCGCATTCACTCATCCATATACTGAACAGACAGTAAAAGTTCGTCTATCAGCGTTTCCCAAAAGTTGCTGGCAGGCTTTAAGGTTCGAAGTTCGAACACGGCGGGATATGTGAGCTCAAAGTTGAAAGAAATATGTTAATCGAGTTTACAAAGGCAGACATTTATTTTATTTAGTAAGAGGAAGGTTTTTACTTTTATAGAAAATATAATCAATACAGACTAGACTTTATTGAGGTAAACTTTTAATTATAGTTAAGGTGAAGTTCTGTCAATACTTTCTGAATTAAAAGTTCGTTACAAATATTTTATAATTAATCAATAAAATACTTTCAAGGCCTTTATAGAATTACCCTGAAGGGAATTCAGCATTTACTATTTGTCATATGGCTGCTTAGTTTTATAGAATTTATAGAGTCCCTTGTAGCTGATATTCACTGTGCTGTTTCAGCTGCTCTTGTTGTTGGCCAGCGTTGGTTGGCTTCTTTGTTGGCCAGTTTGTTTTTCGGCCGACTGCATGCAGCGAGGCATGAAATCTCTGCAACCTTTGCTCGCTTTTCCCTCCCCTACAACCCCATTGCCTGGCCCCGCCGGCGGCGTGAATGAGTGTGTCCCGATTGTCCTATGCCCGAGAGCTATTTGCCAGGAAAAACTACTGTGTGTGTGTGTGAGCCAGTCAATGGCGGCATACAATTTCCACCAAACAAAACGGCTGTGAGGGTGAGGGGTGGCTGCCAAGTGGGAAAGTGGCGGAAAGCTAAAGAAAACAAAACTTGGCAACTTGAACCATAAATGCTGGCCAAGTCAGACGAAAGACAACGCAAGCATCCAAATACACTCACACTGAGAAAAGAAATATGGCTATATTATGAGATATTTTTGTATTTTATTGTTTAATATTTTAATAATATATTTTATGTGGCATGGAAATCTTTTAAATTAAAGTATATATTTTAAATATTGTAAATTTTAAGAATGTGCAAGTATTTCCCTTCTGTGCACTAACCATTCTACATAAAAATACTTTTCAAGGCTGGCACTTTCATGGCTGGACGCCCGAATGAAAATAACACTCATACGCCCCGTTGTCGAAGATGTGTCTAACTCCCCTCGCTGTTTTTAGTTAGTTTTTGTTGCTTGCCAGCTTGCTTGTTGCCTTGATGTGAATTCCCTAAATACAGGCAACCTGAAGCCGACAAAAGAACACCTTCAAACTCACTTCTCGCAACCAAAAATTGCGGCCCCAAGGCAATCGCAATCCTCTTAAGGCGCCGCCTTGTTAACATGTCGCATTTTATCCGCATTATTTACGCTCTCCCAGTCGCTCGTCGCCCGTTTTGACGTCGTGCTTTGTTTTAACGGCTTTTGTTAGCCCGGCTATTTACACTGCAAAATTGTACTCAAGTGCTAATATTGCGGGCCATGGAGAGATGGCGATAAGGGCGCACATTTTGCTTGGCCGACCGACTGTTGAGTGGCAACTGGCTTGATATGGCCAGACAATGCCAGACAAATAATAACTGGGGTGGCAGGTCAAATGGCAGCTTGATGGCAGGACCTAAGCCGATATCGGAGACTATCCAAACAGGGCGGTCTGTACAAAACTAGGGCAATTTTCAGCGAGGTGCATCGAGAGTGCCTTGCCTTAGATAAGGATTCCTTGGCTCAGCAGGAGCAGACTAGCAGGCTAGCCGATGAAGCCACTCGTATTGCCGCAATGTCTGAGACAATAGAGGCCAAAGGCTTCGGCACAAATCAGAAAAAGGCAACCAAATTATACTAAAATTAGCTCGAATGATTTATAAACATATTGATTTTAGGAAATATATAGTTATTTATAGCAGAGTTTGTCTTATTTTAGATTTATGTAAGCTCACTAAATTGGTTTTGTATCTGTGAATTATTAGAGCAAGATTTCGGACTTAAAACCGTACCTGGGCATTAATGTATAGTATACACTTTTAGTTGCAATAAATCTGCCAAATTAATATCAGTGTGAAGTGCGAACATTATTGAGGCAAGATTCCCCAGACGGGCTCCAAATCAGCTTACTCCAAATTCCAATTAGGCTGTCTGAGACAAGTTAAGCGAGAAATAGCCAAGCCCCAATCCAATCCTGTCGGTCCCCGCCGTCCTTAGCAGTTTGGTGAATGCGGCATGTTGACAATTAGTCCTTTAAATTAGGTGGGCCGAACAGGTCCTTCCAACTGATTTCCGAGGCCGAGTCCTTGTAGCTTCTGCACAGTGTTGTTGTGTTCGGTGTTGAACTGAAATTGATTGTGCTTTTCGCTGGGATCCTTTGGCTCGGGTTGGGAGGCGTGGAAAGAGCGGGATGCCACTGAGCTGCTCGTTAGCTTAAGGTGTTTTGGCATTTGGCTTCGTGGCCAGCCGACAATGAGACGAAAGCCGAGTAATTAAGACAGAGGCAAACACTCAACGGAACCACTTAAGCGCCATCAAGGAGCAGGGAGTAAAGGCCGGGCACCCAGGAGCGGCACAAACGGCACAAAGGACAAAGGTCAGCGGGCCACTTGGCTCGTGTTTATGCGCCTTTTATGCTGCAACTTCATTAAAATTTACTTTTATGAGAGCAAACAAATCGTTAAAAACATCTCAAAGCTCCTCCACAATGCCTGCCACGCCCAGCGCCCGCTGCGTCTCCCCTGGCGTCAGGAGCAGGAGCCGAAGCAACCGAAGCGCCGGAGCAGGCGCAGGAGCAGACAGCCGGGGCAGGAAACGTGGCAGGACAACGGTACTTTTAATTACTTTCTGCATAAATTTGCACTCATTTCCGGCCCTCGCTCCGTCCGTCTCCCGCAGGAGGTGTAGATGTCTGGACCAGCTGGACGCTAAATGGAAAACAAATTTGGCAGTTACAAGTGCGGTCGACACAATAGTTGTTCGAGCTGAAAAGAAGCTCTGCCTTAAATGTGAGCCGGAGATTAGTAAAGGTTTTAGTTAATTCAAATGAAAGACTAAAAAAACAATCTAAAACTTAAATAGAAAAGAAACCTAAAGACCCTGATACTTTAAAAATATTACATATTTTTCCTAACAAATTGTATCACATTAGCACAGCTGTTAATATATATTTAAACACATTTGATGTGCTCCCAGCTTAGCGCTTTGTTGTCCCGAATAAAAAATTATGCAAAAGAAAAGTGCAAAGGCGAGAGAGGTCCTGCGAATGCTGCTGGCCCATAAAGGGAGTTGGTCGCGTTCGCTTTATGGTCTCTCAGGTCTCCTGCCACCCTGCACATGTCCTGGCGTCCTTCGGGTGTCCCTCGATACGAGGAGCCATTGGCTCGGTTGTCCCCTTCTCTGCTCGCTGCCAAATTGTTATTTAATTATGGCATCCTTGCCCCCAAAGCCGGGCCAAAGATGAGAGTGGAGTCGTAGTCCTGGACCACAACCGGTCACGTCCCGGCGTAATGGCGAATAAATCAACGGCGGAAGCGCTGCAGGTGACGTGCCACCGATGTGGTTGTGGCTGCCAGCTCCACCTGTCCAGGATGTGTCGTTTAACGTCCTTTGCCAAAGGACCAGCTAAAGCGGCAGTGGCGGCAGCAGCGTGAAATGATTGACTTTAAAGGCAAATTGCGCAATCTAAGCTCAGAGCATCGAGGAGCCGCGGGCATGTACGGAAATGACTTGCAACAGAGGCACGGGCTCCAATCAGCGGCAGAGCCTGGCATGACATTCAATTAACTCGATGTCGAGCCGGCGGCCGGAGACTGGATGGCTAACCTGGCTAAAAGCCAATGTTGTCTATTGCATTTCGTGGGAATAGATATTCCGGAAATTAAGAAATAGAGATTGAACTTTGTGAGAGTTTCTGCTGATATGTATTTATGACCTGATACTTATACTTTCACTCTACCTTTCTTCGAGTAGTTTTTAATTACTAATCACATCAACATTTGATGGATTACACAAACAGAACAGCTGCTTAATTCACAAGTAAATTTCTGGCCACATTTCGTTCAGCTACTTGCTCCGAAATGAAACAATTTAATTCTCGATTGCAGACACATATTCCCATTTCCTTCGGCAACTGTTATCTCTCCGATTGGCCGTGTTCGTCCTTTTTGTCTCTGCTCCCTGCCGGCGACTGACATCCATCTGCACTTGACAGCTTCCGGCTGTGATTATCAAATCAAGAAATAATTGCTTCGATGCCCGCGTCGCCAGTGTCCTCATCAAACCGTAATGGCTCCGTTTGATTCGTGCAGCTCGGCCAGCAGCTTCCAGCAATTATTTCTGGCAAACAGAGCTCATCAGGAATTCAGTTAGTCGGGCGGGATCTCCTCGCCCAGTGACCCAAATACGGACGGCATCATAATCATTTATCAGAGGATTCATTGTCGGCTCCGAGGAGAACTCAACCAAGGACAGGCAAGGCGTCCCAGCAATCACCGATTTAGCAGGATGCCTGGCTCTCTCTCTCGTAAATAGTTTTCGATTGCGGCCAAGCAAATAAGTCAATATTAAGTTAACCGACAAGCAGCACTAAGATGCTTTTGTGGAATGTCCCTCAACCGGTTTTGGCTGCGAAGCAATTTCTTATCCTTTATCAAGGCAACTGTCGCCCACAGAGTGGTGTACAGAAAAAAAAAATGTTGGAAGCCAAATGTTTCAGTATAAAATGAAGTCAATGAAGCTTTACAAGCTAATGAAATTACATTTTCACAAGAAACTCGCTTATTATTTTTTGGAATTTCACATCTCGCATTATAAAAAATTATATATTTTCCATCACTTTTCTCCCAGTGCCTGCATGTGAGCTCGACTTGAGGTTGCGTCTTGGGATGTGCGAGTGTGAGTCCTGAAAATGTTTTGAAAATCCACTCAAGCTCACTTAGGAGTCAGCTGGCGACGTCGCATTGACAGCAGGTGGAAAATGTGGGGGGCGGTGGCAAACCGTCAGAGCACTCTTCAGGATTCCGGGGATTACGTTTCCCCATTCCCTTACCCTTTTGCACACCAATAAACTTGACAGTTAATCCGTAATTGATCTGGAAAAAGGTACGATTATGATAATGAAGCTGACAATGAGAATGCTGATGGAAGTGCTTGCCACTGACAATAAGAGAGAGCTCAAAGAAAGCTCAAGGAAAACTCAAGGAAAACTCGAGAAAAAAACGCTCGGATAACACAGATACAGTGACCGAAAATAAAGCCGCCGTAAGGACACTTGTTTATGTCCGGTGTCTGGTGCTGCTACACTGTCGCTTTCGGTTAAAGTCCTTTCGTCCTGAAAGCCACATGAATTTAAATTTTTATTTGACAATAATAAAAGCACGAACGTGGCAAGATAAATGTCCTTGGGTGTGAGCGTCCCTTGGCTGGGGAAATTCGTTTATGGAAATGCGTAAAACGTCGGGATATTCGCAACTTACCTAAGCAGCTATAACAGCAGATCATAAATAAAACAATATCATATGAATGCATATTGCGCGTGTGTGTAATGGAAGGGAAGTGGGCTATGGGCGATGGGCGATGGTCTGTGGGATGTGGGATCTGGGATCTGGGCTATAGAATTGTGTGGATGTTGGTGTCCTGCGACAGGCAAGCACAATATTATTTGCTTCTTGGCACGCAATTGTTGGGCAAACAAACGAGGCTGCTGGGAGCACGTGCAGGTCCTGCCAGGATATGTAAATCCAGGCGTGTGTGCTCATAGCCATAACCATGTTCCTCCTTCGACAGTTCCCCGCCTAGATGGCGATAGTGAAAGCGTTAGTGTAACACGAACCCGGTGCCAAAAGTGAGCAAGGACTACGCCGGGAGCATACCAATGCCAGCACGATGGCGCAAGTTGTCGTAAGTGGTGCCGCCTCAATATAACCTCGGTACACGAAACAGCAGCGCAGCAACCCCAGCAGAAGCAGAAGCAGGAGCAGCATCCTCACCAATATCACCAGCAGGACCGCACGAGCAGCGGGAGCACTATGGAGGACACTGCAGCGGGACCGGCAAAGAAAAGCGGCACCACGCTCTCCGTGGACCGGGCCGCCTTCCTCCTGCTGCGCGTCAGGAAAGTGTTCAAGAAGAAGCGGCAGCAGCGCAAGGAGCGACAGTAAGTCGAATGTTTGCCATTACTTAACCACTGCGGGGGGTGATTTCGGTGCGGGCCGGGGCTGAGCGGGATTTGCAGGATCCCCGGGATTTGACGCACCGCCGGGCAAAGCCCAACGAATTGTCAAGCAGCCGAAGGCAAACAGAATTAACAATCTGTTTGAACGGCGGATGGAAGCCGGATTGGGCCGCAATCAAAAGCGATTTAGTTGCCAACGGAATGGCCATCGAATTGCTGGTCCGAAGCTTGAATAGATTTCAAGGATAAAGTTATTCTGCTTTTATACTTTTCCTTTACCTTTTTTTAGTATCGAATAATTATCAAGCAAGCACGTTCTTTTAGAAAATCTGTGCGAATAACAAATTGAATCAATATTTATAATCAATATTAATTCGCTTTTAAGCTAATAATTAATAAACCTGGTCCAAAGGCAATAGACAATTTTTTTTCGACAAACCACGGTATAAAAAACTCATAACTCAGCCAAAAAAGCATTCATTTTAATTCGGAAAGCTTTCCTACGTTAGTTTTCGCTAGGTTAATAAATCTGTATACTCAATTTTAAATTTAAGAAAATTAAAATTTTTGCCAATTTTTGACAATTTTAAAGATGTAACCCCTTAAAAAATTTTCAAAATTTTGAAAAAATTAAATTTTTCCCGGACATAGCTAGATCGATTCGGTTTTTGATGCTGATCAAAAATATATCACATTATTACAAGCTCCTGACTGAAATAAAATATCATTTTTTGAGTCGATCTTTCTATATATTTTTATATGATAATTTTGCTACAAATCAATGCTTAAAAAACTCATAACTAAGCCAAAAAAACATTAATTTTAATTCGGAAAGCTTTCCTATGTTAGTTTTCGCTAGGTTAATAAATCTGCATTCTCAATTTTAAATATTAAAAAATTAACATTTTTGACAATTTTTGACAATTTTAACGATGTAACCCCTTATAAAATTTTCAAAATTTTGAAAAAATTAAATTTTTCCCGGACATAGCTAGATCAATTCGATTTTTGATGCTGATCAAGAATATATATGGTTTATAGGGTCGCAAATGACTCTTTCACACAATTACAAGCTTCTGACTGAAATTATAATACACTTCAAGGGTATAAATATGGCATACATTCTTAAACTTCAATCGGAGGTAGGGGATTATAATTTATTATTTATTGAAAATTCTTATTTAAACAGGGTTTTATCTTTAATATTTTAGTCGTATTTTTCATTATAGTTTAAATAAATATATTGTGAGGAATATAAAACATGAGAAATTAAAGATACATTTTATTTCAAATTCAACTGAAAAACCACTTCATTTAAATTCACAAAATGTTAAATATAGTCAAACAAATAATTTCATAGCAATCCTTTCAAAATAAAACTCCTGCACATCTTGCTCCGTTTTTTCAGAAATAATATGAAGAAATCACCTTATTTCCTATTTATGTAAATTCTAAGACCTTTTTTGCTGACTCAACTTCGTCGCTTGCCAACGCATTTTCGAGGCCGGATGCACCGTGTGAAGGACCCTCTAGGTGCCAGATAAATAGCGCGTAGCACTTGGCCCCGGGAATTCTTCAACGGCCAAGTGGATGGGCGTGGCACGGTGCAAATGAGGTCGTGGCAGCGGCCAAGTTGAACCCCCAATCTCGATTCCTATGCACGTCCTGCAGCCAGTGCTCATTTGTCTGGTGGGAAAGCTGCTCGTTAGAAACTCGCAGCTATGTTTATCCGCATTTTCCTCTGCTTATTGCACAGCTGCTCTTTAAGAGTGTTTTTCCCGGAGACGTGAATGTGGATGTGCGTGTGGCTGGGCTCCTTGCTTTTCCAGCAGCTATACATAGCTGCAAAGTAAATTTTCGACATTTTTTGCCTGGCTGGCTGCATCGTCGTCGTAATGAAAATGCTTTTTATGTCCTGGCATTCGAATGCTCAACATTTGCTTAAGCAGGGAGCCCCGAAGAATGCCAAGCGGCAAACTCAATTAGGCACGAGCGGCGCTGGCGGGTTTTTTTCAAGTAGGTTCCCTTAAAGTTCACCCGCTTATCCTGGAATTTTCCTTCAACCCTTTCGTCCTTCGGGGCGGCAAAAGGTCCGCCATCCGATGATTTGATTACACGAACAACATTTGCTCTAATTATGCACGCACATGTAAACACAGCACACAGCAAATGCAATTACACGATTCCTCCACATTGAGGGACACACATGCTGGATTACAGGGCGCACACACTGCGTATGCGTAATTTGGCAAAGCCTTTCGGCTTAGTTGGCCTTTTTCAGACAAAATGCCGCCCAAAATGCGACAGGAATGATGTCGTAACTGATGTTAATGTAGCTGATACCGATGTTTACTACAACATCCATGTGTTTGGGCCAGGAACTTCATTAGTTTCCCGCTGGAAGTGTCCGAGGTGCCAACAGGATTTCCCAATTCGAGTATGCAAGTGGGAATTGAGATGATCTACGAGAGAGGCGGCGGTTGTAATTGAATCACAAATTTAGCACGATGTGACTCTGAATGATAATCTTTCCCCTCAAGGACCCCACTTCATATATGCCTTTGATCTGCCCGGCATTAACTGTGTGCGGCTGCCGGGCGACTCATTAAATAACACACCTCCCTGGCATGGCTCCATTATCTGGGTGTAAACTTTTACGCAGGCCAGGATCTCCGTCTTAAAAAACTTTTCACGGCAATTCCGGCAGCATGTTAACCTTTTTTGTTCGCTCTTTTAGTCTTTCGCCCGTTGTTGGTGGGTAATGTACGATTTACGGTTACGAGTATTTCACGTCAATTATGTAGATCCGCTTTGAGTTATGTGAGTGGGCCGTGCCGGGGTCCCCTCACCTCTCACTCACCTCTCAACCCTTAATCCTTAATGCCAAGCCCTTAACCCTACGGCCCCCTGGTCTTTGGAGCCTGCTTCCTGGCTTTGTTGCGTTCGCAGCTCCCTGCTGCGACCTGTAACAGCTTGCCTTTAGTGGGTGCCACTCGCACGCTGCGTCCCTGCGAGCGTGTTTGCCTTTGTGCTCAACGCTCTCGACAGCGCCTGCCGGCGGAACTCAAACCGCTCAGGCTGTATGCACAGCCAGAAAAGAGGCATTAGAATTCATAATTTATTTTGGGGACACAGGAGTAGGAATTCTACACGAAAATAGCAAATGATCTAGGCCTTATAAATAGACTTAAGACATTTACATATGTATAGATAATTTAAGTATTAGTATCGTTATTATTTAAACAGCATTTACATTAAACAAAGTCTATTCTAGTCTGGAGCATGTAAATTAAAAAAATAGAGTTGGCTCTCGTATAATTTGAACAAAATCAATTGTCCTTTGCTTGTAAATAGTATTGAATCTTTTACGACTATTGGCTTAATCGATACCCATAAAGATTGATGGCTTATAACTTAAAGTTAAAGCTATTTGCTATGCATATTAAATTTAATTCATTACTATTGCATGCATTTTGAACACGCCAATTCTGTTTTGCCATAACTGTTTAGGCCTCGGAAATGAATTATCGTGAGACACGGAATGTGCGGTTTTTGGGAAAAGGAAGTTCGAGTTGTAAAGGTTTTAAAAGGGTTTTAAGCCTTCATTCCAAAACAGTTATATAAAATTAAATAGAAATGAAATTAAATATAAATTAATTTAGTACCATGGTGATTTAAATGTGAAGCATTAAATTTATATATAAGAATTAAATAACTATGAAGAATATGAAAGATGTGTGTTGATCCATTTATAATTAAATTGAATAACTTAGGGTGAATAATTCCCTTTTCGATGGTTACTTCTTTACTAAATACTTTCAAATATAAATTTATATTAAGTCCAGATTACATAATACTAACGAGACTAAGACAGCTTAAATAACCATTTATTTATATTTCTGCCAGTGTCGCAACAAAACAAAAGAGCCGTCGTGGGCCCCCTTATAAACTTTAACTCATTTCTCTAAAGCATTATGTAATTTGCCCCTTTATTTATGTGTGGACATTGTGCTGTGTTGCTCTTTTGGCAGCTTTAACTATTTCGCATGTTTCCTCAAGTTGCCCGCTGTTGTTTGGCGTCCACTCTGCCGCTCCTCCCCTGGCGGCAATGCAAGGACGCAGATAAATTGCTTACATGATTCCTTCCCAGCCACTGTGCTGCATCCTGACTCCGAGGACCAAGTGGGAGGCAGGGAACTAAGTGCGGGTGCAGCCTTTCCCATTGAATGAGTTGTCCCTAGCCGGGATCTTGTAAACGCCTCTGGGTGGGAAAAAGTTTTGATGATTTCTGTTCGTTTGGCGGCCCTCCGCCATCGTCATCAATATTGCAGGGAACTCGTTGGAACTATGGCAGATATTCGGGCGCCTTGGCAAAATGTCAAAGTCAGAAATAAATCAAATAAAAAGTTTCCTATTTTTTTAGTTAGTATCGATGGCATCATTTTTTTTCCTCTTTTGCATACAAGAATATATGCGTGCAGTTCAAGTGGTGGGTGTGGGCTTTGAGTGTCCTTTTTGTGGAAAGGGTTACCCGGGGTGTGCAGCTGTTCCATCTGCCAGGACCGACATATCTGGCGTGGGCGTCAAGTTGGGAATCGAGTTCGAGTGCCAGGAATTCGAATTCAATCACACATCACACAGGCTGCAGAAATATCTAGGAGCTCATGCAAAAACGGAACGGAGAGAGGCAGCTGTCGGGCACAGCGGATATCGGCCTGGTTTGATGGGCGGCGGTCTTTGAGGTGTTGAAAGTAATTTCCACACAACAATCAAATGTAATTCACATGCGAGTGCCAAAAAAAAAGGAGGAGCAGAAATGCGCAAATCGACAGCTGACAATGACACTCACCCAACGCACTGTGGCTGGAATTAATAAACAAATTGCATGAGTGACAGTCAGGGCTGTCGCTCTGAACCAATATTGTAATATGCCCGGTACAGAAATCTTTGGAATGTAAAATGCTAGGTTTATTACAAAGCGAAGCGTAGATGTTTAATAAAATATTTGTTTTAAATATTTGTTTTCTGTATTTTTGTAATTTTGTAGATGTTTATTCAGACAGATTTATGAAGGATTTATAGCAACATTTTTCAAGAGTCCTGTATGGAAAATTTACAATGGTCCAAAGCACTCAAGGGACGCCCACAGCATCAGTGCACTTACGTCTTCCTTTATTACAGAATCCCCAATGGGATATAGCTTCAATTTGGTGATAAGCACAATGAATATTAAAGCCAGTTAATATGGAAACTGATAAAAGAAATAATGGCTCCTTCTGGAAATAACTAATCCATTCCTTTCGCCCTCGTAAAGAGGCAAATAAAATGCCAAAGAATTTAATTTGTATTTCAAACATCCTTACCTTTGAACCAGTGTGTCAGGAAAGGGTGTTAAAGCAAGGGCTGGTGGAATGTGAAGGGTGGCTGACACATGCAAATGGAACGGAAATGGCATGGAGCTGTGCTATGAGGACGGCGAATAATTGCATTTACTTGCTGACACTCGCCACTCGTCGCACTTAATAAATAATAGCATTAACTTATTATTGTCACTTTCTTTTGCTCTTCCGCACCGCCTCCTGTCCTTCTGGCGACGTGTCGCATCCCTTAACACTTTCTCACTTTCACCTCTTTCTCTCTGTCTGATTGCAGGGCCCAGCAGCAGAGTGGCGCCGCCGCGGCAGGAGCTGGCGGAGCGGGCGGCGGTGGCTCTGGATCCGGATCCGGCTCGCAATCGCGCACGGGCAGCCGCAAGCTGCCGCCGCCATTGTTACGGTCGCGCACACTGCCCGCCATTATTGTGCCAGGACTTCCGGTCGTCTCGCTGCACACGGACAAACAAACATTTCAATTGGGTGCGTACATGCCATTGCGTCCGAAACAATTATGACGGGTTAATTATATGGCACAGAGGCTGAAAAATAAAGTGTCAAATTAAAATTGCTTTGTTCTTTATAAGCCGCTTATTTATGAAGGGACCGAAAAAAGCCGAAAAATCACGTTTCACCAATTAATGATGCAAATATAATAGCTTCAATTCGTTATGCATTATGTACACATTTTCATGTCGACATTAAAAGTGTTTATTCTATTAAAAGAGTAATTAAGAGGAAAATTGGAAACATTAATTCATGCATTTTTTTCAATTTAAAATTTAATTTATATATTATGCCGCCTAAGAAGTCTCTGAATTCTACGTAGGCCTATTATTGTCATTTTTCTATTTTCTTTGATATACTTTTATATTTACATTTTAAACCAAAACGAACTCAAATTTATTTATTAAAGCTTAGCTCGATATCAGGTACAGACCATCGCATAAAAGTCCTTGCATTTCCCAGGATGCCAGTTCGATTCCATTTCCAATCCTTTCACAGACTGGCCATTGAGCGCTGTACTGTAATATTTAAATTGAAATAAAAGAAAAGAGCTTTGGTCTGCTTCAAAGGCACTCACCTATGCTAAATGCTAACTGACGTAGGTGAATATCTTGTCCACTAATTACATTCAATTTACTAATTAGTCTGAGGAATTTGGTATCCAAAAAAGTATGCTACAGAAAATTCTATGAAGGCATTATTGAAAAAGTTCAAAGGCAAAGCAGAATTCTACGGGAAATTTCAAAGGAAAAACTGAACAAAACAGAAAATAGCTGTGAGAATCTAAGAGTTGCAGTTTTGCATATTATATACCATATTAAAGCTTTAATATGCGGCATCATCCACTTGTATATACGCCACTCAAAGTGATTCTAATAAATTTCAAAATAAACTGAGGAAGCTTCAGCTACGTTCTTTCGTGGAATGTCCGCTTCCCGGAAAAACCATCCCCAGTCTTCGAGGCAAGAGCAAATAGTTAAATAATGAAAAACGCTTTGCAACATTTTCCTTTGCCGTCGCAGCAATGCGTGGCCGTGGCATGTTGTGGCAACAGAATATGTAATTAAAAACTTTTGACAGGTTTTCAGCCCTTGTTATGATTAATATAATGGAAGTGCATTCGAGACGTGAGCCCACATACGATTTCACCCGCCGATTTAACTGACTTTTCCAGACGAACGTTTGCTGGCCAGCAAGAGCCGCAGCGGCAGCGCCAGTGGCCACCGTTGGTCGCTCCTCACACGTGCCACCAACAACAGCAGCAGCAGCAGCAGCGCCACCACTGGCAACCTCAATGCCGCCAGTAGCAACAACAACAACAACAACACACATTTAGCCAACAACAATAACACGCTGATGGTGAAATCATTGAATTTGCCGAAAGACGACAGCAATTTGGTGTACAGGCGCAAATCCTCGGGCAGCACACCGCACCAGCATCACGGCACGCACCACCACCACCACCACCACCATCATCAGCATCTGCAGCAGCAACAGCAACAGCAGCAGCATCTGCAACATCAACAGCATCTGCAGCAGCAACACCAACAGCATCTGCACCAGCTGCAGCATCTGGGCGATAGCTCACTGTTCCACCTCTCCGACGACTTTGAGTGCCATGCGGATGGCTCCCTGCTGCTCAGGTGGGTTCAAAACGAATAAAAAGACACCCAATTTGATAGTTTTCCGTAAGAAAAAAAAGATGGAATTTGGAGCAAGAAATGCCAATAACAATAAATCAAGAACATAACTAGGCTACCGGAAGGATACTACATTTTTCAGAAAACACAATCAACTGTAGTTGATGGCTCCATCATCAATATCGAATGAAATCCGGCTTTATTACATTTTCAAACAATTCAAAAGTAAATTATAAAGTAAAAGTCTCTTTAAAGCCTAGAAATTCCGGTATCAAACCAATCTAAATAAACAAGCAAGGACTGAGATCCCTTAAGGTTGAAGCTTATAGATTACTGTTATCTTCTGACAACTTACGGACATTTTTCACCGTCGCGATATTAATCTTCAATATTCGCATTTTGCAGGATCCCCGCCCCGCATGTGGTGGCGGCGCGTGCCTATCGCCTGGCAGCCCGAAAGCGAGCCGCAGCCTCTTCGGAGGCCACCACTCCTCTGGCCCGGGAGCACACGCTCCACGAACTACCGCTGGCCGAGGCGTCTAGCTCGGGATCCAGCTCTGGATCGAGCACGACCTTCACGCGGCTGGCCAAATTGCTGCATCAATCAAGCGCCTTGGCAGGCAGGTCCAATCTGCAGCCACCGCCGCCGGGTGACAATGCGGTCCAGAGTCTGGGGATGGGCCTGGGCCTCGGACTCGGCGAGGAGGCGCCACGTCGTCTGTCCTGGGAGAGGTGCGTATACGTAATTTACAACCTCTCATCCTGTCCTGTCCTGTCCCGTCCCACGTCCCATGTCCCATATCCCTTTGCATTTGTGAGTGCGCTGTCTGCGCTGTCAGCATTCACCTTGACTGACTGGTGGGACTGGGAGAGGGACTGTCGCACTGTCGGACTGCCGGAGAGCTGGTGCAATTAGCTAATTTCATTTGCACCCCCAAGCTGGTAAGCTGATCTCGGTCGTGCGTTCCCGTGTCCTGGCCACATGAGGTTGAACGAGAGCCCGTGGACGTCTGGTGGTGGCGATGACAGGCCAGCAGCTTGGCCGGCGGTCGAGTGCCGCATTTGTCTTCATTCGTTATGGTTCACGGCAGGCTAATGGAGACACATGCAGTTGCAGGCTTAACACGCCCCGGGATACCTTCCCCGCTCTCCTGCAAGGGATGCTGTGTTAATTAATGTCACACTCGCTCCACACGATAAGTTGCACAAATCAAACCGCAGCTGGACGGACGTGGGTGGACTTAAAGGTCCTTGTGGGTGACATAAGCCCAGCCCGGGAAACCAATTAAGTACTAATCCAAGCTTATAAACCAAGCTGATTCTAATCAAAAATAAATACAATAATTAAATAATCAATTTTGAAACGCTTAGTGCAGTGATATAATAATATAATATAAAATATAAATATCCTCTAAAAATGTTTCCTTCTCTTCGTTGCGGTTTAATTCGTGTATATGATTTGCCAATGCTGAATAATTGAGCAGAGATCCATGTTAAATGAGTTACCCCAATTTTAGCTCAGTTGCTGCTACAAAATTCACACGCTTCAATGCCTCTGCGGCTAAATCAAACGTGTCCTTATTAATTATGCAAGCACATTTATCGACTGGAAACAAGAGGCAAGTTGTAGTTTGGCATCATTTATGGGAGCTAAACCCAGACTGGCCAATAAAACCTAGAAGTGCACTGTGCCACATGTCCCTGACGGGTTTAAGCAATTTACGAGCAGAAAGATTACGCCTTGAACTCTCGTCTCCACTTGGCAGTAGAACACTTGCCGGCGACCATGGTCAGGAGTGTAAAATCATTTTGGCAAACAAGCCGCAGGAGGTACGAAAGGACCTCCCGGACACCAAACTCCCACTGCCACTCGAAACTGATTGCAACGCTCGTCTCTCTCTCTTTCTCTCTTTCTGACAGCAGGACATTGAGCAAGAACAATGGGCAACGAATGTCCTTTGTTATTTATATTTTTTTTTAAAGCCACTATTGAGATTGTTGATTAAATAGAATTATTTGTTGACTAATGTAAATACACACATATCAAACATATCAGTAAATAATATTTATTTTTACCTAAATAATACAGGATTTATCCCAGAGTGTATTTGAACAAAGAGCAGCCAGTACCCCGAGCGCTGTTTTATGTGTTTAAACTTTGATATTTTCAAATGCGAAAAGCACAAAACTGAAACAAAAGGAGTCCAATTTTGGGTCCTTGTTGTTCTGTTTGCATTGCGTTGGGTTGCTAAATTTAGAGTGAACGAGCTTGTACGCAAGTGGCAAAAGTAGAAGTAGAACCCAGCAATGCGCATAATAATAACTGCAGAGCTCGGCCAGGGGCGGTGCGAGTTAGCGGCGAGTGGGGATCGAAACGAGCTACTCCCCAGTTAAGGTCTTAGTTGGGGCTTCCTTCAGTCCTCACTGGCTTAATTGTGAATGCATTATTCATGAGCCAACAGCCAAAGAAAAGGAAGGCGGCGGACAGCCCAAACTTGCTCTGCAGCCATTTTAAGAGAGTTAAAACATTGGAACTTGATAAGTCGACTGAAAGTTACCTGGTATTTTACACTTTAGGCATTCGGAAGTTTTCTTTTAAAACGATAAGAAAACAAAGACTCTATCAAGTAGATTTAACCTTTGGGAAACAATGCAAGAATAAGCCAATGATTTGGCTATATAAATAAAGCTTTGTTTGATCTTTCACATTGTTACAGACCTATCTCGGGTACTTTCTAATAATTATTAATGGAAGGCATCTTGAAAAAGTCTTGATTTAGGTAAGCCTTCCCCTCTCCGTCTCTTAGGAGACCCATAAAACCCATGACATCCTGCCATCTAGGAGTACGCGGTATGGCAGAGATGTGAAAGACACGAAGCGAAGCCAATAAAACAGTGTCCTGCCACCGTGTTGCCAGTCTGGTGTTGTGGATAAACTTCTGTGCGTCTTGTTGCCGCCACCGACTTTGCCACTGAACTACACAGCTGAGAAGCCGACAGACAACACAAAGATGCCACTGGAAGTTCGAGCAAACGAGCCATAACTGAAATTGCGCATACGTCATGTGCGCCATGCACACCAGCAACCCTCGTCAACACACAGAGAGTCTGATGTGAAAACAAATACAATGACAAAACTCATTAGCTTGGCTGCGTGGGCGGCGGTGGCGGCAGGTTATGTAGTGTAAAATTTTATAAATTGCATGCGGCTCCGCGTCCAAAAAAAAAAAAGGAACAAAAGTTTACCTAAAAGCCTCGGCACAGTCGCCAAGTTGCTGATGTCAACATCAATTTGTGTGGCATCGCCGCCATTCTGTTTCTGATTTATTTTCAGTTTCACTTTGCGGCCTTTGTTGTGGGGTGGCGTGCACTCAGCAAAAATTCGAACAGTAAATACCAATTAGCAAGGAAAAAGGATATTTATTTTTAAATGATGATAGTCATTTTGATTAAAATCCCTTCTTAGAATAGCAGAATATATACAGACTGTTCAAATCAATCTTAATAAAATAATAACTCGTATATCCATTTAGTATATATTTTTCTCCGTGTGTAGGAGTGTATGTGTTTCGCATAAAAGGTCGGAAAATGCGAATTGAAACTCTGAGGCCTGATGATGAGCGACAGACAAACGCAAAATTTGGCAGATGCGACCCTGAAAGAGTCGCCCGGCTGAAGTTGGCCAGCAGTCATTAGGCCTAATGTACGGCTCATTTGTCCAGGCCAAAACCAGAGACCGAAAGGGATATCGATCGCCATTCATGTTCATGTCCACAGAGTTAACCAACTTCCCCAATGCCCCAATGCACTTTCCACTCACATCCAATTACTTTGCAGGCGACACTAAGCCATGTCCCAGTCAATTGTTTTGAGTCTGCCAACCCAGATCTGAATCAACTGGCAGCCAGCCAGCCCTTATTAAGAGCATTTTCCACACTAGCTTGACAGTTCTCCCTCTGCCCAGGAAAATCACCTTGAAAAGCATTAAGGAGTTTTCCTGGTGGCACGCCGAAAATTTCTATAGAATTTCATGCCACTTTTGGCGAACAACGTGCGAGACATTCAAGCACAACACACACCCTTGTAAGGGAAGGATTGTGCTCATGGATGTGTCACCTGTTCTTGGCACATTGCCTGGAAATCACCTGCGATGAGGGGAGTTGTGTGAAAATTGTAAATACGGAGCCAAAATGACAAACCAGGCATGGAAAGGCACTCAGGAGAAAGCATTAGGTGTCCTAATTTACAGAGAGAACAATGTTTTCACTGAAATTCGAATTATTCAAGGACGAATTAACGTTCTACCAACAATTGTTAAAATATTAACAAATGATATTTAGATTTTAGTAGATTATTATTATTAAATATATCTTCAAAAAAATATATGTTTCCCAGAAATATATATCTTTTTGTACAGATGCTTTTTCTCAGTGTTTGAATGTTTATTCAACATACAGGTCGACATGCTCACCTGCTGAGTGTATTCGACCTTGTCAAACGGAATACTTGGCTCTGTTGTTGATATTTTCGGTGTGGCTTCACTGGGAAAACACAGGCCAAGTTTATATTTGGCAGCGCTCTTGACTTATTGCCGCCAGTTGGCAGTTAGTTAAAGTGCTTGGCCCCGGCGCCTGTATGCATAAGTTAATAACAATCATTACTATCGACAGCTCCTGCTCCGAGGTTTGCCGGCAAACACGCTGCAATCTGGCGGAGGTTAGTCGCCAGGACACGGGGCATATGGTCGCCTGTCAGTCCCCATCTGCATCGCAGGCGTCCGCCTGCGAGAAGCTTGACAACTGGCAAGGACAACCAGCCGCAGGAGCAAGTCAAGTAGAGCTAACTAGGGTCTACTTTGCCGCCTGTCGCCTGCCATGAAATATGTCTGTGGCTTGGGGTTCTCTTTCTTCCGAATACGAACCGAGCCTCACTCAACCATCACTCCTCCTCCATCGACCATCAACGAGGACGATGACGAGCACAACAACTTTTTGCACCACAGTTCACTACAGGATGTTAACAAACACTCAAAGAAACGAACGCCACCAAGTCCTCCCATCAGGTTATTGGTCGCACCAACGCCCTCGAGAAATTCCTAACTTTGTGCAGAGTGTAAGAGGGAAAGCTGGGAGGGTTTGATGATAGGTAAAGGGTTCTGTTTTGGGGGCAGGGGAAGCACTTCGTTTGTTGCTTAAAAGCGTCGTAATTTGATTGAATTTGCGTTGATTAAGCGTATTTAGCTGTTGGCAAATTATGAATGTGTTTAATTGCAAACTCACTTAATTGTCTCTGGTGGGTTGACGGCAAGCAAAAGACAGGGATCGCAGAGCGGGCTTCGGTTTATTATGGTTTCGGATTAACTGAATTAGCGTGTGTACAAATGCATCTATCAGCAAGAGGGCTTCGTCTTGTATTCCGCCTGCACGCCGCCCGCTTTTCTCGCTGGAATTAACTTTTGCGAGGGCGCTGAGATTGCCGACAGCTTTTGCGGTTTTAATTGAAAATGTTGCGCATACGACGTGATGTACCAGCACACGCACACCCATAGAACCCGCATTAATATATGGGCTTCCATTCGAGGACAAATTGGTTGACGTTGACTGTCGTCGCCGGCATAGGGAAAGTTGCCAAGGCTGGGGCGTGCTTAATGTGGTCGAGTTTCGCAACTTGACTCTGATTATGCAAATGCTGTAAATGAGCAAAAGAGCGACGGCTGGGCGGGAAGGGGGGCTGTCAACCAATTTGTGTGTGCGGCTTGTGAATTAATTCAGGGCACTGTAAACACAGCAAAATATGCTGCACAACACAAAGTTTCCAAACTAAACTTCGCTGTGCAGCGACTGGAATCGCGAACTGCAAGTTATGGCCATCCAAGCCATGCCCATCCCAGTTCCCAAGCAGCCGGCAAATTAATCCATTACTAGGCCGTCAAGTGGACCGTAAATTGCAGTTTACTTTGACCCGCCATCCAGCCCCATGGCTTACCTCGATTTGCTGCTGGCCATAAACTTGGCCAGTCATGGGCAAAAGCGTGCCGGCCAAGAAAAGTGCGGAAAAAGCACAGAGAAGTGTTTAGCTCGAATGAAGAAATACGCTCGGATGGAAACATGCGTCAACTTTGTCAGCATTACCCACAGCACCGCATTAGCGCCAGCTGTCCACTGTAGTGGGTGCACTGGGAGAAAAGCGCTTGTTCTAAGCAGAATATATTGCCCGATTTGCTAGCATATGATAATAACGATTATCATAAGCAATTTGATGCTTATTTTGTCCAAGTATAATGGTCACAATAAATGCTTTTATCCCCCACTTAGCTTGTATAATTTCTTTGCAGTGTTCAGAGCCGGGCCAACTTGTCTTGCCGCTTCCCCGGCGAGCGGCTTTCTCCGTTGGCGTGGCCATAAAAAATGGTCACATTATGGCAACTAGGCCGCCCAGTGACCGCAGCGCCGCTTAATGGTCTGCGGGCAGCTCATTAAAATGTCCGACAGCGTGAAGTAATTACGATACTCTGCAAGTTTGCACTTGTCCCCAGATCAAGTCCCACTAGGCGTCGCTCCCTCCCAGCCTCTGCCCGGAATCCCTAAACCCAGAACCCATTGGGTTGCTCCTCGTGTTTCCTGACTTTGGGTTTCCGCTTATTTCTTTTCGCAGGCGTAAGGACAGCAGTGCTCTGCAGCGTTCGGCCAGCATCGACTCCTTTGCCGAGATTGTGTTTAGCGACCTGCCCCGTCCCTCGCTGGCCGTCACGGCGCCAGGTACCTCCGCGTCTGGGTCCGCAGGAGCCCCATCCCCGTTCAGCAAACGTCCCTCGGCCAGCAGCCTGTACTCCACTTCGACGACAAGCTCCTTTGGCTCGCAGGCACAGGCCCAGCTGAATGTCAATTACGGTGACTCGGCAGCCGGATCCGGAAGTGGAAGTGGAGCGGGCACTAGTCACCATGCGATGGCGGGCGGCAATGGGGCCAGCAGCGCCAGCAGCAGCCGGCGGGAGAGCATGCTAAGTCCCTCCTCCACGCGACGCTCTAAGCTGACCAGAATCATAAACGGTGAGTGCAGAATATCAGATTCGGACTCGGAATCCACAATTTATTCTCTGCTGCACTGGCGGCACAGGGGGCGATGCGTGCCACATTGATGGGTCAATAGAGTTGGAAAGTATATGGATCTTTGGACACAAATTTCTTTCACAGGGACCTTTATAATGTTATTAAATACAAAAAACATGTAAGGAAACTAACTTCCTTGCAGTTTTTAATCGAAATACAGGATCGAAACGGAAATCGATCAAATCTAAGCTTAAAATATTCGCGGTATTTTAATCGAATTTATCAATATTTTTATATGACACTTTTTCATAAAAGTTAATACTTAAAAAACTCATAACTCAGCCAAAAAAGCATTAATTTTAATTCGGAAAGCTTTCCTATGTTAGTTTTTATTAGGTTAATAAATCTGCATACTCAATATCAAATTTAAGAAAATTAAAATTTTTGCCAATTTTTGACAATTTTAATGATGTAACCCCTTATCAAATTTCGAAAATTTTGAAAAAATTAAATTTTGGCCTGACATAGCTAGATCGACTCGGCTGTTGATGCTGATCAAGAATATATATGGTTTATAGGGTCGCAAATGAATTCTTCACAGCGTTACAAGCTTCTGACTAAAATTATAATACCATTTTTGAGTCGTTTTTAATATATATTTTTATATGAAAAATTTTCCTAATAATCAATGCTTAAAAAACTCATAACTCAGCCAAATAAGCATTAATTTCTATTCGGAAAGCTTTCCCATGCTAGTTTTTAGTAGGTTAATAAATCTACATACTCAATTGAAAATATTAGAAAATTAAAATTTTTGCCAATTTTTGACAATTTTAATGATGTAACCCCTTACCTTTTTTTGAAAATTTGAAAAATTTCGAAAATTTAAAATTTTTACCGGACATAGCTAGATCGATTTGGCTGTTGATGCTGATCAATAATATATATGATTTATAGGGTCGAAAATGACTCCTTCACTGTGTTCCAAGCTTCTGACTGAGATTATAATACCCTACAAAAGTATAATGTGATCTTTGTATTGCTTATTTTTTACAACTGCTGTTAAATGGTAATATTATATATTATTATTACTTTTTCATTTTAATTATGATATTTTTCTAACATTCGACTGTTAACAATTATATATTATTTTGTAAATATTTTAAACAAATACAGCTTCAGTTTAGTTAGCACACCCTTTATATTTACAAAGTTACCCCTTATTAAGTTAAGTTTGTACCTGATCTATTGTACCTTTCCCATCACTGTTGGTGTTGGGAATTAAGTCCACTGACGGGTCAGAGCAGAAGTGGAACTGAATGGTAGTGGCTCATCGTTCTCGTCTTCGGTGGCTTATTTATTTCGCTGCAGCCGGCTGATTGAAATTCAAATGCGCACTTGAGTTTTCCGGATGGAAAGCCGGGCAGGCGCGGCATTAAATCGATTGCCACTTGGCCCAAGAGCTCAAAGCTCGCAGCCCTGAGTCCCGGGGATTGGAAATCAGAGCGGAAAAAGTCTAAATTTAATGAAAAATCTGAAGTAACTGCACTCTGTTAAAGGTCATGAATTTCATATTGCACCTTCGGAAGTGAACTTTTAAGACCTCAAAATGGTGTAAAAGTTGAAGGTGAAAACTTTTTTCCAGTACTTCGTGGCTCAATCGGTTGAAATGGTTACTACAGTTAAAGCCAAAGTTGTTCGAAGGCCCTGAGTGGTTTCCTTTCAACAAAACTTTGGGTTCCTCAGGATCAAACTTTTGGTGGAACTACACTTCTAAGCCTATCAGAGCGTAAGTTAAGGGTCTGTGATTAATTCAAGTTAGAAAACTGTTAACTATTCTATAATTTTGTTTATTTATTTAATATTTTTTTAATGAATATTAAATAAATTAAATAAATATATCGACTTCCGGGGGAAATAGATAATTAAATGTATTAAATGAACCACCAAGAGACTAAGCTTCCTCCCATAGCTTCCAAGACCAAGGGATAAGGCTTAAGCCCAGATAACAAAAATAGACTTTTAAAGAAAAAGGGTTCCTTCCCTTAATCTCCTTTGCTTTATCACTGTAGAAAGCCGCCGACCATGCAGCCAGAGTTGCCAGTTTAGCTTTTTTCCATCGAATTTGACTTTTCGATACACCATTTATATAAAAAATGTATGTGTGTTTATTTGAAACTAAAAGCCTTTCTTTGAATACTAACAAAATAATCATTTATAAAAAAAAAAACATTACTAATATTTACAAAAAGAACGGATTTTTTTTATACTGTTATTTCCCGCTACGATCAGCTATTTTTCCTGGCAACACTGTGAAGCGTTGACCATTAACGGCCAACGCCAACGCTTGCGTCGACTGCGACGCGACTGCAACGCCAGCGCACTATGGTCAAGCCGACCTTTTTTAGGGCAAAATTAATATCTCTCTCTTTTAGTATAATTAGTTTCACTATTCTTTTTTTAATTTTTAATTTTAATAATTCGAAATATCCAAGTCATAGATATGCACGCTGCGGCTGTTTCTAATCCTTGATATATGCAGCTATGGTCATAGAATTGGCACACAAAAATTCTTCAACAAAAATATAAGTTTTCTAATCAAATACTAATGAAAAGCTGCAAGCTAATATGACATTTATTAGCCTATTTAGTAAATTCTTAATATGTTGTTTTCTGTGTAAAATGTCGCTAGGCCGCCCACTGTGCGATCGCAGGCGCAAGCAACAACTTCGTTTGCCACTCGACTCGTCGTCGCTCTCATTCGTCAACCAACTTTTTAACGGAGCGCGCGTGCACTAAGCGGCGGCAAATAAGATCCCATTCGATCGTTTTTAAAGCTTGCGGTGCAGTCAAATTGCGAATACTTCAGCTGGAAAGTGCGATACAATTCCTTTGAAAGTGCTGAATAAGATCTAAATACTTCTGGAGTTGTGAAAATTGTGCAAATGAAAAAAACGCGTCTCAGAGCGCTTCGTTTCTGGTTCGCTTGTTGCGTCTTCTCGTGAGTGCAAGTGTATGTGTGCGCGCTACCTGTTTGCGGCGGCGCTGTGTGAGTGTGCGAGAGAGAGCGTCGTGTCGGTGCTACCAACGCCGACGTAGCGGAGAGAGCCGAATTCGGGAGTTTTGTTGTTGCTGGTGCTGCTTAAGAAGTGTTTAAAAACTAAAGGCGTCGCTTTCGTTTAAAAAAGAAACGCAAAAAGAGGCACAAAAAACAAAATACAGTAAAAAAGCCGCGGGGCTAAGAGAAATTCATATGCTTGTGTTTATTTGCAATGTTAATTAAATATTACGTGCCACTAAAAACTGCAATTTGCTGGGAGACAGTTGGACTCTAACGGTAATTGGATTGCATGTCCAACTCTCCGCTTGTTGTTACTTCGTGGGAGCCGCAACAAAAACAACGAGAGGCAGCAAAAAGACAGCAGAAACAATTGCGAAGGAGAAAGAAAGACTGAGAGAGAGAGGAGGGCAGCGAAAGTGAACTTTTGCTTTTGTGGCCAAGGGACAGCAAGAGCAAGAGAGAAGGGCGAGCAATTTACTCACGTGTCTATCAAACTGTCTTCGTCTTGATGTTTCTTCTTCTTATTATTTGTCGTGCCGCTGCAACATAATTACAGTCAGTCACTGCCTCTCACTCGCACCCGCACACAAGGAGGCCCTGCAACTGTAAAAAGCTTTTTGCAAACCGACTGATCTCTGTTGTTGTCTTCTCGTTTTTTGTTGTTGTGTTATTCACAGTCGACGTTTTCATTAAAGTGGTTTGTGCTGCAATTTTAAATACGTTCACCGCACAATGAACAGGTAAGCTCACGCATACTACATTCATACTACACCTCAAACAGCACTCAGAGACACACACAAACTCAGAAACACAGTGGCGTACGCAGGACTTTACCCCGAGGGGGCATTTATACATGAAAATAGGGGAGTTTAACAGGATTTACAATCGATATTTTAGTTTTATTGATAAAAGTATTACTACTTATAACTTGAATATCTGGAAAAAAAATAGGTTTGGTTTCCTCGGGAATTTCAAAAATGATACTCAATGTTATCTTATTAAAATTAAACTTATTAATTAGCCTTCTAATCTTTTTAAATAATGCCCCGAAGCGTACGCCTCTGCACGAAAACACTCGCGTTCACAAAGGCAGCCTCTTTGTTGTGCTTTTTTTTATTGTTTGTTGAATGGGAAGGGGGTTGAAATATGCAACGACATGAAAAACTTAAACTATTGCAACATTTTTGTGTTGTCTTGGCTTTTGTAAACCAAGGTTTATTCACACCGCAGGAAAGTCAAAGTTGTCGGCGTCTGAAAAGGAAAATGTTTCATCTGTTACTCGGAAAAACCCGCCGCTATAAAACTCTCGTCAGGTCGGTTGGTTTTTCTTATCCCGATGCATGTCGTGCCTTGCGGTTTGTTTACTGCAAAAGCTGCAGTTGACAGCTGAAAATTTTCTGTAAGCACGCAATTTTCCTAAGCCACCGGACCCGACCCACCCACGCCATGGAGCATGGTGCACCACCCAACATTTTCCACCCAACCTCCCCATTGGCAATTGAGGCTGAAGTTCAGGCTGACCATTAATATTTTAACGGTTGTTTTTGGCCGTTGTTACTATCTCGCTTCGTTTAGCAAAACAATTCCGCGAACCCCCCTCCATAAAGTTCAAGTGACGTTTTCGCCTCTCATTTTTTGGTTTTCCGTTTACCCGAAAAATAGTGCAAAGTAGAGCATGCCGAAAGTTGGTAGCCTTTGCGCTCAAAAAAATAAGTTTTTTTGGCTATCAAGCACTGAAAAAAAATTTATCATATACATTCCATTGGAAAGCTGTTTTATTTCAAGTATTTATTGACTAATAAAGTTTCCACAATTTAGTAAAACATTTTGCATAAACACCTGTTGAACAAAGGAAAATTGCAATTAAATTTGTATTCTTAAAGTGGCAACAATTAATTCCCTCTGTGTAAGCAAGCTTAACAGTTCACAGACACCTGAAGAAACCGGTGGGGTAATGGGACGGGCATACACCTGGAGCACTTTAGAACGCCCCGCAGGCCAAAGTTTATGTTTGCACTTGCTTTTCTATTTTATTTGCCGCTGCGCTCTTATTAAAAAGTTTTAAATGTTTGATTAAAAAAGAATTCATCGCAAAATTTGTTGTGGCACATTGCTCGTAACTTTTAGCAATTCCTTAAGTTTGTTTACTTGTTCGTCTTCGCCCGTCCGTCTTGTAGTTATCGCGTTTGTGGGTTTTGGCAGCTCGAAACTTGCGCAGCTCATGGCTGAAAAGCAAACATAACAACTCGGGGCAGAGCCAGGCTAAGATATCAGTTGTCGTCGAAGTGTATTGTATAATATGTCTGCAGATAAGGTTGGTCTCCCCAGAACCCCCAACCCCATGCATGTAGGTGTGTTCTCCATTGATTACGCCAGAATGTGTGATTCGAGGCGCTGGACATTGTTGTTTTGCGCCCCTCTGGAAAATGGGGAAATAGCGTGACTTGTTTGGTAACGAAATTTGAATAGGAACCGCTTTTATAGCGCTCGGATTCGAAAACAAAAGGCAGCTCTGTGAGCAGCCTAATTCCTCGAATGACAAATCTCATTTTTCGTTAACACAAGAACACAGTTTAGTGTCGTTAAGACCGAGAAGCAGGCATTTAGCGTTTTCCCTCGGCTTTCATTCATTGAATGGCTTCATTAGCACCGGATCTGGAAACAGCTCCACCCACGGCTGACTCATTAGGTTCCAAGAAATGTTAATTTATTGAATCTCGGTACGTAATAGGAGCAACTCTTTAAAGGCCCGCTCGCATCGATTTTCGAATTTCAAACAGCGAGCCCAACGAGTCATGCAAATTGGGAAGAAGGCCAAATGGGTCTAAGGGCTCTCTCGTCGCCGTCGCCGTCGCCGTCGCCATCGCCCCCGCTTCTAGTAACCCGGCTGACCTTAGACTCTTCTCCAGTTACCTACAGCAATGTCTACAGCCACAGCTGCGGTCACAGTAATAGCCCTGGAGCACTTCACTTGGAGCTCTGCATCACTTCAACTAAGAGTATTAATTCATGTATTTTGGCTCATTATTACCAAGTAATTTGATTTGTGGTAAACCATCTTACGTTTGAGATATTCGCCTTTTAGAAATTCAAATGTAATTCAAAATACAAAATACCTTTGGACGTATTATTATGACCGCAGATGTTGGGCCCCCCAGGCTATAGCCTTTGTCTGTGTGGAGCGGCTGTTCTCATGGAAATCGCTTTACAAAGCGGATAAGCGAGTGAAATCAATCAAAAGACTTTTATATCAAACAATATAAATGAAATGCTCGTCGTTGTCGTTAGAGCTGTGATTCTTTCGCCTCCGAATACTACGTACAATGGATATCTTTGGCGGCTGGGTCGCTTCTCGAAATTGAAGTTTCGATTGTCACGTTTGTCGCCAAAGAACGCAATGGGCACGTAGAATCCACACGGCGGGCACCAGTCCAAACGGGGAACACGGAGCCCGGACCCAGACCCGGCCCAAGCGGATATCCACTCATAGATACATCCGTATCTACACGCAGACATACATAGTCCATGCAAGCATGCAAATGAATGGCTCTGGGCGTACATATAGTATGTCAAATGCTCTGTGGCTGCCGCCGAGAAAACTTGTGCGACTTTTGAACTTAATGCCCTCAAAGGTCACACGCACTGCCCTAGTGTGTGTGAGAGTGTGTGAGAGTGACCTAAATGTGTCGCCTGAGCTTGGGTCTTACATGGTTTGGTCTTCTACGGAAATGGTTAGGAGGCTTTTAATTCTGAGAAACCAACGGAAAATGCAAGTATTTATCGAGAAATTTAATTTACAAATCTTAATAAATAACTCTAACTAATTTGGCCTCTTGTTTAGGAAGTTCTATTGAAAAGCAGCATATTATTAAACTAAACAAGTTGTATCTTAACCTTAAATCATCTTAATTTACGAAATGTAGCGAGTCTTTAACAAGTCTTAAATCAACTGCAAATAAAGTAACACTTATTTAAGCTTGGGGAACTCGTTAGGTAAAAGAGTCGGAAATAAATATTATGATAAGCTACAATTGACAAAAGGCTAAGTAAATTAGTGAACCCAAAGTTCGTTGTTGGTTTTTGAACTTTTTTTGCTTACATTTATTTAGACATGTTAATAGTGCTGTTCCCCTGCTGTCCAGCCACGTTTCCACATCCCGCATAAACTTTTCAATTTGCAAGCCAGCAGACCGCTGACCAAAAAACAAAAAATCAACGCAAAAACCGAGGAGATCCCTTTATGCACGACAGATTTGCGCCTTGACCCTGCCCCAAAAAAAAAGAAGTAGAAATCCCAAAAAACCAGCGGCAAAAAGTTTGTGCAAATCGCGCTGGATTTACATAATTTTAAATGCTGGCTTATTGGTTTGTGTTTGTTTCCACAGCGGATCAGGCGGAAGATGGCATGGGAAATTGGGCCAGGAAGTCGGGACAGTCCGAGTGACCCGGTCGAAACGTTTATTGCCATTTCGGCTTGGACTTTTTCCCGTCCGTCCATTTCCAATGAGAGAGTGTGTGTTATGCTTTTTTCTTCTCTACCAAGTTATTTTTTCGGCTCTTGCGATAGCGACGAGGGTCCCATTTGCATATCTGATTAATATGAATACATTAGTTTCGTGATTTGGCACAGTAAACCAATAGAATTAAATGCGTTTGCTGATTGCCGAGACAAAGGTCAAGTTTCCCCCACTTCATCCCGTCGGAATGCCTTGGGGTCTGGTTACTTAAATTCAATTAGCGTTTCCGCTGAACTCCTCATAATGCGATTTGCACTCGAAATCAGAGACATATAAAATATGCTTTTTGTCTGCCTGCCTGCCAGCCGGGATTCCTCGTCTTTGCTCCTCACCTCCATCTCGACTCCGGGCCGGGAAGGAGACTTTCCGAGGCACAACGTTCTCCGGGCTTTTATTGAGGAAGCGGCAAATTTATTTAAATTAAGTCAAAAATGCTTGGTTGCTCGCTCGCTTGGCTGCTCGTAAGTTTGCCAAATGTGTGGTAGATTTGACAATTATGACAGCGCAGAGTGTAAGATGAAATCGGCATAATTTACAGAGGGTTCCTGGCAGAGGATTCACGCTGGAAGAAGGATGGCTGAGGGGGTTGGGTCTCCTCGCCTGTCTCCTGTCAGGAAACCCCATTATTGGGACTCTGTTGTCGTCTCTATTAAGTGGATTATGTTGTTTTGTCTGCAAGGGAGGATTTGGGGGTACAATGGGAGGTCCTGGATGACCTCTGTCCTGTCCTCTCTC
The DNA here is from genome assembly GCA_035046265.1 of Drosophila bunnanda. Taxonomy (NCBI): domain Eukaryota; kingdom Metazoa; phylum Arthropoda; class Insecta; order Diptera; family Drosophilidae; genus Drosophila; species Drosophila bunnanda. The sequence goes on from JAWNOB010000130.1 coordinate 12,672,538, forward strand.
CTCTCAAATCATCCCACTCCACCGCTGGCGCTGTCGTCGAGAGCGTTGCCTGTGATTTATGTTGGGCAATTTTGTGCGGCGTAGCTTCATAAATTTTATTATCCTGCAATTGCAAAACCGAGGGTCCTGGCCTCCCATCCAGCCTCATACTCGGAGCTATCGCCTCCGCCCCAACGATACTGTCATTGCCTTTTTTTCAAGTTTATGGGTCAGCAAATTTTATTTATTGCACGCCCTCAATTGACAGTTTAGTTTGATTTGGGCGGGGGAAGGATAGTATCAGGTAAATAGCCCTAAGCTGAGCCGGTTCGTGTCAGTCATCCTTGTGTTTCAGAAATAGATTCTGTATTATTAATAACTCTTTAAAGTGTAAACTTTGTTATATGATTTGTAGCCAGCAGCTAGTTAGTTACAAAGTTATCATCAAACCATTTTTTTAAGAAAATTGTAGAACGGTTTTATTACTTGTTTTTTTAAGATAAATTTATTTTAAGTCTTGGCACTTAAACTGGTTTTCAGTGTTCTATTGTTTTACTTTAATTGAAGTACAATTAAATTACTTTGGGAACCGTGACGAGAAATAATTACTAGTACATTGCAATAATTAGAAAACTTTACAACTATAAAGAAAAACTTATCAGTACAACTGATTTGCGTTGAAATCTCAAGGTGATATAAAAAGTATGAAATAATAATGATATGGTACCCTTATCAAAAGATAAAAAAATATAATCAAGCTAGAAACGAGCAGCAAAGATATAGGCTCGTACCAATGACTTAGTTTGTTTTCTAGTTCGCGGTGAATCAATTGTTAATATGTTTACGATGCGACAGCTTCAATCTGAAACTATGTCTGTGTCTTGGCTTAGTCACTGACCTCACCCAAAAACGTTTAAATATTAATAAACCGTTTCCGAGACACACTAATTCCCGGAATTACGGGGAGTCAAGTGGCTGTTGACAGGTGGACCAAATGCTGTGTTCATTCACATGGGACAATGTCTAAAATTAGCAAGCAAATGGAAATCAGGCGAAAACAAACACACACTCACATACGTAAATGGAAAGCAATTTGAAAAATGAAACCAGTTTCGGTTCGATTGAGGGATGGGAGCCCTCAGTTCCAATTAGTTTTCCATTTCGGAGCTAATCAGGGGACTGGGGGATGCCTGACGCTCTCGACGACTCCTAGTCGCGACACAAATTTCATTTGTTCCATTTGTCTTCATTTCCCGAGGCGACGACGACACCTCACAGCCATCGACAGACGTCGATAAATCAGGGCCAGGGATCGAAGACACAACAACCGCGCCGCAGGAGCAGTATTCGTCCTCCAAGGACCCCAGCTTATTTGTGTGTCGGTTTACGACGCTCGAAATACCCGATAATTGATTTTACAACAGCCGCACATAGGGACGCACACACACAATACACACAGCATCCTTAGGTATTTTTCGGGAACCGCGGCAGCTTAAGCGAGTTTGAAGGCAGGTACATACATATTCGTATATCGCGGCCCGTCTAAATTTAAACCAAAAAGCGCAAAGTCCGGTAAACAGGGATCAAGTAGATTGGGCGAACGATATTTCCTGAAAACAACCTTGGAGGGTAGGTAGCTCGCTGAGAACGGAGCTGGGAGAGAGTATCAGAGAGGCAGGAGAACTACCCTACACAGCAGCGGGCATATTATTAGGAAAGAGAAATATATGACGTGAACTGAAGGATGTTTTTTAGACTTCTAGAATAGTTGGGTAGTATTATCTAATACATTAAAATGTCAAAAGCATTTGTATATATTTAAGAGTATTTGGATTATGCTTAATAGCATATGCCTTTCAAAGAAGTCCCTGGAACTATTTTAACCACCATCACTGTACAGATAGAGATCGTGAGAGGGAAATATATCATATCTGAAAACAGAGAGCCTGAGAGCCTGGAAACTCTCTGGGAACTCACCGAATCACAACCCGATTCCGCTCTCAGTTCGAGTTTGAAACACGCGACGCGCACAACGGAAAATCCTGGCACAAAAACCCAAGCGACTGGAAAAAGGAAAAACTCACATAAGTGGGGTTTACCTTCGTAAAAAAACCAATTCGAGGAATACAACACATAAAACATAAAGGCAAACAATTGAGTGAAAAGTGAAACATTTCTCGGTGACCAATGGAGCGCCGCAAGGCTCTGGGTTCCTATGCCAAGCTCCAGGATCAGCAGGCGACGGCGGCTGCAGCTACCTCGGCAGATATAGGGACGCCGCAGAAAACCGACAAGGACGAGAGCGGGGACTCTCTGCCCGCCCTGCGTCGCTCTCACTCCGTCCGCTCCTCGCTCCGGCGGCTGAAGAGCAAGCTGCATAGCCCCGCCCTGCCGCTGCAGTCGCCCTTCAAGCTTCGCAGCCAGCTGCACATGCGCAACCGCAGCGGCCGAGGATCCTCCACGCTGGACAAGAGCAAGGCGGTCAAAGCACTGCGAATGCTAAGCGACCTGGATGCGGTGGCTGTGCTGACCACCAAAGTGAAAGGCAAGAGCCAATTTGTGCCCCTCCATCGACAGATGAGCACTGAATCCTGTGACTCCGGGGAACTGGGAATCGAACGCCTAATGTCCACTCTCCCCGTGGGTGCGACTCTACCGCGAAAGGCTTGCAAACTGCTACAGATCCCCGAAAGCTATTGCCGGCCGGCGGTGGCACCAAAGGCTACCCTGGACTCTGATTTGGAACGGACCTTCAGCGGCGAGGAGTCTGGTACCGTGCTGGCGGATATCACCAGGCATGCCCAGCAGGGCATCTATGGGACGACGCGCATGCGCACTGCCACCATACGGAAGCCAATGCCTTACCTGAACAGTCGTAGGTGTCCTTCGAAACCCTTTCAGACATTTTAAAAGAACTTTGAGTAGAGATTTAAGTGCTGGTTGCCTTTACAAAGTGTGTGTAAAACCATAGGATTCTGGGGAGGATTTGGAGTATGATTTAATGTGTTATAATTAGGAAAAGCAAACCCTATGTATAAACTAAAAAGTGCTTTAGCATTGATTGTGGGATTGCTCAGCAAGAATCCAAGATTCCCAAACAAGCCAGTTCCCAGTATTATAAACGCTGAAATAACTTTGCCACACAACAGGAAATGTTTCTGTGCTTCAAATAAAAAGGCATGTTCCTTTCCAAACAATCAAAACCTGGATTAAGTGACAGGTAAAAATGATTCAATGGAATTTTGTGGTTCCTCTTTACCTGAAATTGGTGGCCGCCAAAACAATTCTAAAAGAGATTACGAAGTGATATTCCCGGAAGGGCTGAGAAAAAAGAGGTATCTGTGATCCGAGGGTGAAATTTATCATTGTGAGCCATAAGTTAATAGGATTCCATCACAAAAGGATACTATATATAATCAATAAAATCGTCCATTAAGTTCCAGCTTAAAAAGCCCCTAAATCTGTGATGTTTTCTACATAAAGTGTATGTTCTGATTTCTTTGCATGCGTTTTGCCAAACATTTTTATTGCACATTTGTCAATCAAGTTTTGATTTGGGACTTTTATTGCTTCTCAAGTAGGTCAACGAACTATTAGTCAGACAGTAGTGTGAGGCAGCAGCTGTGTGTGTGTCTATCTCAAGGGTAGGGTTTCCCAGGCCAGAGATCCCCGTGAATTATGATTACATCACGAAACCGATTTCCTCGTAACTCGTTTGCATTCCTCGTTTGTTTACAACCCGTAAAACGAGTGGGAGATGGAAGTTGGTAGCTTGAGGATGAATATTCATTTCATTCGTTTCATGAGTGCGCATAAATACGTAGATACTGCTGCATACACATGTGAAGACACTATAAACTGGCTTAATCCATGGCCAAATCGGGTCGTTAATGTTGTGCGCTCTTGCAGATGCTACCACAGCGATAGCAATAAAGCCCCCAATCCGCCGCACAAGCTCCAGATGAGCAGCTGTCTGCGCTCTCCGGCGGTCTTTGTGCGCCAAAAGTCGTTTCACACGCTCAACGAGCTGACCAGGTTCTGTCAATTGAAGGTGTCCCCGCATCGGGCCACCTCCTCGTCATCGTCATCGTCGCCGTCGGTGTCGGCACAACAGCAGCGTCGGCACAGCCACTATGCCATCGATGGTAAGAGATCGGTAGTGCTCTGTCTGCCCGCCCTTAACCCGTATGTGCAGCCCCCTATGAGGGGCAATTAAAAACTGCGCCACCCCCCCTCATATATATCATCATAAATTCTCTCACAATCCATATATACACTGGGAAAATAACTATTTAAGAAGCGACATTTTTGATTGGAAACGCTTTTCTTCTCAAAAGACCTCAATTCAATCTTAACTTAAAAAGTTTAATAACATTAAAAATATTAACTTGTTGGTTAGTTTTCAAGAAATAACACTCAATTACTATTTGAATTACTAGAGTTTCTCATAGAGAGAGTTTTTCCTATCAAGTTTTTCCTTAAGTTAAAGTTTCTTAAGCCAGTGTAATAAGTGTAACTTTGAGGATAAAACATTCTTCAATCAAGAGTTTGGTTTCTTAAATTGGCTTCTCGGTGTATCCGCTGTACAGAACTGGAGGCCGGGAATTAACGTCAATTGGGCGGCAATGAAAAGCGCGAGGGAGCAGGCTTAGAAAATTGGTGGGTGGGTGGCTTTGCTGAGCTGGCGGGTGCGTTTAATTCTGGGACCAGGTGGGTGGCTGCATGGAGACATCACTTAACACATCCACACACTTAAACACACTCCCCGACACACACACTCGAAACCCACTCAGCTACACACATAACTTGCATCCACAACGGTTTGCGCATAATTAATTTAATTGGCTTTGGTCATCGGCGGAAATTCCGAATCGCATAGAATAATAGCGGCAATGAATAGGAGAGAAACGGCATCTATGTTTAATATTTAATTAATCGCAACGGCAGCAGCAGCAGCAGCAACAACAATTATTGTAATTACATTTCCACTCACACATTATATATATAAATATGCTACGATAAACAGACACGTGGTGAGCCTGGTCATTTGCCATTGTAAATATTTATTCACACACACACACAGCTCCGTTTAATTTCTATTTAAGTTTCATTTGATTTTAATTTTTGCATCCAATTTGATTTCCCATTATTTATGTTTATTTCACACAATTCCCTCGACACAGACAACATACTGCCCCAAGATAAGCGCGAGTGTGACAGTGATAGTGTGGTCAGGCTGCGGGAAAAGCCGGGAAACCCGGGTGCTGGGAAGAACAACAACAACCAGGACGACTATCCCACCTACTATCCAGCCCCACTGCTCTCCACCAGCCGCTGGTCGGAGCAGTTAACGCAGCATGCCACGGTAGCCAAGATACGGACCGCCATCTCCTGCCACTCCCAGGATCTCAAGGAAATGGAGTTCCTGCTGCCCCACACGCGTTCCGATGCGGCTTCACAATCACAGTCGCAACTCTGCATCTCTCGCCATTCGCAGCCCAAGAACGCCAAGCTGCGCGATGATCACGAGGAGACGGACTCCTCGGAATTGGACTCACCTCCACTGGGCGCCGGAGATGAGAATGCATCTGGGAATGTGCAGCAGCAGCTCGCCGTGCACAGGCAGCCTGTGCAGCTGCGCAGCAAGATTCCAGGAAACACACCTCATCCGCGGGCCAGTAAAATGACCAAGAAACAGCTAAAGCTGGCCCAAGCCCAGCTGGACAAGCTGACGCAAAGCAATATTCACTTGCATGGTATGGTCCAAAAAGCAGACACTTGGCACGCATCGCCACATTAGGCTTTTCCAGTTACTTTTCCACCTCCAATTAGTATTTCTTAATTACATCTCTCCCTGTTATCCCTTCACAGCTCTGTTCTCGGCGGTGGAGCATGGACATCTGGAGAAGGCGCGCACCATTCTGGAGTCAACCGATGTGGATGTGAATAGGTGAGCTTCAAATAAAGCTGAGCAATCTGTTCAAAAAATAATATTCTATATTCTACCTTCAGCATCAACAATGACGGATTGTCCGCCCTTGATTTGGCCGTCCTAAGCAATAATCGTTCCATGACCAGGATGCTGCTCCAGCACGGCGCCATAGAGGGCTCCCAATGTAAAGTGCCCTTAGTTAATAGTCGTTGGACTGTTCATTTCAACAATCAATTTAAATTTGCGTTGCAGTTTCCGTGGACACCATAGGCACGAAGCTAAACGGCCTGCTCAAGGACGCCGAGTCGCGCATCCACGATCTGAGCGGACCAGAAGGTCTGTGCCCACCCATGTTTGCCTCACGTCCCTCCATCTCGAGCATTATAATTGGTGAGTGGCCGCCATCGAGCCGGATTGAGTGGGCTCTTAATCAGCAACTGTTCTCGTTCTCTGCAGGCAACTCAAGCGCCTCGGTTACCGGATGCACGGGCAGTGAGGTGGAGAAGCAGATCGGCATTTGGGAGCGCCGGGTCAAGGCGCTGCGCCGCCTGCAGCTTGGCTGGGATCAGGCCCGTCCCCCAGATGCACCCGCCTCTGTGGTCGTTGATGTCACCGGCGACAACTCCATTAGCGTCCAAATCCTGGAGCCCTTTGAGGGGGCAATCGGCACGAAATTCAAAGGTAAACCGCAGCAACCGTTGCAATGTCAAGTGGCTGTGACGCTGTCGTCAGCTCAGTGGGATGGGATTGTGGTTATTCTGTCGTGCTGCGGTGAACCTAATTCTTGATTCAATTCCCGCTGTCTATTTGATTATACCGTCGCTTAATTAGAGTGGGTTCGTTTGTTGGTAAAACAAAGCTTGTGTAATTGTATTTTTTAAAGAGTTTTAAGGTGTAATAAATCTCTCTGACTTTTGATAATTAATAAATGAATTTCCTTCACAGTTCAATGGTCAACCCGCGCGGATTTCAACAACATTGTGGGTGAAAGTGAACTACTGGAGTGGATTAGCTTCCACGGCACGATGGGCGCCCAATGTCACATATCTGGACTCACCCAGGGGCGTCGGTATTTCCTGCGTGCCGCCTGCGGCAATGTCAAGGGATGGGGCGCCTATAGAACCTCTGTGCCAGCCAGTGTGGTGCCCTCAAGTAAGTTAATATTTACAATTAAAGAACACTCAATTTTAAGTGATATCTTTGGAACAGCCTGGCGAGATTTGGATAACCGGGAGGATCGTTTTGTAGGCCGCCACCGCATCCTGGACAATCTATTTACCGCAGTGCGTTTGGCGCGACCCGCTGACGTTTCCGAGCTGACCCTAGATCCGTCAAGCGGTCAGCGACGCAATCCCAAAAAGAAGACCACTATCAAGCAGTTGTTCTCCGTCACCTCCAAGTTCCAGAAGACCCTAAGGCGGTAAGTACGAAAGCAAATGGAGTCCAAACCTTACCTAATTGCTCCCGGTTTCCCATTTCCAAACAGTGGCATTTACTTCTCTTGCATTGTCCACTGCGATGACAAAGTCCTAGTGACCAGCGAAGACTTTCCGCCTGTTATTGAGGTGGACGAATCCTATCCCAGTGCTCTGCATATGGACTACTACTGGCTAATGAAGGTGGCCTGCACCTGGGACGATGTGAAGTCACTTCGCTCGGATATGGAGCGCAACCTTACCTCCGCCGTTCACTTCCGCACCAAGCTGTTGTCAGCCGTCTGCCAGATGCAATCAGCTCTGGGCTTCACCGACTTGGGTCAACTGTATTTCAAGCCATTGAAGGATGCCCAGGGCACAGTGGTGCTGACCTGCGTTCAGTCCGTAAAGAGCCAAAAGGCGGTCTCCATCCTGAACTCCCGCTGGCTCCCGGTCAGCAAGCTGCAGAAGAAGCTCGGTGCCCTGCACGAGGACTATACCATCAACGAACTGCTGATCTCGTCGATTGGCGATCAGCTGCATTACCAGCAAGCCGCTTTGCAGCGACTGGAGCCGGGCCTCTATTTGGGCTACTTAAAGATGCAGTGCTCCATGGACCAAATCCAGGTGGTGGTACCCGTGAAAACGCCCAACGTCCTGCCGCACTGCAAGGTGCGCGAGAACAGCCACATTACGGCCGAGGAATGGCAGGTGCTCCACCGTTGCACCAGCGATCCCCTTCGCCTTCCGCTGGACTTTAGCTCACCGGGAACAGATACGGCTTCCGGCGGAGCAGCGACCTCAGAGGTACAACGCCTCTTCCTTTACGATCTCACCAATGCAATGCACAAGCTATTCGCCAGCATGAACATCAAAGCCGCGGATGCGACCACCCACCGTCTGTACGACGTGGAGGTGATCGAGCACAGTCCTGACATCAGCTTCCTGGTGGTCTGTCCGTCCGCTGAGGCCTCCTGCGCGGTGCCCGGCCAATCGGAGCTGCTTCTGCAGAGAGATGACCTGGCCAGCCTGAGTATACAAGCCTTCGAGATGATACACCTGCGCACCTACCAGCCTGCCATCATTCAGAAGTATGCCCGACTCTCTTGTATCCTTGAGTTGGACACGGCGCTGGCCACACACGCCCTGCGCGAAGCCTTCTCCAGCAGTGAACTCCAGGCGGCTAAGGAGCGTTTGGCAACGCTGCAGGAGCTCAGCTCGAGCCTGACGATCGTGTGGAAGAGCGTCCGCTGGCTGATGGATGTGGTGGCTTATGCGCGCAATAAAAGCGCCCAACCCTCTCTGGCCATGCGTGAGATCCTGGACTTTGCTCAACAGCGGCAGGACGAATCGGTATCGGCCACGGCGGCAGGTTCCGCCAGCAAACAGTTGCTACAACTGCCCATCCGCGAGAGCAAGTTCTCCAAAACAGGCACGGGTCGAGGCAGTTGGCCGGGACCAGGGACCAACGAGGATCCGGCGCAGACCAAACCGGAGCACTCAAAGTCGGAGCAGAATCTGGGTTTGAGTGCAATAACACCTGTGGAGCCGGCATCCAACCAAGTTCCCACTCACCAGGAGTCTCAACAGCAGCAGATGCCCCAACAACAGCAGCAGCAACTTCTGCAAGTCTCCACGACCAGCGAATATGGTGGATCCATTTGCTCGGAGGTATCCCTAAGGAAGAACAGCGGCGACTCCATGAGCTCCACCTACACGGCACGGAGCTTTTATTCCGCCGTAGACTCTGCCTCAGATGGCAATAGCACGAGCAGTGTGTTCGCTATTCCTCCATCGCGTTCGGATGACACCCTGGCGGATGCCTTGCGCAACTCACAGGCTTTGGCTGCCCAAAGAAAGCGCACCAGCTCCAACATTGGATCGCATGCAGCTCCACTAATCACTGTGCACAGCTCCAGCTCGGCTCCGTATCTGGCTGGATCGAGTGTTTCCTTGAGGAGCGGTAATGGCGCCTTCGCCACCGACTTGGAGCACAAACCGCTGAAGCCAACCGCCAAGGCAGCCTCTAGTGCAAACCTACGCGAAGGTGGACCCTACCTGAAGAGCACGCTAGCCGAGCTTAGAGCAGTGGGTGGCGAAGAGCCGGTGCCCAGTACCTCCAAGGCTTCCTCCATGAAGAGTTTGTCGCGGCAGAGCAGCGAAGAGGACTCGGCCAGCTGCTCCAGCCTGAATACCGAGCAGGCACCAGGAATCATCCAAGTGTACACCGCTTACAACACGGGACTGGCCAGTGGAACTAGCCTGAAGCTGCATGTCACCCCAAAGACAACGGCGCGTGAAGTGATCAATTTGGTGGTGAAGCAGCTCAACATGGCGGTGGTGCTAAAGGGAAACAACGGACCCATCTATGGACCCGAGGTGCTGGATAACTTTTGCCTGGTGGCGGTGATTGGAGCCCGTGAGCGCTGTCTGCGTGATGACTTTAAGCCGCTGCAGCTGCAGAATCCCTGGAAGAAGGGGCGTCTCTACGTTCGCAAGAAGCACGAGCTTCTTGCGGCCATCGAGCACTCCAACCGGAAGTCGCATTTGATCTAAACATTGGAACCTGATAGAAGAATAGAAGGATGAACGAGGGATAAAGGAAACTCTAGAGAATCGAAACGAAAAGAAAAAGGAAAGAAGCTGAAATAACTATTCACACTCTCTTAGTTATGTTTGGAAACCTTTGGAGATTTATCTGACATTCCAGAATTCGATTATCGTCTTGTACATTTTGTTGTGTTTCAGTTCGGTTTTTGGGTTCCCCAATTCCCAACTCCTCCCACCCGTATCCAGGGCAATGATCGTTGACCAACAACTCCCAAATTAGACTGAATTACTTATGTATGCCGGAATGGCAAACTGATGAAATTGTATTTGAAATGGTATTATATTTTGAGTAGTTATACATTCAACATTACCCAAACACACACACGAATCAGGCTAAGCTATAAGAGTTGTTCTAGAGTAAAGAGAAGGTTACACCCGTACATAAGTAGTATGTACGTTATATAAATATTATGCGTGCATCAATGTATTTTATTGTATGTATTTGTAGTTTAGTAAACAAATGTTTTGATTGTATTTTTGTGGCATTTTTAGGGGCACTATTTTTGATCTAAATGTTAAAAATCGGTAAACGCGGAACACGGAACACGAAACCAAACCAAATCGACAAAGAACAGATGTCAATATGCATTTTAAGTGTCACTCTTGATGTCTTGATGTGTTGTGTGTTCTTGACAAATTTGCAATTCCATTGGATTTAACAAATACCTTAGCTGTAATCGATTGCTTAGTATGTAAACAGCAACTAAATGATAACGAAAACGGGAAATATTTTTTAAAAATATATATATGTATGTATATTGATTGGCACAACAACAAAATGTTAAAAAATAGTAAATGGGCAACTGCAAAATTGAAATTAAAATGTTTATATTTATGAAATGTAGCAAACGAGAACTCCAAGTCCAAGGACCTTATCTATTCCACCATGCAGTTGAGAGTAATACCGTTCCCATTTCCACACAATCTACTCAACCGTTGACCCACTTAGAAACGATTCGATCCTATTAACGTGGCTTTTTCAATGTGCAAGCCGTATGTGTCTATAAATAACTACTCTACTCTATATACTCTCTCAATAGAACGTACAATAAGTAACTTAGAGGAAACAATTCGGAGACAAACCCGTTTGTTGTGAACCGTAGGCAAAGAAACTGTTTCATTGTCAAGCTCATGTCCCAAAAACCAATTTATTTCCGTCGAATTTAGAGTGTATGTTTAGGCAGACAGGTCGCGGAAGGTGTATGTATACATTTTGAATCTTATGAGAAACTAGACGCGAACACTTACTTTAGAAAAGAATGTGCAAGACACGAGTCCAGAACACAGATATCAAACTATTTAAGATGTCTACGACCAACAAACGATTTTTGTACGTTTTCTCTTGTTTTTCGAGATGGCGATAAAGACGATTTTGATACATTTTTACTATATGGTTTACCAGTCCTAGGGCTCCACGCAGCAGCACCAGCAACGAACGTAGCTAAAGGCTTGACCGGAAGACGATCCCCGTTCCAGGATGCCCTCCCGCCCTCCTTGCGTTAATGCCACCACAGCCCGGTTTCAAAATTGTATTGCCATTGCCGCCACCGCCGCCGTCACCCAGTTGCCTCGATTCGAATGGTAATGGTCCCCGGAATGGAAACGTACAACGAATGTAAACAAGTTCCAAGCTGAGTGTACGAGTGGCCAGTTTCAGTTTGTTGTTAATTCGGAATGCCAATTAAAAGCGATTTCAATTGTCAGACAGCGTCCGTCCCCAGCAAAGAGCGTTTGGTTTTCGAATTCGAATGGAGCGAAATTATACAGAGTATTATTTAGAATGGCGCGATCCAAGTGAGATTAGTTTTTACGATGCAATCTAATTGTAGCTAATTGTTAATGGCCCACGAAAAATGCGAAGGCCAAATGTAAATGTAACCAACCGCAAGCATTGTACGATAGATGTTGTAGTCTTTCCGCATAGGGATGAAATATGAACATGAAAAACACATCAAATCAGACAATTCCTGTAATTAGAGATAGCGCAGAGGAGATGAAACCTATCAATGTCAGTGCATACATTCATGTTATCGACTCTCTGTGTAAGCGTACATTAAAGTTATAAAGCAAGTAAAAGCAGGATAAATGGAGCGAAACATGAGGGCAACTAGCTTTGGTAAGGATAATGTGAGTACGAAGCATTCAAAGAATATTCAATTAACCTAATAAAGACTCAACAATTGTTATGGTGTAATCGCAGCCGCTTGTTTTGCATGACTCGGTGTGGGTGGGCCTTGGAAAGTTCTGGAATCCGGATACCCGCCCTAATGGTGTTCAGTGGAAAGTGCAGAATCACTCCAGCTCAGCTCAGCCGGAACATAATGATGAATGAGTAGTTATTCCTCTAATAATAGATATGGTTTATTGCCGCCCGGTTACGTATACGCCGTGTGTGTTGCGCTTATCAAGCGACTGCACTTGGATGCGGTTTTGTCTTACAAAATGGTAGGAAAAATAACTATTACTGATAGCGAGCTGATTACGACTGCCTTATGGCACCAACATTTCACCAGTTTCCACTTGGGCTCAGTGCACGGGGGGTCTTGATTGTGTTCCAGAGGCTTCTCTCCACTTGTTGCCAGCATTTAGGTGTTGGTACAACATGTTGCTGATGCCGGTGCGTCATCATGTAGAGACGACGAAGGCGATTTGGTGACGAAACGAGCCCGGAGCTGTAAAAGATCGGCAAACAAGTTGTTGTATTGAGTCAGCAGCAGCTCCAGCTATCTCTACACTCTCTCCCACTCTCGCTCTGTTGGGGATTTCAGAAACACACAAGTCATTCTAGTGGGAGAGCCAGAGCGATAAGTGTGCTTATTGTTTGTATTTCCATTCCAACACATATCTATTTATATGGGGTTTTTTCGAGTGCTTTTATTAAGATACATACATTAGAACACCAGGCACATGGTCCTTGAACTTTGGCCCTAAATTACACGTTCGACCAACTTTCTTGTCGCCCTCATTAATAAACCATTCGTCCACGTTCCGACCGACGAACTTCCTCCAGCTGTCAATTAAGTGGCCCATTTACAGGGCCTCCGCACTCCACACTCCACACTCTGCATTCCACTTCCCAATCTCCTCCAATCTTGGCTCACTCCAGCTGTATACGGCCCTTGTAAATTAAGCCAACTGATTAGTTTCATCCGTCAGCCTGGCATTTTTTGTTAACACTTTCCGTTTATTATTAGTGTTGGATTTATGACCGTTGGTTGTTGCACCTAGCCCAGCGCTGATACCATCTCAATCGGCAGTTATATATTTAAAATATCTGTCACTTTATAATAATATATATTCTAATCGGCGTCCGGTTTTTTCTTCCCCTTTATTTTTATTATTTTCGTCGTATTGAAAAGCTGGCGAACGAGCGAGCGGGGGTCAGCCACGTGATCTGGATGGGTCGCCGGGCGAGACGAGTCTGCCTTTAATTAGATTTAAGTCCACCAGAAGTGGAGGCCCTAGACTGCGATTAGCCAGAGAAAATAACAAGCCACGGCGGGAAAGGAGGAAGTCGCCGAGAGCACGGCCCCTGCAATTGAAGGCGGTCACAGCATATATGTAAATTAAACCAACTGGGCGTATACTTAATTTGCGAGCGAGCGACCCAAACCGGTCCCTGGGTTGACTCTCTGACCCACGGTAGCCGGCAGCTGGGAACTGGAGGCAAGTGACACAGAGTACAGAATACAGAATACAAAATACAGAATTGCCTTTTGTCGTTTTTAAAACGGTTTATGTTCAGAATAGGTTTTGAAAATCGTTTACAGTAAAATCAATCGATCGGCTTCGAATCCTCATCGGGGTTTTGTATAACAAACAATAAGTACACCACTACACAGAGCATACGAGCATACATACAAACATAAAAACTATAATCTAGCATCTGATTGGGATTAATCCTAAGCGCAGGAACGCGAGGCGCCCACAATGTAGCCCTTGGCAGTGAGCACGCCGCGGCAGCGGACGTGCACCTGGTAGCGGAGCGACCAGTCGATTGTGTAGCCGGGCGCCAGTCCGGCGAACTGTTCCTCGGGCAGCAGCAGCTCCGGGTCGCTGTGCGTGTTCAGCTGAATGTCGTGGGCGGTGCAGAACTCCTGCAGCTCCGGCGGCACCACGCAGCAGGTGGACAGGTTCACCTGGGCAATCGTTGGCGCCACTTGGGCGGTTGTGTGAAGCTTCTCCAGCGCCGCTGCATCCAAATCTGCGATGCCCAGCTGTGTGATCTGCTGTTTGAGCGCGTACTGCTCCAGGGTCTGGTAGAGCTCCTTCAGCTCCGCCAACCCATCCGCTCCGTTACGTAGGCTCCAGTTGCTGGCACTGGACGGTGCAGAACCCCCCTCGGAGCAGGGAGACTTGGCCGGTCCTGTTGTGGCCGCTGCCGTTGCGCTGGCAACCGCACTGGCGTTCGGGTGGTAGGCCAGCACCACGTTGTCCACGTGCGTTACGTTGAGTATGTTGAGCAGCGCCTCCACCGCCTGTTTGACGCAATCCGTGGAGTTGCGGTTGAGGAATATCTTGGCCCCGATGCTGATCTCATTGCGGCCGTTCTCCGTCAGGCGACTGTTCAGCTCCTGGGTGGCCCGCTGCACCCGGCCGTGCTGCTCGTCGATCTGCACCTCCGCCACCACGCGCTCCTCGCTCGGGTCGCTGTGCAGCGTTATTTGCAGGCCGTCGTACAGCTCCTCGTTGGACTTGCGCTGGCCCAGCTCCGTGTTGATGATGTTGCCCGTGCTAATCACCACATTCTGGTACTTTTTCGTTATAGTCGCAATCATGCTGACACTGTATTCCGATTTTGGTATCTGCTACGGTCTCGTCTGCCCCTCTGGCTGGTCGCTAATGGTCTGCTGGCGATGTGGGTTGTGTGCGGGAGATATAGGTGTAGGCCTCGCAGGTGGATGAAAATTCAGACTGATTACGCTTAGGGATGACAAAGTTTTGATAGAGACGGGCGATAGGTGGGATTTTTCAAATTAGCTGAAAATGGAAAATCGAAAACTGGAAAAACAATCAAGAAATAAAATGATGAAATGATAATAGCCCTTGGCAGTGAGCACGCCGCGGTTAAATAATGTAAATTTTATTTTTGGTTCGTTACGATCAAATTTGATATCTCACCTCGCTAAGAGTGTTTTTGATTGATCGGTCTATCGAAAATGTCATTACAAAAATACGTTACTATTTGAAATTGCTTTAAGAAACCTTCTGTTTGACTTTTGTCTTTAACATTTAAAAAAACTGATATTAACTGATCTTGATTTGGCTATAATTCTATGCCAATTTTCGTTGGCCAGAGTTGCCACAAAACTTAAGGAAAAAGCTCCCTGCGTGACAAGATTAATATCAATGCGAAGTTCCGAACTAGTTCCGGTTAACGGAAGCGCGCGACAAAATGTCAAAATGGCCGAATAAAGAAGCAGAAATTTGCATTTTCCGGGAAGTCTCGACGACGAGCTTTGAAAATTTGAAAAACCAAAATGAGTCGACAAGCCGTTCGCGACTGGCTGGCGCTGCTGACGATGGAAAAGTACGCAGAGAACTTTCTAGACCGTGGGTACGACTGCATTGCCCACTGCAAGCTCATCATCAACTCGGATCTCGTCATGCTGGGTGTGGATAATGCAAGCCACAGGAAGCTGTTGCTCGACGGTGTCCAGTTTCTGCTTAACTCACCAGAGTTCACAGGTTCGGAGCCGTGCGAGCTGCATGGTCTGTCCAAAAGGAAAGAGGAAGGAATCAACGAAGAGTCCACTACCAACAAATATTTAGAACTTTTCAAATTTATGGATATTCCAAAGCAACGTCACGAGACATTGCCGCGGGAGTTCGGTAAGAAGCCCATCGCCTTGGACAACACCGGATCATCGGATCAAGATGAACTCTATGTGACGCAAAGGAAATTTAAGGGAACTAGATGCCGGAAGACTATAGCATTAATAGAGGCACACGATCCCAACGGCATTCTTATCGATTAGATAAACGAAGATTGTTGAAGATTTCTGAGAAATCCATTGAAACTTAGGAACCAACCATGAAGTATATACGGTAACCTCTTAAATGGATATCTGCCTTTAGAATAAATGATTATTTATAAAAACCATAATTCTCTTTAACATATTACTTTAGACACTTAGCAACTAATTTATAGAACACCATTCCGTTTTTAATAGTCATAAGCCCAAGAATCATAGGTCATAAGTTTTTTGTCAGCCAAGCAAATCGAAATTCTTGACTGCTTTAATTGTGTGGGCCTACTTAAATGTTATTAAAGGATTTAACAAAGCGTTTAACAAATACTTGATGCCCCTCATCAGATCCTGGAGGCGAGCGTCCATCGGTGAGGAGGATATGGCCCGTTCGATGCTCGCTGTGCCTAGGCTGGCTGAATGGCAGTCCACGCACTCTATGGTCTTCAGCAGCACTTGAACTTTGTCCGCTAGAAGTCGCGAATTGAGGAGAGTTCCGTAGAATCGAACAACATCGCCCTCATTCAGGCGTCGGGTGTAGTTTCCAAAGTCATGGTGAGCCCGCACGACCACATCGGTGGAGCTGGGGCGGCCCAGCAGTCGACTTCCCTTGCCCTTGCCCACTTTGACCAGCAGCTCGTACTCGTAGCGATTCCAACGCTGCAGCGTGCAGCTGCCGCTCTGGGCCTTCAGTGTCTTGATCACGCTCCGCCACTCCTCGCACTGAGAGTCCAGCTTCGGATCGCATTTGAAGTGCTGCGAGATATTGTCGCCGTGCACGCATCTCAGCAGACGGCCCAGCCACACGGGCAGGTAGTTGGCAATGATGTCCTCCAGTATATTGGACACCCTTGAGATCTCCACTTTGGCAATACTGCCCTCCCAAGTGACGGGCAGTCCGTTCAGATGAGCGCAGCGCAGCTGGGCCTTGATCTTGTTCGGCTGCTCCTGGATTGGCTGGGCGCACAGCGAATGGAATCGATCCCAATGCAGCGTGTCCGTCTCCGAGAGGGAGTGCAGCCCCACCCTGGGCATGGCATTGAAACGAGGCGTGTCCTTGAAGCTGGAAGTCATGTAGGGAAAGACCAGCAAGCAGGCAGTGGTGATGGCCATAATAATCTGCAACATCGTTATGTACTTCTGTGTGGCTCGATTGAGGGCCAGGACGCAGGATAGCACCACTACCAGTCCGCAGGCGATTGCTGTGCTGCCCCAGCGGAGTTGTTCGCTGGCCAGCCCCAAGCTGTCGATGGCCATAAAGACTGGCACCAGCAGCGCCACAATCCCGAACAGCGGCAGGAACAGGACGATTCCAGCGAGGCCAAGTGCTGCCCGCACCACACCAAACATGGTGGCGCTCTGCGAGGTGACAATGCATACCTGTAGCCAGCTCAGCGTGACGCAGTGCGGTATGAGGTATGTGTATACGCCGTGCCAGCGGGATCGCTTGGCCATCATCACCAGCAGCAAAGGGATGAAGAGGTACAAAGCGGTGCGGCAATTCAGGCAGAACTCGATCCCATTTCCGATGACGAAGGAGGAGAAGGTGGGCACGCGCAGGTCCAGGAAGCGCCAGCGGGAAGAGACCACTTCGTCCATTTCGTAGGGATACTTGGCCAGTACATTTACGGCAAAGGAGACGATCACCAGCCAGTCCGGGAACAAATGGGATGATGCGTACATCGAGACTCCCATGGTGAGGAAGGTCAGGGCTCCGGACACAATGGTCAGTTCCGAGTGCGGAAGCCAGGCGTCGGCTACCAGCGGATACACGATCAGGTTGCAGATGAAGGCACAGAAGTAGTACAGGTACGGCTTCATGTTGTTGCGCAGGAATCTCTGCTCGGCGATGTCCGCCTCAATGTTGTTGTCCCCATAGCTGAGGAACAGTCCCGACCAGATCCGGAAGTCCACGAACTGCTGCTTGGTCTTCAGCATTTTACACGTGGCCCAAATCATAACGCCAAGACTAAGATAATAACTGCCCAGGGCGATCGTGTGGCGGGTGCTCCACCAGGAGAGCGCCATGAGGATACTGCAGCGAACACTTAGCGGGATAACGACGGGTATGGAAACAATCAGATTGAGCAGGCGATGGTAAAATAGGGTGAAGAAGACGAGCGGGTGAAAGATCATACGGTAGAAGCAGGGCACATGGTCCAGGCTCCTTGGATCCGGCACGGACAATGTGAGGGCATCGTTCACGCTCGGCATCTGGCCGGCACTGTAGTTCGAGGCAGCTGAAACCAAATTGGCTTCGGTGATGAAGCGGCGTCGCTCCACATTGGCCAGTCCGCTTGTTGGGGCGTTTTCAAGGGGTTCGCACTCTGGCTCCTGTTCTTGCTCACCTTCACTACTCGACGAAGAGCGATCGTCGTCGCGTCGACGGCGCTTGCGTTGCAGGTTGTAGATACGGCGCATCTTGCGTTCCAGCTGCTTGGGGGTGATGTGCTCGTTGCCATTTGATAGACAGGCAAAGAGCTCCCGGGCTGCTTTTCTCGCCGCCCGCTCGCCCGGCGTCATGGCCAGGCAGCGTCGCACTTCGTCAGCATTGTCCGCTGTGATGCCACTGCCTTCGTCGTAGCACTGGCGGAGCAGCTTGGCCGCATCCTCGTGTCCATTATGGGCTGCACTCACCAGCCAGTTGACGGCCTTCTGGTTCTGATTGCCCTTGGCAAGATTTGGTTCTGCAAAGTCCAAAAAGTCTTTAGTTCCCCCATTAGCTCACAAAAGCCACTTCCACTCACCAATGGCATTCTCTAGCAGCTCCTTGGCCAGATCGTACTGCACCTGTGGACAGCCCTCCTCTGCGATGTGGTGCTTCAGCTTATTCAGCGAGGCGCGATCTGCTAAGCACAAGTTTTCCATGGTTTTAAGGTTTCTTACTCATATAGGCTTTCGGCCTTACCTTCCAGATTCCAACGCCTGCGCTTGGTAACACCTGTCGGCTCATTTTGTGTCCAGGTGGCCATTTATCCGGATAACTGCCGTTTTGTTTACGAAAAATTAGGAAATTCAGCCAGATTACGCTTAGAGATGACAAATTGGGGTTTTGATAGAGACGGGCGATAGGTGGGTTTTTCAAATTAACGGAAAATCGAAAACTGGAAAAGCAATTGAGATATAAAATTAAATTTCTTGATTTTAAAACAAATGAATTTAAAAAATGAGAAGATAAGCAGTTATCTTAATCGTTTTCCCAATTTCGTGAGAATTCATCGTGACATCGTGTGACATTGATAACAATTGTTTACGATTGTTGAGCTCAATCGATATTTGTCACTGTTATCGACTGGACCATATGCCGGCGAATCCAAAAATTTGTTTACAAGCCACATTATACTTAGAGATGAGACATTGGGGTTTTCCACCTTTCTCGAGAATTCATCGTGACATCGATAACAACGGTTTACGATTATTGAGCTCAATCGCCATTTGTCACCGTTATCGACTGGACCATATGCCGGCGACTTCCAAAAATTTGTTTACAAGAAATTGCAAGGAGTAATAATTAAAATGGACAGGGACTTGCAGAAGCATCTATACGGCGTATCGCGCGAGTCGTCTCCGGGACCGCGAACTTACGCCATGTCGCCCAATGCGGCGGACAGCACGCCAAAATCTTTTTTTGGCGGCAACGCCAACAGCGCACAACTGCATGGAAGCCTGAAGAAGACCGCCCTGAGTAACAGGTATTAATGGGTTTCCAAGCTCATCCGAACAGTAAATTAATCTCTGACATTATTCTGCAGCCGGCTGTGTCTGTCGGTACGCTCCACGCAGTCTATTCCGGGTATACGCTCAGACTATAATGTGGTGGAGAGCTTCGGCTGCCCGTTGCCGGTGGCCGTGAACGAGGCCCTGACCTTCCCCGGCTCTGGAGCCGCAACAATCACTGCCAAAGTGGCCCAGAATGGATGGGCTTGGGTAAGATCATTGCAACTTGGACTGAGATATAAACTACAGCTCCTGCTTTCGCATTCTTTCAGGTTGTGCAAGGCCGGCGTCTTCTAATCTGGCAGTACAAAGACCCAACCAAGTCCAACTCGCCACCTCGAGCTGGCCTGACACCAAGGCGGACTGGGGGCATGGCCCAGAGCCGCGAGTTGACTCTGCCCTACAGCGACCTGGGTCACAAGAGTGAGTTGATAAGCGTATTCCACACTGCTGGCCAGCAAATGGCGTCCTGCATATCCGTTTCTGCCACCGGAGACGTACGCTACTGGTCATCCATAGCCCACGACGGGAACTCTGTCGATCTCTCTATATTAACCGGACAAGAGTTTGTCCAGTTGCTTAATCTGCCAAGCCAGAATGGTTACTTGGCCGTAACCTCTACGTGTAATCTGGTGTTCCTCAAAGTGGGCCTCGCCAATGGACGCTACACACTTCATCACAAGACCATCAAGCCGGCCACTAGCTTCCTTGGTGGCTTTGGAAAGAAGTTCGCCTCCATTTTGATTGGCATGAACCCGGGCGGCGACAAGGATCAGGTGAGTGTGCGCGTATATGGTAAATAGGAGTACTCAAATTTTCTTTAATTAGAGTTTGGTGGGCATGTGCTGTGAGAGCAATTCCGAAAGTGGGGAAACGGTTGTTTCCCTGCTCTCGGATCGCGCTGTCCAGCGATGGTGTCTGTCCAACAAGGGAAATACCGAGCAGCTGATTTACGAAGACGCCGAAGTGGTGCGCCGAATTCGCGAGGAGTTCAAGACCAAGTTCTGGAATGTCCGTCTGCCCGCGGATAATGTGGAGATCGAGCTGCACCTGTTGGATTTCCAAATGATCAAGAGCAAGGGCTACATTCTAGCCGGAGCTGTGAACGCTGCCCACGCTCCACAAATGTGCTACGCTCTCGGTGAGAATTGGCTTAAGATTTAGGGCTTTGAAATGCCTTAACTTAATGTGTTCCCATTTTCCAGTGACTGTCAGTGCCCAGGATGAGAGTATGTTTCTGGAGTCCTTTACGCCGCTAAAGATCAATAAGTTCTTTAGCCCCAAGACTGAGGAGGATTGCCTTAGTCTGCGCTTTGTGGTCGGTAGCAGTCACATTTATTTATACACGCCTAAGGTAGTATACCCGCTGCACTTGTCCCACGAAGGTGGGCCTTCGGCGGAACTGGAAGCAGAGAAGATTGAGTTCCACATGCACGACGACCGCATTTTGAGTGCAGCCATCTGCAGTCACCTGCCGCTGTTCTTTAGCCGTACTCACGGACTGGTTTCCATTACGCCGGGCGATTTCGACGGCACTGAACTACTGAATATGAGCACCTGCAACACCCCCGATCTGTTCGCCCCCGCTTCGTTCAGTGCCAGCTTCAATGTTCCCGACCATTCCGCTATAACGGGCAGCACCAATAATCTGCACATGTTCGAGCTGGATCCTGAGGATATGTACAACGAACTGAGCGATGAGGTGGGCCACCTAAAGGCGGCATTCCTGTACCATCTGAAACGCAACAACAACATGGTAAAGACCATTGTCGGTGAGCTGCTGCGTAGCGTATTTGATCCTGATCCCAATGGAGCGTCCGTGGATGCACTCAAACTGGATAGGATTGTCATCACCATCGCCGAAGATCTGGCCGAGGATCTGCCCATTTCGGATCCGCGTTGGGAGGAGGTAATGGGAGATCAGGACATCCATCATCATGCTCTTGGTAGCTCGCGATCCATGCAGATTATAAACCAGCTGAGGGACAAGGTTATTGCCTTTCAGCATTTTATAGCGTTTTTGCATTCCAGTGGCGTCTGGGAGAAGGTGAGATATATGTGCTCGATGCCAGTCTTTCAATATTAATGTATTATCGTTTCAAGCTCAATGCCATCCCTTGTGGCAGCAACGTGCTAAAGCCAACGAGCTTCATATTGTCGGATTTAAGTGAGAAGATAGTGGCTGCCCTGGCCCTACGTACCCTCCAAACCAAACTACCTAATCTGATTGAAGAGGCCATTGATGCCACAGTCGCCGGATGGGAGGATAAGCCCCAGGGCAGCCTGACCAACCAGGATATATTTTATGTGAAGCTAAGCAAATTTCAGAACGTCTTTGAGGCCTTCGCGGACATTGCCGAGGATCGGATTGCCGCCCAGAACCAGACGACCTTATCGGTGGCCCACTTCATTACCGACATTAACTCTATTGTCCTTGACACGCTTCACGAGGTGATCCGGCATCGGGAGCAGCACTCCAACAGCTTCAGACTCCATAGTGACCGGTTGGCATCCTATGAAAACCTGCCTTGGACGGCCATGTCTGGCGTTGCCGGAGTCCGGGACACATTGACACGCCTCATTGACATAAGTGTGCGCTATGGCGGCCACTGCGTCAGTGAGACAGAGATGAAGCAGCAGCTGTACCAACAGATATACGAGCTAGTCGATATCGTGCTGGATGGGCGAAAGAATTACCTGGAGAGCGTTCGCGACACGGAAAAGTTCAATGTCCTGCAGCAGCAGTTTGAGGCTCAGCGACGCGAGCTCATCTCAGTGTTGAGTAAGCAAATAGTGTCTTAAATATAAATACATAACTTGAATCCTTTATTTTACTAACAGTCAAGGATCGACAATATGAGTATGCAGCTAAGCTAGCAGAAAAGTACCTTGACTTCCCGAGCCTGGTGCTGATATGCGATGAGACCATGGACAATGATCGGCTGGACGATTACACTCGCAAGTACGAGGAATACAACTTCTCGCAATTCGCCATTAACTGGCATTTGCGCCAGAATCGCCACGGTGAGGTCTTCGATCGCTTCAAGAACAATCCAACAGCGCTGGCGCAGTTCATGCGCGACCATCCGTCCTTGGGCTGGATCCAGCTGATATTCAACGGCGACTTCGAGCGGGCGGCCAAGATGCTGTACGAGTTGGCTCAATGTGAAATAGAATTTGTGGCGCGCAAAAAGTCCATGCTGTCTCTGGCTAAGCTGGCTGCCTTGGCGGCACCCGATTCCGATTTGATCGCCCAGGTGGAGAAGATCGATGTTGATTTGGCCCTGATCGAATTTCAGGCGGATTTGGGCTTAGACGTATTGCAGCACTTTGGCTTCGATACCGCGGATCAGAAAGTACTCAAGCCCGAGGAGATTATCAACGTAAGTGCAGTCGAATCTTGAGTAAATAACAAAGTAATTACAACGGTCGATTATCCTCAGCTGTTTATTGCCGAGGAAAATGATACTGCATCGGAGGTAGAGTTCCAGAGGGCCCTAGATCTATTGACCTACGTGGAAAATCCATACGACCTGAAGCACAAGATCTGGTGTGCTGCCATCAAACGCGATAACTGGACGGACTATGATGCCAACAACGGAGTGGACTACATGCACAAATTGCTCTTTTTCAAGATCATCGAAATGTCACAGGTGATGGGTAAGGAGGGCGAGACCAGCCTGCCACCTCTCGAGGATTTCCTAGAGAGCTCGGAGCTGGGGGATCTGCCGCAGCAGAAATCGTTCCAATATCTGCTCAAGCTGACCTACGAGTATGTGGCCGACATGTTAAAGCAGTCCGATGATAAGGAACTCTAATCGCATTGCCCGCATTTGTCAATTATTAAAGCTTACGTTAAGAGTTCAAGATGATGGCTGGTGTTCTTGGCCGGTGGACAGTTGCCAGCTTTGTTGCTTGCTGCTGCCTGGCATTATATTATATTATAAGCCAAGTTGCTTTGTCAGAGGCGAAAGTATCTGAAGTGTGGCGACCAGCAGAGTGGAAGCCCACTAAGTGCCGACGCAACTCTAAAGTCGCCCTGGGCCGAAGCTCTGCTAGCAGCAATTGCCGACACTGCGCATCAGTTTAGCTCTGATCATGACGGACGAAACAACTCCGCTCACCGCTGCCGGGGGCTCCGGATATGTGCTCCTGCCACCGTATCAAGGACCTGAACACGTTTTTCCCGGTGGCGTTAATCCGCGTTCGCGTCGCAACAAAATGCGGCAGTTTCAATGCTGCATGGGCATCACCTTTATGTGAGTGGTTATCCAATTAATTTGAATTGATGACAGCTAGAATATTTGTGGCGGCAATGTGCTGCAGTGATGAAGTGGTTCCTTTTGAACTTTGTCCTTAAAGATGTGGTTTAATACCATTTCTTTGAGATAGAAAAACAAAATTGTGTGAATTAATTATGAATTCAACTTTAGCTCATTTATTATCCATTGTGACTAAAGCTGTTTATAACAGTTATATAGGTTTTTGTAATTCGGAAGCCTTTACCTTGTTGTCCTCCAGGGAGAAATCTTGAAAACAGTGAGAAATCTTTACAATCTACCCTCTACCCATGTTATTTGATACCCTTCCCTCGTTGGCCGATTGCAATCGTTTAGTCGTCGCTTAACCGCAAAATGCTAACCGCAAATTGATTTCACTTTCCTGCTGCAGAGTCATTGTAATCGCCGCCCTTTGCTTGGCCTTAGTCTTCAGCGATTCCCTTGGCGGCGCTGACGGGGGTCCCAGCTTCTTCTTTGTGGTAAATGGATCGGAAATGGTAGTGCCACCCAACAAACCGCTACCAGACGAGCCAGCGGCGGATTGGGCTTTGAAACAAGCTGCAGTGGGTCACAACGATGGCGCCCAGGCGGTGAGTGCTGGGATCAAGGCGTTGGGCGATCGGGAGATTCTGGAGGAAGGCTTGCAGCCGAATGAAGTGAATACGCCTGCGTTCCGGCACTATCGCTCCCTGAGCACTAACCCGGAGGCACGGAAACTGGCGCGTCGTGGCTACGTAGAGAACCAGGCCACCATGGACATAGCTAGGAGGCTGAACTATACAAAGCAGCCGGGTCGCAGCAATATTGGTTGGGGACCTCGGATCGTCCTGCCCGATCCCACGGTTCTGCGATTGGACTGCGACTTTAATGCCCGCTATAGGCGATCCACAGGAGTGTGCAATAACAAGCAGCATCCCCGGACATACGGAGCCTCAATGGTGCCCTACCGCCGCATGGTGTCTCCGGACTATGCTGATGGCATTGCCACTCCAAGGGCCAGCCACCGTGGACGCCTGCCGCCGGCTCGCCAGGTCTCCTTGAAGATTCATCGATCCAGCTATGAGACGGATTCGAACTTCACCGTGATGCTGGCTGTGTTTGGTCAGTTCATGGATCACGATATCACGGCCACCTCGCTGACCACGTCGCAGGAGGGCGAGTCCATTGACTGCTGTGTGCCCGCCACCCGCTCCCAGCATCCGGAGTGCTTTCCGGTGGATATCTTGCCCGATGATCCCTATTACCAGCAGTACAACCTGACCTGCATAAATTTCGTGAGATCTGCTCCAGCGCCCACGGGAAGATTTGGTCCTCGGATGCAGCTGAACCAGGCCACGGCCTTTTTGGATGCTTCCGTGGTCTACGGCAACCTGGAGCAGCGACAGAATCAACTACGCAGCTTCATCAACGGCACATTGCGAATGTATCTCACGGATGATGGCCGGGAGCTGCTGCCCATCTCCTCGAATCCGACAGATGGCTGCAACCGGGTGCAGATGACGCGCCAGGGAAAGTACTGCTTCGAGTCTGGCGATGATCGGGCCAACGAGAACCTGCTGCTCACCTCCATGCACCTGCTGTGGGCCAGGCACCACAACTACCTGGCCGGAGAACTGCACGGGCAGAATCCCCACTGGGAGGACGAGCGCTTGTACCAAGAGGCACGTAAAATCCTAGGTGCTCAAATGGCACACATCACCTACAATGAGTTTTTGCCGGTGCTCCTGGGCCGCAACCTCAGCGAGGCAAAGGGTCTGCTGCCGGCTAAGCACAATCTAAGTGCGCCGGACACCTATGACCCGGAGGTGGATCCGAGCATTGCTAATTGCTTTGCTGCTGCCGCCTTTAGGTTTGCTCACACCCTATTGCCTGGGTTGTTTAACGTCTCACGGGGCAATAGCAGTCCGGAGGCAGTGGAACTCCACAAGATGCTCTTCAATCCGTTTTCCTTGTGGGCGGCGCACGGCATCGATCATGCTTTGATGACAGCGGCCAATACGCCGGTGATGCAGGTGGATCGCTTTTTCTCGCTGGAGGTCACCCAAAAACTGTTCGAGGGCACCGCTGAGGATAAGCTGCCCCTCTGTGGACTGGATCTGGTCTCCTTGAACATTCAAAGGGGGCGGGATCATGGGATCCCATCCTATCCAGTCTTCCGTCGTCACTGTCGCCTGCCAGCGGTGGACACGTGGGAACAGATGGCCCAGGCCGTAGACAACGATACCCTGAAGTCGATAAGACAGATATACGAGTGGGTGACTCTGGTTTCCATTGAGCTCCAGCTAATCTAGTTAATTTCGCGCAGTTCCCCGCAAGATGTGGACGTCTACACGGGGGCGCTCAGTGAGCCTCCGATGGAGGGAGCCATCTTTGGACCGCTTCTGAGTTGCATGGTGTCTGATCAGTTCCTGCGCATTAAGCTGGGGGACTCCCATTGGTATGAGCGCAAGATGGGGCCACAGAGGTTCAGCAAAGGTAAGGTTTCTTACAATTCCAGTGTAGTCAGATAGATTAATCTCCTAGCAAAGTTAAAATGTGTCTTACTCCATTAGATTAATTGTATCCAAACATTTTCTACTGCAGCTCAACTGGCGGAGATTTACAAGACCAGTTTGGCTGCCATTATTTGCCGCAATTCGGATGGGATAAAGCAGGTGCGAGAGCATGTCATGCAACGTCTGCGCGAAGAGGGTAATCCCCAGGTCAACTGTCAGGATGTGGAGGGATTCCATTTTAATTTTGAGCCCTGGTCCGACGCGAAGCATCCACCAGAGCTGCACAGGACAAGCATGAGTAGGGCCAGCTCTTCGGTTCGGGTGATGTCGAACAGTACTGGTAAGGACAGTCCAAGAACAGGAAATGTCACCCTTCATAAGGGATAATGAGATTTAAATGGGAAAATGATGATGATGGCGCCAAAAAATTTCATTTTTTCAATGAATGTTTATATATTACTGATTCAGAAAGACAGCCATGGGTGCCCTTAGTGATGACTGTGCTTTCACGATAGCGCAAAACATAAAATTTATAAATAAATCAAAGTAAATGCTGATAAAAAAAGAAAGTGAGTAAAGTTACTGCCTGTCCGTAGAGGTGGAAGAGTGATCGCTATCGTGGATTATGATATGGTGTGTTGCTAAGTTCATAAAATATATTTTAGAATATTTCACATAAAAATCAGAAATCTTTTAACAAATTCTTACGCATATGACTAACTAAAACTGGTACGATAATATATTTATAATACAAACTAATTTCATATTTGCCTTTTTGCGTTGCGCTTCATGGTTGCGTACATTTCTTGATAACAATTCAATAGATATCATTTTGTGTTCACACATGCTCATCATTAACTATAAAACAAACATGGAAATCATGTAAATTAAAAGTAGAGACTTTAATGGAATGAATAAATTGTAATTTCGTGTTAACTACCTTAGTATGAAATATAAATTTGTTTCTAAACCGAATTTCCTTTATTTAAATTATCTATAACATTTTGTTTAAATAGAAGTTAACAAATTTGGAAGATCAAATTAACCAATTAAAATGTAAAATAATAATAAAAACAAAATGTGCATTAAGAGACATACAATGTCTCAAAAGCTTAAATGCTCATAGTTCATAAATTTCAGATATTAAATTTGCAAAAGAAAGATTTTAATAGTAAATGAAACACGTAATTACTTAGAGTTTCAACATTTTTAGTTTGATTTCACTTTGTTTTATTAGTTTTGCTTTATTGTGTGTATAATTAAATTACTTCTCTTTAGAACTTCTTTTTTATGAGGTGGTAGTGTTAGAATTTTGACCTGATACCATTTATTAATGTTAATCGAATTCCTATAAGTGCAAGATTCTCAGACATATAAAAAATTATGGGTACGTAGTTGTTTTTAAATCAAAACAATTTTCATTGATTTGAACTAAGAGATTTAAAGAGATTCTGTCTTAGAACTAAGTACACTGAGAGCAAGACAAAATATTTGCAAGTCTCTTAGCTTATTTCACAACAGGTTCCTATCTATAATGTCATACTACCATAGATAATTGGGAGAGAATATTCATTGTGCGGCTAAGTCAGCAATTATTATCGGAAGAGAGCAGCGCCACAAAATAGGGGCAACACTCCGGCCTATAAAAGAGCAACCCAGCTCTTTGCTGGCCATTATAATATTAACTGTGTTCGAGTTACGTTCTTGTTCGAATTTTCCATCAACGTTGATCATGTTTTCGTTAATTTTGCTGGTCGTGTCGCTATTGACATTGGCTTGGTTTTATATAAGAAACCGTTACGAGTACTGGGAGCGGCGTGGCTTTCCAATGGAGAAAGGTTCCGGAATTCCGTTCGGTTGTTTGGATAGCGTCTGGAGGCAGGAAAAGAGTATGGGCTTGGCCATCCATGATATCTACCTCAAGAGCAAGGAGCGATTCGTGGGCATCTATCTGCTCTTCCGTCCGGGTGTCCTGGTGCGCGACGCTGCCCTCGCCCGTCGTGTTCTCGCTCAGGATTTCGCCAGCTTTCACGATCGCGGAGTGTACGTGGACGAGGATAACGATCCGCTGTCGGCCAGCATTTTCGCTCTACGAGGACAGAGCTGGCGCTCTATGCGACACATGCTGTCACCGTGCTTTACCTCCGGCAAGCTGAAGGCCATGTTTCCCACCTCTGAGGACATTGGTGACAAAATGGTTGTCCATCTGCAGAATAAACTGCCCGAGCAGGGCTCCCAGGAAGTTGACCTGAAGAAGGTAATGCAGAACTATGCCATCGACATCATTGGTTCAACCATCTTTGGCTTGGACGTTAATAGCTTCGAGAACCCGGACAACAAGTTCCGCAACCTGGTAACGTTGGCTCGAAGCAATTCTAGGTTTAATGCTCTGTTCGGCATGATGATCTTCCTGATACCTTCGTAAGTTCCCATCTATTGGCATGCATTTTCTGGATCTAATGGTGCGCACTTGTAGAATTGCCAAGTTTCTGTTCTCATTGGGTATCACGAGCCCGGTGCGTCAGGCTATGCTGGATATAGTCAAGGAAACCGTGGAGTACCGTGAGAAGCACGGCATCGTACGGAAGGATCTGTTGCAGCTGCTCATTCAGCTCCGAAACACGGGCAAGATAGAAGAGAATGACGAAAAATCCTTTAGCATTCAAAAGACCCCCGATGGTGAGTAAAAAAATAATTCCGAAATGCAAAAATCTTATATTCGAATTTCTTTTTCTACAGGACACATCAAGTCCATTTCCTTGGAGGCCATCACCGCCCAGGCTTTCATATTCTACATTGCTGGACAGGAGACCACCGGATCAACGGCTTCCTTCACTATTTTTGAGCTTGCCCAATACCCAGAGCTCCTCCAGCGCCTGCAGACCGAGGTGGACGAAACTTTGGCCAAGAACGGTGGACAGATCACGTACGATGCCCTGCAGAAGATGGAATTCCTAGAATTGTGCGTGCAGGAAACCTTGCGCAAATATCCCGGGCTTCCCATCCTGAATCGTGAATGCACCCAGGACTACACGATCCCCGAGACCAATCATGTCATCCCAAAGGGCACTCCGGTAGTGATCTCTTTGTACGGAATTCACCACGACGCTGAGTACTTTCCCGACCCTGAGAAGTATGACCCGTATCGCTTCAGCGAGGAGAGGCGCAATTACGACTCCACAGGATTCATGCCCTTCGGAGAAGGTCCAAGGATCTGCATTGCTCAAAGGATGGGTCGCGTGAACTCCAAGCTGGCGATCGTTAAGATTCTCCAGAACTTCAACGTGGAAGTGATGAGCAAGCGCGAGCTGGAGTTTGAGAACAGCGGCATCGCCCTGATCCCCAAGCATGGAGTCCGCGTCCGTTTGTCCAAGAGAGTTCCCAAACTAGCCTGAGCTCGACGAGCTGATGAAATAACAGCCTACTCTAGGAGCCAGTGTTTCTAGTCATTTTATTATATATTATATGATACATTATTTCATTAAAACTATATCCAGAAGATTTGAATGCTTCTCGGAAGCATGAGTCGACCTTAATGTATATTTTTATATGACAATTTTTCCTAAAAATCAATGCTTTAAAAACTCATAACTCAGCCAAAAAATCATAAATTTCAATTCGGAAAGCTTTCCCATGTTAGTTTTTAGTATGTTAATAAATCTGCATACCGCATTTAACATTTTGAAAAATTAAAATTTTTGTCAATTTTTGACAATTTTAATGATGTAACCCCTTTCCTTTTTTTCAAAATTTTGAAAAATTTCGAAAATTTCAAATTTTTACCGGACATGGCTAGATCGACTCGGCTGTTGATGCTGATCAAGAATATATATGGTTTATAGAGTCGCAAATGACTCCTTCACAGCATTATACGCTTCTGACTAAAATTAGAATACAATTTTTGAGTCGATCTTAATGTATATTTTTATATGACAAATTTTCCTAAAAATAAATGCTTTAAAAACTCATAACTGAGCCAAAAAATCAATCAATCAAATCAAATCAACAGCGTCAACTAGCGGGCATTCATGGCGTATACTTAACGCGAAATCCCTTAAATTAAGTATACGCCGTGTGTGTCTTAAGGAAGAATAGGTTACAAATTTTTAAAGATAAGTAATTCCAATTAAAAACTAAGTTTGGCAAGGAAAATAACAAACTTTGGGTAGCTGAAGTATATATCCCAATGCAGTTTGTAATTGAATTGTCGGATCGAAGTAGAAATCGATTAAAGCTACGTACAAAATATTCGCATTCTTTAAATCAATATTTTTAATTGACCGTTTTTTTCGATTAATTAAAGTTTAAACATCGTATAATTAAGCCAAAAAAGCAGTTATTTTAATTCGGAATGCTTTAAAGTGTTAGTTTTTGTTAGTTTAATAAATCTGCATACTTAATTTAAAATTTTAAGAAAATAAAGTTTTTCCCAAATTTTGAGAATTTTAATGATGTAACCCCTTATCTTTTTTTTGAAATTTGGAAAAATTTCGAAAATTTCACATTTTTACCGGACATGGCTAGATCGACTCGGCTGTTGATGCTGATCAAGAATATATATGGTTTATAGGGTCGCAAATGACTCCTTCACAACATTACACGCTTCTGACTAAAAATTGAATACCATTTTTTGAGACGATCTTTATGTATATTTTTATATGACAATTTTTCATAAAAATCATTGCTTAAAAAACTCATAACTCAGCCAAAAAAGCATTAATTTCAATTCGGAAAGCTTTTTAATACTAGTTTTTGCTAGGGTAATAAATCTGCATACTCAATATAAAATTTAAGAAAATTAAAATTTTTGCTATTTTTTGACAATTTTAATGATGTAACCCCTTTCCTTTTTTTCAAATTTTGAGAAAAATTGAAAATTTCAAATTTCAACCGGAAATGGCTCATTCGCTTCGGCTGTTGATGCTGATCAAGAATATATTTGGTTTATAGGGTCGCAAATGACTCCTTCACAACATTACACGCTTCTGACTAAAAATTGAATACCATTTTTTGAGACGATCTTTATGTATATTTTTATATGACAATTTTTCCTAAAAATCAGTACTTAAAAAACTCATAACTCAGCCAAAAAAGCATTATTTTCAATTCGGAAAGCTTTCCTATGTTAGTTTTTGCTAGGTTAATAAATCTGTATACTCAATTTAAAATTTAAGAAAATTAAAATTTTTGCCAATTTTTGACAATTTTAATGATGTAACCCCTTTCCTTTTTTTCAAATTTTGAGAAAAATTAGAAAATTTTAAATTTCAACCGGAAATGGCTCATTCGCTTCGGCTGTTGATGCTGATCAAGAATATATTTGGTTTATAGGGTCGCAAATGACTCCTTCACAACATTACACGCTTCTGACTAAAATTATAATACCATTTTTTGAGTCGTTTTTAATATGACAATTTTTCCTAAAAATCAGTACTTAAAAAACTAATAACTCAGCCAAAAAAGCATTAATTTCAATTCGGAAAGCTTTCCTATGTTAGTTTTTGCTGGTTAATTAATCTGTATACTCAATTTTAAATTTAAGAAAATTAAAATTTTTGCTAATTTTTGACAATTTTAATGATGTAACCCCTTACCTTTTTTTCAAATATTGAAAAATTTTGAAAATTTCAAATTTTTACCGGACATGGCTAGATCGACTCGGCTGTTGATGCTGATCAAGAATATATATGGTTTATAGGGTCGCAAATGACTCCTTCACAGCATTTCACGCTTCTGACTACAATTAATATACTATTTTTGAGACGATCTTTATGTATATTTTTATATAACAAATTTTCCTAAAAAATCAATCTCAGCCAAAAAATCAATCAATCAAATCAAATCAACAGCTGTCAACTCGCGGCCATACATGGCGTATACTTAACGCGAAACCCCTTAAATTAAGTATACGCCGTGTGTGTCTTAAGGAAGAACAGGTTACAAATTTATAAAGATAAGTAATGCCAATTAAAAACTATGTTTAGCAAGGAAAATAACAAACTTCGGGAAGCTGAAGTGCATATCCCAATGCAGTTTGTAATTGAATTGTCGGATCGAATTAGAAATCGATCATAACTACGTACAATATATTTGCATTCCTTAAATCAATATTTTTATGTAACCGTTTTTTTCGATTAATTAAAGTTTAAAAACGTATAATTAAGCCAAAAAAAGCAGTTATTTTAATTCGGAATGCTTTAAAGTGTTTGTTTTTGCTAGAGTAATAAATCTGCATACTCAATTTAAAATTTAAGAAAATTAAAATTTTTGCCAAATTTTGACAATTTTAATGATGTAACCCCTTACCTTTTTTTTTGAAATTTTGAAAAATTTCGAAAATTTCAAATTTTTTCCGGACATGGCTAGATCGACTCGGCTGTCGATGCTGATCAAGAATATATTTATTTATAGGGTCGCAAATGACTCCTTCACATTATTACAAGCTCCTGACTAAAATAAAATACCATTTTTTGAGTCGATCTTTATGTATATTTTTATAACACAATTTTTCCTAAAAATCATTGCTTAAAAAACTCATAACTCAGCCAAAAAATCATTAATTTCAATTCGGAAAGCTTTCCTATGTTAGTTTTTTCTAGGTTAATAAATCTGCATACTCAATTAAAAATTTAAGAAAATTAAAATTTTTGCCAATTTTTGACAATTTTAATGATGTAACCCCTTTCCTTTTTTTGAAATTTTGAAAAATTTTGAAAATTTTAAATTTTTACCGGACATGGCTAGATCGATTTGGCTGTTGATGCTGGTCAAGAATATATATGATTTATAGGGTCGGAAACGACTCCTTCACAGCGTTACAAGCTTCTGAGCCTTCAAGGGTATATTAAGTAATGTTATTTTTTAAATGATTCCCAAGAAATATTTTATCTTAATCGGTATTTAAATCATGGTTAAATATTGTCCCAAATGCAGTCGTCAATCTGGCATTTACGCTAAGGCAATGGTGCGGTGCCACGCCCAGTTTGAAATCAGTTTTGTGTTTGCATCACTCATACGCAGTGTTATCCAGTGATAAATTCGCATGCTCAATCTAAAATTTTAAAACATTAAAATTTGAGAATTTTCTGCCAAAGATGGCTAGTTCGACTCAGCATTAATCATATTTTTTGTAAACAATTTCAATGATAACAATAACATATATTATAAATAAAATAACTTTGACTAATGTGTTCTCTTTAATAGTTATAGATTTCAACAGTTTACGTTCGATTTCACAATATTTGGTTTGCTTTGTTCATTTTCAACAAAAATATTTGAGAAGTTAAGATCATATTCAGATCGTAATTTAAATATTTTAATCTTTTAAAGATAAACAAATAATAATTCCTTTAAAAATATGAAAGAGAAATTTTAAAATTTTTATTTTTGGATAAAAGACTACCACATCTCTTATATATTGTTTATCTGTTTAATTTGTCATAGTCGTAAGTCGTAGTATACAGTCGGTAAGAGATCCAAGCTTAAAAACTTGTTCGCATGGTGGCAAAGTTATAATATCTCAAGTCTCTTATTTCACAAATTATTCCCATATATAACGTCATACTAAACTACTTAAAGAGAATATTGATATTCTGGCTATATATATATTTCATTATCGGAAGAGAATAGCGCCGTACAAGAGAGAGTATGTCGCCCCTTATAAATGGGAAACAAAGCTCTTCAGTTGTCCAGTTTCGTATTAACTGTACTCGAGTTACGTTCTTACGTTAATCAACATTAATCATGTTTTCGTTAATTTTGCTGGCCTTGTCTCTCCTGACATTGGCTTGGTTCTATTTGAAGAACCATTTCGAGTTCTGGGAGCGCCGTGGCTTTCCAGTGGAGAAGGGTTCGGGAATTCCGTTCGGTTGCTTGGACAGCGTCTGGAGGCGGGAGAAGAACATGGGCCTGGCCATCCATGATATCTACCTCAAGAGCAAGGAGCGATTCGTCGGCATCTATCTGCTTTTCCGTCCGGGTGTCCTGGTGCGCGACGCCGCCCTGGCCCGTCGTGTTCTCGCCCAGGATTTCGCCAGCTTCCACGATCGCGGAGTGTACGTGGACGAGGATAACGATCCGCTGTCGGCCAGCATTTTCGCTCTACGAGGACAGAGCTGGCGCTCTATGCGACACATGCTGTCCCCGTGCTTTACCTCGGGCAAGCTGAAGGCCATGTTTCCCACCTCTGAGGACATTGGTGACAAAATGGTTGCCCATCTGCAGAAAAAACTGCCCGAGAAGGGCTCCCAGGAAGTTGACCTGAAGAAGATAATGCAGTACTATGCCATCGACATCATTGGTTCAACCATCTTCGGCTTGGACGTTAATAGCTTCGAGAACCCGGACAACAAGTTCCGCAATCTGGTAACGTTGGCTCGAAGCAATTCTAGGTTTAATGCTCTGTTCGGCATGATGATCTTCCTGGTGCCTTCGTAAGTTCCCATCTACTGGGATTGATAGCGTTTATTGAAAGTTGTTTTTCTGAAGCATTCCCAAGATTTTGTTCCGGATGGGTCTCAAGAACCCGGTGGGTTTGGCAATGCTGGAGATAGTCAAAGAAACCGTGGAGTATCGGGAGAAGCACGACATAGTGCGCAAGGATCTGCTTCAGCTACTCATTCAGCTTAGGAACACGGGCAAGATAGATGAGAATGACGAGAAATCCTTCAGCCTTCAAAAGACCCCCGATGGTGAGTAAAGTGATTCCGAAATTCAAAAATCTTATATTAAAATTTCATTTTCTACAGGACACATCAAGTCTATTTCTTTGGAGGCCATCACCGCCCAGGCTTTCATATTCTACATTGCTGGACAGGAGACCACCGGATCAACGGCTTCCTTCACTATTTTTGAGCTTGCTCAATACCCAGAGCTCCTCCAGCGCCTGCAGACCGAGGTGGACGAAACCTTGGCCCAGAGCGGTGGACAGATCACGTACGATGCCCTGCAGAAGATGGAATTCCTAGAGCTGTGCGTGCTGGAAACCATGCGCAAGTATCCTGGTCTTCCCATCCTGAATCGAGAATGCACCCAGGATTACACTGTGCCCGAGACTAATCACGTCATCCCGAAGGGTACTCCGGTGGTGATCTCCCTGTATGGCATTCACCGCGACGCCGAATACTTCCCCGACCCTGAGAAGTATGACCCGTATCGCTTCAGCGAGGAGAGGCGCAACTACGACTCCACAGGATTCATGCCCTTCGGAGAAGGTCCAAGGATCTGCATTGCTCAAAGGATGGGTCGCGTGAACTCCAAGCTGGCGATCGTTAAGATTCTCCAGAACTTCAACGTGGAAGTGATGAGCAAGCGCGAGCTAGAGTTTGAGAACAGCGGCATCGCTCTGATCCCCAAGCATGGAGTCCGCGTCCGTTTGTCCAAGAGAGTGCCGAAATTAGCCTGAAACTGGCGAAATACTATGATGCCCAGTCAGTGATTAGGAACACTCTGATTATTTGGATTATAATCCAGCTATTGAGTGCTACTATCGCAGTTAATAACCGTTGACAAAAACAAGTGTGCTTCTCCATTACAAATGTTGCCATCTGTTTATCAATTAAATGCATAAAAAGTTCAATATTAATTTGTGTAATTCCTAAGATAATGAATTTGAAACGTTGTGTCATCCAGAGTTAAGTTGTACTAGAAATAATAATTTATAAGTTAAAATTTCTTATTGAAATGTGTACAATTTGTATGTATTTATTATAATAATCCGATAAAGAGTAGAACTTATACTTAAACCTTATAAAATAATACTAAATAAGTAAAATTGTATTTGTTAGAACTGAAGAAGTTAATTATGCTAAAAGCTTGCACTCCATGGAAGTTATTTCTAAATGTACTCAACAATACCATTTAAATGGTAAAGACCTTTTATCGCTATCATATATTTCCAGTGATAACATAGGGCAGTCTGCTCCGCGATTACTGATTACTAATGCCTCTTATGGGCACCAAACAAGGTCAAATTTCATAACAACGGCTTTTCGATTTCGTACTGCATATTGCAGAAATATAAATACAAAGTGCTCCGACCTTGAAATATATTCTAAAATGAGAATTTTCTTTTAAATTAATCTTTAATTTTTCGGCCATGAAAGATACACAATGAAGCCAAGTTAACAATTTTTATTCAATGCTTGCCAGTGCCTCAGAATCTTTTGCAATTCGAAGAGTCGTATTTAAAGACATTATGTACAATAACAAAACCAGTGTGGTAACTATCCAGTCCAAGTGATCGTGCTATATCCGTGTCCCGATATTTATTTAAATGTTCTCGCGTTCCTCCTGCCGTTGCATCTGCTGCTCGTTCTCTAGCATTTTCTGCTTGTTCTTCTGCCTGAAGATCTCCTTGCTGGCCTCCTTAATGGCCTCGAAGATCTTCGCCTGCGACATGATCTGCTTCTGCACATTTTCCACGGCTGGTTCGGCGTTAATATCGATCAGATCACTCAATCCCTCAGATAGGTATTCATTGTTATAGGGCTTCTCCTCGATCTCATTGCGTTTTATCAGCGAGAAGGGCGGATAAGAGGGATACGAGGTGCGTTTCCGGCCACATCCTGGAAATATATTTATGGTTGATATAGAATATAAGATATGTTATAAATATCGGTTATTCAATTTACCTGTGAATGCGTTGCAAAACGGTCGCTTTTCGTACTTCCACTGTATTACGCCACTTAGTTTATGCTAAGTAGAAAACAAATAAGTAAGGGAATATGTCATTATATATGTATAATAAACCAAGTATTAAATAATATACCCAGGAATACTAAGACGTGAATGAATCTTTGAATTGTTTATAGCGGCTTACAGGTTTATAGAGGAACATATTTTCGACAAAATAAAGTTTAAAAATCGCATAGCTACGCCAAAAAAGCATTAATTTAAATTCGGTAAGCTTTCCTATGTTAGTTTTTGCTAGGTTAATAAATCTGTATACACAATTTAAAATTTAAGAAAATTAAAATTTTTGCCAATTTTTGACAATTATCAAATTAATTATCAAATTTTCAAAATTTGGAAAAAATTTCACAAATTTATTTTTTCCCCAAACATAGCTAGATCGACTCGGCTGTTGATGCTGATCATAAATATATATGGTTTATAGGGTCGCAAATGACTCTTTCACATTATTACAAGCTTCTGACTAAAATAAAATACCATTTTTTGAGACGATCTTTATGTATATTTTTATAAGACAATTTTTCCTAAAAATCATTGCTTAAAAAACTCATAACTCAGCCAAAAAAGCATTAATTTCAATTCGGAAAGCTTTCCTATGTTAGTTCTTGCAAGGTTAATAAATCTGTATACTCAATTTAAAATGTAAGAAAATTAAAATTTTTGGCAATTTTTAACAATTTTAATGATGTAACCCCTTTCCTTTTTTTCAAATTTTGAGAAAAATTTCGAAAATTTCAAATTTCAACCGGAAATGGCTCATTCGCTTCGGCTGTTGATGCTGATCAAGAATATATATGATTTATAGGGTCGCAAATGACTCCTTCACAGCATTACACGCTTCTGACTACAATTAATATAAAAGTATAATACTATTTTTTAGTACATTTTTCGATGTTTTTATATGCGAATTTTTTCGACAAATCAAGATTTAAAAATCTCATAACTAAGCCAAAAATACATTAATTTTAATTCGGAAAGCTGTCCTGTGCAAGTTTTTATTATGTTAATAAATCTGCATACTCAATTTACAATTTAAGAAAATTAAAATTTGTGTAAATTTTTGACAATTTTAATGATGTAACCCCTTATCAAATTTTCAAAATTTTGAAAAAATTTAAAAAATTTATTTTTTCTCCAAAGATAGCCAGATCGACTCGGCTGTTGATGCTGATCAAGAATATATATGATTTATGGGGTCGGAAATGACTCCTTCACATCGTGACAAGCTTCTGACTAAAATTATAATACCCTGCAAGGGTATAAAAATCACTAAAGTTAAGATAATTTCGTTTTCTTGATAGACTTGCAGCGGGGAAAGCCTTGTTATCAAACTAGATTATAGTTCGCATTACGTGTACTTTAATTGGGCTAGTTTCACAATTTCCTTGACTGCAAGAACTGAAAAACCTAATAAACTCACATTTGACAAATTATTCACTTCGTTATTATTTTCCCTTTCGAGCGAGGCCTGGCACGAGCTCACGCAAACGAAGACCAAGCTGAGCAGTCTCAGGCAGATTTTAAAAGAGTTCTTCATGATGGAGGATAGTTTTAATTAGGATTTGCTCCACTTGGCAACCGACGCGCTTAACACTCTGGAGACGAATGAAAGGAGCGCTCACTTGGGCCTTGGTCAACATCTCGGATACGCAATGTGAGACTTGTTGCTTTCAGAATGTGACAGGACCCCCGGCTGAGCGTGGAATGTGTTTTGGTTGCCACTTAATAGCTTTTTGTGTTTTTCCCGACCTTTCCCAGCCCCAGTCTCAGTCCCAACCCTCCTGACCTCAACACCCACCACTTCCAAACAATCGACATTGCATTGACGGGGTTGCGATATGGTCCTTGCCCTTGCCGATGGTAATAAAAACCGCTGCAAATCCGTCTTAAAGCTTAGGTCTCTTAAAGATTTGTAGTTCTGTAGTTGCCAGAACACTTTCCTGGTTTCTTTCAGTGTGACGGCTGCATTGGCTACACTTTCTCGAGAGCGAACTGAGACACGAGTGTGTCTATTTTTAAAGGCCCGACACGAAATATCCGAAAACATACTCACAGATCACTGCTCATACTCAGACTCAGAGACTCGGTGAGCAAGTGTGTGCATTTTCCGAAAAGTTTTCCCCACACGTCGACGGGATTTTCTTCGGCACAAACAGAGGCAATTTCGAGTCAATTCTCCGTAGGAACGGTTCGCGTGCTTCTCGACTCCGGAATTCAATGAAAAGTTTCACACAAGCTGCAACGCTCGCCACCAATTAAGTAGGTCTGGAAAAATAAATAACCATACTGTATATATATTCATCTTTGGAATTCTGAATAAACAAAACGCATCTCAGCAAGAAAATATATAAGTTCTGCCCGCGTTGAAATTGGCTTTTGTTTTTCTTGAGCATTGGTGTCGAAAGTGAAGGAATTTGTGTGTCACTTCTACTAAAATAGCATGTGAGTAATTTAAATATCCATAAATTATGCAAATTAGTTGACACACCTCTGATTTGATTGCATTACGGGTGTACCGGAAAGTCTTGGAAAGCCGCTTCAGAAGTTTTTCCCCATTTCTATATCACATTGCATGCAATTTCGTGTTGCCAGCGTGAATCTTCTGTACCTTGTTTTTGTCTACGTAAAGTAAAGGCCTAAAAATACCATGGCTATTTTGAGTTTTCCTCAGCTTTTACTGTCACACTTCGGTTTGACAACTTTTCCTCTGTCCTGTCTTTGCCAATTGTCGCCGCCGGCTTCTGCCGTCTGCTTTTGCTTTCATTTCTCTTTTTCGTAATTATATTTTCAGCTTCTTTGTTTATATTGAACATCAAATTCCTCGCATATTTCCCGAGCGGAAAACTGTAAACATTTCAGTTGGTAATTTGCGCTGAGAATTACACCATTATCGTGATCGTAAAAGATAATTTGTTATAAAAAGTGAAAAGCCTTGCAATTTAATGGCCAGCCGAAGGCTACTGCTGCTGCTCTTGTTGCTGCAGCCAAACCCATTTATTTTTAAGTATGAAATTTATTTTATTAATTTCCTCACCCACCTATTAATAGACCAAAGATGTCAGAGCCCGCAGCCCAACAACAGCAGCCGCAGAACGGCAAGGAGCGCTCCAAGTCGACGGAGGAGAAGGAGATTCCCCGCGAGCCGGCGCTGGTCCTCAAAGACATTGACGTAAGTCCAAAAATGGAAATAGCTCACTGCACTAAGGGACTAGTCATTGTAATCAAATACATATATTAGAGAAAGTTCCATTCAATTAAACATTCCTTCAATAATGAAGAAGCTTTTAATCAAATGAATCCGTATATAACATCATTAAAAACGTTCAGGTTGCTAAAAAGAGAACATACTTATATATAATTAAACAACAATAACGCATTGTTGTGATAATGCTGTCATTCAATTAATAATTACAATGTAAAACATGTGAAAAAGATTTCTAAATGGTATTTATCCGCATCCGTTTGACCTTTAATAATTTCATTAAAGCTACATTTTCGACGTTATTACCCATAAATATTATCGTTTTACATCGTTGGTCTTTGAATAAAATGTTATATAAACAAAAATACAGGCCCAATTTGTTTGTAAACACTTGGTTATAGTACATAATAACAAAGAACTGCAGAATAAGTCATTTTGCTTTAAATTATTAATGAAAATGGTTTACAATTTAAAAGGAGGAGGATTGAAAAGCTTAAAAAGAATTACAAAATGTTTATAAGTGCATAAACTATAGGTAAACATTAATATTATTCCTGACTTTGGCTATATACAAACGCTGATGTAACAGCAATACTACCCAATAATAGACAAATAATTGTTATAAATAATTTACCTGATATCGTTTTACATTCATCCACCGCAGATAAAGACTGAATTAGAGAGCCTAGTGAAACTGCTGGATGGCAAGATCTACAAGGAGGAGGAGGTGGCCATGGAGGAGCTGCATCAGTATTTGATCGAGGACGATGGCTCCTGGGCGCTGGGCGACAACTTTCTGGTGTTTGTGCAGCGCGTCCTGCGCGACGTTCAGGCCTTCTCTCCGGACACACGGATACACATGATCCGCACGTTGGCCTACGCTGCTCTCAAAGACGATGTGATCATCATCCTGCACCAGGACCGCCGTGATCATACGCTGATGAACTTCGCCCAGGACATTGATAAGCACACACCAGAGGAGCAGCAGGCCTGGGCCATGTTTGTGAGTAACCAAATCGGAAGCAGATAGGTAGTCCTTGAGCTAATCCTGATATATCTGATACCAATAGATGTGCAATCTGTTTGAGAACCTGGGTCCCTCCGAATGGCTGCTCTACATCTCTGAGTGGGAGTACAATGGCCAGACCATCTCCAATATCCGGGTGACCACCAAGGTGGCTGTCCATTGCATCCTTTCCAATTGCCCGCAGCTAAAGAACATTGGCAGCATGATTCTCTACAATATTGCAATCAAGGAAGTTAAGACTGTGGTAAGACTTGTTTCACAACTCCCAGAGAAGACAGATTCAGTTGTGCCTTTCGACAGGTGTTCGACGACATTGCCGTGGAGCTGGCCATGGCCATTCTTCAGTTCTTCCAGAGCAGTCCCAACGAGGACCAGATCTTCCGCACGCTGAAGGCCCTCGCCCGCTTCATAGAGGTAACACACATTGACCTATATTCGAGATCCGCAATGGACAGCTGTCAAACTCTCGCCTATTTTTCAAATTTTTTTTGTAGGTCTCGCAAGACGTGCCGATGATCATCCAAATGATTGGACCGCATCCAAAACAATTTGCCGGGAAGAGCGAGCGCGTCGACGAGCTGATAAAGATCATCAGTCGCAAGGTGCCCGCCTAGGAGACTTCCAAGAAACATAACCATAGTTGCCCTCATTCTAACATCCATATATTCTAGACCATCCCCTCACTTTTGTAAGGCATTTTAGCGACACAATAAATACTTGTACCCCTCGAAAATGGCGGATTACATGGCGGCGTCGCCACAGCACAGTTTCAGGAAGGGAAAGCCTGTGCCTCCGCTGGCGCGCAGCTGCAGCCAGTGCTTCTGGTTGGAGACGAACATCTCCGAGGGCAGCTGGGTGTCCTGGGTGGATTCCTCTGCAAAAACAAGAAGCCTCCTTACCACAACTGTTCTCATGGGATTTCGAGTGCAACTTACGGGCTTTCTTGTCGTACTTGGGCGACTGGGTAATGGAGATGACGTCCTCGGGCTTGCGAAGCAAGATCTTTCCCACTCCCTTGCACATGCGCAGCACCTCGTGGTTGCTCAGCTTGTCCAGCTGCTGTTCGTCCAGCAAGGTGCAGCTCAGGATCCACTCCCGCACATCGTCGAAGTCGTTGAGCAGGCGCACGGCTCCGTTGACGCTGAAGCGGATCCGCTTCTGGTAGATGAAGTCCAGCCAGGCCTCGCAGATGAGCTTCAGGATCAGCTTGAGTATGACGATGTCCTTTGTGGCCCGAATGGTGGGCAGGTAGATCTCGTCCAGCACATAGCCCACGTACAGGCTCTTCTCCTCGTTGTTGTACACCTCGCGCTGCCAGAAGCTGGCCGAGGGAAAGCACAGCGTAAAGTTGGCCAGGCTGAGGACCCGACAAACCGCTGACAGGATCTGAACACACTCATCGGTGGTTTTCTAAGGGTAAAATTAAATGTCAAGGGTGCATTCTGTAGCTCATCTCCCATTAGACGCACCTTTAGCTTGTCTATATTGGCATTGACCTCGGCGATGAGCTTGGTGCGCAGGGCAACACAAACCAGCATCAGGATATCGCTCAGGTCGGCAGTGAGTTTCGGCAGTTGAAAGGTTATAAAGACATTCAGGCACAGCTTGACATCGTGCTCCAGGATCTGGAAGAAGCGGTCCATCTTCCACTCACAGCACAGCAGCTTCGCTTGCTCGGTGACCCACAGTCGCATCGTGTGCACGGAGTGGTCCAGCCTGTGCAGGATGGGTATCTGCTCAGCCACTGGCAGCAGGCTGGAATTGTTGTGCGCCTCCAGATTCGAGAAGTACTGGTTACTGAGATTCACCAGGTTGGCGAAAATGCTGATCCAAACGGTTC
This sequence comes from Drosophila bunnanda, assembly GCA_035046265.1. Taxonomy (NCBI): domain Eukaryota; kingdom Metazoa; phylum Arthropoda; class Insecta; order Diptera; family Drosophilidae; genus Drosophila; species Drosophila bunnanda. The sequence continues at coordinate 12,715,696 of JAWNOB010000130.1, forward strand.
CAGTTGGAGTGCCGGATTCCTGGGGAGGCAATTGGTTTTGAATTCGGAAACTGTGATCATAAACTTATCCATTTTACGTTCTTAGGGCAATCACGATACTGCTCCACGACCACATCCACCAGACGTTTGGTGTCATTGGACGAGATGAGGGTGAGACGGAAGAGCTGGTCCCAGATGTTATTGCAAACGAAACCAGTCAAAATCTCGCCAATGCCCCGCAAGGTGGAGAAAACTGGTTCGGGAATATCTGCGGAATTTCAAGAAATACTAAAATGAATAAGAAAGAAAGCTAACTTCGGGAAGCCGAAGTGTGTATACCCTGCCAGTTACCCATAGAATCATGGTTTCGAATGGGAAATCAATCATAACTAAGCCAAAAATTCATTAATTTCAATTCGGAAAGCTTTCCTATGTTAGTTTTCGCTAGGTTAATAAATCTGCATACTCAATTTAAAATTTTAGAAAATTAAAATTTTTGGCAATTTTTGACAATTTTAATGATGTAACCCCTTTCCTTTTTTTCAAATTTTGAGAAAAATTCGAAAATTTCAAATTTCAACCGGAAATGGCTCATTCGCTTCGGCTGTTGACGCTGATCAAGAATATATATGGTTTATAGGGTCGCAAATGACTCCTTCACATTATTAAAAGCTCCTGACTAAAATAAAATACCATTTTTTGAGTCGATCTTTATGTATATCTTTTATGAACATTTTTCATAAAAATCATTGCATTAATTTCAATTCGGAAAGCTTTCCTATGTTAGTTTTTGCTAGGTTAATAAATCTGTATACTCAATTGCAAATTTAAGAAAATAAAAAATTTTGCCAATTTTTGACAATTTTAATGATGTAACCCCTTATCAAATTTTCAAAATTTTGAAAAAATTTAAGAAATTCTTTTTTTCTCCAAACATGGCTAAATTGATTCTACTTTTGATGCTGATCAAGAATATATATGATTTATAGGGTCGGAAACGACTCCTTCATTGCGTAGCTAGCTTCTGACTAAAATTATAATACCCTGCAAGGGTATAAAAATATGAATAAAGTTAACCCAACAAAATCGTTTACCATTAACACTCTGGTGGTAGAGCCAGCTGCGAATGGAGTCTATGTGCGTGAGGCGGTAGCAGGACACTGGTGTATCTATCCACCACAGCAGGATGTGGTCCAAAATTATTCCCACGTAGGACCACAACAGACGCAGGCCCTTGACAATATAGACCTGAATATCTACAGGGCCCTTCTTGCCATTATCTGCCGGAGATTGGAGGCCATTAAGTAGATCCCATAAGCGTTATCCGTTTAGGAACTCACCGAAAATAGAAGGACTTATTTCCGTGGCCTTGGCTATCAATTGGGCGATGAATACGCGCTCCTTCTGCAGAAAGCTCTCCGTGTGCTTACAGCGCAGACTTTGATGATCGTGCTCCTGAACCTGGAGACTCGCATCCGTGAGCTGCATCTGCATCGACTTGTAGTCCTGGGCGGAGTCGCAATACGGTTGGTAGTCGCCCGCAGCAAAGGAGATGTTCAGGGTACGAAGTATCTCCAGACTGGAGGAGGTGGACTCTAGGTTCTGTTGCTCTCGCCAGGCATCCTGTTCCCCCATGTTGAAGAGCCCAAAAACGAGGTCCAAGGCGTTCTGCTCCACCCGCGTCTGGGCCACAAGCTGAAGGGAAAAACAGAGGTGTCAGATTATCTAGTGCATAGTGGATACTGAAAACTCCAGGACTCCAACCTGAAGAACAAAGCTAAAATCGATCGGCTTCAGGGTCAAGAGCAGACCAGGAAACATGTTGCTGCAGACATTGGCGTGCATCTCCTCCTTCCGCTTGCCACCGAGCTTGGGCTCCTCCCCCTCCTCCTGCTCCTCGTTACCCGGCTGGGGTTCCATCTCCACCTGAACCGGCGGCTTCTTCACCTTGCGGCACTTGTTATACAGCTGGGTGATGTGCAGGGCCCAGTTCAGCCACATCTCCGACTGCATCGACTTACGGAGCAGAAAGCTTAGCTGAAACGGAATTCTTAGATCACTCCATTTCTGGAAGGGAAGGTATCCGCGACCCACCGTCCGCTTGAGCACAAAGGTCAGTTGGCAGAAGCGTCTGTCATTGACCTCCATGATGAGGACGAACTTCTTCATCAGCAGCTGGTTGTAGGGACTTCGCTTGATCTTCTTGGAGAGCGATTGGAAGTCGGCATTCTTGGTCTCATCTTTGAGGTTCCAGTACTGCTCCACCACCCGCTCGCACTCCTCCAAAATGGTATCCTGCAAGTGCCCCCTTTAGGTAATCCCAACACTCCGACTCGCTCGCTTAACTCACATGTTCGCTGAATATCGCCGAGTTGACATCGATCACTATCCGCTTGGTAATGCGACGCAGCTCCAGGCCCAATTTGCCGATTTCCGCGAACGTGTGCATCGGCTGGGATTTGTTGCGGCAGTACCATTTCGGGGTGGTGCTCATTTTCGATGGGGCCTGGCCACCGGCGGTGGCGGAACGGCAACCCCTTGACACCCGGGACCCGGACTCCCTGGCTCAGCCAATCACCAGTGCGCGCGGCGGCCGTAGACAAATCGCTTTTTAATTATTGTGTCTCCCAGGCACGCATCCGCTCATCCGTCGACCCGCGTCTTCCCTATATGTCCACAGCCTGGCAAATGCAAATTTTCCGACTGTTGGATCGATGCCGGGTCTCGTGACCCCCGCAGCCAGGCAACGCACGCATCTGACAGCGGGCGGAGCCGTGAAAGGAGCAACGGATTTCCCGACTAGGGGGCGGCGCTGCTCCCATTCGTGGCACCCATGTGTGAGCCCAGCTCATTGAACATCATCGACAGACACGCATTCGTCAGCTTTGGGCCATTATGCAAATGGGGCATGTCGGAGACTTTACGAACTCCCTGGGCTTTGTTAGCCGGGTGTTGTAATAGTCGGCAGCGATTCAGTAACTGGTTTTGCGTCGTGAACTTCGCTGGAACTTATAACACGGGAGCGAGATAATTATTCTGGTTAACTAAAACTTGTATCCAAGTAAAACATTCATAAAACTTATAGAGACTGTGAAATGGGGCGTATACGTAATATTCGAAGAGGGAGTATTATTTTAGAATCCGGAACTAATCAGTTATAAATTAGTATTTCTGAATACTCGAACTTACCAGCCGTAGAATACTCCATTAGTTGAACCGATTTCAAATATATTGAAAAAAACACCTTTAGACACTGTTAAATGGAGCGTATACGTAATATTCGAGCTATAAATTAGTCTTTCTGAATATTCAAACGAATATTCTATTAAGTGTAAACGATTTAAAACGATTTAAAATATATTGAAGCTACGTAAAACAGTGACACCTATAAGTGCCATAAATACAGAATAAAATTTCGATATTATTTCCAAAATAAACTACGCCTGGCTATCTTCAGTTAGCGACGTAGCATTTGCGATCACAGTGACTTGCCTGGGGGTCGGTGGCTTCTCATCCGTGGTATTGATAAGCAATCCCTTGGCGATCCAGGCGCAAACAAGCAACAGAATGATAAAGACATGTGTAACCAGGAGGTAATCCAACGATTGGCGAACTTCCTGCCAGGAACCGCGATTCTTAACGAAGTAGCAGAAGAACAGGCTCATGGCTTCGGTCATCAGGAAGAGGCAGATGAAGATGGAGCGGGTATTCTTGCGACCAAAGGTCAGCAGAGTATAAATACTTGAGATAATGATGATGGACGGTATGAATAACTTCAGCAGGGCGAAGGCGATGGCTCCGAACAGACAAAAATGCGAGAGGAACAACCGCGAAGTGGTGGACTTGAAGGTGTAGTTGAAGAACCAGTGTCCAGTTCCAAAGAAGGACACATAAAAGTACAACAGAATGAGGAATGCATAGCGATAGGAGAGCCTGAGGTGTTGCCGCGGTTCCTCGTCCTGATGTTCCCGGTCATCCGAATCCTGCTCAAGCTGTTCACCTTCTTGATTACTGCTCTCATTCTGATTGCGATTTTTAACGACCCTCGTTGCGTGGCTTTCTGCGTAGATCTCCTGACCCAGCACAAACTCAGTGACCATGATCTGGACAAAGAGCGATTCAATGGATGTCGTCAGCATTATGTGAGCCGTCAGCATATTGAAGAAGATCAGCTCTAGGCGGCGCTTCGGTTCAATAATTCCGCTGTAAGGGATCGAGAGGAAGGCGTAGGCCAGGTACGCCCAGCAGGCCACATAGACGTAAGTACAAACAGGTTCATCCGCGCCCCACTGATACACTCCATATGCCACAACCAGCAGAGAGGCAACGTTAACGAGCCACACGCGAGGAGAATGTCGATGCTGCAGGACCAAAGTACGCACCACCGACAGGACCATGCTGAAGTATAGGACGTGACTTTCGCTCACATAATTCGTAATGCAATCGGTAATCCAGCTCAAGCTAGGGTTCTGCTTCACCACCAGGAGGACGCTCAGCACGAAGACGAGACCCAGCCAGGAAAATAACTTTACGGAGGGTCTAAGGAATGCCTTGCGATTATTGAGGCACACCAGTGCTCCGTATAGTAGTCCGATGTGAGTATTGCGGAAGGCCATCAGTATCAGCAAAAAACCAGGCATTACGATTCCGGCCAGGTGGAAGATGAGGTTCTTAACCCAGACACCTTGCGTAGGCAGCTCGCCCAGTGCTAGGATGAGGATACCGAAGGGCAGCATCAGATAGAAGGCTGTTATGCAGGGGACATTCTGCAGCATCATCGCCACTATGAGTAGCAATCCTCCTATGGACATGAGCAGCGTGGTCCAGGTGACAAGTCCCCTTCGAGCTGGCCTGGGCTGGATGGACTCACGCGTGAGCTTCAGCAGGAGGCAGAAGAACCACAACAAGTACGAGGCGGTGGTGGCCATGAGCAGGGCTTGATCATAATAGGTGTGGTAGTACTCCAAACACACCAATGCCTGCTTCGCCATCTTCTGGCTCATCATCAGGGCCTGTTCGAACTGCTGTCTGTTCACCAGACCCAGCATTTTAAGGGAATATTGGTGGATCTCCTCGGAGGCCAGGTACTCGTACCTGGCCAGAAACTGAGAAAATACGCCACTCTCATGCCGCCTTATTAGGATGCTGGCCTGAGCCAGCAGCTGCATGGTATTCAAATGCATGGTCTGGAGCTCGTACTGAATGCTGGCATTAACGTAGCCCAGCGGAAGTAGGGCCATGTTGTTCTTGGGCGGCGGAAGACCAATAAATGCGGACATGAGCGGCGCCAATTGAGTCTGCTGCAATTCGTAGAGAGGCAGCTCACGTCCCTCGTCGTTGACTGTGAAGTGCTGCCCGGTTTCGGGGGCTTTGCGATTAACACCGCTTCCCCAGAGTATGAAGGGGGTTTCCACCTCGTACTTACTCCCATCGCCATGTTCGCCTACAAATATTTCGAATTAGTATTATCTAAGGAAACCTTCTAGGGAATACTTGGAGTTGTAACGAGTAAAGCTGCTCACCCGTATCGGTCATGCCGTGGTCCGAAGTGAGCAGATAGGTCGTACGTTTGTCCTTGAAAACGCCTTCGAAGAGATCATAGATCTGGCGCACAACCTGCTCGGTGGAGTTAAGTCTGTCCTTGAACTTAGTGCTAGAGGGCTTGTAAGTCTGACCGGCGAACTTCATGTCGGTCAGGTGAATGAAGAAAACCACCGAGGTGGCGTTGCGCAACGGCCGCACATTGTGCGTTTTGGACATGAAGTCTCGCACCATTTCCAAGGTACACACATCCATGGGTCCGCGGAAAGTTTCCGGCTTGGAATAGGTTTCGAAGCGCAAAGGTTCTCCCCCGTTCGGCAAGTGGGTAAAGATTTTGGCAATGCTAGTGTCCATCCATCCCAGAGCTGTCTGGCTGCGATTGAAAACGGTATCAAAGCTGGTGGGATTCCAGCCAAAGTTGGTGAGCGCTGCCGACGGATCCTCATTGAAGCCCGCAAAGATTGAAATGTGACCCGGTCGAGAGGTTGTCGGCTCCGAGGAAATCGAAATACCAACCAAGCCGTGATCCATAAATAGCTCCCGCAGGGCTGGCACCGCACTACAGTTGTCCGCCAGCAGGGATTCTGCCCGTAGGCCTTCGGTGAGGAACACCACCAATCGATCTGCTGGCGGCCGCATGCCCAGCTGGTGCAGAGTCAGCTGTGGATCCATACCCGACAACACGGTGGACTGAAAGTAAATGCTCAGAATGGATCCGAGCAGCAAAAGATGCACCAACAAGGCTTGAACTTTCCACATGGTGTAACGTGTCTTTTTAATTCAAATAGGAAAACGAGTTAGTTTAACTTGTAACCATGTTCCGGTCCTAGGTCCTACTCTTTGAAACGTAATCCCAACGCCAGCTCTAATTCGAACTTGGAAAAAAACATAAACGGAAATTTCAATATATCCGGCAAGTTTATTGATGTAATTAAAGATAGGTTTGATTTTATATTTTGCTGTTCGTCTTGAATAAACGAGCTGTAAATATTCAACACACACATTTCGCTTGATCTCTTAGTTATCATCTATACTTATTCTCTCCTCTGTACACATCAACATCTGGGTTTGTTTTGCTATCACATTGAATTGTTACATTTATAGTAGTAGTTGCTGCATGTTGCCTGCTTAAAATCATTAAAACACGTTTTAAATTTCATCTGAAACATGTGGTAGGTATACACGTAGAGTAACAAGTGTATCCGTATCTGTAGAAGGGGGCTCTAAGTGCGGATTGTGTTCGTTTGTGGTTGGTTGGTTGGTTGGTTGGTTGGTTGGATGCTTGGTTGGTTGTGTCTTGTGTGTTGTGTCGAATGGTCGTAGGGGATGTAGAAGCACACATTTAGTTTGTAAACGTTTTTGCTGAACTTTGAGTGAATCAACTTTGTCGCGCATCTCCTAGCTCTTTCTTTTGTTTTTTGTTTTTACAAAAATTAGACTTAAAATTGCTTGCGCTTCTCACGTAACTACACATTAATTTAGTGGTTGTTGCTTAGTTCCTTGTTCTCTCTCTCTCGTTTTATATCTCTCTCGTCCGCTATCCTTTTTTTTGTGTTTGTTTTTGTTTTGCTTTGCTTTCTTGAGTTCTCGAAATACATAATACATTTAAAATATATTGAAATAATATTTGTATACATATAATAGGTATATCTCTGCTCCTTCTGATCCTCTCACGTATAGTAAAATATATGTATAATGTGTGTATATATATTGTATATATATAGATTTGTATGCACTATGCCTAAACACGACTATGCCTATCCACGCCACGTTTCGCTTAATCCTCGGTAGTAGTTGTTGTAGTAGTAGTAGTATTTGTATCCTGCAGCTCTTCGAGAGTTGGAATATCGTCTTGTAGTTTCAGCACTTGCAACCTTGGGTTATAGTGCCCGGCTAAATAATATGTATCATTGTTATCGTATATGGATTGATATTGCTTCGAATCGGCACCGAATTTGTCGAAGTAGCTGCCAAACTGCAGCACCTCGCACCGATGCGAAATTGTCTGCACATCGTTTTCATCCTCGTGCGGCGATTCAAACAGAGCACCCTGGTTGTTGGAAACAAATAAAATATGTTATAAATCGTAATGTTAAGGGAATACTACCTAATTAATTAATGATCAATATTGCAGTGGCTTTTAACTTCGATATATATCTCTGAAATTAACTTACCGGATATCTTAACTTGGGGCAGCCCGTCGTCTCTTCCGGATGATAGAACCACGCCACACGCACCACTTTGTTACCCGTTGTGGTCTCCCACATGGACTCAATGCGACCGATATATGGTCGGTCTGGTCTGCCCGTTGATAGAAATACTGCACTGTCCCCGACCTAAAATACGAAGTAACATGTAAGGGGGGTATATAAATAGCAATCTTGCATGTTCCTACCGTGATAGTCTCCTTTCCCCTTTTGATTGTTTTGTAAAATTGCTTTCTGGCGCGTCCCTTGACGCCCGCCTTACGATAGGCGGTGCCATGCCAACCCCATAGCTGCCGCTCTGGCAGGAAGGCAGCAATCTTGCTGCTGCCCTTGGAGTTGTTATGCTCGACCAGATCCTCCCCCTTGGCCTGTTAGAGGAACACATTTAATTGAATTATTTCGATATGGAATATTTGAATAACTCCGCTCACCTCATCGGATATCTCTGACATGAGATTGGATGCAGTCTCCTCCTCCATTTCTAGCTGCTCTGCCTTGACTTTGATCTCCATTTTAACTCGATTTGCTGTCGGCGCCGGTGCTGTTGGCGGAGCCTCTTGCTGTTCCTGCTGTGCCTGCACCTGCACTTGCACCTGTGACTCTGGCTCCTCGCTACCATTCTTGCGATGATGCTTCTTGTGCTTCTTGCGCTTCTTGTGCTTGTGATGTTTACGGGCGGCATCATCTGCACCCGCACACCCTTCACCGGACGGAGCTGCGTCTGCCCCGCCATTGGCAGCCGTGGCCGAACTTACGCCGTTCTGCGACTTGGACATCTTCTTGAGACTCTTCTTCAGGCGCTTCTTTTCGCTGCGTTGCGTGAACAGCTCCATGGTGGCGGCCAGCGAAGTGGTGTTATCGCTACTCATCCCCAGGCTGTGGTGGCTATGCGAGTCCTCGCAGCCGGGCACGGTCAGATGCTCCTGCAAGGCTCCGCCAGGACCACACTCAGCCCCGCGCAGAGCGCTTCGCTTCTGCTTGCCTACTGAGTAGAGGGGATTATCGTTGTACTCTGTTCCAAGGGTGTGGACGGGAATGTTGGGCGGGAGCAACGAAAACAACAAAGAAGTAAATAAGGGAGCACAGACACAAGAAACGAACTAATGATAGGATAGGTCCCCCCTCCCCAGGTCTTCAGTTGTTAACCCACGAAACATCGAAATAGACACAAACCTGCTATGGGATAGTCGCTCAGGAGCAGCCGAATGTTCTGCAAGCGGATCCTGCCGCTGTCCCCATCATCAAACTCCACGCTGACAAAGTCCGGCGACGCAGTCGCCGCATTCGCTGTCGTATTGCTGCTGTTGCTTGTCGTTCCATCCTCAGCCTGCTCCGAGTCGATGGCACGGCCCGGGTAGAGACATCGGTATTGCTGGCTCCAGTAAGCACACAGACGCGTACCTACGGGCACGCTTTCGACGCTCTTTGGCGCCACCTCGAGAATCTAAAATTAAGGATTGTATCATTAGTCGCATATAAAAGGGATAGAGGTTACTTCTACACACCGTATCCTTGAGTATATCCTCGCGCGACATAACGTGCGACTTGTTGCCGCGCTCGCCGTCCAGTGTGATTGAGTATACGTCCGGCGGACGAAGTGGCCTCATCACTCCCGCGTAGAAGAGTCCACCCATGTCGGTGAGGACACGTGTCTCTTCGCGATATAGATGCTCACTGGTCAGCTGCAGCTCGCGATCAATGCCGCTGACTCGTCGCTTTGCCTCCGGGGCCGTGGTCGGCTCCCCAGTGCCGCTTACCGTGCTCGCCTTCATCTTGCGCTGCTTGCGCACTGTAGAAGCAGCTGCTTGCTTTGAAGACGGCGAGCAGGAGGATGCTGACGTCGCGGTCAGGGTCGAGGTAGTTGGGGCAATAGCAACGGCCGCATCGAGGGCACTAGGCTCGAGACGCACAAACGACGAGGTACTCGGTGAGCAGCTGGTGGGCAAGGGATTCGGCTCCGGCTGGCTTTGCTGCATGGGCGGCGGTGGGAAGGAGTGTGTCTTCTCCGGGAATCGTAGGAAGCTGGACGTCTGAAGGTTATTGCTCGAGAACTTTGGGAACTTGTAGTCGCGTAGCGGAGACGACGTCCTTGAAAGTCAAGAATGGATATTGTAAGAATAGTTAAACAATCCATATTGATTCCACTTACCCCAGGACACTAGACAGCGTCATTTGTGGCTGCTGCAGTGCGGGTGCTGGCTGAACCGCAGGCTGGACTAACGACTGCAGCTTGGAGCACTTCTTCTTCTTCTTGTGCTTGGATATCTCGTCGAGCTTCCGCTTCTTCTTGCGATACTGCCTCGTGATGTCGGCCAGCCGCATGCGCATGCTATTATCCATGATGCTGAACACCTCCTGACCGAAGCGCTGCGCGTAACTGGGATCCATAGCATGCAAGGCGCTGCGCAGTTCCGACTGCAGTTGCTCGTCCTGTAGGTTCACGTCCTCGTCCGCCGAAGCTGGCGTCGTCTGCTGCTGCCGGCTGCTGCTATGTCGGCGCTTCTTCTTGCTCTTTTTGCTGCAGCGCGCCGACTTGCGGCTGTCGCTGCCCGAGGACTTGGAATGTTTGTGCTTCTTGCGCTTCACAGGTGTTAACTCGGTAGCGGCCGCCACCGAGGTGGAGGGCAGTTCGATGCCCTGCATCGAGGGGAACCCGGGCGAACTCAATGGCATCTGAAAGGAGGAGGTTGAGGAGGGGAAGACTGGTCCCTGAGGTGGGGCAAAGCCGAAGCAAGGCCTGGAATCCAGAGCCGGAGGCGGTGTCCCTGTAGCTTGCGGCGTCGGTGTTGGCGTACGCGAGGAGGGCCCAGCGAAGAGACTACTACCTTGCACCTCCTCCTCTTCCTGGATCCGCTGTTCGGCGAGAGCGCACAATAGCTTAAGGCCTCCAAGTGGTTCCGGCGTGGGCGCTGGCTCTATTTGTTGCATAGTCGGAGGTGGCTCTTGCACGGCAACTTCAACCGGCAGCGGCTGTGGCGGCTCAATAAGCTCCACCGGCTCCTGCTTGATCCGCACCAGCGGCGTACTGTTGGTGCTGATGTTGGAGAGCAGCTCGAGGCCGGTGAGGTCCTCGGGCGCCGTTTGGGCAACCGGCGTGGCCTGGGACGACATTTCTATGGGTTCCGGGGGAGTCTGCTCCGCTGACTCCGCCTGGCTGGCACTGGGTAGTATGTCACTGGGTTCGGTCTGGGTATGGCACTCGTTCGGCTGGGTATGGCTGGCTTCACTGGGTTTGGTCAGTTCCAGCGGCTGGATAAGGGTGGTGGCGGTCGGGTTGGCTTCCGCTGCAGACTCCTGAGGCTTCGGCGGATTCGGAAAGCTCTCATCCTCGCTGCACACAGGCGTGTCCGTCTGGATGTTGACGTCCTGCATCTGCGGCAGAAGGGGAGTACTTCCCGGCACGGAAATCTCCGCCATGCGAGGCGGGGTCTGCGGCGTCAGCGGTGCATGAAGCTTGTAGTTCAGCGCCGCTTCGTCGCAAACCGCAGGCAGGGGCGTCGCAACGGGAAGCTGTCCACCCGAGCCGTGCATCGATAGATTCAACAAGGCCGGGGTGGACGTCGTCATGGGTACCGACTGGAAGATCTGGTGAGGCGTTGCATGGCCGAGGGTTGACGGCTCCATGGTGGCCGATGTGGGCGGCGTGGGCAGGCGCATCAGGTTGAGGGCTTGCTCTTTGTCGCGCGTCGCCTCCAGCGGCACCAGCGGAGGCAACGACAGCGGCAGCGGCTGCGACTGATAGTCTTCCAGCTTCATGCCCGTCGGCGGCAGCAGCAGCGATCCCATGGACCCAGGCTGACCCGTGGCCAGGCTTAGGAATCTGGAGCTGCTTGCGCTTAGGCTGCTGCTTGAGCTGAGGCTGCTGGCCGCATTCGCGCTATTCGTGACACCCGCTCCTGAAGCTAGGCTCAGATTGATGGTGGAGTTGGTGGTGGTGGTGCTGGTCTGCTGATTGCTGTGCTGGCACATCGTCGAGCTCCCCGTGGCGGTGGCTGCGGCGGCCAGATACAGCTGCAGGGTGGAGGCATACGAGGGCGTGTTGCCCAGTGCCTGGTGGCTGCCCATCGAGGGGAAGATGAAGTTGGGCAAGTTGTTTAGGTTGGGCGACGGCTGGAGCGAGGCAGCTGCGGCAGCTGCAGCGGCAGCGGCGGCAGAGGGGCCGCCAGGAGCTGGCGCCTGGGGGATGTAGGCCGATGGCCAGACGAAGGCCGCCGCAGCCGCTGCCTGTTGGAACGGATCTGTGGGCGTTAAGAGAGGAAAATTTGATATGCCTGCTGTGCATGGGCGTGGTAGCGATTCAGTTTATTCGGAGGTTCGGGTTTGGAGTCGGAGGCGGAGGCAGAGGCGGGGTGGCGTAAGGCAGGTGGTGGCAGGGGGTGGAGAGAAGCGCAGTGGTAAAAGCATGAATTAGTTTTGTTTTGGCGAATCGATTATCAAAATCAAATCGGCCCAGGACCCCGGGATGTTAGAGATCCAAGGGGCCTGGGCTGTGTGCGGGCATGCGGAGTGCGAATGGAGGTCGTCGCGCGATCCTCGGGCTGACTTACCGAGCGCTGTTGGGGCGGCCGGCAACAGCACCACCTGTCCGCGGCTGGCCTCCCGCGAGTACTGCAGGCCCACCGTGGCGGGCGACATGGAAATCACTGATTCAATGGGTAATGCATCTACAAAAACGCAACGGAAAAGAGATAACCAAATAGAGAGAGGGGGAGACAGTGTGTATAGAGAGAACTCTGGGGCTTTATGGTAGCGCAGGTGGCATGCTCTGGAGGGTCTCAACTCACTTGGATACTGCCAGAAGGTGGACGGTGCTCGGTTCACGCCCGCCGCACTTAAGGCCAGCTCCTCGGCGGTGGCCGTGCCAGTGGTCATCAGGTCGCCGTTGCCCGTGAAGTAAAGATTGCCGCAACTGGTGGCGCCTGTTAAAGAAAAGAACAGAAGCATAATTATAATTCCAGATTCGATTCAACTCTCAACAACGGCAACGCTCTGACCTCACAGCTCGACGTTCGTTCCCTGTTTAATCAACTTTCTGTGCTTGACGCCGCCGCTGCCGTGTAACTTTTGTTGCAGGCCAGGATGTGTATGTATACGTGAAATATTGCAGTGTCCTTGAACTATGCAATTGGTCGCGCGCCCATCCTCCCACCACCACCACCACCACCACCTAGCCCACTCACCTCTCATCATCACACATCTGACTCGGAATCATTCGACTCCAGCAGCAACCCACCCCCGGCCTGCGGCTGAATAATTTTACAAAAATTCGATTAAAGTGTACGTGCGGCTCGGTTCTGTAATTGCATTACATTAAGGGATCTGAGCGAAGAGAGATACTAGAGCGCCAGCCACCCACCACCCGGGCAGTATGCAGTCCGAGGAGCGGAATGAATGACAAGTATTAAGTATATTATTTCGGCCATTCGGTTGTGCCGTGTCCCATCTCCAAAATCGCAATTAAGGCACATCTTTTGACAAGTGATTTGTCTCGGCGTGCGGCACACTCTCCTCCAGCCAGCGTTTATAAATAGCCCGCAACGGAAGGGAGAAGAAAACAATAACTAAAGCCATCGAATGGCGACTCTGCCATATGGTCCTGTACAAATCCATTTTGGCGTGTCATGTTGCTTGGTCCTGTCCCGTAAACGACTTCACTCCTGTGTTCTCCATCTCATTTCCTAATTCCCATCCCCGAAAACCAGTCGGGCACAGCATGCGGAGCATCCCTTGTGGCTGCTGCCGTCCCGCAGCCCTTCTTAATTTCCCTGACAACATCAACATCTACATCTACATCTAAGCACCGCCTTCCTGGAGCAACAGCCCTCGATAGGTTGTCTAAAAAAAAAAAACACCCACCCCAGCAGCACACCGTCCATGAGTAATCTGTCTTTGGGCTCTCAGTCTGCTTGCCGCCCCCTCAACTGGAGCTCCGGTGGAGCGTGATAAGGAAGCCGAAGCCCACGATGCCCTGTCCTCGGCGCTGAGGCATGAATAATCCAAGTACATTGGTAACTTTTAAGAGGAATTTCATAAAATTGAAAAGCCAAACTTCCCTATTGGTAATTCCCACGGAAAGGCTTTACAGATGAACTGATTCAAACAGGTTTTATAATAAGTATGTCTATTCTTAGAATGTAAGTTGAAATTCCCCTTAACTTATCAAGAGAAAGTTTTGTTTCATTTAATATACAACACGAAATAAGAGTCACCTGCATAGTCACCTGCGTAGTCTTTATCGCCTTTTATAGGGATATTTTTATTAACTACTCTAGTTCATAGCAATTTCACCATGTTAAGTCATTTCTTTTTCGGATATTGCACTTAGAACTTGTAGGACGGGATTCCTAAATACATTAATACTCTCAATCAGTAGAAGTTATTGCAAATTCATTGTCTTTAATTAAACATATTCGTGGGAAAGTTGTGAAATTATGCCAATCTCTTATTTAAAACTCGGCACAAAGAAGGAAATACATTATCTGTATAATTGCTAAATATTTTTCCAAGCTTAATAAAAGCTTTTGTAAAGTATAATATTAACTTTTACCTATTTTTCCTCTAAAAACTTTTTTAACTTTCATATTTACATATTTGTTCTTCTTAAATTGGAGGATATACAAAATATATAAAATGCTGCGGCCTATCTTCGAGTATTGATTTATGTGGATTAATTCAGACGATTAAGTATTCTAGTCAGTAAAAATCTCTATTCGCATAATCAACCATAATCAACCAAATTAAACAATGACATCTGTTAAAACAACATTTTCAGTGCTATTAAAAAAGGTTCTCCCAGTTTGTAGTATTGTATCTTTTTTTTATCTTCTATACCTAACAATTTTTGGGGTTGCATTGCTTTGGCGGCAGTTTAGTAAGGCATCTTCATTTATATCAATATGGGTCTCCATACAACAATGACTAAGAACATATCACATCTGTTAACATTTTCCAATAACAAATTATAGAGAAAAGAAAAGAAAGAATATTAAAATATAATAAGCCATCACTGCCGCAGTTAAAGTCGATTAATTCTGCATTAGCGGGTTTCAAGTGAAATCTTGAGCTTGGAATCTAGAAGCTCTAAAAGGGAACACACCCCCGTCAACGTGTAGAGCACCACAAAGTCGACCTAAGCCACCCTGCTGGAATCGCAATGTGTTTCACTTTCGTTTTATTTCCGCTTTAGAAGTTCGTATGATTTACCACCACTTCCTTCTTTGGTCCTCGCGCCAAGGGAGGGAAGAGTCGATTCGAGTCGATTCGGTGGCTGTCACAACAACGACAGCCGCACAACAGGCGGCCATCAGCTCGCATCATATGACTCCTGCCCTCTCAACTCTGACGGGGTGTTTACGGCGTGTTTGCGAGACGTACCAGACACCCTCGCCCTCGACTCGCCCCGCCTTAACTGGCTGGACTCGACTTACTGATGGAATTCTCGGGCGCTCAACGTTTGCTGGCTCGCTGGCAATCTTATTAGTGGCATAATTGAACGACGTTCACGTCCTGGCATTATGGGCATCGTAACGATGCCCCAAGGGACGCGGACAGGCGTTCATTAGAGGCACACAAATCTGGGCTTCCAAATTAAATTAGATACCCCGCCCGCCCACCGCTTTGCCCGACCCCTGGAAAGTAGTTTCCACTCACCGAGGTCAGCGACGCGTATGCCGAAGCAGTTCATGTCCTTGCTGAGTGATTGCTGCAGCGGCAGCGCTGCCGGAGTGCTCAGCGAAGGCACCAGTGTTTCCTGCGGCCGCTTCCTGGCCACCGCTATTCCAATAGGCACGGAATTACCTGCAACGGAAGGATGCAAATGCAATGCCACTGAATCCGCTGGCTGGAAGGTAATGGAACTTACTTGTGGACTTCTCCAGGTCGGACACCTTCGGCGAGGGGGGCTCGATCTTGACCAGCGTGGTGAGCGTGGACGAAGACATGGTCTTGGAAGTGGCCGAGGCGGTGACCGAGGACGAGGACACGCTGCCTAGTCCCTGGAGTTGGTGGTGCTGCTGCTGGTGTTGATGATGCGCCTGCTGCTGTTGGTGGCAGTTGTTGGAGCTAATCTCAGACACCTGACAGGGCTCCCGCTTGATCTGCACGAAGGTGTACGACGAGTTGGTCTGCTGGTGATGGTGGTGCAGCGGTGCTCCCGCAGCGTAGCCCCCGAACTGGTCCAGCTGCAGGTGCGGCGGATGGGGCGCTGGCTGCTGTACTGCAATGGCTCCTGCCTGCGTGGCCGTTGTGGGCACCAGGAACGTGGCCGTGGCCGTGGCCGAGGTGGCGGCCAAAGTGGAGCTCAGGACATCGGCGGCACTGCTGCTGGCGCTTGCATTGAACGTGGCCATTGGCTCTAATCGAGGGCGGGGGCGGAGACGATGCTAGAGCTGACTCTGGAGGGGAGCAGCCGCATCGGGGAGGCACGCGGGCTCTCGAACGACGTGCTGCGGCGCAGATACGGCGGCGTGCCTGTCCGCATATATACGAGTATGTGTGTATATCTCCTATATCTACGCGTATTTTTATACGACGACTAAACGTCCATTATCCGCGCCACTCACACTCACTCTCACCAACACTGGTCCACTACACTAACACTAATACTAACACTAACGCACACACACACGCACACAGTCTACATTTTTACAGGTTTTCGCTGCCTCTTTCGGGTGCAACATTCAAAAGCGCTTCTCTGCCTGCGGCAGTTGCCCGTAAACAAATGACATAATCCGGGCGACGCGACGCCTCTTCTTGCACTCCGGACGCGTGGGGGCACCTGGCCCTGCACCAGCACCACAGTTCTTGGTTCCTGCGATCCGCAGATCTTTGGGAGGAGGTGGAGTGGAGGAGACTTTTTTACTGCGCTACTTTGTATTTTCTGCTGCTGCACTTGCACCCACGAAACACTAGGATGTCTGCGAACGCGCGATCGGTAGCCTTATTTGTGTTTCTATATTTTGCGAATTGGAAATCCCTTTGGAGAAAAGAAAAAGCAAAAAAAAACTTTATATATGGTCAGTGCTGCCAATTTGGACTTTTTCCCGTCAAAACTGGCTTTTTTCGAGGGCTAGCTGCGGCAAAAAATTGTGAGTTGCGGGAATTGTGAAAAGCGGGAATTCTGGTTTTTATCGATAGTTCGATACTTTTCCCACAGAGAGAATTCTGTTAAGTTACGCTTACCCCGTGTTAAGTTACGCTCTCTCTCTCCGATTTGTTAATTTCTACATGAGAATTCGACGCCAAACATCTTCAAACATGAGAATTCGACCCCAAACATGAGAATTCGACCCCAAACATCTGTAAACGTGTAGAACCGTTCTGTAACCGTGTCAAATGCAAACTGTAAGTCTGTAGACGCGTAACAGAAAAATGTAAACCTAGCCTGGCGTACCTCAGTAAATAGCAATTGTTTAAAATCAAGAATTTATAAAAAATGATTAAAATTACCAAGAGTAGAATTATTTTAACAAATAAATACAAATTTATCCCACAGCAAATTTAGGTAGCAGGCTAGCGGCCAGTGGGTGAAATAATATATTAATACCAATTTAGCTGTTCCCATACAAATGAACATATATAAATGACTGAAGAGATTTTTGACTGCTTTAAGATATGATAAAAGAAAAACTATATTATATAGAGTAATATCACAAAAATTAAAAATAAAGGAATACTAAAGGTCTTGCAACTGGGCTTTGTTTGAAAATTTAATTGGTTACAAAATATACAGTCAAAGGCCAACATACTATTCAATTAGTTCTTATAGGGAATTCCCTGAATATATTAGGAAGACCAAGAAGATATTGATAAAATGATTTAAATCTTTTAAACAAAAATTAACTTAATAAATTGTTATTTTTGTTGTTTTACTTTAGGTGCTGCATTACATTCTACATTACGTGTGTCATGTGGTGACGAAACTTTCAAATTTGAGAGCAAGGGGGCGTTATGGTGCAAATAAGCTAAAATAAAGCGGTCTGCAAAAATTGACGATTTGGGTAACTTATGCTGCAAGTATTTTGATTAGGGTTGTTGAAAATATACTAAAATATAATATAACGATATTTTATATTATTTTTTTTTATATAGACGCAATGTTACCACGTTCGTTTTTCTCAATCAAATCTGGCTTTTTTTAGAAGCTATTTACAAACAGCGGGCGGCGGGAATTCTGCCTTTTTTCCGTTCAACTTTTTTCACGTAAGCTCGTATCTACATTTCGCATGTCTATCGATAACTTATTTGGCGGCACTTTTAAAAACTTATTTGTCTTTAAAATGCACAGAATCTTTAAAGTAAAAATCAAATAATTGATTTTATTGTATTTCCATCACACAAAAACAAATAACAGTTAGAAAATGCACTTGGAATATAGAAGATAACAACTTTGATTTCTAGTCCAGCATCTTGCGAATCATGTAGTTCAGGATGCCACCGTTCCTATAGTACGTTATGTCCACCTCAGTATCGAAGCGCAGCGTAGTCTCAAATACGTTGCCATCGGCCTCGACCTGAATCAGCTGGCCCGGCTTCAGCTTGCTCTCGGGCAGCGCAATGTTGAAAACCTCCCGGCCGCTGAGCTTCAGCGTTTCGGCGCTCTGTCCCGGCAGGAACTGTAGCGGAATGATGCCCATGCCCACCAGGTTGGATCGGTGAATGCGCTCATATGACTCTGCGATCACCGCCTTAATGCCCAACAGGAATGGTCCCTTGGCAGCCCAGTCCCGGGAGCTGCCGCTGCCGTAGTCTTTGCCCACCACCAGCACTAGTGGTGTTCCCTCCTCCTTATATCTCTCCGCCGCATCAAAGATGTCCATCTCCTCGCCACTAGGTACATGGAGAGTGTTTGGTCCTGTTCTGGAGGCCAGCCCGTTTACCAAACGGATATTAGCGAAGGTGCCGCGCGCCATTACCGCATCGTTGCCTCGCCTGGAGCCGTACGAGTTAAAGTCACGCGGCGTCAGACCTCGCTCCGCCAGATATCGGGCTGCAGGGGATTTGCGGGCTATGGAGCCAGCCGGTGAGATGTGATCGGTGGTCACCGAGTCACCCAGCAGGAGCAGGCAGCGAGCCTTGTCGATGTTGTTCAGTTTAGGCAGCTCCCGTGTCATGCCCTCAAAGAAAGGCGGACGCTTGATATAAGTGGAAACTCCACTCCAGGGATAAAGCTTGCCATCGGACACCTCAAGCGTCTGCCAGTCCTGGGAGCCCAACTGGATCTTACCTGCGAAAAGAAAATCGATATTAGGAGTTAGCTAAACAGAATAAAAACCAATACCCACTGTACACCTCCTGGAACATGGCCGGAATGACGTGCTTGTGCTCCACCTCTTGGATTTCACTGCGCGTGGGCCAAATATCGCGCAAAAACACTTTCTTGCCATTGTCATCCACTCCTAGAGGTTCTGTTTCAAAATCAATGTCCACGCGCCCGGCAATGGCGTAAGCGATCACCAGCAGTGGACTGGCCAGGTAGTTAGCTCTGGTATTTGGATGTATGCGTCCCTCAAAGTTTCGGTTGCCAGATAACACTCCACAGCAGACTAGGCCGTTCTTCTCAATGGTGTTCACCACATTCTCATCTAGGGGGCCCGAGTTGCCGATGCAGGTCATGCATCCGTAGCCCACGATGTCAAAGCCCAGCTGCTCCAGGTATGGAATCACTCCCGATTCCCTCAGGTAGTAGGTGACCACACCGGATCCGGGCGAGAGGGAGGTCTTAATATACGGAAGGATACTTAAACCCTTTTCTACAGCATTCTTGGCGAGAAGACCAGCTCCCAGCATCACCGAGGGATTCGAGGTGTTCGTACAGGAGGTGATGGCTGCGATCACAACCGAGCCGTGGCCTATCCTGTAGCTTTTGCCATCGTCCCACTGAAACTCGCCGCTAGCAGCCAAGGCCTCTGGCGACACTGCAAAGCCCTTAAATCCCACCGGACTTGTAAGGCAGGACTTGAAGTCCTGAAACATGCTGGAAACGGACACGCGATCGTGTGGTCGCTTAGGACCCGAAACCGATGTGACCACCGTGGACAGATCCAGGGTTACAGTCTGTAACGGAAATATAAAAAGTTGCAATAAACAAGGTCTTCATTTGTTTAAAAAATGGTAAGCATACCTCCGAATACCGAGGATCCTGATCCTCAAGTGCATAGTTTCGCAATTGTCGTGTAGCCTTCAGATACTGCCGAATGACATCAATCTTCTTTTCGGAGCGATCTATAAATATAAAGCCAGTCAGTAAAAAGTCCTTTGATTAAAAATCGGACAAAGCTCACTGGTCTGTCGCATGTAGCTGAGCGTGTTCTCGTCGATGGGGAAGTAGCCCACTGTAGCTCCGTACTCCGGACACATGTTACTGATTGTGGCTCTATCAGCGATGCTCAACTCCGCCACTCCGGGCCCGTAGAACTCCACGAACTTTCCAACCACTCCTAGTTGACGCAAATGCTTGGTGATGGTCAAAACCAAATCGGTGGAAGTGGCCAAGGGGCCCAGCTTGCCCTCCAGCCTATAGCCAATCACTTCGGGCAGCAGCATGGAGATTGACTGACCCAACATTACGGCCTCCGCTTCGATACCACCAACGCCCCAGCCCAGAACACCTAATCCGTTGATCATGGTGGTGTGAGAGTCCGTTCCGACGACGCTATCCGGGTACAGAATCTTTGAGCCATCTGCCTCGTCGCTCTCAAAAACGACGCGCGCCAGGTACTCCAGATTAACCTGATGCACAATGCCGGACCCGGGTGGCACGATCAGCATGTTGTCAAAGGCACGGGCGCCCCACTTTAGGAATGTGAAGCGCTCCTTGTTGCGCTCAAATTCCAGGGACTGGTTTTTGGTCAAGGCGTCCGGGGCTCGAACAAAATCCACTTGGACGGAGTGATCAATGACCAGGTCAGCGGGGCAGATGGGATTAATTTTCTCAGGATTGCCGCCCAGCTCGCGGACCGCATCCCGCATGGCAGCGAAATCCACGACGGCGGGCACGCCAGTAAAGTCCTAAACAAAATAAAATTAATAAAACGGAGCAACTATAATATCTCCGTGTTCAGCACCTGCAGAATAACGCGTGCTGGTTTGAATGAGACCTCCACATCGCTGGCTCCCTGCTTCAACGAGGGTGTCCATGCCAGGATGCTCTGCACGTCCTTCTCCAGTACGTGGAAGTTGTCGCAGTTACGCACCGCAGACTCCAGCAGAACGCGAATGGAAAAGGGCAGTGAATCTGCAACAATAACAATAAGCCCCCGCTCTTCTGCCACACCGGCGACTCACCATATTTGCTGTCAATAGAGGGCAGATCAAAGTACTTGTAGACCTTTCCGTCCTGGGTGAAGGATGCCTTGAACTGGGCAAAGGGATTCGCGCCTGCAAGGAATGCTGGGTTAGATTATTGGCGAGTTATTTTAAAGAAAATCCTACCGGAGCCGGACATGGTGGTGAAACGGGGAAACGAGAAATGTGAAATAGAGATGGGTGCGTGTCCATGTTTTTCCAGTCAACACGACCACTACATTTTAATTGGAGTAAATTAAGATATTACTATTGGTTAAGTACTCGTTTTCATTTCTTTTATCTATGTAGGTCCGGTGTTGGTCTAAATCTTTATGAATTATAATGCAATACAAAATTATTAACATCTCAGGCTTGCTGCGTTTTTAATCTCACGCGAAATAACATGACACGTGCTCCGCTCTAACTCGAAGGCTTTTGAAAAAGTTCGATAGCTATCGTCTATCGAACCTTACACAGTAAGAAATAATTGGATTGGTACGCCGAAGTTGTACACTCTTGCAGTTTACAATTGGATCATTTAGAATTAATACAATTTGATTAAATGAAAAGAAAAATTAACAGGAATAATATAAAACGATTACACATATCATATTACATTACATTCCTCTTTTCATTTCAAGATCGTTTCTATGTATGGTAGCTACATATGTATATGATAAATTCATGCGATTTACATAAAATTAAAACTTGAATTCTAAAAAGTAATACTAAATATAATATTTCTTAAAGAAAATGTATGTTGAAAAAAAAGAGTTAAAATTTTTGTTGTATTAATGTACCGAATGTTTCTTTAAGATATAGTAGTCCGATTTTTATATTTTATATTAGTCTAAGATAATACAAAACGGATATATCTCAAAGTAGATGAAAATATGTAGGAAACTGAAATGATGTCCTTTTTTATTTATAAAAATTGCTCATCATTCCTATGGTAGCTATATGATATAGTCGTCCGACTTATATCTTAGTGGGATTATATAATATAGGTCTAACTGCGAATAGACGGAACTTGCTAGATCGACTCGGAAATGACTCCTTCACTTCGGACTAAAATTATAATACACTGCAAGGGGTATAAAAATAAGTGATTTCTTATTAAAAACAAAAATGTTATATTAAAACTCGACATTTCATTGATTAATTTTATATTTTCTCTTAACGTACTCACAAAACTAAACATACATTCGTTTACAGTTTTCATTTGTAATTTAGGAATAAGATTTCAAATTTGGAATTTAAATAAAAATAAAAATTAACATATTTTTAATAGCCTTTCATATCTTAATGATTAATCTTTTCTGTTGCCGTTTCTACGAGAACTCTCCTATATACTTTAACGTATATATAACAGATACTGATGCTTGTCCGGGGTTTATTGTAATAGTTACATGTTAATGCTTATTGTAATGTCACGTATCATAGTTGTTGTCTTTATAAATAATATGTATAAGACTATCAACTACAGCCGCGGAAGGGCGCAAAGCCGAGCGTGTGGCGCAAGCGGGAATAACAATTCGTGTGAGTGGAGTCCATGCCTCCTGCACACACCACACTACAGGTAGATGCGACGCAGGTCCTTTGGCGTGGTGATCGAATTGCATTGTGGGCACAGCTTGCGCGCTCCGAGCGTCTTCAGCCAGCACTGTTCGCAATGGACGTGCCAGCAAGAAACGGAGATGGCGGGATTCTTGTAGTCTTCGAGGCAGATCAGGCACTTGTACTTGCCCTGCGCCTGATTCTCGTAGAGTCGCAGCTTGGCTTTAAGTGACTCGATGACATGCTGCTGGTTCTGGGAGGCGGATCGTGTTGAGCGTGATGTGGAGGGCTCCTCGCAGGTCGGCTGCTGCTTGGCGGCGATGGCAGTGGCAGTGGCAGTTTCTGCTTCGGTGGCTTCGCTGGAATGATTGGGCTTGGGCCCTTCGCTGGAGGAGATGAGCCGGCGCATGTAGCTGGTGACATCCACCTCAGAAATGTTGCCATCGGTGTCCTCGTTGGTTACTGGAATTACGTCGCCCTCGCCGTACTGCGTTGGCCCGTAAATGTGGGTATCGTCCTCGTCCACATTGAGATCCTCGTCCTCGTCGTCCTGCGCTTGTTGGCTGCCATTGTACTTGATCGTCTGGCCAAGGCCCAAGGCGGAGTAGCCGCCCTGCACGAGGGTGGACACGCGGATGCGCTTTTGGCCCGCCCATTCGTACTCCTCGTATTCGTCGCTCCCCTCAGACTCATCGCTAGAACGCTCCCCATTGGCTTTTCCGTTCTTACGGCTGTTGCGCAGGCACTGGTTCACGTGCTCATGGATGCTGGTCTGCGGGAAGTTGCGATTGCAGACCGGACAGTTAGCTAGTTGACTGCTTTCTGGAGTGGCAGCCCGGGGAGGAGCTGCTGGAGCTGCAGCGGTAACTGATGTTGTCCCTGGTGCTGCAGCCGCAGTAGGAGGTGCAGCCGCCGGCGACGAGGGACGTTTCCTTGTGCGCTGACGCTGTCGGGCCTGCCGGTTGCGCTGCACGCGCTGAAAAACGCTCCACGGCTGCCTGCCCCCCGATCCAGATTGGGCTGTAGAGGCAGCCGCGGGTCCCGGAGCCACCTCCGCATTGCTAACGCTTGGCGGATTGTGCAGGCGGTCCATCTCCATCTGACAGTGATCGGCCACCTGACTGCGCTTGATCTTTACGTCGCATGTGGGGCATATTACCTCGTCGTCTCCGTTGCCGTTGGCGGCTAGATGCTGCGCGTAGTTCTCTCCGTTGGACACCGTGTCGGTGGCCATGGATTCCTCGGGTCCGTCTCCGACCTTTTTCTTTTATAAACCGAAACCACCGCTGATATTTATATTGTTTTGTCTAAACTCATGCAGCCACGCGACGCCGATTCCTCTAGATGTTGATAATATATCGAAATATCGATATATTTCTTAATCGCTCGGCCAGCGAGAAAGGCACACTGGTTTTCGGTATTTTCGTTTGCGACTGGCCAGTGTGCCCGTTTTTACCATATACTAGTACATCAATTGTGGTATTTATTATCAGCACACTCTGGTCACTCTTATTGTGATGAGGGAAGCAAAACATTATTATTTTTGTCGTTTTTGTTTTTTAATTATATAGACGAGCAGCGATCAGTGTCTAAAATAATATGTGAATGAGGAAAAGTGGCACGCTCTCCTAGCAGACTGTAAGTGCACGGGTAACGCAATCGCCGAGTTGTCCTAAGCAAATCAAAGCAGACGGCGAGAGTGTGAAAAGGCAGCGAAAAGGGAATAGAGAAAAAATATAGCGTAGTTTTCACCGTCAGTTCGTGGGCGTGTGTGTTTTATCTTAAGTGTGTGCGAGTGCCTGTGTGTTCAATATTGTTTAAACAAAAGCGAGCAACAACCATGCAGCAACAGCAACAGCACCAGCAGCAGCAAGAACAGCGCCAGGGTAACCTTGCTGCCTACAACAACAAAATGAACGTCTTGCCCAATTACACGCTCAGCGGAATGAGCTCCTTTGATGCCGAGTCGCTGCCAGATTACTCAGAATTTGATTCCGAATCGGTAACTCTGGACTATTACAAGGAAAGGTATCTCAATTCGCATCCGTGCTCTTTATGTCCGCATTTTGTTTTGCTTCCGTTTTACTTGCATATACAAACACACACATACATATATATATATATCAATCCCCATCCCCTTGCTGACCATGTTGTTGTCGTTGTTGTTGTTTTGCATATGATGGCCGCTTGCCCCAATTTTGCCTGCCCGTTTACGTTCTATATATGTAGCTATTAACCGTTCTCTGATCCTGTTGCCATGCCACTCACCCACACAACCACACACACTCACATGCATTTAGAAGCGCGGGACTCACGTCGTTCATCCGCAGAATGAATTCGTTGTTGTTGTTGTTGTTGTTGTTGTCGCTCTTCTTAGTTTTTAGCCGCTATAAATAAGACAAAATCAAATTATCTCTGTCTGGCCCGCAGAAAATATCTGAGAGATCCGTTAGACGCCGCGTCTGTATTTCGCACAGATACAAATGCCTGTTTATTTCGGCATCCGTATCTGTATCTGTATCTCAGAGATCTTACAAGTTGGCTGGGATCTCGGTGCGAACAATGGAATGCGAATGGACAATTTGCATGTCATAATGTGTGCATCAAGTTGGATCCGCCGCACCTTTTGTCTGCCTCATTTGAGGCGGTTGTTTAATTTAAAACACAATCCCAAAAACCCATTCAACTGTGGCAACAACGCATTGTGCGGAAAATTGCGATAGTTAATCCATGACATACATAAGATACATGTGTAGGTGCAGGCAAGGGTGGTCAAATCAATAGAAATACTCTAGAAAATATGTATATTTCCACAATAAAGCTTAGGTTTTGGAATAATACTTGTATCTATAACATAAAAATGATGTCATTCTAAACGACCATTTAATCTTTAAAAATTCGTTTTATATAAGCTAAATTCATTGGTTATCCTATATCCTATCCGATAAAAAAAGAAGTTACAAATTTCAAAGAATAGTAGTTGCTGGCTCCAGTTGTATGCGAATTGTATTGCCAGTTTAACCGCACTTTGATTTGAATAATGCCGTAAAAGCCCTAGTAGTTCATTGTCTTTCCTCGTCGATGTTGTTTTTGCATGTTGCTCTGCCTTCCTCTAACTGCTTTGATGTGAACACACTCGTGTTGTGCGCCAGCCGTTGGTCTAATCGAATGTCACCAATCTCTCTCTTTCTCTGTATCTTTCCCTAACAAACGATCCCCCTTTTGCAATCCAGATGTTGAACGCGCTGCTTCCGCCAGCAAATTGAAATTCGAAACGCATTGGAAATCCTCTCAGCGCGCAAACCAAAAGCAATAAAAAGCCAATTGAAGCATTTATATTAGATTGTTAAAGCCAACCAGAGTAACATTTACTCTCCTCCCCCGCAACCCAAAACGAAATTGAAATCGAAACCAAAAACCCTTGCAGCATCCCATTAAGCAAAACTAACCAAGAAACGCATTGAAACGCATTCCAATTAGTAGCTGCTGGCAGCACTTTGCCTGCGTAGTCGATAAGGTGAGTGGACGCGGCTTCTGCTGAGATAAAAATCGTCTTTAACTTCCCAGCCATTAATAATAATTATCTTGTACAGTGTTCTACGTCCACCACCGGAGAAAATGGCGCCAACAACGACGATTGAGACCATCACAATCACGCGGCCACTGAAGGTTTGTGCGAAAATCATGCTTATCCGTCTTCTCCGACTACCATAGTTTACTTTTATTCCACAGGTGATTGCATTTATCTGCGGCGTCATTGTGGTGGTGCTCATGATCATGGCCCTGGCATCTACAGATTGGCTAATGGCCTCCGACTGGCGGCAAGGCCTCTTTGTGCACTGTATCGACGATGATTCGGTGACTCCGCTGCCGTTCAACGTTCAGGATCCGCCAGGATGCTACTGGACCCGCGATATAGGTACGTAATAAATTCACTGTGCTGTCTTTAAAAAAGGTAATAATGAGTGTATTAATCCGTAGGATACATTAAGGCCACAGCAGCACTCTGCATTATCACACTGATAACGGACGTCATAGCCACAGTACTGACTGGTCTTGGCCTTAGGACGCAGAACCATAATCTAAAATATAAGTTCTATCGCATAGCGGTATTGGTGATGCTTGTATCCTGTAAGTAAACACTGATGTAAACGACAATACGGAAGGTTTACTAAAAATCCACGCTTATTTCAGTGCTAGCCGTGCTGTCCGCTCTGATCGTGTATCCTGTATGCTTTGCCGGCGAGCTAACCATGGGTATGGAACTCTTTCACACTTTCATTAAGCCCTTTGGCTCACCTTACTGTATATTCTTTATTAGCCAATCGGCGAGTCTGGGAGTTCGGCTGGGCGTATGGCGTCGGCTGGGGAGCGGCCATCTTTCTGTTCGGAGCCGTGGTCTTGCTGCTCTGCGACAAGGAATCGGAGGAGATCTACTATAAGGAGAGGAAAATCGTACATGAAAACCAAATGCGCGCCTAGGCAAGGCCGCACGACCTGCCTGACGTCGTTCTGTAGACATAAGTATATAGCAGCCAACCAACACACACAGACAGACACATAGATTTCGATTTAAATCAGACTCCGGAACAGAATTTCCAATTTGCAATTTGCAGCTGAACAATGAGATTATGTTATAATTATGATTGTGTACATCACGAGCATTTCAGACCAAAAATTCGTACCCATCAGCCAGCCCAGCCACTCCGCCCACCAACTCATAGCACTCGGCATTTGTTTAGATGAGGTTTACCCCAATGAGTTTATTATCTATCGTTTTAAAAGGTAATCGTAGACAACCCACAAACCCGACCCACATCTATCATGTAAGCAGGCAGACACACGTACGTCTGGAAATTGAAAATTGTGAAAGCTAATCGCATTAACCACGCCCGTGTATAGCCCAATGAGTTCCACATTGTAGCCAACTGTTGGGGCTTTCTTTTGGGCGAAGTTGAAATTAGATCCTACAGTAATGTAATGTACTCTCACTCTGAGCTATATATTCATAGACATTGTACTCATCATGTAATATCCAACATAACGAAGAATCCCACTAGGCCGGATCCAAATTAGAAGACCAGGTGTCTCTGGTCAGTCCTTAGCTATGGTTAGTTAAGCCATGGTGTCATCACTGTCATCGTTTCATGCCGATTACGCTTTCCAACTATTTAGTTTGTGCTCGGTGTTTCGAATATTGTACATTTGATATGTGTTTGTCCCAGTATGTGTGACACGACTCGAATATGTGCTGCTTTTTAACCCCTTTAACTTTTGTAAAATAGTTTAATCTAAAAGTACTCGAATGTCCCCGGGCCGATCACTTATTTTTTAAGTCAATTAGTAAGTGGATGTTTTTGGTTGGTTTTTTTTTGCTAACCTTATATTTTGTGAGCACTTATGATATAATAATTTATTGATATTTGGTTTCTTACCACACTCGAAACATATCACATGCAAATGACAACAATAAATCGTTTTTTGACACCTTTTGTTAACACTTTAAAGACCTTATTTTACTTTGGAACCTGTTACCTTATATTTACTTAATAAGTTTTCGGAGCTCGCAGAGCCAGCATAAGGTATTAATATTGGCGATTCGCAAAGACTATAACTAAGCCATCCGTTTCACTTTGAAAGTTTAGTAATTAATCATGTTTCATCCATTATATCTCACAATCAGATCATCTTGTCGCTTGATTTGCATTTTATGTTTCGTTAGCCTTTGTTATTTACGAGAACTCTTCAATTACAAGCCGAAGAATGATGTGAAGCAAATGCAACCAAAATTAAAAGCGACCTAAATTACAAACAATACAAAGGGAATATATGTATGTGCTTGAACATCTCTATATATGCATATATTAATATATATGAACACATTGAACAAATCGTAGGCAGGAACGTGCGGTGAAAAAAGAAAATGACGAAACTAAAACAATTATAGCGAGTATAAAGTGAGAATTATACCAAACCAATTGAATTAATTATACTATGCTTACATACACGCATGTTTAAAAATAGTTGTATCTAAGTTTAAAGTATGTAACGTTTATTAAAGAGCAAATGAACAACCAACATATACATATAATTAAAACTAACGAAACAATTATACTCCAAAAACGAAACTCTACGAAGCGTTACAGTTTTCCATTGTGTAACAACCGAGGATCATTTTGTTTAAGAAGAAACAAACAAAACTACTATATATATAGAAACACACGTATGAATATATTTATTAAAACATTTTAACATTTAATTTTCTAAATTTACATTCGATAGAGCAAAAACAAAATGAGTAAAAGTCAAGTTATCGAAACGTATTGCTAGTGATCCATATACTGTAAACATATGCATAAATCGTATTTTATAAATTCCCAATATGCATACCTATACCCGCAGCTAACGAAAATATTCTACAATGTATTTCCGCAAAAATATACTACCATATATGGCATTGAATTGACCATTAGGCTCCAGAATCCAGAATCCTCCAGCATCCCTGTAACGCCCACCCCATCCCATCCTTTCTGCATCCCGAACTAAATCCGTTGCAATGTAAATATTTCAGAGAGAGTTTTCATGAAAATAAAATTAGTGTTAACGTTCACATATAAATATCTGTATGTTATTGCCAGCTGGTCCGATCAATTCTTGTATATTTTTTGTTTTTATTTTTACTTGACCTAATATTTTTGTATTATTTTTTTAATGATAATTATGTGCAATTGTCGATGTGTATCTCATTATTCTCTATGAAATACTTTAAAGGCTCAAGAGGACCGGCAGCTGCGAGAGCTTTTTTCATGATATCGGCAACGAATTCTATAGAATATCTCCTGCTCGGCTCCGGGGTCCAACATGCGGATATTACATTAATTATATCCTCGGGACAATCTTTCACTACCATATTATTACCAAACAATGGGCGATCACCTAAAATTCGATGGTGAGTATGGGCTAAATTAATGTACTGATTGCTCTTACCTGTGGTCACTGCAATATTCACCGCATAGGGGGTCTTACATTTTTCAAATGGTTGCTTCCGGGCTAATATTTCCCAAAAAGTAATGGCCCAACTATGCACATCACACTTTTCATCGTAGTGTTTCCCTTGAAAGACCTGCACGATAATTGCGAACTCATGTATAACTATATCTGAATGGAGACACTCACCTCTGGAGCTTTATACTGGCAGGTGCCAACCTCGGCGGTCATAGAGGTAGTCAAGTCCACAACGGTCCCAAAGTCACAGATCTTTAGGCTGAGGCCCCTTTGGCTCAAAACAGAATTGCTTGGCTTTATATCGCGATGAACAATAGGCTTTGGTTTCATGGCGTGGAGATAAGCTATTCCCTGTGAAGTATACCGTTTCATTCATTGATCCTCTTATCTGACACCGTATCACTTGTCTCACCTGAGCGATTTGGTGTGCCCAGTTGAATGCGTGAGCCACGGTGTAACTCAGCTGCTTGAAATGGATGAGAGTGGACAAAGATCCACCATCTGCGTACTCCTCCAGCAGGTGGAACATATCGTCGTGCTTGGAGAATCCATAAAGTGTAACAATGTTATCATGTCGCAGCTTGGATAGCTGGTTAACCTCTCTCTCAATCTGTTTGTCCGCTTTGCCAACGCTTATCCGCTTCACTGCAATTGTATTTCCTCGCCACTGGCTCTTGAACACTCTTCCGTAGTATCCCATGCCAATACGCTGCAATGAAAACTTGTGTGTCAGTGAAAGCCTTTGTGTCTAGCCAGAACTTACCTCTCCCAGTGAGATTTCTTCGTATGGAATCGGAGCCGCATCCATTTCGTATCAATTCGCAAACACGACTGCATATGCCTTATCGGATAACTTTTGGCGACGAACTCTCAAGGGGGACTATAAAGATAAGTTCAGAGCTTTAAGTTATCGGTTTATAATTAAAATATTGGCCCATTTCTTTCTCGTCTACTCCAGAGAGGAGGATCCAAATAGGTGGACTTCACAAAATTGCTTGAACAAATCGCTTACTTGGTGGTTATATATAATAGTAGGTTCGAAATAGCTTTAATGTTTTAAACTTAATCTATAAGTTTAAGAAGTACAATCTGATACCTTTTATACAAATGTTTTCCTACTTTAAGCTTACAATAGTCTGTGTGGAATACGAACTACACTGTAGACTTAGGCCTAATGAAACACATCGAAGATACAGGCACCTCCTTAGTCTTTTTTGGCTATCAAGCCCTGTTTCTTGAGCTGGCGAAGAGCGCACTTGGCCGCCGTGCATTTGGCAATGCGATAGTTACGCCCGATGCCACGGAAGGTGCCCTTGCAGAAGACATCGACGGTGACGCGTACCCGCCGTCCGTCGGCCAATTTCTCCGGCTTGCCAAACTTGGCTGTCTCCGGCTCCAGTTCGAGCAGCTCCCGTATGGGGGACTTTGGCACTGAGTTGCTAAACTGTTCAATTTCCGGGCTCATCATATTGCTGTAAACGTGCCACACGACGTCCAGGGACATGTTAGAGTCCAGGAAGATCGCACCGGCAATTGACTCAAACACATCTCCCAAGGCCTTGGGCACCTCAACGTCCTCGGCATCGTCACACTCCTCCTCAGACAGCAAGTAGTACTAAAAGAAAGGAAACCAATTAGTAATAGAAGTTGCAAATGTTTAACCCTTTTTTACATTTCTTACCTCTTCGCTGATGCTGTGACCATTCTCCTGTTGGATGCGCACAAATCGATCTATGACGTCGTTGAGGCCGGGCGAGAGATGTCGGAAGAACTTGTGGAAGCCATGCCGAACGGCGAGGGAGGCAAAGATTGTGTTGTTCACTAGCGCCGAACGCAGATCGGTCAGAGCGCCGGGAGAGTGCTGTCGGGGATCCTCGTACAGGTGCCGCGTGATGAGATAATCCAAAACTGCATCGCCGAGGAACTCTAATCTCTGGTAGCAGTCCGTAAGACGATTGGGCGTGTAACTGGCATGCGTCATGGCTTGAAGCAAATAAGAACGATCCCGAAAGCGGTATCCCAGAATCTCTTCAAACTCATCAAAGCCACTCAAAAGCTGGTCCAGCTCCTCTGTTGCGTTGGGTGCAAAGTGAAGCAGCGGACTGCGGGGCGTGGGCCAGGCACCATACACTGTGACCATTTTTTCGGCATTTGGCCTGCTGCTTCCCGGTAGACGATCCTCCTTGTTCCCCGCCTCCAGTTGCCTGGTGAAGGGCAGCACCCTTACACCCAGCCAAGCCATGAAGAGAAGAGCTCCGCGGGGTCCGCACTCGATGAGATAGGCTCCAATTAGGGCTTCGACGCAGTCAGCTATTGACTTGTCTGGAATGCTGTGCTGCGACACCAGGTTGTACGGAATGAAACAGCTAAAATCATTGCAGCTGTCGTTCGAGTCGTCAAGATGACCGTTCTGCGGACCATTCTGCTCCAGGCCCAGGGCCTCGGCCTTTTCCCGGACCATCTCGCAGATCTGCACACTGCTCAGGTTCTTGATGTCCAGCAGGTCAGCCAGCTTCCAGTGATGCGTGGGGATCTTGGCCTCGATGAGGGCCTTCTCCAGCTCCTTTGGAACGTAGTAGCAGGGCGGCAGCCAGTTGTCGTGCGGCTCGAACTTTGTGGCTATCATATACTCGCCCAGCCGCTTGCGCCTGCCCAGGCGATACAGATTGAGGTTGGCCACCTGCTTGGAGCGCAGATGACTCAGCTTGCCCTCGTGCACGTTCTCGTAGGTGATGTACAGGTAGGTGGTGATGGCGTACTTGAGGAAAGAGTCACCTATGGTCTCCAGGCGCTCCAAGTTGATGCCGTCGTTGGCATTGGACATGGTGAGAGCTTGTAGAATAATGCTGGGGCTAGGCCCGGGATGGCCAACCAGATCCGGCTGGCGATCGAAGCTGAAGCCCGTTGAGGGCAGAGATGATGATGTTGTCTTCTCCAGCTTGGGCGGATCGTTCACTTTTCGTTCAAACTGCAGTTGCAGCTGTTTGTTATCCAAGTTTAGATGGTGGTGGTCGTTGTAATTGTCGAAACTATCGCCGCATCCCATGACACTGTAGGTCTCCAGTTCGTTCTGGGAGACCCAAT
The DNA here is from genome assembly GCA_035046265.1 of Drosophila bunnanda. Lineage (NCBI taxonomy): Eukaryota > Metazoa > Arthropoda > Insecta > Diptera > Drosophilidae > Drosophila > Drosophila bunnanda. The sequence continues at coordinate 12,748,353 of JAWNOB010000130.1, forward strand.
CTGCGTTCAGTTCAACCAAATCCGATAATTGCAGCTCCTTTTTATCGCCCAACCTTTCTGCCAGTTGTTGCTCCCCCACATAGGGCAGTAGTTGCTTTAGCAGGTTCATTGTCGTATCCTTGCCGACCCTAGTTTCCGAGGAATCGGTACGTTTCAAGTGCAACTCCTGGTTGTGCGGTACCAGCATACCGCAGCTTTCTATCTCTTCCTGGAGCTTGGCTATCGATTGCTCATACTTTCCGCTGGAACAGCCTTCCTTTTGCAGCTGCTCGAAGTTGAAGCCGATCAGAAGGTTCTTGGTCTGCTGATACTGACGCTCATTGGCATTGGTCGCTTGGATTATGGACAGTTGCTTCTGGCGCTTCTCCACATCCTGGGCGGTCTCGATTGTCTCGGCCTCATTTTTGGAGGTGAAGGCAATCCGGCCAGCATCCTCCGCTGCATCGTCATCATCCGAGCTGTAGTTGTGATTCATGTAGTTGAGGGGTCCGCCGTTGTCGTCGTCGTCGTAGCTGGATCCCAGAGAGTTGTCCGAGTCGTAGTAGCTGTAAGCGTTTGGCCTTGCCGTGCCCTTTCCCTTGCTCTTGCCACCCCTTTGCGGCTGACTATGCTTGGCCGTCTTGAAGGCTCCATCGGCATTGCTGACGTCCCAAAAGGTGGGCGAGCCGTACCGGGTCTGTTGATCGCCTGTACAGAACTTGACGTTCGCCGGCAGAACGGGAAGGTGGAAGGCCTCGTCTTCATCATCTTCGTCCTCCTGGCTGTAAGTAGCAATGTCGTCGGCCATATCGTTGGACCAGGTGCCAATCTCAATGAAGTCATCGGCCTCCTGTAGCTTTTGCTCGCCCTCGACGATGAGTTCGTTGGCACTCTTTTCCGCCTTAGGATCGACCTCCGGCTTAGCCGCCTCCTTGGCTGGCACTTCCTCAACGACAGCGTCCTTGCCATTGATCGATACATCTTTTTCCGATTCCCTTTGCTTAGACTCGCGTGACTTCTTCAGCACCTCCGAGAGACTCCAGCCAAAGTCCAGCATGGGCCACTCGAACTCCTCGTCCTCGATCTGCTGCCTGCCCAGTCCTAGATCCGCAGAGACTTGCTTGCGAATATCGTCGGCCAGGAGGAGGCCATTTATGCGATAAAGGATGCAGGGCAGGCACACCGCAGTGCGCCACAACGAGGCTGGAAATGGATGCACTGTGCACAGTTCGGGCACGAGTATTTGCTTCTGCTCCAGATTCTCGCGTTTCGCCCGTTTCGTCTCCTCCGAGCTGGTGGGTAGGGCCACGCCCTTGCGGTTCACGTAGCGTGGCGTCAGGAAGTTTAGGCGAGCACTGGTGTGATCGACGTCCAGCAGCGGCTGCGAGGCATTCTGTATAGTCAGCCCGTACTTCACCAGGTAGTAGTGCTTGAAGGTGCGATAATTGTCGCCCGGGAAGCAGCTGAGCGGCGAGAGATGGGGACAGATCTCGGCCACGTAAAAGTACTGCGGCTGATCCTGGTTGCGATACCACGGCATGACCACTGCATCTTGGAAGCGCTTGGCCTCGAAAGGCTGTGCCTGACGCTCTTCATCGGGCACCGCCCGCGGCATGGTGTTTCCATTGGCCCGGATGAGCTCGAGAAATTGCCAGTCGATTTGCTTGCCGCCTGCCGGGCTCTTCACCGTGGGTACAATAAACACACAATTCTCCGTGGAGTCGGGATCGAAGAGCATGAGGAACTTTTGCAGCCGCAGGACATTGGTGAACGTATAGTTGAGGAAGCCGTTGATGCAGGCGATCTGCTCGCCGGTCAGCACCACACGCTCCTTGGCCAGCTCAAGGGACACCTTCACCTCACCGGAGCGGGTGAATATCGAAAAGGCGCTCAGCTTAGGAATGCGCTTGGTGGTGAGGATGCCGAAGCCCTGCTGGGCATCCTCGGGCGGATAGATCTTGCGGCCACGGGTATTCTGCTCCTCTGGTATGGGACACTGCAGGGTCAGCTGGATGAAGTAAAGGTAGCAGGGAGCACCGGCCTCCGGGCGGCAATCGCAGAACTCGGAGGCAATCCGCTTATAATAGTACTGTCGCCGCTTTGTCGTCCCCGGGCGCGGTTCATCGCTTAGCTGTACGATCTGCTCGTCCTCCGGCTCCAAATCGAAGCATTCCCAGTCCGCCTCCAAAGCCCGAAATCCCTCCTTGCCAATGGGCTGCAGTTGATCGTCCAGCTCTCCGATCCTGTGCAGCTCCGCACAGGCCTGTAGGGCAGCCAGTCTACGAGCCAGGGTTTGTGTGGGCATCGGCAGACCCACAATGTCGTGCTTCAGTGGCGAATTGATGGGCAGCCGGAGGGTGTACTGGAATAGCTCCACGCCCGCTCGATTACTCCGGGCGCATCTCCAGAGAGGCGTAAGCTTCGTGAAGGTGTCGCTCGGCAGGCGGGCGCAGTACTTGTTGACTAAGGCTATGGCCGTTCCGAGATCAACGTTGGCTCCGGTCAAGAGATGCGGCTGGGGCCTATAGGCGGCCAGGCAAGCGCTGAAGCGGTCTGCCTCGTTTTGCTCCTGTTCCGGAGGCTCCGTATTGGCACATTTTGAGAGTAGCATCTGCTCGATCTCGCGATACTGCGCCATTTGGTGGACCAAGTCATTTGTGGTTTTGGCCAGGAGATCGACGGGTGTTTCCTGGGGCTCCTCCTCTGGTGAGGCGTCGGCGCCAAACTGCTGCTCGTCTGGGTTAGACAGCGTGCACTGAAAGCACTGCCTGGGCTTCCGTTCTACGCTACTGTCACTCGGCGTTCTGTTGCTGAGGCATACAGCCTCATCGCTGGAGTTACTGGTGTCCAGTAGTGCAGTAGGCGGAGATTCGTCCTGGATCTCCTGCAGCTTGATGTCGCAGGCCGTGGGAGGCTGTTTGCTGAATACTTCGGGATTGAGGATCTTCACTGTACCGCGGGCTGTCCCAAAAGTAAAGGGATCAGAGCCCAGCGAGTTTGGCATTGCAGAATCATCCGAGTCGCTATCGCCCTCCATTCCATCTCCTGTCCCTGTGGCGCCGCAAACGAAACGATGACTTCGATCACTCAGCTGCACGGAGCCAACGGAGGGGTTTTTGTAACTGGGAGCCACCAAAATGACGTGATAGGCGGGAGCGGCACGGGCACGTCCCTTGCACTGAACGTAGCTGCGGTAGGTGGTGGGTGGATCCCAACGAACCACCAGATTGCACTTGGGCACATCGATGCCCTCCTCCAGCACCGAAGTGCCGATCAGAACGTTGCAGTCATGCATGCGAAATCGCTTGAGGACCTCCTCCTGCCGCCGGTGCTCCAACTCGGCCTCCTTGGGCTCCGTGGTGGGGTCAGCTACCCGGTCTGTGGTATACTGGCATCGCAGGAACTTGAGATCTGGGTCGCGCCTGCCCATCTCCGCCAACAGCTCGAAGAGCACGCGCGCCGTATGGTTCTGGTTGCAGTAGATCAGCGCACAGAGCGTGTCGTTTCCGTCAGTTTGATCACGGTGATGGCGCCTGGTGTATACACGTCGTCGTGTGCGCGGTTGGGAGCTGGATCCGGAGGATGCGTTACCGGACTTCGCTCTCGCCTGGCCAGGGGCTGTAGCACGAGCGTGTGAGGCCTTGGGCAGTGGCTTGTCGTGCGTTGAACTAAGAATCTGTTCCAGATTAGCCACCAGGGCTCTGGTTTCCGTTGGCTGCTGATCTAGCTGGTCCACCACGCGGCACTTACTCTCCAGCACGTGCGACAGCCGGTTGAAGTCAGCCTGGTCCACCTGGTGCCGCATTTTCCGTAAGCCGTCCGTCTGGGTGCGTACCTCCTCGGGCTTGAAGCAGCGCAGCGTCTGCAGCAAGCGTCGGACCTTTGGGCTGGAGTAGCGCTCGATGGTGGGACGTGAGTCGCCACCCGCACCCTGTTGCTTCTGGAAGGTGTAGTCGCAGAGAGCGTGCAGCTGGATGAGGGCCGTGCTGACCAGGCAGTAGAGCAAGTAGTGACGCTCATGCGGAGTCTTCACCTTCAGCTTCTCATTGCTCTGGTAAAAGTGATGAGCGGCACGCTGGGTGCACCAAGGTCCCATCTCGTGCAGCACGGCCAACAGCGAGTCTATCACGTTCAGTGGCTCCAACTTGGGGTCTGGTATATCTGGTAATGGAAGAGAGAAGAAACGCTATAAGTTTTAAATTCATTTTAAGAAGCCAATACCCACCCTTCAGCTCATCCATAAACTGGTCCATCCCGTAGATCTCGTAGGGGTCGTAGCGGTGGTCCATCAGGAAGGACTTGTGCGTGTTGAGGACATCGGCCAGCACAAACGAGAGCTCGTCCATCTCGAAGGGCGCGCACTGAACGATGTACTCGTGTGGACGGGAACAGTAACGCAGCACCGTGACAATGTCGCTTGCCGTCTCGATCTGGCAGAGCACCTTCTGCTCCAGTGTGGCCAGCATAGCGCTTAGTTGCTGCAGTTCGCAGCCGGCGCTGTGGAGCGGTCCAGCCAGTCCCAGGATACGCGGTCTTTCCGCCGGAGCGGCCGGCAGGATATACTCTTCGAAGAGCGGCAGTATCCGCTGATAAACGGCACTGTCGTGGCAGTCCTCCAGCACAATTAAATCCACGCTGCTCAGCGGCAGTTCACCACCGGAGAGCAGGCTGATAAAGCTTTCGGGCCGCAAGATGAATACATGGTAGTCCGTCCAGCAGTGAGCGAGGGGAATCTGCATGTCCGGCTGCTCCTGCCAAACCCGCAGGTCCGTAAGGTGGGTGAGCATCGTGTAGATGCTGGCAGGCTCCTTATCGTTGCCCACCTGGCAGCTCAGGTAGACACTTACCTTGCCATGACGGCGACCGCGGCGAGAGAACTCCTGCAGCAGCTTGAGCGCGATAAACTCCTTGGAACTGCGGTGGCCCAGGCAAATGATGGTGTTGCGCTCATAGGCGGCGGCCAGCAGCTCGACCTGGAAGTCGCGCGGCGTGAAGACGGTGGTGTGTAGGTTGTTGTCGCACCAGTGAAACGCCATTGTGCTGGCGCTGGCCCACAGAAAGGGGAATGGCGAGTCTCGGTAGGATTTCTGCAAAAATTTTCAGATTTGGAGCGCCGGTTAGCTTCCAGCATGCTGGTGTGACCGTTTCGCGGTCTTATGAAAGCCATGCTTTTATAGAACCATATTCTGTTAGCGACCTTCGGTCACACTGCGTTCTTGTTTCGAAATTAATTTGCGCCGGGTTTTACGTGAATTTACGAGAATTTCAGCAAACTGCTGCTATATAGATATTCAGAGCAGATATCTGTATAAATATAGCTCTATCACTTGTTATTAAAGTCATTTCAATGCGACGTTCGAAGGCGCCTTCAGTGCGCCTGGCCGCCAAAAGAGCATCTGGGCAACCACATCCCTTAGAGGAACAAGAGGAACCGCCGTGCTCATGGCCGAGCATTTCTCCGCAGATGGAATGGGGTTATTCCAAGAGCTATGAAAGCCCAGGTCTCCGGGAACTGAAGCCGGGCGAAAACCCGCTCAGAGAAAGCCGCATCTACCATGTGCTCTGGCGGAATCAAACCACCAAGAAGCACAAGATCTGGACTGGCAACGGAACACTAGTGGTCACCGGATCGAAGATGACTCTAAAGGATGATTCAGGCCTGGTTGTAGACACTGCAACGTGCTTTAAACCGCAACAGATCAAGGAAAACGATCAACTGCAGATCGGCAGCAGAGATGTGGAGGTCCAGGAGGAGTTCAAAAACGTTGAGGAGTGCGCGGCACAACGCAAGCTGGAAATTGCCAACTGGTGCAAGAAGATAGATGCCCAAAATGGGCATGTGGACGACACTGTGTCACCTCCGCTGGTCAATTTACCTTTTAGATCACACGTGCTCAATAAGAGGATGCGGCAGGGAAGTCCCACAGAGGTCCAGAACGGCTTCAAGACCGGCCATGAGTGTCCGGCCCAACGTAAAATGGAAATTACAAGCAGGAGCCAGGAAACCAATTTTACTTTGCCAACTCCATATCGAAGTATTCGCTCGGAAAGTCCATCGGAGGCGGTGATTCCAAATCCTCATTTGTCATATAATCAAATAGAATATTTGTGCCTTTTTGCTCCAGCCGAACTTCAGGAGAGAATACTACACTTCCTAGAAGAACATAGTGATGGTCAGGATCAATCACTAGTCCTGGACATGGTTGACGAAGTCTGTGACCATCCTGTGCTTCTGAAAACCAGAGTTAACCAGCCTGATAGCTTGGAGCTGATGCAACTGCTGAAGCCTCTTTTGCCGCCGTGGACAGAAATGGGTCTCTACGACTCGGCCAAGTTCGAGTTTGTGCATTTAATGCTGGACGATTTGGTGGTGGAGCGGGGCGAGAAATGCTGCATTGTGGCCAATAGTCAGGATTGCTTGCGCCTTGTAATGGGATACTGCCAAAACTGGGATATATCACACGTACATTTGGATGATGAGAATCAAGTGTCTTCGTTTAATCAAGAAGGGAATCCTGGGTCACCCATGGTTGCCTTGGCACTGACAAGCCAACTGCCAGGGATCCGATCTCTCCGCTGCAAATACCTTATTATTTATAACCACAATGCTAGGCAGGCAACTAATCATTTCCTGTCAGCCGACACGAAAATATATACATTGGTTACATCTGGAGGTTGCCCAGAGGAGAAGGCGTTTTATAGAAGCTTAGGTGTCCATACTGGTGATACGACGAAGGACCTTGAAAACTACAGATGTATGGAGCCGCCATATACCAAAGAGTTTCTGCAAGTATGCTTGCTTTTAAGTTTTAATATTAAGTTTTTTTTTTAAATTGTTACAATTTAATTGCAGGTGGCGTGTATTCCTGATAGCCTGGAAAGCTTACAACGTATTTATTTAACCAAAAATAAGACCTGAGTACAATAAAAATGAATTAATATAAATGAAATAATGTATATTTCACTTCAAGTAATCAAAAGTTAAACAAAGAAATTAAATACTTATTTCAAAACTTCAGTAGTAATACCTCTTTGGAAGTTGTAATCATGGAATGTTATGCATATCCTTAGAAAGTTATTTTAAATTAAAAATATTTTGCAGTTTATCGAAGCGAACCGAATAGTTGTTGGATTCTTGACAGTGAACAATTTCGTTGCAGGTGACGGTAGAACCCACAACCAGATGCTCCTCTAGGCGCCTGATCTGCTCAGCGGTAAGGTTTTCTGGTGAACCTGTATGGAGGGACAATGGCAGATTATTTTTTAAATTAAAATACTATTACAGTTCTATCGTTTACCAATTAAATCCAGTTCAGTGGTCAACACTGGGAACTTAAACTGTGGTGGATACGGACGTATGTCGCTCACATGGATAGGTACAATGTTGCCGTAATCTAGGAACAAAATGCTGGGGTATCCATCGCCCACCAGCTCCATCGAAAGACCCCGGCACCACTTGCCCTCGTATTTGGCTACGCACAGTTCATCTTTCCTGAAGTTAAGAGAGAGTTTCATGAATAATGAAGAGTCTTCAAGTAAACATAAACTTACGGTGGAGCGTAGAATGAACATGTGGTGCTTGACGATTCGCCATAAGCCTGCATGTCCCTTTGTATTTTGGTGACTTCATAGGACAGATCCTTGAGCGTGCAGTAAATGAGACCGCATTTCAGAAGAGTGTTGTCCATCACAACCAAGTCGATGTTCTTGCCAGTGGGCAAGTATATATGTGGAAGATACTAAGCCAGAATAATCAAACGAGAGCTAAAGCATTGAGTTATTGTTTACTTACATCCTCTTTGAATCCCGGATCCGACAGCGGAGGTACAGTTGGCGATGTGATAGTCTTGAGCAGACGATTCAGGCTACCATTCTTATAGACGTCGTTCAGCACAGCAACCTGGATGTTCTTAACAGAGTCGTACTCCTTCTTCGAGTACTTCAGTTTATACACCATCACCCCACTCAGCTCGTACATCGCTTCCCTGATATTGGGGCTCATGAAGCACTTGGGAACTCCGCGTAACTGCACTGCAATCGTATAGCACGGTAAGCCCGCGAGATAGGGACTACATTGATAAAGGTCTTCCAACTTTAAGACCTCAAGGTTCCCGAAATCGATGCACACCACATAGATGTCCTTTAGATTGTCAACATTGATCACCATGGCACGGATTATTTCGGTCTCGAACTTTACGAGAACCATTTGTCCAGATTTCGGCAGAGTGTCGAGCCTGGCCGACGCTTTGCCCTCCATCATTACTTCAGTAAGGACTCTAGTGTAGGCGACTTCGTCATGGAGCGCAGCGGAGCGCACATAGCAGACATTTGTCTGTTGGAATGCGGTGATCTTAACCTTAGAGCCGGACGGTGGCATTTGAGGCTTTGGGAACTTGCGCCTACTTCCAACGCTATCACCAAGGTCGAGTTCTTTGCCGGTGCCACAGCTCTCTTGGTGCGCCTTGCTCACATTATCGAAGCATTCCTCGTTGCAAAAGGGCATACTGCAGACCTTGCAGCACACGTCCGTCCAATTATGACAGGTCACACACTCACGCAGCCCTATTTTTTCGATTATATGGCTTAGGGTATTAATGTCTTCGTCCTTCGTGCTGTCCTCCGCGGCAACAATAGATCTAAAAAAGACGGATGGATGTAACAGATAAACAGAACAGGGACCGTGGGAATGCCTACATTTTTCGGGATCTTCCCGAAAGATAGTGTACAGTGCACTTCTCCATTTGCTCCTCTTTGAGCACATAGGCGCCATGCCGTTCCAAGGCAAACTCATACTTGACATACAGGTAACGCCGATCAGGGTCGTTGATGGCCAACAGTGATCCCTTGACGGCGTAATCCGCCTTCGTCAACAGCGGGGGCTGGATAAAGATTGGATGCTTTTGACTGCCGGTTGAGGTACATATCCTTCGCAACGAGAGATTCACTTCGGTTCGCTCAGTGATTGAGGGATTCGGACCAGGATCTGCAGCTGCAGCTGCTGGTATACTGTCAATCTTCTCCGGCGGTGGCCTGTGGCGACCGCGTTGGCAATTGATCAAGGATGGGTTGCGCTCCACTTTCGCTTTCGCAGCCTCGAAAGAACTGCAAGGGGTAATAAGTAAATGAGTCTTACTGACACTATTTCATATTTCAACCTACCCAATGTTTTTAAAGTAGACAAAGAAAACTCGCGACATTGGACGATATTCCAGGTCCAGGATTAGATCTCTCCCAAAGAAGCATGTAAGCATATTTTCCGTGACAAAGTCTGAGATTTTCTGCACCACCAGATACGGGTATTTCTGCTGCTTCACACTGCGGGCTTTTTTTTCCGCCTCAATGGTGTCCTTGAATGAAACAGAGTGCGGCCTGACGGGGGCAGGTGCCTCCTCGATCATATTCTGGCACTGATCGTTGATATATTCATTATTGAAGTCCTTGGCCATGGGATTCCAATCGGACCACTCCTCCGGGCTAAGCGCCATCGTTCCGCCTTATATTTTTACTCGTTGGAAATCTGACACCTAAATTCGAGTCGATCGCGTGCTTTTGGAAGAGGAACTGCCAACTCGCTGTAAAAGAAATTATCCTCGACGGCAGGACCAATATATAATAAATATCCTACTATAAGAATATGCTTTACAGATTTAATATACTTTTAGTATACTACGGTTGTTTTTATCAGTTTATAAGCAAATCTTTTGAACAATAACGCCTTTTGAAAGAAAGATAATAAACCTATCGACAATTGGTTTATAATCGATAACGCGTGTTCCAGTGTGTACATATTTCGAAAAAAAAAAACCAAGCGGTACATAAAAAATTGTAAACAATCCGGAAAATTTGCTTAAACTTAAGAAGAATGGTTAAAAACGAGACAAACTTTGTGGTGGAGCGCATCATGGACAAGCGCATCACCAGCGACGGCAAGGTGGAGTACTTCATCAAGTGGCGTGGCTTTCCGTCGACGGACAACACCTGGGAGCCGGAGGAGAACTGCGACTGTCCGACGATGATCCAGCGTTTCGAGGAGTCCCGGGCCAAGTCGAAGAAGCGCGGCGAGAAGAAGCCCAAGTGCGAGGAGATCCAGAAGCCACGCGGATACGAACGCGGTCTGGAGCTGGCCGAGATAGTGGGCGCCACGGATGTCACCGGTGGCATCAAGTACCTTGTGCGCTGGCAGTACTGCGATGAGTTCGACTTGGTACCCAGCAGCCAGGTGTCGGAAAAGGATCCGCAGATGCTGATCGCATACTACCAGAAGATGGCACCGTATACGCGCCACATAGCGAAGCGTATGAAGGGCGTGCCGGAGGAGCTGCGCTCGGTGGCCTCGCGCACAAGCTACCCGCCCGTTACCAGCGTTCCCGTGGAAGTTTACCAAGAGGTAAGCCAGGAACAAGATCAGGCAGCTGAACAGTACAGCATGGCCATGCCCGTCGATCAGGTGCCACAGCATCACACCCCTATGGACCTCGCCGACGACCCCAACCTGGGAAACGTAGCAGTTTCCTATTCCATTCCGGTGCCAGGTGTTGGTCACATCGGTATCGATGTGCCCATGACTGACACTCAATAAGGACACAATCGGACTCAACGGTTCAATATTTACTCTTAGCCTTAAATTATTTCTATGTAAAGCTATCTAAAACCGATGGGCTCATCCAGATTGATGTAGCCCAACTGTCCGGTGCGGAAGAAGTGTATAAACTTTCGTGCGGCCGCCAATAAATTGGTCATCACCTCCACCCGTCCGTCGTACTGTTTGACCTTGTGGAACAGCTCCTCGCGGTGTGCGTACTCCGCCAGCACGGCACTGATGTTGTCGCTGGGTCCGGAGCTGAGGGACAACAGTTCTACGTAATTATAGCGTTGATGGCGATTCAGCCAGTAGAGCAGATAGTCCGCTATGAGATCCTCGCCCACGATGTGATCCGGTAGGCAGCCTACCAGAGCCAGTTTCATGCCCATCTCGTCGTCTTTGATGGAGGGTTGCAGTATACCGGGTGTATCGATCATGTAGACTGGTGGGTTCTCCTGGATCTTGATGCGTTCCCCGACGGCTCGGGTGATTCCCGCTTCCGCTCCCACCCGAGCGGCACTCTTTTTCTTCAGGTGCACATTCCGTAGCACGTTGATGATGGAGCTCTTGCCCACATTGGGCACCCCGATGATCATGATATTGTGCTCGGCCGCCTGGGTGCGATTAAAGCGACTGCTCTCGCCCACAAGTCTAGTGGCCAGTGGGAGGATGTCCAGCACGCCATGGTTTCGCTGATCCTTGCAGTTGGTGAACAGGATGTGCTTGAGTCCAGGCTGCTGCGACCTCAGCTGTTGCAGCACACTTCTCTGCTGCTTTGCTCCCAGGAGATCGACTTTGTTCAGCACCAGAATGTGCGGTTTAACGCCACTTCCTGAGTAATCCAAAGGATTGAAGAAGTTTCTTTTGGCAAGTAACTCAATTGATGAACTCACCCGTTATGGTGTCAAAGAACTGTGAGTTCCTACCCGCCAGCGGGATGCGTGCATCATGGATTTCCACAATACAGTCTATCGTTCGCAGTTTTTGTTGAATTTGCCGGATGCCCTTGGTCATGTGGCCTGGGAACCAGTTGACTCGTTGCGTGGCCGGCACCCGAAACGCGTTACGGAAGGGATTCAGCTGCGCTGCCATGACACGGAATCCGTATAAAGCAAAGGATAGTATTAAAAACAATGTAAAAAAATACACAACAGCTGTTATGTGCGACGTAATCACCGGCATGTAAGGTCACACTGGCAATTTGAATTTGTGTTTATAAAAATGTATGTATTTGTTTTAAATTAAACTTTTGACTTGACTACCCGTAATATAATTGCACAGCTCTTTTGTTGGATACCTCCACCAAGTCTGGCTCTGGTTGAACCTGGTAGGTGAGCAGCTGCGCGTATTCCTGGAGCAACTTCCGCCAGTAGCACTGCACATCCTCCATTCGTAGATGTAGCCAGACGAACTCATGACCTCTTTCGGCAATCTCCTCCGCCAAGTCATCGTGCTCACGGAGATAAATCATTAGATCCGCCAGCTCCTCAACATCGGCATCGCTAGCTAGCGGAACGTAGTGCACCCAAGGCTTCAGTTGGCTGTAGAAAAACTCCTGCCACTGGTCACCCACGTGGATTACCAGCGAGCGACAGAGCAGGATATGCCGGAGCCGGAAGCTGGCAGCCACGCCACGGAAATTGAACAGGTACTTGTACTGGCAGTGCTCGTCCAAAGGTATCTCTTCGGCGGGATCAGCCCCGAGCGTATGCGCACCGGATTCGCCAACCACATGCACCGTGTACTGGGCATCGACCAGGTCTGGAGACCTGCGCGAGAGCAACACCAGATTATCGCGCTCTGGGGAAGATCGTGAGCCCCGAAAAAAGCCCTTCGAGAGCTTCGAATTCCAGGGTATCCTCGCTGCTGTGGCTGCCATATGCTGACGCATCCAATCCCAGCGACCAAGGCCATGTGGATAGTCCTGCAAGATCGGCTCATAGACGGTCCAAAATGACCATGCCGGACACATAATGTCCAAATACTGCTCGGTGATCGAGTACGAGAAGACGGGGCCACTTAAACCCGATAGAAAATGAATTTGCGGCCAGTCTCGCACGTTAAGAACGAATTCCAGGTCCGGCAGATCGACGGCCATATCCAAGAGCAGTTCCTCCACACTATCACACCGCCTGGGATGGGAGCAGTTCTCCTGACGGTAGATTCGTCCACGAATTACCTTGTACAAGGTGCCGAAACGTTTGGACTCCTTTATCATGACCGGTGTGATGCCGTTACCCTTATATGGCTCCAAGTTCTTTCGGATGATCTGGAAATGGCACAGACAGTTCGGATCACCGGGCTCACATGGTCGATAGTCCGCCAAGGCTTGCAGTATATACGGAACAAAGTCATAGCTAACTGGTAGATTAAGAATATTATATTATTATCCATTTAGATAAAGACAATTTCTTACTCTTGGGTTCAACGTATTGCGACAGTGCGGAACACTTTTCCTCCACTGCGGTGAGGGCTTGTGGAGCACAGCACAGAAGCAGGGCTCCCACGAAGAGTAATCTCCTCTGCAGGGTTGACATCGTCATAATTTTGTTAATGTTACATGGTTTTCCAAATACTTTTTATAAAATGTATGTTTTTTTTAAAACGTAAGAAACTGAAAATTGGCTCATAGTAACCTTACTTATTCCTATATAGGATTTTCTTTTAGTATAAAATAGAATTGATGTTTATAGGAGATTCTGAGCTTAATACCCGAGACATATATTCGATAATCGGAATGCTTGTATAAATTAGTGAAATCACAAAACGGCGTTAAAAATCTGTAAGTCAATTACAGTTCATCCTTTCCATTGCCAATATGGATAAGGTGATCTTCTGGTTGGACCTCATAGTTGAGTAGCTTTACATAGCTTCTTAGCAGTTTTCGCCAGTAGCATTTGATGTCCTTCATGCGCAGATGCTGCCAAATGAAGTCGTATCCTCGCTGAGCGATTTCCTGAGCAAGGGCATCGTGTTTCCTAAAGAACAAAAGCATTTCCTCGTATTCCTGCTGGCTAGGATAGCTCTTAAGTGGGACGTAGTGAACCCATGGCTTCAGTTGATCGTAGAAGAACTCCTGCCACTCATCGCCCACATGGAAGACTAGCGACTTGCAAAGGAACAAGTGCTTAAGACGAAAACTGGCAGCCACTCCGCGGAAATTAAACAAGTACTTGTACTTGCAGTGATCCTCAAAGGAGACCTCGTCGGCTGCCGGCGCATCCAGTGTGTCCTTGGGTGACTTCCAGCCTTGGTTCTTAGTGTACTGAGCCTCTACCAGCTCCGGACTTCGCCTTGAGAGGAGGATAAGGGAATCCCGCTCGTCGGAGGTGCGTGAGCCACGAAAGAAGCCGAGTTCTCGCTTCTGCGACCAGGGAATGGCACCTGCTCGCTTCTCCAGCTTATCGCGCATCTGATCCCATCGTCCGATGCCCCGAGGATGCAGCTTAGTCGCTGGTCCTCCGGCCCAGAAGGTCCACGCCGGATACATGATGTCGCGGTATTCCTTAGTTTTGGAAAACGAGAACACTGGACCTTTGGCACTGTTGCCCCAGGCGGAGTTCAGCTGGGGATAATCCCTTGTGTTTACCACCAAGTCCATGTTGGGTAGCGTCGCCACCAGCGGTAGGAGAAAGTGCTCTATGCCCTGGCAGCGGGCCGGAAACATGCAGCTAGGATCCCGGTACAAGCGATTCTTATACACCTTGTATTTGGTGCCGTATCTCGCTGAACTTTCGATCATTTGCCGGGTGACACCTGTTGACTTGTAGGGTGCCAGATCCCGCTTTAGAACTGCCGCGTGGCAGGTGCAGCTGGCATCCTCTGCATCACTGCTGCACGGCTTATACCCGGCCACTGCCTTCTCGATCTGCCGACGTATCTGGAAGCTAACTGAATTGTAGAAATTTGGTTAAAAGTGAAGGTAAAGTCGGCAACAAGTTGCTCACATTCATCCTGGTTTTTGTCCACGGATTCACTTTGGCTACAGGATTTATGGTCAGGGCTACACAGACCCTCGTCTTCCGCAGTTGTTTCACGTCCAAAACTTACTAATAATGCTAATATTAAACTTTTTAAGATCATTTTGTTTTGGTAAACAAATTTCTGGCCGGCTTCAATTTGTTTAATATCGATAAACGAGGTGCAGCTGGTCAGACTAAATCGAGTAAAATTGTTATCTACACGAGTAAGATGTAAAATGACCAAAGATTGAAAAAAGGCGCGAAAATGGTCACACTGACAGCTGAAACCATCTTTTCCTCGAAAAGAAACTATATTTATTGATACTAAAATGAATGCGAAGTTGTTTGATATTGAAATAATATTTATTAATATTTATGATTATATAGCTAAAGACAAATAACCAAAACAAAAACAATAAATGATCAAAACACGATAGTTTCGATAGTGCTCCCATATTTTGCAAGCATCGATGCATCGATGTTTTCATCGATGTTTTTTCACCTCTAACAAGAAACGTCGAAAGTTTTCTCCGTGTTAATATTAAATAAAATAGCCAAATTACTAACGAAAATATATCAAAACGACGATTTGCAGTCTGCAAATTATGCGTGCGGCACCCAGTGCATACGAAAACACGTAGACCCAACGAACGCGAGTGTTTAGACCACCTGCAGCAACAACAACCACACTGCACATAATTTACACGAAATAATTTGCAAAAACCAACCAAACCAACAACAAAAGACACCGCGAAAGGGAGTTGACATAACTGCAAAAGTAAATTATAATAGGCAGTGTGGTGGTGAAAAGTAATTTTGGCAACGAACGCCTGCCCTGCCACTGAAAGGAAAACTGCAAGCGCCAATCGGAGTGGGAGTGGCACTTGCGGAACAGGAGGAGGCGAAAGAAAAACACACACACACACACAGCTCCGAATACCCCCAAATGTTGTTTTGTTGAGAGGCAATTGCCAAAAAGCAACACAACTCTGCTGAAAAAGGTAATTTCATCTGCGTCTGTGCGTAATATTTATTGTTTTTTTTTTTTTGCGAGACTGAGTGTGTGTGGGTGTACTACGTGGGCGCTTGCCAACGTGTTTGTTTGTGTGTATGCGAATAACAGTTAATTGAGCCCTCATCGATTTTTGATCCCAGGCATATTGTTGTTGCCGCTCATTATGTGGCTGCTGCAAAAGCAACTTAAATTCATTTCACCTCACGATCGCCGCGCCAGATAAAACCGTTGGAAAAGCTGCCAGCCGTCGTCATTAAGTTGATTTGCTGCCGCCTGATGCTGGTGCTGGTGCTGTGATTTAATTTACCCATTCGCTGGCATTTGGATCGCTTTCGAACTCCAGTTTCCTCTATTCCGTCCCATTGCCATTCCAAATGGGTTTCTCTCTGCCGCCGGATTTGATTTTCCTTGCCGAAAATCGTATCGCTTTCGTTTTCACATCGGACCGCGTCAAAATGTAGTTTGTTTTTATTTTGGGCCGCGACCTAGGGTCGTACTAAGACCCTACCTTCCATCACTTCCCCCCCTGAAGTCCATTGCGAGCACCTGACTAATTAGTGTCGAGTTATTAAGTTGATAATTATCGCTAGCCATGAGCGAGGTTCGCGACAGGAGTTCCTTGCAACATAACAGGAAATATGTAGGAATGACTTCATATAGATCAACTTTATTTCTCTATTAATACGATCTTTATATTACTATAAAAAGTAACTTGAAATTTAAACTTTTTAATTGTCAACTATATTCAATTGAACTCCCAAAAATCTCATTTATTTTTAAAAGTTTAAATCCGCTAAACTGCCAAATCTGCTGCCAAACTGGTTACTCTTTTATAAAGAAATTATAACCTGCCTCAGTTTATGGAAGTTAATTATATTAACAACTTAAATTAGGACAAACCCGATGTATGTAGGAAGTTTGCCTGCAGTTGTTTATTTCAGTGACTAAGAAATAACTCGGCTACCTTTGTTGTCTTTTCGTTAAACTCGTTTCGGACACCGTATTGAAATACAGAAATAACAAAAAATAAGAAAACATCAACAGTAATCCGAGCTTGACGCTGGCAAAAAGCTTCGCTTTTGTTTATATACATAGCGTCATAATCAAGCTTCGGCCTCTGAAGTCACACGTAAATCTCTGCGATTGGGCTCGACCTCAGCCGCGTCTTGGCGTACAATTTTCCAATCAATGGCAGCGGCGGCTGCTCCCCTTGATTCTTGGGAGAAAAACTACAACTCATTTGCATTTCAATGGCGTGGAACCCCGTGCACGGAGTTCTTGGGGGCCCCCTAATGACCCCCGATTGATTTCCATTTGGGCAACCTTTCTCGTTTGTGTAATGCCGGAAGTCGTTATAAGTTATAAATTCTGATATCATGAAGATATCGTGTAGATAAAAGCGTTTGACTGTTTGCCAACTGACTTCTGCCGGTTGGTCTGCAACTGCTGGCCAGTGGCCGTCCACCTCTAACAGCTGCCATTAGGCGGTAGGCACGCAGTCTGGCACAATGAATTATGTATTCCTTTGGGCAGGCAATGTCTCAACCCCCGCCCAAAACCACCCAGTTGTACTCCCAATCCCAATCCGCCCCCGGGTTGCATGCCTAACCCAACCAAAATGATTCATCAAAACCTGGCGTAGGCAGTTTATGCAGATTCCCTACCTTTATGTCCGCCAAATGGCTGTAACACATTTTCATTATGCTCTGCTCTGCTCTCGCTCTCCCATTTCCAGCCGCTCGCATTTTACCAGCACTTCCTGGCTGGCAGTGCGCCTGCGCATTGGAAAACCGCTTTTCCAGAGCGGCAACTTGTACCATGAGGTGTGTTTTTCGGTTGCCAGGGATGGGGACCATTGCACAGTTTCATAAAAAGCATAAATAAAGAAGTACCAAGTCTTGATTATATTGGTACCTAAATCTAGATACCGCTTAGTACCCCCAAAGAAAAGAATACAAAGTAATGCAGTACAGTTTTAACCTGGAAAGCAAATTGGCTTTATAATTTTCCCATTTGCCCCGTCTTGTTAATTCAATTGGGCACACTTTCTTTCGATGATAACTGAAAGTTGGCTACCGTGAAAAGTATATATCTTAATTCGCTGCGCATTGCATGTCCAGTTGGTTTTATCTTTTTGGTATTCTTTTTCTCTGCTCTTGGAACTGGCAGCCCGTAAATTGTTTGGTTACCATATTGCGTGTTCGCTGATTGACCGCCACTAGATCATTAGCTCATCTGTGCGCGAATGTTAGGTAATTGGCTAATACGATACTGCAACTATATGTATGTCGGCCGATGTCTGATTGTGTCATTAACCTCGGAACGGGTTCTCTGCGCTGGTAGTTGGAAAAATCATTGCGTTTAGCGGCGCGGCTAATCAGCATAGAATGCGGATCGTCTTGGAAACGTCAACCCCCAAGGAAACCAGTTTCCTCCACGGTTGCCAGTTGTGTTTGGGCGCATGCGTGACCGATCGTTGCTTTGGGTTTACTTTGTTCTCCCCTCGACTTGTTTGCTTTTCGGTTATTGATCGCAGAGCGCACGATTCGATTTTCCGTCCGCTTATCAACACGCACACACCGCCGCGTAGAGCTAAGTACTCGGGAACTAGTCATGGACTGTGTGTCATGCTATCAGCCGGAGCACAGTGCTCCAGTTTTGCTGAGTTGCAATGGCGCTCTCTCTCTGAATATCTGAGTATCGCTCGACCGCCGGACATTGCCGCTTAGGATACCCTAACAGGGAGTCTATCATTTCAGTTAAGCCTTTGGGGAGAAACATACAAATTATAAACTTCTTGCTCAGTGCACTTTGTAACTATAGAAGAGAATGCTCTTTTTAAAAGATGAGTTACTTTCTAGGTATCTATTTGTTACGATTCGAAATTTACGAGTAAAATGTGTACTTTCACAGTATTTGAAATTATAATATCCAGAAACTATAAATGCTATACGTTCTTGCTTCTGATGTGAACTGTTTTAAATTCATTATTGATTATTTAATTTCATTATTTTGATATATGTATGTATATCTAAATTGGTTTATATACTGTCTAAAAAAAACATAGGAAAGATAGCCATAACCTTTTAGGAAATTTAAATTTTGGTTTCTTATTACAAACTTTAATTTGGGGCGACTTCCGCAATTGCAAATAATAATTTCCGCTCAACTTTTCTAATTTGGCTAATGAATAAATTAAGTAAAGAAATAAAGTAAGCTAAAATATATAGTTTTCTTACAATTCTACAAACTATGAATATTTATTATAAATATTTATTCTTTCGAATCGTTGTAGGTTATCAAGATTTGTTATTTATTTTACTTATTCGTTGTGTCTGACTTTTGGGTCTTATAGATAAGGCCTCACTGAAGATATTTCTGTTGGATATTGTATAAATCTAATAGATATTTTTGAAAACAATATATTTCCACCTTTTTAAAACATTATTTCTGTATTTTATAAGGAATACCGTTCAGCTGGTCTTTCGTTTTCTGTATATATTAGCTTTTGTAACACCATCTTTTGGTATTTCAGTTAGATTTTGTATAGATCTTATAGATGTTCTTAAAAACAAGGTATTTTCATTTGTTTGGGATATTATTTTTTTAATTTTATAAAGAATACAGTTTAAATAGACTTTATTTTGCTGCATTATTAGTTGTTGCTCCACAATCTCCTGGTTTTTCAGTTAGATTTTGTATAGATCCTAAAGATTATCTTAAAAACAAGGTATTTTCATATTTTTGGGATACATATATATTTTTTTAATTTTATAAAGAATATATATTATAAAGAAGACTTTTATTTATTGATTTTCCTGTACCACAATCTGCTGGAAATACACTATTTCACTATAATTTGTTTCTGTGTCGGAAAATCGGTGGCCACTGCCACTATGCCTATGCTGCGCGGACAGGCGGAGTGAGAGCGTGAGAGCATGAGCACGAGCGGAGCGCGTCCAAGTGAGCCACAAAGCGACGCCACACATCGCCATCGACGGTCGACGACGACGCTGCTGCTCGCTGGCCTGAGTGGAGTGACTTGCTCGTGGTTCGGTCGGAGGAAATCGCCTTATCGTGTGTATCCCCCCGTGGAATTCGAATTTGAATTTGAATTCTTTATTTCTGCGTTGCCCAAGTCGCTTTGTTCGAGTCCGCGTACCATAAAAGCAATTGTAAAGACTTGCCTTTGCACGCGACTAATTGCCAAATCGATAAGTCCTGGCCCAGAGGCAAGGGAAACTCACCACACCCACTTGGCCCGAATGCCATCTCGCGCAGGGAAAGGGCCGTGTGCCTTTCCATTTCCAGTTTAGTGCGTGGAGTGCATTTCGAAATCATTTTTGTGTGAGAATTTAGTTAAACTCGGTGGCTGGCCTGCCTAGTGTTTTTTAGTGCTTAATAAAATTGTCTATTGTTTACGCTTTGACGCTGGAATAACAAAGGCTGCAAAAGTATCCAACGGATACCAGTCTAAATACACTTGATACGAGGGATTTTCCACCTGGATCTGACGCAAAATTAATGTTTGGAAAAGGTAATTGCCGTTTTCATCAGCGAATTTATCTGCCCAAGGCGGCCACCAGTTTGAGTTTGTTTTGGAAAATCGATTTTCACAACGAGAGCGAGCTGCTCTCTTTGCCGCCTCTCAGCTGTTTCTCAGCCAGAATTTCGGGGGTGGTGCTGGTGGTTTTCCAGCGCCGTTTCCTTGACATGCTATGCTACCTTTACCCGCAGATAGCCGCTGTGTGCAATTGATTCCGTTCCCCAAATTGCCCGCCACTGAGTCACTGGCTCACGCGCCCCAAGATGTAGTTTTGCAGCGGTCGCAAATGCCATTTCGAAGGCACAACAGTTGCCAGCCAGGTGGCGGAAGAGGGTTGTTCCATGTGGTGGCCACCCTCTGGGCTGCCGGGAAGGTCTCTGCAAGGAAACCCCTTAGGTTTCGCCCTTATTTATGGGAGTCGACCCTTTTGGATCACCCCCAAGGAGTGCAGTCCAATGCCTTCTGTTAATTGAACACGTATGCAATATTTATGAAGTTCCAGGACTAATCAGATTGCTTGTCACACCGCAAAAAAAAAAAGCTGTTACCATGTCTGTTTCATATAAGGTGAATCATATGTACACATGTTTTTTTTATATGTGTTTGCTCAGTTTTTTCTTAAGCTGGAAAAGCTGTGTTTAAAATATTATTATGAAAATAATTTCCGAAAGATCAACTTGTTTTCGGGTGTCTTAGTAATCTGTTAAAATCTTTTTATTCTAATCCCTTGCCTTAATAAGTAACGTCATAGTAACATGTCTTGATTTTTAAGCTGCCAAGAGAGGCGATATGAATCTTGTTAAAACGACAGGCATATCAAGTGTTTTTTAAACCAACATAAACCAAATTCTTTACAGATTATTGTGCCTATAAAGATAACCAAGATTGCTCCATTAAAGAAAGTGTGACTTGGTTAAGAGTCTGCTTGTACCCTGGAACATTTTACTTTCTGCATTTAAAAATTATAGAAATACCCCATTGTTTAATTTTAATGACATATTTCTCTATTCAGCTCCATGGTGCCGCCTCTCGTATGTAATGCCTTAGAATAATGACAAATTGTTTTGGACAAAACTAAATATGGGCGCTCCTCGTCGAGAAAGAATTCAATTGAATGAGAAATAAATTTCATTACTTATGGCTTGCCAAAGTCGCATGTAAAGTATTTATAACCCGTACATATTGCACGGTGAATAAATGGAGGCCATATATGACAGCCCAGAGGCGTCGCCGCCCACATGCGAAGTTGCCGCAGAGATATAATAATAACTCTGAAGCAATGTGTGTCGAGATATGTACATATGTGCGCGTTCCCCAAGCTTCGCTCTCGTTTCTGCCACTCACATCGGCTGTCGTCTGGTGTCCCGGGCCCAGCGTAAACAGTTTTGAATTACAAAAGTGTTTGCCCCGAGATTCGTATGATATATGAGCTCCTGCTCCAGCTTCCCTGGGAACGATTGAGGGACCTGTCCGGGACCGCAAATGAAGTAATGCCCCAGCACTTTTACTGTCTGCAAGCGGTTTTTTCTTCAATTTCCCGGGCACACCTGCTGGCCATCCATTGATCTATGTTTGGCCTGGTGAGTTGGCCACATTCAAGATCAATTTGTTGGAATGCCGCTCGACATGTGTAGAACCACTTAGTTAGGGTATTTCCACTCATCCCGCCCGCTGCCGCTGTTTGTTTTTATGGCAACTAATGTAAAGACATTTTCGAATTTGGGTTAAAAATGTGTGAATGAAATATTGAATCGTTCCTCAAGAACGGGCCAGTAAACGTGCCCGGCAGTGGTGCTCTTTTGGAGTCACTTGGCATAGATTGGTAATGCCACTCGAAGACCCGGGCTGGCTGGCAGTCAGACAAACAGACAGAATGCATAGATAGGGCCCAGGAAACTGGGTCATTTGCCTAGCGTCTGTCTTGTTTAAATACTTGGGCTTGATTTATTGGGGACTTTGTAAAGTTGATTAATCAAATTGACTCGTGCGCTCCGTTTATTTCTGGCTTCGCTTTTTGTCCACTTCGATTTTTCTCACATTTTCATTCGACTTTCGGATTGTCTTCCTCTGAAGTCGCTGCCGATGTAAGCTTTGTCAAATTTATAGCCCCCAAGGGGAGGAGGGAGTGCATATGATGATATGGTGGAAATATATGTTGCATAACTAATGCAAGCAAGTATGCATATGTGACTCTGCAATCTCCGGCATTGTGTCTGTGGATAAAGCTTCATTAAGCCTCTTTCAGAGCGGCATAACCGAACTGGTAAAAGGTAAAGGATCCAATAGAGAGCCACACCTTGTGTGGAATCCGCTTACCCGTCGTAGGCGTTTCTATGCTGTTCTGCTTAAATGCGATTCCGGGCAGGAATATTCATGGTACCTTTGATTGCCGTATGCAAAGCCCCTTTGCATCGTCAGTTTTTTATGGATTATCTGTTAATTATGGCTTATTGGCTTTCCCAAAGCTTCCGTTTCATGCAGTTTCTTTCTCTTTTCGCTGATTAGCTACACACAAACGGCGCCGACGACGCCAATTTGATGGCTCCCGTCTCGACAATGTCTGATAATTGTGGGGGAAGCGGGACACTTAAAGGTGCCGCGGGAGTCGGAGTGTCTGAAGACATTTGCCTGGAATTCCGCGTCACTTTATGACCGTTGTGCGAACATTTTTCCCATTTGTTTTGAGGCGACCATAATGATATACCCGAGGCCATGGCATCTTTTTCCTACGAATGTAAATTGAAAATTACTTTGTTGGAGAGCTCTTTTATTAGGTTTTTGTTTTCTCTTTTTTTCCCCTATTATGTGTTTTTTGTCTTTTAAGCGATTACACACTAACTTCCACCATTATTTAAAGCGATAGTGTTTTTTTACCAGTCCCATGACCCATTGATTCGCCAAATTGTATGCCATTTTCGCACAACAGTAATTGATGATACGCTCCAAGAGCTTACAGAATATTATGCACTGGCCATGGTGCACTTCCGTTCCATTTGAAATCAGTGAGATGCCCAACTGCTATATCCAGCAAATAGAATGCACTCAAAAAAGTAATTCAGCGATGTCAAATCTCAAGAGAAAATTTGATAATGAATATTTCAAATATGATATTATCTAAGATTAGTAAAAGTTCAGTTCTCTTTTACTTAATTGTTATTTATTTAAATGGTTTAGACATTAATTATCTATTTGAATATAAAATATATATTTTCTACTTGCTCAAAGATGCTAATCATTTTCTTTAATTCTTTGTCTTTGCAGGTAAGCTTATAATGTTACATGCAACGGAAATGCGTGCCTCCCGCATCCGCATCCCATATGGCCACGAGCAATCGATTGACGGTTCAAGGTCGAGAGATCTGCCCACATGCCACATGGTTGGGTATTAACGAGCGGTCATATCTCTTAATGAAAATGCTTGGAACGAGTGCTGCGTGCTCGAGTGCCTGAAACCCAGCCGATGCTGGAGACACGTCGAGCTGTGTTCAAGAGTTCGATATTTAAAGAAATCTGTGCTTGCAGTTTAAGAAATCGATCTGCAGCCTAAGTTCTTAACCCTTTCCGGAATGAATTCATTCCAATTATTCAGCAAAACTTTAAGGTTCTTCTTAACAAACCTAATGTTAACTGGCTTTGGCTCTTTTCCCGTTTCAAAGTAAGAAACTGGAAACACTGAAGCTTTCTACACTCCAATCAATAACTCCACTCTTCACTTACTTTCCAATATTTTTATTGACGTCCCATGGTCATCAGTAAACCAAACACTTATCCCCATTGTTCATGGGCGTGCCTGGAGCACAGCCAAATTCCCGCCCGAACTCAACAGAGTTGCTCAGTGGTCCATTTACCTTCCACCGCTCCGGTGTGTGCTGCATCAGAGGCATCGAGTCCAGGATGGGTTCCTGGTTGTCCTTCGCCCAGCACTGCGACTGCGCAAAGTAGATGAAGAAGAGCTGGGTGTTGCTGAAGTTCAGCTGGGGAAGAGTTTCCTTCTCCAGGAGTGGTCCCAGCCTGTAGTCCTGCTGCTCCAGCCACTCCAAATAGGCCTTGAAAGCAATGCTGAGACCACTGCCCTCGGCTATGATTTCCCTTAGCCTTGTGACGCTTCGGAACTCTCCTGGTTCATTGTACAGATAGCTACTGTACTGAGCTCGCTGGCATTCACTGACGTTTCGATATCCCGCCATGGTTAGCTCATTCCACGGGTTCCTTTCGTTGTCGATGAATGCCTGGACCAGGGAACTGGCCAATCGTTGACCCAACAAGGCGTATTTAAGGGCTTTGGGATAGTAGTAGTGGTAGTAAGGGGACTGAAGCAATCCCCATCCAACTAGAACCGCCTGCTGGCGGGGAGCCAACAAAGTTCGCACTTCAAAGGCGTCCAGAGGATCATCCCAGTCCTGACCATTATCACTTTCCCTTAATCTTTCAAACTGCTGATCGGATCGATATTTAAGGACTGTCTCTAAGCGGCTCCAGTAGTCCTGCCGTTTGTGGAACTGCAAGTCGGAGAGATCTAAATTCTTGTAATCCGGAAGTAGGAATCGATACTGAGAGAGTCTGGTCCTGGCCGCCCTTCGATCCCTCTCATCCAGCCATTCCGCATGCATTTGCTGCTCGAAGGCTTTGATTATATCGCTAAAAATTGCATCTAAGTCGTGCTTGGCATTGTCTTGCTGCACCTGGCGCTGGAACATCTCGCCCAGAACCTGGGGAAAGAGTCGCTGTATCACCTGAACGCACTCTCCAGCGCGCTGCGAAGTAGGCTCTTCTGGAGGCTGGTTGAGCTCGTTGAGAGCTACGTAGATAATGTACCAACTGAGAGTAATGTGATTGTTGGATTTTACAGTTCTTATGAGGTGTTTTATATACTCCCGTGATCTCAGGTAGACTGCACCAAGGTATTGGTTCTCTAAGATAATCTCCACAAATAATTTAAAGTCCAATAGATTACCCATCTCGCTGGTGAGTTCGGTGAGAGTCATTCCACCTTTCCGTCGATTTAATTGTCTCTGACCAGTTTGAGATCGAGGTCCGTAAAGGGGAAGAGCTCTGGGCGATTCATCCACGGACTCTTGAATATCTTCCACTCGCATTCCCTTGCAGAGTTCAAACTCAAAACGTACAATATCTCCGCCAAAACGACACGCTTCCCCAGCGTCCATGGCAAACCAATTCTGCATGTTTTCCGCCACCTGTTCTTGCACCTGTTCATAGATCTCTACCTTCACTCGATCTCCGTGAGTGACAAAAGCATTGCAGTGCTCTTCCGGAATAATGGTGAGCTTGGGCTCTCCAAAGTAGATGCTGTTTCCCTGCAGACTCTGATCGATTTCCAGTCCTAGAAGTATGTCCAATCCATATTTCCTCCTCAATTCGGCCAGTGTTTGTAGCCACTGGCGGTTATGTTGCCAATTGGAATTCTCAACATTCCGCAGTCCTCCATTGTCCTGAAGGATCTTCATCAGGAAGTGGCGACGCTCGGAGGCATTCCCCTCAACGGCCACACAGGATTCGTAGAAGGCTCGAACTTTCCTCACATTTGCCAAACTTTGCCCACTATAGCCGTTTGGATGATGCTGCGGTGGCAGCGGTTCCGTGAGAAGCTGCTGCAACTGCTCCGAGATTCGGTTCTCCATCAGTTCCTGGACGGAGTGCTGGCTGTGATAGTCTCCCCAGTTGCCGCAGGCGAACTCGAAGAAATCCGTGCAGGGATCCGCGCTCAGGTTCATGTACTTTTGCATATCCGAGGACATTCGTTGGCGCACTAATAGCTCCTCTCGATAACCAGGTTTGTTTCGCGGGCGGACTCCAGTCACGCCGAAAAGCTGAATGCCATTCAATAGCAACGTTAGAAGCGCACTCCAGTCAGCGTTTCTCGAAGATCTCATCTTGGCGTTGAAAAGTAGACTAAAATGCGCAGCTCCTGCGTTTGATAATACACAGACCGGGCTCACACCTGAGAGAATCGCCTCCAGAGTGCTCTCAGCACATACGGCTTATCACCGTAGCTCGGAAATTTGCGGGAGAAGTAAACAATCTTGGCCTCAGTTTCCGAGATCTTGGCATTGAGAGATAAAGCCTTAGGTCAGTTGAAATAGATTTTCGCTTTCAACCAAACTGATCGCTTTCCGCCAATAATGCTTCAATAGCTCCAGTTTTACCTACTTTATTTTCTAGTTTATTGATCAGTAAACCAAGCACTTATCCCCACTGTTCATGGGCGTGCCCAGAGCACAGCCGAACTCCCGCCCAAACTCCGCCGTATTGCTCAGTGGTCCATTCACGTCCCATCTCTCCGGTGTGTGCTGCATCAGAGGCATCGAGTCCAGGATGGCTTCCTGGTTGTCCTTCGCCCAGCAACGTGACTGCGCAAAGTAGATGAAGAACAGCTGGGTGTTGCTGAAATTCAGCTGGGGAAGAGTTTCCTTTTGGAGCAGAGGAACCAGCCTGTAGTCCTGCTGCTCCAGCCACTCCAAATAGGCCTTGAACGCTATATTGAGACCACTGCCCTCGGCTATGATCTCCCTTAGCCTCGTGGCATTCCGAAACTCTCCTGGTTCATTGTACAGATAGCTACTGTACTGAGCCCGCTGGCATTCGCTGACGTTTCGATATCCCGCCATGGTTAGCTCATTCCACTGGGACGTGGCTTGTGGGTGACGGTTCCATCCCTCGTCGTCGAAGGCCTGGACCAAGGAGCTGGCCAATCGCTGACCCAGCAAGGCGTACTTGAGCGCCCTGGGATAGTAATAATTGTAGAAAGGCGGCTGGAGGAGACCCCATCCAACTAGAACTGCCTGCTGGCGGGGAGCCAACGCTGTTCGCACTTCGAAGGCATCCAGGATGCTATGCAAGTCCTGCCCGAAATCGTTACCGTTCAAGCTTTCAAACTGCCGTCTGGAACGATATTTCAGGACAATCTCCAAGCGACGCCAGTAGTCGTCCTGTTTCTGGAACTGCAAGTCGGAGAGGTCCAAGCTCTGGTAATCCGGAAGCAGGACTCGATACTGAGACAGTCTGGTCCTGACCGCTCTGCGATCGTTCTCGTCTAGCCATTCCACTCGCATCTGCTGTTCGAGCGCTTTGATGACATCGCGAAAAACTGCGTCCAGGTCGTGTTTGGGATTGTCGCGCTGCACATGGCGCTGGAACATCTCGCCCAGAACCTGGGGAAAGAGTCGTTGCGTGACTTGGACGCACTGGCGAGCGCGCTGCGAGGGAGGTACTTCCGGGGGCTGGTTGAGTTCGTTGAGTGCCACGTAGATAATGTAGCCAGCAACGGTCAATCGGTTGAGC
This sequence comes from Drosophila bunnanda, assembly GCA_035046265.1. Lineage (NCBI taxonomy): Eukaryota > Metazoa > Arthropoda > Insecta > Diptera > Drosophilidae > Drosophila > Drosophila bunnanda. The sequence continues at coordinate 12,775,736 of JAWNOB010000130.1, forward strand.
TTCACCGTTTGTATCAAATGCTTTATGTACTCCGGGGAACGCAGGTAGACCGAATTCGAATAGGGATTCTCTAGGACTAGCTCCACAAACATTCTAAAGTCCAACACATTGCCCATTTCATTGGTCAGTTCGTTGAGATTCATTCCTCCCCTCTGGCGGTGCAATCGATCCTGGCCTGTTCGCGGTCGAGCTCCGAACATTGGTCCTGCAGTCGGAGGCGGGGACTCCTCCTCGGGCATTTGAATATCCTGCTCCCGCATTCGCTTGCAGAGTTCGAATTCAAAGCGCACGATGTCGCCGGCAAAGCGTGATGCCTCTCCCGTGTCCACGCCAAACCAATCCCGTAGGTTCTCCGCCACCTGCTGTTGGATGCGTTCGTAGACCTCGTCCTTCACTTGTGCACCTTTGGTGGCCACCGCATTGCAGTGCTCCTCGGGAATAATGGTGATCTTTGGCTCTCCGAAGTATATGCTATTCCCCTGCATGTTCTGCAAGTTCAGATCGATTTCCAGTCCAAGAAGAATGTCCAATCCGTATCTCCTCTTTAGATCTGCCAGAGTTTGAACCCAATGCCGGTTGTTCTGCCAGTTGGAGTTTGGAACGTTGCGGAGTCCGCCATTGTCCTTAAGGATCTTAGTGAGGAAGCGGCGTCTTTCGCCAGCGTTTGCCTCCACGGCCACACAGGATTCGTAGAAGGCTCGAGCTTTTCTCACATTCGCCATGCTGGGTTCACTGTAGCCGTTGGGGTGACGCTGCGGTGGCAGAGGTTGTGTGAGCAGTTGCTGCAGCTGGTCCGTGATCTTCGTATCCATGACTTGCTGGGCGGTGTACAACTCCCCCAGACGCAGCTGCCGCCTGTGGTAGTCCCCCCAGCGACCGCAGGCGTACTCGAAGAAGTCCGTGCAGGGATCAGCGCTCAGGTTCATGTACTTTTTCATGTCCGAGGCCATCAGTTGTCGCGCCATGTGCTCCTCTCGAGTGTCCGGCCGGACGCCGCCCTGCATCTGCATTCGAGGCATACTGTTAACGTTATTGTACCTGGCTCCAGTCACGACGGAAAGCTCGATTCCATTAAGGAATAGAAAGTGGAGGAGCACACTTAGCCAAGCGCTTCTGGTAGCTCCCATCTTGGCGTTGAAAAATCGACTGAGCGGCGGTGTTTCGAGGCTTGATAACCGACGGATCGGAAGCTTCCACAGGCTGGGACTTGAACTTGCGAGAATTGGGTCAAGTTCGCTCTCAGTCCCTGGAGGTTATCGCACCCAGTGAGGCTCTGAAATCCGCGAGAGAAGTAAACAAACCTGGAGTCACGAGCCGAGAACTTCGCATTGATAGGAAATCAAGACGAATCGCTTGGTGACAAGGTTCTCCTCTTCTATCAACGAATGTTGTAATCCCCCCGCACAAGAAGCAGGGGGTATAGTCTTTCCCAGAAATAGAATCATTTCCTAATGTGCTTGTATATTAATTAGCAAAAGAGAGAGTTAGAGAGTTCTATCCTATATTTATGTGTATATTTATATATTTATTGTTATTTGTAGACCGATCCTTCTTAGTATATACTGCACTTGGTGGCAGGATTCATGGGCGAACCAATGGGGCACCGAAAATCTCTAGCGAACTCCGCTGAATTGCGCAAAGGCCCGTTCACTCGGAGTCGCGTCCAAGTGTGATTCTGCCGCGCACTGTAGAGCCATCCTCCGACTCCCGTCTGGTCGTCTTTCGGACGAAACTCCTCCAGGTCGCAATGCTGCTGGGCATAGATCACGAAAAAGAGGGCGGTATTTGTGTAATCCACTCCCGGTAGCGTCTCATTGAGTAGCATGTCCAAGTCGTTGTTGGGCTCCTGAAATCCCAGCCAGGTGAGATAGGCCTGGAAGGCAACGTTCAAGGCTGCACTGTCCTTGATCAGCTGCCTGGTGGCGGTCAAGTTAGCTCTCAGATAGTGTTCCACCTGGCGGCTGAAGCAGTCGCTTCGGAGATGGTATTTCCAGGCGGTTTCCCCATCCCAATTATCGCGCTCGAGCAGCCCCACCGACCAGTGGAGATCATCGAAAGCCGTGACCAGCTGCTGGGCCAGCTTCAGGCCCAAGGTGGCATACCGGAACGGGTGGCCATAGTGATGGTTGTAGGCTGGCGGCTGGAGCAGGGCTAAACCCATGTCCAGGCGCCGCTGCACCGGTCGTAGGCGAACTCTGGCTTCGAAGGCCTCCACGGGATCGTGGGGTGTGAGCGGGAATTCCTCGAAGAGCTGGTTCATTCGCTGCGACTGAACCGCCTCCAGCAGCTGACGCAGATTGCTCCAATAGTTGGCACGCTCCAGTTGGAGCTTGAGGGCAGGAGGACGCTCATAACTGGGCAGCTGCAGCTTTAGATCCTGCAGCTTTCTCTGGGCCACCCGTCGACTGACATCCTCCAACCATTCCGCACTCAGACTTTTCCTCAGAGCCATCTGCAGTATCTCAAAGAGCCTGTCCAGGTCTTTCCTCGTGTCCTCAGCGCCAAACTGGCGAGCATACAGTTCGCCCAAAGCACTGGGCATCAAGTCCTTGATGCGCTCCAAGCACTGTCCTTTCCTCGACTGCGGACGTTCGTCCGTGGGAAAATTCAGAGCAGATATTGCTCGGTACATTATGTAATTGGCCACCAGACTCATGTTGTGAGCAGCCACCGTGCGCTTTAGCTGGCGATAGTATTCCGGAGCAGCCATGTAGACGGGCTTGAAGATCACCTGGTCATAGCTGGCGGTCACATAGGACTCCAGGTTTAGTTCAAACAACTGCCCCAGCTCGGACAATGTCTTGCGGGTGTAGTTCGCCCTGTACAGCTGCTCCTCGGCATCCCAGGGATTCAGGGAGCCGCCGTTCATGCTGCCGCAAAGCTCGTGCTCGAAGGTGAGGATGTCTGCAGCCAGGCGGGCGGATTCCTCATTGCCCAAGGCCAGCCAGGTCTTCAGTTCACGGGCCACTCGACGCTCCAAAGGCGCATAAATTGAATCCCTTATGTCCGAGCGATTTTGGATGCACATCTCCCGCGGAATCACAGTGCTGGGTTCGCTCAAGTACAGGCTGTTCTCAAAGACGCTCTCATAGTTATAGCCCACCCGCAGTCCGATTAGGATATCCATTCCGTAGCGGCGTCGCAGCCCCCCTAGGACCCGTAGCCAGTCGTAGTCGTGGTGGTGCACCGCCCACTGGGAGCCAGGAACCGCTGGGAAGCCACCGTTCTGGTTGATAAACTCGCTGAGGAACTGCTGCTGCTGCTGGCTCTGGTCAGCCTGTGCCGTCAGGCAGGACTTGAAGAACTCCTTGGCCTGTCGCGCTAAGGCACTATCCTCTCGCACCACACTCTCCTGGATGAGCAAGAGGAGTTCCCTGTCTATTTGCTGAGCATGCTGCTCCTGGGGCGTGGACGTTGATCTCCAATTGCCGCACGCATAGGCATAGAAGTCCACACAGGGATCGATGCTCTTGTTCACATAGCTGCGCATCTCCAGACCTTTGGTTCGTCTCACCGTCTTCTCGGTTTGGTAAATGCGCTGGAAAGCCGGTGCATCCTCCCCAGAAACTGAGGTTATCTGCTGGAGGAGCGCCAGCCAGAGCAGACCCAGCCACAGGATCTGTCTCTTCCTAGACGTGTCCGACATGCTGCCGGAGCTCGGTGAAGCAATCGACTGCCTTCCGCACACGCAATGGCAATCTGGCTCGCGTTTTCGAGGCAGCTCACATGGAGCGAGAGAGAGGCAGTTGATATGGTCGGGGTCAGTTGGGGTTATCGGATGGAAAGAGCTTGGAGCGGGCATAGAGAGTGATTTGCTGGAACCCTTGTAAATATTGCATAGATTCTTGTTTGAGTCATAATTCATTGAAAAGTTCTTACGCAATAGGTTCCTTAAGGCTACGCTTTCTGTTCTCAATATAGAATAGGGGGAAGCGAGAGGAATTTATAGCAATTAATTAAAAGATTGTTTTTTATTTTTCGAAGAGACGATGACATAGTAAATGCCAACGGAATGATTGCATGAATATTTGAAGATTATAAAACTATTCAAAATGCACTTCTTAGTATAGAATGCTTTAACAATAAACATGCTGATCTATTGATAAAGTATGTTAAAAAACCTATCTTTAAACGGATTAAACCCTTTCTTGATTAATAAAAGAAGAGGGATGAAGCTTATGAATAAACCCAAAAGATCAACTAAAACTCAAGGCAGTACAAGTGCAGGAAAACCTTTTATTAGATAGACTGGTGGAATACATATAGTACGAAGCTTGGAGGGCATCGGGGATCCTCTTAGTAGAGGGTGCACTTGAAGCGGGCGTTAAGCTTGTCCTCGCGGGAGCAGCCATAAGCGTTGGCGAACTGCTGGGAGTTGGACAGCGCAGTGTTGATGCGTAGCTGCTCCGGCAGCTCATCGAACCGGTCCACGGTCTCCGGATAATCGGTGCAATATAGCTGAGCGTAGCCCAGGTAGAATAGCTGATTGTGGTTGCGATCCAGGAGCGGCAGCTGCTCTCGCTGATAGATAACCGGGGTCTCGGCGGCGTTCTTCAGCCACTGCTGGTAGGCGCGATAGGCGATGTCCAGAGCTCCATTGTCGGCCACAACTCGACGGAGCAGGTCCTTGTCCTGCACCGGCTTCTCCTTATACTGGACAAAGATGGCATACTGCTCCTGGAAGCACTGCGAGCGTCGCGAGTACGAGCTCTCCGAGGTGCCATCCCACCAGTTGTTCTGGTAGCCGTAGGCGTCGTATCGACGGCCGACGCCATCGAAGCCGTGCAGCATCTGGCGAGCTAGGAGCACGCCCAGGGTGGCGTACTTCAGGGCATTCGGGTAGGCGGGGTCCCAGAAGAAACGTGCCTGCAGGAAAGTGATCGGCACCTGGATGCGGTTCTTCTGCAGCTCGTAGTGCGGCAGCTTGTATACCTCGTCCTCGGCCACCGGCTCCTCCATTAGCTTGGCCAATGCGCGTTTTGTCTGCCACTGCAGGACTTCGACCAGGTTCGGGTAGAAGCGATCCGCGTGCAGGTTGAGTCCGTGCACCTGGCGGATCAGTTTGCTGTCGTCATGGGTGCGGAACTGCAGCTTCAGGGCCTCCAGCTTGCTGATGGCCTTCTGCCGGGTCTCCAACGTGAGCCAGTGCAGCCTCTCGGAGGCCTGCAGGTCCTCCCGGAACACCCGCTTGATGTCCGACCATGTGGACTGCAGCTCGTTGATCATCTGCATGTGATTGTAGTTGCGATGGAACAGGCTCTCCAGCTGCTGGGGGAAGTACCGCTGTGCCAGCTGGACACACCAGATATCCGGCTGCTGCGACTGTGGCACACGAGCACCGTCCACGGCTTCCAGGGCCTTCCACATGGTGTAGTTGGCCAGCTGCAGCTTGGGCGTCGTCCGGATCACGTCCACCAAGTTGGACAGATAGTCCTCCGGCGTCTCGTACAAGTCCATGTACAGGTTGTCGTTGAAGATTAGCTGCAGGTAGCGAGTCACATCCACATAGCTGCCGTAGGCTGCCTTCATTTTATTGGCCGTCCTCTGGCGAGTAGTTTGCTCCAGCGTAAGGGCGGGATTGTGGGGCAGACCTTTGGCCAGCTGCTGCTCGACATGGAGCACCTGGGCGGCCACCTCCTCCAGCCAGCGATTGGATTGCTCGGGGAAATAGAGCTTCAGCTTATTCACAATCCCATGCTCGTACAGTTCCCGAGTGCCCTCGAAGTGGTCGTGCAAGTAGAGGCGTCGCGCCATGGGGAACTTGGGAGCTCCTATCTTCAGGCGGTGCATCTTCTCCTCCTTGTAGTCCAGGATCACCTCCAGGCCAATGAAGATGTCCACGCCCAACCTGCGCTTGAGATTGGCCACCACCTGCAGCCAGTCGTACTCGTACTGGTACCAGGAGGGAACCCTAATCTCCGGCCAGCCTCCCCTGAAGTCCGCCACCTGGAACAGGGTCGTCAGTGCGGATCGCGTGTCGTTCGCCTGCCGGCGGCACGACCCAAAGAAGTTCTTCAGCTGGCGGTCGGCACTATTCTCGGCTCCCCGCGTGGCGCTCTTCAGCATGTCGGCACTCTTGCGGATATACAGCTCCTGGAGCTCCTCCAGGTAGTTGGTCCGCTGCTTAGAGACTCGGGCCGGGTGGAGCCGTGGCCAGTTGCCGCAGGCAAAGTTGTAGAAGTTGTGGCAGGGCTCCTCCTTGTCCTCGCCCATGTAGGCCTTGATGTGCGCCGCCTTGGCCAGGCGCAGGATGTCGATGGTGTAGTTGGTGGCCACAGGATTCAGCACGGCGGCATCGGACAGCCCGATGGCGAGCAGTAGGACTCCCAGCAGGAGTCTTAGCGATTGGCGTGCCATAACTATACGCGGATTTAGCTTGATATTCCCTGTGTGGTTCGAATGATTGCCGAAACGAAACTGAGCGAGAATCGAGAGATGCGTCGATTTTTGACTCGAACGGAGGCTTATCGTCATCGCCACCGCTTGATTGGTTAATTAGTCCCATTAACCGATGCAGTGTATTCGCTCAGCCTCTCAATTACGCGACTGACCTAAAATTCTAATTCGAGTGCTCATTTTCATCTCGCTCTCGCGCACTTGACCCTCAAGGTAGCCGCTCTCAGTTCCCACTCTTTCGTTTATATGTGTAGTTAATGAGCAAATGACTTTTCCGGGCCCAAGGTTGGGGATCTCACCGCCGCCCACTCATCGTCATCCTGTAGTAGAACACGGCTTAATTATAATTTGTGTTTGTTTTTCCCTTGCTTAATTTGTTTATGTCTCGGCTCTAATTATTTCCCCTCGTATTTCGTTACAGATTAAACATTTTCCTCAGGCTAGATTTCTAAAACACTTTTACCACAGAAATTGACTAGAAATTGCCAGCCAGCAATCATCAGCAACCAGACAACGGCCATCAAGGAAACTTCACACACGGTAAGGGATTGTCTTTTTAATATATATCTACCAACAGTTGCGGTCATATTTCCTAATTATTCATCTACAATTCAAAGATTTAATTTATATTCAATTCGCAGTCACTCAAAACGCTAGTAATATTCAATCTGAAAGTCTAGTAAAGTCCAATTTTGACCGCAACTTTGTTATAGTATATCAAACACATAAATTATTTCTGCACTCGTAAATTATATTGGTTCAGTGACGTTTTAGGCACAAAGCCAAAACAGTGAGAGCCATAACTTCGTTTCCTTCACGGCACTGTCATCTGAGTGGAATCCATTAGGTTTCCGCCACAAACTTGCTTTTCAAAGTTTCCGTTTATTGTTTGCTGGGGAACTTGACACTATCTGCCTGCACCGAGGCATTGCGTTCTAATAAATAATGCAGTATTTGCTATGCAGCTACTCCTTAGTCTCTAGGGGAATACTTGGTGAATCGCCTTAACCGACGGTGGACTTGAGGGTTTGCCCATTGAGACGGGGGCCTCCTTCGAGGGGCTCCAGGGTGAAGTTGTACTTGACATGGTAGCCGCTGTTATCTGCCAAATAGGTGGCCGTTTCCATGTACACATAGCTGATGTTATTGGAGGGCAGGACCACTGCGGAGGTGCGTTTCCCAGTTACGATCAGTTCGGGTTCCGCGCGTGAAGCCTCAGAGGAGTCCTTGAGCACACCCTTCTCCTCCCGCTCGGTGGAGGCCTCGCGAATGCTGTGTTTGGTTTCGGATGGTCATTAAAATACATATATTCGAATCAAGAACACTCACTGAAATTCATAGAGCACGTGGGTGGCCGCACGGTTCCGGTGGATAAACAATACAAGGAATACTATCACCCACAGGCACTGGAAATATATTTCACAATTGGTTTGTTTACCCGATGGCTTTCCCAGGCACTCACCTTAGTGGCTCTGATCATTCTAGTTCCAGTTGTTGCGAAGCACTGAATGAATGAAATCCCAGATGCGATTACGATACGTATTTATAGTGGCTATATATGCCGTGTTCTTGCAATTGTATGAAGTGCAATATCCATTACTATGGAACGAGTTAGACCGGTCGGTAGCATTGCAACTGAGAGGTTCGATCGGGCGATTCCGCACTACTTATTCTTCGGACGGATCTCGAGAGAGGGAGAGATCTTTATGACGGCTCTGACTTTTCTGACAGCCTGTGTCAGCAAACGCCCCAAAACGGGTTTAATCCACTCGAGCCGTGACTGTTTCCATCGGTATTGGGCTTTATTATTGACTGGATTTAATAATTGCCCCCACAACGATGCTGATTGACAGTAATTGCCCCCATCGGGCTGCTTTTAGTCTTTGAGGGGGGTCTGTGTCATCCAAAGCCTTGAGGGAAAAACTCTGGGAAATGCGGGAAATCTATATGTTTTCGGGGTAATACCTGGAGCAATAATGGAAAATGCTCTACTTTAAGTTGTTTGTTTTTTTACTAAATTATAATAATTCGAAATAATTGCTTAAATTAGACTATATTCTAGCCCAATATAGTAAGAACTTTTAGAAGTTGTGCTGACAATCGAGTGGTGATTCCTAAGGGAATAGGATCGCAATCATTTGAAGGATACTCCTGTTTATCACCTGCGTTTCTGTTGGCTTGGGTTGTGGTCGAAGTGGTCGTGGGCGCCAAAGTTGGTAAGGGTACAAAGTTACTTGTGCTTAAATCCTCGCCGGGATTATTGGTGGGGGCCAGAGTTGGTAAGGGTACAAAGTCACTTCGCAATAGCTGAGCCTTCCTGGCATTCCTAATCAAAGTCCTGGGCTCCGTGGGATTGCACATAGTAGGTTTTGGCGGTGACAAATGCTGCTCAGTGCTGTCATCGGAGGACTTGAATGGGTTTAAAAATCGCAGGTCTAGGCCAAAAGAGCTGACTACGGCTAGCCAGCCCAGAAGCAGAAACAGAATCTGTATATTTGAGATATAGAATTGAATTATTGGATTAATGGTGTTTACAATCCCATCCGGTTTACTAGAACACTCACACTCGGTTGCATTTTTGCTGTGAGACTGAGGCTTGAACTCGCTCTCGCAGTCTATTTTATATTGAACCCGGTTGGTAGTTATAAATTCATAAAAATACCCACTCACATATTAAGTTGTTAGTTGCCTTCTAAAACATACTTATTGGCGTATTTAGAAATTAATTACAGTTTAATATATATATTTTAAGTTGTATGTTTAAAAAGTAAGTATTTTTAATAGGTTTGCACTAAGTCGCGTGCCCAGTCCCTCAGGGTCCTCATCTTCAATGTCCTCAGAATCCAAAAGGATGGGATCTTCTGTAAAGGGATTCGGCGGAAAGATTTCTTTGAAGATTTTAGAGACTTCAGTTTCGTTAAAATCTGAATTGGCTTTAAAGCCATGAGCAGGAAAGATTTCTGTTACAACCGTATTATTGCCTAGATTAGCAAACAATTTTTCATATAACTCGTTATTAATAAGGAGATGCTCTGATCCTTGTCCTTTTTTTGATTGGGGTTCCATAAGGGGTAATGGTGAAGTCGTTGGTAAACCATTTACAAGTTCTGGAAGACTTGCATCAGCGGCTTTAAGAGGCTGTCCATAGGTGCTAACAATGCCCACCGACACAATGAGCAGGAATATATTCTATATAAAATAGAATAAGTTAAGGGAGTTCATCTTAAAGGTCCAAGTACTTACAAACGTTCTCATTTTCTGTTCGTTACTGATCGATATTCACTTAGCTGCTAACAGTTTTATACTGATTCCGATGCTAGTTGTTAATTCATCAAGTTTCACACTTAGTATAGAGGTATTTAAAAAAAACGGGTTCAGGCTGCTAGATGCATTTTGATGTGTACTTTGAGGCATTAAGATAAAATCAGTGCTAGTATTTTACAGTATCTTAAAGGTTGTTTTCGAAACCTACGGTTCCCTTTGAGTTAGCACTTTTAATAGGGTTGCAATATAATTGGTATATTGTCATCACATTGTTTGCCAAAAAAATAAGATATAATCGGTAGATCCTACTGTTGATGGTGTTGCGTTTATTGAATTCTGATCGAGAGATCTTTTCAGAACTTTTCAGAATGTAGAGGATTTTTCATTTGTGTTTCCTTGTTCAAACAGTCTTCCATAGTTGTTTGTTGTATACACATTTTCCGCGAGTGATTGGTTAATAGAAACTAACACAATAATTATAATTCAATTCTAAAAAGAGGACTTGCGATTGGAGTCCTTTTCATTGGGAGTAAAAATATATTTGGGACTTACTATTGTTTGCATTTTCACTTTGATACTGTTACTAGAACTAACATGCAGCTGATTTTATATGAAACTCATTTAAAGTTGTCAAATTAAATCGTTTAGAAAAAATTTAATGAAATAGCGTGTGAGAATATCACAACCAGACGTTATACAAACTAGTCTGGGATAAGTGTTGCGTGAAAAGTAAATCAAATCGAGTCACATTAATGTTTAGTATTTGTTATTTATTGTTATATTTCATAAAACTTAACAGTACTAATAAATACTAATAAATATTCTCTGGTTTAGATCAGTCATTATCGTGCAAGTATCTTTAGTAGATTTGCACTAAGCCTTGGTCCAAAGTCAGTTGGTTCACAGTCCTCGTCCAAAATGTAATTACAATCGATGATGGTGGTTTGCTCTTCACTATCTGGATTTGTTGGGATCTTGGCATTGTGAGTTTCCGAGGGATGACTGGTAGATGGTAGTTGGTTATCCTTTAATGGCCTTCGCTTGAGAATAGCTAGCAGTTTTTTGAGTCTATCCTGTAATTTGTCATCCTCAGGGTCGGTAATGACATTCAAATGGATATCCTTTGGCCTGTGCTTCCATGTGTCTTTGAGCCATTCTTTAATGGTATAGACATCCTTTTGGAAGACTACATCGGGCGTTGAGCTGGTTGTACTCTGTATATCCAATTTTACGCCAGTCAGACTCAGCTTCAATAATACAATAACGCAGGCCAGGAGTGTGCACACCAGGAACTGTAATGGGAAAATGCCGTCTTAATATCATCCTCGGGGATTGAACTAATCGGAAAGTCATTGATACTTACAGTCGCTTTCATGTTCAAGTTGCTTCTGTTATGAAATTCCAATTGCAAGTGTGTCTTATATCGACGTGGCGGTTGCTCGTTAGCAATGCATAAAATTACCCAGCTAGACAGTCAGTTGGCAACGGGTTGACGGGTTTTATATAGTGGGACTAAAGTCTTATACTTTAGCATGGGCGTTGCTTCAGTTGGGAAAATCTATTTTAGTCTGAGATTAGGGTAATAGGTTCTATTTTTATGGCCGATAATGCCATTTTCACTCGGGGGGTTATAATTTTCAACCCCCTTTTAAATTACCCCGTTTGCAAAGCTGATTCACTCCCAAAGGTTTTCCATTAAATATGCATAGAAATGATGCACATTTCAGTTATGATTATAATGATAAGTGCAGCCAACCTAACTTCTTGGTAATTGACGCCCTCCCTCAGATGGCACGCGTCATGACTCATGAAAGTAGTGGCTATGACTAGTGGCTTTAGCTATTACCCGTACTATGCATTAAATTAACCTAGACTGGCTCTAAGGTAAACAAACAAAGCACGTTTTATATACTTTTAAAAGGGGTACTGCCATATGAGCTAGAGGTCTGTATAATTTATGGTTTACAAACGAAATTATATTTATTTAGGCATACTAAGATGCAATTTCAATAGTCCACCACAAAGTATATAAAAATATAAGTTCCTTTATCTTTAATTCTATTTTTTGTTCATCAATTCTCCTTTCTAAAGTTTACCATGTTAGGTCTTCATGTGTTTCAAAGGCAATTACTTATAATGTATTGAATATTATTTCGAAATATTTAATCATTCACCAAATGCCTCGATTCCTTGAATTTACGTTTTGACTAAGTACATTTAGTTCGTTTTGTGCTTCTTAAGTTTTATTATGCTTCCAAATCCTTTAATTATTTTGACTTTAACAATGTAAATTATGTAAAGTTAAATTAAATTGAATGATATTCTTGGAGAGGACACCCTGAAAAGTTAGCTCATCTATGCAAAATTTTTTAAGCAAGTTTATTCCTTTTCGGTCTTTTATTTTACATTTTAGTTAGACGGCGCCGAGTTTATCAATTAAAAATCATTTACTATAGTGAAAATTATTGATTGTTCCACACTGGATAATTACAGGGTTTCTGCGAACATATTACCACCCTTATGTAAACAAAGTTGTTTGATTATTTCCAACTATATTTTGTGCTGTTCCGGTTGAAGCTAGCTTCATATTGGAAACGCAATAATATGCTTCATTTGCATATTTTGTGGGTCACCAAAGTTTTCTCATCTATAACATGTGACTTTATAACCAGAAGGGTTTAGAAGTGATCTACAAATTACAAGACCTCCTTATTATATGTGGGGGATTTTTGAATAATAATAATAGGATTCCATCTTTATGCAATCCATCTTGATAAATGGCTTAAATGGGAACTCCTTTCTCCGTATTTCCGTATTACAGTTGTTATTCGATAACCGCAGTGTCCCAGCATTATTGGAAAAAATAAGTCGCACGAAGCTAATCGCCTATTCTAGTAATTGATGTATTCAGGAATTCTAAGGAACTCGCTGCTTGTTTACCATAGGCAGTGGGTCAGTATTACAAAACGACTCTGTGATCCACGTGAGCAGTTACCCTAAGATAAAATTATATACAAATATATTAGAAAAATCCCCTCGAAACTGGGGCAACAGTTGCAATAGCTTCGGGTAATGCAATTAATAACATACAATTGATTTTAGCTTGAATTTTGTTTATTATCGCAAAGCCATATATAGTAATAGTTGGGTAAACAATAGTTTTTGGGGTGAGGTAACAACAGCTTAAAGTGTACAGGAACCGGGCTTGTTATTAAAAATACCAAGCATCTTAAAACTTAATTTCTTATTGGGTATTCAGACAGGTTGTCTAGTTGACTTATAGGAGACTCTTAAAGGACACTTAAGTTAGAATCTTCAGCAACTTGGCTGACAGATTATTTACTGGTTCCGTATTAAGTCCGTTGCCGGCATCGATGTGATTGGACGTAATGGAAAAGTGAATCTCCAACGCGGCAGATCCTTTAAACAGGCTCAAGGACAGGCTGTGACTCCTGTTGTTGCTGTGTTCTTGCTCAGCTGGTAGGATGTATCCAATGCTGAGGGGCTCGTGCTATTCGCTGCTGAATGGCTGGTGTTAGGTGTTGTGTTTAGATGTTTCTTCGGCTGTCTCTTAATCGTAACTGTAAGACTGCAGCGCCAACCGCTTTGGCTTTTATACTGTTCTCGGCGAGCGTTGAACGTGGAGCGTGGAGCGGATGCATCGGCCGTGGCACACGACCGGCACCCGTCGTTGCGTAGCTTGCGGAATTTTCCCATCTAACAGTTCACAGAAAAATCACCGAACTGTCGTCCAATTACGCTCCATAAAGTTGACACTATATTTAGCCCTTACCGTCACCTGGCCTCAGTCTAGACATTGGGCCAATTCAACTCACCGTGTAAGCGAACCGGCCTCCCATGAAATTAAAACCAGATGGGCGTGGCTGCCGACGCTGATTCACACAGATATTTGCATATGTTTGGGATCGGATTACATGAGAATTCTCAGCATATTCGTGATTGATTCACACTCGGACTTTGGGGCGCCATAAATATTTTTATGATTATTAAAATAACTTCCGAAATTTGCAAGCTCATCGTGAACCGCGGAACTTACTTTGGGTAGTTTGTAAAGTTGTGAAAACCACCTAGAAATTAATATTTAACTACGACACCTACTAATATGTATAAGACTCTTTAAAATTGTACCAACTCCAGTGCCTACTTTAAAATGTATTCGAAACATCTTTTGATTTCTGATTTTAAGAATGATTTATTCTCAGAGAACTACCATTATATAAATTGTGCGAAAACTTATACTGGAACGTAAAACACTTTTGTTTGAAAATAATTTTCGAAAGGGGATATAAGAGTTGAAACTTTGAAGATCTTCATTTGCTTTTCCTTACGCATTTTAGTTATTACAATTGTTTGCTTAGTTTTTAGTGTCGCAAGATCGAATTTGAAATTTGAAAAGATAATTCAAAGTAAAGCAAGAGAACACACTAAAAATGAAAGCAACGTAAATATTAAAATATTAATTTTAATTTCTGTTTGTGTTATGCGAAGCAAACTCACGTGTATCCCCTCTTCAAAATTATTTATTTTCAGACAGTGTAAAAGTGTTTTGCGCCTCCTCTGCCCCCCAAAATATAGGGAAAGCATAGATCTATAGGCCCAAACCAAATGCTCTAACCAAAGACCGCGCTCCCGACGAACCCCGGCGAACACCAAAGCAACCACGGTGTGGTCATTTCTGTACCGGTGCGCCGCTGCAGCTCCTGGTGCCGGCATGGGCGCCAACGTCTCGCAGCTGGAGCGGGAGATCGGCTCCGACCTGTTCCCGCCCAACGAGCACTACTTTGGGCTGGTGAACTTCGGGAACACCTGCTACAGCAACTCGGTGCTGCAGGCCCTATACTTCTGCAAGCCCTTCCGCGAAAAGGTGCTCGAGTACAAGGCCAAGAACAAGCGGCCCAAGGAGACGTTGCTCTCGTGCCTGGCGGACCTCTTCTACAGCATCGCCACCCAGAAGAAGAAGGTCGGCTCCATAGCGCCCAAGAAGTTCATCACGCGGCTGCGCAAGGAGAAGGAGGAGTTTGACAACTACATGCAGCAGGACGCTCACGAGTTTCTCAACTTTCTGATTAATCACATCAATGAGATCATCCTGGCGGAGCGGAATGCGGGTCCCGCCAATGGAAACACCAAGGCCAGCGGTAGCCATGGAGGGGCTCAACCCAGTGCCATGGCCAGCAGCATAGCCAGCAAGTCCAGCTCCACCTCAAACTCAAATTCCAATTCCAATTCAACGTCGAACTCCAACGGGAACAGCAGCAACTCCACCGGCTCGCTGAATGCCACCACAAGTGTGCTGGATGCCAGTGGCAGCCTTACGGCCACCACAACGCCCGTGACCACTGGGAGCGGCGGCAATGGAACCAACGGGGCCAACTCGGAGCCCACCTGGGTGCATGAGATTTTCCAGGGCATACTCACCTCAGAGACGAGGTGCCTCAACTGCGAGACAGTGAGCAGCAAGGACGAGAACTTCTTCGACCTGCAGGTGGACGTGGATCAGAACACCTCGATCACGCACTGCCTGCGTTGCTTCAGCAACACGGAGACCCTGTGCTCGGACAACAAGTTCAAGTGCGACAACTGCTGCAGCTACCAGGAGGCGCAGAAGCGGATGCGGGTGAAGAAGCTGCCCATGATCCTGGCCCTGCATCTCAAGCGCTTCAAGTACATGGAGCAGTTCAACAGGCATATTAAGGTTTCACACAGGGTAGTCTTTCCCCTGGAACTGCGGCTCTTCAACACCTCGGACGATGCTGTGAATCCGGACAGGCTGTACGACCTCACCGCCGTGGTCATTCACTGCGGATCGGGACCGAATCGGGGCCACTACATCAGCATCGTGAAGAGCCACGGCTTGTGGCTGCTCTTCGACGACGACATGGTGGACAAGATCGAGGCTTCGACCATTGAGGATTTCTACGGTCTCACCTCGGACATCCACAAGTCCTCGGAGACGGGCTACATACTGTTCTATCAGTCGCGGGACTGTGCTTAGGCCACTCCCTGTGTTGAGTCCTCCTCCTCGTAGAAGCTAAGTTGAAAGTGGTCAGTTTCCTGAGCGAAAGATTGTTAGAGCTAAGCCAATATTTTATGTCGTTTACTATCTATCCAAGCCCATAATACGCTGATAATCAATAAAGATGATAAATAATTCAGTCGCGCTTGGTCTGGAAATCGGACTCCGATTTGGATAATGCGGTTCACTCAACCCACTCACTCACCTGGGGGCTTGCCAATCGCGAGCCAGCGCGCACGTAAACAAATGTGCGATTTCCCGCCTTTCATTGTGGGTCTCAGCGCTGGTAATTTACGAGTATTCATACGCGGACGAGCGACCGGTCGCTCCGACCGACCGACCGACCGACCGCTCCGGCGATCACTTCATTTCATCAGAAATCCCCTCGAGGGTTGGGAACCGAGGGACTACCCAGGTGGTCGCCACTTATTGCCATCTTCTAGATACTTGTGAGGTGCGAGGTGTCGTCGGCATCGTCGCAGGCTAAGTCACTTCGCCACACGGCACGTGAGACTGGTCAATTGAATGCAAATCCCAGGCGATCTTTAGCATAAATCAAGCTCTACAATTGCATGGAGATTTGAGATAGTTACTTAACCGATTATATTCAAAGTGACACATTGGTTGCAGCGGAATCCGGTTAGAACAATATAACATTGTCGTAGGAAAACGAAATACTTGTGCGTCGTGCGTGTCGTAATGGAATAATAGGCAATAAAGTTTCAGTTACATTTTAAAGCAATAGATCCGGGGATTTCTAAATTATTAATGACCCCCTTTTTAGTTAGGAAAATTTCAAAATTAGGCAATAATGTAAAATACCTGAGGGTAAACCAAGTATGAGTCTGGATTGCATAAACGCAGATGCAATCTTTTGAATGAAATCCTTTAAAGGAATTTAACTATGCTTATTTAATTGAGTTTTGTTATTGATTAAGCTTATAATTATTTAAGTTATTTTCTTATGGTATAGTTATTATATTATACTACATTCAATATCATTACATTTATATCTATTTCTTCTACTATTTCTTGCTAAACTCCCTTAAGTTTCTGCTGCATTATGCACAAATTTATGCATTTATAGATAATGCCAACAGCTTTCACATAAATAAATTTCCTTCCGAAGAGAGATGGGGGAAAACCCATCTCGCCTGCCTGAAACTGACAGTTTTGATGGTTATGCAAGAGCAAAGACTTGGCCAGTCACTCACGACGATGCAACGTAGTTTAAATTTTTTTACGTTTTTTAATTTGTGTAATTTTCAAGGCTCTTCGCTGGCATGGCGATGTCTCTTGGCCAGTTATCTATGCATTGGCAAATGACATCGTTAGGCAACGCCAATCCCACGGAGAGATGGCAATGCGGCCTGAAAAACAGGTTCATGCCGAAGTGCGCCTGTAGGCATATTTATGGGTTTTCTTAATGACGTATGTTAAGCGTGGAAACTTGGCTTTAATTGATTGGTTGTGGTTTACAGTTGCAACCGAATTGGCCAGCCGCAACCTTTGATTAATTGTTTGTTAATGAATATTTATTATTATCTATTGGTTATAATTTCTTATATGAAAGATCAAGTGGAAGATCAAAGGGGTATTCTAATAAAAGTTATATTTAACATGATAGATTAATTAATAATAGTAGTAATTAAAGAACTCTGTGAATATATATAATTGTTAATATTTTGTATTAACTAGAGGGAATTTAAAGGGAAATCTTTTTAGTTTCTGTCTCTTAAAACTCTTTCATTTATTTAAGCACATTTTGGTAAATGAAATTTACTTAAGCACATTAATTGCATGCTCCTCTTGATTCTATACCCAACCTCCTGTTTTTTGTTACATTTATATGGTCTGTCATTGAAAATATTTAGCAATTTGTTCATGGACAAGCGTTAAACACCATTGACGAGTGCCAGATGAAGCGTGGAGATCGGGGATTGGGGATTGGGGATCAATAATATAGAGATAGTTGCACGCATTAGGTGAGTGTGTAGGCTTGCTTTTTGTCGCCTGTCACTTTACTCCATGGCGCGTGTTGCACTTGATCGATCGGTTTTTATCTTATGGCGCGAGTAGACTATTCCGCATTTTATGGATCGGCAATTACGCATGATTTCGACTTTCACTTTATGACAAGAAAAACCTCATTTGACGCTATTTCTTAGAGCATGTGAAATATGTCTCCTATTTGCTGCGTGTGTCTGGCTTTTCGAGTTTTGTTTTAAAACGAACTAGAGATGGGGATCGAAAAGATATATATCGTATCTAAAAGAAGTATCTCTGATTGTTTTTACCCTATATAATCGGATATATATATTGAAGAAGAAGATAAACAATCTTTCAATTTATCGACCATTAATCGAAAGAATCTAGATATATCAATACTTTTCTTTGCCATCCCTAAGCCCAATCGATACAAATGCCAGTTGACATTTGACATATTGTCGGTGTCAAGGTCTGCGGGAGGAACATCTGAGGAATCAGCGGCATCAGCAGGAACACATCGATGTGGCTGTCATGTGGCCATGTTGCAACATTTCTTGGGTCTCCGCCCATCTGTCTTGGGTTTTCTATTGTGAAATAGTCAATATGTTTTTATACATCCCGCTGTTTTCTTTTTTTTTTTTTGTTGTGGTTTGTTTGTTGTCAAACTAGGAAGTTATTCGCTGCTGTTTTGTGAAATCGAATCAGCTTGCGGGCGAAACCAAGCGAGAAATGTAAATTCGGTTCCCCCTCACTGGCTTTCTCACTTTGAAAACCGAGCCTCTTTCGAGTCTGTTCTTCGGGGCTGAGTAAACAGAACGGAGTCCTCCATGCCCGTCTTTAATTAGCTCATATTGCCACATGTGGCGTTCTGGAGCAACTCCATAAGGGGGGGATGACGACGACACCCTTTCCCTTTGTTCTTTCGCAGCAATCGCCGGAGATTTGTCATCGAGGGACTGACATAATTACGGCCTGTTAAGAAATGAAATATCCCATTAAATATTCTACTATAATATTTGCCTTTCATGCTGGCAGAATGATAAATGACCAGTGGTATTAGACATCTTTCAGAAAGTAGCTATCGGTTTTCAACTATTTGAGATTGTATTTTAGTCTTTAAATTAATTAACCCGCTTGCAATCCACAAACCTACATGTAAACCTTTGTTGTAAATCATCACTAGGAAAATATTGTATATTTAATTCATCTAAAAAGTAGTACAAGTAGTATTGGCTCAAGTCATATTAGTGGAATATTTCTCTAAAGTAGTTATGCTAATTTTATTCTAATTAAAATTTATTTTATTGTGACAAGCTGAATAAGTAATCCGATTATTATAGAAGTTAATCCCTATAATTAACATAATTACATATTGTGGCTGAGCCTCTTAATACAAGTTATGAGTGTTACAGCAATTTTTTGTTCATGAATTGAAGTAAATTATGATTGCTATTTAACACTAAACTCCTTAAATTACCCGATAATGCTTAAAATGCTTAAATCTTATGACTATCTCAGGGATTTCTTTGCTCATTTTTCTATTGCGTCTTGGCTTGTGCGCAGAATTTTTCGCGCAGCATGGGATGAGATGCGAATGATGACCTGGCCAGGGAGCAAAGTGCAGCTCCCGTTTTGGGGAGCAGCATACTATAGAATATATGTGTATATATAGGGACGAGGATGGACCCACCGCAAGGAGCCTGAAACCGCAGTTTGTTTACTTTGGCAACCTATTTACGAGGCACTCGTGCGGGAGGTCAAGCAATCCAGAAAACACTCACTCAACATTATCCCGGGGGTGGATTGGATTATTTCATGCTAATTTTGCGGTGCCACAATTGGATCAGCAGTTGGGGGGCATGGCCCTGCAAGCAAATGGATTTGTCATACTTGACTTTGGAAATCAGCGGATGAGTCACGGCGGCGGGGGAAAAGCAGCTAAATTCAATTAGAATCGAGGCGATCCATAAGGAAAGTGAATTCCGGACTTCACCTAAAAGTATGCCAGGCATTCCTGAATTTCTCCCATCATCCACTGAATTTTTAATTATAATTCTCCTGAGTCTCTCATTGCGATCGGCCTGCTGCTGCTGTGTCTGGTATTTTAATTTATGGATTATAGGCACGACCTCTTCCCATCGCCATGCCCAGTTCCCCCTTCAAATGGCATCCGGGCGGACTTTTGAAGCCGACAATAATTAATTGAAAAATAAAAGTCAAAGCCTTACTATTTGTTTTGTGTGTTTGCTCCAGAGATATCTGTGTATCTGTGAGATATACTCTTTCGCAGCTACGTGTAAACAAGCCAATTGTTGTTCATTGAAAGTGATATTTTGTTTTTATCTTTTTTTTTCGATGTGAATGCCGTGCATGTTTGCGGTTGATTGAATTAGCATGGACTAATACAAAACAGCTGATGGATGAATGGGGCTCGGGGTTATATAGTCAGTGGACAGGCATCCATTTACAGGGTGTCTGCGATGATTATTTAATGTATGCAACTCATTCATTGTCTCCGATTTGGGATTCCAAGGGGGGGAAATTTATGTGCATTT
The DNA here is from genome assembly GCA_035046265.1 of Drosophila bunnanda. Lineage (NCBI taxonomy): Eukaryota > Metazoa > Arthropoda > Insecta > Diptera > Drosophilidae > Drosophila > Drosophila bunnanda. The sequence continues at coordinate 12,795,977 of JAWNOB010000130.1, forward strand.
ATAATGGTTTTATTGGAAAAATGTAGTGCGCTCGACTGACGCGATCGCCTGTTTGTAATTGTTAATGAGCACTTGTGCTCTCAGCCCCCCTCGAACCGAGATTCTCTGATATAGTTTTATGTTGTTGGTGTTTAGTTTCAAGTGCCCCGCTTCGCAGGAGGGGCAAGCAGACATCTGCCCCTGTGGCGGCACGTGCACCGAGCTCCCGAGTATCTGGGAACTCGATCTCCATGCTGCCGGAAACCTCGTCTCCGGGTCCCGTCTTCCTCGCCTGGCAGGGGCGCTGGCAGGACTGTTTATTTGGCCGGACAAAGTAGGCACTTGGTTTTCCACTTGAGCAGATTCATTAGTTGAGGAGATAAATCAAAATTCTCAGTTGATTTACTTCCCAGATGGCCAATGCTTATTTCTACGATTTGTGTCTGTGAAGAGATACTTTTATTATAAATAGTAAATCGATGCTGGATTTGCAGTCATATTTCTATTATAGTTTTCTTATCAAGTTGAAACTTCAATTTTACTTATCTTTTGTTTAAATAATTACAATTTAAACAACATTTTATGTATTTTCTTTTAAAATTTATTTATAATACGGCTTTCTGCTGTTTAAGCTTTGATTAAATTTATAAATATACGACTTAAATTGTTATGTAGAGTATCTGTAAAGACATTTTCTTGAGAGGAGAACGAAGATATATTTTATTATTAACTCAATAAATAAGAATTATTACTCAGGTAGACATTATTATCTATATTTTGAAAATAATATGAAAATCAGACAGAAAGAATTTAAAATCAATCTTAAAAGCTTATAAAAGTATACAAAGACGTAAAATATTTCAAATACTCAAAAAAATTATTCATACATTACTTATTAGTTAAGTAATAAGTTTATTAACTTCATAACTAGATTTCCTTAATTTTAAATATTATCCAAAATATTTAATAAAACTCCCTCCTTTGTCTGCTTGAATCCTTGTGTCTCCTTGTATCCTGCATGAGTAATCGGCGTCCTCGGCGTCTGCTTGGCATCCAGCGGATTGCACTTGCCGCGCGACGCAGATTGCGCCCGTATCCGCAGCCGTCTCCGTGTTCGTATCCGTGTAGTTTGTCGCTGGCCGCTCTCGTTTTCACATTTTCACATTTTCCCTTTTCATCTCTTATTTTGGGGTTAGCCGAGGCTCTCCGCCGCCGCTGCACATTGTATAATGTTCCGTGCGATGCTTCGTGCGTTTTCGGGCGCTTTTCATTCTTCGCCACCAGCGATACACCCCAAAAGATACTCTGGGAGGCACCCTCTCACAAATACACTCGCACACACTCACGGCACACACTCGGGACACTCGGTGGCAGGCAGGGAGCGACGTGGTCGCTTTGTAGCCGTCGCCTCGGTGCTGCTGCTGCTGCTCGCTCGCTGGCTCGCCGAGCGAATATATTTTCAGTTTCAGTCAGTCGTCTCCTTGGGACTGGTGCAACTGTGAAAATGTGCGGAGCGTGCCGCCTGTGAAAGCCTTGATAATTTCCCTATATAATTTTCTATTTTTCGTTTCGCATTTCGCCTGATTTGTTTACGCGTTCGTCTATCGTCTGCCGTCGCGTGAAAAACTCGTCTATACAGCATCGGCCAATCAAAGTGAAATCCCCGAAAAGAGCTTTAATTGTGCGTGGGCCCAGACTCACTAAATTATCTAAAAGATACAAAGATACTACAAGTGCATCTGCCAAAGTGTGTGTGTGTGTTTTTGTCTGATACGAACAAAGGAACTTGAGAAAGTTCTCCTCAAATTCTATGGGATTATCTAATACGCCATCGTTTCGTGGTAAAGTAACAAACAAATATGAGTTTTCTGCAGTCGAAAATGAGCTCACCTGTCGGCTGCATTAGTGGCTAACTACCTTATCTTATCACGCGAAAATACTTAGCTATGCCAAAAGAGTTTATTTATGCCAAATCGGAGCGTTCGACAGGCTGATAAGCTGCTACTGTCACCTGTCAGTGTCAGCTCTATACGTATCTTTAGCTGTAGCCGTAGCTGTAGCTGTATCTTTTACATCGGCATCTCAATCTGCAAATAGCTTTGACCTTTCGCCAAAGCGAAATACTTCCGCATCGATAGGGAACACACATGCGTTGGATGATTTCGTAATTACACTATCGCCAGAGCATAGAAACACATTGTATCTGAGAAGCTGCCACTGCAATTTCAGCCGCATCTTGTGGATGCCTTTTCTGGGGCTCATTTAATTGGCGGGCATGGAGTTTTTCCGCTGCCAATGTAGGCCAGCAAGTACGTTGAACTAAGCCGAAATGCTGAAATGTTTTTATTCTTTAGAAAGAAAATAGTTTCTCCTTTTGTGGAGGGAGCAAGGAGGTTGGAGGATGGTTGAAAAGTTCATAATGTGATTGAACCTGTACGTGTACAGTGCACACCTTGCTGCATCTTGGCAAGACTGTACTGCTCTTTGGCATCGCATCTCATGCGCTGTTTATTTTTGCCAAAGGTGCAAAGAGAAATCCAAATGAGTTGCGTGCAAAATCGAAACGCATTTTCACAGTGCGTTCGTCGGCTTTTCTTCTCGCCGCTTTTCTTCTGTTTATGATTGCAAGAACTTCATGGCTGATGGCAAATACAAGGCAGCTGGAGCGTGGCCACGGACAAGTTGCCGCTGTTTATCGGGGGAAGCCTAAATGCCGAACTGTATTTGCTATATGCTATATGCCATATACTAAATGCTTCGATTCGAGAGCACTCCTCCATGTGGCAAAGTGTTGGTTCTTATTTTTGGCCAGCTGCCAGATGTGGTGGGAAGCCGTTTTGGCATTTTCCCCGAGCAGGTCCTTGGTGCGCCTGAGCACTCGACCCGCTCTGCCTCTGACTTTCCCTTTCTCGATATTAGCCTCACAGTCCAGAGGGTTTTTCTTCGTTTTTTATATATATATATTCTTTCTTTTTTTTTTTTTTGCAAGCATTGCGCATTATCCTTAGTGGGTGGCAGCCATTTTGTGCTCCTTTGTCTGGAAAAGGTACACCAGGGGAAAATCCGTTACCTTAAAACAAAGGTATATATAGAGATTGCTTATTACACGATCTTACTTAAATATAATGCGAATATAATCTAAAATAGATAAAGACAGTCTTCTTAGTAAAGTTCCAAAGTAATTTCCATCTTGTTTAAGACCCGAAATGAATGTTTATAGTGCCTAGTTCTTTAAAAATCTTGTAATATTTAAAATATAATCAAAAATCCATTTTAGGACTACCGTTCATCATTCTTTTTATAATCTTACTAAACCAACCATGTGATTATTTACTTGTTATAGTCACAATTGAAATGTTAATAAGGTCTTAATAAAATGTCTTATAAAGCCGAAATCTTATAAAAGTATCTAGAAACCAATCATAGTTAAGAGAAACGCTTAGTTTTGATTCTGCGATTTTTCCGAGTGTACCCAAAACAAGTAACAATTTTGGAGCAATCGTTGGGCGTGTCCAAGACAACTGCAAGTGTTATTTTATGGTTGCATTTCTCAGACAGATAAATGTAAAAGCATTATCTCCCGCGCTGATGTCAGGCATCAAATATGCGAGATATACTAAATAATAATCTCATTGTGCCACAAGCACCTGGCCGATTTCGGCTCTTTTATTATTATTTATTTTTTGGCAAGCTCATGTGCGCTCTAGATAGATTTCAATAGCAAACATTATGACACATGCCCGCTGTTGTTTGGCTGTCAAGTTAATAATGAACTTGGCTATGTTTTTCTTTCGGTTCGGTTTCGATTTAAATTTAGACACACCTTCTAGCCACTTGGCCCGGTAATTTCGCTATGGCTCCAAGGCGAAAGTCCTGTTTAGGAAGGAGGAAGGCCATTTCCTTTGGCTATTTGGGCCGCAAAAGGGGCTCTGAGTTTGGCCGGAAATGTTTGTGCATAAATTACTTTCTTGGCGGTCTAACGCTTTTGCTAACGAGCTCTGACTGCCGTTAACTGGCCAAAAGGAATTGCATTTCGAGGGGCTAGATTCTCCTTGGAGAACTGCAGTAGCTTTGTTTATGTGCCATTGAGTTAATTTTAGACATTTTTCGTGGAAACTCCGCGTTTAAAGTTTTACCAAAAATCATAAAAGTCTCGCGGCCGACTGCAGAAAACTCGTAAATTATTTTTATATGCTTCTCGTATCAACATCAGACACAAAATTCAAAACTTTTTGTGGCTGTACAGTGTACGGCACACACGCACACACTAAGTTTTATATATATAACTTGTCGTGTAGAGAGAGAAAACTTACGCATCGAGCAAAACAACATTTATAAATAGCGGAAAACTACGAAGAAATCAAAATGAAAAGTGCAGCGTAGAAAACAAATCGAAGCCGAGGAAATCCAAACAAAATGTGCAACCAATCAATGGAGTTGAACCCTTAAAAAATATATATATCTATCTATATATCTATAAAAGAAAACGAATAAAGCCAGAGCCGAAAAACTAAAAATAAAGGAAGAGCCGGAGCGGAGACACTCTCGGAACTTGGCAACATCGCAGCGTTGGTCCGCAGCAGATTGGCCAAAAATAACCAGGAACGGCAGCCAGCATCGGTCCGTGCAACTAGATGTTGTTGCTGCTGCTCGCCTTCATCATGCGATTCGTAGACATTTCCAAGCGCTGTGCCGCCTGCTCCAGGGCCGGCATCGATTGCCCGCACAACGGCAGCGGCAACACGGCCTGCTGGCAACATGTTGCCACTGCGGCGACCAGCAACAGCACCAGCACCAGTAGCGGCTGCGACAGCAGCAGCTCCTCCAAGGAGAACTACTATGTGCCGCAGCAGCAGCAGCAGCATCGCCAGCGGAACGGCAACATTGGTGTGACGCCGCAGCAACTCGAGCAGATACGCTTCTACCAGCGCATGCAGCAGCAGCAGCTGCAGCTTTTGCAGCAGCAACTGATGCAGCGGCGACGCCTGCAACAGCAGTTGCGGGAGCAGGGTGTGCCACCAGCAACATCAACAACAACAACAACAACATCGGCGGGTCTTACCTGCAATCAACAGTATTTGCGGCAGCAGCGTTTGCTGCAACACCAGCAACAGCAGCGATATGTGGACCATAACAGCAACAATGACAATGATTATTTAAACAACAACAATAATCTCAACAACTTGAACAACAATTTAAACAACAACAACAATTGGAACCACAACATTAACCAACAAAACAATGCAAATTTTGTCGGTCAAGGTGCGCTAAGTTGTTAAGTTTAAAATGTTAAGAAATACTTCATTTAATGGGTTCCAAAACCGAAACCAATCTTTAATATGAATAGTTTTCCCACACCATAAGATACTTCTATATTCTGGTTAAAGATTTTCTAAAGATGATATAGAAAATAGCCAAGACAAGGCTATATTCTAGTCATCTAACTGCAACTAAATACTACATAAACCTACCTACTAACTAAAAAATATATAGCAAGCTTAAACTTAGTTTAGAAGTCAAAGAAAACCCTGCCTAGAAAATATAACTACAATCCATATTTCCATTAACATTAAAACAATTAATAAGTAATGAGTGTTATTGATGGAACAATTAATCTTATTGAATCAATATACATTTATATAAAATAATAATTATTGAATCAATATACGTTTATAAGAAATAATTCAATGAGCAGAGCAGAGCTTATATTTAAATCTCCTTTAGAGACAATAATTATCAGTCAAGCTCTTCATAAATCAAATATCAATTAAAGTATATGATTGATTTTTCAAAATCTGCTTTAGGTGTGTCAACCCGTATAAGTATTTAAATATTATTTTAGTTGATATCAACTTAGTCGGGGGGTGACTTTAAATATTTGTCCTCGCCAAAAAGCATCGTCAGCATTGTTTCATTTTCTCGGCTCTGCCTTGACGCAGCCTCTTGAGCTGTATCTCGAGACGGGCTTTTGTAATTTCAATTAACTTTAATTGAGCTCCAGAGAGGCCGACAGCGCTGGCACTGGGCATGGCCATTGCTCCGATGCCCAACCCAGCGCCACGACCACCCTCCCGGCATGAGAAGCTATATGCTATATGCATCCACAACAACACACAAAATGCATTAAAGCGATTTTATTTGTCTGTAATCTCGCGCTGGCCCAAATATGAAATGACTTTCCATTTCATATTTTTGTGTTTCCAGAGGAGTGAGAGGATGAAAGATGCTGCTGGAGATGCAGATGGAGGGGGAAAGACATGTGCGGCAGCTTTGCCACTTGTCGTCTTTAGGAAAAGTTCCCTCTGTCATCGGGGCAGTGGAAAATCTTTTAGAAAATCTTTCGAAAAACAATATATAATCTCTTGCCTCTGCACTTGCTGGGAGGTTTGCCGGCCTCGCCTTTCCCCCCTCCTTTGGCTCGAACTCCTTTTGTTTATGCCTTTGGGGCTCATTTTAAATTTAAATTCCGTCCCCAATACGATGCGATGCGATGCGATATTGAGTTGCATAAGGAACTGCAATCGATGGCAATGCGGTATAACTAAGCGTTGAATTACCGCCCTGAGACATGCAATACCATCAAGTTTAACCTTTAATTGCCGCTGGCTGGCAGACAGGCGTTGCATGTGGCTGGGCCTGCAGCAAGTCGGGAAAATGTCACATTTTCCAATTGAACTTTTTTCTCTTTTCGGGCGATGCCAGGCACGATCCTAGGGCGTGTTGGTGTTGTCTCGTAAAAATCTCTCAAACGTATAAAAATAATTTTTACAACTTTTAGGTTCTGACATCAAAAAGACACCCATTCTGATTTGCTAGACCAGGGCTGGGGTGTCGTAAAAATTAATTGAAACACGCCAGCCAACGGCAATAGAATGGGCACCTTCGTCAGGTTTTACGGCTCCGAAATGTGTGGCACGCTAATGTCCATTAGGGGGAGAGCCGCCCGGTGGAGAGTGCAAATGGAGCTGGGGATAGATCATTACCGGGAGTTAGTTTCACTCCGATGGCATCTTAATTGAGCCAAGTTCAGTGTCAAAGCTGATTAGCCAATTAACATTGGAAGGGAAGAGACTGGCAGGGATTATCGATAAGGTATTTTAATCAGTGAACTAAGTCGTCAAATTGATCAATCCGAAGAGAAGAGAAGTTACTATTAAAGTTTCTTTAGTGAATAATCCATCTCAATTAAAGTTATTTAATGTTTAATTTCACTTTTCCATTTGCAGGAACCAAACTTCGACGTGGCATGACAGAATTCTCAACAAACAACGATCACAGCAAACCGCATTTCACCGCATCTCAGCAGAAACCGCTCCAGAACTCACCCATCCACCAGCAGTCATTTGCCCTAACCAATACCAGCTCTCATCCCCATCTGCTTCAGCGCTTGGCCCAACAGCAACATAATCATCATCATCATCAGCATCAGCCACATAAGACACAGCAAAGACCTAGTCAGTTCCAGCAGACCCTGCCCTTCAGCCAGTTACAACACAACAACGGCAACAACACGGCTGGCCACATTCTATCCGGATCGGGATCGGGATCGGGATCGTTGCCACACACCCCGCTCAGCTACCGGAATCCCCTGAACAGTCCCAGCAACGGACCGTTCGGCAACACGGCGCAGACGGCGGCAACGACGACGATCGGGAAGCGGTACCAGCAGCAACAGCTGACCGACCGCCTGCTGCAGCAGCAACACCTGCAGCAGTGCCAGCAGCAGCAACTGCAATCGCTGGGCAGCGATGCGGAGGAGGACGCCGCCGGCGGGGAACTGAGCGAGGAGAGCCTCAAGCAGAATGTGGCCATCGTGCTGAGCAACTTGGATCGCTACAACAACGCACTGCGCAGCATTATACTGAATGAGCAGGTGAGCAGCCTCATCAGTCCGAGCAGTCAGTCGGGCAGCCTCTTCCTCGGCGAAGAAACGGGCAGCCTGCTCTACTGCGACAACAACAGCAACGAGGAGGACCTGGTGGGCAATAGGAAGCTCCAGGGCAACAATAACTTTGTGCTGGGCAAGATGGCAGCCACGCCGGAATCGGATTACAACAGCAACGCAACCACGCCAGGAGGTCGCAGCAGCAGCGAACAGCAGCAGCTACAGCAGCAGCAACTTGGGGTAGGTGATGCTAGGATGCTTTGTGGTGGTGGCGGGATGCGGGAAACTACTAATGCCGGTGGCGGTGGCGGTGGCGTCAACAATCTCAACTGCTCGCTGGCCTCGTCGCACGACTTTACTCACGACAATTCCGATTACCAGTGGTTCCTGGACTACGGCTATCGAGATGGCTGCGGCGGGATGCAGCGCAGCGTGCTAAGCTCCCTCTCGGCCTCGTACAATGCCATGGGCGATCTCATCTACTACGAGGACCTGGCCAAGAACCTGGACGCCAACCTGGCCGAGGTGGACATGGAGAGTTTCCGGGCCGAGGACATACATTCCCTGCTCTCGCAGTTGCCTGCCTACTGCAAGAGCCTGGGCGGAGCAAATAGTCGCCTCCAGCAATCGCTGCTCCTTCAGCAGCAGCAGCAGCAGCAACAGCAGCAGCAGCAGCAGCAGCATCAGCTGCAGCAGCAACAGCTTCTGCACCACAGCAACATGATGCCGCACAACATTTCCCAGACGTCGACCACCTCCACCAACGAACTGATCGACAACTCCTTCTGCAAGTCGGAGCTGCTTTTCTCGCCGGTGCGGGAGTCGCACATCTCGGTGGACTCGCTGGACATGGACGCCTATCCGGACGATGGGGAGATCATACTCACCTGCAACAAGGACAACTACACCATAGCCTTCGAGGGCAGTGTCCTCTACTCAGACGACAGTTTCTACGGTCAGTATATGGAGTGTTTTGCTGGGAAATAATATCTATAAAATTGTTAAATTGATTTTGCAGCGGAGCCCAGTGACATTGCCGCCAGGAACAAACAGAACTGCATCAACTTGCACAGCAATCTGGACGACATTGTGAAGCGCAACAAGGCCCTGGAGGTATCCATGTCGCGATCGGCCCAGGCCTTCCAGCCGCTCTGCCCCATGTCGCCCAAAGGCCAGGCAGCTATAGCGGCGGCTGCCAAGCTCCAGCGGTAGGTTCACATTCATACCCATTCCACCTACACATGCCGCACAAGATTCGCACAAAAGCCTCAGGATTGGTTGCTGCCAGAAAGAAAATTAGAAATAATATAGATATACCTACATTGAATACCTGATCGATGACAGAGATACAAACTCTTCCAGATACAATGCAACCTGTAAGAATTATCTAAGAGTTCATATGATGAGATAACTAAAAGATAGATAGATTCTCCCGCTTCTGGCAGAGTAAAGTCAGCATCACGCCAGGCGGATGCTGTTGATTCTGCCCCCCTTCCTTGCAGTCCGCTCTCATTGCAGCCGCATGGGGTCATTTCAATTGAATTCAATTTAGTTCCATTTGCCTGGCGGCTGGGCTTTAACGTATGGGGGGAATTTCAACTTGGAATTGGGACTTTTCGGTGTATGTATATTCCACGCCGGCATATGCCAACCTTCAAGGGCTTAACGTTGCGGGCCGGAAAAGTGGGTCGGTGGTTGCGATCAGGCAAGTTAATCCGTTAAGAAAACCAATTATGGGTTTAGCCCAACAAAACTCATTCACAAACCGATTAGCGAGGACGCGAGGAACCCCTAGGAAATATTATGCAAATAAACCCGACGCAGACGCCAGCAGGTAAAGGACCAGGTTGGCTGGCAGGAACCAATCCGAAAACCCGCAATGCTTCCTACCTAAAAAAGAAAATTGAAAATACCTTCCGCCAACAAAATTGTAATCCCAAACGCTTGACGTGTCTCTTGTGGTAAAGACGCTCGTTATTCCTTGTTTCGCCCGCCCGCAGGTATCCCTCCGGGAACAACAACACGGAGACCATCACGATCACCCGGCACCTACCACAGTGCTCGGTGCGGAAGAGCAGCAGCCTACCGAATCTACAGAGCGAGGAACCGATGGCCGGCAGTTGCCTCAAGGAGCAGCAGCACCAGCACCAGCAGCCGGAGGAGAGTGGCCAGCAGGCAGCTCCCCTGAACGTCTCCCAAGCGATTAGCACTTCCACCATGGAGTCGTGCAAGTCCAGATCTCGCAACCTGCTGCCCATGTGCCAGATGCCCATTTCCATCAGTGTGTCCGTTTCGGAGCGACTGCAGCATCAGGCTGACCAACAGATCACGCCCAGCCAGCAGATCACACCCACTTCCCAGCAGCAGCAGTCGCAGCAGCAGCACCACCACTCGCACCACCATCGCCACAAGCATCGCTGCAGCTGCTCGCAGGAGAGCCAAAACTTGCACATCTCCGGCTCGGCCTCCTCGGGCAACTCCTCCAATCCGCCGGCCTTCAATCTAGTCAAGTTGTTCATCAAGCAGAAGAGCACCAACAGCAGCGGCGGCCAGGAGGACTTGGCCGTCCAGGCGAGTGCCCACACCTGCATGGACGTCTCCTCCGGCTGCTGGCCCTCGAGCGATGCCGCGAGCTCCAGCAGCGGCTCCCTGGAGCAGCGCTTGCGCAAGAAGAGTATGAACGACTCGGGCAAGGGCTCGGCAGTGAGTCGCCACGACGAGGAGGAGCACTACCCGGAACAGGACACACCGCGACGCCAGTTAAGAACCCGTTCGGAGGCCGTGTTCTATGATGATGTGGCCACCTCAAGCTCCACGGGATCGCTCACAGCGACCAACTCACCAGCGCATCGTCGCCGCAGCATGCCGCTGAGGAATCCACAGCTCTACCAGCTGGCAGCCCAGGTTTCCACAGGCAGCCAGATGTCCTCGGAGGCGAGTTCGGAGCAGCTAACTCAGGTGCCAAGGCGCGCGGAGGCGGGATGCGGGACGAGCACGCGTCCGCTGTCCTGCGCCTCCAGCTCCGAGATGATCACGCGCTCCATGCAGACATCCTGCGGATCGCTAAGCACCACCAGGAGCAGCCTTAGCGAACGCTATCGCTGTGTGCCGCCGTCGTTCCTCGAGAAGCTCAACAATCTGGGCGAGGAGCAGCAGGCGCCCATTTACGTCATCTATCCAAACTATGCGTTGCCCGATCTTGGCTTCGTGAAGACCAATGCCAGCACGGATGTGATCTTCTCGCCCTTCAACTACAAGATGACGCTGGACGCTGCCGGCAGCTCTGGTTCTCTGAAGAAGCAGCAGCGCAGCAGCAGCCAGAGCGCGAGTGAGGATGAGATCCTCAAGACGTTGGACTACAAGCACGTCTCGGACTGGCAGTCGCTGGCCACCTTGCTGCCGACGGAGTATCGCCGGCGGCTGCAGCACATTCCAGAGGTGAAGCATCTGGTGCGGCAGTTGGACTCGGAGCTTTCGCAGCGTCCGCTCTTCTGTATGTCGCCGCCGATTCGGCGCAACCGTTCGCACATTTGCGACTGCGCCAAGTACTTCCAGGGCCAGACCCAGATGGACGAGGCCTCCAGCAGTGGATCCAGTCAGCAGCCCAGCTCCGGCTATCGCGGCTCGTCCACGCTGCTCACCGACTCCGAGTTGGATACGGACCCGCTGAAGCAGATGTATGTGTACCAATACGACCAGCAGCGCATGGACTCCGGTGTGGAGACGAGTCCCGGCAATCAGCCGACTCAGACACCGCCACAGCCCATGCCCAGGAGTATTCTGCGCAAGGCACACTCAGCACAGGCGCGCTCTAAGCGCAATTCCATGATTGAGGCGCAGCAGACGCAGAAGCTGACCAAGCTGGAGAAGCGACGCAGCCTGCAGGAGCCGCCGCACAACTATGCGCTGGGCTCCAACGACGAGCTGGCGGATGTCTTCGAGGAGGAGGAGCACACGCCACAGGTGCAGCCGGTGAAGCAGCGGCTGTCCCGCAAGGATCTCGATGCCAGGGCTCGCGCCGAGAACTTCCTGGCCTCGCTGCCGCGTTCCGAACTGAAGCACTACGCAGAGATTGCGGCCATCCTGGAGTCTTCCGGCGAGCAGGTGACCTACGATGCCGCCGCCCTCAAGAAGGAGGTTAGCCGGGTGCTCAGCCAGCAGAAGAAGGTCTCCTTCAATGACGAGGGCGCTGCTGCCGGCCTGCAGCCGCAGCATGCCCAGCGCTTCGCCACGCCACCCAATTCCCCCAACATTTCCGTGGCCGCACTGCAGCGACGTGAAACGCTGGACGTGATGGAGCAGCGCAAGATCGAGAGCAATCGCTTTAAGCGTCTGCAGATCCAGTGGGAGCTGATGAGCAAGGACTCCAGCATGCTCAAGGAGCTGGCCAGCGAGGCGGCCACTAAGAGCGGCGGCTCCACGCCCACCTCGGCAAACTCGGCGGGCTCCAGTTCGGCGCCCAGGTCGAGGATTCCGCGCCCAGTGAGCTACCCAGCGGGCAGGTCAGTACATTATATACACTATATATCTATTAAAATATTCGAAATTATTTGTTTGGAACTGTTTTTCATTACAAAATTTGATTTCTTTTCGTTTTTGGTGTACCAATTTTTATTTTGCATGATGTTGCATTGATTTTGTTCCCGGGAACCCCTGATCAGGAGTACCACGCCCACCTCTACACGAACTATTCCCGTCATGAGCACACCCTCGCCGGCCCGTGCCGCTGCCACCACCCCCAAGACTGTCACTAAAAGCCACAACAAACCCGCTCTTGTCTCCTCCCCCCGCCCACACAGACTCACCAGCGCCCAGGAAGCAGCCAGTGGAGCCAAGGTCAGCACCCGATCGCCCAGCAGGATGGTGCAGCCGAAGCGTTACAGTCTGGCCGGAGCGACCACACCCACATCTGCCACACCGGCGTCGGGAAGGGCGCGTACACCGACCAATCGAGTGGCGGTCACGGCACCAAATACGCCCAAGCGTCAAGGTGTTGCCCAATCGCCAAGGTATGGGGAATTGAGTTTATAAGAAGGTTGAACCATGCAACTAATTATTATGTTTCTCTATTTCAGACCCACCTCGCGAGTGCGTTGAGCGTCCACACGAGTCCAAGCGTCCAAGCGTCATCCCAATTAGTCAACGGCAGACGACAGACGGCGAAAAACCAACAAACAACATAACAAACAAGAACATATTCAACAAACAAACAAACAATGCAACATTGTAAAATTCTAGACTAAGGCTTTGTGTGCGGCTCGATTGCTTAGTTACTGTTGGCCCGGAAAGTGATATTTATATGGGAGAGCAGGGATCAGGGATCAGGGAGCGAGAACTGATAGCGAGATGTGCTGGTATCCTTTGATTGTTCGTTGTCCTCATTTGCGGTAGAGCAGACAAGTGCGAGAAGTAGCTAAATTTTCTCTTTTTTAACAAGTATAAATAATGAACTCTAAACATATGCCAAGTACGCGTAAATTAAACAAATATTTTGATGTACATATATATACAGCATACGACATACCACATATAAATGCGTAGATGCTTTGCTACCCGCCCCACAGGAAACTGAAGCAAGAAGTGTATAAAATATTTTCTATACCCTATGCTAGACGGCATAGTATACAGTCAATACTCGAGCTAACATACTACACAGATTACTTAAAGCATACCAAGCGAGAAAAGCTAAGCGGATAAAGATGCATTGGGTACGAACCCAGATACAATAATTGAAGAGCTCAAGAGCGGATCCAATCGATATTGGGCAATGTCTACGCCCCGGGTGCATTAGAATAAATACTTCTGTTGCTTTTTCCATGCTCCCTCGCTGATCTGGAAATGTATTTTCCACATACCTATGGCCTTTGATGCATCAGCAGCAGCAACTGGTGTTTCCTGAATGCTTTGCAGTCTTTGATTTTGATTTTTATTCTGTCGCAAGCTCAAGAAAATATGTTCGCTTTTTAAGCTGGGACTCTCCCTTTTCTTATTTGTAACGAGCTTATGCTGTTGGGCCCGACAGCTCAAGGTGATTTCAAATTGTACGATATATATGTTAACAGCCTACACTTACTATTAATCTTACTCCCCCCCTTCATTTGTAACTATTTAATGCCTATCTTAACTTTAGCTGGTTATCCAACTGCTGGAAGACATCATCTAATTTGTAACTCATAAGCCTAAGTCAAGCACCCTTTTCTATCCTTAATTGTATAGCTACACTACTATTGTATTATCTACGAGCGGAAGAAACACATATTATAGAGTTGCGGGAGAATTGTATCACCAAATGGATATGCGGGAGTATATATTATGTATTAAACCGAAAACAAAACCAACAAAAAAATGTATAAAAATACAAAATCAATAAAAATATTAATAAACATGCAAAAAGTATTACAAAATAGATATTTAACGTGTTTTTATTATTAAAAATCAATCTCATCACAGTGTCCTTAAACTGAAAAAATGCAGTTTAATATTTAATTTAAAATGCTACCAAATTGAGTGGTTTTGCAATATTATTATAATAATATTAATATAAAAGATGTGTATAATAAAGAATTAACAGATTTTCATTTTCCTTTATTGTTAACGTTTTAAATAGTAACGGAATGAACTTAAATTACACGTGTAAAATGTTTATGTAAAATCTATTTCTGTTATACTGTAAATATAACAATATTCTGTAGCTCTCAAACTATTTTTATTCCAATTTTTCACCTGCGTCTAAAACTGTACATTTTGTATAACAGTATGCTTATCTTGTAACAGTTGTCCTAAAACTGTGGTGAAGTTTTTTATTAATTTGATGTTAAGTATATGTATTTCCTTCATATTTTTCCTTCTAATGTTTATAAAAATATTATTTTTAAATTAATTTCACTTATATTGTATTTTATTTGTTGTAAATAATTTCATACCCCTTGCAGGGTATTATTATTTCAGTCAGAAGCTTGAAATTCAAAATATAAGTTTTCCAGTGCTCAACACATTTTAATTTAATGTTAGATATTTATACCGTTAAAACCGAGGGACTAGCTTGCGTAGAAATTGCTAAATCGATTCGGCTGTTGATGCTGATCAAGAATAAACATCTATACTTTATGGGGCTAAAATTACTCCTGCAGTACGTAGCAAACTTCTGACTAATTTTAATATTCTGCAATGGCTTAGTTAGTTTCTTTAACATTTTTTTTTAAATTTATTAATTCGTTTTTTATTTTTCTTTATTTATTAACTCTTTTTATTTAACCCAATTAGGAAAATAACGCACAAGCTAGCGTCAAGGTCGACACTGTCTCCTCTCTCTCTCTTCTACATCCCTCATCACCCTCTCCCGATCACCGCTCGCAGTCAGTTACTCCCATTAAAGCTTGGAAAGCAGCGAATTACATCGAAACATCGAACATCGAAAAAAACAACAACAGTTCTTGCATTTATTAGCATCGATACATCGATGTTAAGCTTTTTGTTGAATACATCGTTTATTCTTGTCGCGGATCATCGATATATCGGCAAGGCTCCAACTCCCACGTCGCTGTGCAAAACGGACGCAAAAAAATTCGGAAAAAAGAACAAATCTCCGTGTAAACGATTACCGCGGCGGTGAAAAGTGCAAGACAGTGGAAAACTACCTCGGACCACCCAGTAGCCGGTGTGAAAAGTTCGGGAAAACAGCGATCCTCCCCCCACAGTGAAAAGTGTAAGTAATGTAGGGGCAGCTGGCGCGCTTTCGTGTTTTTTTTCTGAACCAAACCGCGTGTGTGTGTGTGTGCGTAAAATGTATGAAAAACCAACTACCGATGTGAAAAGTGCGGGAAAACAGCGATCCTCCACAGTGAAAAGTGCGAGTAAAGTGGGGGCTGCCGGGAAGCTGTCGTGTGTGTGTGTTTTTCTAAAGGAAACCGCGTGTGTGCACATGTATATGTGCATAGCCCAGATCAGTGCGTTGTTCTTGGCCAATTTTTGTTGTTTTTTTTTATGTTCAAGTGGAATTAATGTAAGAAGGTACCGCCTTTGCTTAGCGGTTAAAGGAAATGCATAACTTTGTGGCAATACCTCTAAAAATGAGGTTTTTCGTGTGTGTGCGTCGCCTACTAATTCGCCGTTGGGGATCTGCAGCAAGAGACAATGTGTGTGTGTGTGCGTCGCCTACTAATTCGCCCTTGGAGATCTGCAGCAAGAGGCAATGTGAAGGGGTGAGTGAAACAACACTATTACCATTTTTTTGCAATCCTCGACTTTCTCCGTTTTCGCGAGGGCTTTTTTTTCTCGCTTACATTTGTTCTCGCCCTACAGAGTTGAACTTAAGAGAGAGAGAGAGCCACTTAAGAGATACGATCCTCTCTTTTGGTTCTCCCTTTTGATATTTGGGGAATTGAGAAAACGGCGTTTGTTTACTCAAAAAAATTTGATTAGTTGTGCCAATTCGTGAATGAAAAAAACAAAAACTAAATGCAAGGAAACTTTATGAAACTGAATAGATATGCTTCAAGCCTTATTTTACTATAATAAGATATAATTATTTGGTACCATTTTTACCTTTAAATTTTCCTATAAACTGAACTTAATCAAGAAGCTTATAGATTTTAATTGACATGGATAAATGTTAATTTTCTCGTTAATTCTCTCGTAAAAGTTAGGTTAGGTTGAATCCGACGGCCCTCGTGTGGCCAAGCATAGGTCAATATGGCTTTTATTTGTTCGTTGCAAGCCTCTGACTAAAATTGTTATACATGGGTATTAACATTATTGTTCTTTGGGTCGATAAATATCTTTATATTTATATGACGATTTTTTTACAAACCACAGCTTAAAAAATTCATAACTTCTCCAAAAAAGCAGTTTTTTCGATTCGGAAAGCTGTTCTGTGCTAGTTTTAAATATGTTTATAAATATGCACACTCAAAATGAAATTATTTAAATTTTATAATTTTGACTATTTTTGTAAATTTGAACAATGGGAATTTTGACACTTTAAAAATGTGAAAAATTTTTCAAAAAATGTTGTGGTCTCCTATATGCCTAGAAAGATTCGCCTGTTGATGCTGATCAATAATATATATGGATTATAGGATTATATGACTCCTTCATTGCGTCGCAAGCTTCAGGCTGAAAATCATATGCCCTGCAAGGTATACATATATTTATATGAAACATTTGTCTACAAACCAAGCTTAAAAAACTCAGAACTAAGTCAAAAATGCTTTAATTTCGATTCGGAAAGCTGTTCTGTGTTAGTTTTTAAAAGGATAATAAATCTGCACACTCAAATTTAAATTTTTAAAATTTTAAATTTTTTACGATTTTTGAAAATTTGATTAATGGGAATTTTGACACCATAAAAATTTAAAAAAAATTTTCAAAAAATTTTGTGGTCTCCTACATGCCTAAATAGATTCGCCTGTTGATGCTGATCAAGAATATATATGGATTATAGGGTCGGAAATGATTCCTTCACAGTGTCGCAAGCTTCAGACTGAAATTATAATACCCTTGCAAGGGTATAAATATTCGGATTCTTTCAGTCAAATTTTTCGTAAAACTAAAACTCATAACTCAGTCAAAAATGCATTAATTTTGATTCGGAAAGCTGTTTTGTGTTAGTTTTTAAAAGAATAATAAAACTGCACACTTAAATTGATATTTTTAAAATGTTAAATTTTTGACGATTTTTAAAAATTTGAACAATGGGAATTTTGACACTAGAAATGTGAAAAAAATTTCAAAAAATTTTGTGGTCTTCTACGTGCCTAGAAAGATCCGCCTGTTGATGCCGATCAAGAATATATATGGATTATAGGGTCGGAAATGGCTCCTTCACTGCGTCGCAAGCTTCAGACTGAAATTATAATACATTGCAAGGGTATTCTTTCAGTCATATTTATATGAAAAATTTGTCTAAAAACCAAAGCTTAAAAAACCCATAACTAATGCAAAAATGCATTAATTTGGACTCGGATAGCTGTTCTGTGTTAGTTTTTGATAGGTTAATAAATGTCCACACTTAAATTGATATTTTTAAAATGTTAAATTTTTGACGATTTTTGAAAATTTCAACAATAGGAATTTTGACACTAAAAATGTAAAAAAAAATTTTTTTTAAATTTTGTGGTTTTCTACATGCCTAGAAAGATCCCCCTGTTGATGCTGATCAAGAAGATATATGGATTATAGGGTCGGAAATGACTCCTTTACTGTGTCGCAAGCGTCAGACTGAAAATATAATACCATGCAAGGGAATAAAACTGGCAAGGTTATTATATATTTCTACACATTTTTCGATCTCTATAAGTCATCCGATCTGACCTGTTCCGACTTATATATTAATCACAATAGAAAGAAGACTATAAACGAGCAGACGGATAGGTGGATATGGCTAGATAAATTCGTCTGTTATTGCAGACCAAAAGCGGAGGGGTATGGAAATAAGGATTTTCTATTATTTTCTATTATTTACTATCCATGTGATTTTTCGATTCCCCAAGTTAAATCCATTTAAATTTTCATAAGCCCGGCAAGTTAATTTGGCTGCTTAGCTTTTTGAGCAGAGGAGCTAGGCTGAAATCAAATGCTAAACCTAAGGCTAAATCCTTTAGCCCATTTAGGGGCTGGCAACATTATTAAAAGTAATTGTAATTACAGAGGCACATGTTGCGCTGTGTGTATGAGTATGTGCTCCTTGCGGGTGTGTGCTAACACACACACATGCCCATGGACTGGGTGCCTTTGCATACATTTACCTAATTAAATAAAATAATGAAAACGCAAAAGTTGCGAAAAGGCGCGAAAGTACGGCTGGGAAAGTTACGTAAGGAACACCCATCGACTTCGGCCCACCGAAAATGCCGCACACAAAACGCAACTGTTCACACATTTGCCTTGAAATTGGAAAATAAAATTACGCAGAAATATTTTCAAATATTTATTATGGGCCCCGGCAAATATGTATGCGAGTGTGGGACAGTGTGTACGAGTGTGTTAGCTTGATAATTATCATTAGCCATGTGGCAGTCCTGACGGTTTAGCAGTTGTACTTCCTTGCACTCGTAAAAATATTAAAAAATATCTTTATGACTAGGATACATTTTAAATTAACAAAATAAAAATATATAAATTAAATAGGTAATGTATTTTATAAAATTCTTCTTCTCCAAAAAAGGGATCTACGTTTTATAAAATTCATAAAAAGGTTCTTCAGTGAGCTAAGTTTAAGGATCTTGGGAGTTTTTAACAAAAAAACTTTTTTCTGTATTTATTTAAAGTTATATTTTAATGCAAAATTGGTTATACATCAAGGTAACCTAATGTTAAACAATTTTCAAGCTTGATTCCCTTCCAGTTCTTATTGAAGTTGGATTCGTATTCGAATTTATTCCTGTTAATTTTGTAAAATTTCAGTAAACAAAAAACTACAGAAATAATGATCAATCAATTATTAAATAAGCTTTTTGATGTATTTAATATTTCACAAAGCTGAAAAGAAAGTTTCCTGTGCCAAAGATATAAAAAATATATTTTTTTGTAGTGTCATTTAAGAATTGTGCCATGGGAAAAGAAAAGTCATGCGGAAAAGCCAACAAAAAAAGAAGAAGAAAGTACATATGTATTGTTAAGCAAATATTTTCACTTTCGTTTGCCAGACTTTGCAGCTTCTTCGATTGAAATTTGTTGGCCATTAAGTTGCCCCGCTTGGGGCCGCGAGTGCTGCCAACAATTTGCATATGAAATTTGATTATTTCTCGCCTTTGTGCGTGGCCCAAAATGTAATTAAAAGTTTTTTGTTTAAACTGCGGAAATATAACTGTAACTCTCAAGAGCAACGCCGCTGCCTGTTGTCAACGCTTTTGTTGTCGCTGTCCTGTCGTCGTCGCTGTGTGTGTGTATGCACACCCAGGCCCTTTTCCTGTCCCTCAAAAAATGGCCCAAAAAATAAGGAACACAAAAAATAAGTCGGTCAAATAAATTTTTGCTGTCAAGCGAAAAGCAAAAGTGCATAAAATATGCACATTGCACTGCGAATGAGGCCTACAGTATTTGCATTCACATATTTTTACTAAAATAATTACATGCACATGACCCACCACCACGAGCCACAGCAATAACAACAGCAACAAGAACAAGAGCAAGTTATGACTAAAGACATGCCTCGACAAAGGACACGAGATAGGCGGTCGCAGCATGAGATGTCCTTTTTTTGAGGAGACCCATTCGATGGGGGCATGGTGCCTGGGATATTAGGTTTGCTTCAGGTTCTTTAAAATTTTAAATTTCGATTCAAATGAAGTCATATAAAATATCAAGTATCATTCAAAAAGCAAGATAACTATATTACCTTATTACCTGAATTTAGGAATGGTACAAATCTGTACTGATCTTTAAATAATTTGGATTGTTTCCTACAGAAATCAGACTTTTCTAGTCTTTTATTTTATTTTTTTGGAGTAAATAATTTCTTAATAAGAATAGTAACTAATTTCAAAGTACTTTTCTTTGAAATTTTTGATTTTATGGATTATGGGTAGCTTCATTTATAGGATAGACCTCAATACAGTTGTCTCCTATTGAAGTTTTAGAATTAGTCAATCATTTTAGATATTGGTGTTATAGAAAAACGAAGGGATTACTATTAATTCAAATGATATGTATATTATTAGTTCAACTTAAATATTACAATGTTTTTAGAACATTTAAAGGAACTATTTTCTATAAATAGTTTATTGCTAATTGATATTATTATTGTTATTATCGTTAGTATATATATATATTTTTTTTAAAGAGTATTTAAAGTTTGAATCCATTCCTCTGCCTATTATTTGCTATCCTCTGTGGTTTTTGGCAGTACCAGGACACGCCATGCTGAATGCCAGAAGCGGGCAGCCAAACTTTGGCAGCGCCTTTGTCGCTGGCATTTGTTTGCCGCTCCTGCTCCTGCTCCTGCTCCTGCTGCTGGTGCTGGTGCTGGCAAGTGGCATCATTAGCTCGTAACCCGTAGTCTATATAGTCGGGAGTCTATAGTCTGTAGTCCGCGGACACGCGATGCACTGTAGGCCGCTTGGTAAACACACACCAAAATTCCGAAATGAAGCAATAAAAGGCCATAAAACGAAATGCAATTGATATACAAAAGGGAAATTGTAGGCAACACGGCGCAATTGTGTTCTGTGTTGTGTTTTGTGTCAGAGTGCGACAGCGGAGGGCCGCCGGCAAATTCGCCGCAGGGGAATCCCTGGGAGTCTGGCGCATGCTCGACAGTTGGCACCCCTGCGGCCGTGGGTGGTGCAATGTGAGGCGCTTTCATGGTGGGTGTATGGTTGGGGGACTGGGTGGTGTGCTGGGTGGTGCTATTGCAACCGCAGCGAAATTGTCGACCGCGATTTGGCCGGCGGGCCTGACCTAGTTGAATGTGCTGGCAGGTCTGGCCATCGAATGCCACCCACTCTCCACCTGCATGGCTGATGCCGTGCATCTCCTTCCCAGTTTTGTTTGCTCGGTGGATATTTGATTTACAATTTTAATAAACCCAAAACACATTGGGAATGGATGGTAGGGAATTCAATTTCCTGACTTTCGCGTCTGGCAGATCGAAAGTAGTGTGATCGAGGCCTTAATTACGTTCCATTCCATATAGTTTTTATTCTAAAAATGCTCTATCTATGGTCTTATATTGAATTTACTGGCTGCTCTTACTTGAGGTCCTGGACTTTTATACATTTTTGTTTCTCGTCTCGTTCGGTGGATGGTGAAATTCTCACATGCACTTTGGCTCACTTTCACCCAGGTGCGGGTTGGCTGGTTCGTTGGCCGTGCACAAAATATGCAAACAATTTCCAATTAAAAATCAATTTTATGCTTCAACTGCGACTAAGTGCAAAATAGTTGCTGATATTCGTAAGAGTCGTCGTCTCCAGCAGGTTCATAAAATGCGCAAACATTAAACCAAAGTTTTCCGACCAAGCCACCCCTCCACCCCTTTTGCCGGCTATTATGGTCTCTCAGATGCTGTGGCCACTTGCAAGTTGCAACCGCAAAAGTAGAGAAAATTTATTGGAAAAATTAAGAAAAATACTTGAAATTGGTGCAGCTGTCAAAAGGCTTAACGCACAAAATTTACCATAAAGTTTTCAGTTCAAGCTTTCGACGGGACTACTGGATGTGCAGAGTGGGCCCAAGTGGCGGTCAGGGTTAAGAGTAATGCCAGCTGTTGGCGGAAGCCATCTGACGAGCTTGACATGCTGCCAAAGTTGAAGCGGAAAACCAGCAAGTGACGGCCAATGTTTCCACCGATGCGATGGGCCCAGGCGGCTCACACACAGAGAGAGAAATTATTGTTTCCTTTACTTATAGGAAGTACCTTGAAAATTGCATTTTTATAAATGAAAACTCGGCTTAATAGAATATATTCTAAATACTTATTGGTAACACTTAACATACACTCTAAATACAGATAAAAAAGGCAATCAAAGTATGCCCAAATGTTTGTGTGTATTCACTTAAATTACGTGCAAAATGCACTTACAATACACCCAAAATACATCCAAAACACACCCAAAGTAGACTTAAAATACACCAAATATAGACATATAATATATTTCAAAATTTTGTTACAAAATTTGATTTTAGGAATTCTTGCAGTTGAAGCTCCCATACTTACATTCACATCGTTAAATGAAGTCTTTCGTTGATTTTATTGACTTTATTAAATTTAAAGATGCTTTCTTTTATACATTTTTTTGTTATCTGTAGCCTTATTGAAGCAAGAAGATAAAACTCAAAGGGGTCCAAGGGAGTCCAAAGGGGTGTAAAGGGTCTACCGCTTCCACTTATCGCATAACAGGCGTTCCGCTCGGCGTCAAGTTGCGTAATTGGCGAATTGATTGCCTATCCGGCAATTGGGGTAAGAGATATGTCAGAGGACAGGGCAACGGCCAGAGATCGCGCTTAGAAATTTTCATAAAAACTTTTTATGCCCCGCCATTTTCTGTGTGGTGTGTGCCACAATTGTTGCCAATTTCCCGGACGCAGCCGACGTGTGGCATGCGTTTGAGATGCCCGACTCCCCGGTTTTCGTGGGTCCATCCAAGGGTGAGGAGCTCAAAGTTTCGGCAGTCGGAGAGCTTGGCCACATATCCAATTACGTTTATAGATATTACGAAAATTGAGCGGGGGAAAAAAAGAGAAAGAAAAGAAAATACGCACAATGTAGCCATAAAAAAGTGGTACGTCCGTACAAACCTTAACTAAACTTGGCTGAAACTAGGGGCGGACTGCTGCTGGCTGGGTTAGGTGGCAGCTAAAGTGTTGCTAAGTGCACGGCCAGCGAAACATTTGAACTTTCTGTTAGCTCAAATTGTCAGGGGTCTTAAAAAGTTGCGACTAGCGACTGGCGGAGAGCGCCAGCCATTTGCCCGATCATCTTGCGTTTTAAGCGCGGGCAAACTTAAAGTCAACCCCTTGAACGAGCAGTTTGCGGGCTGGACTCTGGCTACGCATCTTAAATATTTAATGCAGCAAAAATCAATTGCTAATTTATGCATTCAGGCAGTTAACGACAGAGTTGAATGCTTCATGGTAATGGCCATAAATAGCAACTCCCACCAGTTTTCCGCCCTCGCCTTGTCCTCCAGCCAGTGTCCTCGACAGTCGTATACATTTTAAATTAGCTGCTCGTTTCCGAGAAGCACCAGCGCATGCAGACCCGACCCATAAAGAAAGGCACCAGCAGCAGCAATAATCAGCTCAACTCCGCCCAGAAAGGAGTCGTCGCCATTGGGTTCATTCAATTGCGGGACACGGATCACAAGAGGGGGAGGACTCGGTGTCTTTAAAAAGCCCCTGGGCTCCTGTGACGTTTTGTGGGCGTTTTGGCTGTTAACCTGGTGCACAAAATGGCCCTCAAACGAATTGTCGTCGTTATATAATTGAAAATACAAAAAAAAATTAGTTGAATAACGTAGCTAGGTGCAAAAAATGGGCTTAAAGTCTTGTTATAAAATGTTATTAATAACGGAAAAGATTCATGCTTTTTATGCAATATTAAATAATGGTTGTGCGAAGGTTTGATTGAAATGGTATTTACCTTTTTTATTTGCAAGGCAAATATTCCTTTTATTAAATATAAGTTTTCGTCGAATGTATTTCATTTAACGAGTTTAAGTTTTATGACAAAATTCAGGTTATGCATGTTTTTTACAATTATAATTGCTTTGTTTTATCTATTTACATGTTGTTTAAGTAATAACATACCTTAAACAAATTCATTTCTGGCTATGAAAGATGGGTTTTTCAATTAAATATTATTTTGGACTTAAATAATATTTAAACACCGATGGCTTTTCACTTTAAAGAAACTTTATGAATCAGTAATCAGTAACAACCTCATATTTATTGATTTTGATTTTAACTCTTTCCCATGGCTCCCGTTCCCCATGGCGTATACTTAACGCGAATTAACTCCGGGTAACTGCGCCTTTAGAGAGACCCCGAAGGCAGGGAAGGAGATTCGAGCGGAAAACTAGGAAGAGAGCTCCAAACTAAACGCGTTGCTTGTTCTACAAAATTAACTATTACACGTTAAGTACCATAATTTGTATATGCTGGCACATTAGGACGCACACACATACCCCTGGACATACATATCGTATGATTAAAAAGGAGCAAGTGCGGGAAAAAAATACAAACCTCGTTGCGTGTGTACACTCGCAGTTGTAGTTGAGCCCGGTAACTCGGTCCCAGGAGCTGCTGCTAGTTGACTTTTTAGTTGGCCCTTTTATGAGCGACTAACTAATTAAGATAAGTGTGTCTGATTTTCATATTAATGGCATACAAACGAACCCATTGTGGGGCGCTCTTATCTTAAATGTTTGGGGCCAAGCTAAAGCGTCCAAAGTTGTGCTCCCCTTTGCTCCCTTTCCATCCGGAATCCTTGTGCGTTTTCAGATTTTTCCGGAACAGGAACAGGAGCAGGAGCAGCAACGTGAAAATCCAGCGGCAGGGGGGGCGGGGCATTGCAGCGGACGTGGCTAACATGAGCATGTGTTTTTAAGCCTCGCTGGGCACAAAACAATTAATATTGTGCCCGCCCACAGCTAAGCACAAATCAGCCTCCTGTGAAATGTGAAACACAAAAGCGCGCGGTGGCAGCCAACGCAGCAACAACGGCAACCGGAAGCGGAAGCGCACAACTCTTTGCGCGAATTAATCACACAGCAACTACAGCTACAACTACCAGTACAGGAGCGGCAACAGCAATGAGAACAAGACCAGGAACAGCAAAATCAGCAGAGGAACGACATGGACACGCATATAAAATTCGCCCCGTTGGTCCTTTAGCTTATTATATTCGCTTACATGGCGCTCGAAAAAGGGCTACGGTGAAGCCCTTCCGCCAATATTAGTTTACCACTTGACCCAACACAACCAGGAACAATGGAAATTAGCCTAGAAATAAGTTTACAAAACTCGAAAGTTTTTAGGGAATTAACTTTAGTGTTCTATACGCTTCAGTTGGTTTTAAAATTAAGCTTTAAAATGAGCTCTTTTGGTGGAAAAGCGATTTAAAGTCATAAATATTATCTTGGCCACTTCATGAATCAATAAGAACATTATTATAATACCAATCCGCCAAAATACAATTTGTGAATATAAATGGAAATTCATTTCCGTTTTCAATTCGCAACATTTCCCAATTTTAATTTATTTTCCACTGAGCTTCTGAGCTTCCAATATATTGCACTTGAAATCAAATTTTGGACTTGTTAAAAATCTTACTTATTTAGGTTTTTCTTGTTTGAAAAATCTAAATAAAATGTATTTTTTATATCTGTTTTCCTTAAGTAAACATTTTTTTAAACATTTTCTTGACCCCGCCCATCCATTATCATTTCTAAAACCTAATCAAATCTCGAACAGTGCAATTCCCTTGTGAGGATCTTCACTGTGGCTCGAGTGCGGTCACTAACTCCTCCATGGGCGCCGTCTCAGCACCGTCAAACGACAGTGCAGGGAGCTAATTAAATATGCGTGCCTTGCCTCAATGCCCCGGCCGCTCGGGGGATTGCGTGCCCGATGGCTCCGACCGCTGCTCCTGCTCCTGCTCCTGGTCCTGGTACTGCTTCTGCCCCAGATCCTGCTCTGGCCCACCTTGGCCAGCTTTAATGTCCCCCCAGTTTATGGCGGGGTTACGCCCCCTCGGGCGTATCTCTGTGTGTGTGCGCCTATTTCGGAGGCATATTTGCTAATCATTTTACGTGCCCGCCCCCCCTCAACGGATCCGTATCCGTGTCCCCCCCCTGTACACGGTTTATTGTTTTTTAAAACGTGGGCGTGGTCCGTCCATCGGAGGAGGACGAGGAGTAAATTTAACGAGCGGCAGCTGGGACAACGGTCCTTTGTAATGCAAATTAAATAAACATGATTTTTATATGATTTCGGTGTAGCTTGTCGTGCGGTGCGAATGCATTGTCCTTGAGCCTGCCCACTGCCCGCCTGTGCGCCATTCGTGCCACTGTGTGTTGGTGTCAATTTTATGAGCCGTCAGTCATTTCGCATTTCGCCAAACTCGGAGCAACGCCTTCGAGTGTAATTTAATTGAATAATTAAAATTTTTATTGCCGCCGTGTGTGCTTCTGTATGTTTGCTGTTGTGTTCGTGAGCCGGGAGGCCGTGGGGGCGTATGGCATGGGGCGTGTTGGGGGATATGCAAAGCGTGTCATTTTAATTTACGACCATGACGTTCAGCACAGCCAGATAATAAACACGCTCGCAATTAAGTATACGCCGGGGCGTACTCCTGCACATCCGTCCAAAGTCATCTCGGCACGCAAACCTCAAAGTTCGCAAAGAAACGGAAAATCTCTGGAATGATTTGGAAAAAAGCAGGCCAATATTAGGGAAACAATAGTTTAATGAACATATATACATTGAGATGAGGAAGCTACTGTTTCAGTTGCACAAAAAGAGAGATGTCTAATTATGCTTAAATTCATGGTAATTCATGATAAGCATTTTCTTCAGATTAAATGTATAATAATAGTTCAAAGAAATACTCATAAAAAAAAAACAATTTAATACCAGAACTGACCTTAATAATAAAAGTATGTGCTCAGCATAACTAAGGCAGTTGAAAATAGAATGAAATACAGCCAATTTGAAGGTATAATTTAATTTATTAATAAAATCATCTTTCACATTCAAAGTAATACGAGGCATTTATCTTTATCTTTAGTCGAGAAATTGTCCTGCAAAATTGTGTAGAGTCATGGTTTTGTGAGTGCCAAATACTCGCATTTCATCGAAACTATCCAATTGCAGTAACCCAACAACATTCCAGCTATTATTTGCCGGTTGACATAGCCAGGCCTGTGGTACCGAAAATGGGCCAGTTGACAGAATGCAAGTGTGTGCTTAGTTTTGTTGGATCTTGTATTTAGGCACACGAATTCCAATAACCTTTGTTGAAGCCCCCCACCTAAAACCGTGCCACACATGCCATACATGCAACACAGTTTCAATAAACAACAATAAAATTGTGCATAAATACAATGCAAATATGAGCCACGTTGCACAAGGATATTCGACCGACAGGCGTATCCGCTTTTGCACCCCGAAAATGGCATTTCAAATGCATATTTTGCTTGTTTTTTTGTTGTATTTTCAAATAAAAAGAAAAAAGAATGAAAATACGGGCTTGCAAAATATTACACAACATTTGAAAGAGTTTTAAAACCGACTCAGCACTGCAAAAATGCGAAACAGTTTTATTTATTTTATAGCCCGCTCAGCACCGTTTGCATTCGCATCCGTACATCCGTGCATCTGAACCCGAATACCCGTGTACTGCATATGTATCTGCATCCGTATCTCTGTATCTCTGAATATGGATCTGCGCCTGCATCTGTGCTCCGTCTGTGTCAGTTGTTTGAGCTCTGGCTTGCCCCACAAAAAAAAAAGAGAGAGAAGAAAAACACAAATGGAAAGCGAAAATATAGTATTTAAAAAGCGATTTCATGTTGTTTATATTTGTGCGAGCTGAAAGCTATCGATGATTGGTTCGGCCAGTCCTTTAGTCCCTTAGAGAGCGGATTTAAATTTGGGCTTTGGCCCACCGCGCCACGCAAGGGGACAGAGTACCAGGTAATCGCGTTGGCCCCCAACTAAGTTACATCATTTTTGCATTTGCGGGCAGCGAGCGAGAGAAATGGAATCATGTAATTGTAATTGAAATGAAGTAAGCGTGAATTTCGCTTTAAAAGAAAAAAATAAAATACCATCCAGCATCCAGCATCCAGCAGCAGCATGAAAAGTGACTGCCAGGGCAGTCGTGGCAGCGATAAGAGCCCCAGCTCCGAGCTCTGTTTGTTTCCTTTCAAATCAGTACACTTCCTTTCGGCCTGGCCTTTCCACGCCGCTCCACAGAAAGTGCACGGGAGGCCGCGCGCGGCCAAGGAAAATAAATGAAAATCACTTGAAAATACTAACGAGCTGTTACGCTTGGCAAGAAAAATATAATCAGCAGCATCATGTCTGCAGGTGCACTTAAAAGGCGTTCACTTTTACCCCGCCACGCCCCATGGCCGGGGAGAGAGCCCCAAAAACTAAGCAAAATACAGGGCACGCTCAATAAATCCCAGGGTTTTCTTTTATTACTATATCAAATGAAATATTATATATAATTTAGGTCCACCAGCTTACCTATTTTATGTACCTGTTAATGTGCAGCACATGCAATACCAGAGAGAATTTTCATCTCAAAAATATGTTCACTGAAATAAATGAAAAGTTTTTTAAGTGAATCTTAATAAATAAGAATAATATTCTTATTTTATCAAGTACAATAAGTTAATAACTTCAAAGTCTGTTCACTTCTTGGAGAGTGCCCTGTAAAAAAAACGGAACAATGGACATACAGAAAAAAAAAGAGTTGTTTAAACAATTAAAACTAACCTTTTTGGTAAAAAGGTGAAGGCGAGCCAAACACAATGGCAACAAATGGAAATGTTTAATGTTGTAACGACGCCCGAAAGAAATGGAATCACAGCAATCAGCTTTTGTCCAGTCTTTCAACAAAAAGCGGTCCAACCACTTTTGCAGCCGTCCAACTGGCAGCCTGAACTGAAAATCCACTCAAATCCACTCAAATCCACTGCCATCCACTGCACTCCACTGAAGGAGTGCAGGTTTGTGCAGCCTGTGCCGCTCGTGAAGGCCGCCGTGGATCGTGATCGTGGCCAGATTATAATGAAGCTGCACTGCGACCGCCATGGAGGCGCGTGCCAAACAGGCGGACTCTAATTCCTTGTCGTTGTCATGGCAAAATGACTTTGAACTTTATTGTTTTTCCAAGTATTGGCCGCGGAGCCGGTTTCCATGATTTGGTTATTACTTGTACATTTTCCTTTTTCTGGGTTTTTTGTCTGCGATTTGAATTGATCGCGTAACTTAATTCATAAATGCGGCAAGAGAGCGAGAGAAATGGCAAATCGCAAATGGCCAAAATGGTAGGAGACAGGCAGGGGCCGAGATACAGCGGCAGGCTGGCAGCAGGTCAACAAATGGCAAACACTCACTTTTGGCCGACCGCCTTCTATCAACACAGCTGAAGCTGAAGCTGGAGCTGAAGCTGCAAGTTGAAGTTGAAGCTGCAAATTGTGTAAGAGGAAAATACTTGGAACTGTCCTAGTCGGCGGCATATAAAAACGCTGTCCCGTACACAAGTCGGCCACATTCCCATCGGAGCAGTCGGGCCGCAGCAGTCAAGGTCTGAATCCCATCCCAGCCAGAGTCGGAAGCCAGCCACCAAGTCCAATGGCGAGCCTTAATTTGGTGAGTGAGCAGAGTGCAGGCAGAATGTGCAGGATATTAAAAATGCATTATGCAAAAGAGCTTGACATTCAGAATATTTCTATACCCACTACTCATTGGATACTAGAGTATGATGTATCTACGAAATTTCAAGCCTTAAAAGTTTTGAAATTATTTCAAAAAGAAAGAAATATCCTGATGCAGTGGCATTGGCTATCCGGCTCAAGCAAAGTAGTGATACTTGTTATTAATAGGACACTGGGTACCTTTGGGTCTTTCTTTCCTTGAACGACTCCAGTGTTTTGCATTTGAAATCACTTTGCATTATACCTTGCAGCAGATGCCGCTCATTGCAGCCGCCACCACCATTCTGACCATTGTCAGTGCATCAACCTCTGCGGAGACGGCCAAGAATCCCCCCCTGTCGTATCACAATGTGGGGTCTTTGTTCGGTGGAAATCGATGGCTGCCCATGGATCAGGCCCATCATAGGTACGGCTCTGCGGGTGAGCGGCGTGCCTACAGCAGAAGCCATTCCGCTCAAGGATTATCCTCGGTGCTCAATGGCCTCACAAATCTCTCGGGCCTGGGTCACATTAGTAATGGGTACGGCTCCGTGGCGCCCACCCACACGGAAGCCCTGGCCCTTGGGTCCGCCAAGCAGGAGATTCCTATTTACGAGGAGAACAATGAAGAAGCTGCCGTGGCGGCCGTTGCAGCAGCTGGAGCCCATGATTTTGGATCGGGAAATGGACAAGCTGGCGGTGGCCTGGAGGACAATCAGCAGCACTCGCCGATTTACAATTATCCCGATGGAGGAGGATTCCAGCCAGCCTACGGTGGAGCAGCAGCAGCCTCTGCGTCTGGTATTGAACAGGGCTACGGATCCTGGCCGCCATCATCGGGTCCGGAGGAGCAGGCACCACATCCGTATGCATACGATAAAATCTCGATGGGGAATTTCCTGCCATCGTATGACCACGGTTCTGTGTACAATGAGCAGCAGGGGCAGCTCTACCACCATCAGCAGCAGTCGCAGCTCCAGCAGCAGCAGGAGCAGCTCTTCCACCAGCACCAACAACAGCAGCAGCAGCAGCTCCAGCAGGAGCAAGAGCATCACCCGTCCCCCTTCTATAGCCAACACGACCCCTCCCCATCCGGTTCCGGGTCGGCATCGGCCTCATCCGCCTCGAGCGGATCTGGCGGTGACGACTACGAAGAGCATCCCGATGCTGGCCAGGAGCAGAGCTCCAACTACTTGTCCGAGGCAAGTGGTCATGGCCAGGCCCACACCCACCACTCGCACCACGTGGACATCATCAACTATGTGCCGGTGAAGCACGTGAAGAAGCAGCATGTGCCGGTGGAGAAGGAGGTGAAGATTCCCGTCTCGCATGCGGTGATCATACCCGTTCGCAAGCCGGTGCCCATCCACATACCGATCACCAAGAACGTTCAGGTGGCCGTCGAAAAGGAGCTGAAGGTGCCCGTGGAGCGGCTGGTGCCCGTGCCCGTGGAGAAGCACATTCCGGTGCCGGTGGAGAAGCATGTGCCGTATCATGTGGTCAAGTATGTGCCCATTAAGGTGCCCAAGCCGTTTCCCGTGAAGGTGCCCGTCTTCAAGACGGTGCTGCACAAGGTCAAGAGTTGGTGGTAGGAACCAAGTGAGAATATATACGCATATTCATGGCCGTATAATTCGGCAACCCTTTCTCAGCATTCCGCATTTGCATTCGGCGCACGAGTATTTCGTTATAATTATAAGCACATTACGCATACGCCCCATATGTCAAGCCAAAGCGAACATCGTTATGCAGTTTTGCAAACACATTTCGTATTCCATTTTTAATGTGGAGTTTTAAAATTCATTTAATCCCCGTGATGTACAACATTTTTGTGACTCATTTAACATTACAACGATTTGCATTAAAATACGTACAAACACGAACGGAAACCGAACCGGCAACAGAAACAGAATCCCAAAAGAGCGGATGAGGCACACACACACACGCACACACGTTGCAAGACCGAGGTTTTTAGCAGCGATTTCACGGTGCATTTGTCACGGACATAACCCCTTTCCCGCGCCCCAATTTTCCCCCGCTTTCCCGGTCTACTCTCATTTATTTAATTTCACTTTAAGCGCACACAATGAAATTTGTGTTTAATGAAATGAAATTCATCTTCACAAAAGGCTCGCAGCGCGCTCCGGCGTTGTTCTCAGGCTGCCAAATGCCATTTCCAGACCATTACATCGGCCAACTCGGCCCCGCCAGTGGGCTGCACTGCCATTACCCGGAGCAGTTTCCCGAGATCCCGAGAGTCGCCGGGCCTAATTAAATTAAGTGCACACCTTTGTTGTCCCGCTACGCGCTGGCATGCCGCCCCGTGCTCGGGCACCGGCCTTCCTTCGCCGTCAGTTTTGCAGTTCTCTCCTTTGATTTGCAGTCGGTCCGATTGAATTGGCCCAGGGACTCCGCTCTGCGCACCATTTCTCTTACTTTCCCCTGCTGGCGGCAACCTCAAATAAAAATGGGGGGAAAATGTGCCTCGGAAGTATGTATGCTGCATCAGATTTGTGTTCGGCTTTTAAATATGCACTGGGCAGAGGAGGTGACACTGCATGCGGAAAGGGTAACATATCGTTTTCAGTAAATTTCCTCGCCCGGCAATCCTTCTTGCCAGCACGCACAGCCTCCTTCCTCTGAGAGCGCACTTTTTACACTAAAAAAATTGAATAAAATGAGTCTTTTTGATGGGTATTTTAAGCTAAATATAGGAGTGTATACTCTGTTTTTGTAAAGTGTTTTTAAAATATAAAAATAAAGTTGAGTGGATCTTAATCTCTCATAAAATGTATTCATAACTTTGTTGTTTTTCGTATTTTAAACAGAAAGTAATGCATAGAATTTGGTGTTTAATTAAATTCGGTTTTTCTGTGACTGTAATTATGTTAAGAAATTTTACAAATATTTAAAGTATTTATCAATTTGCTGGTGGGGATTTTTTATTTCTATTTATCAAATATGATTGTATAATATTCTGCTCTATATTTATTTATAGTTGTTTCATTACTTTCTCTTGGTTATTTTTAGTTATTTAGTTTAGTTTAGTTATCAGAATCATTGACTTCTTTTTCTGTGTGTCTTCCTGCTGGCATGTATATCCTTTGTCCTGTGTGTGTCGCTTGACTGTTTGCCGTTCGCCGCGGATGCGGTTCCTCGGCCCTCACTTGTCAGTCACGCGGCCGTCTGTGACTTTTTCGCGGGCCGCCTCCTGCCGCAGGACGCGGCGTCCTTCAACCCGTTTTGCCACTTGCGAGCTGCCGCTACTCTTGCTCCATTTACTGTGTATTTTTGATGTCTAAATTGCATTTTATTATGTCGCTCGTTCGGTTGGAAGGCAAAGAATACAAAAAAATGGAAAATGGAAAAGTGAAAAGGGAGGAGCACCTTCTATGCTTGCCACATATGTTGGAGGCGAACGTTCGTCGCCGGGTCTCTTCGGTCTTTTGGCCGTCACATGTCGTTGTTGCTGGCTTTGTTGTTGCGGTTGTAAATTTTATTTATCATTTAACATTTTTTATGCTCTTTATGCCCCTCCAGTCGGGCGGTTAGTCAGGAAGGGGAAGCCGCCCCACCCAGCGACACACTTTAAGTGACTTTTGAAGTACTTTATTTTGCATACAAAATATTTGCGTTGCGTTGCCTTGCCTTGCCTTGCCTTGTCGTCGTCGTCATGTGCATGCGTGCGTATACGTAATATTGCTGCCAGCTCACTGTGTAAGTTGGACTGGCTTCCGTTTCATTCTTGTTGATGATTATGAGGCTGCTGTTTTCATTTTTTTTACACACTTTTTATGTTAAATTAAACATTTAAAATGTTATTATGATTTTTATAAGTGTCATTCCCACCGCAATACAGCTTTCACTTTGCGAGCGTAAAAAAGGTATTTGGTATTTAATTAACTTTGCAGTTTCTCGCCTCTTCAATGGCCAGAGCCTTCTATGCATATGCATTATTAGTTTCCGCAGAGTTTGCCTTGTGGTGGACACACAAAATTAATTAATTGAAATTAGAGCCAGCGAGAGAGAATGCAAATGGCAGTGGGTCGGTCTGCACATCCAATAGACATTGGACCGAAATGTGAATATCAGAATGTTTATTTGTCGTCGCTGGCTTTTGTGTGTGCAGCTGACAGAAAACCATTGGTCGGGATAATTATATTGGCTACACATGAAATCTGTGTTTCCAATTTGCTGCATTTATATACACGAATGTATAATTAATTGAATTTTGATCGGTATCTCTGCTGCCGCCAGTTAAACAGTCTACAAATATTATGGACATTACTTGGATGGGCGCAAACTTTGGGTATAGATCTGGCCTCGCACACCCCGACTTTCGGGTAGCAGTAAACAAAACAGTTGGTTTTAATAACGGCCAAGTGCATGTGTGCCATGTGGCTAAAAGGGGGAGGGAGTGCTGCCACTGTGTTTGCACTTTTATTAAAAAACTTTTGCATAATGAAAGTTTGGAGCTCGCTCTCCAAATTGCAGACGCAATATACAACTCCCGTAAAGTTCGGTTCGGTTTAGCTATTTATATAAATATTTTCGCACAACTTTTGGCCAGAAATTATTTTTTGAAGTGTTTACGATACACAACTCCTTTGCCTTTGTCTCTTTCAAACTCACACTCCCCCCTCGAATGGCATTCATTTCATTTTGGGAACTTTTTATTGATTGCTCTCTTGCTTTGTGATGCACTTTAAATTATAAATCAATTGAGTAATATATCTAAACTAAATTTATTCATTTAATAGTAACTTATATCTTATGGTTAAGTAACCGAAGCTTAACATTAAATAAGATTATGTTACTTTCCTTAACTATTTCTATAGCAGGACATACATTTCTTGCTGTGCACACCCCCACACTCGCATTCGTGTGCCATTTAGGTGGGTGTGCGGACACAGGCAGTAACAACAATGATGGCTATATAATGGGAATACGAATTTTTATTGTGGCCACAATGACTGGCCGGGCCCCTGGCTGTCTGCCTGGATCTGGCCCGAGCTCTGGGGTGGCCCTTTCTGGGGCTGAGTGGTGCGGCGATATTAGGAGCACTAAGGAGGCCCGCGATGAGGACTCTCTCTCTAAAAGCAATGATACTTTTATCCCCCCATGTCATTGCCACGTAAGACCGCCACTCAGAGCGATGGCTGCTGGCTCAGTCGCATCCTTGGGCGGCCGCTGATGGCGGCTGATGGCTGCTGATGGGCGCTCACATTGTCGCCGTCTTCGGGTGTGGATTTTCGGGATATGCGGCGCTACATGTTATGAATTTTTTAGGGTCCTTCGGCAGCAAATGGCGGCAGCGGAGACGGGCAGACAATAATAAAAGCCTCTGGCACGTGCACAGTCGCAATACCCGTGCGCCGAGATTATGTCTGCGTTTTGCTCAAATGATTTACACATCGTCTGCGCGTCGTCCTTGTGCCTTTTGCCATCTTTTTGGGTCCACATTTGGCTCGCTCCGGTACCAAACCTGTCCGCATTCTGCCCTGGCAGAGATCTGGGCCCGCTAACCGTATACCAATTACCAATTTGCCATTGCTCCTCGCGGAATTTTCGAATTTGCGATGACGGTTCGGGTTCAGGTCCCACGTCCAGGTCCAGGTCCAGGTCCAGATTCAGGTTGGGAGTCGCAGCACGAGCCCAATCCCGGGCCCCGGTTTTGTGCACCGGAAATTGGCTGACATTGAATGACGGCATTAGCGCGGCACTGGCTTATGGCAATAGCTCTTAAAGCTGGCCGCAGAGATGTAAATATTATTTGCCATACAGCCCTTTAATGCGGGTTTAACATTTCATGGGATATATAGCCTCGAATGGGATTAACTAAACGGAAAATAAACGACTGATGCGAGGCTGGAAAAACTTGCAGTAAAATTAAAGAATTTGATGCGAAAAATATACTTTTCTTGTGGGAAATACATTAAAGTATATGTGCTTTGATGGCAGGTATTGATTACCGCACTGAAGGCAGGTGCTAAACTAGAAATAAAGCACTGTAATGCTTCAACAGACGTACATAACTTGTGTATCTGCAATCAAGTTGAACTCTGTTTTGCGTTAAGTTTACCATGTTTTGCAGTTGCATATGGCTAAGATACGAGCGACGGACAGTTGGAAGTCCTTCTGAAACAAACTCGTATGTGCAGACAGGCATTTGTTTCGCCAGAATGACTGCGGAGGGGCGTTGCGCAACGGAAGTGCAGCAGCAGCAGCAGCGTATCTATAAGATACATACCGCACCGACTTTATGTAGTTTTTGCCTTGCTGTTGGCTTTTATGGCACTCAAAAACGGGTGTCTGCGTGCGGCAAAGGTGAGTGCTGTTGCCGGTGCCTGTGTCTTAGAACGTTCTCTCGGGTCAGGTGCATCGTTTGTTGCCACTCCAGTTGCTCTTGTTGCAGTTGCAACTTGTGCTGCCTGCTGCCTGCTGCCTGCTACCGGCTGGCTTTCGACCCAGTCAGGCGTGGCAAATTGCAAACTAATTTATTAAAAACGGATATATGAGCAGAATTTATATATTGTGCCGGGGTTCAGCTCATTGCGCTGCAATATTGCCAGAGTTCATAATTCCTGCCCTGCCCCGCCTGGCTGCCTCTCCGGCTGGCTGGCGGGCGGTAAATAATGTGCTGTCAGCATGTCAACGGCTTCGCCAAGCTCCCTTTCCCCTTGGGCTTAAACACTCTGTTTTGTGCCCATTTGTTTATTGTGCCGAGTGCCGAGAGCTGAGAGAGTTTTTTGCTGTTGATTTTAAACATTTTTGCTCATTATGTGTTTGTCTCTGCAATGAAACGGTAGTGGTGGCATCAGCATTACCAACTCAGCTCAACTGACGACTGACTGGTCACAGTTTGAATTTGAAATATGATCCGGAGCTGGAGATATTTGCTTTTCAGCCATTTAGTTTCATTTCTCAACTGACTGCTGTCATCTGCAGCTGGTTCTGAATCTGTTGCTCTACACTGCAAGCAAAGTGATCTTAAAAGATGACTTGTACTAAGCAATATTAAGTACAGAATCAGAAGATAACATTCACAACTCAGGAATTCTAACAGAATTTTGTAGTATTTTCGCTCCGTGTGCCTGTAGCTAAAGTTGCATCTGCATCTACAGACCTTGTCTCTCCTGACGCCGAGATGACAATTCTCTGGGCAAGCACTGAAGGTAATCATATCTCTGCATTTTCCAGCATAAGTTGTCAATCAAAGCGAAAGCCGCCCGCTCCCCCCCGCTCTCGCCAGGTAACTGAAAAGCTATTCAACTGGGCCAAAATAGATTGCAATCTGATATTCGAGTAGACGTCAGTGGGCTTCAATTACGGGCATCTCAGAGCCAAAGTCGGACACATGCTAAAACCCTTGCCGTAGCATTTTATTTGGTCTTTCCTTCGTTAATTTGCCGGCCTGGCCAGATGAGCTTCAAGAATAATGTGGCATGAAAAATTCCAACGACCGAAAGTTGCAGCACTTAATTGCCAGGACGCCCCCAAAAAGGGCCAAGTTGTGAAATATTGATACTCGTACTTATGCATAAAGGCCGGCCGCCCATCCAGGCACTCCATTGCCACGTATTGAGACCGATAAAACCAGCTCGTTTCGAGGGTCTCTCAGCTCATTTTAAGCGCACTTTAATGGCAAATATACGCCTGAGTAGCTGTTTGTGTTCACAAACTTTTGCCCGGAGGGCAAGTCTGAGGAGTAGGAGGGGTAAAGCTGTGGGTGAGTAAAAAGCGTCAACAGCCAGACACTGGCTGACTGGCTGACTGGCAGGCAAGCCGGCAAAGCAAAACAAACAAGCCACATACTCGGATACTGAGATGCTCGGTTGCTGGGATACTGGGATACCGGGATACCGGGATACCGGGATACTCTCATGCTCATACAACACACCAGCCGATCCTGCAGGATGTTGTGACTCGACATAAATCCGTTCCGTTGGCGTGGCTGTGTGTGTGAGCGTATAAAATACTTGCAAACATTTTGCCGCTGCACGCACCAGATTATTAAAGTTCTGTGTAAATAGTTTATGGTAATCATAAAAGATATACCAAGCCTTTCTGCTTTACGAGCAGGGCCAAGAATAAGAAGGTGTCTCCTGTCCTGGCCTCGAAGTCCTCCCATCAAGCGGCAAACATGAAATATCACTCATACGCCCGGGTGTCCGCACTTAACTCTGTCAACTCTTTTGTATCTACTTACACAAAATGGTGGTGACCAGAGTGCGTTTGGCCGTTGTGCCATCAACGGCGTAACTTTGCCGCATGCCGCAATTAAAAGAATCAGAAAAGGGGCGAGTCGCGCATCAAAAATAACAACTTGCCACCTGAGTCGCAAATTTTTATGCTGCACATCAATTTTACAGGAAACCAAAATGGCAGCAACTCCCCCCCCCATAACTTGGGCCAAAAGGGGCCCACGAAAAAGGGTTAAAACTTTTCTGCTTTCGCGCTAACTGATGGCTGTTTGGCTGTCATTTTTCAAAAGGACTCCGCACGGCGCCCTTCGTCTTTCTGACCATTAAATACCCGTCCATTTTTTGGTTGCTATTTGCGCTTTTGGCTTCATTTTGGCCGACCGGCAATTATCAAAGTTTGAGCCAAAAGTGCTGATTAATTTTTAATGTTTATCTTTGTCGCCGTGCTTTCCCTGGGTTACCTGCCAGAAATTGCCGAGTCATTTCGGAAATTATAAAGTCATTTTGGCGCATTCTTCGAGTCGGATTTTTGGATCGAAACCAGGTGGTGATTTAATAGCTTTTGGCCTTTTCCGATTCCAATATCAAGTGGTCACCGGTTCCTTTTCCTCAATACCATGATTAATAATCTGTTTTAAATATATTTTTCAAAAATTAACTACTGAAAAGGATAACTCTAACCAGTTCCTCGTTTGTTACCATTTCATGACCTGGCACAAATGTAATTCGCTCTGGGGGTCAGTGTCAGCGGCAGGGCGCAGGGTCACAGCCGGGAGTCTCATCAGCAGATTCGCGGTCAGCATTGTGACCATAGTCATGTTCATTGCGTTCTGCGGCTTCCTTCATTGGCCAGAGCGTGCGCGTTGTGGGCCAGCTGGATTTGGGCCGGATTTGAACCATCGCCGCAGCGGTGGCCAGTGGTTAGAGGAGCAAAATTCCTAACGAAGCGGTTAATGTGGGCAGTGCAATTATGAATTTATGCACATTTATATCCACAGCAAGCGCATGTGCCATCGCAGGCAAGCGCTGATTATTATATTTGATTTTTAGTCCGTTTCCGGCGCTTTGTGGTCTGCTGGCGCCTAGGTGCGTGGCACATAAATGCTAATAATGTGGTTAGAAATGAATTCAAAAGGTACAGGATATTGATTATTGATTCCATTCCAAAATATTAACAATTGAATACGAGAAATATTTTGTATTTATATATTTTTTGATTTCCCTGTCTTTAGCATCGTTTTAAGTTTTTAAGTTCTCCCCCGTATGACTTAAATTCTTGTATAGCTTTTGACATAACATAAAGTGAGTGTGGTATAAAGTTGATCCTTTGACCCCCTCCGCGAATGGCTCCCACGTCAATTAGTGTTAATTTCATTAGCTGGCAATAACTTGCAGCACTTTCCACAAGAAACTACAAGCCCGAAGCGAATTTACTCGACCCTTGCCACTCTCGTTGCTGCAACTGGTCGCGGAACTTTACTTTTTGGCTAATTTTGTTGCTGTTGTTCGTTAACGCCCCGCCGAAGTTGAACGTCGCGTTTATTTGTGCGTCATTGTTGCTCCTTCTGCTGCCGCCGTTAAAAGTTGTTCCTGTTGTTGCTGCCACTGCTGATGTTGCTGCTGTTGCTAGTGTTGCTGCTGCTGCTGCTGCTAGTGTTGCTGCTGCTGCTTCTTCCGGAGTTACATTTGGCAATTAGCCGCTGAATTTTCTTACACTTTCGCTACTTTTGCATTGGTGGCATTTTGCTGCACTCCATCCTCTCGCACTTCAATACATATTTATTAGCCGCATTTGTTGGATTTTAGCTCAATTAAAAAGTTTTACTCGGCTACTTTTCTTCATTTGGGACCTGCCTTCTGACTCCGACCTCAACTTCGACTAGGGACATCTTGTTTTGTTTTGGCTTGAAGCAGCGAGCTGGGAAATGGGAGCTGGGAGCTGGAAGCTAGGATTTTGGGAGCTAGGGAGCTGCACTGCAGTGGCTGTCTGTTCCTTTTCTTTGAGCAACAGCACTAATTGCAATTACTTTGGCCTGGCTGCCCAGGGGTCAGCAGTTAAAAAAAAGTGGTGACTAGCCAAAGTTTTAAATACCTTGGCAGGGGAATAAATATATATATTATGACGTCTATCAATAATATAAATTCAATTTATAAAATTCTGTAACCAAAACCTTCATAAAATGTTTTTAAATATTTCTTAAAGACTGAGGGAAGTTATCTTATATTGATATAAAAACATAGTTCAGTTTTTGGTAAGTCTAAATATACTTTATTTGTTTAATTCACTGACATTATTCAAAGAGATTTACAGAGTGAAAACTCGATTGTTAATTTATATTCAAAAAAACAAAACAAAAAGCAAATAAATAATTCTAACCAGTTTCTTATTAGGGAAACCATTTATATCCTTCGAAAGTGTATGGAAAACAGTATTAAAAATGTATTATTTACGACTTGACAGCATATGCATATGTATTAAAATTTTAGGGGAACTTTTAGCCTTCTCTCAGCCAAGCAAATGATTGCCGGTGGCACTCCAACCCGGTGCCACATAGTGGGTTCGCTGCTTGTGCACCACCGTCCGCACCACGGGCACTTTGACCGGAAACGGATAGTAGACTGGCGTGGCCACCGGCTTCTCCACTCGATAGGGTACCCTTCGCTCCACCACAAACGGAATGGGACGCTCCACGGGAACCGGCTTGACCCGCTCGATGGGTATCTTCACCTCTTGCAGCTGCGGAATGGCCACGGTTTTCGCCACGGGTATCTTGATGGGCATTGGCTTGGGAATGGCTGCGATGACGGTGCGGGGCACCTGCACCTGGACCGACTGCTTGTAGGGAACATGCTGCTTCTGGTAGTGGGTGACTGGTACATTCTTGGTCACCTCGATGTGCTTGGCGAGCGGCAATCCGGCCACGGCCTTGCTGCTCGCCGGAGTGTGACGAACGCTGGTTGTTACGGCGGGAAGATCGGCCACCCGGGAGTCTGTGTGAGAATATAGCAATTGTTGATCCTGGGCCACACCCAGGCGCTGCTGCTGTCGTTGATCCTGGACATATCCCGTAGGTTTCTGGAGTACGTGTTGCTGGTAGGACAGTAACTGCTGTTGCTTTTGCTGTTGCTGCTTCTGCTGCTGCTGCTGCTGTTGCTGCTGATGATGATGATGCTGCCTCCCTTCCAGTGGCTGGTGCTGTCGCTGTTCCTGGGACTCGTGTCGCCCTACCAGTTGCTGGTGAGTGGATAACGACTCCTCCCGCTGCTCCCGCTTCACTGGGTTAGCCAATGTTTGCAGCTCTTTGTGGCGCGCATAGACACCGGAATTATCCAGCTCCTCCTCCCGCCGTTGGTCCTGGTTCCGGTAATTGGAAATTTGCTCGAAATGGTAATGATTGGGAGGCGTCTGCGACGACACCCGCGGCCGATATGCATAGCCTTCGTAGGTCTCCTCGTAGCCCCCGGAATTTGGCTCATAATTTGCCGCATTAATGACAAAATCGATATTGGCCGATGGGTTGCGTGCCGGCTCCTCATCCTCGCCAGCAAACTGCGAGTGCGAGTGGGAGTGCGAGTTGGAGGGCGAGTGTGAGTGCAGTTGGCTGGTGTAGTAGAAGGGCACAAAGCCATTGGCGGTGGCGGGATATGGCGATGATGATACGGGCTGTGGATGTGAATCCGTGTGCGGGTGGTGGGCGGCCAGGAGCTTGTGAGCATAATTTCCATATGTTGCCAAGTCATCGGTCGGTGCAGTGTCAGCGGGGCCATAATAATTTCGCGTATATCCCGTTAATCCCGGCAGCGATTCCACGCCCGCCTCATGGTAATGGTGTTTGCCGCCCTGCTCCAGTGACAGCAGCGGGATCTCGGCCAGCGACAATGGCAGTGGGGCATCGATGCCATCCACTGGCTCCATTGTCAGGACCAACGAGAGCAACATTAATGCATAGATCATTAATGAACTGTTGGACGGCGGCCTCATATCTGCGGCTACGGGTTGCTCCTATTTCCAGTCCTGGCACAGTCCTAATCCTGGAGCGCCGGCAGCTGGCGTGGGTGTTGGTGGTCTGCTTTGAAATGCAAATTT
Organism: Drosophila bunnanda; assembly: GCA_035046265.1. Taxonomy (NCBI): domain Eukaryota; kingdom Metazoa; phylum Arthropoda; class Insecta; order Diptera; family Drosophilidae; genus Drosophila; species Drosophila bunnanda. The sequence continues at coordinate 12,838,001 of JAWNOB010000130.1, forward strand.
CTGCCATCCCGTTGGTGTTTTTATAACGCTGAATGGTACCACTAACTGAAATTGGATAGGCGTGTCGGCACTTCAAGTTCATTGGCTTGGCTCCGGATTGTGTAAGTGGAGGCCATCACTTTCACTTGGCGGCCCAGCGGTCCAGATTGTCCCTTTCAGACGCAAGTGAGGCGATCCAGTGTCCGCAGTTCACCATACGAAGCCCACAGCCACCGCAATGGTAAGGCCATCATGAACAACGACCTCTTGGACAGTGGTTCGAAGGGGTGAAAGTTTACTAACATTATCTGCAAAGCTCAGAAAAGAATGATCTAATTCAAGACTATTAATGGGCTATGAAGCCTTAGAATGTATTATAATATAAAGCTTACTATATTGTTAACACATTTGTATTCAATCTCATTACAAAAATCTTGTAAAACTTGTCTTAAACTCTTCTATATCAATTTACTTTTCACTCATTTTCCGCTAGCTTTCTAGTCAGTGTTTTTCCTCACCTGATAGCTGACAGTCGCATCCGATTTCACGCTGTAGAAGCCTGCGGTCAATGCCGCGGCCATTTCGATGTTTGATTGCACAAATGGTGACGCTCGGTGACGTGCGTTTCATGTGTTTGCGGTGAAGCAATCGTCTTCTGCCTCTGCCAAGTGCAATTGCCGGGGGTAACGCGGCCATATGAGACCCAGTACAGATCTCCGATTGCTGCACTTTCAGTTTTCAATTGGATGCAGTCGACGACACTTTGGCATCGATGTTCTTGCATAATTTATGGGCCATGCCCTCAATACAGGCAATACCCTTTGTGGCAGAAATGATTATATATTGAAGCCAAAACGCTTTTGTGAGAGAATCATTTATGAGAAACACTTGGAATTATTTGCTTCTTTTTAAAAGAATTCATTTTTGTATTAAACACTTTATCTTTAAGATACTCCTTGATAAACGAAGTTGGGGCATATTTTGTGTGACTTGATTATGGCTTATATTCCATCATTTTATATTAAACCTGAATTGTTAATGACCTATACGATTTTTCTCTCTGTGCAAGCATCGAAACTGGAAATCAAATAGTTCCTCACCCCGTTGGGAGTGTGGAGATAAAGTGAGTTCTTCTGGTTGCTGGGCGAGCATCTTTGGATCATTCATCATTCTGCTCTGCATTTAAGTTTGAAAAGTTCACCAGGTTTTCGGCAACGCCCCCGCAGCCCGCCCATCATCAGTTTCGGCCCCCGCCCCTTACCCATCACCGCACTTTCGGCACAAAGTATTTGCACAATTGCTGCTCGAGTTGCGCCCGAAATGACAGCGCAAAGTACACGTAAAGTGTATTTTCACATTGAATGAGGTTAAGCTTCGTTAAATTTTGCGCAGCGTTTCTGTATAGTTACACCCCACCGTTTTTCCGACCCCCCCTGGTAACCACTTTTCCCCATAGAAGTGTGTGTGTGGGGGGGGGGGGTGCGTCGTGTCGTAGTTACTTGTTGGATGCATTTTTTTTCGCTCCTTTTTCATTACTTCAAATGCTTTCAAGTCTCGTGAAGCATATTTTAGCAAAGTTCCCATAGAAAAGAAGCCAGCCAGCTAGCCGGGCCAGCTTAATATGGCCCGAATGACGGCGCTGGGGAAGGTGCTGGAGGTGCCCAGGGGCGGTCAAAAAATAAACAAGATGGAACTGAAAAAATGGGAAAAAATCTAGGAAACGCTGGCAAAGTTAAACGCTTGCATACACATACTTATTAAAGTTCAAAGTTTCTTTTTGCGTTCTGCATAAAATCCATCATAAAATTAACAGGCGGAGCAGGAGGAGCAGGAGGAGGCGCTTGCTGTGACACTGAAACTTCATTAAGTCACGTTAAAACGTTAAAATGTGGGCAACGGTCGAAGGAAAAGGCAAAGTCCGGTGCCCAGTGCCCGGCCAGAAACAGAAGCCATCAGCCTTCAGCCTTCAGCCAGGCAAGGAAGCTAGCAAATAGCCAAGAAATTCCAGCTATGCCATAGTTGGCAACGTTGCCGGCCTTTGTTTGGCCTTTGCCGGAGAAGGTTTTTCCCGGCTGCTGCCGGGGGCTGTGGATCGAAGGGGAGGCCAGTCAGCGTTGCATGCGAATTTAATCAAGTCATGCAATAGAATTTACGGTTCCATTGCTGGTCCACAGATTTGGCCCAAACTTGGCCTTGGCTATAGTTGAGGGCCTAATGCCAACTGTCTCCATGCTGCCCCTCCCCCCCAAGGCACTGCCTTTATTCCTGGAAATGTGCGCCGTGTTTCTTGTGTTTTTCTTCAATATTTGCTTTAAAGCCAAGTTTTGCGGTCCTAAGGTCGCGGCTCAAAAAGTTTGCGGGCAGACATTGCAGAAGCACATTGGTAACAAGATTAGGTAATTGAATAAAATATGTTTGACTAAATAAATATATAGATTCTTTGAATTATAAAGTGGCAGGTAATAGATATATGAATCTGTTCTAACTATTCTGTGAGTACTTGGAAATATGTGTTATACGATGCATTAGAAATCAATAGAGTTATAAGAATCCATGGAATTGTATCGAAATATGTGAAGAGTGCATTTTTAAGTAATATTTAAATTTTAGGACTTATCTGTATGGTTTTCGTTTACATTTTACCACAATCGGCTCACAATGCATTGAGTTTTGCTCCGCCAGCTGGAATTCTTGGGAATTCCTTGACAAAACTAACTGGCGGCATTTTGAGGCCTCCTTGCAACCGCCGGACATGCAGAGTTGTTGACTCCGGTGACCCATGACACAGCCTCGCGTTTTGTGGAAACTTTTCGATTGACTTGAATGTCAACACTGGCAGGTCGTTGATTCTCTTTCGTTTTTTAAAATAAATATCAACAATTCTAATGTGCTGCAAAAATGACCAAGAAAAGGCAGAAGGAAGGCACCGGAAAGGCAGGAAAAACTAAAAATTTTCATTACCTTCCGCGTATGTAGGGGCCTTTTGCTTTGGCCAGATTCCTGGCCTGGCCTGGCCTGGCCCGCTAGAAATTTGCAAACCGCAATCAAAATTCCACGCCGCGGCTCTTAATTGGTCTTTCTTCAGGACGGCCGGCGGAGTTTTCTTTTCTTTTATTTCCATTTTGCTTGTCTTGGCCGCCACCTCGTGGCCTGCGTCCTTTCCTTTCATTTCATTTGATTTTCTTTCCGTTTTTGTTTTCGCCAGCGTCCCACACAAATGCAAATTTCAATTACGCGTATTGCGGGGCCAAATTGAAATGCCTTGGAAAATATTTTCCAGCCCTCACTCATAAGAAATGCAGCGCGGGCTTCAACTCGGTTCGTTTCAGTTCCCTATTTTCACCCCGCAGATGTCGAATATAGAGGTATATTGTACTATAGAGAAAGATAATTATAGGTCTGGATATTTTTACTTATTTTATGACTTTTCAACTGGTAGAAATTCTTAAATATTAGGAAAATATTTACTCTATGTTTTATTATTGTTGATGTTATGGTTAGTAAAGATTTGTGGTGTGTAGTTTCAGCAATAGTTTTAATAGTCTGAAGACTTGGAGGCATAGAACAGACCCAAGATCAGTCCCGAAAAAGTATGCTATGCATTTTACATGGTAACAGACAGGTATTTTATGGTCCAAACACTTGACTAGATAACTCATCCCTCTGCTCCCCCGATCAACAATCGCGTGCATTTCATTTGCATTTGGAATGCGCGCAAGTTCGGTCTTGAAATTTATTTGCTAATTTTGTAACATGTGTCCTGTTTGGGGTAAGTTGAAAACTTTTCACTTGAAATTTGAATGGCAAATGGAAGGCGGCGGGTGGACGGCAGGACGGCAGGACGAACGGACCATCGGAGGAGCGAAGGATACTGGGGCAAAATCCATTTGGCTTCTGCGGTTAATGAAATTTTCATTTGCTCGGCAGGCCAAAGTTTCGCATCTTCGCCTTTGTGTTTGCGGGGCACCAGAGAGAAAGAGAGGGAGGAAGGAGGCTGCGGCTGGTTTGATGGCATCTAGGAAATTATTTCATTTAATTGCCATTGAAATATTTAATATTAATTAATGTTCCTTAATTGCTGCTGCTTCCGCTGCTCCTACAACTCATTAAAAACACATCAGCTCTCTGCGTGGCCTCACACATCTTGGTCACGCTCTTGTGGCCGACGCTCATCATATTAGGAGTATTAATCTTAATAATTGCTGCATATTGCCACAAAGAATGCGAGAAAGTTGGCGAAACAAAAGCCGCAACTCGGACTTGTGTCCTCTTTAGGAATGTCCTTTCACAGTCCAACTTTTGTCCTCTGTCAGTTATGACGCGAGACACTCACTTTGTGTCTTTAACTTTTGGCGAATTATTAATGAATTCCGAATCCGTGCCCGAGGTCAGACTGGATTTTGTCCGTTTGCAAATAGAATTAAGCATCAAAGTAAAGTTGTGGCTTTAATCGATTGTCCTTTCATATGGATATGGCTTTTGTTTGGCAAACAATTGGCCATAGTTGGCAATATAAATTCCTTAAATAGTTGTGGATTCCGCTCGAGACTCCCCTCTCACATTTCGGGCATTTGCAATGACGTAAGGCGAAACGAAAACGGACATTTTTGGAGCGATCTGATCTCGTTTAAGTCAGGCCGAAATGGCTGGAATGGCTGGACTGGCATCTGCATCTGTAACTGATACTGTCAGAGCTTTTAGCCTGGTCCTGGTCCTGGCCGGAGGAGCCGGGAGCCGGGATATCGGATGCAAAAGGCATTGATGGACTGCATTTGATTAAATTAGTGTGCATTTGAGTTGGAAACGCTTCATCCTTAATGGCCTGCACATCACTCAAACGGCAAATGGCAAATACTCGGAGGCAGTCGGAAAATTCACTTGTTCAGCCGCCGCTCGGAGTTTGTCAGTGGATTTAACCAAATGTATGTGCGGCCGGGACCGCGCTATGTAATCGCAGTTAAATTGAAAAAGTTTCGACCATTTGTTTTATTTTTATAGTAGTTTGTGCATGAATATCTCACAGCGAGCACACATTCCTGCCGCAGTTCGTTTCCTGCTCGCTGCGAGAATTTAGTATTTTATTGAGTTGTTTTGATGGTTATTTAATGAAGTGCAATTTCAGTTTTCGCACACTCAACGCCGCGATTTATTCAGCAACGGTGTGCGTGATGAGCGTGGGCCCCAAATGGAAAACTGGCGGGAAAATGCATGCGGCTGAGTGATTGCCGTATAAAATTAGGCATGCTTTTCCAAACTGCAGTCAGTCCCTCGCCCTGCAATTGTTCCAGCGCGAGGGGTGCTCTTGGGGTTTCGGGTGCCGGGGGTGAACCGGCAATTGCATTCAATTTGGCACGTTTCAATATAATATTGAGCGCATTTTCTGCGGTGGCCAATAAATCAGTTGCAACAGCGAACAGCTCAATCACTGACCGCATGTGTACATGGGCCATGCACAGTGGGCCACGATGCCCAATTATGCACTGACTGGCAGGACTTATCTGCCGGAAGTTCGTGCATATTGATGGATGCCTGTCAATCCTTTCTCAAACTGCCCATTAAGAATCGCCCACCTTGCGGTTCGCCAAGGCAAGTACACAATAATTCGATCATATTTCGAATCCCAACACCCTGCCTCTTCGGAACCACATTTTGCAGTTAATTTCCATGACTCCGGCCTCCGGTCTCCGGTCGCCGGTCTCCGGCTTGTTGTGGTCAGCCTTTGTAGGACAATTAAACGCTAATGTGATTGGCACTCATAACTATAGTGGGGCATTAAAGATAGTATGCTTTCAATGCAATCGATAAATTTGTAATCTGGCAAATTTTACAATTTCCTCTTTGAAGTATATATTCCTCTTACTAATCGAAAAGCCTACATATTACTTCAATTAATATAATTGAGATCAAAAAATCCCATATTTAAGCAAACTTTACTAGCAACTCCAGGTTACTTATAAGCCGAAGATAATTTGTATAAAGAATATAAAGAAACTGCTGCCACATTTGGTGCTGCAATTAAGATTGAGATATTTTCCCCCATTTTTTGTCGAGCAGTTGGCACTGCAATTAGGTTTTCAGCAACTTTCCTTTCAATTAGTTTCATTGTAGTTGCGGCGCGCGAAATGCCTTTAAAAGCGCATTAACTGCCAGGCGAGTCCTTTAATTAGCTTGGCAGGAAGTTGCGGCTCGTCTGAAAGCATTTCTGCTTTCAGGCCACTGCGTACGCCGTGTCTAATTATGAGCAATTAACAACTTGAGGAAACTGGCGGCGAAAAGGAAACATTTATGCACCTTTGCGTGGCACTGCAAACTATTTTACGAAATGTAGCTCGACCGAGCGATAAGATATCTAAAGCCAGGGATGGAATTTAATTAAGTAAACATAATTAATTGGACCGATGTCTATATGGGCGGGAGAGTGTGTTCATAAGTCCCTGGATGATTTAATGAAGTCATTAACATAATCTGAGTTTTACATGTCGATGACAGGGACAGAGAAAGAGGGCGACACACATAAATATTCATTGTGAGTCTTTGTGGGTCTCGAGCAACATGTAAGCAAAGGCAAAGTGCCATAAGCGGAAATCAATTTCTCAGAAACGAAAGTCATCTGGCTTTGGTCCTTGGATGAAGGCAGGACTCGGAAAGCTGTCCACGACATTTGTGCACTGAACAAAATAATACGGAAGCAAGCACATCTCTTGAGGTTCATATTAACACTTCTCTTTATTATGAAATTGTAAATGCTATATCTTATTTTTCTCACAAAGGTATATTATTTACTTAGTATAACTGTGGTGTTTATTAAGGATTTTCTCTGCGTGTTTGCATTGGGAAAATGAAGCAGAAGTTATTGGCCAGCAAAAGACGATGTTGTCTTGGCCCCACAATGTTGTTGTCCCGATGCCCCGGACTCCGGCTCCCCGCTGCGTGCGGGAATTGTCCTTATTGAATTTCAATGACACATAGCTGGGATGCCATGTCCTTTCCGTATGCTCTCGCCCACGCCTGTATTTGTGCGGCGATGACAAAAGCCAGCTCCAAACGGGGCAGGACACGACTGCCGTCGGAATCCTGGAGCAGACACAACAACTTGTTGACCGGATGTGTGGCGGCAATAAGTACATAAATGGGATTATTTGTGTGAGCCGAGTAACCGGGCCAGTTGTAGTTATATCGTCATCTAATGATATTTTCCAGTTGCTGCGAAATCGCCGCCTGTCCGCTGCAGCACGCCTGCCCCTGATATATGGAAACTCTGACGAGGGGTTTTCACAAAAGAAAAAACTCAAATAATACAAATAAAAAAGCGAAGAGTTCCTTCTCTGCGTTTTTTATTTATTTATATTGAAATTAAGTTGCGTTTGGCTGTAGAAATTGTTGCGGTTGCCTCGCAGGCAGCCGGTCATTCATGTTAACCCTTGTAGCCAGTTGGTCTTATTTGCTGCTTTTTTTTCGGTTATTCTTATTTCTTTCTCTTAACTGCTTTTTATATATTTTTGGCCCTGCTTCCATGGACCGGCAGCCACCATTCAGCCCGGATTTGTTTGGATGCGGGAAAATTTGAATGTGAAAAACGGCACCACGCCGTCCCACTTTCCACCCACGCCGAGCACTTGCCTTTAATTTATGGCCTCCACTGCATTCGCTTGTGTAAATTGCTTTGTGGTCTCGCCGTTTGCAATTCATTGAGAGTTGATGATTTCGCCTTCTTATGCTTTCTATCTGGTTGAAATTTAAAAATTTAATGAGCTACCCAGTGTGCGGGGGAAATTGTTTCACTGGTGAATTGCATGGAACCGTGGAAGAGACTTAATGAAAGTTTTGAGCTGGAGGAAGCTACATAAATATAACTCTAAGCAAGTGTATGTTTCTTAGAAAACTGACTCAAGCTGGAGCTTTGATTTGATTAACAAACTAAACTTTTAGCTATATTGTTCGACTTCAGCAGACTAATTTATTTCTATTAAAAATAATTATAATATTTTGCTAAAGGCTCTTTAAACGATTTGTTAAATTGTAGTACATTTTAGTATAATTAAACTAGTAAATATTCTGGCTAATATTTACTCTAGAAATATGATTGAATTTATAATTCATTTCAAATGTTATTGGTTTGATTATAATTATTGTAATATTGTTTATATTAGGTGGCATAATACTTGATATTTAAAATGTTTATTTAATGACAGTGACCTTTCATATTTTACATGCATTAGTTATGCTCCGAAAATAATTACTTTAATTAGTGTTAGCCAAGTTTTCTAATTCAAGCTTAAAGGTATCCATTTTCACGCCCCTTTTGAGTGCAGCTATGTACAAATGTATGTAAATCAGCTCTGGGCAGGTGTGGGTTTCCAAGCCGGTGTCTATGTGTGTGCGTGTGTGTGTGCTAATCTCACCTGCGTTCCAGTTTCCTGAGCTAATGGTGGCACTGACCCATTTTGACCAAACATTTGGGACCTGTCTGCCGCTCCCCGAGGTGCGTCTGTGTTTGCTTTCAGCCTGGGTTATATGTATGTACGTATATAAGGTAGCTTAGTGCCCCTCTCTGATGATTTCCCTGCATGCATAATACAAGTTTTATGACAGCAGCTAGCAACTAGCAGCCAGGTCCTTGTCACACTCTGGTTAATTTCATGGCCCAGGAGCTATGGAGCTATGGCAATCAGCAGAGTAAAATCAAGTACAGTACTGTACGAGCATCCTGCTCCATTGTACAGAGCGTTTAACTTATTAAAAGGCCTTCTATGCCAGCGATTATGTGGCAATCGAAAGCATTTGCATTAAACGCTCGCTAATTGGTGTGCTTTTGTCATGGAAATGTGCCTTCCATGTGCCCCTCTTACACACACACACACACACTCGCACACACTCGCACAAGTGATGCGCATAAAGTGCAATCAGTGCAAAAAGTATGAGCGCAGCGAAAAAAAAGGCATTGCATACAAATGGGCGCTGCTTTCCTCTGGCTTTTCCTGGTTCCCTGTTGGCTGCTGGCTGTTGGTTGGCTGGCATGAAAGCAATTTCTATAAAAATGCGTTTAACAGCACACAAAGCAACACATTTGCCGCATTTATTGCGATTTCCCGTTAACTTGCTTCCACACATACACACAGGACACAGAGGCAGCAGCAGCAGCAGGAGCACAATGCGCGCCGCACAACGATCGTCGTCTGGCAGGATATCGCTTAAAATCTCTCGTTTCGTCGGAGGCCGTTGCTGTGATAAATGGATCGGAAAATGCGCGTAGTTAGCGGCGAGAGTCCTTGTTTACCGCCCCCGCTCCCCCTCCCCCGCGGCGCTTTTGTTGTGCTGCTTTGCTCCTTTGCTCCTTTGTGGAGCGTGTATATGAGTGCAACAACAGCAGCAGCAGCAGCTCATTACAATGCCCTGCCAAGTGGAGTTGCCCCACGGAGCTGTGCATCTTGAGACACCTGACCAGAAAGCCGCAGTGCCAGCCATGGCTGATTGGTCTGGTTTTCGCCTCGAAACTCAGCAGGACTCGTGCCTTTGTTTGCTGTGCCTTTGGGTTAACAGGCATTGAGCCAAGTCGAAGGGATTTCGTATGTACATTTGCAGAAATAATTTAAATTAACAACCTTTAAACATAATACCTTTAAATTAATGTGCCTTTCTTAGCTTCTAAATGGGAAAACATTCATTTTAGAGTTTCCCTTTCGCTCAGAACGTATTTAGTCCTTAATTATTTCCCCAATTTTCTCCCAGTGCAACTGTGAGTCGCCTCATTTGGCACTCCGTTCGAGCGGCAAACGATTACACCTCAGCCATTATTGGCTGCGGCCCATACGTGTCAAGGATAATTCATATACGAGGAAATCTGCTCTCTCGCGAGCCTCGAGTACAGGGATGTGGAGCGTGTTAAGTGACTTCAAAATTGACTGGGTATTGTGAAAATAGTTTCCCTGTCAGCTGGTACTTTATCATCATTCCAAAGTTCTGGCCTTGGTTTTCCATTGGCAAACAGTGCATTACTATACCTTTTCTATGCTTATTTTCCTACCTGCCGCCGCATTGATTCCATCAACTTATGCATGAGTGTGTGCCCTGCGAATTTTCACAACTCATTTCATCAATTTGCGCCGGGCCCAGAGCAGCCGGAGTGAAGTCAAAATTTGACAAATAGCTGAACCCACCTTCGCTGGGAAAATCCCCCTCCTCTCTGCGCAGGATCCGCACACATGCTAATAGTTTTTGCTAGTCAAATTCTGGAGTCAGGTACTCGAATATGGCAGCCTGCCAGCGCATGCACATGCACTTCAAGTTTCCTTTCCAGCTCCACGCTGTTTGATAAACGATTCAAAATTAACTTTGCCTGGCAATGAGCTTCCGCTGCAGCCTGCTCCTGCTCCTGCTCCTGCTCCAGCTCCTGCGCCGGGATCTGGCCGAAAAGTTTCCTTGGCGGGGCTGTGGCTTGGCTTAATCAATTGAATGTGTCAGTACCACATGAGCTGGGTATGGCCATGGAGAGCGCATCGCTGTAAGGAGTGCCAAATTGATGGAGCGCATTCTTGGAAAAATGTTCATAATTTTTCCCAAGGCAGATAAAGTTTGCGACCATCAGAGCATATCATCTTGCGGATAGGATATTCAAACATATTCAATCAGGGTTACATAGAACAAATCAACTATAGACCACTGTTACCTGTGGGCAATGCTTATGGGCCATGTGGACCACACATCTCTTTCGTTTGGAAAACTAAAAAATTTGGCTGTCCAAAAACTTTGCCAGATTAACTTTTATAAACTTGGCTTGGCGGCTGGTGCCAGCTTAATGAAATTTTCCTTCATATTTTCCTTGCCTTGAGTAACTTATTTCTGAGTGCGCGGTTTTTTTCGTTTGTATTTTCTCGTTCTTGTTTTTTTGTGAGCCCTACGACTTACGTTAATTTATTTTGTTATTGACATTTTTATACTCACTTACTAGTTGTGCCGCGGCTTTTGGCAATTGGCAGCTGCATTGTCGTTTGTTAAGGAAACGCCAAAAGTTTTCGCGCCCATAAATTGTCTCAAACTTCTTGGCCACATTTTACCATTCGACCCAGTCCGAACCAGTGGATGCACTGCGACAAATATATTGAAGGCTTAAAAGCAATAAAAACTATTTTTGTTTTAGGGATATAAAAAAATAAACACGACATTTACAATGTTTAAAAAGTTGTATAAGAGATGAATGCACAATTGCATTCAAATAAGTTTAGTATGCTTAATATCGTGCTTAATATTATTGCGATTATGATCATGAATATAATAGGTCTTACTTTATTTTACTATATGCTCATATAAATATAAAGAGTTGTATTTTTTTAAGAGTGTACGATTCGTGGCTTGATTCGCTTTTCGCCTACTTTGATTATGTTTAGTTTAATGTTGTTGGCTGGCAAGTGACCCCGACACAAGTCACTTAGACGGCCAGAAGGACAGAAAGCTGGCAGATGTTGTGATGCTGAGGCCTGATGCTGTTGATGCCGCTGATGCCGATGCTGTCGGCCGGCTATTCTCTTTATTGTTTGCTCAAAATTGTCATCAATAATAATAAAAGTGCGACAGCCGAGCAGGACCCACAATGGGCTGGGATCCTGTTGGCCACTTGTGATATATAATAAATGTTGCCATGTCCTCGTCTACTTTTACTTCTACTGCTACTTCTATTCCTGCCGCTGTCCCTCTGGCAGTCTCCACTCGAATTCCTGGGTGTGTTCGTATTAATGTGTGTTGTTCATGGAATACACTTTTGTATTCATTCGACCGCAACTAAAAATGTTGGCCATAAACTTTTCCGTTTGCCGTTTTATTTTTCTTATTTATGTCCAAGTTTTCCTTTCCTCCGTTGTGTTGTGTCCTTTTCAGGGATTGCTCACTTACGGCCCTGTGACCGGACCGGGATTAACACTCGGCTGCCGGCGGAGGTGTCGTCCAGGAGACTGTCAATGATGGCCAGTGCCAGGGCCCGTCCGATGGCCACACGATTCGCTACAAATTCCGCTTTATATATGGCTTTTTATTAGCGTTGAATTAAATTGAGCGACGCATCGAGTGGCTCTAATGTCGCAGCTCAGCAGCTTCCTTTTCCTTGTGGCTGGCTTTGATGGAAATTGCTAATGAAATAAGTTTTTAGTTGTGCGATTTTATTTCGTTAGCTTTGCTGGTGGCCCTCTTCTGTTTATTTATTTGACTCTCGACCATCGCGTCCGTCCGTCCGGCCAGTGAGGTGTGACGGTCCTGACGATGACGAAGCTCTTGAACGCTATCCGGATCCGGCTCCGGCTCCGGCTCGAAACTTGCTCCATTAATTACTGTCACCAAGACCCGGCTGAATGGCCGTATCTCCTTGCCACCGCTGCTCCTGGGAGCCCCGTTCCCAAATCAGTGGACATGGCTAATTGAATGAAAGCGCTAAGAGCGGTGCAGTGAGAGCATCGGGCATCGGGCATCGGGCATTGAGCATTTAGCTGGAATCAAATGCTGACCACACACAGCCACGTGGCGCACTGAAAGTGGGGATGTCCTGCGCCAGGACTCCGAGTCACAGCCACCACGAATGACCCAATGATCTGTTAAGTTGCTAAAGACTGCTATAGAGAAGCGCAGCGTTAATTGCAGGAACACCAATGACCTGAGAGATTTCACTTATTTTTCCTCATTTCCCCACAGGGAGAAAGGTTTACAATCTCTGTAAATAAATTAGCAGACACCGCATAATTTTATACATTCATATGCATATTTAAATATATATTTACATTTACGTTTATTAATTATTATTCAAATCTATTACCCAGATATAGCTTTTTTCTCTGTGCTGATGTTCTCTTGGCTCTGCATCTGTAGCAGTTGCTTTGATAGATTATAAGTACTTCTGGGGCTGGCAGGCTCCTGCTAATTCCATCCTCAAAGTGGAAGGCTGCTTGTGCTGCAAGGTGAACCATGTTCAATTACTTTGAACAACTTCGAACAGCGGCAAGGCCATGTCTGTGGCAAATGCAAAGTGCTCAGAAACTATGCCATCGCCTTGGGCGGGCCACGCCCCCACCCCCCCCCATCTCAAGTTTGTCGGCCGGCAAGGATGATTATAAGAAAAGTTTGAGTCGGGGCAGGAGATAATGCGAAGGCCACACGAAGAACCGATAATTTCTATAAGTATAATAGCTGTTCAAACTTTCCCGGCTATCGTGAGCCAATTAGCAGTTTATCCGTCAGAGGACTTTTTGTTACCCTTTCATTCACAAGCTTGTAACTATGTGAAGGAGTCATTTCCGACTTTAAAAATCATATATATCCTTGATCACCCTATAATTCAAGTAAAAACTGCAAGGGTGCAAGGGTTGTTTACTTTCATGTCGTGTTTAAAAAGTGCATGCGTGCATGTTTGCAATTAAGTTACTTAAATATTAATATAATTAACAAAATTCATAAACAAATAAAATGGAACCAAAGTGATAATTAAATAGAAAGGGGAAAAAAAGAATATATATACTTTCAAGGGTCTTACTGGTAGAAATTAAACATATATTTCCAAACACAGTTAGCTCTGATTTTGTGATATATATGATACATATTTCTTTTGTCTAATTCCCAGTAAAATTCCCAATTAAACTGCAAATTCTAAAAACCCAAAACCAAAATTTATTTACTCAGTATTTTGAAACACTTTTCAACAATTGACGCCAGCTGTAATACTGAATAATCCAGAGAAAATGCCGCTGAGTACTCTTGACCACGAGATACTGAAGAAGGCTTTGGAAAAAGAAACTGCCATAAAATCAAAGTATTTTTGCAAAAATTATAAATTGATATTTATTCACCTTTCGTTTAACCGGGAATTAATTATATTCTGGAAGAGGGCCACGGTTTTCAATTTCAGTAGATCTAAAAAAACTGCATTAGATGGCTTCATCATGCCCCCGTGGATACTCCTGGCGCCACAACGGAAGCAGGGATGCCGCAGGATCGTCTCCAGCCTGATCCCGTCCAGAGAATCCCCCAGGCTTCTCATGGCGGATGTGCGCAAGGTCATAGGAGGACGCAGCTGTGAAACAATTGAAATCATAGCTGAAGGTTCCACATTTTAACAAATTATACAAATGATTTTAAATCTAAATTTATGTGGAAGTATTAGAAGACTTTTATCAGTAAATTTATATCAAGTTATTTGGCAAAGATTTGAAAATAAAGTCGGGTTTCGAGCGAATGCGGTCGCTTAGCCTTGACCAGGAAAGTATATACAAATGCCTTTGAATATGGAAGCACTGCCGCAACGAGATTCCCATTTTCTCGCTGCGGTTAACTGCACTTCTTGGTAATTTCAGTTGCAGTTGTTATGTGCGATTCAAATTGATTCCTTGAGAGCCTTGAGAGTTGACGAGTTTTAGTTTATTCCAATTGCGCTCGCCTCTTGGCAAAACTTTCGAGGGGTCGGCTTTAAGAAGCAAATGCCGCTCCACAGCCAGGCGATGTAGACAGGAAAAAAGAGCTCAGAAATTCCATTAACGTCAGTGCGGAACGACGGGCGACGAAGGCGGTGGCAAGATAATGGGTCAGGCCAAGGGGCAAGTTGGGTGGGAATAATGTAGACTGGGGGGAGGTGGCACCGAGAACACCAAGAGATAGAGTGAAAAAAATCCGTATTTAAATTTCTTTTACAATAATATTTACCTACAATTCCCGCTTCGACACCTAACTTCCGCACGAACGCTACGATGCTGCCCGCCATTGAGGTGGCACCGAGGGTGGAGCCGTCCTCGGGGGTGAGCCACTTCCGTGTGAACTAATTCCCTTGCACTTCTGTTTCCGCTTTCGCTTTATCTATGGAAACAGCAGCGGCCAAAAGAATACCACTTTTCATTATATATTAATATATGGTATATACTTTTGAGAGTTAATAATAATATCAAATTATTAACTATAATTTTGTATAGGTTAAAAAAATAGTTTAAAAATCCAATCATAAGATTTAGTTCTTTCTGTAAATGGTGTTAATATTCTGAAGTAAGCTTTTAAACTTTAGTATTTATAGTTATATTAATACTATATAACTCTGTCTCAATTTCTGCACCCGACATACGCACTTTCCTCAAGTACCACGCCCACTCTCGCCCACTTTTTATTGTTATTGTTTGTAATTGAAATGGTGCAAACGTACAAGCGATAAAATGTAAAAACCAAACGCAGGTCCCGACTTTCCCGGATTCTCTCCATGGGGAAAACGGGGCGGCGTGGCTCAGTCAGTCAGCACCATCCATCGATTGCTCCATTTAACAAATTTCGATTTCCGCATCAGATTTTCGCCCCTTAGCGACTTCCTGTGCGAAGTTTTACCCTCGGTTTTTATCGCTTCTCCTAGACCAACTTGCGGCTTTATTGACGCAGCGAATATATATATATTTTGCTGCTTTATTGCTTCTGCTGGTGCTGTTTCAGCTCTCGCTTCATCGCTGCATTTTTTAATTATTGAAATTCCTGTAATTTGAATGCCCCGAGGCATTCATCGCGTGTGGAAAGCCATCGATATTCGAGTGGCTTTAGCGATTCGATAACTATATTAAGGATAAATTGAATTTAAAGCCCTCTGATTCTCCGGGATTAGCTAAGAGGTGTTTGGTTCCCATTTGTTTTTTCCTATTCACTTGATGGAACATTCGAAGCTCGGCAAAGGTTTATTAAAGTGGTGTTTAGTCCTGAAGGAAGCTCTTAACTAAAAGTTTTACTTATTGTTTAATGTGTAATTTTATGCTCAATATAAAATGCTGTTTTTACGTAGTATTTATTAATGAAAAGACAGGTAGCATTTCTTATTGAATTTCATGGATAATTTGCATCTTTAAATTTTAAAGTCAAGCCCTCGCAGCAAGTGTACCTTAAACCTTGCTCGTTTGAACAATTTGCCAACGAGATTGCACCAAAGGGTGTTGCAGGCCTCTCGTCCTTAGATCCTTGCTTATGCGCACATAATTACAGACAGGCCGCACCAAAAAGAAGCCACAATCCTGACAAAAACACAGATAAATAGTTGCCGGGTCAGTGGTTGGCCGAGAACCAACTGCCAACTGGTACTGTTGGTACTGCGAGAGCCGAGACTCCTCACTGCAATCATTATTATGCAAGCAGCACCGGGGACCGACGAGAAGACAATTGCAGAGCCCGGTTCCCTCTGGCCGGAAAAGCGGTGGGGAAACTCACGCAAGTCCACAATTATACCCCCGGTGGGCAGTGGCAATCCTCAGACACGAGTGCACGCAATCACCAGCTCATTCTCTTGCCGGGCATGTGTGTGTGTGTGTTGCCAAGTTGCTCATCAAAAGTAAAACTGGGCCAACACTTTGAGAAACAATGCAGTCTTACAAGATCATGTCATCTTTATTATATCTATCTATATAAACGCATAAATGTGCAGCTTAACAAAGCTAATAATTTGTTAAATGCATATGTTATAGTTCGTTTCCTTAATTAAGGTTCCTCAGGCTCGTTTAGGTAGAAAAGTATTTTGAAATATATTCAATGCATCCTGTATGAATAACAAAATAACAATACGTTTTATATTTCTGTTTATTTGAGTATTTATTTATCATGTTTAAATATTATTAGTTACACTAAATATACACTAGTTTTATATAGGATATTATTTTCTCCCAGGTTTTGCCAATATAGAAGGTATGCTTTTAAGGGTTTCTTTATTATAAAAGTACTTAAAAGGTACTAATCTTTAAAATTTCACTACAAATAAAGTGATATTCCTAGCAATATAAGGGTGGCTATTATCTACTATTACAAAGATATTAGAAATGGATTATCTTTTAATTAGTAGATAATACCTTCATCTTAATAAGATGACTGCTTTAACTTGCTTCTCTTAATGTTTCCGTGCAGCGTTCTGGCCATTTTTAAGTCTTGGCCAGCAGGCTTGTTTGCCATTAAGCAGCGAGAGGGCGCAAGTTCAGTCTCGAAGGCAAACAGCGACTCACGCATCTTTTCGAGCCGCTGGAAGGCCGCGCTGGTGGTGGCTGGGCGACCCTGTCGCCGGTGGTGGTGGTGGATCGCTCGCTCGGTGGGCGGGTGGGTCATGTTTTAATTTGTCCTATGAAAATATTTGCACACGACTTGCAGCTACAGATGTAATTGAATTAAAATCTCGTCCGCCGAAAGTCGTATGTGTCCCGGGGCCGTGGATTTGTTTTGAAGCCCATGATTGCCACGACCAGAAGTTAGGAGCGACCGGGGGGAGCTTACAACTCCCTTTGGCAAAACAGTTTCAATTTCAGTTGCCTCGCCCGCCGGGGGGCGAAAAGTGAAAGTTCGGCTAGCCCGGAGAGTGCGTGTGGGATTAAAACGAATTTTCGGCTAAACGGAAATCAACGGCAGCAGCGGGGCAATTGCCCCGCGGCCGACGAACACATTTGCAATTTCATCTACACAACTCGCCCCAATCAAGCGAACCAGCCATCACTCAAAAAGCGTTTTCCAGCGAAAGATAAACTCTTCAAGTGGCTAATACGCTTTCCACGCCCACTCCCAATAGTGGAGAGATCTTAATTATTTGATTAAACGTTGAGTCCTTCGCGTTCGCTGTTCGCTGCGTGCCGTCTGCATATAAAATTAAATTATTAAAATGTATTCAATGCCGAAAAGCCAACTTAATTCAATTTGGAAAATATGCCATCCACCTGATAACAGGACAAAAACAACAAAAAAGGACGCTTTTTTTTAGAGACCGAAATAGTGATACTCTTGCAGGAAACCCCTTTAGAAACAAGTTGCCTATGTAGCTTATTGAATATATTTTTCAAAATAAATTAGGAGAGTTAAGGGTTTAATAATTATTTATATTTCTTCGGTGTATATTATGGATTTTTATTCCGTATGGAGATAAAAATATGCTTAAAGGAATTTTACTTACTAAGAAGACATTTAAGGAGTAAGAAAGAATGACTTGTAAAATAGTTATTCATCAATTGATCACTTATTGTGATTCATTTTAACAAACTATAATTCATTTTAGCTATTAAAAAATATTATATTTTATACTTTCAATCATCTTTTAAATATACATAATATATTTTATTCTTTAGCTTCTTAGCTATCGCTTCAAAAATACATTTCCAATTTGTAAAACAACCCCTGGAAGGGTATAACAAGAAGTGACTGTGATTTGCATAAAATTGATAAACAATAGCTGACAACGGCGTCTCGTTTCATTGTTTCGATGGCTCCCGCCAGACTGATAATATGCCGGCGATTTGCAAGGGATTAACTCATTCGAGCAGGAGCGTCGAAAGCAAATTGAATGACGCACCAGATCCTGGTGGTCCGCACTCGGGACTCCCGGACTCCCGGACTCCTGGACTCCTGACTCCGGTGTAGAATATCCTCCTGACTGTGAAACAACCAGAGCTAGCAGACAATATGGATGTGGCCAAGCTCCAGTGTCTAAGGTGCGGGAGTGGCTCATCAGATATGTACGAAAGACTTTAATGCTGGCCCGTCCGGTGGTTGATTTCTGAAAACTTAATTGCAAAAGGTCGAGCAACTCTCATTACATATTCCCTTGCAGACAACCCCAACCAACCCGTCCCTGAGTGCCGCCTAGAAATGGCTTTGGCTTGGGCTTAAATCGGATTTAGCACTTTGTTGGCTAACCAGAATTCGTAATGCACCCGACTCGACCCACACATTACCTTGAATAATTTCACATGTAGTTTAGTTTAGTTTGTTGCAAGCCACTCGCCATAAATATGCAATAACGTGACGCAAATGAAGCCACGCCAAGGTGAATTCATGACTGTACTTTTGCGCCATTGCCACAACTACAAATACAGGTATCAGATAATACCTAACTAACTCAGGTTTACATGTACATGCGGATCGTGAAAATGATTAAATGTCATAAGTAAGAGTAACAATTTGGGCATTTCAAATGAACATTAAGATAAATAATACATTAGATAATTTCAAAATTAAAAAAACAGAGGAATTTTGAAGAACAATCTGACCAGAGCTCTGTAAACTCCTTAAATGAATTTTCCTAAAATACTTTAAGTATTATTTTCTTTCCTAAATAGCAGCCCCATAAACGTAGTAAGTTTTTTGGCCCTCTCAAAATTGTACAGATTTATTGGCAGCTTAAAAAAAAAGGAAAGAAAAGCATATTCAGTTACACCACCAGCCCATAAAATACTGGTACTCAGTTATGAACTGAGAATAAAGGCAAGAGTATACCGAAAACCGGAGCAATGTGGTCCCTTCCATAGAACGGAGCTAACCACAGCCCAGTATAACTGGAACATAAACGAAATCCAGGAATGGGACCGAGACCGAGACCGGTGAAGGCTGAAGGAGGAGCAACGCTCGCTCGTTCACTTGGCCATCAATCCGAAATGGTGACAATTGGCAGACAAGACGAGCGGAACTGGAATGAACATGTGGCGGGAGTGACATCAGAAATGAAGGAAAAATACGAGTATATTCAAATGATTTGCAGTCTGCTGCCGAGGCCATAGCCCAGCAAGTCGTAGTTCATGTCCGCTTCCCAGTGTCGTTGCTTTTGGTACAACGAGGTGGAGAGACCCGTAGTGAGGGGGAAATAATTTCCGTGGGATTTACATAAATACACAAGTTAAATGCACATTTAGCATTTTGAATTTGTAATATTTCTGCAGTTCAGTTGTCGAGAGTGTACACGGTGTACCTCTCCGGTATATCGCTTTAGCTTTTACGAGCATTTTCTTTTTTGTGTTGGCTCAACGGCTCGTTTCATGGCATTTTCAGACGGACACGTTGTGGAGGCGTGCAAAGGTTTGCTGCCGGATTGACAAACCTGCAGCTCTCCCCAGTCATAGCCGGGGAGTCACCTCTCGTCACCTCGTCTCCGTCGTAGTCGCTGGGGCCAGTTGACCCGACCTGTTATGGCCTGGCCAGCAGAACCGTCTGCGCTGCAAATATATGCCACATAAATTGTGCAATTGTTGGACGAGAGTGCTGTGCGCTCCCCAATCCCGCTTCACGGCAAATATGCTGTGCCCCTGCTGTTTGCCTAATGAAAATCGTTGTGATTGTTGTCGCAGCAGCAGCAGCAGGAGCAGCAGCAGCAGGAGCAGCAGCAGCAGCAGCAGCAGCAGCAGGAGCAGCAGCAGCTCTTCTGATTTGGCTGTACGACATGGCGTATGAATTTTAATATTTAGCCCAGGACCAGGAGAAGGAGCAGGACCAGGAGCAGGGACTAGGACCGGAACGGCTAAGCTAAGAGTGGCTGGCTCATAGGTAGATGGATTTGCATTCTTATGCTCTCGTCTATTCATGTGCCAGAGAGTTTATAAAAATATTTCCCTTTGCTTACACTGCAATGCCAAAAATATTTTTAACAGTTTAACATTAGCTACAGTGAAGTACAATGAACGAGTTATATAAGAAGTAAAAGTCCTCTACAGCAACAGTTTATTATGAATTTGTGCCAAACAAGGACATGAGAATTCTAAGAAAATATATACGGATACATTTAAATTGTCAGAAATTTATCCTATTAAATTCCTGTCAATCTAATTAAACTAAAGTCAAATTATAATGTCTAATAGGATTAAATAGCACTTGCCAGTTGATAAAGTATTTGTACAAATACCATTGCCAAAGAGGCACTTTGAAATTTTAAGCACAAACTTCAATTATTTATGAAATTTAAATTTATTGAAATATACTAAAAGGATATCCTAAGATTAAAAGGGATATACCATATATAAAGTTTATTATAAGTCCAATACTTGTTATTTTTTCAGTCAAAAGCTTGCAACGCAGTGAAGGAGTCGTTTCCGACCCTATAAGTTATATATATTCTTGATCAGTATCAACTGCCGAGTCGATCTAGCCATGTTTGGTAGGAAAACATTTTTTTTTTTAGAAATTTTTTCAAATTTTTATGACAGGTTACATAGTATACACAAAATAGTCAAAAATTTAAAAACTTTATATTTAAAAAGTCAAAATGCAGATATGTTAACCATGTAAAAACTAGCACAGAAATTTTATCCGAATTGAAATTAATGCATTTTTGACTGAGCTATGATGGATTTTCTGTGCAAAGTTAGCCTCACGTTTAGCATTAAATTATACAATTTTTTAATTTAAATTTGATATATAATTTAGGTTTCAGATAATACATATATGTATGTAATATGATTTAATATTTTTAAATATTACAATTTTGTTTAAAGCAATAATTTTTATCTTTAGGTGTAAATATTGTGCAGAGTAACACAGACCCTTCGTGCCGGTAGGCCCAAACCCTAACCAGAAACCCTTCTGTGGAACACCCTTTCTGCTGGTTCTTTATTATGCGACGGCAAGCTGGCTTCTTTTTATTTTTATTTTTATTTACCGCTCGGTCGCTTTGTCCTGTCTGAAATGTTTTTGTATTGTCATCAGCAACAAAACTATTTGTCTATTCACTGCCCTTCCTTTACGTGCCTCGCTGTGCTGCGTCCGCTGCTTTATTATTATTATTATTATTTGAGGAGCTCCATCTCTCAGTTGGATTCTGTTTGTGGTACTAGCACAGGACTGACAACTGACTACTGACTGGGCTTAGCCTTCACCTTTTTGCGGCTTGGCCGAGTTATTAATATTTATTCTCTCGCTCCGGAGGTCACTGAAATGATTTGCTAAAAATGATATTGAAAATTTTATTACGACCATTGTCTGGCGGGCTTAGCGGCCAGGGCAAGGCCGTGATGAGGCAACTTGGTGGCGGCTAGTTTTGGGTCAAAGTTCCGATTTAAAGTGCTCGATGGTATCTCGATATTCAGTGAGTGAATGGGCCCATCCATTGGAACTGGAACTTATTTGCTTTGACGCGCAGGCCGACCATCAATCAATTTGATTTCTCTCCATCGGGGCCTGCATCTGAGTGCCCTGTTAATGTGCCGAAACGGAGCTCATCGGGCATATTTCATGTGTTTATCAATGCCTGACCCCGTCTAATGAGTGATCCTTGCCCCGAGTCTGGGAGTCTTATGTGGCAGACACTTGAGAACGGGGCCATGGTGCGTTTGGCAAATATTATTTCGGTAATTAGTTGAGCCCGAGAGGAGGCGTCTTTGAAGTTCCCCGGGCCAGCACTAGAAGGGAAATTGCAGAGCATTTAACAAGTCGAACCCTTGGCCTGCAAGCATTTTCCCTCCCAAAAAACCAGAGCTCCTACCATTTACCTGTGCGTTGGCATTGGGGAAATGGACATGCTGTGCCTGCAGGTTTTGGGTTTCCTCTTTCTGGCCAACTCAACAGTCGAGAGCGAGTGTGTGTTATTCTTTCCCATTAGACATCGGTTAGCTCCTCTACCTATGCAGCAGCTCCGGCTCTAGCTCCGGCTCCTGCTCCCGCCTCTGACTACATTTTGGGCAATTATTTCAATTGTTCTGCTCCAGCTGACTTGACCGGTGCCAGCTCAATGGGCTGTGGTGATGCTCCGTCTCTGGAGGCAACTTTTCCAAACGGATTGTGGATTGTAGATGGCTTGTATGCCGCTCGGTGTGCGGTTTGGCCTATTGTCTATTGTCATTTCAATTTTGGTTTCCCCAAAACTGCATCAATTCCGTTTCGGAAATAGAATACACCCGCCCCCCAGTCCCCACTCTGGGCAAACACCCCGCAAATTACTTAGCAATTTGTTCTCAAGCTTTATTAAATTTCTTTCGAATATGCACATGTGCAAATTGACATTGAAACCGTTTGCATTTTCTTTGAGGCTCATAACAAATTTAGAATTCGAAATTTCTGCTTGACTCGAGCATTTTTCTGCCAACTGAGCCGAGATTGCCTCTTTGGCCCCTCGTCCACTTGAGTCCTGGAAGCCGAGCGGAGTGCGACTGTGCTTTCCTTATGCCAATTACTAATCCGAAACTATAACCGCCCTCCTTCCGCTTTGCTTTTGATGCGATTTGCGATTGGCAAATTGAAAATTGGATTTGCCTAACTCGAAATGCAACAACTGCAATCAAATCGACGATGTTTGGCAAAAGTATTCAGCCGAAACTTTTGCAGCAATTATAACTTTGCCTCGCCTACGGTGGGGTGGTATGTGTGCTCCCTGGGAGCCTGGCTGCTGGAATTGTGTGAACTTACATAATTAGCCAGCTGTTGATGGCCAGGACATCCTGTGGAATAACGAAATATTAAATCATTGCGACTGTGAATGTGAATGATTTTTGCCGGCACTTTGTTCTTGACAAGCCAGCTGGCAGCCAATACGAACAACAACAGTGTCGTTAACTTTTAATTAATATGCAAATTTCGTTAATGCGTACACATTACAAAAACCCGCTCAAGGATCCGGTCCGAGTGTCAACAGGCTGTTCGGATGAAATGAATTTTGTGGAAATTTGCATGCGATATGTGACAGCGACCTCAATTTGTCGCGGCCTGAAAAGCGAGAGATTTTGCCCGCAGAACATTTTCAAACAAACATCCCAAATGGCGGGCAAACAAGATCCATTCGCGGCGGTGCGATTCATTGGCAATTTAATAAGCAGTTTGGCAGTGTCATTAGCATGGAGACCGTCATTAGTGTAAAGTATTTCAATTAGTCGCCGGGTCGCACATGGAGCTCGCTCGTGTTAATGTTTATGGTATTGTTCAATTTCCTGAGACAGCTTAATATTTGTAATTTGTAAAGATTTATTGATTTGCCTTTTAGATTTATGAGCTTAAAAATGTTAAATTGAATTTGACAAAAGAAAATATAAGCTTCTTATATTGAATCATTTTTCGTGCATAATCAAAGTTAGTAAAGTTGGTAAGTCTCACCTCTATGAACACGTTGGGCAAATATATATTAAATTAACACAATCTCAATTGTATAACCATCATTAACTGAGCTCCCCTCATTCAAGTATTATTATTATTTCAATTATGATTTTAGTATTCCAAATATTCATGCAATTCACTTTAAATAAAATGTTATTTGCCGTCTGTCGC
The DNA here is from genome assembly GCA_035046265.1 of Drosophila bunnanda. Taxonomy (NCBI): domain Eukaryota; kingdom Metazoa; phylum Arthropoda; class Insecta; order Diptera; family Drosophilidae; genus Drosophila; species Drosophila bunnanda. Next base: position 12,861,953 of record JAWNOB010000130.1, read on the forward strand.
AGTTAATGAAATGCTCAACTCTCGGCGTTTATCCAGCAAATTAAACATAGCAATTTCCGGTGAATTGCAATCATAATTTCCATGTTATTTCTGTGAAATTAATTTCGTTTTTATGTAGCCTATCTTAAAGCCTCGCTCCCGACGCACCTGGCAGGTGAGCGAAAGCGCCTTGACCACAAAATTACGTGCTGCGCGATATCATTGCCACAAGCCCAGGCACGGACCCAAGTGCAGATACGGGATACATGGCCAGAGGTGGAGGCCGAGGCTGAGGCGGAGGCGGATCCGGGTACGGATGCGGACGCGGACGGAGACGCGGACACATGCGAATATTTCCAATTAAGGTCGGTCGTGCACCATACGGTAAATTAAATTGCGCGATTGCCGGGCATGCAAACGATGCGTACTTAAGCGCCGCTCGCCGACACCGCCGCCAACAAGCCAAGCGCTTCAAATTGAAAATAAAAGCAATTGCAATTCATAAAATAATAAATATAAAATTGATTTACGGCATGTCTGCCGAGCTGAGAGAGAGAGCGAGTACAGCGAAGTGATTGCCACACTTGCTGGAAAGCGAAAATGCACCATGGCTGCACAATGCATTTTCTTGCCGTCCCGCAAACAAGTGAGAGTGAGCCACGACATGATGAGGCATGCAGCACAACAAAGGCAAGGCTGCAGTCTGCCCACCAGGAAGGTGGCACACGCAAAAAGTTAATGTCAAGTGCAGTCGCATGCCGCAATGAGTTCGCTGCGAAAATGATTTTTATTTAAGCGGAAAGCTGCGTGGCTTGACAAGTCAAGAACAGGTACAAGGAAGAAGATACCTGGTACTTGAGAATCCTCTCCAGATTTCGGAAGAAGAGAAGTTTTTATTTACAAAAACTCTTTTAATTTCCATAGCCAGGGGTTCGTTAAAATCTATATTATGATCAGAGAGAGTTACTACAACATGTGTTCATATAGAAAACAATAGATAATGAAACCATTGAAATTGATCTTGCATCCATATAGATTATTATTATTATTTGGGTATTCAAAATATTTAAAAAACACATACTAAAGTATAAAGAAACTTAACTTAAACTAAATAACAATATACATTTATAAGTTCTATAAAGATAATTAAAAGAGTTGGTATTCTGCAATGAGCTCTATTATTCTCCTACATTGATTGCTTGTTTGACTCAAAAATACATTAATAATTCGTATCGAGGAACAAATTAACCCTTTAACTTTAAGAAGAAAAGGGTATTTTAATGGGAAGCTGGGACACCTCACGCATGTGTCTGAAGCAGAGATTGCAAAATATTTGTCATAATACATTTAAGTCCATGCCGTGCGGAGATTATTTCTGTGTTCCGGTGCCTCTGATTGACACATGTCAGTGGTCCGAATGGACTGTGGACTCTTCTCCCATTTGTTGTGTCCTCTCGGATAGAGAGGGATTCGCCCCCCCTGCGATCCTGTTCGGGCTGTGACAGGGTCAGTTGTGTATCACGGAGCTGGCAAATTTTTTATTCAAAAGGTAACCGGGAGAGAGCATCAAATAAATAATTGTTTGGCATGTCGGCCATCGGACACGGCCTGTGGAAATGGAAAATGGAATGGCAGCGGTGCCGTGCCGTGCGTTGCGCATGCCTTTGGTGCATTATCACACATCCTGTCTAGCCAGCCAGGGGAGAGGAGGAGCGGGAAGTGGGCGAAGGTCCTGGCCAGCCGCCAAATGATAAATGATTGTCATAAATAAATGCGTTACTGGCAAGGCCGCCTTTTAATCGCTTGGCACATTTTATATTTTTCTTTTACATTAATCATTCGTTGTGATTTTCGCTTTCCCTTTTACCTTTTACCTTCATATATTTTTCATATTTTTTGGGGAAAATCAATGCCGCCCAGTCCATTGGCTTTCTTTTAATTTATTAAAAAAGTTTTCAGCCCAAGACCATGGGCATTGACAAACTTTGGCAAGTCCCGACATTAATTATGCATCTGAACAACGGATATGAATGCATATTAAATCTAATGCATTTGGCTTGTTGTTCAATTTATGCGTTTGCCACATTAATATTTTATGCAATTTCGCCCTGATTGTGGCTTGCATGTATTTATTGCGGTTAATTTTGATTTAAATGTATGGGCAAGGGAGGGAAATCGGGTGGCTTTCTCCTTAACCTCTTTAGGGGTAGTTTTCCGCCCATCGGATTGGATTTGGAAAAAGGGGAAATCGAGCGGCTGGCTACATGTTGCCAGAAATAAGATTCTTTCGGAGTAAATGTTGCAATGTTGAGGGCGAAAAGCGTAGACAGAAATTAATTGTATTTTATGCGATGCAGGTTGAGGATGAGGTAATTACAATTACGCTTCTTTTTTTTCAATACTTGCGGAGCTGGGAAATTGGTTTGAGCGTAATCAGAATTTAAATTGCGTTAGTTTCAAGCTGAAAATAATTTACGAGTATACTTATTGTTGTTTCATTAATATTAATACAACATTTTACAGGCCATTGACTACTTGTTTAATTGTTATTTGTGCATTTTTGTATTCGCCAAACAGTACACTGATTCGCGGCTTAATAGATGCCATATTTAATCGCCGCATCGAAATTAACAGTTGGAAAAGCTTCTGGATAATTTTCCAATTTAGCGGTGAGAATATGGAAAATAAATAAATTATCGGTGATGCTGCGTCAGTTGTCTATTTCATTAAGTTGTATTATAAGTGAATGCAAACAATTATGAACTTATGAGATAATTAACTGCAAAAACAAGGTCATTTGCATAAGTAAGTCAATAAGCGATGAGTAATTATAAATTATAACGGATTCCGCATTGTTTATCTTATGTAATCAGCTTTACGTGCTTAAATAATTAACTTTGAATACGTTTTAATTAATTATGCACGCAAACTAACGACAATGTTTTGGATGGGCCGACTGATTAATAAGATCCGAGTGCGGGAAATAAAACAAACAAGGATTAAAAGGTTTTTAATCAGCATTTGTATGTAATATTATCAACCACATCCATATATCGATATTTGTGGTAAATATTATGAAAGTAAATAACTAATTAAATTTATATGTATATATTTGTCACTGGTATATACTATATAGTATAAGTCGGAACAGGCCAGGTCGAACAAATATATCATTTAGCTGCCATAACGATCGTTAAATGTATGGCGATCTCTCACTGTGCATCTCTAGGCATCTCTTTCTCTCCATCTCTCTCTAGTTATCTCTGGAGACATCTCTTTCTCTATTGCGCTCTCGCTCTCTAACTCACTTTCTCTGTTCTTCTCTCTTCTTGCAGACTATAAATATGAGCGCTACCTGCGCACTGATCCCAGTGTGTGAGCGGCCTCCCCCCTGTTTACATCTCAGTGATAGTGATAAGTGATAATGGAAGTGATAGTGACAGCCCTTTGAGGCCAAAAATATTAACCGACGGAAGCAGAGCTTTTGGATAAGAAGAAAATCACTTCGACTATAGCATGGAAGACCTAATTGAAGTCACCGGGTTTACTATAACCATGTTCTACACTTCGGTAAGTCTTAAACAATTTTTATCATATATGCCTACTACTTAATTTTAATTTAAAGTGATACAGCAAATTTGTATTAGGGATATTTACCAATGTTTACTCAAAGTTACATGCCAACTTAATTATTATTTATATACGAATTTTGATTTCTGATTATAGCGCCAACTTTACTTTAATAATATACCCTTACATAGTAGTATTATTCCAGTCAGAAGCTTGCAAAGCAGTGAAGGAGTCATTTGCGACCCTATAAATCATATATATTCTTGATCAGCATGAACAGCCGAACCGATCTAGGCACATCTGGGGGAAACAAAGTTTTTACCCATTTATTTTTCATTTTATAAGGGGTTGTTAAAATTGTAAAAATTTGACAAAAATTGGTATATTTTAATTTTCAAAATTCAATAAGCAGTTTTGTTAGCCCTATAAAAACTAGTACAGAAAAGTTTTCCGAATTAAAATTAATACATTTTTGGCTCAGTTATGATATTTGAAAATCTTTGATTTACACAAAAAATTAGCATATAAACATATAGATTTAATATACCTTTAATACATATATTTTTAAGTTTCTTTTTTTTAGGCAGATTGCCAAAACTCCTTTACATTTACATACTTAATTAATGCATTTTGGGCTAAGTTATGAATTATTGTACATTAGCACCCTTGATTCTATGCCTAACTTTCAGAACACATAAACATCGGCTTCTTGAATTTAGGTTGATTTCTAGTTTTTCCCTGTATTTGGTCATTATATATTATCATTAAAAAATCCATAAATATGATGGAAGTTTTTCTAGGCTTACTCCTTTTTTTGTGGGGAACTAATAGACAACAGCAGGGGGCAAGTTCGTTACCAGGAGTGATGGCAATGCTCATCTATATGGATCTCATGGGCAAACTGTCATAGAAGGGTGCTTCCAGTGGGAATCCCACGCACTGCCCACCTCCGATCCGATGGCACAGACTGTATTAATGCGCTTCATATGTCAGGACGGGCCATTCATCATCATTATGCTGATGCCAACTGGATGGCTGGCTGCCGGGAAGCTCGTTTCTGCCAAGCGGCCAAACACAGGCACCCACCGTGCGTAGAGTTTATGAGAGGAGGGAGCTCATCAGCGCAGCCAGAAGAAGTGATTTCAATACAAGACCAGTCGGGCTGACTTGGGAGAGAAAAAGTTTAAATAACTTTTGCCCGGCTTCATGTCGCAGCATTTAAAATGAACAAACGTTGTCTGTGTATGTAAATTGCCGGGAAAGTGTGGGGAAAATGCTGTCTGCCAACTTACTTACGGCCTGTTGTTATGTGTGGGCCCTGTTATCAAAACGGTCTCGCTTAAACTTTATTAGTTTGACATGTGTGCTTTTAGCATTTTGGGCACGTTTGATGAAACGTAATCAAAAACAAGCTGCATGGCATTTTTAAACTTGATTTTCTGCCAGACTGTCGCATGGACTTAAAGGGATCCGAGAGCCACTCGGCTGCCCCTTGAGAGCACTTGAGCTAATACTTGCCGTAAGTTACAGCTTGTAAGTAAGTATAGCTTTGCCAGAGAGCGCAGACTGATGCAAAACTTTCCTCGGCGACATGTGAATCCTTTGTGTCCCGATGCGATGCGATGCGATGCGATGCCATGGCAATAGTTAGGGCTTAGCCCCAGCACAGTGTGTCGCTAACGCTCGCTGAACATTTTAATCGGCAGGAAATGATGTGAAAAAGTTTTTAATCCCTTTAAATGGCAACTTTTCAATACCAGCACATCGGGGCAGAGTCCTTGGGTAGGGGCTTAAAGCGAGCGAAAAGTCGTGAAACTTAATTATCCCCTTGCCACCCACCCACGGCCACCCGCGCAGGTGTGAGACCTGTAGTTAATTTAAATGTGCCTTAAAGCCAGTGTAGGCAGGTAGCTAGGTACATACCAAAGGGTAATACCCTGCAAATAGTTTTAACTAACTTTATTCCATTAATTTCTATAATATATGTATCTAATAACTAAAGGAGTTCTAACAGTTTGATTTAGGTACTTTCCAAAAGCACTTAATTAATTCGTATACTTAATCAAATTACCTTAAATGCTTTATTTTAGAATTAAGTTATCTATGAAGCACTTAAATTTAGCTCTTGTTTTGCCTGTATTCCCTTGCCAAGTTATTTCATTAATATTATAAATTGGAATACTAAACACAAGGCCTTCTAATTACATTACAATTTGTACTTCTCCCATCTTTGCTTAAAGCCATCCAAAGGCTGGTGTATTTATGGGAGACATTTGACTTTGCCTTGAGATTTAGTGCTTTTGCGAATCTTTGATGATAAATAAAATTTGCAGCTGCTTAAATCTTCAACACGAAACGCACACACACCTGGAAATACGTATTATGTACATATATTCCGGCCGATAAGCACCTGCATATTCATAATGCAGATAAGTGTCGCCGGCAACAGGACAACCTTCGCATCCGCCCGGCGGAGCATTAGAGCAGCCGAAATTCATGCAAATTATGTTAAAGTGCAGGTGCTCAAAGGTAAAACTGGGCAATGGCCGGTGTGTGTGTGCTTGCATGCTCGGACATAAGCGTGTGTAAAACAATATTTTTGCAGATTCTACACCTTAAAACCATAAAATTGCATAATTTATAAATTTGAATATCTCACACATAAAAGGGGAGAGCTCTGGGTCAGAGGACAGCAGAGAGACTTGAAAATAGTGAAATAGGAAAATAGGCATGTGTGCCACAGAGTCAAACGTTAGTGCCTAGGAGGTGGCCAAAACAATTTTTGCTCCGGAGCAGTCATCTGAGTTTGTGGTCTCGCCATAGACCAAGCAATTGTAATTTGAGCACAAAATTTAAAATGTTGTAAATGCCTCTCTGCGTTGGCCAGGACAATAAGGAGTCTGGCCAATAGTTATTAGAAATTGAGAAATACCTCTGACTTATTCAAATGGGAAATCCCATTGACAGTTGATGCTGATTTCTTGATTACACGCCACATCGTTCGACTGCTCCCCCCCAGGCCCTGGGAGAGTGAAATAATAGTTTTTGATTTATGGCTTACCATTTGCTTCGGTTGTCCGTTTGCCAATTTAATTGATTTCTGGCCTGCAGCTTGTGGCATTTCTTTGCAATAATTTCAACATCTTGCGGCTGCACTTTCGGGGGATGTGGGGGGCGTGGCACGGCACCGGAACAAACTTTGCGGCCACACCGCAACTTCCATGTTTATTTTTATCGCACTTCCCTGACGCGTCGAGTTTTCAAAGTTTTGCGAACAGACAACTGCGAGGGAGTCTCGTTGTAGCACACGTGTAAACACACGAGTTTGATTTTTCTAAAGTGCTGTGTGAAAGTTAGCAGGCGGTGGCGGTAACCTCGACATGTTTATGGACGCCTAAACTATAGGGTTCATGGACTGTGCCGCCGCAGCCAGTAGTAAATTGATACAACTTTCAGTCCTTGCCGCGTCCATAAATGATTTTCCACTCGCAGGATTTTTATACCTACTTCTTTGTAAGGCACATTTCAATTATTATTATAACCAAAACACATTTAGTTTGTATCGAGGATATTAACCCTTTATTAATTAATATTCACTATCAAAGGCAAGTGTCAGAAAATCAATAGCCAAGTGCATAAAAGATTTTCCGACAATCCTTACTTTTTGTTATCGATGACATGCCATCAACAGCTCTCTTCGGATGCGAATAGTAATTATTATTTACTGCAGAGCCCTTTCCAGTTAGGAGTGTCAACGAATTCGTTTCATTTAATTATGTCGACGGCCATTTCGGGGAGTGAATTACACAAATATCCGGAATACTTGGGGACCTTAATTGTCCGGCAGCCATCAACTTGCGGCTGCCTGCCAATGTCCAGATAAAGTGTGTGTGTGTGTGTGTGTGGCAAACTATTGTCTCGACAGTTGAGGAACTCGACACGCCGACCCTCGAGTGCGTGCTACCGCAAGTATTTTAAATTGTTTTGGTAAGTGCTCTGCTACACCCATCCACACCCACACCCAGAGTCAGAGTCTCCCCTTTTTGGAGCTGGGACCATTTGGCAGCAGGTGATAAAAGTTCAAAGTCATGTAAGCCACGTGGTCGGGGCATCAGCTTTATATTTGAATTTTCCCACCGCTCGCACGCAACTGGAGTGTCGGGACAACAAAATGGATTTCATCCCGTCGACTCGAAGCTTCATTTTTCAACTCGTTCAACTTGGCGGCTTGCGAAGTTGAAATGTTTCAAGACAAAGGCAAACAGACTGCGCTTTTCCGAGTTGAACCCCCTCTGCCCCGCACGAAGGTTAAGTCAAATGAAGGCTTTTCTCTTACACGGCTATAAAAATAGGGTGATATTTGCATCACCCTTGACCATCAATAATATAATAATGATAGTACCAATCATTTATAAATAAGAAATATATTACAAACAAGTCAGATGTAGCGTGATGTATTGGTGCACAAGAATGCCATAGTTTTTTCGAGTGTACGTACGATTGTCAAAAGACTAAAAGCATCTACCCGCAAAGGAGTTGACTAAGGGACACCACAAGGAGTGCATAAAACCAGAGCCTTGCACTCGTCTCCGCTACACTCCTACACGCCCAGACTCCTGCTCCACCAAAATGGCAGCGTTTTCCAGCAGCATTTTCCCATAATGCATATCCCGGATGTGAGCCGCAGCTTCTTTTTGTGTTGCATGCGACGCAACCTTTGGCGCAGTGTCTTTATGAATTCACCCCGATGAATAACCCCATCCCCGTCGTGGTCGAAGATGGTGTATATCACAGACATGAGGTGTGGCGAGAGTTTAACACCGGCGACCACCTGGGCCATGCGCTGCAGCGTAGGAGGCCGGATATCGGCGCCGGATAGATAGTGAAAGGTTAGCGCCATGTCCACAGTTTCCACATCCTGCACTAGTCGGGAGAAGGACATGAACTCGTCCAAACTGATCCCGGTCTTTTCCTGCCCGAACTTCGCCTTGACCCGCTTCAGCGCTGCGTTTCGCACCCTGGAAGACTTGGTGTAGGCCAGCAGCATCTTGGCAAAGTCCAGTTCTGTGATCACGGAGCTTCAGAAATGTACGAAGGACATTAAAGGTGGGGAGGATGCTGCTTGGTTCAGACGACACTTACCTGGACTCCTTTCGCAGCATCTCGTGCTCGTGGACAAGAATCTCCTTGTTCAGTTTCTGCAGAAACTCCAGGAACTCGTTGATGCTCAGCTTTTTCTTGAGTCGCTGGCCGAACAGGGTGCCCTTCAGGCGCGAGTTCACCATGGAGGCCTCGCCCATGGTGATCACTCGTATTATATTGTCCAGGTCCTCCATGCTCACGGTACCATCATCGTCGCGGTCCAATAGTTTCAAGAAATTCCGAACATGACGCTCCGGAATTGACAGAAGGATGGTCAGCAGCACGTAGTCGCTGTAGTCGAGCAGACCCGTGTCACCTAACATAAGGAAAATGCTATTCCCATCGCTGGACCGCCACTTTTCGGCCGCCTCCTCGTCCAGCAGGCGGTAGCGGGCCAAGGTCAGGTGCTCTGGCTGCTTCAGGCCCGGCAAGATCGATCGCAGGAAGTCCTGGGGGGTCATGAACACATCAATCCTGCCGGACTTGCTCTTCATTTTGATGGTGGCAAAGTATCGGAACACCTTGATCGCGTCCGAGTGGCTTCGCAGCCGATTCTCGTATGCCAAAATGGTGTTCTCCCGAAACGAGGCTCTGTGGCTGTTTTTTTTGCTGGGCTTAGGCTTTGTAAAATCCTTCTTGGTCAACGCGTTCAGAACTAAGGTGTCTGGCCAGAAGAAAGTCTTGGCCTTTTCGCGGTTATCATTCCAGAACAGAGAAATGTAGCCTGAAGTGGAGCGTGCACAGTGGAAAATCGGTGGCCAAAAGCGCGACATGTTTGCCTCTTCACAACTTTCAAGAACGCAGAGAAAAAAGCACGAATGATGGAATTCAGAATTTTGCTTGGGGTGTGGCTAAAACGATTTCGGTGTGCTCGGAATTTGGGTCAATTTTTTGTTGTTCGTTTTCTTCAAACTGATTGATGTGGCCAGGCCTCTAGCTGATTTTCCGCTTTTCCCCAGGACCACACACACACACACACACACAGATCCACTCGATGGAAAGCATTAAAAGTAATCAGCAGCGCAAATGTTTGCACTACAGAAATACTAGTGGTGCTGATGGTGGTGCATGCTGCTCGGAGTTTATAAGGCCCCAGGGAAATTTGCAAACAATAAAGCGGCGGCTGGGCAGGGCATGGCAGGGCAGGGCGGAAAAGTGGAAAAACTTTGCTTCGATTTGTGGATTTCCTCTAATTTCTGCACTGGATTTCTATGCATTTATGGGTGGTCAGCCGGCAATTTCGCCTGCCATTGTGCTGAGGTGCTCCGAATTTTTGCAAAACTTGTCCCCCAACTTCCTTTCCAGCGTCCGTCGAGGACTCTCGACAGTAAGTTTCGTATTCGAGTGCCCTCGTTTGTTCAGCAAACTTTCGATGGGTCTTTAAGACTTGCATTTGGCTAATAAAAGTAGGCTGGGATGTGTGTTCGGATTGAAAATTTATATATATTATAAATCCATATGCTTAACTGCATTTATTCAAAGTCTTTTATTCGAAAAACACTTGACAAAAGGTTCCACAAATAATTATAGCATTTTTCTATGGCTTATTTTATATAATAATTACAATTTTGGTTAAAGTTCTTAAGGCTTTATTACATTTGAAATTGGCTTTAAATAATTTATGAATGGATTTTATTTTATTATTACTGAAACTTACAATCTCAGCTTGATGAATATTCACTGAAATAGCTTAAAAGCTGTCATTGTTTTTCCCATTTAAATTGATTGACACTCGGATTGATTTCGAGTCAACGTTTCGAATGTTAATTTAGACATGGTGTTTGACACTTGATTAAAGCCTGACACTTTTTGGGGGAAAATGGCGCTGCTATGCTTTCCACACGTGCGTCCAGGGAAATTCCCAAGTGATGGGGAAAACGTGGCCAACCAGGTGAATAATGCTCGCCGTGGCACTTAAGCTAAGGCCAAAAGTTTAGGCTTCCCTTTTGTCAAACGGCTGTCAACCCGAAGCCCAATCCTTTTGTCCGTTCCGTTGGCCTGGCATCCTGGCATCCGAGCATTTGCATATTGTGTGTGTGTGTACGCTGGCATAAACAACAATCAGAGCATAAACAAAGGTGGCGCCAGAGCCAAAGCCAAAGCCGGTGGAGCATTGGGCGCTGCCGAAAATTAAGTTAAACAAAAAACAGTCGCAGCCGCAGTGCAGTGAAAGTCAAACGGAAACGGATACGCCCCCGGGCGGAATGACAGAAATTGTCACGTAGCCGTGGCTCTTTGAATGTGTGTGTGACAAATAAGGCACTCATCCTCCACACCACCCACACACCGGGCTCACAGCGTGTTTATAGCTTTGATTTAACATCAATTGTAAACTGCTTGCGTTTGTGATTTGTCATGTGTCACAACCGGGAAATGAAAATGGGAAAAGTGGAATATAGAAGATGGAAAGTGGAGAAAGAAGCGTTGCCATAGCCTACTTAAATGGGCGCCAAATTAATCGACTTCATTGCCAGGTTATTTGCACAGGCACTGGAAAATAATATTCTTATTTAAAGATTACGAAAGTTTTAAATATGATTATGCGAAAGAAATATTTATTATATTTTAATATATAGCCGAACTTTTTTAAAAGTTAATCAATAAACTTTGAAAGATTTCAACCAAAGGTTTTTTATACCCTATTCCAAATTATAGCTTGTAACGCTATGAAGGAGTCATTTCCGACCCCATAAATCATATATATTCTTGATCAGCATCAACAGCCGAATCGATCTAGCCATCTTTGGGAGAAAGAAAAATTAAAAATTTTTTTTTCAAAATTTTATGAGGGATTTACAAGTTAAAAATGTAAAAAAAAAATTAAATTTTTTTAAGTTTTAAATTAAGTATGCAGATTTATTAATTAAATAAAAACTAACATAGGAAAGCTTTCCGAATAAGAATTAATGAATTTTTGGCTTAGTTATGAGTTTTTTAAACTTGGATTGGTCGAAAAAATTATCATATAAAAATATCGATATATATCGATTAAAAAATGCGAATATTTTGAGCTCATGATCGATTTCCGATACGATCCCAAACATAAAGGGTAGATATACTTCGAAGTTAGTATCCTTTCTTGTTTTCCTAATATATCTCAAGGAAAAATAGAATATTTTGAAATGTTTTAATATCTAATCACACACTGTAGATTATATATTTTACTCTCAGTGTACTCTCAGCGATTTGCAATATGCAAATTGTAAAAATTCTTGCCATGTTTAGCGGATTTGTCATGACCCCTTCAAGCACACAACCACGGAGATTTTTCTTTTATAATTCGGAGGCATTTGAGGGACTAATATTTGCGACATATGCCAAGTGCAGTGAAGGGAACTTTCGCACTCACACTCGCTTTCGTTTTTCACTTTCACCCACTCATTTTATCGAACTGGTGCACAGTAACGGCTTTCCAGGCGACTGAGCGGAAAAGCCGGGAAATCGGTCGAGGAGTTGTCTCCCGCCGAGTCTTATTTCCTTGCCCCTTTGTTGCCACGCCTCGGCTGGGCGCATTGCACTTCTTTCACTCGCCTGACTCCCAAGACTTTTAATTTTATAAATTGTCTCGCATGTGTGCGAGGGTTTTCCTTTGTCAACGAGACAGCCATTGTCGTCAGCTTAAGATTTTGATAAGCCATTGAAAAGTGTGTCTATAAGCACTCGGGCATTCAAGTGTCGCTCACTCCGCCCGGCTCGGTCTCCGCTTTGTTTGCCTTAACTATAAATGGCTTAATAACAGATTTCCCAGCGACAGTTGATGTCTTCAGCTCGTCCTTTTTTATAATATTTTCTTTCTTTTTTTTTTTTTGCACTCCCCTTACTATAATTTGTTTGCGTTTGCATGTCGATGAAAGAGGAGAATTATTGAAATTTGAGTGGACTTCAAAGCGATTGCAAAAATCGAATTAGAACGCAGATGGAAGGCAGCAGCAAAAAAAAAGACAATGCGAAGGGCTCTTGTGCGTTCAGCGTGAATTATGTGATTTATGGCGGCGGCTTGTTTGCCAAACGCTTCGCAATTACATAAGCACTTTGCCACACCCACCCAGCCCGGGCTTCTGTTTTCGCTATAAGGAAAAACACCCCCCCGAAATAGGCGTAAAATATGAAATAATAAATGCTTTTTGCAAATATGTTTGCCAAGAAACTTTTCGCGAGGGTTCGCCCTTTGGGGTCATTTTCCTATGCGTGTGGTAGCCTCTCCAGCCCCATCAAATGTCAGGGTATTCGGCAGCCTCCATCTTCCATATGCTGGTTGGAATTTTATTTTTTGGCAAATTTGTTGCCTCAATGGACACACAGCGTACTTCCGCTTTTGCCCTGAGTTTCTTTTCTTTTCTGTAGGTTTTTTTCCTCTCTTTTTTTTGTTGTTTTGTGCTTGCTTCCCGGGTAATAATTCTAGATTTATGAAAATTGTTTTTCCGTTAATGTTTGCCATGTTTTCGACGTTTTTATGTTGCTGCTCCAAGATGAAATTTACCCGAATGCACAGGCACACATACTCTGCATAGAATCAGTTTCATTCCGGAAAGAATATGTGTGCACAGCCATGCTCGCAAATATAGATCCAAAGAAACGCTTTTTCAAAGAAATTAAATGTATATTAAAATAGGAATTGATGTATCAAAATATAGAGTAATTCTTTTTATTAGAATAGCAATAACAATTTAATAATTGCTATTGTCTCGACTGCTGTTGTTGGTAGAGTATATTGTATTTGAAGGACATGCTCCTGGAGTGAGCGGTCGACATTCCTGGCCCGTGGAATGTGATCCCCGCAATTTTCGACCATTTCCATTAGGGTTTCACTCCATCCCCCCAACCGCTTATGTGAAAACTTTCGCCCAGACGCAGTTTGCAAATTTCGAAATTTGATTTCTGTATCCCACGAAAGGGTTGTTTGGCGTTTGATTAAATTTCCCCCCGCCGTCCGCCTGACATTCTCATAAATCTTGCATGACTTTGGGCCTCGAAAATTGCTGCATACGTAACTGGGTTTTATGGGCCGTGTGCAGTTAGGAGAAAGTGCGTGGTAATGAGAGTTGGCTTAGCAAATCCTCCATTGATAAATGTACCAAATGTACCAGGACCTAAGCCCATTACACAAAGTGTATGCATGGACTGTGGAGCTCCTCGTTTCTGCAAGTGAAATCTGTGCCTGGCCGCTAATTAACAATTAACCCACCTGCTGGACAAAGGTAAAGCCTGGTTCTGGTTTATTCCGCCTGCAGTCGGTGCAATTATTTTTGCATGCAAATAATTATTTGTGCAAATAAACAAACGCAATCAAATGTAAATTGATAATTATGCAAGGCGTGCGGTTGGTAATTACGGCAGTCTGGCACTGATTTTCCTGGCCAGATTTCTGGTTTGAATTCGACTTTCCATCGGGTTAAACAATTACCAAGCGCCGGAGAGGGAGCTGCACAGGGTTTTTGCTCAAACTCCGTCTAATTCCCTCCCCCTGTGGCCAGCAATTTGGACCGCAATCTGTTTATAGTGTCAATTGTGAAAGTGAATTTATCCAAATCCACTTTTACAGCAGAAGTGGGGGCAGAAGTAAGTCCATTGCCTGGGCAAATGCAAATGTAACGAGTGGCATTTGCATACATCGAAGCATCCAAGGATCCAAGGAGACTGGAGTTCCTGCAACGCCCTTTTATCCTTGCTGCGCCGTTTCTTGTGCAAGTGCGGCTGGAGACAAACAGATATCGATTCTGTTTTGGTGTGAGTGCGTTTCCTGCTAGTTTTGCACTTCCGCTTCCGTTGGTAAATTCGCAATATCCTTTCGGCGTGGCCAGCGCCAGTTGACTTGGCGGCACCTCCTCTTCTGGAAGCTGCCATGCCAATCCCATTGACTGTTGACCATTCCCGCTTTCAGGGGGGCTTTGACATGGCCGTTTGTTTTCCGTCGGTCATCCATACTTTGAGGCCCCGTTTCTGCCTTTTCTTGCTTTCCGTTTCGCCGGAAAATGCACAATATTGCACAGTATACAAACGGAGTTTGTTGTTGCCCCCAGGCTGGCTCCGAAAATGTCATTTCACATTCTCACTCCGCCAACAGGCCAACAGGCGAACAAACACTTTGCATATTTTAACCTTAAGCGGATTTTGCGTTTGCAAATCAGCTAAAATTTTCTACCCCCCCGTTTGTTGGTGTTGCCCAAAGAGTGCTACAGTTTCTGGTGCTGCCGGTTACTTTCATTGTCTGAATGGCAACCGCAGAAGGTTGGCGCAGCTCCTTCTTTGGTGGCAGTTGGGTTGTTTGGTGCCTGCTGCAAGCGGCAGCTGCTGCCCCTGCGGTCTTTTTGGGGGGAATCCCCCTACCAGGATGACTGCATGTTGTCTCACTACGATCACTGAACGAAAACCTAGGGTAATTATTAACAGGCTTTGTCAGTTAAATGCTTTTTGTAACTAGCAAAAAGTAAATTGTTAGGGAATGTTAGGGAAAATGTTAGGGAATGCAGAATCCTTGATAAATACAAATATTTTGCAATTCTAAGGATATTTGGTTCCTCAGTGCACTTGCACTACTCTCCGAAGGACACCTAATCGCCTGTGTCTCGCTCCTCGGGGGGTTCATTCCCTCAGTCGCTTTGGGGGTGGGTGCAGCTTGTTAAATTTTGCATTGGATTGCCATCTGCCCTGGCTGGTAGTTGTAGCTCGCCTCCGTGTCTCGCACGTTCGCCGGCTGCGTTTATATTTATGCAGTTTACGTGTCAGTCGGTCGGGGATAGTTCTTTGCCAGGACCAAGATCCTTTTTTCTCTTGTACTCGTGGCTGTATATGTGCAACAGCATTTGTCATATTTGGCATGATGGTAACTACTTCCGTGTGTTGTGTGTTCTCCCCCATCGACCTTGCTGCGGCTCCCGCTCCTCCAGCCGACTGAATCCAGTGCATTACCTTCGATTGCTCACGTCGCCCCAGAAAATGTTGATTTCTGGCGACCTGAAAACACTGGCTGTGCAGGAGCGGGGGCAGGAGCAGGAGCAGGAGCAGCAAAGTCGTCTGGCAAATTAAATTTAAACAGTTGAGACGTGCAAAGTTGCTGTGCGCCTCGGATGAACATTCTCCGGAAACTTTGTTCGCTGAAAAATGTGCTTTCTTACCAAGAAAAAAAAAAAACCCTACAAATTTAGTAAAAGTGTAATATAACAAAATTTTGTTGATAAAAATGGTTCACATTATCGCTACACAATTACAAAATTTGGTTATTTATTACATTTGATCTGATCTAGAAAAGTCTTTCTCCTGATCTTGTTTATTATCATTTGTCATGAATTCAAGAGGAAGGTCTTTCTATTAGGCAGTTCTTTGATTTCCTATAAATTTTAAATAATAAGTAAATGAAGAAAAAACTAAGCTTTAAGCAACTTTGAAGAGTATTTTGTTTTCTGTGCTCAATACAGACTTTGGTAGCCGCATGAACACCGCTTATTAAACGGAATAAATTAGGAGGGGCTTACCGCTAATTTGCGAAGCGCCTGCCAGGTGACACGGCCGCAGCTCAGATAAATTTCAGAGGGCGGCCATTAGTGGTGCCGTCTATCAGTTGCCATTAATAACATTCAACATCCAAGATGCACATGCGGCTTTCGCTCCGGAGGAGCCCGGGCTGAGCTGCTCCCAAATTGCACTTGGCACTTTGCGGCACAAACAGAAATTGGCCCTACCAATAACACGGGGGGGAGCTCAGGCGGAGTCGTCTCCGGGCCGCTCTTGTTGACTCTGGATTGCCTGGGCTGGTGTTGCTGCTAAAATGGCTAAGCCAACAGACAGCTGGCAGATGGAGGCCAAGGATTACCCGGATCTGGTCCTCTGGGCGTGTTTTAACCAGGCCATCATTATGGCCCATCTGTGGGTGTTTCTCTGGCTTCTCTGGGGCCTGGGATTGGGATTGGGATTGGGCCTGGCATTTGCATTTGCATTTGCATTTGCGTTTGCGTTTGCGCTTGCATTCAGGGCCTGAATTGTTGGCGAACCACCGCCCGAATGGGAAAGAAATGTTTGCAATTATTTATTAATTTCATTTGTCCCGCTGGCTGGGCGCTGTCATGGCAGGCACTTAAATATTTGATTGAACATTTAAATATTATTTTAATTAATTTTGCAAGTTTACCTTTACGGCATTGTTTGCATTCGCCGAGCTTATCGAGGGTCGATTGGGCTATTTGTCCCGGCATTGCCAATTCAATACACAATTGCCCCGACCATGCATAATTTATTTAGTGGTTTATTCCGCTGCGGTCAGCTGTAAAATGGTATATAAACTCCTGTCACAGGACGACTGACTGGTAGTCTATATGCATGCATGTACATATAATCATTATGACACGACCGCAATTTTCAATAAAGCGGGGATTTTTTGGCTTGTCGATCAATCATAAAGGCATCCCACATCGGTTAATTTCCAGCAAATTGTTTCAATTTTTTTCCACTCCAACTGCGTCTCTGCAGGAAAGCACTTGCATTTGCTGCAGCCGCCTTAATTATTTTACCTTTTTTTTTCACACAACCACTGGCAGTGCGTCAGCACCAGCAGCAGCAGGTGAGTGGAGGTGCAATTAGTGCCAAAGCTAACTGAAGCAAGAAGATGGCCACTGGCCAAGAACCACATTGGTGTGTGTGCACTGAGAACAATTGATCATTTCGAATGATTAAATTTGCAATGACTAAAAGAATCTTTTTGAGAATTTGCTCCATAATTTTGTGTTACAGAGTAGGATATTAATGAACTAAGAACATTGTTAAGGCTGTCTCACAGCAAGAGTTATTCATGGCTGAAAGATATTTATTATCATCCCACTTAACTGGTATTATCTTTAAAAGCTTGGGGTTTTTTTCTGGGTGCATTTTCTGACCGAAATGCGATCAAATACGTATGCACTCACACCCACGCAAAGGGCAAACGAAATAAACTAAAGTGCCCCTGAGTTTTGGGCCCGGTAGCAGCTGCTTTTTGAATTTTGGTGTTTAGCTTTTAGCGCCTAAAACTATGCTTTAGTGGTCAAGTGGAACAAACAACAGGATCCAGCCAGAGCGCACCAGGACCAGACCCTGGCATCGGCATTGGACCCGACGCAGGCCCTGCAAAAATGCCCGGTAAGCAGGCCGGTCTGAAGGGCAGAGTGGCTCCGCCGGGCTGTAGGTGGTTCTGGGGGCCATGGAGGCTAATGGAGGGCCCACGTCTCTGGTCATTTGCAACATGGTTTATGTGCCGGACAATGCTTTTTGCACTCAATGAGGCCCTGTACATGGAAGGCCATGTGCTCTCGGTGAGCTCCGGACCCTGCACCAACGGTATGATTTACAGCTATGCAGCTTAAATATTAAATGAATGAATAATATATGTGGTGTCGAGACTGTTGCTGCTCCTGCTGCTCCTGCCCCTCATCCTAAGACTCCTGCTCAGCTCACTTATGTGCCTCGGCCACCTTTTCCTTTTTGGGAGCGAAACAAACTTTTATATTTAGGCACAGGAAGTGCACAGAGAAAATATTTACACATATTTGTGTTATGAAAAATTGCAATTGTTCATTTATTGATTGGATTTTGATTGGAATATGACCGAAATACGAATAATTCCGATTAATGTGTGGCATTGCAGCCTTAAAATAATTCTGGGAATTCCTCAGAGAAAATGGCTTAAGGTATTACAATTCCATTTCGATCAGTTTTTCCAGTGCCTGTTGCAAGCCTTTAGTTTAATCTCTTGACTCCTCCAGTGGATGCTGATTTACGGCCGAGATGTTTCACATTTTCCAGTCATCATGAATTACGCAAGGAAAGACCGAGCAAAGTGCTGATACTTTTAGGCCGCCAGCAAATATTGAAATTTCTTAAATTCCACTCGAGCGGGAGGTATATCTTCCACTAGCCCCCCGGCATTATATGTATTGCTATGCAAACGAGCAGTGAAGTGCACATTAAACTGCAAATAAACGATTTCGCCGATGAAGCCGAAGGAAGTGCAAAGGAAAATGGCAGCAAGGACACTTGGCTGGGCGATTATTTTTTGGCCAGTTGGCCAGGGGAAACGAGAGAGAAAAAGGAAAGCTAGAGCACGGCAGCCAAAACGTTTAAGGGAAAAATGCAGATGCGAATCCTCTCGATTGCTCGGCGCGTGCTTTTTGAGTGCAATCATGCAGGCGCTGAGTGTGTCCTGAAAGAGTCCACCTGGCTGTCCTTTTCCTCCTGCCATCCTGCCCTTAATCGGCGCTTCGATTTGTTGATTTCGCCAGGGACAGCGATTGAAAAATTAATTTGCAACTAATTGACTTTCGGGCACTCAGATGTCTAATTTACGGCCATGCAGGGTCATTCAGATTGTCCTGCCTGCACAAAAAACACGAAGACCCCCCAGAAAGGGTCAGCATTTTGGGCCAGACTCTCGGAGCGGCAGCAGCGTTCCATTTCCGTTCAGTCTGCCGGCGTGTTAATTGCATTTGCGTGTTGCAGACTTGGCCTGCGAAAGGGTTTTGTTATTGGGCTCCGTCGTTTGGTCACTCTGCGACCCCTGCAGCAGCCATTGGCAGCAAACAACGTTGTAAATGTCAGTTCGGAGTCAGCGGGGACACAGACACTGGCTAAAGTGACTTCCGCTCACACACAAGCCCATTCCACACACACCCGACACACACCCAACACACACCCTCACTCGAACTGAGCCGCAGACACATGAGTTGGTCTGTCAACGAGAAGGCTCATTTACTTTGTCCCATCATTGTCTCCAGGAGTGATGGAGCTGTGGCTAAGTTAAAGCCAACTTTCTGATTCTAAAAGCTGTGATATTTCAATTTGAGTCCAAAAAATATAAATTTTTACTTAAGAGTTTATTAAACTCCTTAAAAAATAAGCATGTGCAGAGTAAGATGGAATTTGAGATACATTTATGGCAAGGGTTCTTATTTAGCTTGAATATTTCATTGAGTAGTACTAGTTGAAACATTTATGATTAAAATTTACAATTACTTTCTAAGGAAATTTTATATTTCACTTCATTTGCACTCTAAACTTGACTCCCTACAAGTTTAATTTACTATATTATACATTATTTCTCAAGTAAAGCAAGTAATTATGCATGCACATTAGGAAATTCCAATAATTACTTGTAAGAGATCAATATTTTAGGGATAGACTTTAGCTAGCTTTTCCCTACATCCCCGCTGACCACTTCAAGAAATCTCTTGTGGACAACACTGCCAGCTGCCAGGACCTGGCCCAGTAAGTGGCTGTGGTGATACTGAAGCTTAGCTCAATGCACCGTGGGCCTTTGTGCCTCGTTTCCGGTCATCGAGCTGCGCCTCAGTCCCGGCATCATCTTCTCCAGCAGTAATTGCCTTTCAAATAGCGCCAAACTACGAGCTAATGAAGGCCTTGAGTGCATGCGTAATGGTGTAATAATACCTCCTGGCTGGCCTGGCCTGGCTGCCAGCAGGCCGACATCCCCAGTAACGACCCCATTATTGAGCTCATCCCTCGTAGTCGGCTTCCACGTCGAAGCGATGCTGGGAGTCAGTGTACACGTCTGGCCAGCCTTCTGTATTCCGTCCGGGTGACCCTCTTGTTTGCTCATTGGTGACGCAAAATTCTTGAGCCTGCCGTCTGGGGGGAAAATTGATTGCCAGCGACACACTGGTGTGTGGCGCATTTCACTTTTATCGAAGGCAAATTTGTTTGGCAACGGAGCAGCAGCCGAATCCCCTTTAATTAATCCACAAGTCCTCGACACTCGTCGCTCTGCTAGCTCCCTGTACCCTGACATGTGCAAATTTGTGTGTGAAGTATGCAGACTTCTCCATTTTGTCGGCAATTAAGTAACTCAAATGTTTTTCTTTCTAAATTCTATGCATTTGCAGGGGAATTCAAATATCTGTTCGGTTCGATGGTCGTAATTGCGGGCATTAAAGTAGAATGAAAATTGCTTCTAATGCGGCAATTTTCAGTTGCTGCACCGGCAAATGCCCGACCAAGTGGGTTCAATTAAATATTTATTGCTCCTCAATGCTTAAATCCTCTTTGTGGGGGGACGAGGGACTGCAATTTGATATTGAAGCGCTTTCCTTTGGCAAGCCATTTATTTTTTTGTTGTATTTTTTACTTTTCTATTTTCCCCGGCTCGAACAAACGATTTTTGTCATTTCACATTCTAGGGGATCAGTGCAGACGGGAGGGGGGGAGAAGGAGCTACGCACACAATGTGTCCTTGATTGGCCGACAGGACACCGGGCAGCGGGGCTCGCTTTTGTGTCCATTCCAGCCATTCCATCCGTGCCGTGCCGTGCTATCCACGCCATCCACGACGCTATCCATTCTTCGACGACCCGAGAGCGTGAACCTGTAGCAGCCGCATTGACCCATCGCGAACAATGGCCGACCTCTCAAGGCGCCCTCACACCGCCGAGCCTTTAAATGTTAAATATTGTGCGAAAGTACTGCACGGGCTGATCACTTTCAGGTGCGGACCGCCCACGAAGCGATTACATCCTCGCACGTAGCGCGAACTTCGACGCGTTCGGATAAAGTGCGTGGAAGGTGGGGGCGACAGGAAGCTGGCGCGTTACATAACCGCAGTCGCCTGTCTGCTCGACTCCGCGCCGCTGCCGGTAAAGTGCCAGAAAAGTATGTTAATCAGTTGATATGCCGAATTTCGATACTGCGACCCCAGAGAGGCGCCGTCATCAGCATCAGCATCGGGGGCATCATCAGGCGGCAGTGCAGTGCAGGTGGTTGAAAGATGAGGCACTGGGAGAAACTGAAGCTACTCCATTTATTTTACACTTTAAATCCACTCTTTAATCAATTACAATATCGATAATTTGCTTTATTTTCGGTGCTGTAGTTAACTTCTGACATTTGATATGGATTTTCCGTGAATGCTGTTTGATTTTTCGGTTGCTTTTCCGAGTGCAGGTTAGACCTGTCGTTTTATGTTAATCATACGCCACGTTGGGCGATAATAACGCGGCAAACAAGCAAACAAGATGAAATACGCGTGCCGCATGCGTAATAAATTTTATCAACATCCCGGCCAGAGCGCATACGTAATGAGTGAAGTTTTGTGTGCCACTTGAAATGCCACGGGAATTGAAATGGTTTTGGGAATGCGAATGAGAATGAGAATCCGAATTGGAATTAGGACTGGGAGTATCTGGGAGATGCACTGACATTTAGTTTATCGGCCAACAAGACAAAGTCAAAGTCAAAGTCGATGGTCGATTGCCTTATTGAATTGTATTACAATGTGTCGGGGCTGTGGCAGTAAAGTTGATAAATATTAATGATACGGACAACATTCTTTTGAACTGTGGGACAATTTATCGATTGCCTGCAGAGATTACTTGTGCCGTGTAATTATATTTCTTTTCTACTTCGCTTTGCGATTTTATTGCTCCAATGAATTTAATTGCCAGCACGAGGACATGGGAGTGGGATTGGGATTGGGAATGGGCATGCCCGAGTGCGACAATTTGAAAGCAACATAAATTTTCGACGAATGGAACCCGGAAGTCGCTTGTCACACGTACTTAAGCATTATGTTAATTTATATGCACACTTATGTACACACAGTCACACACTCGCGCTCAAGCGACTATGAAATTTGAAGCGACAGAGCGGCGTTTAAGCCGGAAACAGACAGCAGGCAGGAGCAGCAGGCTGTGCCCGGGATGGAATCTATGCATATCTGTATATCCTCTCCTGGCATTCTGGTTGCTTGGCAGCCATGGGAATCGGAATCCGAAGCACATGCAGCTAATTCCAGCCCCCGCACGCAGCCACATGCAAATGAAGACGCAGCGTCGCACGTCGCCATCTTGGAATGGCTGCGGATACGGAAATGGATGCGGACGAGAACGGGAACGCGGACGCGGACGCGGCTGGCAGGAAGCTGCCTCGCCGATCACTTGTCGCTGCGACTCTGGGACAAGCAGCATATAAATTTCCCCCTCGAGGTGACACTTGGCAGATAAATCTCTGTTAGATTTACCCGAAACAATATCTGCGATGTGTATTTATCGCTGGCACGCACTGTATCCGGTGGCCTAGAGCCAAACTGGGTCTGCTTGTACAGGGCATGGATATTAGTAGCATGTATTGGATTTCGTTATCATTATTGGCAATACACGTGTATGCGTAACTAAAACCCAGAAATGCCGCTTTTAAGGAAGTTTTTCAATTCCTTAGGAGCAATCCAGTGACTAATAAGTATCCCTTAGTCGGAGTACTCAACTGCAGAGTCGTCGCTTCTGTTCCACTTGGCCTAATCCGGGCGAGTGTGTGTGTGTGTGGGAGCTGCTAGCAGCTGTTGCTAAATGCCTTTGATCATTATGCCATGCGCTGCATAAAAAATGACAAGGATTTCTCGGTAAAGGAATCGCCCGAAACCGAAATCTTGACCCCTGCAAATGGTTGGACATAAAGAAAACTCATTAAATCATTTAGGCAGGCGCCTTTGACACAGTTCCCGTGGTTGCCGCAGCCCCAAATGAAATAGATGAGCGCACATAAACCACAGCACTCGCTAACTGGAAACGGAGCAGGTCCTCCCCACTGCGGTCAAAGGAAGATGGCCAAAGGTAAAGGTAAAGGCAGTTAAGCAGCCAACGGCATTGCGGGAAGGTGGCAAAGGTAAAAGGACAATGCTCAAACAATGGCCCCAATATTTCTCCAGCTCGGACCAACAAAAGGCAGTCCTCGTGGCCTGAAAAATCACCAAAAATAAATTTCAAATTGTTAATAGAACCCTTCGTTCCCTCGCTACCTTGGTTCGCATCCCTTGCAATAATTACGGCCGGTCCTTCGGAGCTGCGGTGCCTCGAAGCCCCAGGATCCCAGCGCCTTCGCTCAGGGTCCATCGAAACCAAGGAAATTCAATTAGAGCGGCACACCAAACAAGTTTGATAAGCAAATTTTAAGTCTGGCAAAGACAAATACAATTTGTGTCGCAAACAAAGTGCAGGGAAGTGCTTAAAATTGATTATTAAATGCCCAGCAATGGCTTTGACAAATATTTAGCCAGCAATTCAATGCAAATTTCATCTGCCGGAACAATGCGAGTGCTGCCATCATGGACTTAATGCATATTAAACCATGCGCCATTAATAAAACGTGCACAAATGCCAAAGCCTGGCCCGGCCGCCGGTTCGCATGTCCCTGTGTCCGGAGCTCGGAAGTTCGACACTCGGTGGATGTGTAGGTGTAGGTGGTGTGGCGGTGGTGCGGTGGTGCGGCGTCCATCGTCAAAGTGCCATAAACAGCAGACAAGACCGGGTCACAGTCCGATTGAGTCCTGGCCCTGGCACGGACCATGTGTGTTTGTTATGAATAGCTGCAGACGTGGAAATACATGCACACGCTCCGAAATTAAGCACAAGCCATACACTTGCGAAATTGATTTTGTGTATTGAGGGTATTAAATGCTGATTATGATTAATTTTGCTAGAGATCAATACCTTACAAACTTTGTCTGTGGTTTTACCACAGCAAAACCATCAAGAACACATGGGAAACTGGTTGTTTTATGAATTCACAAGCATTTAATTTATTAATTTATAGTTTTTTATTAATTCAAAAGATATTTTCTCCTATTATCTTAATTTTTTCCCAGTGATACAACTAATAGCTACCACCCCATATGAAAACCCCCTTCTGACCACGGGTCCTTCTGCGTAGGCGCACGTACGCCTGACCAAGTCGGTTGGCCATCTGTCGGGCTAACCTAACCCAGTTCCCTGGCCGTGTGGCAGGTGGTCGAGGGAGGGGAACGCCGGTGGGTTAGAGGTGCTGTACGCACGTGAGCCTCCTGCCTGATGGCCCATAGAAAAGTGCGGCCAGCCGCAGGCCGAGCGAGCGTACGTGGAATCGTAGCCACTCAATGGACTCGGACTCGGACTCAAACTCGGACCCGGACCCGGTTCCCCGGATCCAGAGTCCAAGTTGTGCTCGTTTTCGGTACGCATTTATGCACGAGCCCCAAGTGGGACATGTGATTATTTATGTCGCTGTTGATTATGAAGTTGATGACCTCTCGGCTCCATTGGCAGGCAGTTTTACGTAATCTCTCCGTGCAACGGGCTCAATGGGATTTAGGGGTGGTGGCCAGGGAGGTGCATGTTCATGTGCTCTTGTACGCTGTTATGTTTCAAACAAGGGCTCCTTATGCCATGCAAATTGATTGATAATCGCCTTGAATTTAATGCAGTCGATGCATGTTCCTCGAGAGGACTTGTCCCAGTGAATGGCTTATTTTAATCTGAATCTGGCACACGTGAACATATTGATGGAAGGCCACTCTGCCTTGAACTGCTTTCGTGAATGGTGTTGTCAAGTAGAATATATATACACTTTCGAGCGAGGCAGATAAATCGTATAAAGCTCAACTTGTTATATAATTGAGGAATATTAGAAATCAAGACTGTTAATATTTGTAGGAAAATTTGTATTTGTATGTAAGGAATTTCTTAATGATATTTTCTCATAAATACTATTTGAAAGTCCTTAATATTTATGCTGGAAAACAGCCAAAGAAGCACCTCTGTACTCGGTTGATTATATTCATATTCACAGGACCTCTTTACAATAGTAATCAATGTCGGTTTACACGATGAGTGAAATTGGATTCCCGTCAAGGCAGATCCTCCCCTTCTTCCTCTGCTCTCAGTGCCTATATCCCCGGTCCTTCGCATCCTGTTTATCTGACAGTCCTCATCAATGCACTACACGTCGTATGCGTGTTGGGCTGCACGGCATTATCTGGTTGAATATATTGAATAGACTTCATAGCCGCTCAAATGGAATGCCCCCCACTCGCCGCGAAACTGCAACTTTGGCCTTCAAAATCGCGTGCAACTGAAATCAGAGCGGTGCTGCGTGCTCATTAGTCGATTTGCGATTTAATTAATTTTGCTAAATTGGATTAATGAGATGCTTGCCAATTAGAGATTCATTTCGTGTTTAGGGCCCCACATTGTTGTTGCTCATAATGCGAAATGGGAATTTACATAAATTAATTTGAAAACTACAGCATTTACATATGTACACAAATAATTGGAAAGTCTCGATGATGTGCCGATAAGCGCACTGTTCGCTCTCTAATTGAACCACTGCACAAATTGGTCAAGTTCCCGGGAGCCTGTGAGGGGGCACACACAACCCACCCGCACACCCACGCAACCCCACAGCCACGATAATTTGCTCGACGGCGAACTCGTAAAAGTGCCCTCGTCGATAGCCACTGAAACATTAGTCTATCGGAAACTCGATATTTTATTGTTTTTCCAGTTAAGCTCTGGACATGAGGACATGCTTCTCGAGTCTATATCAAATCAAACAGACACTGGCTCTCCCGCACAGTCGCATAAACAAACCCATTCGGACATCGTTTTCTGGGCAACCCCCAGGGTATGCTCCACACTGCGGGAAATAAAGGGGCATAAGGCATAAAACTAAGAATTTTATAATCTTATCTGGTCGTAAAATTAAAAATGATCACTATAAAAGGCTTTAAACCAAGAATACAACTTTGTCAAAGTACAAAAATTCAATATTAATTATGCATTCAGATTAATATGTAATGTTAGTTCTTTATTTTCAAATATTTATTAAGAATTATTGAATTTTCATGAGTTTCTCAATTTAGTTTTAATAAATATTTCTTTAGATGTAGAGATTTTCTCCCATTGACGGAAAAGCTTATGAAACGACTGTGAAACTGGACTACGGGATGATGGTCTTGTGGAACTGGGGACTGACCCTCACGATAGTCGATGCCAACCGCATAGACTTGGTAATGTTCCTTCTTTTTTTTTTTTTGGCCAAAAACCCTGAGACGCACATTTCAATTTATTGCAATTTTTATTGCTGAAAAGTTCGTGCGAAGATTTTTATGCGTCGTCAAGTGGCAACGGGCCAAGGGGCTGAAAGGACTTGGAACGGATTTGAAAGGATGGTGGCGGCAGTGAATAATGCGCTCTGCACTGTTCGGGCTGATAAGAAAATAATAAACTTGGCCGGCAGCAAAAACATTTCACAATTATCGTACCAGGGTTAAGAGGGAAAACTTTTCACAACCCTCCCCCCGCCCCCAACAACTACTTTCGATGTCTGTCTGTTTGACTTTGACTCTGTTTTCCAATTCGAATTCGGTTTCCCATTCGCATTCGCATTCGCATTCGTTTTCTTTTGCCACTGCAGCTTGCACTTCCGGCTGGCACTTTACGCAGACAGCCAGATAACGGCTCTAAACATATAGAAATATGTGCCCGATATACCATTGTTGTTATTTCGAGAATTTTTGTTATTTCCGCTTTAAGCTTTCCCCACTTTATGGGGCTGACTTCCGCCGAGAACGGGGAGCTGAAAGCAAAAGTTTTCCAACTTTTGTTGTGTTCGGCGTGGGCGTTGGTATATTTATGTGTCCGCGCTTACATTGACATTGAAATATCTGCAAGGTGGCAAGCGAACCGCAAGCCAGCAGGCGACAAAGGACCTGGCTATTTATGGACGGGTTGTCCTTTTACTGCAGAGAACGAAAATACTATCTTTACGATTTATTTATTTATTATATCCTTCTGGGGTATTATAAGTCAGCAGTTAGCAGTTCAGTGAAGAAGTCCCTTTTGATCTATAGTTTTATTTGCAATTCCAAACTGCCAGTCTATATAAATTCTCTCAAATTCTTCTGTTTTAATTGTAATATTTTCTTTATATTAAGTAATATATCAAAGTACCATCCAGTACATAGAATTTAACTATGTTAATACCACCATACTCCTGAATTAATAATAGAACCACACATGTTACGTCCCAAGAGATCAAGCATGATTTTTTCAAGTGGGTGAAATATCTGGCTTTTGAATAGCAATCGATTGGCTCATCAACTGCACTCGCAGACACAACCCCATTGTTTGGCATTGTTTTGCCGTCCAGCAAAAAGGGAAACTTGGTCTGCTGCTGTGGCTATTTGACTTTTGAATTTGCAGGCTAACCGGCTAACTTTCGGTGCATTCCCCCAGAACATTCTCTCTTTTGCATTTTGATTGTCATGGCAGTTAGTGCTGCTCGCTGGCTTCCTTGAAATTCATCATACGCCACATTGGCCGGGGGAAGTCACAATGCAGAGACGCTCAGCTCAGGCGGGCTTAGCTCAGAGCAGGAAACCGAAGGCAAACAGTCATCCGACCTGACAGATGAAGCCAGCTCAAGTGCTCCGTGGAGCGGCGAAAAAACTAACGAAACTGCAAACAAGCGAAATTAAGAACACGAAGGGAAACTTTGCGAAACATTAAACAATTAAAAAGTTTGTGCTCCGTGGCCTTCCCAGCTTTTCACTTTCTGTGCAATTTGTTCTCGTCGGCGTTTGTTAGTCCGACTATCTTCGGCTATTTGGCCGCAAGGTGCAGCTGCATGAACTGAACTCCTCACTTATTAACTGGCTTTGGCTGGCCGCGAAGGTCCTGCCTCCCAGCTCCTCCGCCAATTAGCTGATTACACACACTCTCTCCCTCTCTCGCTGTGGGTGTATGTGTGTAGAAGGCAATATTTCAACTTTCCTAATAATAAAGTTGTTGCTGCTGCAACCCTTGGACCGGCACGCAAACGGCTCCGACGACCCAAAACAAGGACCGTCGCTGATACGAAAAGCCGTTAACTGGCCAACGAGCAGCATAAAGTTTGCTAAAAATGTTTGGCTGCCAAAAGTTGGCTTGCTAAAAACAAAGCCCCGCCGATGAGAAATGAGCCCAAAGTGGGGCACACAACATGGACAGGGGGACGTCTGTTGACGGATGCGAGGGCCGGCTGGAGGTCCATGCAACATGCAGCTGGCTGGCAAAACCCAAAGCCCAGAGCTCATAATGAGGACGCGACAACGACAGCGAGGAGGCTTCCCTCTACTATCCACAGCTGAGGATGAGGGTATATGGGTTGGCAGGGAATCTAGGATAAGACAATAGTTTTTCCCAGGAAAAGCATAGATTTATGGACAATTGAAGCCTTGAAATCTTTCAAGAATCGTATTTAAAACACTTAAAATATAAACAAAACCCAGGTATTCTCTATTCGAAGCCGGGTTCTTAGGTTTGCCATTTTTTGTGCAACTTTTTGGCAACACTTGGCTCTGGGTTCGAGGCGACAGCGACAAAGGCAACACACGCTCCAAATGAGGACGTCGACAGTTTTGCCTTTGCTGGCGGTGGAGTGTTGCGGCCCCCGGCAGTCCATAAAGTCCAACCAAAATGGAGGGACCTGGAGGGGAAAGTATGATGTATGCGAGGAGAGTCTGCCTTTTGACGACAAACTTTTTCGGGGGCATAGTTTGCACTATTTCGTTTTTTTTTTCGTGCCAGCACGAAAGGTCTAGGGCTGTCCAGCCGAAGGAGTTTATTTTTGGGCATGTTTACAGATATTAAATACTTTTTAATTAGTTTGGCACACACTCACTGACAGTGAGCGAACATATTAAATTAGTTGGCCATAAATTCAAGGGCCGCTTACACGCTCCGCCGGCGATTGAATCGCTGCATAAATTGGTCAATACTTGCAGGCGGCATTCCTCCCAGGCAAGCAGTTTGGTGCGGGAGCCATCAATTTCGGCATCGACTCGCAATAAATTTTGGTAGAAACACAAGCGAACTTGGCCAGAAACTTTTTCAATTTACACACACACCCACCAATCATGTGGCATTAGGGCCAGCGAGTGTGTGTGTGTGTGCAATGAGGGGCAGCAGGCTCTTCCCTGTGAGTGCGGTTTAATTTGCTGTTAAATTGCGCTAAAAATTCACCAGCATATGCAGTCCTTCGGGACCGAGCCCCTCATCAGCGTCACTGCAATCACTGCCTCTGTCGAGTGGCTAAATGTGCACTTCGGCAACAATTTGTGCATGCACAGCCGTAATTGTCTAAGAGAAAATTAGTTCAAGTAGCGCCGGGAAAAGGAGTCAACAGGGCTAAGGGCTAAGGGCTAAGGGCCAAGGCTCCCATCAGCATTTCCCCTATCGACTGCATTTGCATATTTACATGTTAATTGGCTGTGAAGTTCGAAAAGTTTTTGAAGGCAAACAAAAACAGCTGAAAATTCAAATTCCGGATGTTTTTGCAACCCTTTCAAACCAAACAAAAAGCACCTGAAAATTCAAATCCAGATAGCATTCACCTTCGTTTCGTTGTGAACACAAACTGCATAAAAAGCGCGAGATTCAATCAAATTAAATTGCGTTAATTATGCATTAACTAACTTAATTAACTGTGAAATGTAAATAATAAATTGTAAAAACTGTGAGTGCGTTTAAAGCGCATTTTAAGAACAAAAAAACTGCTGGCAAGCGTGAATGAAAGTCTTAGCAAATCCACGAAGAGAGATCCTTCATATTTCATCGGGTTCAAGCTCTCCACGTAGCAAATCCTTCGCGTAACCATAAATCCCCATATTCATAAAATTTCGACAGAAATGTTCTTCGCGGGGGGAATACAGACTGGTGTTTCACGAGTCCACTTGCATTATTTATCTGTGAAAAATTCGCATTATCGTTTTAAAAATGCTCAGGAACGACGTTAAAGGGCGATATTTCATAGGCGCAGACAACTGGAGGGTGGGCGCTGGACCAACAACGAGTGTGCAACAGAAGCACTTTGGCCTTGGCAGCCCGTGGAAACCCCCGAAAGAAAATATTCGAGCAGCCGCCGATGAGCGGCTTTCCGAGGTCTTCGCATGCCGCACTCTGTGCAGCTGAAAGCGGCACTCGAAATGCCTGGTGGATACAATAGGGATGACAGGGTATTTTCATTATAATCTCAATAAAATTAAATAAAAAAATATAATTAAAAATATATAGAAAGGCAATGAATTGCAATAAGTAGGAGCCATATTAGGAAATTTAAATGTTATACATTATAGGTAGTTAAAGACTTGACAAAACAAAGCCCTATTGTTAAATAAATAAATCAGTAATCATTGGGAAACTGCCTATAGTAAGTACCCTATATCCTTTAGTCCTGGATCTACTTGAAATCTGGTTAAGTTCCCATCCCTGCTGTGGCCGGATAACTTTCAGTGCATGCGTTTAATGAGCTGCCGCGGTGCAGCTCGAATGCCATTTTGTGGGCAGTTTGGTTAAATACTTGCCGTGGAGCAGCCACAATTTGAAGCAGGCAACGACAACCGCGACAGGTCCTTGAAGCGGCGAAGGTGAAGGAGGAGGAGCAGCAGCAGGAGGTCAACAATGCACAGATAAGCAAGGAGACAACAACGCTAACGACGCCAACAGCCAGAAGAGCCAAAAAAAAAAAAAAATAAGGAAAACAGGAGGAAAAAAAAAAGGCAAATGGCACAAAACGAAGGGCAAACAACTTCCGGCCCAGCGACAACTGCGATGGCGAAAATGCGTGGAAAATGTGTAAATGACACCGAGCAATTTACAATAATTGCTGGCCGCGTCGCCGGCAGGCGGCACAACCTTGTCTCCAGATGCCTTAAAGTGCACTTGAACCTTAAGCAGCCGGCGTGGCACGCAGACCCACCGAGGCGAGGCCCCTGGGAACCCAGTGACCAGATTGGAGGAACCAAGTGGAATACATAAAGAAAATACGAGCCAGAGCCGGCACGAAGCTGGGAAAGCTGGCATAAACGACGACCAGTCGTAGAAATCTTATTAAAACTTACGGCTGCAATAAATAAAATAAATTTATTCCATTATGTTAACCAAACACGATTTACGGATTATAAAGATGATTTATAATCAGATCCAAACACCGTAATCCACTTGCATAAACAGGCAGTGGCGAGCGGAAGGCGGGGGAGTCCCGGCGTCGACAACAACTTGGCAAAAACATGAAGCATAACAAGCAGGCGAAGCCACAGACCAGCCCCGGCCAGACCACAACAAATCCCCCAGCCGAGCGCCCGAGACTCCTTGGAGGTGCAGGATGCCGCCAGCCAGCCGCTTACCTGACTTCACGGATAAAAAGCGGGAGGGAGGGCCGCGGGCGGCTTATGAAAACTGAATCGATTTCAATATTTACACAGGAGCCCGGCCAAAGGCAAGACGTCGTCGTCAATCGAGCGCATGTCGGAGCACGGAAGCGGAAGTGTATAATTTAAAATTGACCCCAATGCGGCGGACGGGCGGGGCGGGAGGGGATTGAAAATCTGCGCAAAAGGTTAAAAAGGTGCAAATATGATAAGCACAGGCATCTCGCCCGGCATTTACCTTTTTTTTCGGCGATGAATAAGCTCCGATTTGGCTTAGTTGGACTGCCTTCTTAGCTGACTGGAATTTCACTAGATTAGCCACGCCACCACGACTGGCTGTGCATAAAGGAAGCCAATTCCAAGCAGAGATGGCTTTGGCTAAATGCATTCGAACGAGCTCCACTCCCAGGCGAGAGTTGCCCATCAACGTGGGGATACACTGACGGATACACTTCAGAATGCCAACTACTAAGCAAATCAAAAATGAATATGAATGTGTTTAGTAGACATTACTTAACTATGTCTTAGGATGTTAGAAATATATAAATTAATAGAAGCGGAGAGATGTATTTTAGTCACTGAATAATTAGCTACTAATATTAAGTAGCTGAAATCGGACACTTAATTCTGTCAGTGCTCCCAGCCAGGAGCTCCAGCAGTTGTGTTGTGTGTGACGGAAGTTTGCCAAATGACTACGGTCCTCCGTCCGCCTCGCTGCCATGTGTACGGCTGTGTTTGGCTGCTGCAGCTCAGTGCGGCTGAGCCGAGATTGAAATGAGGTTTTCTGTGGGGAGCCCCGATGGAATGAATGCGTGTGCCAATGCCGGTTCGAACGGAGTCCGTGGTCCGGAGGAGTCCGGGCCAACTGATGCTGGTGCAGCTGAAAAGGGCACGCTATTTGCATATCATTACGGCTCCGGCTCCGGCTCCACGTGTGCGCCGGATTCGCCTCCCGCATGAACTTATGTGTGCATTTGCGTGGGTGTCTGGGGGTCGTCATTTCCACGCCATCAATCCGGGACACTCGATAAATCAGTTTGACAAATACACAAATCGATCAGATTGAAATTATTCGTGAGTGCGCAACGAGATTTGAGCTGGCGATGAAAGGGTTACTACACTGGCATTCAAAGGCTTTAAAGTGGTTTCAAATCAATATTATCATTAAGATTTAAAATATGTTTACTGTTCAGTGTTAATGTGTGAAAATCTATGGCAAATGATTTCTTTTCTTGCCGTCTGGTAATTAAATGGTAATTCCAAACCTGGCCAATAACAATTCGGCTCTGACCAACTCTCAAGTTGCCAAGATGTTAGTCTGCCCGCCCGGTTGTCTGTAACTTTATGCGGCTGCTTGTTCCTTGTGATTTAATGAACTCATTAACATAATCTTAACATCTCATCAACTCCTCAGCAGGCCGAACTCTAGCCCAGCACCACCACCCATGTGAGTGTGTTTCGGGCGAGTTGGGTTAACAAAAGATGGCAAGTGGCAGTGGGCCGAACGGGGGCTTGGGGGCAGGCAACATGTTGCATGCGTACATGGCGGTGGCATACGACCTCCGTGAGTTATGCTTCGGAAATTGCGCTCATGTAACCATGTAATTATTACATTGCAAACCAAATCAATACACTTCCCCTGCAAGAGGTAATCGTGCACTCGAAACAATTACTAAAACTGGGCAGAACCTTTTTACAATATTTGCTTTCCATTGACTTTATTAAATGCATTTACTTAGTCACCAGAGATTTTAAGATGCTTCGCTTTATATTTTATTTAAATAATTGTGACTTAAACTATTTGCTGCAGTGCAGTTGTTATGGCAAACTAGCACAATAATAATCATTATGGCCACAGCCGACAACTGCCGAGACATCTGAGACAACCGGCAACAGGATGAGGTTGAGGCTGAGTTTCTGCTGGAATTTGTGGAAATGCTTAACTAATTGGGAGCACCACCCGATAAGCGGTGCCAGAGTTTCAGAGTATTCCTGTTGTGTTGCCTGTTTGGCAAGTCGCTCGTGAACAGTTTGGCAGGCTTGTGTATCGCTTTTCGGTAGGTACTTAATGCTCAGCCCGTTTTAGGGCCCATAAAATGTGAGTTCTGCAGTGCCTTGACTGATTGCATGAGACTGCTCGAGGGCTCTAAATCACGAGCCGGCGAATTAAAACTCAAGCGCATTAGGGCAATATCTCTCTTTGGCTGGCTGGTATTAGCCCTGAATGCGAAGTAGGGGGGCGGTCGGTCTAATAAATCTCATAATCTGCATAAAAAAAGACGCCCACTCGGAGAATTTTGTAATCAAAAGTACAGAATGAAATATACACGCGCCCGCATTTAGATTCTTCTTGGATCCGGAGCGACACCAGCTTGTTGAATACAATTATGGCAGCGCCGGCGGAGATTGAGGCCGCTCCGAGGAGTCCCGCCCCCCTCGAGATGATGAAGTTGCCACTTAGCTAGTAACAGCGGCAACAATAACAGCAACACAAGTGCCACATTAACAAGGCAGGCAACAGCAACAACATAATCTAGGGACTTTTTATTGCCCGAGCAGGCGGCAGAACGAACCCTCCCTCCTCTCCGCCCCGTTCAGCTCCGCTCCCAAAGGGCAAAGTGCTGCAGCAAGTTTATATTTAATTTCTTGCGCGGGAGGCTCAAATATGTGGGGTTTCAACACCCACGCCACACCACACAACCTTTGCACACTGACTAAACCGGTTTTCCCAGAATTTCAGGTGGAAAAATCAGTGTTTCCATAAGATAATGAATGCATAATAAGTATAAAACTATTTTTAGGTGTAATGAGGCCTTTTTTAAAGGAATAATAAAGCCAGAAGTTTGTTGATTTTCACCATATTCACGTTTATTTGTATTTCAACAAATAATCCCTAAGAAACAAACATTCGTTATCCATTAGCTCTGGATAATTCATAAAAGTTAGTTGGTTGGCTTAGGAAATTTTTGCTCTTTTAACAAACTACTTACTTGAAAGCCTCTCTACTTTAATTTAAAGCCAAACCATTGTAAACGGGACCACTGTACCTGGGACGGTGCAGGTGTACTGGCAGTCAACGTGTCGCCATGGATCAAAGCGTCCTGACAGCGGCGGACAACTCGTCGACGGTTATGAAAAATTACCAGCATGAAAGGACTCAAGGAGCCGAGACACTGCGACAAGTGAGTCGAGTCGAGTTGGGCTGAAGGGCGTGCGAACGCGCGAGTGAGCAAATAAGCATGGCCGAAATGAGTCCTCGACGCGGTGTCGACGAGGAGGACCTGGCGGGGACGAAGAGAGGGAGGCAAAGGACCCTTGCAGATCATGGGCACGAAATGGGGCACGAATGGGGGTACACTTGACAAAAATCAAAATCTAGTTACTTAAAAGTATTCATCATTATATGATTTAAGAGAATGAATGAATAGAATGAATAGATTGTCTTATATGGTTTTAGGGTTTCTCCCATATAAGGTTTTGGCATCTTCACATAAAAGTACTATATAAATGTTTAAACAAGGCTTAAAATTAATGTGAAATGTTGCCCATTTTGGAGTATTTTATATGAGTTTAATAATCTTCTTTTAAATATTTTTATACTATAACGGAATAGATAAATTATTGTAGTGCAAAGATAATATCAATTTCATTCCTGAAAATGTAATATTTTGCACTGTGCAAGGCTTTCGACTGCTGGCAGGAGGCTGGCCGTGCAAAAGACAATAAGCGCATAAATTACGCCCGAAATGTGCAGGGCGAAAGGTGAAAGGTTGAGGGCCATGCCCCCCCCTTACACATACCACATTACGAGCCTCACACGCACGGCAAAAGACACACTCACACTACATCCTGTCGCGGCCCTGCTGCTGTCTTTACTTGTGAGGTTACAAACGTAATGAAAACGTAAATCCCTGCGCGGCATTCACAACTCAACGCAATTTCTTTTGGGGCCGGCCAACGCATCGCCCGCCGGCTGAGCTTAACTGAGGCTCCAGACCCGGACACGGACCCAGAACCAGACCCAGACCTGGTCCCGGTGCTTGGTCTTGGGCTCCGGCTTTTGCGGTGTACATACGCACGCATCCCGAACACACAAAGAAAAAATCCATACATTGAATAGAAAAAAAGTAATAAATAAAAAGTTAAAAGAGCTCTTTAAATTAAAATGAAGAATATGATATGTGAAATATTTTTATAATATTTAACAAGATAGAAAACTAACTTCAGGAAGCCGAAGTTGATATATCCTTGGAGTTTGCAATTATAGGATACAATCAGAAATCTATCTTAACCTAGCTTAAAATATTTGCATTCTTGAAACAATATTTATCGCAATTTTTATATGACCATTTTTTCGATAAATCGAAGATTTAAAAAAGTCATAACTTGGCCAAAAATACATTAATTTTACTTCGGAAAGCTTTCCTACGTTAGTTTTTTGAAGAGTAATAAATCTGCATACTCAATTTAAAATTAAAAAAAATTAGATTTTTTCATAAAATTTTTGGCAATTTTAACGACTTAAAAAATGTTGAAAATTTTGAAAGAAATAAATATTAACCGGACATAGCTAGATCGATTGGGCTGTCCATGCTGATCAAGAATATATATGATTTATAGGGTCGGAAATGACTCCTTCATAAAGTTTCAAGCTTTTGACTATAATTATAAGACCCTGCAAGGCTATAAAAGCAATCCATGGAAGTTCCTTCTCCTTTTAAAGGTAACTACCATTCATTTGGGGAATATTAAATATTTTGTAATAATTTAATTAACCATTTATGGTTCTCTTATTGAAAATATTTACTTCTCTGAGATTTTCCCTCTGTGCATGCGGGGATATCTGTGACCCGGACTTCGTTCTTCCCGAGGATCCGCGGACGCCGCCTCACTGAGCCCGTGAAATTTATTATAGTTGGATGGCAGGCTACCTCCACCTGTCCCCGCCCCCAGACCCCCCTCCCTTCTGCCACGCCCCCTTCCACACAATTCCCGGCTGGGCGGCGGCGTAATATTTTTATAAGTAGGCGAGGGTCTTTGCGGTTGGCGCACTCCTTGAATGTATTGCAGGATCTTGCCGAGTCATAAAGTAACTCGTCTTTTCCGCTTATACTTTTCGTATTTCTCTGGTTTTCTTGTTTCATTTATTTTTTTGTTCCTTTCTTTTATACCATAACGGAAATTACATATTTCTATGTTAATTTACAGAAATAGAAGTGCAGGTGCCTTCGCGTTGGCGCTATAGTTTTCCCAGGGCGCCGTGTATTATGCGTAAATTGCCGCAGCGTTAGCGACCGCAAAATGTGTGGGGGAAACTTGCCTAATTAGAAAATCACAGCGACCAGGAGCAGACTGAAGCTTTGGCAGCAGATTGCACGCCCTTCCAGCTTTCCAGCTTTCCACTTTTCCCGTTTTCCTCCTCTATCTCTGCATGTTTTTCCGCAAACCCCAGGTTTACGGCATAATTCCGCTGCGTTGGCCCTGACTGGCAAGTGCTAACAGGGCTAACAGGGTAACAGGTTAACGTTGGGAGCGGGCAAGAGCAACCTGCGGCTTTCGGCGACCAATTTGGCATGCAGAGCGCCAAGGGGGCGTGGCAGTGCTGCAACTATGTCCCATGCCTTGCTTACACTCCACAGGTTGCAATGCAATTAGTGCATAATGCGGTATTTGCACACTTTCCCGCTGCCATTTGCTGTTAATGAAATAAATATGTTTGTCCGTGTGGCCACAACAAAGACAGCGCAAAAAAGAACTTCCGCCATATTTGTTTAACATTAAGCAGCGACAATGGCCGCCGCCATGTTGCTCCCGGCGTGCGTCTGTGTGAGTGCGCCCTGCGTTAGGCAACAAAAAATGTTTGGCGCTAACCGCGGAACCGAAAAATTGATGTTGCCGCCGGCGAAAACAACCAGCAACAAACAACACGCAACACACAACAACCAACAACGGAGAGCGGTCAAGAGCCATTTCGACGGGACATTAATGCGTTAATTGCATTTTCATGTTGTCCGCCGACTGTTTATGTATGCGTGTGGGCACGCATGTCCGCTCAAATGTGTGCCAGTGTGTTTGTGCGGTCAGTTATGTGCCGGGAACAACAATACACTGGCACAAAAAGCTTGACTCACTTGTTATCCTCAAGTGCTCTTCGAACAGAGTCCTTCAGGTGCCAAGTGATAATTGATTATAATTAATACATAATAGCAATAAAGGGGTAAATATTATTAATGTGTTCAAGTTGAGCTTGTATCATAATCAATATGTTAGGGATACATTTTATCAAGCTTTTAATTAATTGTATATATATAAAAATATCTTAAAAAGAAAGCTAAATGCTTAAGAACCTATTTAAAAATGGAAATATGCATTAAATAAATAGGTTTCATTTTTATACTCTAATAAATTCATAGGTAACGACTCTGTAGAATATGTTGATTCATTTTCAAAGCATATTTTATGAGCGTCCCCATTTTAATGCCTTCAGAAAAGTGCATTTTTGTAGTGTACACTTTTGGTTTGGCAAAAGATGGATGCCACCGTGGCACATAATGCGTTAATGAAGCGCACGGGACCGCCGATCTCCCCCAGCCCCATTAGCCAGCGGACCTTGCTGCGATTCCTCTAATGGCCTAATGAGTCCGCAGGCCGTACAAACCCGATGCGAAAGCAAACAGATTGCTGCGCCAAGCTGGTCACCTACTATTAGCTGCTACTGTGGGCAGGCCAAGGCCTCGGCTGGAGCAGGAGCCACAGCAGGAGCAGGAGCAGGAGCCAGAGCAGTTACCAGGACGAAGAATAACAACAGTTGTCAATGTATCATTAGCGTGCTCGTCACTAGCTGTTAGCCAGTTACTGCGGCAGGGAAAACACGACCCACAATCCACCGACTGATGCAATAGATTAGCCATATCAGCAAATGACAATTTCCATCGTCGTCCTTTCGCTTTTCGGAATAATTACCAGGCCCTCGGGGCCGGCCCGGCCGGGATTCCTGCATGGCTAATGAGTCTTGGCCGGGTGCTTTTTGCACAGATTTCGTGGCACTTGTTTGGCCCTGGGAATTGATACAAATACGACAATTGGATTTCACGCTGGGATGATGAAAACTTTTCGCTCTTTTTAAGTGCAACCCTTGCAGATGTCACAGTACTTACAATGATGAGCAAAACAATAGAAACGGCATTTAAAAGAAAAATACATATAAAACACTATTTTTCGTACCCAAAAACCTTTAGAAGGTCTCTCCCTTGGGATAGTTATATCCATTATAAGACTATAAAAGGGCAACTATCACTAGTATCTTATCCATTGCTGTCCATCAGCCCCTGCTGAGTGCCACTCCAAGCTGTCAATCCACCCCGGATCGCTAATGCAGCTCAATCAGTGTATAAAAAAGAGTGGTTTTGTTGCACCAATTGCTCGCCTTATAATTGCGGGGTGCTGGAGTGGTGAGCCTTCTGTCCTGTCAGTTAACCAACTGAGTGTTTCCTTTTTTGGTCCTTTCCGCACTTCAAAGGCGGAAAGTTCGCACCTTCGCTCCGTGGCTGTTGTTGCGCGGTTGTTTGTTGATTTTGCCATGTCAAACACTAAATGTCTTAAGGGGGTTTCCCGACATCGCTTCACAATTTCGTTTCGTTTCATTTGTTCTGAATTTGAATGCGGCTTCTGTTTGAATTGCTATTGCCGCTTGGTAATACCCGGCATTTCACAGGGGTCCAAAGAGTGTGTGGAAATTGCGTAAATGTTGGGGAAAAAAAGAAAGATGAAAGCGTATTTATTAAATTTAGATATTCAATTGTTGACTTTCCAGGATTAATATTATATTTATATTCAATTTTTGGATGTTTAATTCGATGTGATTAAAGTTTATTTTAATTTTATTGATTGCAAAAGAAACAGGGAAGTTAAATACAATACTTTTAATAATCAATAAATAATCACCTTTCATTAGATTAAAAATTGAAAGATTTTATCAAAAAATCCTATTACACGGTACTCCACTATTCGATCATTTTAATTCACTGCAACGTTGGTAATGTTCATGTTGCTTTTACTGGTAGTTGCTGTGTTTGTTGTGCGTTTTGCGCAGTTTGTTTGCCCAAAAGGCAATTTGAGTGGCAGCGTTTTGTCGACGAGTGTGTGGTGTGTTGTGTGTGTTTGGGTGTGCGTTTGGCTTGTTTGTCTATTAATTATGCATTTTTGCGCCGCGAACATAAAGGGCTGCTGTGTCTAACATTTGGTGTCAACATTTCCGTTTGATTGGCCACGCCCACTCGATATGGCTTCCGCCACAATCAGCGACACGCAGTTGGAAATTTTAATTGTTTATTTGCATTTAATTTGCATTTTAATTTGGCCATATGTTGCCAAAAATCATGGGCATTTTTCCACTGGGGATTTTCATTCCCCCATCCCCCATTGCCCCCTTTGGGCAATCACCACCACCGCCGCCACCCCTAGGGGTGTACGTACAAACGTTTATTTATGCTTTAATAATTTAGTTGACTTATAGCTAAGCACACACACAAGGCTGGCTGCCCGGGCCGTTTTGGCCATCATTCAAGTGGAATCGTTGCTTCATTGGCATTTTGTCAACAGAGGAGCGCTTTTTGATGTCGGCAAAACGAGTCAAAAATATATAATAATTCCAGTTGACTGTGATTTATGCGCTGCTGCCGGCTTATTTCCCATAAATTTGCAATTCCGAATATGCAAATGTGTAGCTGCAGAATTCATTGGGGTTTTTGCTAATATTTGTTGCATTCGTTTGTTCTGGCTACTCAAGTTGTGAGCGTCTTAATCATTGGCTGTGCGGCGCCGGGAATTAATCACTTAAGACGACTTTCATGATTGAACTGCCATTGGGATTTGGGCCTCAATCAGGAGCTGACCCTAAGCTGGATTTTCGCATCAATCAAAGGGAAACACTCTCGGTAATTTCCATAGACGGACTGCAGCTTGAGGGCTGATTGGGCTAATTGAGATAAATACCCAAATGGCCCCGGCTTCCTTCCACGGCGTGTGCATGCTGCACATCGCTGAGAGACATTCTCAAGCTCATTTCGAATGGCAAATGAGTCTAAACAATTCAACTTTGCCCTCTGAACCCGGCTGCGTTCCCCCTTTGCTTGGCGCGGAGTTGCTTTGTGTTCTTGATCTTGTTGGGGTTAACTGAAATAAATGCTGATTGACTTTTATTGCTCTGTCATTGTTGTTGCTGCGCAGTTAATAGGGCCATAACATTAACGCCAGCTCCACGATTTACTGCACTTTTGCGATTCACTTGAATTATTTAAGAAACGCCAGGCAATAGCCCGAGCCCGAGTTTGGTGAGGGGTGGCGAAAAAGAAGGCCAGCGCGGGAAATCGAAACTGCAAATTGCTGGCAAGCCCTATGATAAAAGTGCCACAGCATATGTAGCTACACAAGGAAAATTCTGCAAAAAATTTCAATTATTTAAAAAATAAACTTAACAAATTTCAGGATTTTAGTAAAAAACTCTGAAGAAGATTTCTCAAGTTCAGAATGTCCTTGTTTATAGTTCCTTAACTTTAGCACAGAATTTTGTGGCGAGTGTATCCTTGATGTGACCCAACCCCTGCCGACATGAAACAATAACAGTAAAAGTATCGACTGGATTTTCCAAGCGGTTGCATTTCATAAGAGCCTGTATTGTGTGCTCCCCCCCGGCGGCAGGGGTTGCAGTTTAAAGTTATTGGAATCTCTCGATTCGCAAAGTTGCTCTCGGGCCCGCCTTCAATCTGTAAATTGCTTTAATCTTTGAAGTGAGCGTGTGCTTGGGATTTATCTCCGCATCCCTCCGGAGATGTTGATAAGCTGTGACAAACTGCACTTGGTTCGGAGCCAAGTCCTCGAATTGTGTATTTTTATAAACTCTTTTCGAGCGCATTTTTCAATTGCCGATCGTTTGTCGTCGATAATATCGAATGTCAATGTCAGTTTAGCTCCGCCACGAGCAGCGGCAGGGTGAAGTTTCCCCTAACTGATGATGTGAGCCAAGAGCTGGCTCTGCACTTAATGCAAACCGTGCTCGAGTTGAGGCAATTTTCGAGCGATTTGTAAGCGATTGTATTGAATTTATTGCCCGCCGAGGGGGAGAGACAAGGGATTGGATGCGGCTTTACGGGGCAGACATCCTCCTTAGCCTCCTAAGCCCCAAAACAATTTCAGCAACTTTCATAATTCAAGCGCCGCTCTGCGAATCAAATGCTGCAAAAGTTGAGTTGAGTTCTCGGGCCACAGCAAAGGCCAACTGCTCGTTCAATTTCCATTAACATCTACGGGTCGACCGGGCCAATAAAATAAAGAAAATATGCAACAGCAGTACCACCGCAGGTAGCACAAGAAATGGCAACCGCACATACTGCTGTAGAGCAGTAAGCAAATGCGCCAGACAGGTGGGCGGTGGGCGGTGGGCGGTGGGCGGTGGGCGGTGGGCGGTGGGCGGTGGGCTTGGGGTCTTCTCCGGGATGTTATTTGTTTTCTAAACTGCCGCCAAATCCACGACCAGGGGATGGGGACGTGTGCTGCGGTAT
Organism: Drosophila bunnanda; assembly: GCA_035046265.1. NCBI lineage: Eukaryota > Metazoa > Arthropoda > Insecta > Diptera > Drosophilidae > Drosophila > Drosophila bunnanda. The sequence continues at coordinate 12,904,175 of JAWNOB010000130.1, forward strand.
CTGCACTTAAGTGTATTGCAAATTATTGCAAAAATATAATTGAATTGCCTCGGTACCCATACGGGAATCGGCCGACGGTTGGACGGTTGAATCGACAGGAGTTTGTTGGTCCTTTTTGAGTGCGGCTCCCTTTTGATTTATATTTTTTTGTGGGCATTTTTTAGCAAAACCCCGGTGCGGTGGCTTCGATTTTTCCCCGCCAGCAACTAGCTGCACTCAAATTTGCGCTGCGTGTGTGATTTTTCCCAGAGTGCCAGGGTATATGCATTTCCGCGAGTGTGTGTACAGTGTCCAGAAAATAAATAGTAACTCTGTGAGGTATATTGTTTCCAGGCTAGAACATTAGCCATAATTTAGTATCTAAAAATCTGTTAAATGTTTTACTACTGGTATTTATATGAGTCACTAGGATATATGTATATTTCTAATGATAAATAACCGATAAATATTAAAGCACTCCAAAATCTATTTATGCTTAAAGTTAACCAACTAATTATTTATACTTGAGAATGTTTTCTTAGTTTTCACCAAAAAACAGGGTATTAGGTGGTCCCAGCAACTGGTTTTGTTATTAGTTTTCATTCGCCTTTTTTGGCTTTCAATCGTTGCAGTTAGCATATTTGCTACACTTTCAGACAGAGTGAAAATTCGAACGCAAAATTGGAAAATTACCGAATGAAATATTTACGAATGAGCGTTGGCGGCATTGCTATCGGATATATGGGCTATTAGAAGAGGGCTAATATGGCGTCGATTTCACAGGTTGCCGCTAGATTCAAATGCTGCCGCTTTTATTGGTAACATTATTTATGAGGGTCGCGGGACACGGCCAACTACATAGTACTTTCCAAGCTCGGCTCGATCCTTGTGTGAATTACGCGCCAAAGGGTTCAGCGCCTTAATGGCTTTATGAGCGCCCCGGGGCCAAACGGCAAACGAGGCATTATTATTATGTTTATGAGAGAGTCGGCGGCACCGGGAGTAGCAGCAGCAGCTCGCATGACTATTTGCCACCGCTACACACGAGGGTTCCATTGTTGGATGGAACCCGGGAACAACTGGATCTGCTGTCATTAGCGCCGCCCTGTCTAATGAGCTCGCTCGCCGCCGGGGGTTGTCTATGCTGTGCCCCCGGGTTTCGGCATACTGCCACATAGTCCTGTGCTGTCCTGTCCTCTTATCGATTCAACTGCAACTGCAACTCCCGGCACTCCTCCTTGGTTTCACCCCAGCGTTTTGTTATCGGGCAACTGCAATCGACACTGTGCCCCATTATAAACTGCGACTAATTTGGTTTTTGGTGGCAACAGCAGCAGCAGCAGCAGCAGCAGCAGCAGCGGGGCCGGCTTTATGAGGATGTCGTGTACATCGCACATTCATTAAACTTGGCCAAAAATCGAGGGTGCCGGGGGCTGGGAGAGCCGCCTGAGGGTGAGCGAACCACTGGCCAGGCAGTGCCACTGCCAATGGCCCGTCTTTATTGTTGCGGCCGACGTTTGTTTCAATATTTCAATATTTTGACATACGCGCCGTCGAAAGTCCTGACCCGCCTTGCCCCCCCACCAAAAACAGCTCTCCTGGAAGACCGCACCCTTGCGCTCCATTGGAAGTCCTTTTCGGTCGCTTGGACACTGAGAAAATGTGGTAATTCCTCTGACAAATATTCGTATAACTTAAAATAAGCAACCACTTTACTTAAAGCCTAAAAACAAACACAAGCTTCATCTATGTTATAGATTTTATAAGAAAAACTGGGAAAGTTAATTAGCTGAAGACCTTTTAACTTGTTTTAAAAATTTAAGAATCGATCCTTTGTTCGATTTCCGATTTCTGTGGCATATACATATATTGAGCATACATTTTTTGCAGTGCATCTGAACCCTCTCATTACGGTTTGCCGGAGACGCCGCGGGATATAACCGGCGACTGGTGACGGCTGCCGCTGGTGGTGCTGATATCGCTGCTCCGGCAGTGGCTATAAGGATATATCCATGGCTTTGTTGTTGTTGTTCGGACGACGATTCCTTGCCGAAATTAATTTTAAGTAGGTGGACAGCATTTCGCCGCCGCAATAATTCTTCATGTAACTGGCGCTGCTGTTATTTTGGCTGGTTTTCCCTCTGCGTTGCTTTCCTTCATTTGCTTTTCTTGTTTTGCTTGCGTCGAAAATTTATAGCGATTTCTTTTCCGGTCTTTTGGCAGGATCTCCCTCTCCGCGTCCCCGTCGCTTTCCGTAATGAATTTTTATTGTGATGGCGCGTTTGGCTTCACTTCCTGGCTTCCTGCCCCGTCCTCGAGTCGATTGCGCCTTATCCCTCGACTGCTGCTGCTGTTGCATATTCATGATCTCTATCTTGGCTGCTGCTTTTCATTTTAATGGCTCTGCCTCGCGCACAAATAAACATCACTCATTTTTGGCCAACTGCTCGACCCTCCAACGGGGGCAGCAACCAACCCATCCAACCCTCCCATTGCCAGGATATGCTGGCCAAAACTTTCTATATGGCCGAGAGTATTCCGTCTTGGCTTCCATATGTCGCACATTCCGGGCGGGTTTTCCTTTCGCTTCCGTAATTGTTAAATAGGCAAACGGAATCGGCTTGCAAGTACTTAAGGCTGAGGCTGCCCTAAAAGCAATTCCTTGCTTTATGCTGCGGCATATTTCTCCATTAGGCACACTTACACTCGCCGAGTGGTTGAGCCGAGACGAGGTGTGTTTCCGGTTGGGGCGGCGGTGCAAATAAATATTTATGCCAAGTACATGACGGCATTAGAGCAATAATCTTCGGCTTCCCCCGCAGCAGACCAACTGTCCAGAGCAAATACTCCTTTTGGTTTTATACCAATCCCACTCCGGGCTTAATTCAACATTTTTCTATCTATCCATTGAATTAAAATTAATGATGCCTAAACACCGAAAAGGTGTAAAAAGCACACAAAATAAAAATTTATTGAACACGAAATTAAAAAATCACGAAATTGCTGGAAGGGAAGTACACTGACACATATCCTTGCCTTCACTTTAAGACTTTTTCTTTAAAAAACATAAGCCTTAACTCGTTTTACTTAATTTAATACTTAGATTTAATAACTTTTTAATGTTATTTTCTTGGATAGATAGCTGTTATAATTTCTTTCGGTGCATACTAAAATGGTATTCAAATTTGTTTCAAATTAAATGTCAGCATTTTGACTGGCATAGAATTCGAAATGATATTGTGTGATGGAAGCTGGTAGAAGCGGCGCTGAGCGAGTCACGTGCCGCTCATTAAACGCATCACTTGAAGTCTGAAAAATCAGCTGCCTGGGTCTGGGAAGCGATTCCCGGTTGTCAACAACTGGGAAACTCAATCGTCGCACGTTGCAGGGTCCCGGGCCGCTCGGCTTAATTACCGCCGCGTCGCAAATCTGCGGCTTAATGCATATTTCAGGACGCGCTCAGGGCAGGAGGCAACCCTTCGCGGGACGCCCATCTTGGTCCTGTGGAAAAACACGTTTAGACTTGAAGTGCGTTTGAGCGCAAATTAATTAGACCAATTAAAGCGGCTTAATTGAGTTGTTGCGTGCCAGGCACAAGGACACAGCCAGCAGTCAGGAGCCGGCTTCGGCCCAGCATCCGTCTGCCAGGCGGCTGAGGTCCTTGCCGCCCACTTACACCCCAGGATCCCCCTGATCCCGCTCACAGATTTGCAGCCATTTTGCTTTGCCTCTCCCGGCCAGGTCTTTGTTTTATTGCCGCTCCTGCTGCCGCTCCTTGCCCCATTTCCATTTGGTTGTTGCCTTTCTGGGAGAGTGGCATTTGACAATCTGCTGCTGCATTACTTAAGTCGTTTGGGGAACAAATCAGTCCAAGTGCCGGCTGCTCATCGCAGGACCTCAGCCTGATCTGATTGTTCCTTTTGAGTCACTTCCCAGCTAATTGCATTCATTTGGGGACAGCTTTTCGTGGCCGTGATTTGTTTGAAGGTCAGATTTTGGACAATTAACATTACAAATCACCAAAATTTGAATGAGAATCAGAAACCAACCAAACCATAAGTATAATGAAATAATTATTTTTTATAAAATAATAGTGCAGGCTCAGTCTGAAGCTTGTAACGCTGTAAGGAGTCATTTCCGACCCTATAAATCATATATATTCTTGATCAGCATCAACAGCAGAGTCGATCTAGGCATGTCCGAAAAAAAAATAAATTTTTGAAATTTTTTTCAAAAAATTTTACATCTTCAAAATTATGAAAATTTTACAAAAATTGTAATTTTCTTAAATTTAAAATTGAGTTAGCCGATTTAATAACCTAATAAAAACTAACACAGGAATGGTTTCCGAATTAAAATTAATGCTTTTTTGACTTAGTTATGAGTTTTTTAAACATTGATTTCGTTAAAAATTTTCATATTAAAGAAACCCATAAATACCGATTCAAAAAATGTGAATAATTTAAGCTTAGTTATGATCGATTTCCGGTTCTATCCTATAATTCATTTTCAAACTGCAAGGGTGGCTTTTCCGAAGATTGTTCCCTTTCCGTTTTATCAGCGAATTTTAGCTCATTATCAAATAAACAAAACAACTTTCTAAAAGAATGAAGTAATCTATGTTAACTCCCTAAAGTGGATAAAATGCTCTTATCAGAGCTTGTGCAAATGGGTTAATCCTGGAACTGGGTTAATCACCGCCCAAATCTGGGGAGATATACGATTGTGCTGATGCCAAGGCGACATGTCTTTCGCAACATTAGCCACAGCGAGTTTCCCCAAGTTTTCACTATCGATATATACATCAAAGGCGACATCGGCTGGCGTTGCACTAGCCGCAATATCTTCAAAGGCAGTTTGCTGGCGGAGAGGCGGAAGGAGCAGCGGCAAAGTGGGAAGATGCTGCTAACAAAGTTCTCGGAAAGTCAAAGGAAGCCAAAGTGGCAAACGGGTTGAGAGTGAGGCACAAGGATATAAAGACGGCCAAGTAGAGGATGGAGTCGAGGGCCGTCAGAAATTCCCCAAAGTCGCATAACTCCAACCAGGCAGCAGTCGCAAAAGAAAAATAAAGGGTGAAGCTGACGGGGACGGGGCAGGACGTCTGCCGAAGGAGTAAATTCTAACCAAAAGGAAAGTAGGAAATGTGGCGCGAATCCTTTCTGCTCTTCGGCTCTGCCACAGCTTCTTGTGCGTCACCAGAGCCGCGGCTCTGGAAAAATGGTTAAAGGGAACTTTTCACATTATTTTTGAGCCATTTCGACCTCATTGAAGCGCAACACAAAGCAGCACAAAGTGCCACCAATGCCGCACACGAAAAGCCAACATAAACTTCAACGTTAGCTAGTAAGTGCTGTCAGATTCGCGTTGCAAACAGAAGCTAAATCCGACCAAGTATAAATATGAAACAATGATCTTTTCAGAATAGTATTTGACTTACTTTAAAGTTTAAACTGTAATATAAACATATAAACATTTATATTCCATCTAAAAGCTTCAGTTAAATGTACACACATTTTAACTGTTAAGTCTTAAATCGTTAAATCAACTTTTAACTTGGGAAAGTTACAAATTTAGGCAGACTAAAAACTTCCAGCTCACCTTTGTCTTTAAAGCAGCTGACAAATAGCCAAGTTTGCCACTCTGATAAAGGATAAAAAGGAGCAGAAAATGGAGGCGTAGCAGGCGCCAGTTTCCCCATTTGGGAAATGGAGTCGGCAGCCAGGGAGTTTCGGCCAGAAGTCTCGCAAGGAAATCTATTTGTGATTTATACTTGGGCAGTGGAAGGAGCCAAGCTTGCTTCCCCTTTGTTGCACGACTCCCATAACCGAAATTGTGGCTGCCATTCGAGAGGGTGGCGGGGGGGCTGGTGAAAGGAAAAAGGGACCGCAAGACGGCGTTGCAGCTACAGGATGGAGGACCAACTACCCAGGGCCACCACGAAGTGCAGGTCAACCCCCAGGAATCCCGGGCAGGAGCTCCCCCTTCGATGACGCCTAACGACTTGTGAAGCAATCGAGTTGAAAGCTGAGCTCACTGGCGAGTTTCGGGGCTACAGTTGCGACATGATTGCGCTGCCGTTTGTGTTTATGCAACTCAATAAATCATGGCCCCATCCGCCGGCTAAGTGCTCCGCAGGACCCCCAGCCCGGCCCGGCCTGCCGGCCAGTCAGTGAAACGAAACAAAGGCAAGCCGTAGGAATCGAAGGAACAACATCCGCAAATAAAAAAAAGGGGAAACGAGCTGGCGAAACGAAAGCTGAAACTGAAACTGATTTCACGCCGTGCGAATATCAATTTCAAATTTGCCAAGCCCACAAACGCAGTCCGGACAAAAACACAACAATAAAGGGCGGAATCCCGGCCAGACAGTCTGCGTAGATCCTGCGACGAGGTGGCAAAGGGTACGCCGTGCCCCGACCCTCGCACGCGTCTAATGAAGTGCCAAGCGTGTGCCGAGAGCTTGCAGCTTGTCAAGGACCCTTGAACAACTCCGACTGCAGCCAGGACACTGATCCGAAAAAAGTTGTAAATCTCATTGCTGAATTAATTAAGTATAAAAGAAAGGTTCGGTAGTTGCATTCGTCGTCTGCTTATTCTTTAAATAATATCCTTTATATATTAGAATATAATTTAATACAGTTTTAGGTCACATACAATACCCGTTCGACTAGGATTTCTTTTCCAGTGCACTGAGGAGCTGCTGCATCAGCAGGAGCCATCCTTGTTTTGCCATAATTTGTTTGACCTTTCAATGGGATTTGGCCAAGTGCCGCCGGCGAGCGGATGCAGCGGCTGTTTGGCCGTTTGCCTCTATTATCTTTGGCGGTGCCCGTTGCGCGGTCACGTGGCACGCACAATATACGAGATACTCTCATGGATATGCATACATACATACCTATATGGAATGCTGCGGATCAACTATCTCCGGCAGATGGTCGGGCGGATACCAGCTCTTGGCACAGCAGCATTGTCTCGTTGTCGCCTCTCGGCGGCGTGGAAAATAATCAGTTTGCCATAAATTCAAATCAGTTTGTGTGCGCGCCAGCGAGAGTCTTCTATTGTTTTGCGAGATTTATGTGTCTGGAACGGAGGAAACTGAAATATGAAGCACACACTCGTACGTAATAATTTGGATTTTTCCCCATTGCTGCGATTGCACTTTTGGCAAGAAAGTTGCCAAGACAAAGACCACGCACTTTTTGCTCCCAACTGCCGGAATTCAATTCAAGACGCTTGCCAGCCAGACGAAGAAGTCCCTGCCAGCAGACGACTCCCTGTCCTCACATTCGCATTCACATGCAATCATAATCATGAGGCAGAGGCTGACGATGCCTCATCCTCATCCTCCTCATTGTTGAGCTCTGATTTATGCGCCACTGGCGGCTTTCCAAATTTAATTACAAAGCGTCGCTTTGAAGCGCCCAAAATAGGCAGAAAATTGATAAACAATGAAAATTGAATTGCCCGCCGCACGCAAAAGAGCCGGCTGAAAGGAAAAGCCGAGCGAAACGAGGGTTGCGACCTGCGTTGATCGCGGTCTCGAGGTTTCCACAGTGAAAGTAACAAAGGGTTGCCTCTGCCCCTCAACCTCTCTCTGTGTTCACACACTCCACTCCACACACACAACTTGTTAATAAAATAAACAAAGTTTATGTGCGCACAACCCTCGCACACAAAACACACGCACGTACACACCCACAAACCCCTTAAAAAACCCCACACCTTGAGTCATATTTTCGCGTGGAAAGTTGAAACTCCACGGGGAGAAAATTGTGTGAATTTCATGGCTTCATAGTGTTTGTTAAATTCATATATTTTAATCATGAAATTATAAAGGATGTGTTGCATTATGTGTGTGTTGCAATAGGGTAGATTTATAATTTTCTAAATATTTCGAAGATTGATGTATAAATTCTTCGCATCTTTATTTTTAAGATTGATCATTGAATGGTTCTCCTAAGAAAATCCCTTTGACTCCACTCTCGATTTAGTTTTCTTTTTGAATTTGCTTTAACGAGATGATACCCTTTTGGTTACTATTTTCCTGCAGTGTCCTTTCCTTTGGCAAATACGTTTGTCGCCCTACAAATAACATAATCGCTGCCGTCGCTCGACTTTCAATAATCAAATTTAAAATATTCCTATTCTACACATTTTTCACTTTTCCGCGGGACAAACTCTCTGTGGGGGTGGATTTGGGGGCGGCGGATTTTTTTGCTATCCGCAACTCGCGTACGTACTTTTCCAGGACCACTTGCTGGCTGTTTGTTTTGCGACGCTTGCATTGGATTTCTGGTGCTGGTTCGCTTTGTTGTGCGACTTTTATTGAGATTTATTGCAGTTCATTGGGAGGCGACATGCAGCCAGCGACCCCCGCGGAGCAGGTATTTCTCATCTGCTTCCATTTTTTGCGGAATACCCTTTTAAGGGCACCGAGGAATTTAATAAACTGAACGCGGTTAGTTCACATAGATAGTTCTGGCGTGAATCAAATATTCATTAAGGAGGTGGCAAGGGCCTGACTGCGGTCCTGATTAGTTTTCATAGCGCCATCAAAGGGTGTTCACGCTTCAGCATTCATTTTTTCAAATTCTATATTCACTTTGTCTATGTTTGTGTATAATCTCTGGTTTATCGAACATGTGCACAGCATGGCAGCCGCCGTGCGGAGAGATTTATGAACATTCCTCCTCCGGACTCGAGCAGGATGAGTCAAGGAGCTCACCTCCAAGCATACGAAATTAAATCATAGCCCTAGCCCTGGCCGGGGGAGCCTCTAATTAATTTCATTTGGGCTTCAACGAACTCGAACGAACGAACGGGTTGGGTCCCGCCAGTCGCGACTTGATTTGACTTTCAACTGGCCTGTCATTAGTCCAGTAATCATTTGCTCGGAACGCACAGCTCATTTCATTACGGCGTTCATTAATTTGTCTCCCGTTTTGGGTTCCCAAAAGTTCCCCCTTTTTGCTTTTTCATTTTAACTGGGTTTTGGTTCGGCTTCGGTGCGTGTTTAAATGCTAAATTCGAGCGCGGAGAATGCAGGTCGGTCGCGCTATGACGGCACCATATTGCAGCAGTCGTCGCCCGGAAAATGAGGGGGTGGCTGCCACTGGGGGTGGAACTGCTGACTGACTGACTGACTGCCGGCGCCTTGCCCCGCCTTGGACGGTGTCTCACATGCAACGGTAATTTGTTTTCATTTAGCTTAACGCTTGTATTTGGCAGTTGGAGATGCACACGGCGCACGGGCCAAGGGTTGCGCCACCGCTGGAGATGCCAACTGTGGATTATGGAAAATAGCTGAAACATGATGAAAAGTATTTCCCTCTACTTTTCAAGCATGTTTCAGCTATTTCCTGACAATAGGACATTTCATATTAATTAAGAGGGTTTTCAACAAAAATGTATTTATAAATATTTTCTTAAATTTCAAACCTTGCAATGCATGATGTCATAGTAATTTGCTTAAATTAATGCATAATTAAATTATGGTTTAAGTTACCTCAGCAGCAAGGATAAAAATACTTTTTTTGCCTTCCATGATTAGCCATTAATTTTGAAAGTGGTCATATATTTTACATCCTTCTACCTCTTCAGGTTATGTTATTTTATAATTTAGTTATTAGTCCGACATAGCTAGATCGATTCGGCTGTTGATGCTGATCAAGAAGATATTTAGGGTCGGAAATGACTCCTTCACAGGGTTACAAGCTTCTGACTGAAACTATAATATCCTGCAAGGGTATAAAACTAGCTAAATACCCAACACCACCGCCAACGTTTTCAGCTCCGTCGACTTGTTTGGCCGTGTTTCTTTCGGCCGCTTCATAAATGTCATATGAGCGGTACGTTTCAATTAATATTGTTTGTGGATCGCTTACGCTCGCTGGGAAGGGGCTCTATTTTCGGCTTTCCCAGAACTCGCGTGCTCTGGATGTGATGAATGTGGCGTAACATTTGCCGAAAGTGATAGACATTTGTACACAAGGCGACTTCTCTGTTATATTTTTTGGAGGGGGGGTAAGCCGGAGTTCCTGGTATCCGCTTCCGCCTGCGTTGTTATGAAATTTTAATCCCCAGCTATGCGCGGGACCCGCTCGCGTCTGCGAAGTTTGATTCCCAATTGTCTCAAGTTTATTTTCTTGCAATTATCATGCAGACGCAGGAGACGCTGGGCTGGCTGACAAGCCGAAGACGGGGAGCCGAGCCCGAGGACCTGGAGCGGGCTCCAATGAATGGCAAATGTCTGAGGAAAGTTCTGTCTGCCATTAGGCGGCGGAGCAGGCCCAGGAAAATGGTCCTGCCGGGGAGCGCCGGGCCAGGCAGGAGTTTCGCTTTATTTTTATGCTGCTCGAGCGGAAGCCGGAAGTTGCTGCTGTAAAATATGGAGAAGAATATGCAGGAAATGCAAAGTTTTGCATCCAAAAATTTCGCCTGTATTTTCGGTGGATGTCTTAGCCAAAGGACAACAACAAAGGCAGTTGAAGCCAAAGTTGAAGCCGAATCCGTGGATGGCAGATTGAACGGCGCACGTCTGCCCGGCAGGAGCAACGAGAGGGGGGAGGGATTCATTAAAAACATTTCAAGTTTAATGCAAAAAGTTCAATGTCACAAAACAACGCCAAGTCCAAGTGTGTATTGTTGCTGCCCTCTTTTTTATTTATCCCCCCCAACTTCCGTTCGTAATGAAAGTTTCTGGTGTTTTTTCCCGCACTTTCTTCGCACATAAAAGGCGAAACAACTCAAACTCTTTGGCAGGACAACTTTCTGTCTGCTCCGCACTGCGAGTGTTGCGAGTGTTGTGCATAATTTTCGAATTCACTTTTATGTGTTTGGGCCAACACTTTTCTCGGCACAGAAATTGACTTCTTCCTTCCCGGGCTGGATTTACTCCCCGATTCTCGCTTATAGGCGGCTAACATGGCATCGGCCAGTCCGGCGCCACCCTCCTTGGGCTAATCATAACGAGATCGGATGGCAGGACGACAGGACGACAGGACGACTGGATGGCACAGGGAAACCTGCCGCATCATTGCAAAACATTTCTTGCTGCCATTTCGCATTTCCCTTTGCCACCCGCCCTCGCCGGAGCGTTTTCCGGGGATCTCGTTTGTTTTCCACCTTACTGCAATCGCAGGCGGTTACACAGGGGCGCCGCCAAAAGGGTCAGGATACTCGCTATCCTGGCCGAGCTTCCCCCGGACACGCCTCTGATCCGAGTGCCACATTTCGGGCTACTTTCAGTCCCCGGTGCCGTATTACCTTTTTTATGTTTATGTGGCAAAAAGTGCCGAATCCGATTCCAGCGGCAAAACAACCACATCTCCCCTTGCCCGCTCGCCTCCCTCTTTTTTTTATTTATTTTTATTTTCCTTTTGCCAGGGCGGAAGTTTAAAATGTTCACATATCTGACAAATATCCATTATCACGCCACGTACTCGAAGTTGTTGTGCCTCAATATTCGTAATTTATAGTTGATGATATTGCAGAAAATGTACGCCTCCCTTAACGCCCCGTCAGATGATTCCAGTTCGGGTTTTTTGTTCCGCTGTCGCCGGGTCCCTTTTGCCAATTCAGCTTTTAATTCGTCAATGCTATTTAACAGCGGCCAAAAGTGCGGCCCACGTGTCTGGCCCTGTCCCTCGAACTTTCACGGAATGACTGTCGTTACTGTGGGCCGACGAGGAGGTGAAGGAGCGACAGCGGAACAGGCGGAGACGGATATGGACAGGGGGTTTTCCACTAGAAAAAAATGCCCGTCTATTTGTATTTTATTGTACTAAAATAATCCATAACTCTTTTGGTTAAAGATGTCACAAACTTTCATTAGTTTTGTGATTTTAAATTCCTATTAACTTGGATTGTGTAAAGGATATAGTATGATTTTAATTAGGTCAGTTTACAGCTCTGTTTTTTTCAAGTGCCTTTGTCCTGAGTGTGACAATCGAAATATGTTGGATAGACGGACGTCTGGCCCGCATATGGGGGCGCGTACGTGCGGAACATTTGACGATTGGACGCCATGAGTTGCGCATTTGGCGCTGAGGGATGCGTTTAAATCTCGATGGTCCCGGCAGAGCTTGGATTTAAGCCGATGAGCGGGCAGAATGACGCACAATTAGCACGGGCCACCGGCCAGCGGTGGAGACGAGTCGCATTGATTGAGTGACCAGCTCCAAAACTAGAAGTAGAACTAGAACTAGAAGGTGCTCGCTGAGAAATAAGTTGCGCCCGAGGATGGACTCTTGTGCACTTTTGCGCCCGATGAAACCACAAAGCTAATTAGCTCTCAGCGGCACATTTCCGCACGTTTTAATTTTCCAATTTCCTTTGTGATTCCTCTGGCATCGCCCGACAGCTTGGCAGCAAAAACTTAATGATTTCCCAAGCACAAGCACAAGCCGAGCCCGAGTTCGTTCGATTTGTATTTATCCAGGGGGCTGGATGGCCGGGTGGTTCTCGGATCAATTAAACTTATCATACGGTTATCTGTGTGAGTGTATTCCGGCCTGAACTCTTCCATTTCCCACATGGTTTCTGTCTAACGTTGCGTATGCGTAATATTTATGTTTCATTCCGAGCCGAGCGCACAGAAAGACAGAGGGGGCCAAGGGGGGGAAACTCTCGCAGGCAAGCAAACAAACAATTAGGCAACGAATTTCCCTGGGTACACTGAAAGATCAGATACTTTTAATATCCTTTATCCCTTCTATGTTGCATTGAAATGGCATATTATTGGAGTATTTTGTGCCTGTGAAGGATATTCGTTCGTTCAGAGCCAGGCTTTAATTATTTAATATTAGCCTGACGGTGTAGGAGCAGGCGCAATCGAAATTATTGCCAGCTGAAATTTTGCTCCTTTGCTCCGTATATTTATTACAAATGTTTATGCTAATCCTTGTCGGGGCTCTCCGTTTCGATTCCCGGAAGATGTGAGCATCAATTAAATACTTTGCCTGAAATCCGGCCGCAAACAAATTGCCAAAATGAAACGAAAACAAATCGAAGACAGGTCGAAGATTGAGGCAACGTCGGATTGCATTTGAGAGGTTTCTAATTGGATTTCTGAATAAGCAAAGGGATTTGCTCTAAGAAAGCATTCAAGTCGTAACGGGGCCATATGCAAAGCACTTGGATTGGAGTTGGACACACCCCCTTTGGAGTCCTCCTATTGGAATGGACGATGCCTGCACGTTGGCAGGACTCGACATCGCCTAATGTCCGGGACGTGAATTGCATAAAATTGAGAGTGTACCAGACGTCAGTGTCGACCCTGAGTCGCCAGCGGAAATTGTCCCCCATCTCGTCTGTGATGGCGAAGTGCAGCCGAGGAAAAAAGCGTTTAATATTCGGGAAAAAGTTAGCACATCCTCGACGACATCAAGTGCCAAGTTGATGGCTGATATTTCCTTTTATGGAGCTGACCAATCGCTGTCTGCATACCAAATTTGCCCAAACCCTGCCTCGAGTGCGGCTTAATTATTTTTAAGCAACATTTAATAATCTCTTACGGCAATTGTTCATCTTTATTCACTCGAACTTATCGGCCTGACATGTGTCAGATGTCATGCAGACCGCAAAAAAGCTCCTTTCGCTGCAGAGGAGAATGACGGGAAAATCAATCCACAAAGGCGGCAACAGGACTCGGGAGGAGGAGGAGGAGGACTCGTCGGCGGAAGGCATTGGGGAAATCTCCTGCCAGAGATCAAAGTGCCATTGTGCAGTACAAGGACCTCGGGCTGGGATTCGGTTTCGGATGCGATGGAAGAACAACTGCGGGGCCGGCAGGCAAAAGACGGAAATGGCAGCGGCAGGATAATGGAAAAGCGTAATCGCGTAAAATTTGCCTTGTACCGCGGCGGTGATAAATGATTGTCATAAATAAAAGCTCAAAGCGGTCAATGCCAAACGGTGGGGCCCGAAAACCGATGGATATTGATGCTTAAGAATTTTTATCGCACGATTTTGTAGGACTCCTCCATCCTCCATTTGGATTTGGGACAACTGCCTCAGTCTCGGCCTCCGCCTCAGTCTCGGTTTCTGGCTTTGCCGGCTCTGCCTCTGTCCATGTCATTAATCACAAATCGGCACAGCGAAAAGCCAAAAAACGAATGCCATTTGTACTATTCCCTTGTGGCAGCCGGGCTTCGACTTGTCTTGGCCCTCTGGATGATTAAAGTTTTAATTGTGGAAATTCCAGACTCGTCGGATAGAGACTCTAGCTTTGACTTTACTTTTTTCTAATGAAAATGCCGAGTAATATAACAACGTTTAAGTGTAAATCGATTATTAATAACAATTTGATTTTATTTCATTAGGTCTCCGCTTTGGCAACTTATAAATTCATTATTTAACTGCCCTAGCATTTCACAAACTGAAAGGAAATTGTAGTTTCCGTTTGTGGTTTGGGTCACAAGCTCATAGTTCCATTTGCCATAGGTGACTGGAGGCACCCACACTCGCACAGGACCACAGGCACGTACTGCTGGCTGGTGGAAAAGCGGGGAAAGCCGTCTTCTTAATCTTAATTGCGGCACATTAGCACAATAAACCAAACGAATGGCCAAACATTATCATAAATAATAAGGCAGCTTGGCATGGCTCAATGCGCGCGGCAGGACATCCTCCGCCGTCCTCTCTTTCTCCGGGGCGGAGTAGAAATTTGTGTCCCTGCCGGGTCTGGTCAGATGTTGATGGTTGGTCCACTCACCGAGCGGGTCCAGTGCTAAAATATGAATAGTGTAATGTGGCAATATTGCCAAAATGATCCGGCCACGCCCAGCGGAAATGAGATTCAGGACAGCAACCGCACCCACACACACACACACATGTCATTAATCGATACTAATGCATTTTTGCATGTGCTCGGCTCCTTGGAGAAATTCCCGGGCTTGCCTTATTAACTATTAATTCATAGTTCCGAATGCAATCAGTTTTCTCAATAATTCAGTGGCAGGGCAGGGCAATCGCAATAACATTCCAATCGCAACGGTTCGTTGCTTTTAATTGATGCAGGACATTTCCGCCGCCTGCTCGCCCACGCCGAAGGAGGATTTCGGAGCGAATTTCTATGGGTGTGGCGCACATATGCGATTTTATTGGATCTACAGTTGATTGATGAGCTTGTGAGGGCGAATCTTTAATTGATCTGCGAATTAGTCAAGCATTGTAGCGGTCGAGGAAGCATAAAAAATGCAGGGTGTAATCATTGGCCACCATTAAAGGAGGGAAAACCTCAAAACAAAATTGCAATTAGGGAGGGAGAAGAGAGCAAAGCAAATACAAGGCCAGACGGGTCCTGATGCACACAAAACAGCTACAAATGACAATTCTAAGCATATAAATTATTGCCTTTTAACACCTTTCACCCCCTAAAAGTGTTTTGATGCTGCAATGTTGTTTTTACTGCTGACGGTGGTGGGTTTTACCTTACCCTCACCGATCCTGCAAAGAAGTCAGGGTTGCAACATGAAAAACTATTAGCACTTTTAACGTTTAAGCGGATTAAGTGCTGCAGAAGCAGGCTCAACGGAGGACATTTAAGTGCGAGCAGAGCACCAGACTGCCGTTGTCCTTGTCGATGTTGCCATGGCTGTTGCTGCTGCTGTTGCATGTCGCATGTGGTCGAGGCTTATGGCAGAAAGTGTCAAACAAAAACTTTCAACAGCCTCCACACCCTTTTGGGCAGGCTCTTTCCCAAATTCAACTAATTTGCCAGCACACAAACAACAACAAACACCAGCTGCTGGTAGCAAAAAAAAAGTGATACAACGGCAGAAAAAAAAATGGAAAAACAGCAAAAGTAACCACAGTAAAGCAAATAAACAATGGACAAGAGCAAACCCAAAATAGGAAAAAAGGAAATGTGAAAATATGTGCGAGTGTCGGTGGAAAGCCGAGGGCGGCGTCTGTGGCGGCTGTTTACATTGCAAAAAGCATTGGAGTGCAGTGAAAACAACACACGAAACAACTACCATACACTGAGAGATATAAGTAATAAAAGGGATTTTGTAATATATTAAATTGAATTATTTATAAATAATTTCTGGAGATTCAAACTACAACTGAAGGGCTTATAATCAGGCAATTCTTTAGAATCAATCTTATTTATATCAGCACTTTTTCCCAAGTGCAGAGGCTACTCCCAGGCCCTGGAACAGATTGGCCTTCGCTGGCACCCCGCCTGCACGCATATCCTGGCCGGACATCGCCCAGGCATGCTTAATGCTATCAACACCATTACCGGTCGAGTGAGCGGCCCTCGAGCAGCAGGACCACCCAACCCCCAGACCCAGACCCAGACCCAGGCCCAGGCCCAAGCATCCCGATCCTGGTGGTCCCGTTGTTGTCAATTCAATTCAATTGTTTTGCCTTTTTGCGCAAATGTGCTGCAATCACGGCGCGGCCTGTTTGCCAGCCGCTTGTTTATTTGTTTGTTTGTTTGTAGGTCTGCCACTGCGACTGCAAGTCCCTGCCACCCCACCCCTCCGCCGGTGGCACCCCTCCGCGGCGAACTCCCCCAACTGTTGCCGGTTTGTAACGCACCCGCATGGTGACTTCCTGGCGACGGCAAAGTAAATCGAATCCGAATCGTAATCCGCTTCCGCCGTCCGTTGAACAGCTGAGTGCACCGTCGCCGCCACACCCTCCGCCTCCGTCGTTTATGCAACCAATCCGTGTCCCAGGTGACCAATCTTAATGTTCAATATTGAGTTTTCACACAAAAGCGCCTGAAGCGAATTGCGAGTCTGCAACTAATTGTGGAATGTTGTAATAACCGCAAGAATGCTGCGCGATAAGTCCTGCCCTCAATGGCATAGATCAATAAATTAAATTAAATACAGAATCAAAAAGAAAACAAGCAATTTGCAATTAATTAATCCCTAACAATTGCAAACAATTTGTTTTATGTTTATAAACAGGAAGTTTTAATTTCAAATACAAATTTATTAAAGGAAAAAATAATTTCAAATTGAGCACTATAATCCTGCATTATTTACATATTATTGAGTAAATTCAAATGAGTTTCTTTATGGCAATCTCAAGTTAATTAATACTTTAACTTGTCTTAAAATAACAATTAAGTACCTCTTAAATACGCTCGCAGAACAAAGTACATACGATTTCCTATGTGCTTGGAACATATTCAAGACGGATTAATTTTTAATCGGATTATGCATCTACTTATTATGGATATTTGGTATAATTTAAACGTAAAAGCCTTGGCCTCTTAATAAGGTTCTTTGGAAATGTTGACAGGCGAAGGAAAACAAAAGATTAAGTAATTAAATCGCTTCAATTTAAATAAATCGATTGTGCTCGAAACTCAATAAGTTTTAAGGACATGCAATCAGTTTGCGTAATTTAATAGAGTCTTTAAAGTGCCCCAAGCACGAAGGCTTTGCCGGGAAAATAAATATGAAAACATAGATGTGTACAAGCCCAGCTCATTTCATGCTGACCGCCCCAGCTTGTTCCACTAGACAGGGGCCAGATTGCGTAATCGTTTTTCATCTCCGAGGACCCCTGAGAATTTGGTCCAGCCCGCACCTGTACCACCACCAACACCACCCACCGCCCTGCCCGCCTGCCTATCTGACCTCCTGCCCACCTGTACACCTGTCCTTCGGCCCACCTGCCCACTGCCCACGGCATGCTGTGTGCTTGATGTTCGCATTTTCGAAAAACAAATTTATTTTCAAGCGCGCCCAATAAATTGAAACTGACTGACCCACCGACGCCGCCTGTTGACCGTTGACTCCGCAGTTGTTTCTATTTCCATTTTTCCGGAAAATGGTTGGGGGAGGATTATGTCTTTATGTGCATATTTTGGAATTTTATAACCGTTGCGTTGCTGACAGTTTGCGAGGTGGGGTGGAAATGGACCGCGGCGCGGACAGATTCCTGTTTTTCACTTTTCAGCCAGATTCTACCATTACTTCTAATGAAGTCAAAAGTCCTGCTGCTCTACAACGGCGGAAACAGAAACAAAAACAGAAATAAAGCATAGGACAAAAGGCCGGGAAAGCGAGGCGCGGAAAAAGGTTGGAAATATTCAAATTAATTTGAGGACATCGCTTCGCTCCTCCCCCTCCCCCTAGACGGATGGTGCAAGTTCCTTTGACCAGGTTGTTGTCGCCATATTTTGCGTGTCGCTGGCCATGTCCAATGCCGCCGTAGCCGTCGCCGTTTTTAATCCTGACTTATGGACTTCATATTCCGTTTCGTCATCAGCGTAATACGTATCCATGCAGCCCGTTGGTTTTCCCATTGTTTTCCCCCGGCCAAACTGCTGACTCGCTTTTTACGGTTAGCGGGATGACCATGGCCAGCGGGTGGTTGCTGCTGTTGATGTTGATGTTGCTCCTAGTGTTTAGTTTTAATTACACGCGAGTCTGCCCTCGGTTGTCACGCCTCGATAACTTGATTTTCCAGCTGTATGTAGTAGCTCTTCCTTGGCCAGTGCGATATGTGAAAAGTGACAGCGTTCCACCTGGGGACTTGCCGCGTAACTTTCACTCGCCGAAATTAGCAGGACATGCCGCAATTTATCTTCCAGCTCGAAATGTTGCGCCACAAGCACTCAACATTCGAATGTTGCCAGCACATTTCCAATGCGGCGAGAGCAACATTTTGTGAAGTCGCCAGAGTCAGAGTCACCCCTTCGTTTCGGAGAGAAATTCGGAGTGGCGAATTGGGTTGAAATATTGTAGGGGTAAGATTCCAATGAGTCTCTTTGCGAATGAACTCCAGAGAGTGACGAAGGATCGCATTCATAACACTGTTTGGCTTGGATTTGTCTTGGGTTAACCTAAAACTTGTTTTCAGTAAACAAGGAAATATAATTATAGACTTTAAAGTGTCTCAAAATACGTTTTTAATATTTATAAGAAAGGTGTGATATTTTAAATAATCACTTTAACATTCATTTGGTACTGTAGTTCTTAGAAAAATCTTCCAATAGCTTACCTTGAGGAAACTTTTATAACTTTAATCCTATTAATATTAATATATTTTTGGGTTGATTAAAGTTGATAGAATTTAATGATATGGCTAATAAATATATACAAAATTATCCTATAAATAGAGTAAGCTAATTTAGGGCAGACTTTATATAAATTTTAATTTATATTTTTGTATGATAATATTTTGTGCAAATCCAAACTTAAAAATATCATAGCCAAGCCAAAAAACAACTAATTTCAATTCGGTAAGCTTTTTTATGCTAGTTTTTATTAGGGTAATAAGTCTGTATACTTAATTTACAATTTTAAAAATTAAAATTTTTTTTTCCAATTTTTTACCATTTTAACTCCTTAAAAAATTTTGAAAAATTTGTAAAAAAAATTTCCTACCAAACCTAGCTAGATCGATTCTGTTTTTAATGCTGATTAAGAATATATATACTTTATGGGGTCGGAAATGACTGCTTCAATGTTTTCTGGCTAGAAGTACCTTGCAAGGATAAAAAGGATTAGATTTTTCTTAACATCACTGAATTATCAAGTCCACTTCTTGCGCGCCTTTGCTTTATGGACTTCCTTAAATTAAAGGACCAAATCTGACGAGTTGGTAGTTTCCAATTCGCCGTGGCACACTTGTCCTGCGGCGAACTGGGAGAGAGCCAGGACGTGCTCTCTCTCGGCGAGCAGCGACCTCTCTCCGGCGCTCGTGTGTCCTCGTCTCCGCAGCCGAGCAGAGCCGAGGGCGGCCGAAGCACTGACCCGAAGCCGAGTGCGGGGCGCAGAGAACCGACCAGCGATGGCGAACAGCGTTTCAGTTGAAAGTGAACCCTTCGACGCAAGTGACACGAATCGCGCGCGACTCGCAGCAGATCCAGAGACACCCAGCAGCAGCAGCAGGACACCAGCAGAAGGATTATAGTTATTTGTGCAGTGTGCTAACCCAAACTAAGCAGATCTCGCTCTGCGGCTAACTGAAGCAAGTGAATTGTTTAATAAACTAAGTGAGTTAACAGATACGAGTGAGCAACAGTACGAGTGAAGTTATTGCGGATAGCAAAGGAAAATACGACTGCGATCGTTCATCACCTGAGCACCGCTCGCAGGCCCAGGTAATAATTTGCAGCATATTAGTGAATTCTTTTGGGGGCTGTTCGCCCCGAAATATTCAAATTGGCAGCGACTTTCGCTTAGAATATAAACGTGTACGTGCTGCAGGGACCAGACTTGTGCCAGTGTTTACATTTTGGATTTTATGCGATAATACTTGACGCCATCAACAGCAGGAGCTGCTGGTCTGGGGCCTCAAGTGGGCGGCAGGATGGTTGTGTGGTGGCTCCCACTACCACTCCCAGTCCCACTCCAGCTGCTGCTCCTGCTCCTGCTCCTGCTTCTGCTCCGCGGCAGCTGCCAAATAAATACAGCAACAATAACAAGGCGGGCAATAAAAAGCCACCGCCAAGGGCTCAGCCACAGAAGAGAGTCTGCGGAAGTAAGCAAAGTAACAAAACCAATTTTCATTGTTTTGCGGTGGCTTCCAAGTCGCACTTTTCCGTGGGCTCCCATCCCAAATAAGAAACCAAAAAGTATAACAAAATTTCCATCAACATATAAACACACACAATATATACACACACCAGGCGCACACACCACACACACACAGAGCCCTCACCTACTGGGCAAAAACAAAAAAATTGTGCAAAATGCCAACATGAAATGAAGTAGAACTTGGCATGTGGCGTCTTTAGTTGTGTGTGCCTCAGTGTGGTGTGTGTGGAGGAATGTTTGTGAAAATGAGAAATGAAATAAACACATGCAATGGCAAAGTAAGGCAACGCAAGAGGTACGAAAAAATCCGCTGAATTTAAATACTTGAGAGAGCGGATTCAGGGAAAAGGAAAGGCATTCCTTTCGACTTCTCATTTGGGGAAAAGTTTGCCGTTGCCGCCTATGGAAGAGGTAAACTCCGAGAAGCTGTGTAAATTAGGACTCAGGCTCACATAATCCGGCAGAAGCGGTCATAATGGGGATATCATTCCACCCACAATGGGCCCAATTCACGGCGGAATGGATTGGAATGGAATGGAATGGGGCCTGAATTCTTTTTCGACTCAATTCGAGGCATAAATAAGTCGTTTGCAGCTGTTCGTCGGCATTTATTTGGCTGCCTGTTCAGGGCGGCACAATTGTTTTTGGCATGCGGCTGCAAGTATTACGTACACGACGTGTACGCCAATTTCGTATGCTAAAACCGGCGGAGGAAGTGGAGTGCTAGCCGGAATCCTAACCACACACGATTCGACGGCCGAAAAGGGGCGAAGACACGCGCTAGCTGCCATTTAATGCAATTGATTTGTGTTCCCTAATTCGGTTAGACGCGCTTGTACAATTTCACTGGGAAGGTTCTACAGAACACAGAAAAAAATAATCATAAACTGTTAAAATGAGGAATTTTCTGTCAAATTTAAATTGAAAAAGAAGTCGAGTTTAAGTACAACTTATAAGATCTTTTTTTTAATAGTTAAGGTGTTACTACTTACTATGATATCCCTTATTCATAGTGCTTTAAAGTTGTTTTTCTGTCTAATCTGTTGTTTTTTTGTTTAATTCGATCTTATAATTAGTTTTCATATATTTAAAATAAACACAATTTTTATTAATTTCTGATTATTAATATGAAATATGTTATAAGTAAATTATGCTTCCCTTTTTGTTGTTAAATTATGTTAAACTTTTATAGTTTTCCTAAAGTATAGTACATTTTTTTGTTAATATCAAAATAGGGGTAATAGTAGGTTGATAAACTTCCTTCAGTATTCAAGTGATCTTTCACTTTTTGCTGTGCAACAGCCATAACACTTGGAACACAAGACAAGACAGCCTATCAAGCAATTTGGCCCCGAAATTGCCAGTTTTAATTCCATTATTGGAGATGGGGCCGGGGCCGGGGCCACTTTACTTCACTCGACTCCCAGCCGACTCCTCCTCCACTTGGGTGCCTCCATTGTTTCTGTTTCTTTGGCAAGAGGATTTCGACTGGTCCCACACTCGCACTCACGCACACGCCCCAAAAAGTTGATTGATATTCAATTGGTAGGCTTTGCCGGCGAGCATGCCCCGGCGTCTCGTGTTCCTGCCTCCTTTGTTGGCCGCTTGCGGTTTGGATTTGCTGCTACACGATACGCTTTAATCTGCTCAGCAGCCCAAAAACCGGAGGAGGCAATAGCAGAGTCGGCGAACATATTGCCGGATTGGCTTCGACTGGTCACGCCACAAGTTGTTGGCCCAGCTCCTTGGGGTTTTCCTCCGGTTTTCTTTTTTTTCCATTTCTTTTCTTTTCTTTGGCCCGGCCTTAAGCGCTTTAAGTAATTTATAAACGCCTTTCGACCAGCCGAAACAAAAGCAATAACAAGTTTATTGGATTTGCTTCTCCGCCATGCACTTTGGCCAGTTGGCTTTTCTTGTAGTTGAGCTTAGTTTTCCTTTGGTTTGTCTAGTGTTGTGTGTTAATTGAATGCGATTAGGCGGCCGGCAGAGTGCTTGGCGGTGAGTGTTCGGTGTTGAGTGGTGTGTGGTGGCCTGCCAATTGCACAAGATAAAATGCTGTATCTAAGCCGGGGCTAACGAGCTCCCAGACGTTGTCAAGGTGACAATACACCAAAGCCCGCCCCGCCTGCCACCCGGAAAGCCACCCATCAGTTGCCCATGGGGACAAGGGGAAATTCATTGGAAATTCAATGCGGTCGCGATATCATTTACGACATCGCCCATTAAAAGCCAGGAAGCAGGCTTCCCAAAGATTCCGTGACCACATTTTTAACATTTTAATTATGGCCCGACGTAACGCGATATCTGTGTGTACTCATATTCCGCGGGGTCCAAAGATAAAGTCGGGGAAAATCAATAGACAGCCGGGCCGGGTCGCTGCGCAGTGCCCAAGAATTTGCTGACAAAGATTGGGAACTTTAAGAGCGCCGGCGGAGAATATTCCCGAATTCCCGATAGCATCCTACCCCAACTCGCCCGGCAGTGCGGTCGGAGCACTTGCTGCTCTCACTTTGCACAGTTTTTCCTGCCAATTTGCTCAATTTGTATTTCAAATCATGCCGGCAATTTAAATGCCTCGAGAGCGACTCGAAGGGCGGGGATACACCGGGCCAGCCCACGCCTAAGCTCCGTTTCCCCCACGAAACTATGCCTTCTTCCGTATACTTTTTTTTTCGGTTCCTTTTTTTGGTGAGGCATTCAAAGTGATATATATTACAAAGACGTGGTTTAAGTTCGGCACAAAGTGGCAGGAATTTCATGAATTTCATTTGAATTCGTAATTGGTTTTCCTTCGGCCCGGCCAGCTTGCCGCATCGGAATCGGGAAGATGCTGCCTTGGCATCGCTATTTTCAGCCATTTTATTTATTTAAATTTGCGCCGCTGCCTGCTTTTTATTTGCCCCATTTCGGCTGACTTCGAGTTCTAAGCGAGTTTTTTTTTAGCCCAGTCCGGGCTCAATACTCTGGGCGAATTTAACTAACTCCAAGTTCATAGTTCGTTCGTGGGCATAGAAATCAAGCGAAGAGTCTGTGCACTGGAAGAAATTGAAGTTTAGGTACTGTAATGTGTTAACAACAGAAAGGAAAAAACATACATAGCTTAGCTAACATATTTCTTGGGGTATTTGGGTATATCTGCTCTTGAAAGTTTATTTATTATTAAATATAGGTATACTTTTTACTGAAAAGTTGCTCATTAATATTACTGTTTCAGAAGTACATAACTAGATATTTTTCTCACAATAAGAGTCACTACAATTCCCTAGTGATTTCTCACTGTGCACATCTTGGGGCGGCCTCGACTTGTGACTAGTAACTCCGATTGCCGTGGCTTACAGATACGAAATTTGCTGGAAAGCCCGGCCTTTTCCTCACGTTTTCCGCCAGCGCTGCATTATGTTGTTTCATTTTCGAAGGCGGCGCACGCCCCATCGTTGTAGTTGTTGCAAAGTTTTTAATTAAATTTTATGTTGACTTTTGTGTGTCTGTCCCGCTCCGCTCCGCTCAGCTCAGCTCCGTTCTGTTCGGTTCCGCTCCTTGCCGTAGGTTCGAGCGCCTCGTTTCTGTAATGTATGCCGCCTCTTGCTCCAGTTTACACACACTCTGCGCCCTGGATGCGGCTCCTCGAGCCCAAGAGCTCCTTGGGCCGAGCCTCAGCTGTCATTATTGCAATCTTTGTAAATGTTCAACGACTTTACACAAAATATTTAGTAGCCTGGTGGAAATTTGTGTAGCAAAATATTTGCGTACAAATTTGTTTATTGAAAGCGGCAGCTTCTAGGACATCGAGGACGTCGATGGGTGCCTGGAAATGTTTGTCCGAAATCCGAGCTCCGACGGATTAAGTTTTGGCGACGACCCCAGCCCGGAGACCGAAACTTTGGCTCAATTCGGGATCCATTAAAAAGTTCCCAGGCGCAGAGACAAGACTCTGATTGCCAGAATACCCGTCCGCCGATAACTTTCATTAATTTGCCTCAGAACGCCTCCCCTTGGCCTGCTTTCCCCGCTGGCTCTGCACACTTTAGTCAAAGGAATGCATGGCACACATTAAAACTCTAATTATCTGCATTAGTAATGGCTTACGAGTGCCGTGGAGGAAAAAATGAGAACATGATCTTGATAGAGCGCAACGCTAATGGAACCAGGAGCGCACTCGGCGAGTTAATGTGACTTTTGGGCGAAGGGAATGGCTCTGGCTCCGTTTTAAACAACGCAGAAGCGCGGCCCCTAGCCGGGCTGGGCGCCATTTTCACGCCCAATTTCGGGCAATTTTTCATTGCCATAGCCAAGGAAGGCTCTTACTAATTACTCGCAGCGTTGCTCCCCTCGCTGAAAACTTTGCTTGTAATTTAACAAATCATTGCAAGGGTTACACATTTCACTCACTTTGAAGCCGGTTGCCGGCTGCTGGCCGGGGGGGAGAAGTCCCTCGAAGGAATCCTTTTCGCCTCCGTCTTTGGCTTCGCAAAAGGGTCTGTTCCCGGGCATTTCTTGCCCGGCTGGTTCGTAGGGTCCTTTGCCGCTGTTTGCATTTCTAAATGCGCAAATAAATGTATTCAAAATGTGTGCCATTGCTTCCCGGTGTTTATTTTGCCTTCCATTCGGCTGCATACTTTTCAGCGTCCTGAATTTACTTTCTGCCCCTTTGTTTAAGGCATTGTTGTGACATGAAAATAGTTTTATTTGCATTTAGATTATTTCCTTTATATTTTGGCCCTGATCTCCGAATTTTACCATTAGCACTTTTGAGGGTGCCGCCGCCCGCCCAGGTGAAGAAGGTTCCATTCTTTTCGGTCTCCGCCGGCTTTTGTTGGATTTTCGCAAGACCAAGTTGTTTCGTTTTTATTTCCCCCGAACAAGAATAACGTTATCTTGGCCGGCGGAAAAGGGTTGGCCATTGTGTGTTTGAAAAAGATCAAGCGCCGATAACAGTTTTCACTTTGTGGCAAAACATCTTTGTCGTGGGACCGGCACACAAAGGGAAGCCCAAATTAATCAAAATATTAAAAATAGCCAGTGGGGCACGGGCAGTTGCAAATTTCATGAATTGTGGCCACAAAGACATTTTCCCCAGCGACCGGACTGCATTGGCAGTGTCCCTTTAAACGCTGACCTCCTTTTTCGCCCCCCCCGAAAATTCGGGGCGAGCTCTTACGAAGCTAAGCAGCTGCGAAATGAAGAAAAGGTCTGCCGGAAAACCTCAATCACGCAGAAACAATTTCTCTGGCCGGAGCGCAGAAATAAAGAAAAAGGACCCGGCCAAGCGCCCGAACGAGGGAACCAAATGAAAACAAAGGCTGTGAAAAGCATTTTCCCAAACAATGGCAGGCCACCAGCGGTCGGGTTTTTTGTTGTTTTTTTATTTTTGTATTTGGTGGGGCTCCACTCCTCTGGGCCTACTCATCTGGAGCGGCTTTTGACGCGCATTTTGAGCTGGGAACGGACGGAGCTGGATCGGGAGCCGGTCCTAGGCAGGGATTTTTTATCGGCCCTGAAAAGTGCTAACTGGTCTGGCTTTCAGTCTGGTGTGAAATTGATTTAATGAGTTTCCCATGGCCAGGAAAATGTTGTGTTATGCTTAAATTAAAGTTGCAAAGCTCCTCGGCCTTCTGAGGCGTTGGTGCGCAATGAATCCAAAGGCCGGACTTAGTGCCCCCTGGGCAAGTATGACTTTGACATGCTCCTTGAATTTCAACATTTTCCAGGGAAAACTCTAGGAGATTTTACTGCAGCCACACACTGTGGAAAATTATTTAATTAGGTTTGTTTCATGTGCATTAAAGTACTATCTTAGCTTTAGAGTGCGCAGATAAAGTATATTTTATATACTTGGAATAGTTTTCAGTGCAGCATCTCTGCCATAAACTTGATTTGTGGACTCAAGGCAGAGCTAATGGGCCGCCAGTAAGTGGTTTGTGGGCTGGCTAATTGATAGCGCATAATTGAAAAGCCATCACAACGAAACAAAATGAGGCGTAAGTCAAGAAGCCGGAAACGGGAAACGGGAGACGAGTGACAGGCGACGAGTGGGCGTGAAGCTGTCACCCAGTTTGCCATCGCTAGTTAGCTGCCATTTGCATGCCGAGCGGTAATTACTGCAGCCTCCGGCTGGGTGGCCTTTATATACACTCCACCTGTAGTACCAGCAGTGCCTGTAGTACCTGTAGTACCTGTAGTACTCGGCGACTGCCGGCACACACACAGTTAACCATTTTCTGTCGCCAGATGCCTGCACGTGAGGAGCGCGCTGCTCCTCCACGGGCTCCCATGTGCTCTCTGTGTTTTGTGCTGCGAAATAATTGATATTATAATTTAGCAGCGCGGCGACTTTTATGTCTGCAACGTGTGCCGTCGAAATAAAATACTCCAAAGAGACGGGCGAGCTGCCATCCTCCGCCGTACACTCTCCGACAGGATGTGTGCCGGCGGGACATGTGCGGGCTGAATTGAAATTAATTTCAACTACTTAAATGGCAGCGGAGGCGACGACTCTTGCTACTGTTTTATTTATTGCCTTTGTGTGTGCCAGCTGCAGAACCCATATTCCGCCAGAGTTTCTGTTTCAGTTTTTAGCTCCCTGGCCTCCAGCTCCATCCAGCTCCATCCAGTTCCCATCCGCAGCTATCCTTTGTGACATTTCCTCTATGGCGTGTCATGTACTCGTAGTCCCATCTACGTTATTAATATGCTAAATTAGCGCTTCACGATTCTTTAATTAAAATTCTGTCAACGGTGCTGACTTTATAAGCATTCATTAGTTTATTGAGTTGCTGTCATGTGAGTGTGGCTTTTTGTGTGCGGCGAAAGGCATTTCCCTGATGAAGCCATCGTCGGACTCAAATTACACTCGTGTGTAGAGTGTACACAGGGGGGAAAATATGAGCAATATAAATAGTAATTAAATAAAGTTTACTATGCTTCAAACTATTTTGAAAGTAATTAAAAATCCTTAAAACCTAAACTGTGGACATACTCCATCATAAATCTTAAAAATCATATTCTAATAAAAACAAACAAGAAAAATGGTTATAAAAACAAAACTCACTTGGTATTTTTCTCTGTGCACCCCTTTTATCCAACTGACAAACGGCTCATGCCATTAGCCAGAGTTAATTGCCATTGGAGGAGTTCAGAAAAAGTCAATATGTGCAATTTATTTCATCGATTCGACTCGAGGCCGAGGCCGAGGGGAAGCCGTCACCTGGATGTCATACATTAGGGCTAACGTCGTCCAACTTTTACCAAACAAAATCAAAAGCAATCTAAACACTAAACACATTTGGTGAAATAATTTGTAAGCACTCAGACTTCATTAAAGCCGCCAGCAGCAGGTCACAAAAGGCGCCCGCACATATCCTCGCCGGAAGATGGCCCGAATATAGGAAAAACTTTTCCAATAGTCCACCGCAAACAGCGCAGGACACGCTAGCAAACGAACGACAGAATGGAATGCGGCCGAAGGAAGAAAAAAAACTTATAATTGAATATTAAGACACTTTGGCGTTTAATGTGGTAATTAGAGTTAATAACGCCAAAGCAGGCCAACGGCTTGGAAGAGGCAAAAAATGTATCACTAAGTCGTCCCACAAAGGGCCCAGAGGCAGAGCCGGGCTGACGGAGGAGAGTCCGGGACAGCAAAGTATTTTCAAAAGGAAAACTTTCTGGCCTTCGGCAAGTCTGGCGGAAAGGCATTCAGCCAGCGCCTAAGCAGAAAAGCAAGCAACAGCTTTTGTGTCCGCTCGCACTCAGACTTACACTCATACTCTCACTCAGACTCGTACTCACACTCACATTCAAACTGCACGCATATTCATAAAGCAAATGGAAACTAGCCGGGAACAGAAAGCTGGCAAAGCGTTTTGCTGACGACGCCCAGGAAGTCGCCCGCCCAAAGGCAGCCAAGTTAAACCAGTTTTCCAGGTCTACACTGGCCTGAAACAATATTTAAGGGCTGACCTAAATTGTCACTTTAATTATTAATTTTTTGTAAAATTTACATAAGCTTTAGGGAATTAACTAAACTAAATTCAAGTATAGTTTAGGTGAAACTAAACTTTAAATATTAAAATATTTCTCGTTATATTTTCCCCTGTGTATCCTGCCAACGGTGGAGCTGAGCAGCTAAACTATAGAGTCCGCCTCAGGCTAGACGCCGGCCGCAGTTGAAATTTCAAGACAGCAATTTTTAATTGCCTGGGCGGTGTCTTAGCTGGCAACCCAACCCCGCGAAGGTCGTTGTCATTTATGGGGCCGACAAAACCATTCACACAGCACAGCCTGTCGGCGTATCTCGGGTACTCGGCCGTCCCCCCTGGGCACGGCAAACAATTAAAGAGCACAAACAGTAAATTAGATGTTTACTCCGAGCAGCGTGAAATGTATCCCGGCAGCTGAGGGGAGACTTTGAGAACTGGAGAAACTTGGAAACTGCGAACTGCGAACTGGAAAACTGGAGAATGAGAACTTTGAACGGAAACGTGTCACTAAGCCAATATGCCTAAGCTTTTCCTTTGGCAATTTTTTCTCAGTTCAGTGTCCCTGTGTTCAGCCACTTGCACTTCCATTTACATAAACAATTTGTCAAACTGTCAGTATTTTGTGTGCTTTTTGTCTCGACCTGTCGCCGAAGACAGCTGGCCAACTGGCTAGCTGGCCTCTCCGTGTCCGTGTCCGTCCGGCAACTTGGTCAATTTGCGTTGTCAACTGTGATGGAGGCGGCGGCGGTCAGTAACCCAACGCCTTCTGCAGGAAATTGCAAACGAAATGAACTTGTTCGCACACACCGCGCAAATTAATGAGCGTGACAACGGCAGTGGAGGTCGGACGAGGTCCTGTCCCGTCCCTGTCCCGTCCTTCAGCCAGATGGCCATCCAGTGGCGCGGTGGTGCCGGGGGCGGTCTTCCCATCGTCTCCGTCAACATGCGTTGACATTCTAATGACACTTACTTGACATGCTGTTTGTTAATGGTAATCAATAAATTATCTGCCGTGCCTCCGTGGCCCTGCTGCGAGCCGTGTTCGGTGCTGTGTAAAGGCCATGTTTTTGTGTGCTCGGCTATAATTGATTTGGCCCGGTCGAGGGAGTGGATAAGCCAGTGATTTATTGAGTCGCGTCTTCGGCTCGCCTCGCCTGGGTCTTTATTTAGCCAAAGGTATTTCAATTTGTTTATTAATCACAGCTGGGCTCGGTTATGGTTTGACTTGGTTTTGTCTTGGCTTTTCTGTTGACAGAATCGTTGCATGTCATCCGGATAAACCTGCGTCGTCTCGAGTGGCTCTTCCTTCTGTGCTGGGTTTTTGGGGCTGAAGCTGATAGTTGGAAAGTCATTTGGGCGTTAAACAAAGAACACCTGCTGCTGCTGCTTCTGCTACTGCTGGCTGGTTGCGTGCCCGTCATAAGCCGTCATGCGAATTTCCTGGCCAAGAAGGAAATCCTAGCACGCGCCTGGCTGCGGATGGGATCCCCCTAATACAGGCAATCAATATTCCCAATAACGTATTATTATTGCCATTTCTGCCAGAGGCATTCGGCTTTGGCCCTCATTCTCGTTCCTGTCCCGGCTTTGGCTCCGGATCCGGCTATGACTTCGGCTTGGCTTCATCCTGGCCAGCTGACGCCAGCTCTGGAATCCGGGAGAACTGACACATAGACAGGGGCTGGCGAAGGGAAATATAACTAATACGCCCCGGAATCCTTTCGCTGCGATGTTTTCCCATTTGTTGTGTGTGCATTTTTGTCTGTTTTCGCATGTTGCGTATTATTTTTTATGTCATACGAGGATTTTCATTCAATCTCCTTGTCTTGTACATTACTGCTTCTGTCTCCCCTGCTGCTGCCGTAGTTGTAGCTCCTGCTGCTGCTGCTGCTGCTGTCGCTTTATGGCATAGTCAACAATTTTATTCGTTACACATACGACCCGTTGCCAGGATTGCGGATCCAGCCTCCCGAACCTTTTCCATGTTGCGTTACGGCCTTTCTGTGTTTGCTCTGTTCACTCCCATCTTTTTTTGCGAGCTCTTTGTTTGCTCCTGCCTTGTTTACAGTATTTACTCGTCCATTTATT
Source organism: Drosophila bunnanda (assembly GCA_035046265.1). NCBI lineage: Eukaryota > Metazoa > Arthropoda > Insecta > Diptera > Drosophilidae > Drosophila > Drosophila bunnanda. The sequence goes on from JAWNOB010000130.1 coordinate 12,934,734, forward strand.
TATTTGTAGGTGTCGAAAGGTTAACTTCCATTGCATATCGCATTGTATTGTTCTATTATTATTATTATTATTATTGCCTTGGTTTTGTTCTAACTGCTGATTGCCATTCAAACTGCGGTTGCGGATTTTTATTCAGCTCGGCTCTGGCCGGTTTTCCCTTGCCTTCCAATGTTCGCTTTCCCAAAAATGGCAAAAATGGCGACATTTTGCCTCTCGCTGTCGATTTTTTGACTCCGAAATAATGGTTTGGCCTGCGGTTTTTTGTGTTTGCAATTTTTCATGCTGTCATTTTATTGATTTGATTTATGGATTTCGTGTGCATCGAATTTGTTACAAATGTCGCCGTGCGCCAGAGCCAGAGGCCACCAAAGTCCGGCCGCTGTAAGCGAGGCGATCGAACAATGCGACTCCTGGAATTTGCATTTAAACGGCACCGAAATGCGTTCAAAGCCCCGCATTTAATTCCATTTCGAAGGCTTATATATTTTTGTTTAATTTAATTGTGGCTCTAAAAATATTTGTCCGGAGTATTTTGCATTTAAGCGGTGCAGCTTTTGCGTCATCCCACGGATTAGACACACGACTGACAAGCACTCCGGCACACAGAGGCGTGGCGCAGGAGACAGCCGTAGGCCTTGTTGCCACAGAATTGTTCCATGCAAGAATTTGCATCGGGAGCGATGGGGGTAAGAGCAGGGCTTCGACGGGGAGGAAAAATGTTGACGGCACAAAATAGCAGCACAAGCAGAAATTGCATCCCCGGGCCCCGAACGGGATAATCCATTTCGGCATAATAAATAAAGCTGTAATTGCCAAGTGAATACCAGCCAGGATCTATGAACTCCGGCCTGGCCCAGCCCAGCTGCATGTCCCCACGAGTCCCCATGTGTGCTCCGTCCCGTTCCGTTCGGTGCCGCTCTGTGGCAGCCTGCATAATAGACGAATTATGTTTGCCTCAGCAAAAATGCAAAGTATCAAGGACCCAGGAGCTGCGATGCCTGGCTGCATATTAAAGCAGCCGTCAAATGCCTTAATATATGCGGAGATTACTTTCATATTTCATGTACGGGCATTCAGCCAGCCAGCCCGTCCAGTGGGCCCGGAATTTAATTTTCACTGCCGGCGGACAGATAAGGCAGAACTTAAGGCCCCGCCCCGGCACCCCACCACAGATACTCCTATCCTGACCTATCCTGTCCGGGCCTATCCCATCCTGGTGTTTGCCAGCAGGAGTATTCATTCAAGTCGAGTGCTAGATGGGTGCTTGACTTTTGCTTGTGCAAAATGTCTGTCAACTTTGTAGACCGCGCACACGTGAACCGAGGGTCGTCAAGTGAGTCCCAGAGTGAGTGCAGGCCCGGCTCCGTGTGGTATGTGTGTGTGTGTGGGTTGCAGATAACCTTTGAACCTTTGACAAACTGCTGCAGCGAACTTTCGCCATTCGTTTGGAAAATTTTAATAATCTTTTATCGAGCGCTCCGGATCCAGATCTTCTTCTACTACTTCTATCCCAGCGTCGTTCGTCTTGGTCCCATTTTTCGTCTTCTTTTTCATTAAAACTTGTCAACTGCATATTAGGTGGAGGGGATGCTGGTGCGTGTGTGAGCCTGAGATGGGTTAGATGGAGGTTGGTCATGGCCGCCGCCTTGCCACATTGTTGCCGTGTCAATCCTTCGGAGTTTGTGGCAAGTGCTCGGCTTGAACTTTGCACGCAGCGGCTTTCGTGTGCATGTATTTGGGGGTTTTTTATGGATATTTCTTCTTTTTTTCGCAGCCGCCTGGCTTTGTGTGCTCCAAGTTGGCAACATTGTGCCCCGCCTTGTTAATCATTTCGGTGACAATGTGGCGCCCCTCCAGCATCAGAATTGCAAATAATTCACTGCCAACGCCTGGTCGCCGGATGAAAATTCCCAAGGGGGAAAGGGGTGAGCGCATGTGTGTATCCAGTATCCATTAGATACTGTATGTTGGCTCTCAGCTACGCTTTGATTTTACGCTCCGAGGGTTTCCATGTGGTCGCTGTTGTTATATGTAAAAGAGTCGTTCCATTTATGGGTTCCGCCATACCGTGCTCAAGTATTTGTTTTGTATTTTTTTATATAAATTATTATAAAAATACTATTGCAATAAGTAATAAATTATTGGGATTAGTATCTTTCATTTGAATATGAAAGATAAGTTTGATAGCAATTATTAATAATGAAACGATAGAAGCCGAAGTGTGTATACCCTTGCAGTTAGCTATAGGATATTGGGTTGTCATAACTAAGCCAAAAATTCATAAATTTCAATTCGGATTGCTTTTCTGTGCTAGTTTTTATAATCTTAAAAAACTGCATAATTAGTTTTAATATTCACAACATTTAATTTTTTGTCAAATTTTGACAATTTTAACGATGTAACCCCTTATAAAATTTTGAAAATTTTGAAAAAAATAAATTTTAGCCGGATATACCTAGATCGATTCGGCTGTCAATGCTGATCAAGAATATATATGATTTATAGGGTCGGAAACGATTCCTTCAATGCGTTTCAAGCTTCTGACTGAAATTATAAAACCATTCAAGGGCATAACAATTAAAATTCTTAAAAATATATATAATAGAATAATTTACTGCCGTTCTAAATGAAATTAGTCAAGCTGATTATATTTAGTGAGCTTTTTAAGGAATTCTAATCATATAATTGATGGTAGCAATAAATCCGCCTTATCTTGCGCAGAGATTCTGGACCGGAAACCCAGCCCATATAAGTGGGCAATGGTTTTTTGCCCAGTCTAAATATCAAGTAGCCGGTATCTCACAGTCGTGGCCCTCGAATGTGGCTTCTCTACTGGCTTTAATTATGCACTCGTCGGTTACCAGGGGAAACTTGTGATGGAAACTTGAGCCACACAGCGAGTGGGGTGAACCTGCAGATTTATAAATAAGCCAAAGCTCAAATCGAATTGCAGCAGCAAGCTGGGTCGTTTGTAGCCGCTGCTCAACTGTCTTGTTGCCCTCTTGCAACTTGTGCCACTTGTTTGCCATTTGTTCGTTTAGTTTACAATGCAATTAACCCATTTTAAAGTTCTGCCAGTCAACCGCAAGGGGCGTAACCGAAGGCAGCGGCGGTGGCGGTGCGGCTAAAACCCCCTGGCTGACAAAAGACGCAGCTATTTCTTTTCCTCGGATTCAGTTGCTCCGCTGCGCCGCCAGCTCCCTTTCCCTGCACCGTCTGGCGAAAATCAGTTTCACAGCAAACCAGCAAAAACTAATTACGACTTGCTCTGGCAAACTTGCAGCTTGAAATTGTACCGCAAAGTGCAATTTAGACGAAAGTCGAGGCATCAGCATCACCAGCTGCCTCGGCGGGGGGCCAGAGCGCGAAACGCGAAAGTCGACTCAAGTTGCGACGCGCCAACGAAACAGAGCGCGTAAAAATTAAAAACGCCGGCGTTCGGACGTGGAAATGTTGTTTTTAAATAATTAAATCCGCTTTATTAGAATATTAAACTTTTACGGCGGCCACCAAGCGGCCGCAGACATCATCGCTACAAGAGCTACAAGAGCCCGATAAAATGTTGAAACATTTAGCCAGAGCTCTCTGACCAACCGACCGTCGACGGGATCAAATTGCAGGTCTTCAGAAATTTGTAGCCGCCATGCGAAGCTGGGTCGGCGGTGTCATAAATAAAGGGAGCAGCGCACAGCATGTGGCACACATATAAAAATCTGTAGGCCAAAGCCCCATAAAACCGATAACCTTGGTCCTCGACAACAGTGGCTAACAGCGGCCGCTGCACTGAAATAAATTAAGTAACATTATCTACAACACATATTAAAATGTATATATTTCTCTTAATGCTAATTATTAATAAGCTGTTAACATATTTGAAAACAATTTGCAAATGTTATATAGAACTCCCGTGGTTAAGCAGTAATAATAAGCAGAAGTGGGCCATAAGAGTTACTTTACTGAGGCTGCAATGCCTTAAATATTTTTCTCGGTGCCCATCTTCTTCGGTTAATGCCCATTCAGCGGTGGCGATGACAACAGCGGCAACCTGGCCCTGTCCTGGCGCGTCTTTTGTTGCCGTTTTATGCGCCGCCCTGTTTATTTACGGCTATTTACCGCCTACATGATAAAAGCCTTTTGCTGGCATCGCGCATAAAAGCCGTCCTATCCTATCCGACGCGCTATCCAAGGAACGAGATCTCCGGCAGTAGGTAACTTTTTGAGTAATTATATGGCCGGCGCAGATTTGTAGAGCCGTAGCCCACGCGACCTACTTTGGCTCGACTTCGGGGTCCGGTCCGGGATAGATACAAATATTTTATTGCCCCTTCAGGACATGAGCCGCACATAAGCGTACCACGTAGCGTATACTTGATGCGGGGCCACTGGATGCCCAGGGTAATAATGAAAGCGATAGATAATTATGGACCAGCTTCCGCACTCTCTTGCTCTCTCTCTCTATCTATCTCTCTCTCTCTCTCTCTCTCTGCCTTTGTGGCTGAGACTTTTAATGGACTTTTCAGGCTGCGGCCTGGAGTGAAAGTGACTCGCCGTCGGCGTCGGCGGCTGCACGGGTTAATCTAAATTTATAACTTAATTTTTTCATGAGTAAGTCGCGTCCCATGCCACTGACCACTGAGCAGCATCCTGCTGCCGGGCCGCAGTTTGTTTTTATGGTTTTCGAGCACTCCCCTTTTTTTGTCGTGTAGTTTGCCCTGCACGAAGGCGATAATGAAATAATTTGAACTTTCCGTTTGCTGATTTTTCTTCGGCTTACCCGGCTCACACACACACACACTCTGGCATGTGTGTGTGTGTGGATAACGCAGCAAACTCATAAAATTATGCAAAACTTTGTCATTAAATATGGCACAAAGGGGCGGAGGTCCTGCCTGCCTAGGAACAATTTGTTATTTGGCTTTGGACTTTGCTCTTGAAGTGTTGTTTACCCGGCTGGCCTGCTCCACTCTATTCTCAGCTTTTCCCTGCTTTTCCTCGCTTTTCTGCTTCCCGTTTCCGGCCATTGTCGAAATTTTCATCGCACATGTGTGCTCAAGTGTGTGAGGGTGCGGGCCGGGGGGATCAGCACTGAGGGAAAAGGTTAAAAAACGGAACTTTTATAATTTAACTTGTGTGCTAATTGCACTTTGTGGGGTAATTTTGCGTGTCAGTGAAGTTTGGCAGACGCATTTCGGTGCATGTGTGTGGGTTTATGGAGCGCATGCCAGAGAACTCTTTAAGCACCAAAAGCATTTTCCGAGGGCTGCACTTGAAACTTGTGCGGAGTTTAGTTTAAAGATCGCACAAACCCCGAGGAGTTGTAGTTTTTTATACGATTTTCCCTTTTATTTTGGCCAGCAGGGAGGGCAGCAAACTGATTGGGGGCCAACCAACTTTTGCTGTGCAACTCTGCAACTGAAAAATAATAATTATTTATTTGTTTTGCACATTTCCGTTGCAGATACCAGGACACAAACAATTTACTTGGCGCGTGGAAAACATACAGTGATAATTAGTTGCCGCCTGACTGCCGCAACAACAAAGAGCTGTGCAATAAAAATTAATTAGAAAATATTTCACATCGCACAGCCGCAATTTGTCAAGGGAAAAGCGCACAAAAGTATGCTTGCGGTCTCGCGCTCAATTTCTAATTAGAGAGCGGGAAAAACCCTCGAAAATAAACTGAAGAGCCGCAAATTAAACAAAGCAGCAAAGCGACTATGCAAAGTATGCTGGCGCTTAGCCCTATGAAAACTTAAAGCGCTCCACACTCCCCCAAAGGCACCAGAAGCAGGACTCCGACTCCACTGAGTTTCCCAGGGAAGCAGCCAGCAAAAAAGCAGGCAGGACTCCTCCGTACTCCGAACTCCGCCGGGCGCGGAACAATGAGCATCGTTTCGCGCAGCATACGTTCAGGCCACTCCCCACAACCCAACCCGACTCGGGGCCTCAGGAAAGGCAACCGCGCAACGTTCAAAATGAATTGCCCCATTCTGATTGTAATTAGCCTCGGCTGGCTGCTGCACGCTCACGGCGGAAGCGGCGGGGGCGCCGTCGAGGCCGCCATTTCAAATCGAGGTAAGTGATTCGTCCTTAAATGCCCCAGGTATTGCGTAGCACCAGTCACATCTGATCCCGAACAATAGCATTTCATACACCTAGCAAAAAATATATTATCTTTCAAGTTCAGCTAAACATTGCATTGATCGAAGTGTGTCTTTGCTGAAAAGCATCATTACTCAGAGATGATATTATACCATATTATCCTGTAGAGTATATTTTCCCTTTTCACTGTGTATTTATTTCTACATCGCTTCGCCATCAACGCTTTTTATTTCGCTTAGCACTCAACGCAAGTTGCATTTATGTTTTTACATAATAGAGATGGCGAAGAGGGGTGGCAATATAGTTAGAGCCGGGACAAAAAGCGCTGGCAGGGCAAAAAATGTATGTATAAAATATAATAAAATACTAGAGCTGGGCACACTTCCCCCGTAATCCCTTTTTGCTATTTTAATGCCAATGTAACGCTGCATAAATCCAGGCGCCGGGGTCCTCGAGCACGTTGTGGTGTTTAATGCCGGAGCCGCCAGCGCAGAGCTCTTAAACGAAAAAAAAAGTAGAGAAAAAGCTCAACCAGAGATAGGGAGAACAGGCGGGAAAACCGGACCCAGCTAGGTCATCTGGTTGGCGGTCAGCTGAGCCATTACTCTAAGCCGGGAGCGTGGTGGGCCGTCCACTAAGCCGCAAAATTAATAACTCGTTATGGCCGCGGGAACTTAAACAGTTGCCCTCGCTGCATTTAAGCGTCAAACTTTCAATTGCAAACTTTTTCAGTCGCAGGACGAAGAAAAGAGTCCTCGATCTAAAATGGCGAAAATACTGCGAAAATAGTTGACCTTTCGCGGTACTCGGAGTCCATTGTCTTCCAGTTTGCTTTCCTTCTATTAGGCCATGAAAACATTAAGTAAATTGAAAACTCAGGTGCGACGGCAGCACGCTTAAAGCCACGGGAAATTGAGAGCACGGGGCGTATACGCAACCAGCCAGCAGCGCACCCATAAAAACAAATTCACCATCCAGGGCTATATTTTCCTTTGGTAACTTTTGCCAACCAATCGATAAATTTAAGAGCACAACATTTGTCTCCATTATCGCAAAAATCCGAAGGCAAACACTGTGCAAAAAATGCGGCGGAGGGCCACAGCACAAAAAAAGAAAAGGCAGAAAAATCTGAAAAAATAAACGAAAAACTGCGGAGCGCATAAAAGACCCATCGATGCGTGGCACCGGGCGCTCCCGGCTCCCGGTTTCGGACTTTTCCAAGGTGGGCGGGGCTTAGAGTGGGTTCCCAACATCCCTCACCCAAGGCCGCCTTCCCATAACAACAGCCACCCATCGACAGAGCCACAAAGGGGCGGCGACAATAAAACAGAACAAACCAAAGACAGACCTGTTCTTATCCCAGCTACATCTGCAATATAGAGTGGAAAAAGGGGCAAAGGCAGTAAAGCTATATCAAAGGTGAGAATGTGCTTTTGTCACTGATCATAAATTTCTTACTTCGCCATCTACCTTTAACGTTTGCTTTCTCTTTGGGTCTGTGCACGGAGAAAAATCAGAGCGCTAAGCCAAATTTAAGAATTGATTTTCAAATATAAATCGATGTTATCAAGATGTACGTACGTATATCTTACCTTAAGTATATTCAATTTTAAAGAAATCCCAATCTATCGAAAACATTTTCAATATTAAATGAATGCATATATTTTTCTCAGTGCCTTCAGTGCAAAGAACGAGGCAATAAAACGTAACAATTGACATTGGAACGCACTGAAAAGGGATCCCAGTTCGAGCTCCAAAAAGGATGAGTGGAAAAGGGATGCTGCTGGCTCTGATAGCAGCAAATTGGCGGGACATTCGTCGGGGGCGATGGTGGGAGACTGGGTGCGAAGGTTGCATCGCCTTGACAAATGTTTATTGAGTAACACGAGCCATAAACTGCAAGAGCTCCGCTCCGCTCTGCTCTGCTCCGCCCGTTGGCCAAACTTTCCGCTTCTGACCCACTTTCATGGGCAGATCCGGAGCTCCACCGCTCAGCCCAGCCCTCCTCAATTTTCTCGCATCAGTTGCCTGTTTGAAAATCTGGTGCACGTGATGCACTTGAAGGATGCGCAGTGGCTCACATCCAGCAACCATTTTATAAACTGACAACAATTTTTCATAAGCAGAAGCAGGAGCAGGAACTAAAGCAGGAGCTGGAGCTGGGGCTGGAGCTGGGGCTGGAGCAGAGCTGCATCAGCATCATCAGCAGACAGCAGCAAACACAAACAACAGCTGTTTTCCGCCTCGAGGGTTGCCAGCGCCAGCTTTTCCCAGCCAGCCCCTCGCACAACTAACACTGCATTTTTGCATATCTGGCTGTTTTGTTTGGCATTTTTAGTGATTTCACTTAAATTTTCATAACAAAATATGCACAGTGCGTGCTTGCAGCTCAGTTTTGGCTCAGCGCAGGGGGCGCAGGGCGGCGGGACAGCGGGCAACATGTTCCGGCTGTCATATATTTTTTCAACAGATTTTTTTCGCCAGCCCCCTCAGCTCCCGCTCAGCGGCTAAAACCGCATTTTGTATGTTTTTCAGATGCTTTTGGGAAACTGTTCACAGGGTTAGTTTTCCCACCCGCCAACTCGTCGTCCTTCTCCTCAAACTCTGAGCTATGTTAGCGCGCCAGCGGGCGGGCTCCAGTAGGGAAGGGATCAACGCTCCGGGCTGGCAAACGGCCTGACATGGAGTACGTGTTTGTATGCAGACCTCGCCTCCATTTACTGATCCCACACTGGGCGAAATAAAATAATACCTTCTTGGCTATAACAAAAAGGTTTAGCTACCAAACATAGGGCATCAGTATTAACACTAGAAAGTGATTAGCATTTTTAAACTTTATCTTGTGATCACCTTTTCTTAGTACATATCTTTAAACAGGTTTATATGAAAGGAAACTACCAAAGACTATATCAATTATTGGTGGTAATGATAAGTTATATTTATGACCCATAGTTTTCCAATAATACTCCATAGTTGCAGGAACACACTTATTCTTGAAACCCACCCAGAATTAGACCTATTTTAAAACCGAGAAGAACTTAGTCTAGTCTAAGACATTGTTTGCCACTCGTCAAATAAATTATACAAGGGTTTTTCAAATAACTATAAACTTCAGCTTAGCCTTAAAACAAGTTTGTCTAGAACAAAATGTATATAAAATATTATAATCCCTCAACGATTTTCTCAGTGGGTAGCAGTTTCTGCTCTATCCAAACCGACTGTAGTATTATATTTGCGAATCCCTTTGGGTATGTTGCCAGCAATAAATTTCCATCAGACGCCGTCGCGTAGTCGTCGTCGTCGTTTGTGCCAGGCGATTTTTCCAGCCTCTCGCCGACCGCGCCTCCATTTCCATTAACTGGCAGCGCGATTGCTTCTGCGAGTGCCGGCCCCAATGCCAATCCCTTCTGCTCCTGGCTTCTGGTTACTGGGGAAACAAATCTCTGGCTCAGCTGGCGCATTTGTTGGTTTGTGTTGCGGTTTTTCCGAATTCGTTTTGATTGTTTGTCATATTTCCGTGCATACAATTCATTTTCTATTGCCCAGAAAGCGGAAGCGGCTCACCGGCCCCTGTGGTGTAAGGCTCAATTACGTGACCAGGGCGACCCGGCCCAGCTCTTCTCCACTCTCCTCCACTCTGCGGGTTGACAATATTCCGGGCTTACACGGGCTCGAGCTCCCCAGCCAGATGTATCCGACTGCGTATACATAGTCGCTGTCATGTTCGCCTGGCTGCGCCTCCACCTCGCTGGAGCATCGTCGTATCAATGAAATATGTTCCAAGGGATCGGGCAAGGCGGGAAAAGCTGGAATATGAACGATTCCCCCTGAGGGCCGGCGGCGCATAACTTAAAACAAATACGAAACTGCAAAATATACGAGCGGGCAAATGGAAATTGAAAATATCCTATTACCAGGGGATTGGCGTCGACAGCAACACCGCCGCCTGTAATTGAAGGCTTCACTTAGCGGGGATTTCGCCAGGATCATGTAGGAGTAGGCCGCCACATACACACTCTATATATATTCGTTCGAATATTAGCATAGACATTTGCACGCTGTGCGTCCCTGGGGCGATTGCCATGCGATAATTATGGCAGCCAACCCGAAAAAGACGAAGCGAGAAATCCCCAAGAAATTTATTAATTAGCACCAGCGTGGGAGGACCGAGGGAGCTGGAGGCGGTACCAGCACCGCACTCATGTTCTGTGTGGCCCGGACTCCACTCCGATTCCTCTCTTACCAATTAAAGCCAATTTTGCCATGTTTCCCCGGCCGGTCGGTCGCATTCAAATGTGTTTTTCCAACTCCGCCGGGGATACAAGCGCCGGGTTGGGTTCGAAGAGTAGGCTTGGGAAGGGCGGCGGAAAGGAAGGGAACCGCCGGGTCGGTGGATCGGAATGGGTCTGTAGCATCCACTAATCGCATTATTAACGCGCCGTTAACATTTTGCGACATTGACTTGAACTTTGGAAGTGACTTTCATGGCTAAGGCATACCGAAGTGGATGGGGCGCGGCGCGGTGTGGATTTGCTTGGCATTCAAAATATGCTTAGGAGACATGGCCAGGGCCAACGTTTATATAATACCCTTGAAGTTTTCGGCATTTGCCAAATTCCGCTTGAACGGCCGCCGTCGTCGGGAGGGGGCTTCCACGAAAATGGCATGTGCCATGGCAATGCCAATCCGAGACGCAACGAGACGAGCCCCGGCCTCCGAGTGTCTTCGGACTGGCCATAATCATAATAATTAATACCCATTTACCTTATTTTGCCGGCCTGGAAATCAAGCCATTATCGCCCATCCACTTGCCTGGGTGATAATTACGGCCGCCCATGCACAGATTGTCGGCTCTCCCGAAAATTATGCACTATATACTAATGACAGTCCTCGGAGGTGCAATGTTTCGGGCGGTCGGGCGCATAATGAGTGCGCATAAAGTTTTATGGCCCCACCTGGGGATAGTGCGCGGCCGCTGAACTCCAAAACAGGTGAGCCTTCGACAGGTGCACAAGGAGAAACAAGAGCCCAATACAAATTGAGTAGAAATTATAAGTTATTTCCTATAGATTATGAAGAATATTTCATGGACTTATTAATATGTATATATTGCACACAAGTCAGAGCAGTTATATTTAAAGTAATTGCATTTTCTTCCGGTGCATGAGTGCGTGGCAAGCAACAATGCCATTGATAGTGGCCAGGAACTTGCGAAAAAAAAGCGGGCGAGAATTTCTCCCTTCTCCCTTCGAATGCATATATATATTTTACAGCGTTTTTAAATAAAATGCCAGAGGAAAAAATATCAGGCCAAATGACTGTAATTTGCATTGGCAACTCCAACAAAGAGACGCGGCGCAGTTTAACACCTGCACGAGTGTTGGTCGGCGTGTGTTTGTGTTGGACCTTTCAATTTAAACACACAAACATAGTGTGTGTGTGTGTGTTGGCACGGACTGTTTGCAGCACGTCACAAAAGTTTCCTGTTGAATTTCCCTTCATTTCCTGGCCAAAGAGATTATTATTTTCATTTCACGGCATGGCCAACGACACAGAAGGCTACATATTAAGCGGGAGACATAGGCCGGCGGTATATATAGTGTGTGCAAGAGGGGGTCGCGGTCTCATTTTCATATTTATGCTGTCGCCCCGAAAACAGTTTACTTACCAGCCGTGTATCGCCTTCATTAACGCTTCATTCGCGGCGGACTTTTAATTTTCAGGGCGCGATGTTAAGGCCAGGGTTTTTCAGCTTTCCGCGTTTTCTTATTTTTTTATTCTCTCTGGGCAACTTGCCACATCCGAACAGCCGTATATCCGCACATTCGCATATTCGTGTTTCCGTATATCCGCATCCTTGTGCTCGCCTTCGTCTTGGCGACCGTTGGTCCGGTCGTCCTTCGTCCTCCGTCCTTCGTCCTCCGTCCTCCGTCCTCCGTCCTTCGTGTCGTATATTTGCATACTTCCGGTGCGCGCAAAATGATTATCATTATTATTTGTGTTGTTTGCTGCTGTCGTTACCGCGGCCATTACCGTTATTGCAGCGGCACCTCGCTCCTTGGACGGGATGTCCTGGAGCTCCGAAAATGGCCGCCGATGTCGATGAAGGGGAGCCCCGTCGGTGGTTATGGCTTATTTGTGCAAATGAGCTGACGTCCATTACATTGTCCGTGGGGAGGCGAAATGCAAATGATTGTTTTGGCGTTGACTGGCTCAATGTCTGCCACACACACAACAAGGTCACCGAAGGACCCCCAAGGACACTCGGCCGCGGCCACACATGAACGCATCAATTGCGACCGAAGGGACAAAGGGGTCCCCCGACCTCCGCTTCTGTCTCGAGTGAAAGTAAGTGATGGCCTCGCCCGACTTGGCCCACATGCCCAATGTTTAACAATGGCCGCCAGTGCAAGGGCCACCTGAGTGGGAGAATAAAGCGTAATTTCCCGGGCATCTGCCCTGATTGATTTGCGGCTATAAATTGGCACATTTACTTATCGAAATAAACTGCGGCCCCGCAAACTTTCGACCACAAAATGCTGGCCAAGTTAGCACGTTGCGCAAACAAATTGCACCTGCTCCACTTTGATTGGCCACCTGCAGTTTCGCCTGCTTTGCAAGCCAGGTCGTAAAACACTTTTGCCTATTTCGCTGAGTTGGCTTCACTGGATGCTCCTGGCTCAGTTCCTGCTCCTCGTCCCGCTGCAGCTGCTGTTGTTGTTTTTAAGAGCCATTTGTCCGATGCCCGCGGCTATTTACAGCCATTGTACAGACTTGGCGAATTTATCAAGCATGGCGGAGTCGCTCACTGGGTCACTGGTTGGAGCAAGTGGATGTTGGATGCCGGATACTAGACGCTGGACCGGCAAGGAAAAGCGGATGCTGCAGCTGGCGTTTCCGCACACTGCCACTCCCATTTTCCCAGCTCTCTCTCTCTCTTTATCTCTCTGCATCCCTCTGTCTCTTGGCTTAATTTCAAAACAGTTGCGCTTATATTGGCAGTTATGCTGCAAATTTATTGGCATGCTTTGTAAACTGGGTTAGTTGCATGTATATCTCACAGCCGCAAGCTGCGGGCCAAACGATTAACGTTGGTTGAGTAACCCAAATTGATGTCGCAGCGCCCCACCATGCAGCCAGCTTAACATCATTTTTTCGCACTCAGCTAAGTTTCCGTGGCGGCTGCTGATAGTCCATAAATTCTCATACAATGTCAAGCAATAGCTAAACTCTGTTTACCCCCGACAGGCAGAAGTTCAAAAAGATAAAAAATACTTTCTAGGAGCAAAATTGGTTTCAATTTTCGTTCGACACAGAACGAAAAAACGTGTGTCGTACTCTTCGAGCAAAAGACATTGATTTAAGAGGTCATTCAACAGTAATTAAATTCTACAAGCAATTAACAAAAGCAAGTATTAGCAATTATTTATTTTTTGAGCTCAATTGTAGATCGAAGACGTGTGTCGGTTTAAAGTACTCACACAATATTCCAAGAAATTCAAAGCCAATGGGAACTTGTTTAGAATATCATTAAAATTTAATGAAGGTTAGAAAAATATTCAAGCTCATTCAAACTAAATTCTGGGACTTATATAGTTTTGCCAGTGCCGAAACACTGTTTCTTAAAGTGCATTTTGAGTGCAAAACTTATGCTATCCAAAGTCATCAAATCGGCGACATTGTATCTTCCTGGAGTGCCCGTCTCCGAGTGGAAGTGCCAGTGCAACGCCTGACTTGGGTTAATCCAGCGTGCGTGCTGCTTCTCATTTCGAGGTCATTACCATAGCCAAAGCCAACTTTTGCTGGAATGTGAGCTGGGCGAGCGGTTCCGTTCAGAAGACTGAAGACCTTCGTGTGGAGCGAACTGCTGCGCAGCGTTGCGACAAGGACTGTGGCGAGCTAGACGACTTGAGTATTAGAGAACCAATAGGAGGACTGAAAGAGGGATACCAGAATGAGGCACAACCTGGTGGCCTACCTGTACTGCCAGGTGCGGGACTTGTATGCCGAGCATGGGGATCCCCGCGTATCCCATCTGCCGCTGGTTGGCAATCTGTGGATCGTGCTGGGCCTCGTCGGACTGTACCTGGCCTTTGTGCTCCACTACGGACCCCGCTGGATGGAGCACCGCCCTCCATTCGAGCTCAAGCGTGTGATGCAGGTGTACAACTTGATACAGGTGGTGGCCAATGGCGTGCTTTTCGTCATTGGGCTGCGCTACACCTACCTGTATCCCGGCTTTAGCTGGACCTGTCAGGGAGTGGACCACACGAACACCTCGCCACAGATGATGATACTACTGTATGCCTCGTACGGATACTATATGCTGAAGTATCTGGATCTCCTGGATACGGTTTGTTCGGCCTTTGAAGGGCTCTCTGATGGCTAAGTAACCGAATGTGTACTCACCCCACAGGTGTTCATTGTGCTGCGCAAGAAGAACTCGCAGGTAAGCTTCCTGCATGTCTACCATCACGGCGGCATGATCTTCGGGGTGTCCATCTTCATGACCTTCCTGGGCGGATCCCACTGCACGATGCTGGGCGTGATCAACCTGCTGGTGCACACCGTCATGTACGCGTACTACTACGTGGCCTCGCTGGGCGCCCTGAAGCACCTGCTGTGGTGGAAGCAGCGGATCACGCAGCTGCAACTGCTGCAGTTCGGTTACCTCACCTGCCACTTCCTGCTGGTGATTGTGCGGAACCCGTGCCAGTTCCCCGTCTTCATCGCCTTCATCGGCTTCATCCAGAACATCTTCATGTTCTCCATGTTCTTCGACTTCTACTACAAGACGTACATGCGCAGGCAGCGGAAAGTCACCCCCGAGTCCCAGCTGAAAGCCAGCTGAGCCGCTGGGCCGCCGAGCCGAGCCGAGCTGAGCTGAGCTGAAAGTATAAAGTTTAAATTCACGCCGCGCCATTTCCATATTAAATTGTGTAATAAGCGGTCGGTCGCTTATGCAAATGGGCTCCGATCGAACCCCAGCTGCCTGGTATAAATAAACATTCGGATTGTGTCCCACCCCTCCACTCCGTCGCCACTCATCAATTGTTTTGCTTTGGTAATCAATTTCAATTTGCCGCCGGCTCAGTCCGGAGCCTCCCACTTAAACTTGGCCAAAAAGTTCTCCTCGGCCGCCTGGGAAAACGCCACGCGACAAGTTATGAAGTAAGTTGCTGCCGCCTGCCATATCTTTTATTAAAGGGTTAAATGAAATATCGATGAAGTAGGCACTGGTAATGGTCGCCACGTGTGCCGGAGCCATGTGTCGTATGTGGCCCAGGGCCACCTTTTAACTTTCTGGCCAATGTTATTTTTTCGGTCCGACTCAAAGCCAAAGCCAAAGAGGAAAGAGCCCGGCAGCCAAACGTTGCTACCCCATGTTAAACACATTTGCCTAGAAGGCAGCCAGACCTCATGCAGGGCTTATTCATATATTTTTTTTTTGCTTTGGCATTTTTCCTTTACCGAAGTTTTACATCTGCTTTTGCTCCCTAAAAGCGAGCCGAGAAAAAATGAGGGAAACCGCTTTAAAAATGCTTGTAAGCCGCAGGGCAGCGTTTGTGCCTCGTTTAGGCGCCCGCACAATATTTTTTCAGTTATGTAAATTTCGGCCCAGCCGGCATCAAAGTTTGTGCGCAGTCGAGCGAGAGCCTTCGATGGCAAATTAAAAGCCAACAAACCGAAGGTCGCCTGCCTTATTTTTGCGGCTGGCGCAAATGGAGCTTATTAAGTGGCAACAGCAGATCATTGCCAGTCGCTTGTCAAGCTCATATTGTGGCCAGCCTCCGGGAAGGCGAACGAATCCGTCCAGCTCCAGAAGTCGTCAGTCGTCTCCGATTCGAAATGCCAAAGTATCTCCATGTGTGCACTCGAAAATAAAAGGAAACTTGTCAAAGTTCCGGCTTTTGAGTAACTAAAAGAATTTTTTCCTTGCTGAAGTTCACAATTAATTTACTTGAATACATAATAATTAACTACTCTTTTAACTACTGAAAATAATGATAAATTATTTTTGAACATCATTTAATGTGATTTAGTCACCAGACATGATTTTCCATTATATTGTCTCCCAAAATATGTATCTTAACAATAACTTTGCTTTGGAAGTGTCTTCCAAAAGCGTTCTTCTACACTTAGTCCTATTTTCCCCTAGTGTACGCTGAGTTGTTGTGCGTTTGCCAGGGACATTAAAACTTTTCTAATAACGAACTTCTATGACTGAAGCCTTGCGTAAACATTCGAGGCGGAAGCTGCTCGGCGGATGTTGTGCATGTTCTGTCCGGAACTTATATCCGGGGTCATGCATCTGTACAAGCATACATTCAACCATATGTGTATGTGTGCTACAATGTAGCCCGGCATCATTAACATCCGTTGGGGCAATGATCGTTGCCAAAAAGGGTTCAATGAACTCGCAGCCGGCCAACCGGGGGATATCAATCAGGGAAAAAGATTGGTAACCGAGCGTGGAGCGCATGGCTTACATGGCGTATGCTCGATATCTCCCGCCATTTATGACTCGCATGGCATTTAAGTGCTGGCCGTAAAACTGTTATGTAAACTACGATTGCGAGTGCGATTCTTTACGGGCACTCGCAGCATTGCAATGGCCATGGCCGGCCATTACTCAGCACAAAACTTGGCCAGCAGCAAAGGACGAAACTCCTTGATTGCGCCCATGTACGCGAGTGGGTCACGACCAGTGGCCCTTCGCCCGAAGCCTGCGACAATGTTTGCAGCCGAATGTAAATATTAAGAACGGCTCGTACAGACCCCATTTATTCATGTACAGCGGTGCTCCGGCAGTTCCCTCCGCAGCTTTTACGACACGTGCTCCAGTGCATTCCAATCAATTCCCCGCGGGTCAAACAACCAGGTCTATACGCGAGTGTGTTCCACCTCGAAGAGAAAGTGAAGGAGCGACGGGGAAGTGGCTAGGACCCCGGGCAATTATCTAGAAATGTAGGCTAATCCTGTTTACCTTTTCAAATTATCAAGAGCAAATCAATTTGCCATTGATGTTGTGCTCGCACATTTAGCCCCGGGGCCAAAAGCTCTTTATAATCCAATGAAAATGAACCCGAATATTAAGCGACCCAAATCTGGAATCTCTTTCATGTGTGCAGGTAATCAAGTCGGCCCGAAAGCGGCTCCTTTCACCTGTTGCTGCCCACGCGGCGGATGCGTAATGAAGAAATCTAAATTCCATTAAGTTTATGCTCGCTTCCGTTCTCAGTTCAGTGCTCAATGAAAAGCACTTAGAGTGACCTTTTCGGGCTGGCAGCACAGGCCCCATCCCGACCCCATCCCGACCCCATCCCCCATTCCCACATCCCAGATAAAGCCAAACAACAGCACCGGAGCGGGGACACTTTGGGGGGTCCCAAAAATGGGTCACAACATTTTGGTAAGCTCAACGTATTTGCCTAATGGAGATTAGCTGGCATTTGGTTTTATTTGAATTCTGTGCCGAGGCTGGCAATTTATTGCCGATGCTTATCGATTTTTATCGATGCCAGCTTTTCCCGGCGACTTGTCCCGTGTCTCCTTTACGGCCTTGGCGCTGAGCCCTGGCAATGTCGCACTTAAGCACTTTGTATGTTTTTATCGCTGTAATTTTTGGTCTAACAAAACAATAAATTCACTCCATCCGAGCTCACTTGGAGTGGCAGGTGAACTGCTTGGCGGGAACTACGTTGAAATCCCTAATAAATTTACGGTCAAAGCGGGCGGTGGGTGGTCTTATCTGGGAGCGAGGCAATTTCGTTAATTTGTAAGTACACGGCGCCGTAATTAAGCGAGATTTGAAATATGTGACAGGCGGACCACGCATGTGTATAACTCTCGAATAAATCAAAGTAATTAACTGCACGGCCCGACATGCAACAGGTCACGGGGTCACGCGGCACAATTACGGCCACAGTGCAAAGTTATCAATATCTGGGTTAACAAAGGGTCGGAGGAAGTGCACACTGGAAATTAAACCACACATAACAACCATTTCGAGAAGATATATAATCTTTTTGACAAAACTAGCCTGCCTGTCATAAATAATATGAAACGGAAGAAACTAACTTCGGAAAGCCGAATTTTATAAAAAATTGCAGTTTGCAATTAAATTTTATTATTTTTATATGACAATTTTACCGACATATCAACATTTTAAAAACTCATAACTAAGCCAAAAAGTCATTAATTTTAATTCGGAAAGCATTTCTATGTTAGTTTTTGTTAGGTTAATAAAGCTGCATACTGAATTTAAAAATTAAAAAAATTTTAAATTTTTCCAATTTTTGACAATTTTAATGATGTAACCCCTTTCCTTTTTTTCAAATTTTGACAAAATTTCGAAAATTTTAAATTTCAACCGGAAATGGCTCAATCGATTCGGCTGTTGATTCTGATCAAGAATATATATGCTTTATAGGGTCGGAAATGACTCCTTCACATGATTACAGGCTTCAAAATAAAAATTATAATACAAAAGGTGTATTTTTCTATATATAATTTTCCTTGCAGATACTGTCACGATGAAAATATTTAGACTTTTCATAGGTTTGGTATTCATTTCAGTTTCAAATTCCAATCAGTTAAAGCAGACCTGTCATGCAATTCTGTACAGTTGGTCAGCTAGCGAGCATACACGGCGTATACTTAACGTGAAGACCCTTAAATTAAGTATACGCCGGGTGCGTCGTTTATTTTTTCGATAAATTAAAATTTAAAAAACAAATAACTAAGCCAAAAAAGCATTAATTTTAATTCGGAAACCGTTCCTATGCTAGTTTTTGTTAGTTTAATAAATCTGCATACTCAATTTAAAATTTAAAAAAATTGAAAATTTTTCCAATTTTTGGAAATTTTAATGATGTAACCCCTTATAAAATTTTCAAAATTTTGAAAAAATTAAATTTTTGCCGGACATAGCTAGATCGACTCGCCTGTTGATGCTGATCAAGAATATATATGATTTATAGGGTCGGAAATGACTCCTTCCCAACTTAAAGTGAATCTGACTATAATTGTGATACCCTGCAAGGGTATAATAAACTAAAATAAGTACTCTAAAAGCATGGCAATTTTTTTCCAAGTGCCCGAGTTGTTTTCGATTACCAACCAGAAAGCCTTTTCGTGTTCATCCACATAATTAACTCAATTAATACTGAAGCAGAAAAACAAAAGTGGAGACGGGGACAGAGAACGAGACCGAGTCCTGTCAAAGGAACAAGTGTAAAAAATCAATGCGCAGCTGGTCATTAATAATGCACTGGCCACTAATGCACTGCTAATATCTAAGCCACTGGCATTTCCCGGGCAGCGGGAAACTTTGTGTGTTTGACTTTGACAAACTTTGCGACGCAACTTGTGCGCACTTGTGTGCCAGCGACCAACTTATGACTTATCAATGACCGAGCTCTGGTTCGCTTGATTGAACTTTCGGATGGTGCGAGTGCGAGTGCGAGTGCGACTGCGAGTGCGGTGTGGCGCCAGGACAAACTTTCCGGCAGTGTCTCCACCTTGGATGGCCACTCGCCCAGCCACTCACTCAGTTGCAGCCATAAATCAATACATTTCAATTCCTCTCGTTCGGATGCATTCGACTCGAGCAGAGGCGGGTCCGCAGTCGAGTGCCCTGCAGAGTAAATAACCGACAAGGACTTTGCCAAGGACTTGAGCAATATCAGGCATAAATAAGCATTGCTGTTCCGTCACTCGCACTCCTGCCACGGGAATTATCCGAACAGCAGCCGGAGTGGATGGATAATGGAGATTCACTGGCGGCAGCGTCTCTAATGAGCTGGAAGCGAACGCCCTCTCGGATGCATCCTAAGTGACGGAGCCCGGGCTGGAGACGGGGATCCGAGTAAATCACGTAGCTCTTGCACTCATTAGCTGGCGGAGTAGTGCCAACATTCCGACTGGGAAAACACTTTAGCACTGCCAAATGGCTGCCAAGATGGGGCCAGGGAAATAAATGTTGAAATAATATGCTTTATTGTATCGCCAGGCGTTGCCATGAATTTTGTTTCGCCTTTATATGGCTATTTATTTTTATTAGGCCTGGAAGCCAGGGGCGGCTGCAGGCCGGAGCGCGGTGGGCTGTACGTGAACAGGTGCTGGCGTGCCAAGACACCAGGCTGCCAAAATGCCATCCCATTCTCGTCCTCAGCCCTGTCCTCACCTCATCGGGCAGCCAAGTCGAGTGTGTTTACAGAGGCGCCAACAAAGGCAATATCCATGGACTCCGCCAGGACTCCGCACCGACGGCTGACTAACATTGGAAATTGCCTGAAACGAGTTGTGGACAAACAGATACACAATTGGGTAAACTTGGCCAAAATAAATACGGAAAAACATTTGTACAAATAAAATAAAATGCTAATACCAGCAGCCGCAAATATTGTGCCACAGAGTGCAACAATAATAAATTGTACGCACGCGGAAGGCGGCGAAGCTTTTAGCAAAAACAAGTTTTTAGGGGACAAGCATTTTATGTGTATATACATCAAGCTAGAGATGTACAAATTGCAGGATATATGCGAATTTAGGAATATAAATCAAAGAGAAATATGGATATACAATATATATACTGTGAATATGAAGCGCAATTTAAATTCAAAGTTTTTACCTGGTCTTCCCGACAGAAATATTGGTTATGGAACTATAGAGTTCTTTAAAGTCGAGCTCCGTCAGAAATATCGAGGTCCTAACCAAACTATGAACTGTCAGTGTCAACGGGCCATGGATCGGAGACAGGACGACGACAATGGCAAGGATGGTGGCCCGAAAATCGTTGCCGCA
Source organism: Drosophila bunnanda (assembly GCA_035046265.1). Lineage (NCBI taxonomy): Eukaryota > Metazoa > Arthropoda > Insecta > Diptera > Drosophilidae > Drosophila > Drosophila bunnanda. Next base: position 12,955,644 of record JAWNOB010000130.1, read on the forward strand.
CGTCTGCACACAGAATGCAGTAAACATAAACTACGAGTGCAGGGAGCGACCGAGCGACCACACCCACAACAACCAGAACCAGGACGCCCAGAGCCCGAGCTGCACAGTTGGTGCTAATAACTTAGTTTTCTCCTCGGTTTTTCCCATTTTTGTGCTGTTGCCCCCACCCTGCCCCGCTCCGTGTTATTGCCAGCCCTGGCCAGCTAGCAGCGGGGGCCAAGTTCAAAACTTTGTGAACCCAAGTCCGCCGCACTTTTCGTTTCATTTCGCTCCGCTCTGGCCTGCTCTGCTCCGCTCCGTGAGGCATGCACATTTTTCTGTTTATTTGCCTGCACCCCCGGCCATCGGTCATGCAGCTCACGTAGCCACGGATATAAACCAAAACCGAAACCAAAAACTAAAACTAAAACACAACACAGCCCAGTCCAGCCCAGCGGAGCAACAAAAGCCGGGGCGGGGCAAGAAGTTTTCCTCGAAGGATGAAAGGTGGCCGGCGGCGATCGCAATTGTGCTATTTAATTAAAACTACATTTCGGGTCCTGCGAGAGCTGGTCGGAATTCTGGCCAGGAGCGGACACTTGATGCGCCGCAGGAGTCGTAAAAATCATGGGAAATGACCCGCTCCGAACCTCCTTAATTTGGCCTTTTCACATAATTTACTTTTTCAATAATTCACACGCCGCCAACGCGGCAGCACGCGTAAATTGCGGCCAAAACATGGCCAAGAAATTAAAAATACAACGCGGCCGGCGAAGGAGAGCGCAGAAAGGATTGCTCTGACAGCTTTACTAATTGGTTTGTTTTACTCGTGACTCTAATTAAAAAATTTACTTTACGACTCCGGCACGCCGCGGAGCGAGCGGACGGCGTAATGACGGTCCGACCGGAGCGTGCAGCATTATTTCGGTGGGCCAGGCCAAAACAAACAGACCGGCGAAAAAATAAAAATTAAAAATGGCGGAGGACGAGGAGAAGGACCGGAGGAGCAGGACAGGCGAAAGACAAGATGCTGCAGTGGCCGGAAGTGGTCGCTAGAGTGTATGAAAAAACCTCAATAATGGCGGCGAAAATTGGCAGCCAGAAGGACCTCAACCCACCCCTATAACCTCTAGGATCCCGCCCAACCCCCCTTTGGCATTGACATCATCTGTTCGGCGGGAACATGTTCATGTTGGTCTTATCGCCGGCCACAAATCTGTGACCAGAAGCCGGGCTCGGTGCCAAAATGCGGCACCTAATGCCACACATTTAATTAGGGGAGCAGGCCGAGGGAGGAGCAGAGTGGGGGGGAAATCGAGGAAAAACCCGGTCATTTCCCGGCTTCGAGCATAATTTTTTTCCATCATTTAGAAGAAGATTATCAGGGCGCGAGGCGAAAGCTGCGCAGAAATCTGACAGAGGGAAAAAAGGGATAATTGTGGGTACAGTCGGTGTTTGTACTTTAATTAAACGCTGGCCGTGGCAAATAAAGTTTATATATACATCATTACAGAACTAACCATTTTTTATTTAAATATATAAATAAATACACAGATACAAACATATTTTACCCTTCGCATTAAATCGAATTAAATGCAATCAAGGCAGAGACAAGCCGACCGCCCCACACAATTATCGACGGGGCCTGAGGACTCCGGGCTCAGGACTCACAGGACTCTAAAGAGCTAATTTATAGACGCTAGAGGAGCAGTGTTTTTTTGCCCGCCCACAAGTTGGGTGAAGTTTTTTTTCGGACTGGAGGACAGGACATAGAGAAAGGAGGGATAATTCTGTTCAACGATTGCAATTTCAAGCTGCGCGTACTCTCGAGAAATCAGGCAAACGTTTCGAGTATTTCGGTTCGATTAGTTTTTTCCGGCCATTCCGGAGTCGGAGAGGGAGAGAGGTCAGGTGTGGATGCGGATGTCTGACCAGGTGCATAGCCTGTTCGCCGGCTCCTCTATTTTCTACTATTTGCCCATGTCTGAGTCCTGGCCGGAGCTCGAGTTAGAGTTAATGCCCGTGTCTGCGTCTCTGTTTATCTTTCCTTTTTGGTCCACAAATTGGAAAAGTTCAGCGCCGCTCACAAAACAAATCCCGCAAAGCGAGGAAAAAAATGCCATTTCCCCATTTCCCATCTATATTAATTTTCAGCTCGATTCTCCCGCATTCGAACTCCGGACTGGCTGAAAGCTTCTTTAATTTCGCTTAAATTAGTCGTCAATTTGTCAGAGCAAACAATTTGCGGTGCTGGCGGAAAAGCGGATGGGAAAGCGGCTTTTTGAATCGATAATTATGTGTGCGTTGGGCAAAGTGACTGCCTCCCGAGCCGCTTTTCTACGTGTGCTGTTTGGGACATAATGTGCGCCATAATCATCTCAAAGGACACACAGGATTTGCATATTAAATACATTTCCCAGCGCCGGCACATTTCTTTTCGGCCCCCCCAAGGAGACAATTTCACTTTGTTTCCTTTAAACAGACAGTTTTGTTAAAATCAAGTACAAAGTGGTGGGCGAGGCATGTCACATATGTGTGTGCGCCCTGTTGCCGGAGATGTCGTCATCAAAACGACAAATAAACAACCCACATGTGCAGGAGTACATTTTTTGCCAGCCGTATGAATAAGTGAAGAGGCCGCAGAAGCCGGCTGGATATTAAAATCCGAATTTAGCCGAAATTCATTTACTTATTGACATAATTTAGCCCTGCATACTTCTGGGGCGGCACTCGTTCTGCTGATAAGACACTCGGGTGGGCCCGGGGCGGGGCGGGGAGCCGGAAAAGCGGAACAAGGAAAAATCAAAGCTGGAAGTTGTCACACCCCTGGGACCTGGCAGTGGTATTTTTATTATCGGCCCCAGATAGCAACAGCCAACCGAAAACCCCGAATTGAGATGCTAAGCACTGCGCCGAGATTTTCCCTTGGAATGTCGCCGAAGCCCAAGGATTGAGGATTGGGGATTGAGGACTGAAAACCAAGGGACCACGGGACCACAGGACCCAAAACGGGTGACACTGAGACGTTGGCGGTAGACAAAGGCGGCAGATAAATTACGAGCCGCAACAATGGTGGACCGACCCCCCTTTCCTTGGCAAGGGAATGAATGACTGCAGGAGGATGAAGTTTCGCCGGCATCGTTCCATTTCCATTTGCCACCCTCCACCGCAAGCCGAGAATCGGTTGCGTGAAAAGAAGTAATGAAGCCACCCTATCACCTACAAATCACCGAACCACCCCGCCAGCAGTGATGCAAGCCGCGTTATTACCAATGTCTCAGAGGTACAGGGTACAAGATATATTATTGAAAGAATAATATTCATAAACTAAAAGACTGAGTTGATCAATAAATATTAATTTATTATAAAACTCAGCAAAAATATCCTGAATCCTTGAATATGAAAGTAATGATTCGTGAGAAAAGCAAGGAGAGTTTATAGTACCTAGCTCAGGTAAATGGGGTAACCTTGCCATCACTGAGCTGCTACCATCTTTCTTTCTGGCAGCAAGGAAGTGTCAGGTGAGATTGCTGCTCCTGCTGCCAAGATGGAGATAACACGCGAATTTGTCGCTCTGGCAGATTTGAAACAGCGACAGTGATAAGCCCGGGAAGGTATCGCACGGAATGGGAATGGATCGGGAGTGAGAGCCAAAGTTGCCATTGTGATATGATGGCAAGAGTCTCGGGATGCCAATCACAATATCGCAACAAGGCCGCTGGGACAGCATTGCGCCTGCCGGCAATCGTTTGTGGAAAACTCAAGGCGATAAGTCAGCTCGAAGTCGGAGGAGTTGCTCCTTCCCCTGCCAATGGCCTGTTAGCGCTCCTCTGTCTGTGCTTTGCATACTAAGAGCCAACACGTTCTGGCCAAATGAGAAATGGAACGTCAACTGTGTGGGCTTATTGATTTAAGCGCTTTTAATTGCAGACAACAGGCGGGCGGGGTAAGTAAAAAGCTGCCATCTCGGCAGCCACTCCCCGAAACTAAGCAGACAGTGAGAGGTCCTGGCTACGTGATCGTGCCGTTTAATATGCAGGCGCATAAATTAGAATATTTAAATTGAGTTCCTTGACACCGTGCGGCCGGGCGGGCGAAATTATAGAAGCTTATGTTTTCAATTAAGCAGTTTTTGCACATCAGGTGCGTTTTATGCCACTCAGACGGTCAAACGGCTGGGTGATAGCGGAAGGCGGCGAAGGACCTAATGACAAGGACAACCGAGTGCGCCATCGTTAAGCTTTTTAATGTACAATTCCTGGCAGGACGAGGACGCGGGCAAGGACGACGGGACCAGCTGCTGTCAGCGGAGACAATGCGAGGCAATGAGAAAAGTTGCCAAGCCCCAGAGAAGCGAGCTGAAAGAGATATATTAAAACCGGCAATCGTCAGGCGCCGAAATTGAAATGAGAAATCGAGTCCGTTTTCCAAGATGGCGCTTGACATTTTCCCCTAGGCCAAGGCCAAGCTGTCAAAGAGGCAAGCAATTTGGCAATCGCGTATCATTCGAGATTTAGTTTCAAATCATATTAAATTTCTCAATTTATTTGTTGTTCCCGAGACTGTAATCAATTTAGAAATTATGGGACGGACTACAGAGCATTTTTCCCAGTGCAGTGCCTCCACCAAGCAGCAGGTGCTGTCGAAGATGCCCGGCAATGTGGCCATAAATGTTTGCAACTCGTTGGAGCTGCCAGGGAGGGGGCGGTGGCCCATCGTGGGCGTGGGTGTGGCTGTCACCCCGGCATCATCAAGTGCAAACAATGAGCGCTTCAAGTGGCCGCCGGAGAGGGCAACTCGGGGGCAGAACGGAGCAGGACGAGCAGTCGAGAGGCTTGTTTAATGAAAGGACACAGAGTAGCAGGCGAAAGCAAAACATATGAGCAAAGGACTGTTTAATGAATAGCCCCGGGTTAATATTTGCCTTGCCTTCTTTCTAGCTTCGCTTTTTGTTGTCATCTGCCATTTCTGCCCTGTTTGGTGCTGGGCAGAAGGGACAATATTGAAGTTTCTCGTTAGGAACTGGGAAAAAAACTGCCACCCAGAATGGGAACAAAAAAGGAGAATGCCTGTGCCGAAGGTTGACAAACAAAGAAGCTTTTGTTTTCAGCAGAGATGCCGCAGGTGTAAACTTCAAAAGGAGCTCGAGGAGTGGGGGCAGCGGATTTCAGGGGATGGTAATGAGACAAACGGATCGGGGAGGGCCATCTTAATACGATTTATGTCCATAACGATAGACACATAATGCATAAATCACTTATCCGGAGATCTCCTCGACCCCGGGCAGTCATTTAGTCCAGCCGATGGCTTATCAAATGCCAGCCAAAGTCCATGGCGATGCCATGTCGTTGTCCCCGTCCCAGGGAGGGGGACCAAGATGTCACCGAGATGAAGTGAAAAGAAAAACAAATATCTGCCGAGGAATAGCAAGTTAATAGCAAAATGCTGTCAAAACACATCCGAGACAGACTCTCATTGGCAGCATCATTCATCTCTGCATACGGATTGTAAATACGGACGATATGCCAGAAAGCAGGGGAGAGTACCAGCACAGGGGTTCGGGGCAGTCGGACGGATAGATGGATATCCAGGACACGCAGGACAGAAAGGAGACACTTGTTTTTGCCTTATCTAACTGGCAGCTTGTTGATTTGCATCTGTTTTTGTTTCGCTTACAAAATAACGAAGAGCCATAACTGAGAGGAGCTGGAATCCTGCATGCTCATTTCCATACGGTCCACAAAAGAAACAAAAAAACACAGGACCCAGAAGCAACAGGACTCTAACTCTCCCGTCAAATGGAAATTGAATGGATTTTGATTTCAAATTTTTGCTTTTGGCATATTTTTATACCCTTGCAGGGTATTATAGTAACAGTCAGAAGCATGCAAAAAGTGAAGGAGTCATTTCCGACCCTATAAATCATATATATTCTTGATCAGAATCAAAAGCCGAATCGATTGAGACTTGTCTGGTAGAAATTTAAAATTTTCGAAATTTTTCCAAAATTTGAAAAAAAGGAAAGGGGTTACATCATTAAAATTGTCAAAATTTGACAAAAATTTTAATTTTTTAAATTTTAAATCTTTTTATGCAGATTTGTTTGCCGCATAAAAAATAGCACAGAAAAGCTTTCCGAGTTGAAATTAATGCATTTTTGGCTTAATTATGACATTTCAAAAAGCTTGATTTACCCAAAAAATTAACAAATGAGCATTAAATGTTTAATATTTTAAAATATTTAATGTGCTCGTACCATAATAAAATCAAACAGAAACGCTTTCCAAATTGAGATTAGTGCAGCTTTGCCTTAGTTACGAACTGCAAAGGTATACACATTTCGGCTTCTCGAAGTTAGCTTCCTTTCTTGTAAAATTTTATTTACTTGATACATTCTTTAACGGAAGTGGCATACTTTAAAATATTTTTAATTTCGGCAATCGTGGATGTATTCACAGAAAGCTTTCACTAAACTGATCAATTTAAAAATAGACAACAATTATCTTAATTGAATACGAATATTAGGTTCATATTTGTGTATTTAAAACAATAACATTACCAAATTGACAATCAAATCGCAATTAATTCCTTACTTAGCAATTGCTTTGCGACCAAGGAAATTGAGATATTTAATAACAAACAGTTGAGATATTTAATAAAATGACTAAACAATAGTTTCCATTGTTAGGAATGGAATATCGTATCCACAGTCGCTTTTCTCCGGTCATTTAAAATCCTTGCAAGCTATTAACGCAACTGCAAGGCGACTCAAACGTCCCCGAGGGACCTAAGCAATTGCAGGGGAGTCCTTCGCAGGGGAGTCCTTGCCAGGGTCTTGGTCTTATCCGAGATCGGGCGGCTGCTTTGCATAATCGTCGGCTGTGACATGGCCCTTTAATGTACGACACACGCAGCGGCATTCTGGCCACACCCTTAAATGGCTGGCAGCCTTGTACGCCTCGTACAGTTTTATTAATCGACGCGTGTCACTTATTAGCCGCAGGATTTTTCATATGCCGTACACGCACATGGACGGCAAGAGGGGTGGGTGCTGGGTGGCAAGGCCAGCAGGTGGGTGGCCGGGCGGGTGGGCGGTTGGGCGTGACTCAACCCTTTGGCAGCAAACAAGAGCAGCGTTTTGCGCTTTGATAAATGAGGCACACACATTAACCCGGCCGCAGTTGGCAAAAAGAGCAGCAGCAACAATCACATAGAGGAATCAACGAAAGCGTCTACGACAACAATATATTATAATTTCTCCTTTCTCCAAATTAGATGTGCATGTTTACTACTCATATTTTATCAGATAAGCCCGCACTAAAATTACAAGCTTACTGGCACGGTTTAGCCTTCCAGAAATGAAAAATTTCGCAATGAAAATACTCGTACATAAGCATTTATATATAGTGAAGAGTAAAACATATAACAATCTTGTTCGCTCTACTTATCTTGTTAGCAGAACAGCGTTTACTTGTCGACAACATACAGCATTTAATTAATTGAATATTTTTACGAAAAACAAACCTTTTCTGATTCATTCTCGTATTTTATTTATTTGCAGGTGAGTTCTGGTGTGATGAAAAACAATGGGTAAATATAAATTACACAAAAAGAGCAAAGCAAACAATGCCAGTTGCTGTTATTTATTAATGGGGCGTTTATTGTTTAACCCTGTTCTGTGCGCTGTCCTGTTCGGTGAGCAAAATACTGCATTGAAAAACATATAATAAAATGAAATGCTATGCACTGGCACATCTGGGGACACGCCCTCACGCGCCGGAGCCATTGATTAAAAATGCAATAAATTCAAACAGAGAGATACACTGGCATGTCTGGCTGAGATCAGTGCTTGTGACAGGCAATGCATGAAAAATGCAACGCCCCCGAGCAGGAAAACTGCAGGGGACTTCAATGCAAATGGTTTTCCAACCATTTCCAAGCAAATCGCTGAGAAATATCTCGGCCAACTAATCGCAAATGCAACCCCAGCATGAGCACACAGATTCCAATCCAAATCCACTCAATGCGGCGGCACAAACTCGGTCCGAGATTGGCATTTCTAATTCAATTATAATTGCCAGCTCGTCGCCCCTCCCCGATACACCCGGCCAAGCCGCAATATTAAAGTCTTAAAAATACATTAAAGCCGCTGCCTGCCCGCCTGCTGGCTAAAGCGAAAATCAATAAAATTTATTACATGTCACTTTTGCAGGAAGGCATCCTGCGCTCATCCTTTCAGCTCTAGTACGAGCTCTTCACTGAGGGAAATTATTAAGCCACAATTCAATATTTTTCTTTAGGTGATAGCTGTTATTTTTTAGAGCGGATTAATTACTATTTGAAGCACATACAATTCTTATTTAATATAATTATTGCCTTATTACAATGACTTAAGTCCACTTAGCTACTCAAGTTCTGACATACTTATTAAAAGAGTTCTTATATCTCTATTTATATTTCTCATAGAAACTTGATGTATAAATTGAAATGCTTATGTTTGAGATTATTCTTGAAGTTGTTTTTTGCTTTGTCAGAGGAGTTTTCCCCCAGTGCATGCTACCAAGTTTGTCTATCTGAGCGCGCCACTGCGGTGGCTTGTGTCTGTGGAGTGCTCACATTTGGCACAGTTTTCAATTTCATTTTCCATGCTGAATTAAAAGCAAACTACACTCGAATGCATGCCGCATGTGGGACAGGAGTGCAGTGCAAGGAGCGCCAGTGCTCCTTCCTGCCTGCCTCCGCCAGCGAGTATCGAGTCAGCTAAGCAGCATTCCGTCTGCTGCCGCAGGATTATTCCTTGCTGGCTCTTTACTTTTGGTATTTTTTGTACTTCTTGCCGCTTCTGTTCGCCCCATTTACTGCACCGACTTGCTGACTAACTGCGCCGGCAACGACAATCTCTGGCTCTCCTCGGAGGGCTGAACGGCTGACTCGATGGCTGGCTGGCTGGCTGGCTGGCTGACTTCCTTTTGGCCGCCTCCACTCGTGTGCACAGCTTGTTTCCGTTTCCGGCGCAGACAACATTTGCTTGGCCCTCACTTGGCCGCCAATAACTTTCGACTTGGCAAACTCGCAGCTGTTCGACCCAGTTGCACTGACTTTGATGCGGAATTCCCATTCCCATTCCCATTCCCATTCGATTGCACCCGCTCCTTTTGTGGTTCTAAATTAAAGTAATTAGACGAAGACAACCCTCTTCCCACTGTCACTTAGGGCGCTCAGACGCTGCCAATATATAGGCATATCTCAGAATCCAATGGGGTCCATACATAATTGATTTGCAAATATGCAGGCAGTGCCAGGAAAAAAATAACGAACTGATCTGGGGAGCACAGCAAAAGGCAAAGGGACAGATATTCATGCATACATAAGCAGGGACTTGACTTGCCTTCGTCTGGGTCCTGTCCACTGGACTTGGACATGGCCATTAAATTTGGCTTAAATATGAAATAACTTTGAGCCAGAGACACAGACTGCTTGGCTGGATGTCAGACTGGAAGGCTGCCTGCCTGGCTGGCGAGTGTTTATCTTTAAAATTGTAGCAACCTAAGCGCTCTGCGGGGGTGACAGATTGTCTGGAGCCGGTCCGGTCCGGTCCTGCTGCAATTTCTGCTTGATTTATGCCCAGAAAATGAAACCACAAGCAACAGGGCCAAAGCCCTGGCTCGGCATCTGAAAAACTGTTGCCCAATTTGTCTGGCTGCGTGCGGATGCATTTCCATTTGGCTTTGATGCCCAACTCCAGTGGCAGCCGCCCCCTTGCTGGTATTTAAACAATCTGAATGATGCTCTCGGTCCTGGCTGCAAATTGAAATTTACTGCCCCTTTTGCTTGACATTGCTAAATGTTTGCTCTGTCCCGGAGCCCTATCGCAGCCGCTGTCATCCGAATGGGGGAAGTCACCTATGGGAGGAGTCGGAGTCGGAGTCGGAGTCAGAGTTGGCCCCCAGAGACGGACCCACAACCGACCTCATTAACATTTTGCTAACAAACGCACCACAAATTATCCCGTTTAATTTATTTTCAAACTCTCCGCTCCGTTCGTCCTGCAACTCATGAAAGAATTCAGGAAAACCGTCAACCACTAGGAAAACAAGGGACGGGAAACAGCAATCACAGTCACAGTCACACGAGAGGGGAAAGCGCTGTTAAATAAATGAGCAGAAATAAGCGCAATGCGAAGTAACAGACAAACATTAGTTAGCTGAAAATTGGCCAACGGCAAACACACGCACACACACTAGTCGCACACACACGGTTGAGATGGCGGGATTTGGTTTTTCTAAACCGCATTCCTGTTGTGATTAAATACACGTAATTATCCGGACTGCGGTAATCGGGCTAATAGTGGAAATTTGGAGCAAGCCAAAGCTCTTTAAATGGATGCTGTCGGCTTATCAAGTCGCATCCGATTATATCCCTTAAATTATGCCAAGTTTCGGTATCGTGCTTTTGGTGTATATATTTATTATATGACCGGCGAAAGATATCAAAAGATATCCGAATGTTTATAGGCCGCTATGAGCCTAATTCGCTGGAAAGGGCTCAGTGGCGACTGAAACGGCGACGGCGAAGGCCTTTGTTTGCTCTTCATATTAACAATATTGCTCGGCTGACCCTCATAATAAAATAATAGGATTTGCGAGGCGGCCAAACATTTGCATTTTGGCCTCAAAGAACACACACATACGCAAACAGTTAGCACAAATATGAGGCGGGCCGAAAGACAAAGGTCGTTCGCCAGCATGGCTGCCTTCTCAGCCGTGACTGAGTTTATGCGGAGGCCATTTGCCGAAATAAATTTCATGAGATGCGGTCAAACGGCTGACAGAAATGGCAATTCATAAATGCAATTTACAGGGAGGAAATAATAGAAGAATATGGTGTATCTTTAAATAACTTAAAGCCAACGAAAAAGTCTATTTCGTTATACATTTTTCACGAGAATAAATGTATAAAATGAAGGGTATTGGAAACTTTCACTCCGTGAGATTTAAACTCTTGATAGGTTACATACTTCATAAAATGATGGTAATCATTTTAACGATTTAAGAATACCTTAAATCCATAGCATAAACCCAGTGTGTGGGTTTATTTCTGTGTGTTTCATGGTTTTGGCCCAAGTTTTTGACCTTCGGGATATTTGCTGTAAAACTTTGTGCTGCCAGCTGACTGGAAATAAAACTGTAGACAGAATTTCGCTCCGCTCGAGGGTAACTTCGATTTGATCCCTCTGGTTATAGGCACTCTCACCTTGGAGGACTCAGTCGGTAGCAGAGCCGCCTAGCTAAGCTTCCTGCCGGTAGTCTGAGGCGGTAATTAAAAGCAATTTGTAAGTTAAGCCGGCGTACAATAAGACGCCGCACACTCACGTTTTGAATTTCCCAGGCAAACCAATGGCCTGAGGGGGCAGGGCTTAAGCGCATAATAATCAGTGAAGCCCTGCGGCTGTTTAGACTGCGAGGAGGATCCTTGGACCGGTCATAACGCGGCATTAAATTTATCAGTTCGTTTAACAGTCAGAAGCGGCAGCTTAAATGCTCAACTTTCGATGGCGACGGCGGCGGCGGAAGCGAGCGAAGTCAATTTTTATTGGGCGCTGCTTGTAAAAGGAGCAAATCTGATACACGAAATTGCAGATATCTACAGGAAATAAAACAAAACGATCGTAGGAGCAAAATCAAATTGAAATTTCTCCCCCCGCTGCAGACAACGAGCAGGAAGCAAAGGAAAAGGCGATGGCTGGGAAAATCAAGCCAAAGAGAAATCGAGCGAGCCATAAAACGTCAGCCAGCAGCAGGCAGGAGCGGAGCGGAGCCAACATCCAACTACCAAAAGCCCGGACAGGAACTGGACATGCGGCGCGGAAATGTCTTGTGCAAAAAGTACGAGTACAAATACTCCGCGACAGCCGAAAAAAAGGCAACGAGAAATGTGAAAAGTTCAAAGACGGTGGCCAGAGAAAAAATGAAAATTGAATGGCCACGCTCGGTTGGTTTTTTCATCCTGTGGACTGGGGCTACCTCCTGCTCCTCCTTATGCTGCGCAGTCCCTGCTCCTGCTCCCGTTCCCTTTGTGCCGGCGTCGTCCTTTGCTAGGACCCGGACCTGGAAGATGGCCATTATACTTTATGCAAATCTTGCGGCAGCTTTAACAAACCTCCGACCCAGTCTCCTGTGGAGCCGCACAGGAACAGGAACGGGAACAGGACGAAGGGAGCTGCGGCAGCAGACGGGCTTTGGTCGCTTGGCTGGCCAAAAGCCGCAGCAGCAACAACTACACGCATTTTAATTTAATTAATTTAAATTCTTAATGTGATACCAAGGACCAACACCGCCACCGCCACCACCACCACCACCGCCTCCGCTCGTCCATTGGCGCCTCTAACTCTGGGGACTGTTCTGGTGCGACTGCAGAGCAACTATGTTGTATATTTAATGCTGTTTTTTTTTGCTGCCACTGCAATTGCTTAATGTTTCGTAAACAATTTTGAGGCGTTGCAAATTAATGGCCACCACTACACCCGAAGCCGGTCCGTCATAGGCTTCCGCGCAATTGAAATCGGAGTGGTGCTTGCGAATGGCCTTAAAATTCAAATTAGCCTGCTGCACGAGTGCCATAAGCCATCGTCATTACTCATACGCCGTGTGAGCGTGGGTTTCTGCGGAAAATGCCTTCCGCTCTCCTTGCTTCGGCACATAAAACTTCTCCCAGTGTGCTCGTGTGTCTGTGTCTAAAATATTAGTGAAAATTCCTGTCAATATATAACCGCAAACATTTCTGTCTATTGAGAAGTTTGATTTACGGCGCAGGATATGGATGGGGATGGGGATATTGATGTCGATGTGGATGCGGATATGGTTGTGGATGTGTCCTTGTGGCAGACATATAGGTTATTTTCCACCTCGCACTTCCCTCGCTTATTAGGCGAACATGTGCGTGCGGTTATGTGAGTGTTTCTAGGGCAATTGCCAGCATTTTCAAAACCCATAGCCTCCAAGTCAGGTCCACACGTTTTCCGCTTTAATATTTTTTATTTTTCCCGGCTCCTTTATCTGCCTTATACGCTTAGCACCCGTACATATATCGCTGTATGCTGGCAGGGGTGCAAAGGGACTCGTCCGTTTTTTGCTGCTTGGCTTTTCCCGTTCTGACTTTTCCCACTTTGCTGGCTCAGCGAACTAAGGGTTTCGTACCGTTCCTCGGACGGCGCGCGCTTTGTTTTTTATTATTTAATTTAAAGGGTTTTGCCAGTGTGCATGAAATATAAATTGCCAAATAAATAACAGAAATCCATAATAAGTTTATGGTCTGGGCCCCCTTAAGGAGCTGCGTGGATGCCCAGCCATGGCAAGGCAATAAAACAATTTACGAGTCTGGCGCAACCCCTTTCGCAGGCCAGTCCTGTGCTCACACGCTTATTACGCATACGCCAAGTGCAGCGTCTACAAGCTTAAATCAAACGTGGCTCAAACTCGAACTCGAACTGCAACTGGAAATGCAAATGCAAATTGAGAAAACTGTCAGCACCAGCAGCGGCGGAGCGGGATGCGGGATCCTGGATCCGAGATCCGGTAAGGACTCAATGCCGGGTGCAAAGTGCAGTGCATGCTAAGTGCAAACGTAAACGAAAATAGCTCGAAAAAATAGCATTTCGCTTGCGGATTTATTTGGCATTTCAAAATTTAATGCGCCAGGCGGCGGTGCGATCGGAGCGGAGTGAGCGCTGCTCAAATAATGTTATGCAAATGATATGTGCATAAAAGTCAAGCTCGATTCTGACAGCGGCCACGCCCCCCCATGCAAATGGGGGCGGGATGAGATGTGTGGCAGCTTGGCAGCTTTGGCAGCACATGTGAAACCAGTTAGAAAGATGAATAGATTGACTATCGACAAGCGCGAAAGCTTGACGAGTTCACGCCCACTGTTGCAGCAGGACAGGCGGGAAAATCGGGAGGCGGAAGTGAGCGGAGAGAAAAAAAATGGAAAAAGGTGGCAGGAGCTGACAGCATTTGCATATTTCGGGTGTCAAATGGCAGGACTCCGCTGCTCCTCTCTGCTCTGCTCTGCTCTCCACCTGGCTGATGGAAACCGATGGGCTCCGATGGTGGGTTTGAGTTTGAGTTTCGGGTAAATGGCATTCGCTGCTTGAATGACATTTCACTCGTACGCTTTTTGTCATTTTTTCTGCGAAATTGCTGGGAAATTGCTGTGCCGACGTAGCAGCTCCGTCGCACGTTTTCCACGCCTCTGCCGTTGACGTGCACCTTTCCCTTTCCATGCTCCCTTCTTTTGGTGGGAAAGAGGATTTTGATAAATGCACTTACGACTCCCAAGTCAGCCAAGTCACTGGGGCTTACCAGATGCCATTCAGGTGGGCTTTCCTAGTGAAGCCAGTGGCTGCATCCAGCATCCCCTAACGGGCTGGGACTGGCCCGGGCCTGGGCCTGGGCCTGAGGTGGGAAAGGGCTGGGAAATTGCAGGCAATAAAAATGAATTGGCCGCAGCTAGTTGAGCTTTAAAAAAAAAAAATAAGAAAGAAAGAACACACACACAAATACTGCACCATGGCCGCGGGCTAAAAGTCGACACCGTAAATAATTTGCATGCATTAAATATGCAACAAGGGAGAATAACAGAAAATGCAATATGCTGAGAGTGTGTGGTAGGTGGGGGGGATGTGGGTGGCTGGGAAATCCCTGGCAGGTGTGGCAACATGTCCCGCGGCTCTCCGCTCCATATGCATGGAAATCTCAGCCAAGGAGCTGCCGAACGGCGAAAAGCGCCTCGAAAACAGAAACACAAAGGTGTAATGAACATTTTCTTTCTCTCGCTCTCTCCCTATCTCTCTCTCTCTCTCTCTCTGCCGGTTAACTAAAATATTTGTACCTCACCTTCGCTTTTCGGTTAGTTTTTCTTGGTTTTCCTCCTTACGTCGCCGGTATGCATATTTTAAAATGCATTGAAATGCAGATAGCGCGCCAGGTGAGCTGGGGCAGGGGTGCTCCGTTGCAGGTGGGCGGGTAGCAAGCACTAAACAAATGGCAAAACAAGCAAAGATGCTGATCATATACAAACACACCATGCACACACATGCACTTACGACACGTGGCAAAAGTTTTAATGAAACAAAGTGTGGCTGCCGTGTTGCAGGTAGTGCCGCTGCTGATGTTGCTCTAGCAACTATTGCCCTTGCCAGGGTCGGAACCAGGCAATTTCCTGCAGAGGAGCTTTATTTATTTTACAAAACAAATACTCCTTGAAATTTTTACCAGTCCCCAGTATTTCTAAATATAATTCATGGCATTTCACTCGAATTATTTCTATATTGCGTTGTATTTTGATTGCCATTAAGTGGCAATAATAAAATCCCTTGTCAGACTATATAAGCTTCCAGTTCGGGAATCTTATACTGCATACTCTTGGTGGTTAAAGGTTAAAGCTATTTTTGTGACAGTCCCAATATTGCCACAAAGTGGGAAGAAACCCCACCTGATACCGCCCCTGGCCGTTGTCGTTGCCGTTGCCATTGACGGTGCTATTGCTGCTACTCTTCCCGTAACCCGAGAATTCCTGCCAGCAGCATCAGAAGTGGCAGTGGCAGTGGCAGCACCGTGGGAAAAATGTTCTGGCGTGTAAACTGAACCGCAGAGCCGAAAGCGGAGCAAAGATAGAAGCGACGACCACGCACCGGAAATGAGAAAACGCTGCTGCATGTGCGGGCTTCCCTGTCCGCCGAAAATAATGCAACAAATTTAGTGCGCTGCCGGGGAAATGGCTGAAATGGAAATGGAGAGCTTGCATACATACATATATCAGTCGCCGGTGACAGCGGCGTTTCCAGCAGCTTCTCATTGCCGACCGCAATGTCGCTGGCGCAAAACAATCGCAATGCGAATTGCAGCGGCCGCAGAACTCAAATGAGCAGCAGAGAGATGTGCTGCAGCTCCAGCTGATTTTGGCAAAACAATCCGGCGCCGTGCCTCGCATCGAATCGACAAAGCCGTGTGGCAAGCTATTCAGATTGCTGCTGGCTCGCGGTCACAGAAACTGAGCTGATCCGAGGCCTTTGGCCAAAGTATGCCAATGCTCTCGCATCGCTTACAAAGCAGTCGCAAATGCCGCAGTCACCGCTGCTCGCGAGGCTCAACCTCCACTACCTTGTCAGGTGGCAGGCGGCAACTGCATTCCGAGCAGCCGGAAAGCCGAGATATGTGGCTTATACAGGAAGAGTAAATTGATCATGTTTTTGTTTTAACTTTACAGGTAAAAAGTCTAGTTGAAAAATTAGGTACGGCAGGGATAAGGCATCTTTCTACCTGGAAGAAATTTATGAAACTCACTGCAAATGCAACTAGTTTGAAAGAAAATCTATTAGCAACAAAAACCCTATTTAGTTTCAGGAACTATTGAATACCTGTGTATATTATAAACTAGTTAAAAATATCCTGTTTTTTTGTGGGGCACTTGATGATAGCCTAAATATGTATGCAACCATGTTGATGGGAATGGTAACCATTATTTATTCCCTCCTCTCTCAGCCCATTGTTGTTTGCTGCTAAAAACCCTTGCCGCGTTAAGAGTGGGTTTGTGCAGGAGATAAATTATTTAAGCAACAAACTGCGCTTTTCGCAACGCTTTTACAGCGACATGCTCGGTATATCTGCGGAGAGAAAATCAATCAGAGCAGGAAACACTGGAAATAGTTATCCCAGAACAATGGGTATCGCCTAGGCGAGTTATTAGCTGACTAAACTGTCGTTCTACCAAATCGAGTTTATTGTGCGGTGAGCAGACTCACTCACATTCACCGAACGGCGACAGCAGCTGCAGTGTTGTATGCATTTTTGATGTAAGTGCTCTGCGTGCGAGTGCGCACTGTACGGCGGACTTATACTCATGTGACACACTTTCGCGGCACCGAGGACAAAACAAAACCGAATGGCGCTCATTTTTCAACGCGGACAGGGAGAAAGTGTTCGGTGCGGAAGTGGCGAAAGTTGTGCGTTCCATGCTGAGCACGCTACTATGCAGCTACGTGGCAAATGTGCGGTGTAAATTGTGTATAAAGGACTCTTAAAGTCGAGCAGGACTTTAAACAGTCACACAGTCAGATATACATACTTGTATTGATCTTTTTCAGAAAAGTTCACAATCTCAAAGGGTTCTAATTAATTTATTCAAAGCCCACTTGAATAAGAAGTATTCCTCTCCATTAATGTTGGGTATTTGAGCTGTAAGTGCATTTCTCGCTGTGCATTATCGAGAGACAACAAGTTGAGTTTGCCGTTCTATAGTGGCTCTGCCTCCTTCCCCAGTTTTAATGCAATTTTGTGCATAGTTGGAAACCACTTTAAAATAGTTTAATGCGCCCATGAATACCGCCCATCCCTGGTGCCCCATTCTATCCATCCATGTCCTCGGAAGAGGCTTACGCACACCCAAAAACCCACACAAATCACCTTCCTCCTCGTCGGCTTACTCGGTGCGAAGTGGTTTGCATGTTTAATGCATTTCATGCATGCAATTTAAGGCCAACTGCATTTTTGGTCATTTGAAAAATATGTGCAGGAGCCTCGACATGTGCCACTTGGGTCCTTTTGGCCCGAATGACCTGACCGGCAGCAAAGGAGGCGGCACGTCTACGATTACGACTACGACTGCGACTTGCCTGTCCTGGCCGAGAGTTTTGCATGAAATTCATATGCAAACTCTAATTTCGGAAGGCGCCTCAAAGGGACCCAAGTGCATATCGCGCTGCCTGCAAGGCTCAGACATATTTATGCATGCCGAGATATTAACGCAGAGGCCAGCTCGTATTTCGACAGGCAGTCGAGCAACACGAGAGTGTCCCGGGCATAAAGGAGATTTAAGGCTCTCCTCCTGGCTAACTCCTTTTGTACCCGGCACTTGCAAAGTGTCAGGGTATATTGTCCTCGCCTAAACTACTCAGAGTGGGTGACATATTGGAAAAAGGGTACTTATTAGGCACTGCAAATACCAAAAAAGCGAGATCTTTTTAAGGAACTTTCTTAGCTGAATAATCCTGATGAGAAATCGATTTCTATAATTAATTATATCCTTGCATGGTATTATAATTGCAGTCAGAAGCTTGCAAAACAGGGAAGGAGTCGTTTCCGACCCTATAAATCATATATATTATTGATCAGAATCAACAGCCGAATCGATCGAGACATGTCCGGTAGAAATTTGAAATTTTCGGAATTTTTCCAAAATTTCAAAAAATGATAAGGGGTTACATCATTAAAATTGTCAAAAATTGGGAAATTTTTGAATTTTCTTAAATTTTAAATTGAGTATGCAGATTTAATAACCTAACAAAAACTTGAATAGGAAAGCTTTCCGAATTGAAATTATTACGTTTTTGGCTTAGTTATGCGTTTTTTAAATTTTACTTTATCGAGAAAACTGTCATATAAAAATATTGACTTAAAGAATGCGAATGTTTTCTAATTTCTGATTCGAACAGACAATTCAGTTGTTAACTGCGTTGGGATATATATTGCAGCTTACCGATGTTTGTTATTTTCCTTGTTAAACCTACTTTTTAATTGGAAGTTCTTATCTTTATAAATTTGTAACATTTTCTGCCGTAAGACACACGCGGCGTATACTTAATTTAACGATTTTAGCCATGTATGCCGGCTAGCTGACCAGCTGTATGGAATAGCCTGACGAGGTTGCTTTAACTGCTTTGAATTTGAAACTGAAATAAATACTTAGACCTGTGGAAACACTGAATCTTTTCAAAGTGACAGTATTTGCAAGGAAAATTGTAGTAAGATTTTTGTGTTTTAATTTTAGTCACAAGCTTGTAACACAGTGATGGAGTCGTTTCCGACCCTATAAATCATATATATTCTTGATCAGAATCAACAGCCCAGTCGATCAAGGCATGTCCGGTCGAAATTTGAAAATTTCGAAATTTTTTCAAAATTTGAAAAAAAGGAAAGGGGTTACATCATTAAAATTGTCAAAATTTGACAAAAATTTTAATTTTTTAAATTTTAAATCTGAGTATGCAGATTTGTTAGCTCTGTAAAAACTAGCACAGAAAAGCTTTCCGAATTGAAATTAATGCATTTTTGCCTTAGTTATGATATTTGAAAAACTTCAATTTACCCTAAATTTACCATATAAAAATAACGATTTAAAATATCCGAAAACATATTTGTATTTATATTTTAGCTATACAAAGGCCATGAACTCATTCGACTTTCAAACAAAATCATACTTAATAATGATCTTGTTGTTAACTCTGTTATAACTAATATGGTCAGTGTCTGTGTAGAAGGCTGGAATACTAATTGAAAACCGCCTGAAGGTACCACATTTATCCACAGTTGTGGCCCAGTAAAAAGTTACTCTCTTTTATTGCCTATGACTGTAAGTTGGGGCTGGCCTGCGTCTTAAAGTTCATTTGGCTGCAAAATTTTTGCAATTTCACACAAGCGTGCGCTTTTGTCTCGAGACAATATAAAATCTGAGGGTCGACAAATTCGCCCGGGCCATGTCCAGGTCCAGCCTTAAAGCCTGACCAATTCCCACCCGCTTCCTTTGTCTCCGCCTCGGCCTGCGACCTGCCCGCACCATGAAATGATGATCTGCGAAAATGTCCTTTTATGTCCGTTGGGCGCTAAGGACCTGTAAAAGTGTCTCTTAAGAAGGGGGGGGCGGCTAAAAGCAAAGACTCCCGCCAGGTGGCTCAATGGGGAGGAGTCTCCGTGCCCGTGTCCTTGTCCGTGTCCGTACCCATGTCCGTGTCCGTGTCCGGGAGTATCGTAAAAGATAAAACGAGCGGAGGAGCCCACAGAAAACGGAAAAGTGCAGTCGGCAGAGGGCTGAGGCAACTTTTGGCCTGTTTGCTGATGTTGCCGTTTTCGACTCCTTGGGGCGTCCTTTGGCCAGAGGAGGCGCCTGGCTCCTCGACTGCATTTCCTTGGCAGTTGTTGTAATCAAATTTGTTACGCTGCGTTGGCGTCCTGTTGCCGCCCCGCAGGACCTGCTCTTGAACAGCATTTAGCTCTGCCCGGGCATTTGTTACACCTCGCTGCGCTCATTTGTCGCCGATAGCCGGCCAGGCGGCGTGCCTGGATCAAACGGGCACGGACCTGTACCCTGGCCGCCATAGAAAGGGCCTCCGGCTGGCGGGTGACAGCAATTTTCACGCCGGTCATGTTGGTGCGGGCGAAACGATGCCCCCGAGGCCGACCAAGTGCGTTAACACACACTCTGACCGAGACGAGGTCCCTGTCTCTGACGGGGTCACACACACACACACATACCGAGCAGCAGCCGGAACGGGTGACTTCTATCCGGTCATGGCCATGTCCTGCGGCGGTTCGGGAGCGTGAGCAGTAGCGCATCGCTTTACGCGTTTATTGGCATCCTGGGAGTCCTGGGGTCTCGGCGCAAACGGGAAGGACGCGCTGCTACATTTTTATGCTAATTGAAAGCCATTCAGTTGGAAACAAATTACCATCGATGGGTGAGCTCTCTAAGCAGGAGTGCACACTGGAAACCGATTGGATACATGAACATTATAATATCTAAAATGTTGACTTCTCAGATAAACAACAATGCCATAAATAATCATTGCTCTATAAGTATATCAGTGACACTCCAATTACATCTTTAAATTATTAAACTTTTATATGGAATTTTACTCTAATACCGACCTAGTCGTAATTATAAAGCCTTCAATGGATTAGCCACATGCCAGAAACTGATATGTATTTGTTCCTGCTAACAAGCACAAACTAACCACTTTTCCACATTTCCCGCTTCGTTCCATTCACAGGTAGCAACAGCCGTTCGATGAGCAACGTTCAGCAGTCGCAGCAGGCCGCCCCCTCCTCGCTGACCGCCCCCCAGCCACGGTTCCTGTCCCGCGGACACACCTACCGCGCCGTCGTCGGGGACACCCTCGTCCTGCCCTGCCAGGTGGAAAATCTGGGTGAGTTCGATATGGCGGTATAATTAATCCGGGGTTATTGGTGCTTCGATGTGAAAATGTGATCATAAAAGTACACGCGCTGGACGGGGGCGAACAATAATAATAATATTTTCGACGAGAGGCGGCTCAAATTATGCAAAATATATGCAAATGTGTTTAGGCAAAATGTCACTTCACATAAATTTAATATTCGAGTGCGACAACAACGGCACTGGCGACAACATTTGGCCAGCCAACAGCTGTCAGCAGATTGTCGTTTGGGCCCTGGCCAGCACAAACCATACGCATCGACACATTTTTCCCTTCGCATTTATAAATCGGCTGGGCAAATATGCAACCTCACACATATTGGCAGCAAATAAATTTGGCTGATTAACGTCGGCAGCCGCTTGTCACGGCCAAATGGAGTTTAGTGCCGGCCTCGATTGCCGGCTCTGGGCTCTCGATTCGCCGCCAGTTTATAGATTTCGGCTTTCGATCCAGTCCGGCCTAACATATTCGGACGGCAATCAAATGGGAAACTAAATGCAATCCATGCGTGAATGCAGCTCGGCTGGACTGCAAATAAAATGACATTTGATTGCCCATGGATGCATGAGCGGCTGCCGTTTGAGATGAGATTCGGATTCGGATTCGCATTAAAATATGCAGCAGAACGCTTGAAATGCCATAACTGTCTTGCATCGACTTCAATTAGCTCTGTGTTGAAGTGTATACGAAAAATAATAAACAATGTCCGTGCATTTTGCATGTGCATATTTTAATTAATGAAATTTCCGCCCTCGCAGTCCACTGAAAGTAGTTGAACGCCAGGTTATGGGAAACTAAATATACCTTTGACGCCAGGGACATGGCAAGCACTTAGCAGCCTTGGTCAAATCCTGTTTGCCGGACAGCTAAGTTTATTATTTCGCAAAGTGCCGCCACAACTTTGACGCTTCCTTCAATGTCCTGGGCGTAGCAGGTCTGACGTGTCCTGCGGCAGCGACGAGAAGCGCCGCGGATAATGTGGACCGGCAGGGGAAAATCGAATTTTAATCAATTAAAGGCCAGCTGAATATTTACCCGGACTAAACAATTTCGACTAATATTGACCGAGCTGATGGCTTTCCAGAGCGCGTCGCGTCATTATCGCCGCGACCGCTTTAATTTTGACCCAGTTGAGCGGGGACGAAGGAGAAAAGTTTAAATTGCAACTGCTGTTGACAAGCCAATAAATAAAATGCAATTAACCGTTCGCAGCAAATGAAAATAAATTGCACATTGATGGCAACGACGACAGTCTGCACAGCATGCACGAAATCGCCTGGATTGACATCAGTCAAAGTTTCGCGCTCCCCGGGCAGGGGAAAGCCAATGCGGATCAAATGGATGATACACGATACAAAAATATTAATTTCTTTTATTTGTTAACAACACAATCGAACGTAATCAATCCCTAAAGGCATATACATTGTGGCAAAGTCAAAAATTGGAGTAATCCGGATTTGATTTGGGTTTTGTACTATTTCTTCACTCATTTCATTTAATTATTTTAAATTCCCATGGTTATGGTATGGTTTAGATGTGAACATAACTTCTTTTTTATCAGTGCATGTTCAAAAAGTGCCGTGTGTGTTTCCATTTGTATATGGTTCGTTTGGAATTCCTTTTTTTTTTCGAAAAATATTTTCATTTAATTCGATTCACTTGCCGACACATTAAAGTGCAATGATTTCCCATTAACGCCTGATGTTTCGACTTTTTCTGAGGCTGACTCAGCTGTTCAACACAGATTTTCAATCTGCGCCTTGAGGTCGGATTTAAAGTTCTCTTGAAATTTATAACTCCCTCTATGTTAGGTCACATAAGACTGCTGTGTGGCAATTAAAGTCAAAGTACTCTTAAAGTTTGTGCTAAATAATCAAACAGCAGTGGGAAGTGATTTACAAGGCTTCCGCCATTTGTTGCCGACAATCTCCCCGATGCACTTTCCACTCGCTGCGGTTCTGGCACCATCACTCCGGCACCCTGTCTGGGTGGCCGTGTACTTTTTTGCAGCACTGTCATCAATCCGGTTCAGCTTTTAACGACGGCTGACATGGTGAGGGTTTGATTGCAGCTTTCATGCACCGAGAGTCGCTGGCGAGGTCAAGCTGAAACAGCAGCGGGCGGGTGACCTGCCCAAGCCCTTAATCCAATAAAGGAAATTAAGTATCAAATGGTCTATGAAGCCGTTCATTGATTGCCGTTCGCCACATGCTACATGCTACATGCTACATGCTACAAGCTGCATGCTACAAGCGACACATATGTGCGAATCCAATACGTATACGTCATGTTGACGCCCGGTGAATGGCAGACAAAAACGGCGGTCAATATATATTGAGCGCAGTTATAAATTGGATTTCCATTGGCCCGTAGATTGTGCCGGCCACCGCAACCTATTGACTTACCAAATTGCTTTCACCTAAGGTCTATTGAAAGGGGTCAGAGGGGCGGGCCCGGGTGGCGACTCATTTGGCAATTGAAACCCATCTGCCGGGGCGGCTTATGTAAGATAGAGTCGACCCAAAAATTATGCGAGGGTTCCCTTAACTCCTGTACAAATTCATATGCCGAAATTGACGGGCAATAAAATGAAATTTTTATGGCATTCCACTCCCCTCAATATCAATATACAGCCATTAGACTCTAATAAAATGCAGGACCCGGGCTGGCAGGGACTAATATGAAATCAAAATAAAATCCTCCGCCACCTGCCCTTCCGTCCGCACAATCATTCCACAAAGTGCCGGGCACTTGGTCCGCAGGACCTGGCTCTCGACTCGACTTGACTCGATTCAATAATAATCGAGCGCAATAAAACGATGATTGCTCGAGTTTAAGCTTCCGGAATTGGGGTCTTTTTTCAGGGGTTGATTGGAGGCTTGTCTTTGCTACAATTTTAGGCGTATTACTTACATTTGAAGCAATGGGCAGCGTTTCCTTTGCATTCCGTTAATAACCGGAAGCAGGCCAAAAGCCGAACTGAACACTCTCATTATGGATACACGTATGCATTTTAAAAAGCGCCATTAAAAATGCATTATTTTAAGCCGTGATTATTTAATGGCAGCTTAAGGTCAGGAAAATGTCAGCTGGCGACTACACACAAGCACACCCAACTTCACACTGCGGGGCCAGTGATGCGGAGCAGCGGAGGTCAGGAAAATAAAAACATTTCATTAAAATTTTATATTTCGAATGCTGAAAATCATATTCCAAAAAGCGCTGCCCAGACCAGCCAGGCAGACCGAAGGACGAGTGGGTCGGATGCCACGCCCCCATCCTGCACCCCCTTACACTGGGTAAACGTTGTCGACGTCGTGTTTACACAACTCTGATTTCGGTTTTATAGCACGTATACGTAATATGTCCGTGCGGCGCTTTTCCACGTTTATTTTTTTAATATTTCCATAATAAATACAAGTTCATAAATTGTTCGAGGCCGGCGGAGCGGAGGAGGCCGGGATTCCGTGCGGCTCTGGCTCATTCAGAACTTAAGCACACAAAATAAATAAACATATTATACGCCACTTAATCTCATTTAGCAAATTCTCGTTTGCCTTTTTGCGGCGACGACAACAATAAAGGCGGCCAGAGCGAAGGCGATCCAGGGACAAAAACTAAAGCGGTATAAAATATGCAAAGAATAAAAAAGCAAAGAATTATGCCAGCAACATCTGCGAAATTATGTCATTTATATGAGCAAACATACTAAAAAATAGATGACAACAACAGCCCACATACACACCCAGCACCATCAGAACCTCCGGATAGACAAACAGAACCGAATCTGCAGAACGTTCGCAGCTGAACGAAGGAGGCGCCGGACCCGAGATGGCAGGATACAGATATGTGTATCCAGGCAGGACGAAAACTATTTCTGCTTGCCTGCAAGTTTCCCTGGCCCAGTGACAGCTGAAAGTATATGTCTACGCTGGTAGCAAAATGCTTCATGTTTATATTGCGGCATTTTACAATAAATTTCGCAGCCAACGAGAAGACACATTTCACTCTATATTTTTCATCTGCTTATAGGACCCCTCCCTATCCCTGCCCAGGCTCACACTCTCACGCGCTCACGCTCTGTATCTGTATCTCTATCTCTATCTGTATCTGTATCTTTCAGGCAATTTCGTCCTTCTGTGGCGACGGGGACCAAATGTGCTCACTGCCTCCAACATTATGGTTACACGGGATGAGCGCGTAAGACTGATAGATGGTTATAATTTAGAGATATCCGATTTGGAGCCCCAAGACGCCGGGGATTATGTTTGTCAAATCAGTGACAAAATAAATCGTGATCAAGTGCACACAGTTGAGATATTGGGTGAGTAAGCGTCGACATGTTGGCACAGCATTAGGGGCACGGATTTACATTTGACAAGTGCCTCTGTGCATCAATTAGCCACCGATTTAAACCGAATTCCACTCTTCCACAGTGCCACCTAGCGTCCGGGCCATACCCACATCCGGGCAGCTGCAGGCGAGGAAAGGAGGACCCATTACGCTGGAGTGCAAGGGATCCGGTAATCCGGTGCCATCCATTTACTGGACCAAGAAGGTTAGTTCCACTCCTGCTATCGCGCTATTCCGCGCTCGCTTTCCAATGCCGTTTAAGTGAATTTCATTTAGTTTAATTGAATTTAATTCTCGCAACTGTTTCGCATCGTTATGTAAATTTAAATTGCGTTCCCTCCCAACGGGCGGGCCGCCAACTCTCCGTGCTTACCAGTAAGCTGCGTGGGGTCAGTTGTTAAGCACTTTCCCCTTCAGATTTCACTTTCACTTCAGCTTCAGTTTCGCTCGGCCAGAGCTCGCTTTTAAGCTCGTTAGCTGGGCCACTTCTCAGAATTTCGAATCCTACGGGAAAAGTTTCGTCTCGGCTTTTTTCATGGCCTTTCAGGCTCTGCCAGGGCCAGCCCAAGTTGCTTATTAATTAAAAGTGATTCGCTTACATTAAAGTCACACACAGCGACCGACCGGCTAGATACGACTGCGTGTGTTCGTTTGTTTGTATTATAAATCAACAAAATATCCCATCACTCAAAGTTTTCAACACATTCCCCTCGACAAACAGGCGAGCAAACAAAAAGTGAAATGATAAATCGCAAGGCGGCAGCATCTACGATTGCGGCATGTGGCTGTAATGGGAGGCAATTATGAATTCAACAAACACATAATTTTACGCATGAGCCAACAAAGGGATAACATATTTCCCAGCTATTCAAAGTGGGCCAAAGTGGGCCCAAACTGCGAGCAGGAGCGGCAGCAGGCGGCGGGAATTCATGCCGACTTATATGACTTGCAAATGTGGATGCGATGCGATGCGATGCGAAGCGACTCGACAATTAGTTCTCGCTGCTAATTTCGAGAACTTCATCCACTTGCCAACTGGAGCAGCAGAGACACAGCGAGCGGTCCCTCAATACATCAGTTTCCCATTACGCTTTGTGTAGAGCACGACTATATATTCGGCAGGGGATCCAGGTTCTGACTCTGAATCTGGCATTGATTCGAGGCCAGAGAATTTACACTAAATCACTGTCAGCGACAGCAACTTCCAAAGGTGCCAGAGATTGCAGGTTGCCGTTCGGGAGCGAGGGAGCCGGGCTTTGCTGTGTGTAGTCAAGGCGTAATTAATGCGATTCATAGACCCACAAAAGTATGCTACCCAACAGATAGCTTTGCTCCGGGGGAGCAGGCATGCCAGCTGGCAACCGGAAGGTGACCCAGACACAGTCAGTGTCACTCGCACAGAGAGAACACAGGCACACACAGAGGGTTACACTCGAAGAAATCTACAACAGATTGGGTTTATTATCTTTTATGCAACAGATAATCAAAAGTTGCTCATTGCTCAAGCTTAAAAAGGATTAGTTAATATTTAACTCATTTCGGAAGGAACTTTTTAGGAATAACAAACTGCAAAGTTATACACAAATCGGGTTTCCTTTCCTTAAATTGAATTATAAGCTCCCATTTATACAGTTTGTAGACCCATTTTATTTGCAGTGTGACTGCCATCCGCAAACAAACTTGCAATAAAGCAAGTGTCGTAGCAGGGACTCCACGAATGTCTGTGCACCTTATATGTCCATGTCAGGGCTTCCACATTTTGGGTAAAAGTCTCGTTTGCATTACTGCACTTTGGCGCATTTGACATTTCCGTTCGATTTGTTTGCTCCTAGGCAGGTACGATGAGTGAGAACCGCCTCCATCCAGGAGATTCCTCCTGTTTCAGCGCCACTACTCTTGCACCTGCTCGCCATAAGACAGTACCAGGAGGGGTGTCGTGTCAGCCCATTCCATTTCAATCTGGCCCAGCGCTTCCGTCGTGTTTTGGGCTGTCTTTGGAGCTCACGTTGACACGTGTTCCCCCTGGGCGTTACTTGGCCCAGGCCAGAGCCAGAGCCAGGAAAAACCCACCCAGCCAAGCCGGTTGCCAAAGAAAAGACGCTCGCAGCCAGAAAGCTGACTTGCTACAACGCCCTTTCTGGCCCTTTGAGACTCGCTTCGATGTCTGTGTTTACATCCAGTTTTGCATGCTCCACATCCAATATTTGTGCAACTTGGCTTTTGGCCCATGTCCTTTGCCCCGTGCCCCGTGCTCCTTTGGCCCCTGGCCCGGACCCAGTGAAGGCGGAGCGAGTTTTTCGTCGGGAAGATGTCTTCATTTGGGTTTTGTTTCGTTTCATTTCGTCTCCGTACTTTTTCGCTTGCCAACAGCATTTGTCTTTTGACATTTGCTACTTGCACTCTCGCCGACATCATTTTTTCCCAGCCAGAAGCTGTCTCCGATTGATTCAATTTGTTGCCACTTTATTTACAAAGCGCCACAGACTACTCCAGCCCCGCGTATTCCCTTGTCCTTGCAGAGCGGCGCTAACAAGTCAACGGCAAGGATCGGCGACGGACCCATACTGACCCTGGAGAAGCTGGAGCGTCAGCAGGCGGGCGTCTATCAGTGTACCGCCGACAATGGCGTGGGCGATCCCGTCACAGTCGACATGCGGCTGGATGTGCTGTGTAAGTATATGCAAAAACTATTTAAGCAAAAGTATATTTACAAGAAGTAATGAATTTCCTCCGCGTTACCTTTGAATCCTTCATGTATCACTAAGAAAGGAATAGGGCATCTGTATATTTATTTTGAGGATAACTAAGGTTCCCCAAGCAACTGAAAAACTCGATGGAAAAAACCTTAGAAAATTTAAAAGACGGCGAAAAGTGTTTTAAGTCAAGCAACTCTCACAGGACTCGTAAATCAGTGCTCTGAAGCTGCTGACGGCAGCAGGAATCCAGAACCTGCTGTGCAGATGCCAGATACGCGATACTCGGTGCATGCAACAATGCGGTACCACCGATTCGATATAGACAAATGCCGGGGCAAAAAAAAAAAATAAATAAAACAATTTGGGGCGGGAATCGTTGAAATGCAAAGAGAAAAGAGCCGTAAGCCGAGACCAAGCGGAAGTCTTAGCAACTGTATATAAATTGATTTTTGACTGTAATCTGATTGCTTTCATGTGCTAAATTCCAACCTCTTTCTCGTTCTCGTCTCGTTCTCGTTCCCGTTTTCGCTTTCATTCTGGCTGGCCGTGTCTTTGTCTTGGCCAACTCTCCATCATGCAACTCACCATTGTGACGGATGCCCGGGTATCTGTATCCACGTCCTGGCGCGCTGCAGATCCCCCGGATATACAAGTGGAGAAGTCGTGGATACACTCGGGCGAAGGATTCGAGGCGAAACTCGTTTGCATTGTTTACGCTGATCCAGTCGCAACGGTTTGTTGGCTCTTTGAATGCACCGTTCCATTCGTCCCATTGTGCCCGGATAGTTTTTTGTTATTTTTGGTGGATTTTTAGATTATTACGATTACGGGCACGGGCGGAGAGGAGCTCCAGGAGCCATCCTGCCTGCCTGCTTGCCTGGTTTATGCAAGAGAACTTTGTTTTCAGGTCACTTTTTCCTGTTTTGTTTTTTTTTTCTCCCAGTTTTTAGTTATTCAGCTTTATTCCGCCCTGTTCTGTTCTGTTCTGTTCTGTTCTGTTGTAGTCCTTTCTGTTTCGTTTTGTCGTGTCCTGCGTCCTTGTTCGTTCATGTTTTGTAGTATTGCCTTTGCTGGCTTGCAATTTCTTTTTCCGATTTCTTGCCGAGGCAAATTAATGCCATTTTTATTTGGCCAACTTTCGTTCCGTTTCGGTTTGAAATGAGGCAGGAAGAAGTTGCTGCAAGTGGGTCAAATTTTGAGTTGAATTTATTAGTTGCAATCCCGGCTGCGCCCCTCCGACAAGCTCTTCATCATCATCATCATCGTCACCGACATTGACATGTTTCCAAGCTAATCCCGGGCACTTGCCCCGTTTGCCATCTTCACGCTGCAGGTGTCCTGGTACCAGAACTCATTTCCGATCCAATCGACCGACAGACGCATCATGAACACCAGGGCCAACCGGCACACGCTCACCATTCGCCACATCCAGCAGGAGGACTTTGGCAACTACAGGTGAGTGGCGCCAGAGTCCTGGGGAATCGGGATCGGGAAATCCAGGTGAACTTCGATTCGCCAGGAGATGGAGCCAACTTGTGGCGCACAATGAACTTTGCCGGCCAGCGTTGATTTAGTCAATTTGGCAACTTTTGCTACAACTTATTTCACTTTTTGCCAGCCAGTTAGCAGTTCAAAGTTCCCACTTGTCTCAGTCCTGGTCCGCTGCTTTATTTGCTATATATTTCCTATATGTAGTGCGGGTCCTTCGGAGGGCTTCACGTCCGGCTTTGGGGAATTGTCTGTGCGGGGCGTGTCCCACCCATTTTGCGGACAAACAAGTTTTCCACATCAATGTCAATCTGTCTGAAACATATTAAAGAAGCGGAAGTTTCGCCATGTTGACACAACATTTCATGCACAAAGTTTTAGCCGCCTTCCATGGAGGTGGTGGTGGTGGTGGAGTCCAGGGGGAGCTCCCAACCACCTGGCAGCCACCCACAGTGAGTGGCTTTTGTGCACACGACGTGTCGACGTGTTTGGATTAGTTGAGTCGAGTTCAGTTGGCTTGCCACCAGCCAGCCAGCCAGCCAGCCAGCCAGCCACTTGCCGTCTGCCAGATCGATGCGGGCCAACGGGGCGGATGGATGGTGGCAATGCCTGCCCGGGCGGCCATGGCGTATGAGTAATGTCGACAGAGTGTAATGCAAAATTAAAAGGAAATTACGTTTCTGGCCATGCAGAGCGATTGCCGGAAAAACATGACGCGACCAGAAATTAACAAGCATAAATAAATGCCAAAAACCAAGAGCCAATTAAGCCAATTAACCATTTAAGCCCCGAGTTCTTTAGTCAAACCTCATACGTATATGTTTATGCGCTGCATGCTAATTAGAAATCACTTTCAGCTGCGTGGCGGACAACTCGCTGGGACGCTCCCGCAAGTACATGGAGCTCTCCGGGCGCCCGGGACCCGCCGAGTTCTACTCACCCAAGTGGGGTCGCTCGCCGGACAGCTACAATCTGACCTGGAAAATCGATAGCTACCCGCCGCTGGAGGAGGTGCGTCTGCTCTACCGTCGAGTGCTGGTGAGTTCAAGAGAGATTGCCGGATTGGCAGGGGAAAAGGGGGGCGAGCATTGGGTGGAAGCCACTGGGAATCCGATATGAAAGGAGTACATTCAATTAATTAATTGTAAAATATGCACAAAGCCGGATCCCGCCAGACTGACATCTAGACAATGGGAGGAGCCGCGCTCCGCGCTCCATGGATGCTATGAAAGGCAATTTGATACCTTGACGATTCCAAGGGAGGTCTTGTCTTCGGGAACGCGGTGCTCACTAATGAAGCACGTGATTAAAATTACATTCACCGAGAGGTCTAAAAAATCGAGCACCGAAAATTCGCACAAAAAGAAGCTCACAAAAAACTGGAAACGAAGCAATTATGAAGGAAATAAAGGAAAGAAAGGCGCCGCGGTTCGGGGAGGGAGAGATACATAGTAGATAGACAAAAGTGATTTTTAATATCCAGGTAGACACATGAAAATGTCGCTTAATTGCGACTTCAGGCGGCTCGCAATCGGATGAGGCGGGGCGGTAAATTTAATGAGATTTCGACTCACGCACACTTGGCGATGAATGTCAAACTGCAGTGTCCTGGGCCTGCGCGGGGATAATTTCTGTGTTTTTATCCTGCGCCATTGAAGTGCAATTATTGGAGGAGGACTTTCCGCCGGGGCTGGCGGACGAGTGGCCTCCGCCGCGCTGGGGAGGCTTAATTGATGTGATAGCTGTCATAACTTGATCGGGCGCTCGCAGCGGAAATCATTTGGTTTCCGCGCACAGGACATGAAATTAATTAAGCAACCAAAGGAAAACTGTCAATGGTGGAAGCCGGCACTTAATTTGGCTCTTCTTTGCCGTCTCCCTCATCTTCTCGTTTCATGTACACGCCCACTCCAGATGAATGATTCGTTCCAGCAGCCGGGCAGGTGGCACGACTTCATCCTCACCCCGGAGCACCGGCCGGCCTCGGAGCCCCTGACACACATCATGTCCTACACCATTAAGAATCTGCATCCTGGCGCTTACTACGAGGCGATTGTGCAGGCCAAGAATCGCTACGGCTGGAACGAGGTGAGTTGGGGACTGGGACTAGGACTGATGGTGCCGAAAAGCCGGCATAAATCTAGTCGTGCTCGGTGCGACAGGGCGGCTACTTAATCTTGATTCTGTGCCACTTTTCCGTACTCAACCTTGCCGCCTGTCTTCTCTCACCCATCGCCCCCGCAGGTCAGCGATATATTTCAATTTATCGTCGCCAGCAACAACGTGGACATTGGCCCCGAGGACGCAGAGGTCGTGGCCAGCTCCAAGTCGCGCAGCAACAGTGGCGCCGTCGCCAGTCCGCCAGGATCCTTGCCCCAGAGCCTGCTCCTGCACTCTGCCCTGCTGCTCGTCCTGGCCTTGAGTAATTGTCAGTTCGACAGACGCCGACTGGGCCTGGGATAAGCGGTTAACTCGGCAGGAGAGGATCGGCAGGAGGACAAGCAGTCACGGCACTGGCCACTCCGGCGACGCTCGCAAACACACGCAGCACGAGACTGGAGGGGAAGCACAAACCAACGATATGAGCTGTAAGATACAGAAGTCAAGAGAAACAAAGTTCACAGCTATTCGGCTATTTCTAGGATTTTTGATCATTTTACCTTAAATTGTGTTCCTTTTCCGGTCAGTCGGAGAAATAACCAAAATGCAAAGCGAATGCATCACATTAGAGGAGAGTTAATTGAAAAGCACGAGGTGGAGGTGGAGAGGGAAATATGAAAATTGAGCCCATGTACATAATTTTTTAAGTGTTTGTCCACGATTAAATTAGCACACACACATCAGACCGGAAGCTGGTTAATGGAAATTGCAATTTGAGAATGCAAATCCACTATCCGAATCCTAATCCAGCCCCAGCTGCAACCAAACCATTTCCATCCCCATCCACGGTAGAATAAGCCACTCGAACTAGGTCATGTAAATAAGCATTAGATATCTGAATGTGAACTGCATTTTACTTCATAAAAGGTCGGGCTCCGTGCCCGATGCAGGATGTGTATGTAAATTAAGCAAACATTATATAGTGATATTATTTAGTTGCAAACGAAACCATAAATAACAAAATATTGAGGCAGAAAAAACACGGAAACCACACCGCAGGATGCTAGTATGTAAAGTATTTGCCACTTTTGGGTTCACATTTAACGTCGATTTCGATTCATATTTCGTTCCACTGCCATTCCTTGCAGGTGTAGTTATATTTTAGTTAATAAGCGCACCAGTAACCAAAGCATAACAACGTAACAGCAATTCAATGTAATGTTTTTCGATGTAAACTAGGACCTAAGCAAACATGTTGTACCACCAAGGGCGGGGAGCGATCGGATCTCAGCTGGACCCCGTCATTCGGAATATTAGTCGGAGTATTTGAATCTGAATTTTGCATACATATTAGCGGCACGTCCACGCGACTCGTGTGTCACCTGTAAATACATGAATATACGGTACTTATTGAGTGTTACAGAACCCAGCAGGCATTTTATCAGCTTTTGCACCTTTCCAATTGTACGTACGACCCGAGTCGAGTCCGTACTGTTTCATTTAGGGCACACACAATAGAGGTCAGCGCTCACTTGTATATTTTATAGGCCGCGGCCCCCTGAACTCGTATACAACTCCTGTACTTAGCATGTCGAACGAAGCCAAAAACCGAAACCAAAAGCAGAAATAATACCGAGCGGAAGGCTACTTCCGAGAATCTCAAGCAAAAGCGTTACAATTTATCTACATAAATGTGTATGTGTGTACCTTACATAGCCAGTTGAATGCTTGAGGAGTCGTATGCATTATGCAGATTATACAGATACAGATACAGACAGACGCGGAACCTACACACGAGTATAATTCAGATAAACCGGAAATAGCGTCATTAAAAGTGAATTCATTAATTACTAACTACATAGTACGATGCTAATTGTATGATTAATGCGCATAAGAAACCCTAAACTATTCAAAAATAAAATAAAGCATTAGATGTAAACTAAACTCTGCAAATGTGTTTTATTTCCCCAAGGGGTCTCATTACATTCAACTGGAGGAGCCTTGAGTGTGCAATTTATGGTAAATGTGTCACTTCCTTTGTGTCGACCAGCAAACTTTCTGCAAAAAATACATAATCATCGATGGACCAGGTTCTTTTCGATTTTTTGACTACTTTGCCCGGAGCCCTTCTAAGCCCACTTCCAGCGCTGACCGACAGAGGCGGACATCGGTCGTGGACATACGTGCACGGCTCAAATTATTAAAAGTTTTGCATTTCGCAAAAGTTTATGCATGAAATTTCACAGGACGCACAAACTACTTGAGCTGCCCAGGCCGAGAGCCGAGTGCCGGGGGCCGAATGCCAGGAGTTTCATTTGGAAGGGAGCGAAGGGGACGTCCGGATGCCAGTTACTGGTTGCCAGTTGTCCCTGCCCACGTCGCCATTTGCATGTCGCAGTGCGTCGGGGCGTGGGCCGGGGCCCTGGGCGGAGCCCACTTGACGCCCCCTTCAAGTTTGCAGTTACCAACAGTAACTGCAAACTTAGTGACCATTATGCATGCAAGTCTCAATATATTGCACATGAATTTTAATGAAAATTGTGTCGTTGAACCGAGCCTGCCGGGGAAGCGGAAAGGGGGAAAATGGTGAATGTTAAATGGTAAAGGAAAAATGGAGATTGGGAGGGGGGAAAAGCGGAATATGCTAAGGATTTTTCGCAAATCATATCGCATAATTGGAAAGCCACAAGCGACTATTGCCAGCTATTTGCATTGGCTTTGGCCAGTTGGCCCCGGGACAACTTTTGGCGCATATTAATTAGCTCGTTTATCATTTGAACACTTTTCTGACAGCCAGCGAGCAGTGCACTCGAAGCAATGTAAAATTAATTAAGTTGCCCCACAAGGAAACTCTTTCACTTGGTCCCGCGTCCCGCATCCCGCGCCCCTGCGCTGCGCATCCTTCTCGCTCGCCGGGTCCCATTGGTATTCATTTCAAAAGGACTCACAACTCACAGAAGCAATAAAGAATCGCTGGGAGAAACTGTTAACTAACGAAAATGAAATCATAATTAATATTGGTGAAATTGGCAAAGTGCAGTGCTGCGGAGCTGCCGAGCGGTACTAATACCCCAACAGTTGCGATTCCGCAGACAGGAGGACGAGGCAGTCAGGCAGTCAGCCATTCAGTCAAGGCGTCATGGCGAGCGGAATCCAAACTTTTATAATTAAAATTTTGCAGCTCGATGGCAACGGCAACGGCAGTGGCAGCGGCAGCATTTTCTCGACGCTTTTTTCCAACCAACATTCGGCAAAGGAATAAAACGCTAGCAAATCATAAAGCTACATGGCGGTAAAAGTTTGCCGTTCAAGTGCGAATTAAATTAATTTTCAGCTGATTTGATTTCTCCAACAGTTATTGCTAAAAATGCAAGAGTTTCGACAAAAGTTGATGCTGCCCAATGAAAGGAATGTCCGGCGAATCAAGCCAAATTGTGCAGAGAATGCAAATAAATTAAATTAGCCGGGGCAAACAGAGGAAACTTAAGAATTCCATATATTGTCCGGAACAAAGGCAACCGCACGGCGCCAACTATGGCAACCGGGGCGATGTGTCGAAAAGGCCAGTCCTGTGAGTCCTGCGAGCTCTTCGTGTCCTGTCCTGTCCCGTCCTGGTCCCGTCTTCAGTTGCCCGGGCAACGCACAATAATTCAATGAAATGCGTACGGACGAGTGGAGCTGCGGGAGAAGCGGCTGTGCTGTGACCAAACAAATTTACATAATTCTTCCGGTCGGGGCAGCCTGATATTTACGGAGGAAACTTAATGGCGGTTTAAAACGTTGCAGTCGAGAGAAATCGCTGTAGGATCCCGGCTCGGCTCCTTCCACACACACACACACACACATAAAGCACACACAAAGCACACAACACCCCTGCACAGGCATTATGCTAAAACAAATCTACATAATTTAGGAGTAGGCCGCCAAGAGTAGACGGCAGGACAACATCCCAATCCAGTCCCCATCCACATCCCCGCCTGTCATTGACGCACAAATCAAAAGGCAGGCTCCTTCCGAGAAAATTGTTTGCGGATGCTAAGAAAAATTTGTACATCAATCGATTTTGTTTGATTTTTTCCCAGCTCGGCCGCTGCCCCCACTTCTGCGTTGAGTTGGCCACAAGAGATTTGCATAATTCATGGCGCTGATGGCTGGTGAGGATTGCGGAATGGGACGGAATCTGCCCGGCCCGGCCTGGATCCGGATCCGGATCGGGAACCGGCGGTGAGTCGGGCTGTTGCTGAGTGATTGGGTGGGGCGGAGATGTGTCTGCCTGATTGCTTTGAGTGGCTCATTTTGCACAGCCCGCTCCAGCGATGGTGTTGGTAAATTGGAAAAGTATGTCTATGGCTACCACTCGCCACCCCAGCTCCTCCGGATCCTGCTCCTGGTCCTGCTCCTGCTCCAGAATTCCCCCAAAGTCCCGACATCCAAGGCGTATAATTTTCGCCTCGGCCTGCGTGCGGCACGTGAGTACTGTGCTCCTCCTATATAGTTTTTTAATCAACCTGCAACATGCAAAACCAATGACAGTTGCTCTGCCTGCGTGCCGAAAAGAAAGAAACGCCAGCGAAAGGCAAACAAGTTGGACCGTCAATTTCAATTTATATTCTAATGACATATTGTTCCTGCCATTTTCAATTCCGTCGCCGCGCGTGTGACATAAAGCAGAGCCACAGGCAGAGCCCAAGCCAAATGCCGACAAGGAAAATGAAAATGAAAACGAATCCGAACCGGTGCTGGCACAAATTTAAAAACAATTTTCTAAACTTGCCCCAGAGATTTGTATTATGTTTAACTCATTTTCATAAAGCGCGGACAAAACCGGGAATTATAATGCGAGAATAGCAACAGCAACAACGGCAGCTGCAGGAGCAGGAGCAGGAGCAGGAGCAGAAGCCCCGAACAGCCGGCCGCGACAAAGTTCAGGCAGAACAAAAGTTTATCTCGTACTTTGTTTGCATACACAAAGCCGAAAGAAGGGGCGTTGCAAGGCGTGCGGCGCAGGAATCCGCGGCGGAAACGCTCCTCTGCGGTGGCCGCCAGGCCCCCAGTTCTCCTCCAGCCACCAAAACTTGGATAAAACAAAGAATCCCCCAGCTCCGTCCGCCTGGTGTCGTGCGCCGGGCGTTGAGCGATTTCTTTTCACAGAGATAAATGCCAGAAAGTTGGGACAGGCGCAGCGGCAATGTTCTTAAGCGCGTTGATGTACACTACCAAAAAGTACTATCGAAATGTTATTAAAATTATATGGAATATTTAGCAATTTCAACGAATAATAAGAGCAGTTGTAAACATAAAGGAACATAATTAGTTAGTTCATGAAACTATTGCATATTTGATGGAATATTATCGACTCGGTTTTCCCCAGTGTGCTTTTCCACTGCAATCTGGTGTCGCTCCGGTGGCTGCAACTTGGAGAAAGTGAGGCTCATCCTGGCTGGATTTCTGCCTCCGACTGTGTTTTAAAGCCTCACCGACTCCCGGTCCCGGATGGGCCTTAAGTCGGCCATGTAAAATAATTTACTGCGCTGCATTGCAAATGACATTGACTTTTCGCCTCTGCAGTTTTTCATATTTCGTGTGGCGTTTGCCTTCGCGTTTTGCGTACCGCGTCACGCTCGCTTCCGCGAGGTCGCCTGTGTGGTGCACATTTCGAGGTGGCTTGCATGCCGTCCGCTGGCCAGCGACCCAGCAGTGGGCCAATTGACCAATGGTTCCTTATCAGGCGAGAACATGTTTCCATGGAATTTCATTAGGCTTCACCTCGTCCGCGTCCGCGTTCCCGTGCTCCCCAATCGGACTCCTAATGGCGGGTTGTTGGCCTTTTCTTTTTATTACGTAGCCGCTGGTTGTCGCCCTGGCCGCGTTGGCTAATGGCGTTAGTTCGTTAGCCAAGCGATAAGATTGGGCTAGGAGGGGAGTCGGGGAAGCCCACTCCCAATCAGCGGTGTTTGTTGCAGGAAGCTCTTTAATTATGAAAAGGCAACAGTGTACATATTTTTCCTGGAATATCATCTGCTAACCGTCTGGAGCGAGGCATTAGCAAGTAAATATCTAATATCAGATACATATTATTATTTTTCCAGAGCAGTAACTACCACTGTATTTGTCAGAAAATTCAGTTACTTGTACACCTTTTGTAAAGCGAAATTCCAATTCAAAATTCCAAGTATTTAAACTACCAGAATAAAATTTTAGTAAATTTATAAACTATAATACGAAGGCAAAATGATGGGTAACGTTTATGGAAGGGAGAAGGTCTCGATGGATGCCATCGCCGCGTACAATAACTTCCTTTGTACCTACGGCCTGCTCCACACCGAGATGCTTCCGAACGATGCCATCCAATATGCCACCCGTTTGTGGTGCAACTTTTCGCCGGAGCAGCAGATGAGCTACGCCCAGATGGTGAGTGGGAAATAAAATGAAATTAAATACGACAGCTACTCCACTCCATATATGATTTAACTGCAATAATATCTATCTACAGTACCCTAGCCACCCCAACTCTTTTGGGGATGAAATGCCCTCCAAATATGTGAAGCCACCCAAGGCCAAGCTCAAGGTCAAGACGCCTGCCACCAAGTGTCGAACTAAAATAAAGTCCACCACTCCGGCTGGGTCGAAGAGAAGCCAAGTGAGCAAAACCGTTAAGCGAAAGGCAGTCTATAAAGGGAGCAAGCCGAAGGCAAAACCGTGTCAGGAATCCCCCAAAACAGGCTTCCGGGAGTTCTTCAAGAAACTCCGGGAGCGGCACAGCGCAATCACGGAGGAAGAAATAGTGAAGCAGGCCGCCAGAGCCTGGTGCAGCATGAACCAGAGACAGCGCAAAAGCTTCCTCCGGTGAGTGGAGTCCTGCCAGATCATGTCTATCGTCTCCGGGCTGTCGACTCGGACGCCGCTCAATCAAGGCTCCGAGCACGGCCGCTTGTCACGAGAGAATCCACTTTGGAATCAAGCTTAGCCAAGCGGTTACACAATCGCCGCCAGTTCCGCGCCCCCGAACACATGTACGCCAGCACGCAAGGGGCAGCACGGAAGTCCGACAGCCGGAGCAACAGTCGCCGGTGCAAAAAACAAACGGAGCCAAATACAGAGCCACAATCATTCACATTTAAATTAACATTTCCCGCCAACGATTATCCTAATTGGGAGCTGGCCTTAGCCTAGTCGCTAGTCGTCCTGGGCACAGATGTGGAGTATTCAGAGCTCGGCGCTCTACATTACTCAGGCGCATTCACTTGGGTGACGGCACGCGAGTCTGTTGAAAAATGGATTTAATGCGACGCAAAGCAAGCGAGGCCTCATAAAAATAAAATGGAAATTAATCTTATTAGCATTTCGTACAAATAGCAAGGCATTACCTCGCGTATGGCGGCAATTTGTAATGCCGCAGGCCCGGAAGGAGGTCTGCAAATTCTGTGGGCCGCGAGGCGGACATGCGAGCAGTTCGTTTCGGGGGCCACGCCAAAAAGTGATTGCATAATTACAGTTTGCCAAGTGGCTGCAGCTAGATTTCTCCCAGGATATCATCCCGAAACGAAAATTAAAGCTAACGACAAGTGCCGCAGGAAGACATCCCGACTCAATTAGGCTCCCGCCTCCGGATCGTAGTTCTTTTTGGCCAAGGCCCGAGGTCAGCATGGGCCATACCCTCCCAGAGGTTCGTGTTTTACTATTGCGACTTTATTGCAACAAAATGGTATTTTAAGTGCAAGCTATAAAAATGATTTATTGGGAAGAGAACCGCCGGAGCCTGGGGCATGTAAAAATCTACCATTCCGTTTGGGGCTTAATTAGAATGGGTCAGGGGTCGACTGCCTTGACCACGATATGCACGGCGGTTTACGGTAGTATAAAGACCATTTTATTTTGGCTCTGTATATAGCATATAGGAGCATGTGTGAAGATTTGTATATATTTACTGGGTAGCTTATATAAGTTTCTTAAGATGGAAAATTCATCAACTCGAAATACCCTTGCACGTATTTGCTTATATTTAAAGGAGGGAAATGGTTAATGGCAAAATAAATCCATGGATTTATAAGCCTTATGATTTTGTAATAATTAGTCATTGAACCAATATTTATATTAAAAATTTTTAGATGGTAATTTTTTGGGTAAATCAACAATTTTCAAATATCATAACATAGCCAATAATGCATTTATTTTAATTCGGATAGCATTTCTATGCAAGTTTTTATAGGGCTAACAAATCTGCATACTAAGATTTAAAATTTAAAAAATTAAAATTTTTGTCAAATTTTGACAATTTTAATGATGTAACCCCTTTCCTTTTTTTCAAATTTTGAAAAATTTTGAAAATTTTAAATTTCAACCGGACATGACTAGATCGACTGGGCTGTTGATTCTGATCAAGAATATGTATGATTTATAGGGTCGGAAATGACTCCTTCACCATGTTACAAGCTTGTGACTAAAATTAAAAAACCAAAAATCGCACTAAACTTTTCCTTGCAAATATTGTCACGTTGAAGAGATTCATTCTTTCCACAGGTCTTGTATTTATTTCAATTTCAAATTCAAAGCAGTTAAATCAACCTTGTCAGGCTATTCCATACAGCTGCACAGCTAGCCGGCATACATGGCGTATACTTAACGTGAAAATTCTTAAATTAAGTATACGCCGTGTGTGCCTTACGGTAGAAAATGTTATAAATTTATAAAGATAAGTACTTCCAAGTAAAAAGTAGGCTTAACAAGGAAAATAACAAACATCGGTAAGCTGCAGTATATATCCCAATGCAGTTAGCAACTGAATTGTCTGTTCGAATCAGAAATTAGAAAACATTCGCATTTTTTAAATTAATATTTTCATATGACAGTTTTTCCGATAAAGTAAAGTTCTAAAAACGCGTAACTAAGCCAAAAATGTAATAATTTTAATTCGGAAAGCTTTCCTATGTTAGTTTTTGTTAGCTTAATAAATCTGCATACTCAATTTAAAATTTAGAGAAATTAAAATTTTTGCCAAAATTTGACAATTTTAATGATGTAACCCCTTTCCTTTTTTTGCAAAAATTGCAAATTTTTGAAAAATTTTGTTTTTGTCCGGAGACGGCTAGATCGCATCGCATTTTAATGCTGATCAAGAATATATATGATTTATAGGGTCGCAAATGACTCCTTCACTGCGTTACAAGCTTCTGAATAAAAGTATAATACCATTTTTTAGTACATTTTTCGATGTTTTAATTTGATAATTTTTTCGACAAATCAAGATTTAAAAATCTCATAACTAAGCCAAAAACGCATTAATTTTAATTCGAAAAGCTGTTCTATGCTAGTTTTTAGTAGGTTAATAAATCTGCATACTCAGTTTAAAACTTAACAAAATTCAATTTTTGGCCAATTTTTGACAATTTTAATGATGTAACCCCTTTCCTTTTTTTGCAAAAATTGCAAATTTTTGAAAAAATTTGTTTTTGTCCGGAGACGGCTAGATCGACTCGCATTTTAATGCTGATCAAGAATATATATGATTTATAGGGTCGCAAATGACTCCTTCACTGCGTTACAAGCTTCTGAATAAAAGTATAATACCATTTTTTAGTAAATTTTTCGATGTTTTAATTTGATAATTTTTTCGACAAATCAAGATTTAAAAATCTTATAACTAAGCCAAAAAAGCATTAAATCACAATCGGAAAGCGTTCCTATATTAGTTTTTATGAGGCTAACAAATCTGCATACTCAATTTCAAATTTAAGAAAATCGAAAATTTTGCCAATTTTTGACAATTTTAATGATGTAACCCCTTTCCTTTTTTTCAAATTTTAAGAAAATTTCGAAAATTTCAAAATTTGACCGGGCATGTCTCGATTGACTCAGCTGGTGATTCTGTTCAAGAATATATATGACTTGTAGGGTCGGAAACGACTCCTTCACTGCGTTGCAAGCTTCTGACTAATATTATAGTATCATGAAAGGGTATAATACTGTATCAAAAGTTGGCGCTATGGTCAGAAATCAATATTAATGAATAAACTATAATTAAGTTGGCCGGTAACTTTGACTATACGTTTGTACTTATCCCCAGTACAAATTGCTGTATTTCTTTAAATTTAAATTAAGCAATGGGAGAAAGTGAGTTAGAGCGCGAGAGCGCCAGAGAGAAAGCGATTTCTCTAGAGATGGGTGGTGAGAGGTATAGAGAATGAGGTATCGCTAGAGGTACACAGAGAGGTGGACACACCAAAAACGATAGAGAAAGAAAGAGAAATAAATGGAGAGGCTGAAATTGTAATACACAGCAAGAGTAGAAATATATTAAGGAACTATTATAATCATTTCTACAGTCTAAGGCCTTATTGGAATCAGGTTAAGTCGTAGGAGGTTTTAGAAGGGAAATCAGTTGTTGACAAAAAGCAAATCTCTCATTTTTGAACTCAGTTTCCTTGCTCAAAAGTTCGATCCCCGCAATTAGTAAATTATTTATTTATTTAGTTAATTTTGTCTTCGTTCTGTACCGCACGTAAAAATACTCCTCAAGCTGAAAGATATTCCGTGTTCGACTCCCCAAGTAAAGTACATCAATACTCACTCAGCCTGAATTATTTACTTTGTATTTTGCGAGGAACTTGAAAGCCTCGACGATATTCATTAAGAGCGCCAGTCCTGGAACAACCTACTTTGGGGGAAATTTTTAAGTGCAGGCTGCACAAGAAAGGAAGCTGCACAAAGTTGAGGAAAAGGAAAAACTATGCCAAATGTGCAAAATGAAAACTTTTAGGCAAACAAAGCGGGCGAGTGGGAGGCGAGGCGGTAATGTCAAATGTGGGTTAATATGATTTATGGAAATTTGCCAGCTTCGCATTGGTAAAAGCACTCGACCTGGCGCCTGGTGCCGCCTTTGTGTGTTTGCTTTTCCAGGTGGCAGCCCAAGCTATTCGCATTTCCGAATCACCTGCCAGCCGCCTGAAGCTCCCCCGAAAGCCCCTGGAAGCCCCATGAAACCCGCAGGCGCCCCCTGAAGTCCCCCTGACTCGCACACCAAGTCGTTTGTGGGATGACTTTGTCTGCGATCTGGGACATTTTTACTTTTTGCTCAAATTTGTCAACTGAAACAGTTGACGTTAGACTCAATGCAGCCAGCAGCCCGCATAATGCCAGGCATTTTGGTGTCATTGTTAAGGAGCAGCCACACCCCCACAGACGCACACTGCCTCCCAGACTAATATACACAAAGAGAAAGCCAAAAGGAGTCAACGCCATTTGCCAGGCCCCGCAATGTCAGTGTCACTTTGGCCAGGAGCGGGGAGGACCAGGAGGTGGTGGCTGCTGAAAGGTTTTTCATTTGACAAATGCTGATTAAGCGGCCGACGGAGGCTGGAAAATATATTTGTGCTTCTGAGGGGGAATTGGATGCGCCCGAGCAAGTCGTGTGTGTGCACTTTAGATGTCTGGTCATGGTCTAGGCCCATTCAATCAACTCCACGGGCCACGGGCCTCTCATGGAGATGTTCGAAATATGTTTTCAACATTATCCAGATTGTCCGTGCTGCCGCCTAGCTGGTCCTGTTCTTGTTTGTGCGATTTCCCCAGCGTGGAGCATTCGCCGAGATTGAAAAGTCAACATGGCCGAAGGTGACAACAAAGCCAAATAAATGGACATGACACGCATATTTAATACGCCACCCACCCCATATACAGTAGGAAAAATATCTCACTTGGATATGCACTGAAAATGTAGTTTCAATATTAAAATTTTATTAAAATTAAATAATTAATGATTGCCTTTGAAAGAGTATCAAAGCTTGACTTGAGCCAAATCTTTCATAGATTATGAACCATTTATGTATTGTGTTTTTAACAGTGTAGCTACCCACTTCAGTAGCTTCTACGCGCGTGGCCCCTGTCACATTTTGGCTGATAGGATCGCTTGAAAGGTGAGGTGAGGGGCCGCCTATGCCCGCCCGGCTGCTTGTTATGATATTTGTGTTGCCTTTTTCTTGATTTTATTGTGTGAATATGTGGCACATTATTCATGATTAGGTTGAGGTCGTTTGCTCGTCGTTTTTGTGTGTGCCTACGAGTGCGTGTGTATGCGGTGTGTGGGGCGATGTGTGTGTGTGTTCTAGGTGTTTACCCACTTTGATTGGCTGACAAGGGGGGCGGCAGTAGTCCTGTAGTCCTGGCTGAGTGGAGCGGTGCCCAAGCCTAACCGTTCATCAGGACGGTAATTAGTCGAACCGGATCCGGTTTCGGGCTGCATCCCGGAGCAAAAAGCCAGCGCTAATGAGGCCAATAACTCAATTGCGGCTAAATAAAGTGCCAGAAGGACTACCGCACAAATCTCGGAAGTTTAAAAGCGTTTACACACCATTTAAATCAAAATTAATGCCGACTCCGACTGCTACCTGAGCCCCCGTTCAGCTCCAAGCCTTGTAGGTTCGCCCCGCTCCTAGCTGGATCCTGTAGTTGTATTGGCCGGGCATCATTTCCTTTTAATGACTCCACGCTTCGTATAAACTTTTTAATTACAAACTTCAATTACAATTAACGAGCGCCAGAGCTAAGCCAAAAAAATACAGAAAGCAACGGGGAAGAGATATGGCCTGCTCTCTCCTTATCTTGGCCTTGTTGTGACTGCTCGGCCCCCAGAGTTTGCATAATTGCCTCGGCCTCGTCCACGGCCAGGAGAAGAGCCAAGGAGCTGGGAAAACTGACAGCGAATCGCTTTGTCGCTTGGACTGGTCCTGTAGCAGAGCCCCTTCCTGAATAATTAGGAATAATAATTGCCTCCCAAGCTGCAGTTTATCTGCCTCTGTCTTGGCCATCATTTCTCTACCGTTGCCTTCACTGACATCTTGAGCCTGCAAATAATGCAAATAATGCAGGGAGCAAAGCTAATTGCCATCGATGCAAGCCTAGTTGTCACAATTAGGAGGTAGCTCTGCGCTCGGAGAAAACATTACAATTTAAATTGGAATTCCGAAAATCCCGGCTTTAACTTGCCGTTTTATGTGTCCCCGCGACTTGGCCGCTATTTGTTTTGCTCGACTTGCCAGCTCACAATTGCCCTGCGTTGCCAACTTTGTTTCACTTTCCGCCCAGCCGCGGCTTCTAATTTCACTTTTTCTCTGTTTCTGTTGTGCTGTTGACAAAATAAAAACTTTTCAATTTGACTTCTTGTTTGCCAAAATGTGAAAGTTT
The DNA here is from genome assembly GCA_035046265.1 of Drosophila bunnanda. NCBI lineage: Eukaryota > Metazoa > Arthropoda > Insecta > Diptera > Drosophilidae > Drosophila > Drosophila bunnanda. The sequence continues at coordinate 13,000,446 of JAWNOB010000130.1, forward strand.
CGCATGAATAAGAAAGGACCTGGGAGCGAACAAAAGACGTGAAATGGTCATGTTGACAGTTCAAAGGAATTCTCAGTGTGGGTCGATTTGAATTCTGGCCCGACTCAGCACTCGACTTCAGCGGACTCAGGCTCCAGCACGGACCAGGCTCAGAAATGATTAGGCAAGTGAGCAGTTCATATTTGGGACAGGCAAAAGGTGCTACTGTGTTGTGTCCCTTAATGGCAGGCAATTCAATTACATCACAGTCGCCTTTCAGCTCTGTCGGACTGGAGCCCTTTGTTGCCACTCCATTTGCTGCAAACAATTTTCAATTTCCAATTTCCACCGCCATCGCACGTCGCACATCGAAGCCAACAATATCCAACGCCTGGCTATTCAATTTCGTCAAACACCAGGCAATAAATTGTCATAACACACGAGGTGATGCCGTCGAGGTGGCCCTTTTGCCAGCAGTTCGAGATTCAAAGGACCCCGCCAAATGAAAGTCAATCAATGCTGCTGCCACTGCTGGGGTGGCCAAATATATAATAGAACCCGGACATTATCCTTGCCATCGCCGTCACCGCCACAGCCATCGAACATGCCGCAATGTGTGACAATAACTTTGCATGTCTTACTGACATTTAACATTTGCGTTTCGTGTTTCATAGTCGCTCCGCGGTGAGCCCTGTTTGCCGTTGCCAATGCGCGAAAATGTAGCTGGTTTTTTTTTTGCGACTGGATGTGGAACCTGAATGTGGTCCTGGCAAATAGACAATCAGCGAAATTGAAACACAAGCAACGGGTGCAGTGTCGTCGTCATACAAGTTTTAGATTGCGTGCACATGTCCTGGCAACCCATCCGCTGAGCAAATTGAAATTTTTTCCACCGATGACAAAACAAAACAGCTCCATAAAAAGTGTCAAATTGGCCGGTAAACCTCTCTGCCAACGCCCCAGCCCCCGCCCTTGCCCCTTGCATATCCACGAGTCAAACCCCTGCAATTGGCTCTTGGCCTCGAATGGCTGCAATGGGAACAAAGCAAATCCATCAATCAATGCAAAGTGTGTGGCAATCTTTTAACTACTCATTTATGCGCTTTAAGTGCGCTCGACCCGGGCTGTGTGGACTAGAGGGGCCAAAGTGCGGAGTGCTGGGGTGTTTTTATCGCTCGGACTGCAAGGGTGCTGCGATTAATTGGCCGCGTTCCCACTGCCTGCATTTCGCTTGTTGGCCTTCCAGCCCGCCAGCCGTTACAATAAATTGTTCTGCACTTCGACTGGCACTGGGCACTTGCAGGCTGCAGTCGAGTTAATAGAGTCCCAGCAATCTCAGTGGAAAAAAAGAGTACTTTTTTATACTGCAATTGGAAGTGGGCTGGATTCTAAAAAATGACTTTGTTTACTTTCATGCAGGTTGGTTTTCAAGGATATATCAAGTAAATCCCTATATCTAGAAATGATATAAATATTTAGAGATTATCAAGTGTTTAACGGTTCGATCATGCTCTCATCATTTCTTTGTAAGTGTAATCGAAGGTGATGGTGGACACGTTCCGGCATTTTTGCTATTCATTACACTATACTGCAAAAGTGTTGCAGGCAATGGTGCGCTGCGGATCGAATACAACAATAACTTTGGCAAATACGCGGCCAGCGGGCAACTTCAGCTCGGCGACGGCCATTGTGCCTGTGTGTTTGCCTGCTGGCCAATGGACCGACGTGACGTATACGTAATATTTCATTTCGTTTGTACAACGCACATACGCGCCGTAGTGGGGTGCGAGTGCGGTGAGTTGTGCGTGTGTTTGCACTGCGATGGAGCACACATACCCTTACAAAGTCGCCTATAAATACGTATGTATATATGCCACATGTATGGTATGTATGCACATATATAGCATGAGGGTTAAGAGCTGGAGCGACTTCGGCGACGCGTACACGTGCCTACATCGTTTGCACAAAGGTTCAACACCGTTATTTATTTAATTGCATTCAATTTGCGGTTAATTGTTAAACAATGGCCAACAATGACTGCGCTGCGATGCGTTGTACGAGGAGCCTTTGACTCTCCGGCGCAAAGTTCGCTCTGCATTATGGGCGGCACTGGGCGGTAGTCCTGGTCCAGTCGGAGGGTGGGGCGGGGGCGTGGTCAGCCCATGCGGCTGGGTTGCTTGGCCAGTTGGTCGAGTGTGTGTCGAGTGTGTTTGTTGTGCAAACAACTACGAGTGCGGTTTTAATTGAACTCAAGTGAGGCTGAGCGCTGAATGGCGGCTCAATTTTTCCCTCAATGCGGGCAAGTGTGAAACCAAGTGAGATGAAAAGGTGAGAGGCGGGGCTCCGCAGCCTTTAGGTACAAACTCTAATGAGCGCTCAAATATTTACCCAGAAATGGCGGCTCAAATAAAACGTAATTAGCTTTTAAGCCAGCGAACATGTCCCCCTCCCAGCGCTGCCCCATAAAGCACAGCAATTTGTTTGCCGTTCAGAATCTATATCTAAAACGGATTTTCCGTCTGGGCAGCCGTGACAAATTATACGGCAACGGGCGATGCAAAAAATAACTAAAATAAATAACAATTATGGGAAACAAATCAGCTATCGAAACCCGGGCTCCGACTCCGGGAAAATTTACCGCACGGCCGGCAAAATTAGGCGAACCTAACCCTTTGTTATCGCTCTCCTGCCGCCGACCAGCGGCATTTGCATTCGAATTGGAAATAGAGTAACTGCGAACTCAACTGGGCGCTAATCGGCCAACTGTGTGCGGGCCCTGGCCGTGTGCCGGCGCAGTTAGCATCCAATTAAAATGCGGCTAAAGTGCATCAATGTAAATACTGCAGATCCCGCTCCCGTGTGCGCATTCAAAATTCAAACAAAAACTATAATCGCTTTGGCAGGGATTACAACACACAGGAACATGCTACGGATCCTGGCCTGGCCGGGCCGGGACTAGGACCTCCTCGCTGAGATTTTCCCAGCCAGGCCGGGCCATTGAAAACTGTATCGATTCCCCACCGCTTCTGCGGTCATGTGCAACATGCGAATTATTTTTACGTTTTATCGCAAATTCAATTCAATTGCGATAATAATAGAATTTATTTGCAGCAATTCGTTTCTGTGTTTTTCTATGCGAGGACTCTGCAATTTAGTGGCTGTTGCACAGCGAATTATAATTATGTGCCTGACTGCTCGGCTGGCTGTGTGTGACTGAAATTGAAAATATATGTATAATCGCATACACCAGCGGCCATACATGTAGGTAGTGTGTGGGAGGCATTCCAGCTCAGGTCCCTGTATGAATTTGGTTGCCAGCAGGAGGCCGTTTTAATGGCTGACAATGGGGCACTTGGACAAAAAATATAAAAGGAGTCTTGCCCTTGGGGTGAGCAGCTCCTGCACCCAAAAATAGCCCATTAAAGGCACGATAGATGAGTTCAGCGACATGATTACATCCTTACCGAGAAAAGCGTGCCCTGCTGTTAGAAAAATAAATTGCCAAGCACCTCAAGCAGTATTGAGTGCGCTGTGTATAAAGTTCACTTTAGAACTGAAGCCTTTCTATACCCTAGAAGGGTATTATAATTTCAGTCAGAAGTTTGCAACGCAGTGATGGAGAGATTTTCGACCATATAAAGATATATATTCTTGATCAGGATTGACCATCTGTAAATTTATACGAAAACAAGTCTCTCAGTTTAAGATCTATTTAAAAGAAAGTTTGCAGTTAGTCCCCTGTATACTCTCGTTGTTATATAAGTCAAACGGGCCGGATCGAACGACTATATATATAGCTACAATATAAACGATCGTTAAATGTATGTCTATGACTCTCTGTGCATCTCCAGAGGCCGCTTTCTCTGTATAGCTCTCCACCCATCTCTAGAGAAATCCCTTACTCTCTGGCTCTCGCGCTCTAACTCACTTTCTCTATTCTACTCAAAACTTTGAGAATATAAATACGGGCGCTACCAGCTCACTGCTCCCAGTCTCTGTGCGGCCTTCGTCTTGTTTACATCGTTAGTGATAGCGGAAGTGATAGTGTCATCAAAATATCAACTGACCAAGGCAATATATTTGGATAAAGGAAGAAGATCACTTCGCGTAATTGAAGGCACCAACAATATTACTCTACATCGGAAGGAATTAAGGAATGATGAAAAAGGGTAATCATGTGTCCTCAACTAAGGTAAGTCTTTACCATGACAATTATATCATATTTTTAATATGCTATAGGGGAGGTCAGGCCTAGGTCTATAAGCACCTGTGCTAGCTCTGCAATTATTAATGTATCTTTGGCTTAGTTTTAATCAATTTCACAGTCGAATGTTCCCATGATTCTATATTCAACTGAGAGGCTCTACACACGTCTGCTTTTCTAAGTTAGCTTCCGTTCTTGATCAACTGGAAATCATGAAAAGCGTACTTTAAGCTCTTTAAATTCTCCCAGCGAACCAATTTTAAATCAGTGCTATAGTAGTCAGGCTTTTCTTTCAGTTACCCAAGACAATTATGGTTTTATTGCAACTAATACAACTTTGAAACAATTACTCTTCCACAATTATTTGACCCAGCCCTACTCTTATTACCATTTAGAGGACATCAGCTAGTCCAGCAACTCAAATTTTCCGCCCACGTATTGTCTGTTTATGAATGTGTTTACCTTTAAGCATCTTTTGTTATGTTTTATGTCGCCCGCTGGCTATTTGTGCGCAAAATGCATTTGTTTCGATACGCCGCCCATATAAAAGAAATTTAATAGATATTTCCAAGAGCTAGAACCGAATCGCAACAGTAAATATAGCCGCGATGTGGGACTGGCTGAGAAGGAGCTGCAGCGCAGTGGAATCCCGCCGCTAAAACAAACATCCGAGTCATCTGCCGGAAATGGGATACAAGCTCGGTCCTTCTCTGGCTTCCATCTCTATTTCCCTTCTAGAGGACCCACTCCGCTGGCCCCTAGCCCCTTGCGATACCAACAGATTCGCTGTGGCAATAAATCCCCCAGGAAACAGGATGGGACACAAACAGCAGCAGCAACAACAGAATAAAAAAACTTATGAAGTGGCAAAGAGTTGCGATTGTGTAAACAAATATATAGAAGACGTCAGTGGCGTAGTCCCAGGAGGGGGTTCCAAGATTAGGATCATGGAAGCTAAATGATTTATACTACTTAAATATTTCCCAGACATGGGCATATATATATTTATTAACACATTTTTAAAAAGCATCACTTTAATGGCGTTGCCTCCTTCCGGCTGCTGCTGCGAAAAAAGGAAGCTGGCACGTATAGAGACATTGGCGAACGAATGTTTATAGCACTAATTTTATTTGTTAAACTAACAAACGGAAAAGCAACAGCAAGGACGACGATGAAAACGGCAGGCAGCAGCGGCAGAGCAAATAAATGTGTCTAAGAAACGATTGAGCGCACAGAGACAGTCATATAAACAGAGGGACATAAAACTCATACGACATGTGGGCCGGCAGGCACTTGGCAGATGCGTGAGCGTGAGAACATGGCACTTCATTCACGCCCAGGAAGTGCTCCTACTCCCGCTCCTCCTCCGGCTCCTGCTCCTGCTCCTGCTCCTTGTCATGGAACTCCGTGCGGACTCCGGACAGCAGTTCAACCGAAAGCCAAAGACAAAGAGAAGCAGAGACAAAATGCCGGGGCTACAGTTGCGCCTGCCGAACAATTTATACGACCATTTGAAGCCGGAGAACTGCGGACTGAGTAAACGCTGCTTAAGTGTGCGTAAATCTATGAGGACGCACAGTGGCATCCAGCAGAACCTATCGAAGGATTTCGGCTGTCTCCTCCATTGTCACCCGGCCATTGCTCGGTCGTCCTCCTAAGTGTTAACACATCGTTGCCGTCGCTCCGGCATCCCGATTGCGTCCCGTCCTCCACTTGTTTTTATGTTGTAAAGCATTTTCATTTGTTTTTTGTCGCCCTTCGTCCTTTGGCTCTGCAGGCCGCTTTTAAGCTCGCTCCACTCCCGCCGATTGAGATATTCCCTTCTGTTTGGCCTGAAATTGATAGTTTCAGCCAGATTATGATCTGTTTATTGTGCAGAGTGCTGCGAACCGGGGAGTGGGCGGCAATTAAGTCGCCTTTACGACGAATGTGAAATGTGTTCCAGGCGATAACCGAAGAAGCGGCGCCCGGTCGGCGTTGTCCTTCATTTTCCGACCTTAACTTAATTTACTCGGAGGCAGGCGACCCACCTTGGGATGAGGACCGTTGGACCACCGCCCTTTCGGAGCGGCGTGAACAACGAGAATTGAACTTATTTCCGGCGGAAGTATCAGTATTTGGCAATTTCCGGCCTGCTGTTGTCTTAGCATTCTTTTGCCTCCTCGCTGCGAAACTTTGCGAGTCAATAAATGCTAATACATATTAAGCGATTTCCCATCCAGACAATGGGTGGTCCAACTTGGCCACGTCCAAGGCGGTTCGATTTCCGAGTCCGAGCCTAATTAATGCCGCACTGGGATAAGACCGAACTAGTTGCGACCAACTACTCGACGCGGCTGCCCATCTGCCGACGAATCTGTCGAACGTCTCAATTGCCATAGCGCCTACACTTCCATTAGCCGCTGCTTTCATTAGGGCCCGCCCGTAATAATCATCAATAATCTCGCTTTGAAAACACATCACAAATTAATTTTGACAGCTCTTGGCAGCAATTAATATCAATTATTCAAATAGTTTGCTGCCAGCGCCTAGATTGGACCAAGCCTCCTCGGATCCCGTTCAAAGGAGTGACCGACAACAGCGATGAGCTGCTTCATTAGGCCCCATCTGTGGAGTCACCAGCAGGACACGAGCTTAGCGGTCTGCTTTGTTCGGATCCTTCGTGGTCGTCCATTGATGATATCCAATGAGCCCTGAGTGCAAGGCATCATGGCAGCCCTGCCATAATCTAATGAACCAAATCTGTGGCACTGCGAGGGCAACATACGTAAATTTGCCTATTGCACATTAGCGCAAATTAGTTGATAGGCTTATATAAATTTCAACATTAGGGGAAGCGAAATCGTGATTTGAAACTAACATTTTGGTTGCTCTGAAATAATACCCATCTGTGGATTTAAATTCACTCTAAAGCTTCCTAATTTTTACAAATATTGATTCTTCTAATGCAAGTTAAAGGATATCCAATAGTCGCATAAGTCCATTAATTATATTAGAAAGCTTATCAGCTGAGAGATTTAAATCCCCACGGGATCTGCTCACCTAGCTCTGCTCTCGCCCAAATAATTTCTTATCAATTAAAGCCACTTAAAGCGCAATTCACAAATAATCGACATTATCATCGAGCAAGCGCTTCGATTTTCGAGCCCGTTTCCTGCCCGACTTATATTCCATTATAGTAAACTGTCAGCTTTCGGTTCGCCCTCGACTTCTCCCCTGGCAGCTCTAAATTATGCGTACGCATGTATGAAATACGGAATGGACTAATATTTATTTATACAATTTTGCGGTTCACAGAAAGCAGATAATTCAATTCCTGTGTCAAATTTGCCAAAATGTGCGTCTGCCGCTGCCACCGCCGCTTGTTCTGCCCGCCGCACACCTCAAATGCAGTTGAATTTTGTGATAAACCAATTTAAAGCCGACCAAAAATGAAATAAAAGCTGCCTAGAATTATAAACTAATATGTGAGAGTGTCTGCATGCGGGCGGTGGCCTTATCTCGGCCGCTCTCCCATCGAGGTCAGAGGTTATCGAGGCACTGCCGCGGATTTCTGCTCTTGGAAGCTGTCCCCGCTCTGTAGTTAAACTACAGTCGAAGCGTAAACATATCGGCGATGAAGCTGCTCCTCCTCTTGGTGGCTCTCCTAGTCACCGCCGTGCAGGGTGGACTCCTCGGCAAACTTTTCCATCGCGAATCCACAACCCCGTCCACAACTACAACAACCACGGAGGAGCCACGGCGTCCGTTCTTTGTCAACAACAATGTGCCCACTATCGCGGCTGGCTGCCAGGCTCACTTCACCTGCAGCAAGAAGCTCACCCAGGTGCCAGCTCCGCGTCCCTGCCTCAAGTACTGCCTGAAGCTGGTCGAGTGTCCCGGCAACCAGAAGACCCGTGGCCAGCCAAACCAGTGCGTGGAGCTGGACGAGCAGCAAGTGCGTGAGGCCTACGAGGCCGCCCTGATGCCGCCAGTAGCCGGTCAACCCGTCACCGAGAAAATCATGGAGGTGGCCATGATCGACTTCCCCTGCCAGCCGGGCTATCTGCCCGACCACCGAGGACGTTGCCGGGAAATCTGGTAGGGGTTGCCGTTCTACCTAGTGGCCGAGCTTCGTGATACGTGTTTACTGCATAATTATATACCCGCGGAATTTCCCTCTGTAAACATGCATACTCTAAATAATCACAATAAAACCCGGCGAGCAGCCATTGCGCAACGATCATCCCCAAGTTCGACACAGTGAAATATTTTAGAAACCTATTCCTATCAAGGAAGGTATTCTGAAGATTTCACAAAGTTAATAAAGTTGTATTTTGTGTTCTATTGTAGTGTATTGAGTCACAAAAACGATTAATTGTGCCACTTTTCATTATCAAAATCTATTTGTGAACAATGAATTTTTTCTCCGTGCAGTCCCCGATGAGTGGTCGCTGGTCAGGAATAATATTTTCGCTATCCCGACACGCCAAGTGTCAAACACACCTCCAGCGGCAGGACAACGGCGGCACAGAGACTCCGCGGAATTGAGGACTGACTGAACAATCGTGGACTGGTGAAATGGGAGCCGGGGTTACTTTTTGGTGGGCGTGGAGTTGGGCGGAGTCGTGGCAGCTAACAATTTTGTCTAATTACAGCGCGAGGAACAAGACGCCAGCGACAAGCCATAAAAAATATGCCATTTACACGAAAATAACTGTGATGTGCTGTGACCTGTGGCCCGAAACAAGGCACTGGCATTGATAGCCACCCTCCACATTCTCCTCCTCCTCCTCCTCCAGGGGCGGAGAGCTTAGCCACAGATACAGCTAACAAATGGCTTAATTCAGCCAGCAGCTTGCCGCGGAATGCCGAGCGATAAAAAGTACATGTATTAAAATTAACAAAACAACAAGACGCAGACAAGAGCCGCTTGGGAAGGTGGAAATTTTCGGGGATTTTCCGAGGGCTGAGGGCGGGCCCCATCACGTGATTGACGCACATTTCGAGCCAGCAAATACAACTGCTAATTCGACGCACCCAACAACTACAACTGAGGCAGGACTGGAAGTGGAAATTTTATGTGTCTTCGTCATGTTAATTGTTTTCCTTTGTTCGGCATTGTTGGCTGTTTTTTGCCGGCTGGCTGGATGCCTGACTGGCTGACTGGCTGGCTTTGTTGTAAGCCATAATTTGCGCGCTTATAACTCAAAACTTTCGCCGTCAAGGCAAACGCAACTAACTTTATTAACTGAAGGAGCGGGCGCCAGGTTTGACTTCATTTGGGTTCATTCTTTTTGTTTTCTTGATTTCCGTTTCCGACGACGCGACGTCAGGGGAAAGGCAATGCGATGGCTGGCGAGGAGGACGCAACTTTCTTTAGCTTGTTTTTATGGTAATCGGCGCATAACAAAAACCACAATACGCTCCTGCCCAGCCAGCCTTCGAGTCCTCGAGCTGCGAGTCCCAACAGCCCCACCTGTGTGTCTTTCGGCAGTGGGGTGGGTGTGGGTGGTGGCATGGCATTTGGAAATTAAACTGCGCATAGTCCTTAAAATTTTATAACTTAATTTCTGTTGGTTTGGCATTTTTGTGAACTTTTTGATTTGATTTCGTTTCATTTCTCACTCGCACAACTCCTTTCTCGCCGTATCGGTTGGCTGTGTGTGTGGGCGGTGTATTTTCTGTGTATTTTCCGGGTGGGAGCAAGGTGGGTGGCCAGGTAGTGACGTGCCTGGCGTTCTTTTTCTGCCGGAATTTGGCATGCGAATTAGAATAATAAACTGCTGGAATTTATTTGGCACAGGAAAATGCTTTGGCTGCGCTGATAAGGTTGATCTATGGCCGCTGGCATTTCAATGGCCCCGATAAGACCAATGAGTTTTGAAGGATTATGCCGGTGGCAGCATAATTGATGCGCCAGGCCGCATGCGATGAGGACATAACTCAATCGCTGGTAATTTTCGGAATGGAAATCCGGGTACACACTTCATTATAATTCCTTTGCGGCTCCCAGGTCAAGTTAAAATCCGTTCCCGTTCCCGTTCCCGTTCTTCGTATTCCGTTCCTGGCAGCGCAGATGCTTTTTGCATTATGCTAATTGCACGGACATCAACTGCGAAAACAATGCAAATAATAACAGAGAGCTGCAAATGCAAATGAAAAGGCAAAGGTACAAATATAAAAGGGACTAAAAAATAAAAGGTAGCGGGGAGAGGAACATAGAAAATAAACCAAAGAATTTTCATTAAAATTTTCATTTAGTTGCGCAATTATTTTTGCGCAGCCATTTTAATAACACTAATTTACCTTCAATTTTCAACTCTTTTCCGTGCCCCACAAAGGCCACAGAGACGAGATCATAGATTGGGAATGAGAATGCAGAGCATAAATACGCGCAGCTGCCAGATAATAAAAATGATAAGTTTTTCTCTCTGCACTCGGTCCGTTTTTGCCGTCTATTAATTTCATTCCTTTCAGCATTCACTCAACCGGGCCAGAGATGAAGCTTAGCTATTACACAGGGGGAAAAACTTTATTACTTATTGAGAAGCGGCATTAAAAAAGTATACATAAATATTTTTAAATATAATTTGCACAACTTACTTATAGCTAAATAGGTTACATAATGTGGGTTAGCCATGGTTTTTCCATTACGATTTTAATAACATTTTCAGAAAGCTACTTTCTAAGTGTAAGCTTTAATGTTTAAGTATCATATAATATTATTTAAACCTTAAAGAGACATTTTCAACCAGCTTGGAACACAAAATTCCCTGCTGTGTTCCTTGTCTTTTTACCAATTTGTACCATTTAAGGTTACTTATTTGTTAATAGGAACACTCTCCGACCAAGAAGTAATATATCAAGTTTTTGACTGCACCAACGGCTGTCATGCGAGCGGCCACAGGAACAACCAAGCCAACAAGGACATCAAAGGCGACCAGGACATTAAGTTCATTCTAAGCCTTTTGCATTGCAAATGCTGCAGCTGCTCGGCGTCATCGTTCTGTGGGTGTTGGGGGCTGGAAAACTCCTTGGTTGGCCCCACAATCACTTTTCAATTAAATGGCATTCTTCTCTCAGCCATTATTTTGTGTTTTTGCCTTGGTCCTGTTTTTTCCAAGCTCTCCTCCTGCCACAGTCGCAGCAGGCGTAAAAATACGGCAAAAAGAGAGAGAGAGAGAGTTTGGAATTGAGAAAAGGACGACTACGGTGTCCTTTGAAAATAACAAAATCATTTCGGGTTCATTTATATACTTGACCAACTCGTCGAATGGAGAATGAAAGCCTTCTTGAGTGGCCCTAACTCGCAGTAACAGCTTGTTCAATTGTCAATCATTAATTCGGATTGATTTGACATGACGCAGGGACCCGACTCTGGCGTTTAAAGCCCCCAAAATTAATTATAAAATCAATTAGCAAAGGCTCCAGCCTGGGATTAACACAGATCCCGTCATAATTAGGTGCCGAAAAAGCTTTTCTTTTGCCAAAGTGTCAGGGAAAAACAATAAAATCCCTCGCTCAGATTGCGGGACACTTTTTCAAGTTGGCCTTTTGGGGTGCTAGTCCTTCAGGATTAGGACTAAACTTTGTTAATTCGCTGAAATTTGGGAACAAGTAAGCAAATAACTGGGAAATTAGCCCAATAAAAAAGGCACCTTGGGTATGGATGGAATTGAAAAGAAATTTAAGAACTCACCTCATTTCAAAAATACAGTAGGTATTCGTTTTGTATCGTTAATTTCTTAGGTATAAAAAAACTAACAAATCTTTTGAAGGAAAACATCTTGTAAAAGGTAAAGACTCTTCAGAATGTTTTATCATATAATGTAAGTTGCAGAATCTTAATTTAAAGATTTTTTAGACATTTATAGTACATAAACATGTTTATACAGCTTCTATTTTTCCTAATGTTGTATCTACTGTAAGTAAAACGAAACAAACACCGGTAACTTTAAGCAGTTATTTTTATTTGCAATGAGTTTTACCGAATCGGACTAAGTACACATAAGTATAAGTACTGAGAGGATTGCTAGCTAAGTGCGGCATCGGCACATTTGGATTACAACTTTCGGCGAAGGATTCAACCCCATATCCGTGGGGTCACCCCTCCAGCTGCTATGTCCTCTTGAACGCGTTATCCTGGCCCGTGGGTGTGGGCGTGGTCGGAGAGTCCACTGCCTCCACGGCATCGCCGTGCTTGAGCCAGTGCGGTGCCAGGCGCAGCATGAGTATGGCGCCCAAAGGAGCGGTGAAGATTATCGCCAGCACCGAGATGATGAGGACATTGCTGGCCAGGGCCAGCTGATCGGCGTTGGCCGTAGTAGCAGCTCGGGCCAGGTCCAAAGCCACCGGGCCGAGAGCAGCCTGAAACGAAGAGGAAGTCGGTCCGGTTAGATGGCTCATGTAAAGCGCCGGCCACCGCTGCGTATGAGTGATATGGGCAAAGACCAGCTTAAGTACGGTTTGTGCTGTACAATTTTAATTAAATCAGTACAAAAACGGGGGACAGTGAAATATGCACCGCATATTAGAGAAAAGTTTAGCAGCCGCACATGTGACCTCCGCCACAGTGTCCTGTATTTTTTCCCAGGGCAGTAAGACAGGATGGCGAATAAGTAAGCCAGCGGAACATTTAAATTTCTGGCAACCACAGACGCACACCGGCACACTCGCCAGGCGCTCGCACACTCCTGGCCAGGCGACATAAACAAAATGTCCGTTTGCGGTTAAACTGCAAACAAAAGGGATGGCATGCCAACTGCAGCAGTGGCAGCTTCGGCGGCGATGACTCTGGCCAAGAGAACATGACCTGCAAATACGTGTATAACTTAAGCATGGGAAACACCAGGACGGCGGCCAGGACGACAGCCAGCCCGGCTGCCAGTGGCAAGAGAGTGAAATGGCCGGCACTGAAATAAAAAGCGCCACCAGGCCAGGAGACAAAGGTTGGGAAATGGGAAATAGCAAGGGTAAAGCAAGGGAGGGACGAGGGTGTGGGCACGGGACAACCGCAACAACATGACACGCGGAACGGGAAACTTACTTGGACAGTTGCTTTGGGAAAACCGGAAATTGTAATGTAGGCACGTTCCTTTCTCGACAGATTTCCGCCATATGTGGATAAATATGCAAAAGCCAAGCGAAACTGAAAACAAGAACAAGAAAGTGGTCATCTCGGGCTGCTGTTTTTTCCTGCCCCTCGATTTTCCGTATTCAGTTGTGTGTGCAGGTAACATTTGCATTGCGGTGCCAGAACATTTTCATTTCGGTTTTGCTCCGCACTCCCATCCCCTGCCTCAGTCACTCCCGGATTTTCCATAGAGCGGGACTGGGCACGGACTGGCTCCGAGCCTTGGGGACCCGTGGCTGGCCGGAGTATTCCCGACACAAACTGAATGGGAACCGAAAGAAATTAAATAAGTGCCCGGGCGAGCGCTGCACCACCTCCGGTTGCAGGGCACGCCTCCGGCGGCCATTTTAATTACCAAACTTCCGACGAGGACCAACAAGGCCCCATAACCGATTACATGGCCCTCCAGCACGTTGAAATTAATTTCCTTGCCGATGAGGGCGAAGGAGACGGGCTTGAGGAACTTCCACAGGAGGTCCAGGCGCCTGGGCACACTTGCCTGCAAGAGAAATCAATGGTTTGTTATTAGATCCGTGCGTTCTCGTCATGTTTTCCTCAAGTTCCCCCGCCCAAGGACCATTTAAATCAACTGACCAAGACACAGCGCAAATGCTGCTCAGAAAGCCAATTCGCCAATCGGCTTTCGGAGCGGAGCGAAGCGTTGCCTTGGAAATCAAGTGCGCCCGCCCAGCATCTGGGTTAAAAGTTTAAGGTAAAAGGTAAACGGTAAATGGAGAGAGCCCAAGAAAAACACTTGCTCGAAACAAATCGAGGACCAGCAGTCGACTCTGACATGGGACAAGGACGTGATGTCACAAATTACCTAGCAAAAATGCAGTGAGCATTTTTCTTGACCCAAACTCAAACCCAAGCCCAAAAAAGCCGGAAAAAGAGCGGGTGGGCTCAGTGCCCCAAAAGCACTCAGAAACGCCAAGGTGAAGGCAAATCCAACGCACTCCCGGGCACAAAAAGCCAGCCGACTGGACCAGATCCAGATGCGGTTCACAGAAAAAAATAATTATGATCCGTCTGAATTTGGTGAAGTGACTAAACAAGGTCTTTACAGTATATAAAAGACGACGAGTTATAGAAAGAACTATTATATACTTATTTAATTTGATTCCAGAAAATGCACTTTATTGCGTTATTTGTAGCAGTGTTTGAATACTTACAATTTGCTGGGCCTGCAGCTGCTGTGGTGTCAGCTTGTTCTCCTCCCGCCGCCAGCCAATCCTTGCAATAAAGGCTGTCGTTACGCAACCCAGGGCACCGGCTGATGTATAGCCAATGACGCGACTGCCCATCACGGCGATGGTGCCTCCCAAGATGGTCAGGACGAAGCGCAGCCCATTTGCGTAGGTCTGCAAGGATGAGCATAAGACAGATATGAAGAGAGTGAATGCCATAACAGGTGTAGGCAAAAAAACCAAAAACAGAAAACAACAACAACACAAAAAGAGGCAAAATCACTTTACAAAACTGTGATGGAAACTGGTTCGCTTTTTTATCCCGTATCCGTCCATTGTTTGTGTTTGGTGCGGTCAGGTTGCGTATACGCAACGTGGGCTGCAGTCTGTGCAAAAAAAGAAGCCGTCGTCCTCTCGGTCTGCTTTTGTTTGCTTACCAAAAGTTTTTTTTTTTTGCGAACTCAAAAATTGTACCAAAATGACTTCTATCTACACCGATTTAGAGCTGATAAGTCTGGCTTGCGACGTTTTCACTACCGGGAAATATTTTAATATTTTTTAACCGGCTGCAGTGACAACCTGTCAGTTCTTGCGGCTGGTGTTGAGTTTCTGATTGAGATCTTTTAATCTTCCTTAGTTACCTGGCAGCACCGCAAATTGTTGTAATTCAATTTACGCTCTGTCGTCTGCCAATGGGTTTTGTGTTAAGTTTAAGCTGCTCACTATAAAATTGCATTAAATTGGTTTCGATTCTGCTTCGTTAGCTCGCCGGCCGTTATTAAAGGGTAAAACTGAACTTCTCTCCTCTCTCTAGGACTTTTCATTTTCCTCCTATCTAGTGATAAGTTTCTTTTCCGGCGCCTCGTTACAAAGTTTTGCGGGAATATCTTATTGAAAAATACTGTCAGCGAGCACCAGTGGAATGAGTGGCGAAGGTGACGGTGAATGCCAAATTACAAGAGACGCGTAATAATAATAAAATAAAGGCGGTTGCAATGACATGCGAAAAGAAGCTGCGGCCCGAGCCGAGGAGGCCTGATGACAGCGCCCCCCTCTGATGCTGACAGCGAACTGTGAATAGCCTCAAGCTGTGGCTATGTGTGTGTTCCTGGGGGTGGCTTTGGGGAGGCCAAGGATGGATGCAAGTGGCGCAACTTCAACGACGCTCAGCGTGAAATTTTTGTACAAACTGCAGCACTGCGTGGATGCGGATGTGGATGCCACTTGACGATGGCAAAGGCGAGCGCGACTTGCAGAAAACAAAAGTTATGAGAACCCGATGTGTGTGTGAGGCGGGAGTAATGCCTGGTATATGGTGGATGGTGGCTGGTGGGTGGTACAGCAGCGCATTCAGTGCACCACCCATGGCGTTTGATTATGCGCGCCATTAGCGGTGTAAGTTGCGGCAATGAGTTTTGTGGCTCTCGCTGCGGCTGCACTGCCTCGATGTCCCCGGCATCCTGGCATCCTGGCATCCCGGCGTCCCGGCATAACTTCACATAGATGCTGGCAGTAACTGTCGTCGCAAATGTCGCCAGCTCGGTCGTCGTTGTAGTCGTTGTGCATGTAAGTGTCTTTTTATGCAAAATGCACCCACACAAACAATCGCTTGGGCGGCCTGGAGAGAAGGGATACTGACACTTGGCGAAAAAATGACATCTACATCAGGTAACTTAGATACAAGAAAAATAATGTTGCTTTCGTTTTTATAAATTATATCAAACTAATATTGGAAATTGGAAATATTGGAAATTGCTATTTAAGTAATTCATTCGAAAATTTCAAATGCTAGTATGAACCATAGTATGAATGATTCTTTAATGTATTCCTGTTTTTAGAGGACTTTTTTCGCGCCGTGCAGTCGTCTACATCGGCCTGTACATATGGCACAGAGCACCCGCCCGCCTCTACCCACCCGCCACTTGGGACTTGCGCGCGCTTTGCATCATTAAATGCGCTGATTGAGTGTCTAAGTGTTCACTGAATGTGCATTTTAAGTGCAGCTCCAGCTCCAGCTCCACGACGAGAACGAGGACGAGCTGCGTCTGGGTCCGCGCCTTTGTCTGGCCGGGATGCTTACCGCGTTGCGGGACGGCAAGTACTGGAGCATAGTGCCGTAGAGATAGCCGAAAACGAGTCCAATCCCGATGCCAATGGGTCCCTGCAGCACTTGTTGGGTGAGCGAGGCTGCAAGACAGTGGGTAGAGTGGAAATCGAAGGGATTGGGGTGGGGTTTAGTCAAGTCTGCTTTCAGGGCACGGCGGGTGGCACGCACTCGTGGAGAATATTACGCTGATTATCACGCCGAACATGAAGATGGCCACCACATCGTTGCATGTGGTCATGGCGTAGATGAGCGTGTGGATGCCGCTATTGAGGCCCAGTCGATCCTCCTTCAGCTTCAGCATCACGGTGACGACCACATTCGGGGAGACGGCGGTGATGACCAGACTGTAATGTTAGCATTGCACCAAGTCCTCATGGAAATATATAATCCTCACTCACCCCAATGCGATGCCCCACAGCCAGGGCATGGACAGGGTGAGGTAGGCCAGTCCGGCAATGACTGCCACCTCGGCAATTGTGGGCAGCAGCGTCAGGCGGAGAATCATGAACCACAACCGCTTGAAGGCGTCGCCGTCCAGTCCCAGACCAGCCAGCAGCATGATGTTGATCAAGGCCATTTCCCTGTTAATGAGGGAAAATTACTCTACCAGTCTTTCCATTAAACATTCCTTCTTCTTACCTCAAAAATAACTCGAATCGCTGATAGCCCTCGAAATTGGCCAGGCCCAGATTGGTGTAGAGCACGCCGAAAAAGAGCATGCCCAGCATGTCGGGCAGGTGGATGAAGGTCACCAGGATGCCGGAGACCTGGGCGCCCACGAAGAGGAATGCAATGCGCATGATGACTGTCTGCGGCTCTGAGAACTCAGGCAGCAGGACCCAGGCCATGGCCCACAGTCCCAGGAAAATGGCCAGCAGAGCCACATGCTCGGAAGTGTTCACCCAATGCTGAACCAAGTAGCGCCACCTGAAAGAAGCAGGAAAGAGTTGACCAACCTACTAGGAGATTGTAAATAAACTAAAAAGTATTATGGCCAGAACGATTACAGCAAGCGTTTCGTGTGTCTAAGTTATGCACACATAATTGCTGATAATTACCGACCCCACTTGAAGGTATAAAAGCAACCTGAATAGAAGAAACTCAACCAGGAACAGGACCAATGGACAACCACAAGGATCGGACCGAGTCTATGCACCTGATTCTACGGGTCATGCAGCTATTCGGCCTCTGGCCCTGGTCGCTGAGAGCAGGAGAACAGTGGACCATCTCGGGTTTCGTGAAGCGTAACTACCGATTCCTGCTGCACCTGCCCATAACCTTCACCTTCATCGGACTCATGTGGCTGGAGGCCTTCATCTCCAGCAACCTGGAGCAGGCAGGCCAAGTGCTCTACATGTCCATCACGGAAATGGCGTTGGTGGTGAAGATCCTCAGCATTTGGCACCACCGCTCGGAGGCTTGGCAGCTGATGCAAGAGCTCAAGCACGCGCCGGACTATGAACTTCGCGGGGAGGAAGAGTTGGACTTTTGGCGCCGGGAGCAGCGCTATTTCAAGTGGTTCTTCTACATCTACATACTGATCAGCTTGGGAGTGGTCTACAGTGGCTGCACGGGAGTACTCTTTTTGGAGGACTACGAGCTGCCTTTCGCCTACTACGTGCCTTTCGAGTGGCGCACTGAAAAGGGTTATTGGTTCGCCTATGGTTACGACATGGCGGGCATGACCCTCACCTGTATCTCAAACATAACCCTAGACACTCTTGGCTGCTATTTCCTGTTCCACATATCACTTTTGTACCGCCTGCTGGGACTGCGATTGAGAGCTCTTAAGAACATAGAGGATGATGCTAATTTTGGTCGCGAGTTACGTACCATCTTTAAGTTGCATCAAAGTGTGCGAAGGTCTCGTAATAATTTAATAAGAGTTTTTTCGGTTATGTTAGACTCTGTCAATCTTTTAGGCTGACCGTGACCTGTCAGAAAATCGTGTCACCGTACATTCTGTCACAGATCATCCTGAGTGCCCTAATCATCTGCTTCAGCGGATATCGTCTGCAGCATGTGGGAATCCGTGACAATCCCGGCCAGTTCGTGGCCATGCTGCAGTTCCTGAGCGTCATGATACTACAAATCTACCTGCCATGCTATTATGGAAATGAAATAACCGTCCATGCCCACCAGCTGACCAACGAGGTCTATCACACCAACTGGCTGCAGGTTGGGACTCCGATTCGCAAGCTGTTGAATGCCTACATGGAGCATCTAAAGAGACCGGTCACCATTCGCGCTGGTAACTTTTTCGCCGTTGGATTGCCCATTTTTGTCAAGGTTCCTGTTTTCTAGTTTTTGCTGCGATTTTTTATTTAAAAGTATTTTTTGTAACCAACAGACCATCAACAATGCCTACAGCTTCTTTGCTCTGCTACTGAATGTATCAAAGTGAAACCTGCTCAGGTTTCAGGTTTTAATAAATTAATATACCAGACAATGCTTAAATAATCTCGAATAATTATTGAAAGTTAAGTTAAGTTAAGTTAAGTTATTTTGGGCAGAAAAGCAAAGATATAATAACATATGTATATGTATAGGAAATGAAGAGATCTACGGATTTGTAACCCATTCTCCCTTAAGACACACGGGGCGTATACTTAATTTAATGTTTTTTACGTTAAGTATACGCCATGTATGTCTGCTAGCTGACCAGCTGTTTGAAATAGCCTGACAAGGTTGCTTTAACTGCTTTGAATTTAAAACTGAAATGGATACCAGACCTGTGGGAAGACAGAATCTTTTCAAAGTGACAATATTTGCAAGGAAAATTTTAGTACTACTTTTGTATTATAATTTTATTCAGAAGCCTGTAATCATGTGAGGGAGTCATTTCTGACCCTATAAAGCATATATATTCTTGATCAGAATCGACAGCCGAATCGATCGAGCCATGTCCGGTTGAAATTTGAAATTTTCGAATTTTTTTCAAAATTTGAAAAAAGGGAAAGGGGTTACATAATTAAAATTTTCAAATTTTGTCAAAAATTTTAATTTCTTAAAATTTTAAATTGAGTATGCAGATTTATTAACCTAACAAAAACTAACATAGGAAAGCTTTCCGAATTGAAATTAATGCTTTTTCAGCTGAGTTATGAGTTTTTCAAGCATTGATTTTTGCGAAAAATTTTCATATAAAAATATACATAAATATCGCCTCAAAAACTGAATTCTAATTTTAGTCAGAAGCTTGTAATGCTATGAAGGAGTCATTTGCGACCCTATAAAGCATATATATTCTTGATCAGAACTAACAGCCGAATTAAATGAGCCATTTCCGGTAAAAATTTAAAATTTTCGAAATTTTTCAAAATTTTAAAAAAATGTAAGGGGTTACATTGTTAAAATGTTCAAAAATTGGCAAAATTTTGAATTTTTTTAAATTTTAAATTCAGTATGCAGATTAATTAACCTAACAAAAAGTGACATAGAAAAGCCTTCCAAATTTAAATTAATGCTTTTTTGGCTTAGTTATGAGATTTTTAAATTTTGATATGTCGGAAAAACTTTCATATAGCAATATAGATCAAAAACGATTCAATTTATGCGAAATTTTGAAGCTTTGTTAAGATAGATTTCCCATCCAATCCTATAATTCAATTGCAAACTTCATGGGCATACAAATTTGGGCTTTTCAATCCTAGTTTCCATTTTTTGTTTTTTATTGAAATTTAAAAACCAACGACCAAACTCTTTTAATTTTAAAGTTATATCTAAAATTCTAATCTAAGTCCATCTAAACTCTTAAAAGAAAAATATTTCAATCACTCTGCGTATTTCAAGTGAAAACCTTTTCACTCCTAAACAGCTTTCGATGCACTGACGTGAAAATCTCAAAGTAAAATGTTGGTATGGGGTTACTGCCCCTCTCATTTGCATTTTCTGTTGCGTGACTTACACGTTTAAAGAGGGTCAGCAATTAACAGGATACTTATGTCAGCAGGCTAATTATTGTAATTGTTCCTACTCATTAATTGTATAAATATTTTGACTGATTACCGAAACCAATCAGGGACGGAGAAGCACAGGAACCAAGCTCACAAAAAGAACCGGTTCCACAAAACTTAAAGAAGTCATTTAAATTAATATGTTACATTCCCGATGCAGGTTTTATCACTAGCTCATTTTCCCTGTGATATCTACGAACTAGAACGAAAAATATAAGTTCCACTGGGAAGAGGTTAAATAACACCGCCCTAGTTCAGCCTCAATGAGAGGAGTGTCCCCAAGGTGCCCTATGAAATTCCCAGAGGTTATATAAGCAGGAAAACTCTGGGTCTTTCCTTTGTAAGGTGAATTAAATTTGAGTTATGAAAATGGAGTCAACAGATCGCATATCTGCAATCCGTTTCCTGACTGTGGTCCAGCGTTGGGCGGGACTCATTAAGTGGAAAAGCGAGCAAGAAGGCGGCCTTTTATCCTGGATCAAGCGCATTTATCCCTTTGTATTGCACCTGCCGCTGACTTTCACCTATATAGCCCTGATGTGGTACGAGGCCATTACCTCCGCGGACTTCGAGGAGGCCGGCCAGGTTCTGTACATGTCCATAACCGAGCTAGCACTGGTAACCAAGCTCGTGAACATTTGGTACCGTCGCGATGAGGCTGCTCACTTTTTAGAAGAACTCCAAAGTGATCCGGCCTATAGTCTGCGCAATCCGAAGGAGATCCAGTTCTGGCAGCGAAACCAGAAGGATTTCCAACGCATCTTCTACTGCTACATCGGAGGCAGTCTCTTTGTGGCCCTAATGGGATATGTCAGCGTGTTCCTCCAGGAGGAATACGAGCTGCCCTTTGCCTACTACGTGCCCTTCGAGTGGCGCAATCAGGAGCGCTACATGTACGCCTGGGGTTACAACGTGGTGGCCATGACCCTCTGCTGTCTGTCCAACATTCTGCTCGACACCCTAGGCTGCTACTTCATGTTCCAGATCGCCTCCCTTTTCCGCCTCATGAGCCTCCGCCTGGAGGCCCTCCAAGATGCCCCCGAGGAGGAAGCCAAGCCGGAGCTGTATCGACTCTTTCGGCTGCACGCCAGGGTCCGGCGACTGACGACGGAGTGCGAGCTGCTGGTATCCCCGTATGTCCTGTCCCAGGTCGTTTTCAGCGCCTTCATTATCTGCTTCAGCGCCTATCGGCTGGTGCACATGGGCTTCAAGCAGCGCCCAGGACTTTTCCTCACCACCGTCCAGTTCGTGGCCGTGATGATCGTCCAGATCTTTCTGCCCTGCTACTACGGCAACGAGCTGACCTTTCACGCCAACGCACTGACCAACAGCGTCTTTGGCACCAACTGGCTGCAGTACTCCGTGGGCACTCGCAAGCTGCTTAACTGCTATATGGAGTTCCTGAAGCGACCGGTCAAGGTGCGGGCTGGGGTCTTCTTCGAAATCGGATTGCCCATTTTCGTAAAGGTGAGGATTATGATTAAGTCCCCAATGCTGATCAAATGAAACTAAAATGCACACACGTATAATATGAGAATTATGGCGCCTTACTAATTTATGTACATATTTTTGGCAGACTATCAACAATGCCTACAGTTTCTTCGCCCTGCTGCTGAAGATATCCAAGTAAGAAAAGGATCTACCCGCTGAAGCAGCACAATGGAAACACCCACGGGTCGGATACGTAACGCCGTAACTCATACGCCGTGTGGTTGTAAACAACGAGAATAAACGCCTGCAGCCAGCAAGGCATTTCGCCAGCTATTAAAGTAAGTGTCGCAGCCAAAAAAGAACAAAACAAAAAAAAAGCTGAGAGAAATAAAAAAACGGGAAATCAGGCTCGACTACTGACTAGACGTCGGGGGCTAGGGGACACGAGGACATGGGACTTGGCTGGGAGCAGGACCGAACACAGTCCCGTCGCTAGCGGAAGCACGCGCGGCTGCCTAGTGCAGCGGCAACTTCCACAAGGACATTGTTGGCGCACAAAAGAAATAAAAAATACGAAATACAAAAATACAAAACGAAAGGCGGCGAGCGGATATGCGAAAAACGCGTGCAATGCAAGTGTGAATGGCGGCGCTGCTGTCCCGCCGGAAGTGCATTCAAAGGGATAAGCACAAATCCGCACAATGCCACCGAGCCGGAGTTCTGGCCACATGAGCTTTTCACTTACCACTGGGGTCCTTTGTACTCGTCGCCATGAACTCCGCCCGGAGTTGGCAAGCCGGAGCCGTTGCCGGAGCCCCCATTGTTGGCGGCAACATTTTGTGTTGTATTTGTTAAATTTAATGATGTCGGCGTTAAAATTATTGTTGCAGCGTTTTGTGTGGCATCTCCGCCGCCTGCGTCCTCCGGGATCTTCTGTATGTCTAATTTGGTATGCAGCGGAGTAGTGGGCAGGTTGTCGCCTTGCAACTGTGCTCCTTGCGGCACAGTGCCCGTGCTCCCGTGGCCGCTGCCAGTTCCTTGCGTCATCCTGTCACCTGGCGCCAGTACTCTGCTGTTGTATTGCTGCTGCTGCTGCAGCTGCCTCTGATTTGGCTGCTGTCTGCCGCGCTTAGCTGTAAGTGGCGAACAGATTTAAATGTCTTAATAGATATGTCAGAGTCAGGTTCACTGAGGAAAAGGTATTCGAAAATTGCATCATTTAAAGGCATACAGTTAGTTAAAGTATCTTTCTAAAAGGATTTTTGTAGGTCATACTCATAAATTTTAGACATTTATTTTGTGATTTGTGGCCGAAATATTCAATGAAAAGTATAAGACTTTACGGCTGTCAAGATTATATTACAGATACTTAGCTATTAGTTTAATTTATCAATTTGTTAAACCCTGTTCTGCATTTTTGCTGTGCACCAAAAACGAAAACAAAATGAGCAGGGTCTACCCGGGGCTTATAAGCCATCCCGGTTGCATTTAACCCATTCCGCCGCCACTTTTGTAGCTCATGCATAACGAAGACCCGGCACAGCGCAGCAGTTGGATCGTTTAAATGGCTAAGTGCAGCAGACACTCCTGCACACCCTGAACTCGAGGCGCTGTCGACGCTGGCGAAATGAAGATTGCAACAAAGATTGACAACCGTTGATTGCACAGAACGGGCTCAGAGAGGTCGAAGAGGACGTGGCGAGGACACCGATGCCTGCCGGCAGGAAGATGTTTTCGCCTGGGCCAGGACGAGGTCCTCCAGACGACAGGTGCTCGTGCTCCGGCAGTCGCCTCCATAATTGGCTTCATTGTTGCCGCGACAACTTCACACTTTTGTGAGCCGAACAGGGCGGGGGAAAGGTGCTAGATGCTAGGCAGTAGGAAATACATAAATATTTCCATTTATAATTAGCGCACTTAATGCCGGTTTGTTGCGAACCATGCCATTCCATTGGAGGGGAAGTCTGCGATTTGCATATGAAGCGCCGTTCTAATAACGACAATCCACAATCTCCTCGCAACCTGGTGATTATTATGCAGAGTGGCCCGTGCAATCAACACTTGGTTTTGATTCGATTGGATTGGAATCTGGAATCTGCTGGCCTAGGCCCTTTTTATATTTTTATTTTCCCAGCTGCCAGTCGTGTTTGTATTTGATTTTAGAAGACTATCTGCTTGTCATTTGTCACCAATCCGCTGCGCCGGCTACGTGTTAATTGTGCGCAAATATTTAGCGCCAATTCTCGCCGCTGCGCTCGAACTCTAGTTCCAGGCTGCCTGTTTGCGTATCCGTCCATCGATCACGTGTCGATTGTGATTGCGATTCAGAGCGTCATGCGACTCTTTGACACACACGCCCAAATTGATTGGCGATGCTAATTGTTTGGCTTTGTCACAACCCAAGGAGCTCTCGCAGGGAGTGCGTAATCTAGTCTAAAAATATCTAGATTACAGTCTTAACAAGGATTAAGTATGCTTATATTATTGTATTATATTGTGAAATAAGTTCCCCTTCTGGCTGAGTTATACATTTCTCGATTAGGTAATTGTTTTACAAATTCAACTTTACCTTACTAAGGTACACTTAAAATATCATAACTAAGACAAAAATGCATAAATTTTAATTCGGAAAGCTTTTTTATGTTAGTTTTTGTCAGCTTAACAAATCTGTATACTCAATTTAAAATTTAAAGAAATTCAAAATTTTTCCAAATTTTGAAAATTTTAATGTTTTAATGTTTTTTTCAAATTTTGAGAAAAATTCGAAAATTTTAAATTTCAACCGGAAATGGCTCAATCGATTCGGCTGTTGATTCTGATCAAGAATATATACGCTTTATAGGGTCGGAAATGACTCTTTCACTATGTTAAAAGCTTGTGACTAAAATTAAAATAGAAAGGTCGTACTACAACTTTCTTGCAAATCCTGTCATGTTGAAAATATTCAGTCTTCCTACAGGTCTGGGTATTCATTTCAGTTTCAAATTAATAGTAGCTAAAGCGAGCTTATCAGCCTATTCCATACGGATGGTCAGCTAACCGGCGTACATGGCGTATACTTAACGCGAAACCGCTTAAATTAAGTATACGCCGTGTGTGTCTTAAGGAAGAATAGATTACACATTTATAAAGATAAGTAATTCTAATTAAAAAGTAAGCTTAACAAGAAAAACAACAACTTTCGGGAGCTGAAGTTTAAATACCAATGGTGTTTGCAATTGAATTGGCTGATCAAATCAGAAATCGATCATAACTACATACAAAATATTCTCATTCTTTACATCAATATTTTCATTAGACAGTTTTTTTCCATAAATTAATGTTTAAAAAACGTATAACTAAGCCAAAAAAGCAGTAATTTTAATTCGGAAAGCATTCCTATACAAGTTTTCGTTAGGTTAATAAATCTGCATACTTAATTTACAATTTTAAAAAAAATTAAAAAATTTTCAGATTTTTGACAATTTTAATGATGTAACCCTTGCATTTTTTTTCAAATTTTGAGAAAATTTTGAAAATTTCAAAATTTTGCCGGACATGGCTCAATCGATTCGGCTTATTATGCTGATAAAGAATATATATGATTTATAGGGTCGGAGACGACTCCTTCAGTGCGTTTAAAGCATCTGACTTAAATTATAATACCATGGAAGGGTATAAGAATCTTTATCGTAAAGACATTTTAATTAAAAATGTTTCTATTGACACTCGCACAAGCAATCGTGTATGTATGTGACCTTCTCAAACATTAAAATATAAAAATAATACAACTACAGCTGATTCGTATTTACGTATTCTCCGTCTGAGAGAGATAAGGTGAAAAAAGCTATTGAAAAAGCCGGCAATCAAAATATTTACATTCACAGAAATGCTGCGTCTGTCCTAAGAGTTTACATATACTTATATTTAAATTAAAATTGTATTGAAAATATAAAATTAGCAGCAGTGAATATGAAATATTGAACGTATAATTTTGTAAAACAATATCGCGTATTTAATTTCTAAATACTAATGAGCTTGCATTGCCTAACAATGAAACAATGACTAAAGTTGGGGAATTTTAGTTCGCGAAGCTAGTGATGTTTACCTGGGCAGGCGATAAATAAATTGCTTTGTTACAGCCACAGCACTTGTAAACCTCAACAATATTCACTGGAGTTACATATTCCATTCAGAACAGATTATATTCTGTAGAAATCGTTCTATTAGCGACCTACCGCACCGAACCGCACAAATTTAATACCGAACTAATCGCATTCGCTGCCCGCGGCCTACTGAGATCCCAACGCTCCCTGTACTTTCCGCGGAAAGCTCCTACCTCTATATATTTTATCTTATGCTAATAAAAAACATACATCTAGTAGACGGCCGGAGAAGTAGAAGCCGGAGCGAAGCACATAAAATGTTTGTTTAATAATTTAAAATTAGCAGGCACATTGGAGAACAGCGGCTGTGAGATGTGAGAGCCAAGTGAGAGTTAGTGTGTGGCGTTGGGAAATGATTGGATTATTAGCAACAATTGGCACTGAAAATCATACGCGTTCGAGGTGTTAATCCGAAGAGCTGTCAGCGACCGATCAAGATATTAACAATAAATATCTACTTCTAGGAGCTAACTGTTGGTGTTGATATTAGGAACTCTGTGGCGTATGGGAATTTCCAAAGGTCATTAATTTGATGATAATATAACTATTTGCGAATATTTTCTTGAATATATGTAGAATAATAGTTTTTTCATCATTCTCATTTAGTTGAAATAAGTAAGAACAGCCTGTATTCCCTTTGATTCCTTTATTTCTGCGGAAATGTCCATAACTGGAATGAGATGTATTTCAAGGAATCCCAATAGTTGGCAAAGCGCAGACCTCGGGGCTTTCCAACATAAACACTTGTTCGACCCGCGGCGCAATTATGATTACGAGCATTTGCTTATCAATTAATTAGCCATAACCAACAAGAAACTTATGTACGCCCGGCAAATATTTGCCATTTCAGCGGGGCCAAACTCTCGGCTCGGCTCGGTTCGATGCGGTTCAGTTGAGATGAATTCATTATGGCTCCCAGCTTATTGAATATTTACAAGTTCAATGCGAAGTTCGCGTTTGAACTACAACAAATATTTAAGTTTTGCTAATTAATTTAAAGTATCTCCGCCGTAGGAAGCTAGCTGGGAAAAAGGGGGTCCAGGATGGAAATGGGCAAATGGGTGGGCCGAAATGATAAGCGAAGTGGGATTTCTTCGGCTGCATCTCCACATTTTTGAATTATGTGCCTCATTTAAAAGTTTTTGCGGCACTCACTTTTATTTTTTGTCAGCTCCCGCCGCTGCAATGAAAAAATTGTGCATAAATTGTGCAAAGGTGTCGGCAGAGATAGCGCTCCACAGCGAGTATTGTAAGACGGTGCTTTCAGGAAGGTGGCCTCTGCTGTGTCCTCCACTCCACTCCACTCCACTCCACTGCACTCCTGTTCTTTATGATATTTCATATTTCATATTCATGCGCTGCACTCAGCGGAACAGCGTTGAGCCAACTTGAACTGCAAGTTGGCCAGGTCATTAAGGCTTCTTTGGTGCTGCCATTGCGACTGCCTTTGGCCGGGACCTGCAGCTCGCCCCATTGATTATTACCTTTGGCAGTTGCCCCATTCTGCTGCCCCGGTGCCTGCTCCTCCTCCATCTCCTTTTGGCCTTGGCTACGCCCCTCCATCGCTGCTGGCACTTTTTGGCATTTTATCTTGTCATATTTTCTGCAACTTTCAAGTGACCAGGCACGAAAATAATGCAAAAGTTTTTTCCCAGCCAGCCAGCCAACCAGCCAGCCTTGCTCCTCCAGCGCCTTTACGCTTTTCAATTGCTGCAGAAGTTTCCACACAAATTATGGCACTGGTGCTGGGCACAAGAAACGGACGATCCGATCCCACGCAGAGCGAAAAAATAAGTAACATGGATACCCGAGTAAGGATCCTGGCTGCAGCTGGACAAAAGTTTTTGTCACTCGGTTGTCATGTGAGGAGGACCCGGGCAATGAGTTGCGTACGGGTGCGAATCGGAGGTGTTAATTGGAATCGAGGCAAAGACTGCTCCGGACAAGGCCGTCGCAAAAACTAAACTACTTCGAGACTCTGGGAGTCTGAGAGACAGCCAAGACATTTGCCATTTTCATGCGAAACTTCTTACGGGTCCAATGGAGAATTTATTGTACTTCTCAAGTTGAAAAAGTTTTTCCCTGTCACTTAACATTTAGATTGTTATTACAGCGTTGAACTGCTGCAAAAAGTGCCATAAATTGGTTTTATTTGAATGCACTTCGTGGGAGGTGTGTACTGCACTGGCGGCCCGTGTGTATTTCCAGTGATTTATATCTGTTCTTCAGCTATTCATTATTTACAGGCGAACGTCAGTTGCTTTTTCAATATGTTTAAACGCTAAATTGCACACGGTGATGACTTGTGCTCCCAGCGTTTCCTCCTTTTATTTACTTATTATATATCTATTTTTTATTGCTACCAACGAGTTTCAAGCTCTCTGCCTGTCTGGGTCTGAGAGCCGACCCTCTGTCTGTGTCTGCAGTGAATATCAATTCACTTCTCCCTAACATACATTTATTTTATTTATGTTTACTTAAGCGTGCCCTCTTTTCGCATCCCTCTCTAGTGTACTCGGCAGGATTGTGCTGCAAGTTGCAAGTTGCAACTTTCCTGTTAACCAGTGCGTCGCACTGAATTCAAAAAATAATTCCTTTCCGCGCAAAGTGGGCGAGCTGCTGGCTGGCTGGCTAAGATTGCATTCCGTTGTCACGCACTTCCTGCCCAGAGACGAACTCACGCCCCAGCGATTCACGTCTAATTTAGTGCTCATACATCGCAAATCAGGGAAAACTGGCAATCTCTTTGGGCCCCGGGCTCCAGGCTCCGGACTCCAGGGCCGAGCAGTTGGGAAAAGACGAAAAGCAGGTCAGCGTGCGCTCAGCGAGCTGCATTCATCGCTTGGCAAATAAAACGACAAATTGAAAATGGCAAAGAACATGAAAAGCCATATAAACAAATCCCCCGTATATCAGTCTGACAGACGGTCAAAGGCGGAATGCAGTGCTCCGATTAAGCGCAGTTTTAGTAATTAACTACGGAGCAAGTGCAAGTGCGACATCCTTCAGAGCTGAGTTGGCAGCAGTCAAAGGACCTGTCGTCGAGCTGCGAAATGCTGTTGGGCAAAACGCATCAGCGTCAATGCAAATGGCGTCGGGAGTGTGTGCAAGTTAAAATTTTCCCATTCATTTGGCAATCATTATGCTGACTCACGGCGGCGCTGGCATTTATAAATGTCACCCGCTGCGTATACGTAATGAACTGACTTGAGCACGGCTCTATAGGCACATGGGGCGAATGCGCAATACGAATGCAGCCAGTGCTGCTGCTGTTGCTGCTGCCGCTGCTTCTGCGAATACTTATGGCACACACGCCCTGCATTTGTCAATAGCCGAGAATGCTTGTGTGCCAAACGTATATCATGTTGGCTTTAGTTAACAGAAATGTCGCTGCCTGTGCTCCGGAGCAGAAGCGACACATGAAAAGTGGCCGGTGGCAGCCGAGTGAAGGGTGTGCATCCATTCAAGGTTGAGCTTGAGAAATCACCCGAGACTCTGCATTTAAATGGAATTTATTTAATATAAACGAGCCGCTGCAGCCTGCAGCGGGAGAGCACAAATATTTAAATATGACTTCCAGAAAGCCAAATACGAGTAAGAGTCGGAGTTTCATTCGGAGTCGGAATCACTGAGGGCCAAACTCGAGTGTAAAGCGAAATGAATGCAGAGGAAATGAGCCCGGGCTAATGCATATTCATGGAAACATACTTTGCCGAGAGCCAGGGGCATGTGGCATTTGTGTTAGTTGTCTGATTGTGGGCATTTGGGCGCAGCTAAAAACGGCTCATTATTCGTGTGAAAATTCCATGGCGGCCATAGCCCAGAGGCGAATCCTGCTAGGCAGCCAAAAGTTCATGAATGCAGGGTAGAAACCCATATTTAAACACATGCTAAACAATTGCAGTTTCGGCGAGTTCAACAATAATATCAGGGGGAAAAAACAGTGCCCCATAGACCACCTGCCAAAACAGATGCAGGGACTCGACCCAAGCGTAACTAATAAGCCTGCCAGAAAGGGTCCTTAAACATGGCTCTCTTTTGGAAATACGACCACGCCAATCGCAGAACCTATGACTTCAGTATAAAGAAAATATTACGTATACGCCCTGTTGTCTGTCCTTCGTTGTGCTGTTCACTCAAAAACTAAATGCCTCAATCAGATCACAGCAGCTCAAAGAAGAGACAACAGAGGAACAAAACTTTGAATATAAAAACTATGAATATATGCTCGAGTACATATATTAAGTATGCACTTCACAGCCACTTCGCTTGGCCGACCCACAAAACGCTGACTGTCTGTGCCTCCGGATGTCTCTCTCCAGCTTTCCACATTTCCCCTCATCCTGCTGTGCCCCTGTGCCTGGTTGCAGGATGTGTGCGTCAGAGGATGGAGGAAAATAGAAAGAATTTCCGGAACAAATCTCTGCGCTTCACCATGACGACAGTGCACAATTAGACTTTTCACTTACCTTCCGAGGCGCCCGACATTGGGATCGGGGCTCCGTGGGAGCGAGGTGGGGGCTGGGGCCGCCCGCCCAGCAGGTGCTCCTTCTCGGGCTCCAGGATGCTGGCGGTCACCGTTTCGCTGGCTCGCCGCAGTAGCTGCAGCGGTGTGTGATTGGCACCCCGTTCCCGGTCCCGCTCCAGGTCCAGGTCGCGGTCGGCCTGAGCCGGATTCTGGAAGGACTCGTCGAAGGGGTTGCTGTTGCGGAAGGCCTGTAAGGGAGGACCTTCGCTGCCGGCCACAACGTCCATGATATCTGCGGAAAAGGTACTCGTTAGTTATCCAATCAACCTTAGCGCAAATTTGCTGAAGTCCAAGTTCTCCACTTTGCACAGCGTGAATTAACTTTAAGTTTTCATTACACAAAGTTTAATGTCTCCGAGACTCTTTTTTATATCTGAGGAAACTTTGAACTGCTAACAAGTCAAATTATGAGGGAGTTAATAGCGAAAGCTATCTGTGAAATTAGTTTATTTATTATATTTTCTTACGCCATGTTTTTTATCATTAAATCATTATTAGCAAACAGACTTTGGAAGCAAATGAAATATTTAAATTCATCCGAGATACAGTATTGTGTTTCTGAGCTTAAGTAGAAATTCAAAAAGACATCAGCAAACATTAAGTTTAGTTTTCTCGAAATATTTAAATTGACATACATCAAGTCTCAAAATAAGAAAAAGCTTGAGGATGTCAATCAACTCACTGAATAACATAAACTAGCCATTATTTATTTTATTCTTTTCTTTTCGTTGGAAAAATCATTTCATTCTGAAATCCAATATTGTGTATAAATCATATATTCTTTTGTGGAATTTTTCCGAGCCATGCAAGTTTTTTGTTGATATGCGCACACGATTTTCATTTATTGGCACTTCAGCAGAAAGTGGCATTTAATTGATTAACCGTAAACTCGTAAATTAGCGGCTAATGTGAGAATTGAGAGCTGCCAGTGCTAAGTGCCAAGTTCGGTGTTAAAGCCCCGAAATGAAGCTTACCCAAGTCGGCGCTCATGTCCAAAGAGCGGAGCAAAACAAAACTGACTGCCGATGACAAAGAGCGGCGACAAAGAGCGATTGGTGACGCAACTAGACGATGACGTAGCTGCCCGTTCCTGAGTCAAAGTGACGGCCAACGAAGAGAAACGTGACAGCTCGGAAGAGAAGAGAAAAATATACTTGTATTTGGCTATAAGCTATCGACCACGCGAATCGAAAACACGCGTCGTGGCCGCCGGAAAGACGAGGAATCAGAGTCCCAGTGGCCAAGTCTGGCCGAGATCTTGGACTCCCAACCCCGAGCTCGCTGCTTCTTTTTATCGCAACGCATGCACTGACAAATATTTGCCCGACGCATTAATTAGAAAAGCAATTTAAACAATCGCCGGCCAGCGGAGAGCCAGCGAGCGCTCTTCGATTAAAACTAATTGGCAAACAAACAAGTGGCGCAAAGCAAACCGAATGCGGTGCCTCTCCCTTCGCAGCAGAAAACTGAACAATAAGAGATTATATATATACGAATACGTATGCGAATCGGGGAAGAGAGCCCAGAGAGCATTGTATTTATACGTGTGGGGAAGCAAAGTCGATTTAAGTTCGATTCAACATTCCCACACTTCACAGAAGCAGGCCAATTAGCTGATAAATATATGAAATATGCTCGTAATTTATCAGAATGTGATAAGGAAGTGAATGGCTCGATTATTATTAGCCATCTATTCATAGCTCATTGTTTGTGTCCAAGGAGGGGAGGCTATGTGCTTTTGCTTCTCGACCCACGACCTACCTTAATTTCTGTGTTGTATATATGGAAAAATATCGAAAATATTAGTTGGCTTTTATTATAATATTATAATAAAAATACACATATTTCTAGATGTCGGTATTTTCATTTGCAAATTTTTTAGGTAAATCAAAGTTTTTCAAACATCACAACTAAGCCAAAAATTCATCAATTTCAATTCGGATAGATTTA
Source organism: Drosophila bunnanda (assembly GCA_035046265.1). Classification (NCBI taxonomy): domain Eukaryota; kingdom Metazoa; phylum Arthropoda; class Insecta; order Diptera; family Drosophilidae; genus Drosophila; species Drosophila bunnanda. Next base: position 13,033,048 of record JAWNOB010000130.1, read on the forward strand.
CTATGCTAGTTTTTATAAGGCAAACAAATGTGCATACTCAGATTTTAAATTACAAAAATTTATTTTAATTTCCAATTTTTGACAATTTTAATGATGTAACCCCTTTCCTTTTTTTCAAATTTTGAGAAAATTTCGAAAATGTAAAATTTCTTCCGGAAATGGCTCAATGGATTCGGCTGATGATTCTGATCAAGAATATATATGATTTATAGGGTCGGAAATGACTCCTTCACTATGTTACAAGCTTGTGACTACAATTAAAATACAAAAATCGAACTAAAATGCTCTCTAAAATTTTCCTTCCAAATACTGTCACTTTAAAAGGATTCAGTCTTCCCACAGGTCTGGTATTTGAAATTCAAAGCAGTTAAAGCAACCTTATCTGTCTATTCCATACAGCTGTTCAGCTAGCCGGCATACATGGCGTATACTTAACGTGAAAATCCTCAAATTAAGTATACGCCGCGTGTGGCTTACGGGAGAAAATGTTATAAATTTATAAAGATAAGTACTTCCAATTAAAAAGTAGGTTTAAGAACTTCTGGAAGCTGAAGTATATATCCAAATGCAGTTTGCAACTGAATTGTCGGTTTGAATCAGAAATTAGAAAACATTCGCATTCTTTAAATCAATATTTTTATATGACAGTTTTTTTCGATAAAATAAAATTTAGAAAGCGCATAACTAAGCCAAAAATGTAATAATTTTAGTTCGGAAAGCTTTCCTATGTTAGTTTTTGTTAGGTTAAAAAATCTGCATACTCAATTTAAAATTTAAGAAAATTCAAAAATTTTCCAATTTTTGAAAATTTTAATGATGTAACCCCTTTCCTTTTTTTCAAATTTTGAGAAAAATTGGAAAATTTCAAATTTCAACCGGACATGTCTCGATCGATTGGGTTATTGATGCTGATCAAGAATATATATGATTTATAGGGTCGGAAATGATTCCTTCACCGTTTGCAAGCTTTTGACTGATATTATAATACCCTGCAAGGGTATAAAAATGTCAACTGAAGATTACATTGTCTAATACGTTAATAAATAAATTTAAAAACTTTGTATCTTTAACGGACATCCATTATTTTACCTGATGCTTAAAACTCGCCCGTGCGTTCATTAAAAACGATGCGTTTGTCTTGTAAATTGTTTTTTCACAAAATTTGCATTTTGACTGGCTCATCAAATTTTGGTTGGCTTTCACCGCCAGCCGGGCCTTAATTTAATTGCTCCGCCGTAGCAACGTTTTTAATTTTCCTGATGGACAGCGCGAAACATGACCAATCGCTGCGACGTCACCGCCATTATCCTTGTCGCAGTCAGATCATCTCCTCATCAGCCACACGCGGCGCAAAAAGTGTCCTGTGCGAAAATATTTAATTTATTTTAACTACGCACACTTTTTCAATTGTTTGCAGTGTTGAGTGCAGTGCAGTGCAGTGCATAAGATGCGATGATGATGATGGCTCATCAAAAACAAACAGGCGATAGTGTGGAAAGGCTACAAAAGCAAACTGAAAGCAGGGGAAATGCGGAAAAAACAAGAATAATAAAAACATTGGAAAGCTGACACAAATGTTTCTTTATTTGCCAGTGCACCCTGATTTTTGTTGTATCAAATTGGAGTTTTTTCCTTAAATATAGTAAACATGAATGGCGCACGGATTTATGTATAGCACGGCGCTGATGAAAATGACTCGCTGCATTGACCGTGTTTACTGTTTGTCGGACAGCCAGCATTTTACGCCCCCACGCGCTCTGTACTCAGCGCCGGAGTGTGGCACAAAAAACATTAATTTGCATGCAAGTCAATTATCAGGAGGCAGCCAACAGTCAGGACCATTGGTTGGTGGTTCATGGCCAACATCGGAGTTCTTTTTGCCCCACAAAGGATATACTCTCGAAACCAAGTAAGCAGTTGAGCGGGAAAAAAGGTAAAGGGTTCAACCCATCAGTTACGATCAGTAACTCCTCCGGTAATTTGTATTAAATTCGGTATTCTATTCAGCCATCAACTCCAAATAAATCTGCACAATGCAATCATTGAAATATAATTCCCATTTACATTTTCTATGCCCCCTACTTTCATTGTACTTCTGAATTTGAAAACAGCGCCCAAAATAGTAGACAGTTTTCAATCATCAAACGTCAATAACAATCGTACCGAAATATTCATATTTCCTATTTAATAGGGTATTGAATGACTCATTAGACCGGAGGCCTTTCAAACTGACTGGTAAGCACATTTCTAAATGGTTTTATTAATTAAAAATATTGCACTATTGCATTTCCAAATTGCGCTTGCATTTTCCCGATAAATACGCACCTGTGAAAAAATGCAAATATAATTTACAAAGCATACAGCAGCCGTCAGTGGCTTTCGATTCCACTCTATAATTTATTTTTATTTTCGCTACATTTTGGTTTGCTCTATCGCCACTCGTGCAGAGCCAGGCAATCACTACAACTAGAAGTAGTCTTATTTTGCTTAAAGCCTTTAAGGATAACTAGCACTAAAACTAAGCAATACTTTCGGGGCCAGTCTTGCGCCGAGGTGGGCACAGTTTTATCTGCTCTTGATGGTCACCTCAAAGTTGGCGCCCAAGTTGCGGCAGCTGAGGAACTCGCCGGACGCCCTAATCTCGGGCCAACTGCGCCGGAGTGACTGAACAGGACCGAACCACTTGACGCCCGCGCCCTGCTCCTCGATAACAGCCTCAAAGTTGGACCGTCCTCCCAGCGGTCCCTGGTCCAGGTGCCACAGGAAGACAGCGTGCTCGTCGCTGGCGATCGGTATGACAGCCAAGAAAAATGGGTGCACCAGGTCGGAGTCGGTGTTCGTGTCCAGGTTCTCGCTCATCTTCAGACAGACCACGCCCTCTTGGGGCGGCGGGGGCCGCACGTACAGCCGCTGGCCGAACGTGCCGCAGAACTGGACCACGGCCAGGCGGTGCTCTCCGCTGAGATGGCGCAGCAGCTGCCACTCCCAGTGCACTGCATCCAGCGCCTGATTTACGCCGGATGCCGCCGCCTGTTTATGGCTCCCCGCTGATAAGGCGCCGGTCTCCGCTACCACTCCTGGTCCTGATCCTGCGGCAGTCTGTCCCAACTGCAACACGACTGTTGACAATTTGTTGGCCACCGGCTGCTGGTGGCTGCATGATTTCCCAGTGGGGCAATGATAATTCTGAGACTCGCTCTTCACCTGCTCGCCGGCAATGCGCTGGCCATTATTCGTGGTGGCGACCCCATCGCAGCGCAATCCGTCTTCATCTGGTCCCGCAATCCGCCAACTTTTCTTGCCAAACTTTAACTTTGGTTTAACGAGCATATTGTTGTGACCTTCCTCGAAAGTCTCCGGCTGGCGCTGCTGCACTTTTATCAGCGAGCAGTGCTCCTTGCCCTGCCGGCTGCCACCGGATTCGCGGGCGACACTACTCGGAGGTCCCGATGCAGGTCCCTTTGGCATTGACTCCGCCGCAACCGGCAGGACCGACTTGCCCTGCTTCTTACCGGAATTCGACTTGGCCAACGCCATTTTCGGTTGATTATGATATTCATTTGTGCACTTGTTGACGCTGCTCAGCTTTTCATAGCACTGGGCCGCAGTTACTTTGCTGGTTTTACCTGGAACGAAACAAGAACGATGAGAATCCCGCAGGAGTGAATTCCGAAATGTAAATATAATAAATGCAGGAAGGACATCTATAGCTTAGGATTTTTCTGGCTTGCTGCACTAAGCAAAATTTTAGAAAGGTCTCCACTGAGAAATCGATCAGTATAATCGAATTGCAATATTTCAGACTGCAAGTGTTTACTTTTATTTAAAGAGAATTTCTAGAGGGTAATAATTAAGAAGTGCTATATCACTTTATTATAGTATCATATTTTATATTTATTTTAATTTAAGTGCAGTACGCACTATTCTTGTTGGCCGTAGTTTTGCAAGTTTCCCGGCCGCTGGAATTGTCCATTTTCGCTCGTTAGAGCTTTTGCCCCCTTGACAGCAACTCGGCAGAAGTTCAAGTGGCAAATGAAAACAGAGGAAAGTATATAATTCCTCAAGAACCTACACACATTAATGGATATATATATATAAAAGTATGAGCTAAGAAAATCTCAGCAAAACATAAGGAATGCACACTTAATGTGGAAGCAATAAAAACCTACTAAGCACGGAATAAGCTAGGAGAAACAACGAAAGATGAATCCCCCCAAGTGCGGGAAAAGTGGCAAAAAATGAAGACCAACAAGTAAAAACAAATGCAGACAACGCGGAAATTCTCGAGCTTGCTGCTGCTTGTTACCTACGCTGTAAACTTCACTCCAAGTTAAGTTGGCGGACACAGATTGAAAATGGCAACGAGGCGGCTAAACTTTAAACGAGGCTCCGAGCAGAGAGCCTTGTAACGCAATGCCGGCAAGATGGCAACGGCATAAAGCGCGAAAAACTTTAGCAATTTATGTTACATAATTATGCTATAAAAAGAACAACAAGGGAAGATGAGCCATTGCGCTCAATTTCAAGCACTCTTGACTCGGCTCCGCTTTCTGCTCGCATTTTTCTTTCATTTGCGCCGCCCTCGGTTGAGATTTAAGTGAAACATTGACACTTGCCGCTGCAGAAAACTTTTTTGGCCCAAGTAAATGATGTCTCGAAGTCCCGAGACCAGGCCCAAGATGTTGCCAATGGTGAATCTGAGAGGTACAGAGGCGAGGGCATATATCAGGGGGGAGGCTTGTAATTAAATACTGTTTCCATATTTTGTAGACAAAGTTTCATATTTTAAATTTCCATTTCATAACTAGAGAAACATATTTTAAAAATTTCCAGGGAAACTGTTTCTCCTTCTTTATGCATTAATAACATACTGGAAATGTTGATTTGCCTTGTGCAATATCAATAAATTGTGTTCTGAGCTCTATTTTCTATGAAAATGTATCTAAATTCAATATTTATCAAATGCTGAATATTAATATATATTCCTACGTTAACTTTAGCTCTCCTGAGTGGAGTTGAACCTAGGCCAACTGCCTGAATCAGACAGAATCAGCCAGTTGCCGCCTAATAACACCGCTAATTCGGGCTTCGTTTCACCTGGATGGAATAGATAAAAACCGCTACATGTACTTGCAGATTGGATGCACTTACCGCCGTCGCAGGGAAAGCTCTCCGCCAGCAGGGTGAATAATTTGTCCGACAGTAGACAGCGTCCTCGCGGTCCCAGGGGAACCCGGCACACAGGACACTTCACGGAGCGGCTGCGGCAATTATTGCAGAGCACGTGTCCGTTGCAGCACTGCCAGCCAGGTGGCTTGATGACCTGGTTTCCAGTTCGTTGGCCGGGTGAGAGGATCCGAGGGGAGGGCGACGAGTGCGTGTAATTATTCAGAGAGGGAATCATTTCAATTAATTATACATATCGTGACCATCGAACCCGACCACAGGGGGCAGTGCCTCGCCCCTGATTGCTTCATTATAATATTTCGAATTGGATTTATACAAAAACCAATTCGAGTCCTTGTCGTAAGTAATGCACAAATGGCAACTAAATTTGATTATTTCTCACATTTGGCTCTCCTTTGGCTTTTCCTCGGCGAGAGCCAGCTCCTTCCTTGCGTTCGCTTCTATTGCTCCTCTCGAATGTACATGGATGCATATAAAAAATGTATTGCATTGGAAGCATTGTGCGCAGCAAGCTTTCCATTTAAATTGAAAATCAAATTGAAAATATTGCAAGCGGATTTAAAATAATACAACTGTGTTTGATGCGCGCCCAAATACTTTTGCGCATTTGAAGCTGGCCCCTACAAAAGCACAAAACTGGGGTAAAAACACAAACACAAAATGCAGAAATACGGAAATATGGAAATACTGAAATATAAAAATGCGAACACGAAAAACACTCGCAATCGGATAGACTGATGGACTGGGGGGAATATACATATGTACACTGAAATTTGGCTGATGCTTTTTGTCTCTCCTCAGTCGATGTGCAGACAAACATAAATTTGCTACGTTCGGAATAAAGAAACAATTTCTGGTCGGCAGATTTCATACTTTTTGCAACGATTTGGCAGAACTGCAATCGAAGTATTACAAATGTAAAACCATTCGATGGCAATCTGACCAAACGATACAAAAAGAAACACCAAGACAAAGGACTCCGACCACCATTGAAAATCGAATATACATATGCCCTCACTTTCCAGCATATTCGTACATATATGTGTAAGAGGTTTACGTGGGAAATAAGGCTGGGATTTAAGTGACGTGCACGTGTGGCAAACGTTCTAAATGTTATTCGTCTTTTATTGTTTTTAATTGGCTTAAATGGTATGAGCAAATGCTTTTAATTTTAATACCCCTGCATGCATAAACAAAGACTCCAATTAGTGATAGAAATCAATTAAATGCAGCTGAGCGAAAACAAAGTGGGTCTGGCCGAGGAGCTGCAAGAGAAGGGGGGACAGGAACTGGCAGAGGAAGCGGAAATGGCCAAAGACGAGTGTGGATGCCCCACTTCCGAATGCCAGCTGTCGCTCCGAAATCGAAGGCAGCGTAGCATGCTTTCAGGCATATTGTAAAATATCTTTCTGTCCGATGGCAACCATGCCGAATTATTTCGATTGCCAAAGTCCGCCTGACAGTTTATATTAACGAAAAGCCCGCCGGGCCAAAGCCGATCAAGTGCAACCAAAATGAATTAATCATATACTGCGCTGACATGGGCCAGCCAAAGCCTTGCCTGCCTTAGCGGGCCGTTTGTTTGCTGAATTTATGAAAATTAAATGGCTCGCAAATTTATGCATATTTAAATGAAACAAAAACAATCTCATGCCCGATTTAATGTCAAACAAGGAAAAGCACTGGCAAATCCTTATCCGAACGGACGGAGCCTAATGCAGGCGATTAGCATTCAAGGGAATCGGGATGCGCAACTATTAAAAGTCCAGCAAAACAAAATCCCTTAATAACTTAATGGACTTGTGTGCGAGTTGGCATACACACATATCTGCATGCATGGGAAATCTAGGGACAACACACCAGAAATACGCTCATAATACAATATAATGCCATCTTCGTGCCACAGTAATAATGGCAAAATCAGAAGGACTCTCCTCGTCTAAGCCGTAGGGCGGCAAAAGTGAGAGCAAGAAGGAGCAGTATCCGGCATAAACTGATTTCGGGTTAATAAACAAATTATTCAGTGCAGCTGTAAAAGGAGTTCAAGCTGCTCTGTGGCCAGCTGCCAGCTCCCAGCTCCCAGCTTCGAAGGCGTTGCACCGTGGCCATATCTAGGATATCTCCGGAATCTGCCATGTCCTTGCTCCTGCTGCTGCCGCCTGCACATGCTTAATTTATGGTTACACACCGACACCGACTCCAACGCCAACGAGATCTGCTGCTGCTGCTCCAGGCGAGAATTTCATTTGAAAATACTCGTAGCTCTGCATTCTGCATTTTGAATGGAGGTCGACTCCCCGCTCACCGGGTCGGACCGGTACGGTCCGCTCACTCTTCTTTATCTTGTCTAATTAATTAAATTTATGTTTTTGCTGACAAGCCGGGCATAAATAAATTTTAAAGCCCGGCCCTCGTCACCGACTTCAATTTAAATGCACAACGAGCTCGGGGGCTAGCGTGGAGAGCATCGCATCGGCAAAAACAGAAGCTGCCCGCAGGCGATTGACACGATTATTCACACTGACTTCCGCTGGCGCACACTCTAATCGTCAATATTTGATTTTTAAACGACATAATCAATCACACTGGCCGTGCTATGTGTATATATTTTGCAAAACTAATCAAATCACATGCCAGAGCAAACATTTATCAAAAACCTACTCGAAATATAGGACAACATAAAACTGGCATCAGGCCGAACAAAATAAAAAGAAGGACCAAAAAGGAACATAACCGACGGCTATTAACTGGCTGCATGGAAAGCTGGCCGGATCGGGACATGTGCGTCGTTTGAGTAATTGAGTCAACAAGGCCGGCATACCTGCCTCCACGGAGGCGAGGGCAGCCCGGGGATGATATCCTGACGAGGGCACGCAATCACTGGCAGCCCGGTGCTCCAAACTTTCTATATATCCAGAATATATATGTATATATAAATATATACTCGTAGAAGTACAGTCCAGTGATTAGCAACAAACTTGCGCAGCAAAATCAACGCAGGAAGAGGATGTCGCTGCGACTGGGACTGTAACTGTCACTGCACGGAGAGAAATCTACATCTATATAATTTGGATATAAAGATCTATGACAAGTCTAAATTTCAGAAAAATAGTAAGTTTGCAAAACTAATTTCTATCCTAATTGTTTAGCAGATGATTATGAAAGGTATGTAATATCTTCAATTCCAAGTTTTCGGAAATCGATCATAACTAAGCTTAAAATTGTGGCATTTTTCGAATCAATATTTATCTATATTTTTATATGACAATTTTACCGACATATCAAAATTTTAAAAACTCATAACTTAGCCAAAAAATCATTAAATTTAATTCGGAAAGCTTTCCTATGTTAGTTTTTGTTAGCTTAATAAATCTGCATACTCAATTTAAACTTTTAAGATATTAAAATTTTTGCCAAAATTTGACAATTTTAATGATGTAACCCTTTCCTTTTTTTCAAATTTTGAAAAAATTCGAAAATTTTTAATTTTCAACCGGAAATGGCTCAATCGATTCGGCTGATGATTCTGATCAAGAATATATATACTTTATAGGGTTGGAAATGACTCCTTCACTATGTTACGAGCTTGTGACTAAAATAAAAATACAAAAATAGAACTAAAATTTTCCTTGCAAATACTGAAACTTTGAAAAGATTCAGTCTTCCTACATGTGTAATATTTTAAATTCGAAGCAGTTAAAGCAACCTTATCTGGCTATTCCATACAGATCGTTTAGCTACCCGGCATACATGACGTATACTTAATGTGAAATCCCTTAAATTAAGTATACGCCGTGTGTGTCTTAAGGGAGAATAGGTTAAAAATTTATAATGATAAGTAATTCCAATTAAAAAGCGGGTTTAACAAGAAAAATAACAAACTATGGAGCTCTGAAATTTTATACCAAAAAGGAAATTTGCAATTGAATTGTCGGATCGAATCAGAAATCGATTAGAAATAAGTAAGAACTATTCGCATTCTTAAAATCAATATTTATATATGGCACTTTTATGAGATAAATTGAAGTTTAGAAAACTCATAACTAAGTCAAAAACGCATTAATTTTAATTCGGAAAGCTTTCCTATGTTAGTTTTTGTTAGCTTAATAAATCTGCATACTCAATTTAAAATTTTAAGAAATTCAAATTTTTGGCAAATTTTGACAATTTTAATGAAAAAAATTTTAAAATTTCAAATTCGCACCGGACATGTCTCTATCGACTCAGCTGTTGATTCTGATCAATAATATATATGATTTATAGGGTCGCAAATGACTCTTTCATAGTATTACAAGCTTCTGACTAAAAGTATAATTCCCTACTGTGACATTTCCCTCAGTGTGAGATTGATAGCAGCGGCTGGCGAAGGCAAACAAACGACCAACTGGCCAACTAAGTTTTTGGACGAGTTCGGACCCAGCCGAGTTAGATAATGACGAACTAAAACTAAAGCCGACCCAGGCTCATCGATATGCAATGCACATGCAGGCGACCCATCCCACCCAATCTCCCACAGCATCCCAAGGACCACCGCAGTCCACTCACCTCAAGGCACACAGGACACTCCAGTAATTGGGAAATATGTTGCAGGCATGTTGCAAACTTTTGCAGCGATTGTTGATTAATTCCGTGCTGCTGCAAATACAAAGAGAGAACGGGGAAGGCGCTGGTTAATTTGAGGGCTTCTGGTTTATGTTCAAGGTTAAACGGTTAAACACTTCTAGGGGATTCAATCAATTAAATTTGACGCCTGCACTTAATTGTATTTAAATTTTCGGCGAGCCGCACTTTCGATGCTGCGTCGTAAATAATTCACACAAGAGTGCCCATGAAAGGTCCCGGACTTAAGCCGATTTCCATTTAATTTGCATTCGATTATCAAAACGAACCAAGCGAGCGTCGAGCAATATAACATGTTCAAAATGCCATCGAAAGGGCCGCCTGCATTCGGAAGACACTTTACGTCCTATGCCTGATTGCGGCTGCAAGTTTAATCTGTTTAACGGGTCCGGGCACACACACACACCGAGTGGCAGAACACACTCTGTGATGCACAGCCTTCGGCATTGATTGAAATGGACTTTCCATGCCAACCACCTGTGCCAGGTGTCCGAGTGTCCCTGAGTCCGTGAGGCTGTCAGTCCGCCTGTCCGCGTGTGTGGCCTGCTTAAGTTTTCGCCTCTGCCACTGCAAGGACATTTAGGTCAATTGAATTGTAATAAAGTACACATAATGTGTCAAGAACCGAATTACGTTAGTTCGATTCAATTGAATTTAATAAAATAAACAGGTCGCCAGATAAACAATTTACCACGTCGCTCGATATTGACATCTGCACGGAAGAACACCTCGGGCTAAGCTTCAGGGCTTAATTTACCTCAACGGGCATTGGGGTGGACATTAGCTTTAGGTAAGTTCATGGCCAGTACTTCACTTTGGTTTGCATTAAAAACTAAACTTTATCTTTAACGAAACTAAAATCAAAATCAGTTGCAAAAGTAATTAATTAGGGTCCACTCAGACCGAAATAAATCGCCTGGCAACTCTCATATGTTCGCAATTTAGCTTACGTAAATAGCATTTGATGGCCATTCAATGGATTACGTGTGGTTATGGATGAATTAGTAGCTAAAGACTAATTTTGCGATTTTCTTGAGAGAAACCTTGGCTGGTGCAGTGGTGTTGAGCCCACAAAGCCAGCAGACCGGGCTGCAGCCTCTAATTACTGGCAGCAACAACAGCCATTAAGCCAATCAGTATTATGTAACGCTCAGCGGCACACGAACAACGGCGGTGTGCCGCACATTCAAGTGTGACAATGGCCCATTTAGCCATCACTCCGAGCACTGCGAACCAAATGAGCGACTGCCTCAACACAGAAGGCCAGAAGTGGAGCGCTTCTGGGGGAAAGACTTGGCAATAAGATTGATTTCGCATTAGAGGTATCGATTTATACAATTTTATATAAACATATATCAATATGAAGGCCATAAATTATTTGTAACCTAACATACCACAGCGTGGGCTGCCTCCGCGGGATCCTCATTCGGGGCAATGGTCGCCTGCTGGCGCCACATCATCAGAGTCACGTGCTCGGCGCCGCTCTGCCAGTGCTCCTGCAGCCGGCCTGCCAGCTCGCTGATCCTTAATCCCAGGACATCGGCTCCATTGAGCTCTAGTAGTGTGTCGCCCAGCCGGACTCCGCCAAGCTCCGCATTCGACTTCGCCTGCACCCCGCTGACCCACGGATATGGGTCCCAGGGGGCGCGACTCAGATTCAGGCCGAGCGTACCGTTGGCGCAAGCGTAGATGGTGCACAGCTGGAGCATGGTGGCTGCAAGGAGAGGCAAGGCATCCAGATTAAATCAGGCATATCTTCAAGGCCGCACGTCGCCGGCATTTCATGCAATTTATGTCACACACACGCACCCGGCGTTGGCCAACATAAATTTGGCCAATTTTCAACACTTGAGGCGTCTGCCAGACACATCTAATTACCTGGCCTAACGCACACACACACACACACACGCACACTCGCAAATTCACACACTCCCCGACGGAAGGTGACTGTGAAAAATGGTGGCGAACTGTTTTATTTGGCCTGCTCCGCAGGCTTGACTTGGCATGCCCATCACGTAGCCACTCGCATCTATTATGCGTGAGTGTGTGATTGGGGCAACCGCTGTCCCCAGATTTCGGCACTTGACTCATTTGCACCTTTCGAGGGCTATTCTTTTACCTTTCGGCAGGTGCCGAGGTGCCTCGAAGCCCAATTAATTAGCCACTGCCTAGGCCCAGAAAGTTTGGCGCCAAGTGGTCGTAATTACGCATACGCCACGTTCGCCGGGCGTAAAATTCGCACACATAAATCAAAAGTTTGAGCACCTCACTCCCGCCCCTTAGAAAGAAAGAAAAGGGTTTCTTGAAAAGTTTTGAGCACTAGCGAAAATCAATTAAGCACCCCACAGCCGGAACTCGGCATCGGGTATCGAGTACCATATATAACCAGCTTTAGATGAACGAACCGAGAACGCAGCTGTTCTGCCAACTGGATTCTTTCGCTTAGTCACTGGCATTGTCATTCCCAATCGAAGTCGATGTTGAAGCCAATGGATTGCGTCAGATTCTTGGGGCTGTCAGCTTAGAAGATTCTTCTCAGCCGGGAAATTGATTATGTTGCTTACGCGCCAAACCTCGAGTAGCTGGAGAACCCATTGCTGTCTACGCACGCGGATACAGATACGAGTACGAGTACGAGTATGAGTACGAGTGTGAGTACGGCAAACTTGTTCAAATCACTTCACTTCACTTCACTTCTGGCTGACATTGGCCATGAAATTGCTATGACGTCGACCAAGTGAAGTGGGCACAGCGGAAAGTAAATAAGTTATTGAACAATAATTCGAACTAGGGCTGCGGCGGCAATTAAAAGCGATTGATACTCGGCTGGCCATCATTCAATTATGGTTCGTTATTAAGGCCTTATACTGATTTTTTTCAAGCATCTCCCTTGTAAGGGCAATTAAGAGGCCGATTTAATTATTTTTCAAAGCCGCACAAATTAGTTAAAGCTGCTGCACCCACTAATAATAACAAAAAAAAGCCAGGAGAGACGGAAACCACCAACCGCAGCAGCGTCGGCGCACAGGAACAATTTGCGGACCATTGTTTTGGCCAAAGTCAATGAAGCGCGGCACTTGGCAAACAATTACGAAACGAAAACCAACAGAGGGCTGCCTGCCCCTGGTAACGCTCCAATTAAGGCCCGGCTCTTTAAGGCCTTGCTGCAATATTTATACCGTAATTGTTTTAACTCTATCTGAAACTGTTTTCTCGATCGGAAGCCAACTGAGCTTCGGCGCGTGTGAATTGCAACTGACTGCACTCGAGCGGGTGCAGCAACCAGAAAGCCACTGGCCCGCTTTCGTTTTCAGTGTACGCAGGAGAGCTGGCTAAAACGAAGCTTGGCTAAAACAAACTCACACGGAATTGCGTCACATTATTACACGAAAGAAACCGCAAGCGAATCGCACGGAGACGGAGACGCGAACGGGGACAGAGACAGAGACCCAGAAACCCCAAAGCGGGCAAACTGTTGCGCATGCGCCATTGAAGCGCTCGTCCCGCTGCAGCCTGTCCCCGTCCCGCCTTCTCCGGGCACTAGTACCATACAATTAGCAGCCTGAGAGCTGACGCTGCCGTGTAAATTCCGAGCCGAACGTGAGTCTCCAGTTTTTAGTTCGCCTCTGTTTACATTTCGCAAGCGTTGCGCATGCGTATGATTTACGGGCAGTGTAGGTAGTATGTGCACTGCTCTTGGCGCGTTTCTAATTGAATTTTGCCCGACAGCATAGGAAACGATAACTCAGCTAGAAGCAAACTCGTTTTGCGGTCTTAATTACGCGAATATCCAGCAAACGCGTTAATAATTGTGCGTTACACTTCCGCGTTTTTCGGTATTTCATTTATGTGTAGTTTTTTTGTTGTACTTTTTTCCATTTTGAGTGGGGCTAATGTGCGGCGGCAGCCACCTTGACCTAAGCCAACGTTAACCAACTTGGCTTGGACACCATAAAGCCAACTGAGGGCTCTGGGTGAGCGTAAGGTCGTTTGGCCCATTAGAGCCATTAGGCCTCGCATAGTTTGTTAACAATTACACACCGTTTTTTTTTTTTTTTTTGGTTTTGGCTCGCTGGGAAATCAATTTTCACAACTCTCCGCTCGCGGCTCGTAACTCAATTCAGTGGCTTTTCTTGGGCGCCGGCGCAACGCACTTCGCGACTGCTTGCGGAACTTGCGGCGCTTGCGCACGGTCTGCGAGCTGCTAAGAAACTGCGGCGCGGCGTCTGCACAGCTGACCAACAGACCTAAACTTGGCTTAAACTGGCTAACCACAGCGCCACCTTTTGACGAAGCTTGGAACTCAGTGGGAGCGAGCTTTTCATCGGTTTTTTTCAAACTAGTTGGTCATAAACAATTGTGGTATCACTTAAGCACCGCTTAAACCGGACACCACTGGCTATACAAATGTTTATACGATCTGCATAAGCAAAGGGCAAAGAAATATTCAAAATTTCAGCTGTTGCATATCAGTTTTCAACCATATCTTTACCTAACATTTCGGTGAGTATTGAAGTAAATAAATCTGTGAACTAATTACTTAAGAGCTGTTTGACCTGATGATGAGGTAGAATAATCACTAGAATGTGTAGCACAACATGCATGGAACGAAAAATAGGTCTACCATATACCTAATTTCGATGTTCAAATTGCATGTATGGAATGGGAATTTAAAAGCTCCCGCCAGAGCGTTTACACAGTACTTAAGCTATTATGAAGAGCAAGCGGAATCGCTTGCGTGCTTGCACTTGAATTTGGCCATTTGCCTTTGGGCCAGGCCTAAATGCTGACCGATTAATAAAAGTCAATTGCCTCGCCGGTTCAAGGGGGCGTGGGCGCTGGAAGAACATGAAATTTGATGTTATTGGCTGCGTAAGTATTTGGTAATTTTGACACCGCTGACGGCTGTCGGCTGCCGTCCGCTTCTGTGGGCCACTTTATGCCAACCGCCGGCCGCACTCGCAACCAATTGCACAAATAAATTCAACCAAATCTAATTGAACTCGCAAATTGAAAAGCCAAAACGAAATCACACACAGCCGTGCTGCCCAGGGTCAGTTAGCTGGGCGCAAAATTTAATGAAATTACCAATTTCAATGCTATTTCGGCAGCAAACCGGCGCTGGAAACAGAAATTACCTCTTCAATGGCAGTTAGCCCCGGTTGGCGAAACAACAAAAAAGCGAAAGTCAAATGGGCCAGCGAGGCTTTGGGAGCTAGCAAATGCCAAATCCATTTGTCAGCTGCCAATTTCCATCAGTTATCATTGTTAGGGTTAATGGACGAGCGGGTTTAGGCCCGGTATTTATTTAGGGCCCCATTGTTTGTGTTTATCGCGGTCCGACACCTTCATGCAGCGCCACGTTTGTTGGTTTAATTTCTTCGGTATTTCAAATAATAATATTTTGCTCCACTGGTGTTTGCCGGCCATTGACAATGCACTGCCATTTGGCACTGGCCCCACGCAATTAAGCTGAAAAATAATGCTGTTTATTTTGAAATTTAATTACAGAGTCGGACAAGTTTTAAAATAAATAAAGCGGAATTAAACTGATTAAGTTCCATTAATGTACATCGAAAGCTAAATGGTGTGGTTTCATCTGATTAAAAACTATTTAGGGCGTAATAGCTTAAATATAGAGAAAGTATGTATAAGAGTAAAGATGTATGGCAATTCTGATAGTTGTATATTTTGTATGATTTAAGTGTGCTTTCAGATATGCAAAATTAAACAGGTATAATTACAATTTCTAAACAATAATAGTAAAGTCACACATTTCTTCTCTTTAAAGAAGTCTTTTTCTTGTTAAACTTAGTTTTTAATTAAATTTACTTATCTTAATAAATTTGTAACCTATTCTTCCTTAAGACACACACGGCGTATACTTAATTTTAGGGGTTTCGCGTTAAGTATACGCCATGTATGTCCGCTAGTTGACAGCTGTAAGGAGTACCCTGACAAGTTTTCTTTAACTGCTTTTAATTTGAAACTGAAATGAATACCAGACATGTAGGAAGACTGAATATTTTCAACGTGACAGTATTTGCAAGGAAAATGTTAGCACAATTTTTGTATTTTAATTTTAGTCACAAGCTTGTAACATTGTCAAGGAGTCATTTCCGACCCTATAAAGTATATATATTCTTGATCAGCATCAACAGCCGAATCGATCAAGACATGTTCGGTTGAAATTTAAAATTTTCGAATTTTTCTCAAAATTTGAAAAAATGGAAAGGGGTTACATCATTAAAATTTTCAAAAATTGAAAAAATTTTGAATTTCTTTAAATTTTAAACTGAGTATACAGATTTGTTAAGCTAACAAAAACTAACAGAAAAAAGCTTTCCGAATTCAAATTAATGCCTTTTTGGCTTAGTTATGAGTTTCTTAAATTTTGATGTGGCGGTAAAATTGACATATAAAAATGTAGATCAAAAGAATTTTAAAGAAGAGAATAGTTTAGGTCTTCTTGGGGTCATATATATTCAAATTATTTATTATCATTAATTGTTTTTGTACGTTTCCTCTGCTGACGTAGACCTGTGACTATGTAGCGCACCCAAAAGAGCCAGTGACTGAACCCACTGCGAGGCAGAGTTCAAATATTTACTTAGCGAACGCTCTTGTCTGAGTTCCATGCCCACAACTGGCTGTCAGCACAGCACCGAATCTGGCCCTGGTCGTAGCCACATTTTGGCGCCGACAACTTACAACACAGCTGAGATCAAGACAGATCGCGGATGGCGGATAGCGGACTGCGGATGGGCCAATGTGGCCGAGGGGCGGGGGGTCGATAGGTGAGGCGGCGGAGCTCTGAGCTGTAAACGCGGCCAAAAGCTGAGGCCAAAATGTTTGTCGTTGCCTATTGCGTCGGCCCAAAGCGCTGAGCTTCGCTATCGGCGCTCGGCAACTTTTCATACGGAGTGACGGCGGGGCTGCTCGGAGCCAGCTCGAAAATAAAACACACATGAAAACAGTTTGCCAAGCGAGAGCGCCCGTGGAGCACGTTTCTCGCCAGCGGTATTTATTTTTTGTCGGTTCCTATACCCAAGTTTTTCCAACGCACAATGAGAAAATCAGCGAGGGGATTTCAGGCAGCTCGTCCCAACGCATCCGAATCCGGAGACGCTGGAGCTGGAGATGGAGCCGCCTCCTCGGTGCGCCTGCTGAGGATTCCCCGGGCGGCGCCCGGCATCGACCACTATGGATTTCATCTGACCCGCAGCAAGTGGGACCCCTATCCCTGGGTAACAAAGTAGCCAGCTTGTTGCCCCCGCCCCGCTAATGCGATATCCCACACCACTCACAGGTATGCGAGGTGGCAGCTGGCACACCTGCCGCACTCTCCGGCCTCAGGCCCGGCGACTGTGTTCTGGAGGTGAGTACCCCGTGCCGAGTATTGCTTGCCACAAGTGCAAAAAGAAGGCTGGGCACGATATGCACAGTGCACTCTATTAGCCATAAATCAAAGACAAACGTGTGCATAATAAAATTTGGGATCAAAGTACAGAAAAACCTATTTAAAAATCTATTTAAAAAGTCTTAAAGACTGAGTATCTTAAAGCTCTAGACCATGTTATTAGTAATTTCTAAATATTTTTATACCCTTGCAAGGGTATTATAATTTCAGTCAAAGGCTTGCAAAACGGTGAAGAAGTCGTTTCCGACCCTATAAAGCATATATATTCTTGATCAGAATCAACAGCCGAATCGATTGAGCCATCTCCGGTTGAAATTTAAAATTTTCGAATTTTTTCAAAATTTGAAAAAAAGGAAAGGGGTTACATCATTAAAATGTTCAAAAATTAGAAAAATTTTGAATTTTTTAAAATTTTAATTTGAGTATGCAGATTTAATAACCTAATAAAAACTTGCATAGGAAAGCTTTCCGAATTGAAATTAATGCCTTTTTGGCTTAGTTATGAGTTTTTAAATTTTGATATTTCGGTAAAATTGTCATATAAAAATAATTAAATTGCAGTGGTTTATAGAATTCGGCCTCTTGAAGCTAGTTTCGGTTCTTCTTTTGGGAAACAACAAATAATTAAGCTAAAAGTGGATTGTCTTGTAAACTATCGAAAAACGAGTTTTATGGAAATCCGAAATTCTTTAAATTCGAGTTAGGAAAAATGTTGCTTTGGCAAAGGCTGAACTGTGGAAGTTGGACTGTTGATCGGGCTCCGGACCTTTTGTTCTTAGTGGATTTAGCCTGCTTAAAAAAGCAATGCAGCAAACTTAATTGCTTTTAATCGTCTTTATTCAGTGCTTTTCGCGGGCGATGGGTGGGGAAGGAACACATGTGGTGGAAGTAGAAACAGACCTGCAAGAGCCCAGTACTAATGACAACACTCGGATATTGTTAGTAGTCGAGGAAAAGATTAATTAGCGCCAAGTAAACAACAATAAAAATAAACAAAACCAAGCGACTGCCAGCCGGCTAACAGCTTCAGTTGTTAACAGAGCTGAAGTTGGCTAACATCTGGAAGCAGTGCGTAGGCCAACAAGCAGTCGAAGCCAAGCAGTGCTCGGAATTTGAAAATATATCTGAGCGTATATATCTTTTGAGTGCTTTTTCGTCACTTTTTATGGCCTAAATAAGTATGTCAAGGTCACCGTTGAATGAACCCAGTTATAGTGGTCATGAAAATCGTTAAAACTTTAATTACAGGTAAATGGCAACGACGTACTGGGCTTGAGAGTATCTGAAATCGCCGAAATTGTGAAGAGCCAGGAGGACGGCGTTACGATGCTCTGCTGGAGCAGTTATTGTGAAAAGGACTGCGATAAGAATGTAACTATTAACCCCTAGCTATTAACTCCTGACATAAACTCTGAACCCTTTGGTTGCTCTAATTTCCCCAGAGCATCTGCTGCGCCCCCATGCCCACCAGCCTGCGTCGCCTCTCCCTCGTCCTGGAGAGCATCCTGCGGCTGATTGAGTGTCCTGTATGCAGCATAACCATCGCTCCGCCCGCGATGCAGTGCCAGAACGGGCACCTGGTCTGCGTGGACTGTCGCATCCGCTCCGAACGCTGTCCCGTCTGCCGGGACTTCTATACGCCCAGCCGGGCCCTATTGGCTGAGCAGATTTACCTGACCATTGTCAACGCGTTCGAGATGTGCCGCCAGGAGAATAAGCTCCGGCAGAAGCTCTTTGCTGGGATCACGCGACCTGTCCCCGGCCCCACGCTGGCCGAACGGACAGCCCGGCTAATGGGGCAGGACACTGGGCGGAAACGCAAGCCGGTCTTGCCAACGAACAGGTTCCTGACCAAGCTGCTCGAGGGCTACGCCTACCCCATGGACAATCTCTCGCCCTCGAACGCGGCCACCCTGCTGCGGACCAGTTCCAGGGATAGCCGCAGGCACTCCAGCGGAATCCGAGCGACAACTATGGACGCCCCGCCTGACGGGAATGCGGAGCCTGCGAATGATTTACGGCGTCGAGGAGTTGAGCCCAGCGCCGAGGGCGTTGACGAAGTTTCGCAATCGGAATCGGACAGCAGCCACAGCTCCTCTCTGGATGAGCAGCTGCCTCCGCCTGTCAGCGAACCGTCGGCCCCGCCGCCTGCCAGTCCTGGCCCAGAACCGCCGGAGCATGTTGATGCTGTCCAGACTAAGCCGGCCTCTGTGACCGCGCTCTGCCGCTGTCCCTGTGGGATGGACCCACAGGATGAGGGGCCGGCGATGCACCAGAACTGCTGCTACAAATCCGCTTTCCGTTTGCTTTGAGTCCCAGCATCTCAATCAGCGGCATCCTCTTATCAAAGGCAGCCCCTGAGCCGCTGCCTCCTCCTCCCACGCCGCCTACCCGTACTCCTCCTGCTGTCGACGGACCCTTACTAATTAAATTAAATGCCAGTTGCTTTGCCAAAGTTGCTTATCGCGAGAAGAAACGAACTACGAAAAAGAATTGAATGGCTTTCCGCCCCGAACAAAGGCCGAGATGGAGATGCAAAGAAGTTGGTCCGGAGCTGGTGCACTCTGTCACTCAGAGTGAGCTGCAGCCAAGAGTTGCTCCGGGGAAGCCGAGTTAAGTTTTAATTTAATCACTCCTGAACGCTTCAATGACTTTGTGTCATTTGGCGTCAGACTTGAGCAGCTCGATAATGAACCCGGGCAGTCCGCAATGTCAGAGCTATTTGATAGATGCATGTTTTAGACTCCCACAGACAGAAATAATGTGCATCTTCATTTGGGAACAGGATGCTTGCGAAACTATATGCATTAACAAACGAAATCAGTGAGAGTTTAAACATAAAAATAAACAATTTTTATTCTTGATAGCTTTCAAAAGTAATTCCAGGATTTAGCAGTCGCCTGGCTGATTTTCCAGTGCATCATTGCCAGTTATGAGTGCAATTGCAGCCGCCAACCGCAGCTGCGGGTCAATCAGGAGCAAAGTGAAGGCTGCTGGACAAGTGCGTAATGAGCTTTATTTGTCATCCTGACGGGCCTGGACCAGGCGGCCGGATGGGGAACCGTAAGGGAGCCTGGAACGGGCTCGGAAACCTGGCAACCTACGGCAACCATAATGACAGCCGCAGTTGGACGTCCATTATGGCAGCCATTTACCATTTAATATTGATGCAAGCTGGAAGTAAACAACGCCAGCAACAGGCGTTAGCTGAAGCTCCTCCTGTTCCTTTAGCCTCGTCCTCCTCCAACTCCTGCTCCTTTGGGCGGCCAACCGCAGGCTATTCTTATCCCGGCCGATGCCTCCCGCTGCTCCGGCAGGCTGCTAGGAAAATGTCATCAAAACAGGAAGTGGCAGTTTAATTTAAGCGCGTTAATTGAATTTTATTTTCTGCATTGTTGATCGTTCGGACAAAGAGCTAGTCCAGGCGAAGACCAAGTCCGTATCCGGACTAGGTCCGGTTGCGAGTCCGATGCGGAAATTGATTTGCTGCTGGTACTGCTCCTGCTCCTGCTCCTGCTGCTGGTGCTGATGCTGCTCCTGCTCCTGCTGCATTGTGCTCGGTGTCCCGTGGCGCCGTCACCTGGCTGCCTCGGCAAACTTTAATTACAAACTTCTATGCGCCATTATGCAGTCGGCGGCTGCTGGGAAACCGGTTTAAATTGCTGTTATTGTTGCACTTTGCGCCCGTCTTGTCGGAGCCCTTGTGGGCCACACACTTTCTAATTGCATTTCATTATCTATCGGAAATTACAGCGATTTCGAGGGTCGATGATGGCACCGCTAATGGCAGCCGTAACAAGTGCTCCTCCACGTGAAACGCACCATGGCGCATTGCAATTAATTTCGCAGTTGCTGGCAAAAGAAATCGTTGCGACAAGTGTAGTTGCCTGCATAATTCGCCGAGCGGCGAAACCACCAGGACCAGGATCCATTGGTTGTTTAATTAATGTGAAGCACTCATTATCGAGTGCAATTTACCTTGGATAAACATGGGACTTGAAACGTTAAAGCATCGCTCCTTAACGTTGTGAGCTTTCAATTTGCATCCGGGGGCAGTGCCGGCTTAAGTTCTCGGCTTGCATCAGAATAAACGGCACTTTGGGGCAAGTTTTTGGTCCCGGCTAAGTGGTAATGGCCAAAACAATAAATTCACTTTGGACCAAATTTCGCTGCCACGCCCACTTGCCAGTCGAGCAATTGCCGCACCAGCGGAGGTCACGTCAGTGTACCACATGGCGTATGAGTATGCGCGCGAGGGCAGTGAAAAAAATATATACTGCTTGCATAATTAATATATTCTATTTATTTTAATTGGTATATCCAAATTTATTCTAATATAAATTATAATTTAAGTACTCAATATTTGAATATTTAATTCCTTTTCTTCCCAGCAGCAGATCATCTATATTTTTGTTAATTAGGAAATTAATTATTATTTTTTCATGAATTATGAACACATTTCTTCCAGTGCAGCTTATCAGTCGACCGCAGGAGCAGTCAGTACACGTGTCTATATGTGTGTGTATAGCTTAGCAACAATGTGACCGCCCCAAAGCGAAGGAAAGCGTGCAACAATTTGGAGAATCCTTCCCTTTTTGGCGGCGCAGCTGTTCCGTGTGCGGCCGCAACCTTAGAAACTTTCTAACGAGCATTTTGCAAGGCAAGGCGGAGCCTCGAGGACCCGGAGCCCCAGTCCTTTGTTGCTGCACGCCCTTGGTGGCTGTTATTGTTATTGTTTCTAGCTGCAAACAACATGTGCGGTTGTCATAAATTTAACGCCAAAAGAGCATTTTAAGCAGTCAGACAGAGTCCCCCTGGCAGAGGACTAAGTCCTCTAATTACTCCGAGGGAAAACTTTCGGCAGCCCATGGCCATGATTCATGTGTGCGCATCTCTTGTGCCGCACCAGATGACTGCAAACTTTGACGAGCCGAGCCCCGGAGCTGGCCCGGCGTTAAATGCCGCCTGCAATATGCAGCCACTCTGCGTGCAAAGTATTTCCATATTTAAAATCGCATTCGCCAGCCGACCCGGGGATTTTGAAATGAAAATTATTATTTATTTAATTGAATATTTAAAAAACGTGCTGTAGCCGTCGTTTATTGCATTAGTCGCACCGCGGAGGCCCACTGTAAAATATGCTGCATATCCGTCTGATTTATTCAATTTTTTCCCATTATGAATATGCGTATATGCATTTTTGATTTCACTCGCGAGCGCACGCAGAGCTTCTGGCCCCTGCAAAGAAACTTAATTATGGTTTGAGCGACGTCGCAAGAGCCTGATTAAATTAAAATGAATATGAATTGCATTCGCACTCGCAGCCGCCTGGGCAGCGCCTGTAAATAGGCAACAAAGCGATTCGCAGGCGACATGAGAGTGACACATTTCACACTGGGATTGATTTAATTGAAACATCGAACAGACAGAGGCCTTAATCGAAAGCCCATCGGATGACACTGCTCCGGAAAAAGGATTCACCCTTGAATTTGTGGCCTGAGAGCCGCGACCCCTAGTAATTTGCAGGCCGCAAAGATACATTGCCAGACCATTACCATCGCTCCACCGCAGTTCGCTGGCCAGCAGCCTTGGAAATTAAAATTAAAATTCCATTGATTAGAAAATTGTAAATGCATGGAATTTTTGGATATCGCTGTGCGGCGATCTTTCGATTTGCATAATTGCGAGCCAAACCGGACCGGGCTAAAAACCGTCGCAACGCACCGAAAATCTGGGAGGGCGCAGATGCTTATCATCGGGTTGTAACTTTGCACTGGCCCCTGGCCATGCTCTCCTGCCCCACCAAGCCAACGCGGTGGGGCGGCCCATAAATATCAAAAATTCTAACACATGGTTGGGGCCAGTGGTCCTGGTTCTGCTTCTGGTCCTGCTCCTGTTCCTGTTCCTGGATTGCCTGCAGGTGTGAGAACCTGCGAACCTGTTCGCTTTTTGCATCCCTACCGGCGCTGGGGGGAGTTTTTAATTAAAATAAAAACGAACGGCAGCGCAAAGGCTGCAATGGCAATGCCACATAATTGTCGAATTGTTTCCACTTGCCACGCAGTGGCGCTGCATTGGGGGCGTGGCTGCCGCCCGGAATGGGGCGTTTGCTGATTAACAAAAATAAATTGTGAGCCCCGACTTTGGCATAACAATTACTCCACCGCATGCGGGCTTGGCAATGGCCATTTTCATAAAACTCCAACGCCCCCACCGATCTCTGTCTGTGCTTTTTGTTCGCCGATGTTTTCGTTGAGCTTGTAAATATTTAGCATGTACTGGCCGCACAATTTCTGCCCTGCCCTTTAATCCTAAAAGCAAAAAATGCATTTTGGGTTCAGCTGAAAACCGGACCGAGAGAGCCAATGGCCACTTGTAGCCCTCAGCAGGCAGTCTGCACTCATTCAGATGCCCAGCAATGGGGGATACTAAGGGATGTAAGGATTTAAACATTATTCGTAATATCCTACGCCTACAAAATAATTTGATTAATGCAATTGATAATATTTATGTAGTAATTATAATGATTTCGAATAAGTAGTTCCAAGGAGTGACCTTTGGAAATGGGTATTTGCCAGGCGATTCCCCGAGGCTGTCCCAAAGTATTTGGCAGTCAGGGGCGGAAGACTAGGAAGTGACCAAGCAAAAAAGTCAAAATCATGCCTTTGCTCATGTTTTATGTGGGATATTCCGTTGTGTTCTGCCAGACTGCTTTTAATTGCTTTACATTTTTGTTGTTTATTTTGTTGTCCTGCTGCTGTCCCTGTTGTGCCGCGTGTGTGTGTTGCCCCGTCTGTGTTTGCGGGCTGTAATGAAGACCATGTCGGGCTGCATATTAACTGGCGCACTTGCAGCATTTTTAAATGCATGTGCAGACCCCGGCCGGCCAGAGAAGCCACCCCAGAGCCCCAAACCCGCCCTAAGCATTTTAGGGCCGTAGTTTAACAGCGAAAACAGAAAGGCGGGCAGCGAGGAGGGAAATAGGGGCCGGGTTTCATTGTCTGTCATAAGCATAAATGGTTATTAATATTAAAGTTCATAACGGGCAATGTTAACTGCTCATTTAACGGGGTTATGCTTCTGGCCACTTTATTTTTGCCT
The DNA here is from genome assembly GCA_035046265.1 of Drosophila bunnanda. NCBI lineage: Eukaryota > Metazoa > Arthropoda > Insecta > Diptera > Drosophilidae > Drosophila > Drosophila bunnanda. Next base: position 13,057,376 of record JAWNOB010000130.1, read on the forward strand.
GACTGCCTCCGCCTCCGCCACAGACTCTGCCGCAGCCAAAGCCTCTGCATTTCGCATCCGCCCCTGCCCATTGATATGTTGGCAGTTGTTTACACATTAACAGCCCGCTGTGTGCCATGGTCATAGCCATTTCCAGCCAGTTAACGAAAGAGGCCATTCGGGCCTTATTAAGTCACTAAAATTGCATCGACACTGCAGCACAGATGCCCAGCCAGGTTTGTCAAGGTTTAACGCTTAATGTGGCCATTATTGAGAACCTCTGTGTTCCATTAAATCAAATTAGTCGAAAGTCAGCTGGATGCAACACACTCCCGTCTCCATCGATTCACAGCGAAATCAGTGCACGACCTCAACTCAAATTAATTAAAGACATAAGCCGATTTTTATGCATTTTATATGCGGCTCAAATTAATTCGATATATGTAAACAAATACATGGAGAACTGAGAATGTGTTAAATGCAAATAATAAATTAACTATATAAATGTGCGGGGCCATTTCGCCCGTTGTAAGCGATGTAAATTATTTTTTGAATGCAGAGCAATTAAGTGAAGTCAGATGACCAAACATGAAACGGAAATCCCAACATGTTGTGTACGTCCCTCGGCATCGAGTCCCGCGGACAGACCAGGTGTGAGTTATTAAATCGAAAAAGAATGCATTACCGGGCATTATGTATTCAGCGGGGGATTAAATCTGATTTTCATACTCAATTCGTCTTAAGGGGATAAATCTGCGCATTGAAATCCGCTATTGGGATACAAATTTCCAAAATAAAAAGACCATTAAGCTTATCTTCTTTGGAATCGGGTTTATTTTAAAAATATTTAACACATATGTATATGTAGAATTGTGGCAGCAATATAGAACCTTTCATTTTTATGACGTTACATTAAATCTTTTTTAATCCAATTCATTAACTTTGCCCGCAATCTTTTCATTACCTTTTTTCTGCAAACGGCACGCCAAGTAATTAATATGAATATTTAAATTAAATGAAATATTCAAATCCATTTTTGTAAGAAGAAATTATGCAAATACAATTATTTATTATGGTCAATGTGCAATGTCGACAAACTTTAACAAAGCAATTACAGATAGCACTTAACCGAGTCTATTCTAATTAAGTTTATGATTCACTTTTCGTGGCAGGAAGGGTTGAAGGGCAGGTGGAAGACACGACTAATCACTGGATCAAAATGAAATTCAGGAACGTTTCTTTCATAATCTTAATCTATAATTCCTACAAAGTAATTGGCTATTTACAGGCAATGTCTTACGTAATGGTAGGCATTCTTATAAGGGCTCAGGCACTGAGATCTTTGGACTTGCTGAATTCGCTGACTTTCCTTGGTGGGCTTTCTCTCGCTTAAACTATAAATTAAAATAGGTCAACTCATATGAACTGCTGGAAGTCCAGCATGTCGAAGTTGTTGTCGAACTCGGGCTGCATATGGAAATTAGCCGCAGGACTGGGGCTCTTGGGTCGCTGTGCGCCGGATGGCGGGTCGTACACATCCGCGAGATATTTCGTCACGTACTCGAACGACACAAACTCGCTCAATTGGCATTTGCCGTTGACATTGCTGCTGGAATTGCAGTTGCCGGCGGTGGCGGTGGCGGCGGCGGAGCTAATCCCATTAGCAGCCGGAATCTGCTTGCAGACGCCATTTGGCGTCGTCAGCAATTGTTCGAGCTCGCTTAATTGATTAATATTTCCATGGCCGTCGTAGCCATTGTAATTGTTGTGGCTGCCGCTGCTGCAAACGCTCAGCGCATCCGTTTCCGGTGCGGACGCCATGTTGTTGCTGCCATCGTAGATGCCATATGCTGCTGGTGCTGCCGCTGCTGTTGCTGTCCCTGTCCCTGCGGTTGACGTTGTTGTTGGCCCATTCCGATTGTGCTCAATGATGACAATGCAATTTGACAACTCATTAAAGTTCATTGAATTGTTATTAGCTGGCACACCAGTGGTGCAGCCATTGCGGTCTGTCTGCAGCAAAGCCTCACTACAGCTATTGCTGCGCTGCTGGCGCTGTTCCCCCGCTTCACCTGCCACCCCTGGAGCGGGCGCGGACTGCTGCACCTGGACCTGCACCTGGACCTGCACCTGGGCCAGGGCCGACTCCGAGTGGCGACGGGTTTTGGCCGTCCTCCTTCCGCTGGCGCCTGCGGCCGCAGCCGTGGCTCCTCCGGCTGACTTGCGTCGCAGCTGTCCGTTGGCATTGCGAAGCGCGTGGTTCTTGACATGTTTGCGTAGGCTGGAGGGATCCGTGTAGCGCTTGGTGCAGCCGGGCAGCTGGCAGGCATAGGGTTTCTGTTCCAATGGAGCGGAGAGAATGGGGAGAGCGATGCGTTAGTATTGACCCAGCTTCGATGCAAACCGCAGCAGCTCAGTGCCGCCGCCTAAAACTATGCAATTGATTTCGCCCACGGCCCGCAGGCTCGTCCTAACTCACTCAAATACACACACACACACATACCCACACACACACACACCCATACACAGACTCGCACACCCACACAACAGCTGGAACGGAGGGCCAGCGTATTTGCCAAGTCAAATCGTTTTGAAATGTCATGCTGCATTTTGTTTATTCTGGCCAGCCGGCAGCCGCGAGCCGAAAGCGACAACAGCAAAAGCCATGCACTGCGACAATTAGTGGGCGGAATTGTATTTAACTATTTTAGAAAATTAGCTTTTAAAAATATTTTGCATTTTAGAATTTAATGTATTATAATATTTTCTTGCAAGAATCTCGGTTAATTGTAGAATCAAATCGGGAATCGATCATAATTAAGCTTAAATATTTTTATTCTTTAAATGCTCTTTATGCATGACATTGCTTATTAATTTTTTTATATGAGAATTTTTTTGACAAATCGAAGTTTTAAAAAACTCATAACTAAGCCAAAAACCCATTAATTTTAATTCGGAAAGCTTTCCTATGTTAGTTTTTGCTAGGTTAATAAATCTGCATACTCAATTTAAAATTAAAGAAAATTCAAAATTTTTCAAATTTTTGACAATTTTAATGATGTAACCCCTTTCCTTTTTTTCAAATTTTGAGAAAATTTCGAAAATTTTAAATTTTAACCGGACATGGCTCAATCGATTCGGCTGTTGATTCTGATCAAGAATATATATGCTTTATAGGGTCGGAAACGACTTTTTCACCGTTTTGCAAGCTTTTGACTGAAATTATAATGCCCTGCAAGGGTATACAAATATTTGTAGTTTTATGCATAAATTATTTTTCCACTAACAATTATAAAATTCGTTACATTTAGTATCGATTATTTGATTTCCAAAGTCTATTCTTAATTGATTAAAATTTTGATTGAAAATAAAAATATATATGACCTTTGGCAATCATTGGCTTGTTGGCCACCAAGAAATCTTGGTGTATTAAATCGATATTTTTATATGCCAATTTTTTGGGTAAATCTGCGTTTTTTAAATATCATAACTAAGCCAAAAAAGCATTAAATCCCAATCGGAAAGCGTTCCTATATTTTTTTTTTATGAGGCTGACAAATCTGCATACTCAAATTAAAATTTAAGAAAATTCAAAATTTTGCCAAATTTTGACGATTTTAATGATGTAACCCCTTTCCTTTTTTTTCAAATTTTGAAAAAATTTCGAAATTTTCATATTTTGACCGGACATGTCTCGATCGACTCAGCTGGTGATTCTGATCAAGAATATATATGATTTATAGGGTCGGAAATGACTCCTTCACATGATGACAAGCTTCTCAATAATTTTATAAGACCCTGTAAGGGTATACTAAGGACGTTCTTAACTAAGTGAAATTGAAATTTTTTGGAGTGCATCAATGGCAGTGCGGCTGGAGCGCCAAGCCAGCACACATTGCATCCTTTGTGATCCTGATTGGCTACCCAATCCCGCCCCATTTCCCTGCCCCTGTCAACCGCCCTGTTCGCGAGGCCAGGAAAGTAACTCGTTTAGTTTATTCGATTTGCCTGCTGCTGGTGGTGCTGCTGTTGTGTTGCTGGTGTGTTGCTGCTGCTGCTGTTGTTGCCATTGCTGCTGGCTGAATTGCTGGCCTTTCCAGCTGTTTTGACCTTTTTTCCGCCTGTTGTACGCACTGACGCGGCTGCTGTTGCAGTTGCTGCTGCTGTTTTAGCTGCTCCTGCTGCTGCTGTTACTTCTGCCATCGGGCCCCACCGCTCTCACAGATACAGCACACAGGCAAAACTATAAATCACTCAGGCAGCGAAATGCGAAATGTGCACATGTCATCCTGGCAGCCGTAGCAGCAGCAACAGTGGCCGGAGCTGCAGGAGCACCAGAAATCCCTGGTCTTTCCGACCGACTGCAAGCTGGGCCCCTAAGCGCCTTGGCAGCCATTAAATCTTAAAGCCGCTCTACGCTCTCCAGGACTCAGCTGGGCATCCTTCGCCGCTGTCGCTGCAGCCGCGAGCTCTTCAATTTCCTTTTGACACGCATTGCAAATTGCTTGGCCCACACACACACACACACACACACACACCTCACACAACCCACACACACGCATAGTGCAATATAAGGACGGGTACTCACCGTGTCGTAGTGCGTCCTTTGATGTTTCGCCCGATCCGAACTATTGCTGAACGCTTTGAGGCAGCCTTTATACTGACAGCCATAAGGCCGCTCTCCCGTGTGCGAGCGCTGATGAATTTTCAAATTTTCCAAACGCGAAAATGCTTTATTGCAGCCGGGAAACTGTAAGGGAAAAACAAAAAAGACGGGGTGTCATCGAAAATTGCAATTACCATGGGGTAGATGGGCCTGATGGGACTGAGAAATTGCGAAAGGAAGTGCTGGAAGGACGCATAAAATTGTGACCTCGCAACAGATGTTGCAGATGCTGCCGCTGCCCGCAGGTGTCACACAGGACCCCGGCCCCCACTCGGACACCTGAAAGGGCAAATTACGCTTTTGCGACAGAGACGAAACAAGTGTAATGGCAGAGGCAGTGGGCCAAGCTGATGACACGATCCTTGCCGGAGGAGTGGGCGAGTCTTTGCCATTGGAAAAACAAGCAAGGATCCATCAATTACTCAAAAATCAAAATGAAAGAGCATGCGGGATGGCCGGCAGCGGATGTAGAAGATATAGTGTGTGCCCTAATAACATTACCAGCAACTCTATTTCAAGTGGACTTTCCACTCGCATCTCGCATCTTGCATCTCGCAGCCCTCGTCCTGTCAATTTCTGTGATTGCCCTGCGCCGCACAATTCATCATCCGAGCGCTGCCGCATCAAATGTCAACACGTGCATGATACAAACAGAAAAAGGGAAACTAAAACACCAAATGGGCTCCGTTCGGTGCTCCACGGGCAAAGTCTTGTTTGGACGCACAGTCGCCGCACATAAACAAATGTAGCAGCTGTTGGCCAAAGCAAGGCAAATCGAAATCTATTGTTTGATTTTGAAAAATGATATTCTATCAGGGCATTGAAAGGTTGGCCCATAGTGACAGAAAAGTGAGTCCAAAACAAGTTCGTTTAGGCAAGGCTTTTAATACATTTTCTGAAAAGACCTTCCTTGGAAAAATAAACTAAACTGAAGAACCTTTGCTACTTTACACTCTATAATTAAAAAATCTTCACTTGAGTTCGAGTGTAAGCTCCTTGACTTCTGGCAATTTATACCTGAATTCAAAACATGGAAATGGAATTATATCGATTACTTACCGGACATTTATTGGGCTTCTCGCCGCTGTGGACTCGCATGTGGATGAGTAGCTTGTAGCGGGCATTGAAGGGCTTGTAGCGCCTGGGACAGTCAAGCCAGAAGCAGGAGAAGTCCTCGCCCTTCCTCACGTCCACGTGGCACTTCTCGATGTGCTCCACAAAGGCCTGTTGATGTGGGAACTCCTCGTCACATCCCGTCCAGCGGCAGATTAGCGGAACAGGCTCAGCCTCCGTCTCCGCTTCGAGATCGCAACAAGCTGCATCCGGCTTTGGATCACTTTCCGCCGGCAAGGCAAACACCTCGTTGTCCAAATCATCGTCCTCCTCCGGGTAGTTTTCCTCATCTTCGCTGTCCAAGTTGTGATAGCCTTCCTCCTTGATTAAATCATCCGCCATGTAATTAGTCAGATCCTGGTTTTTGGTCTTTTGGCACTGCAATTGCTGTTGCTGCTGCTGTTTCTGCTGCTGCTGCTGTTGTTGCAGCTGCTGCTGTTGCTGCTGCTGCACTTGATGTGGATGGAATTGCTGCTGTTCACCCAACACCAGTTCGTCCAGCTCATCAATGGTCCAAATTACCTTGTGCTCCCGATTGGGCTTCTCCACGGACTGCGCTAGATTGTGCTGGTAGTTCTCGGCGGCGTAGGCCGCTCCTTGGTACAGATTGGAGTAGTCCTCGTAGTTGCTGGCGCACATGGGAATGCATTTGGGGGTGCCGAACGTGGAGTTCATCGATGGCAGCTTGGTGGGCGAGGGCTCCTGCTCCTCCTTGACGTAGTCCTCGAACACGTTGCCCAGCTTGGGCGAGGCACTCGACGTGGCCGCCGATATCTCGCCGAGATTGAAGTTCAGCCAGGCATCTAGCGGCGGTGATGAGCACGGAGATTGGTTTTTCGATTGGCAATTAATCTCGTCATAATTAAAGTAATCAATATCCAGATTGACGGAGTCGCTTGCCGTCGGCTGGGTGTTCTGGGCGCTGCATGGCGTGTACGGCGTATACGGGGTGTACGGTGTGTACGGAGTCTGTGGCGGCTGCAGCAGACCCGGCAGGTCGGACTCTCCCGTGAGCCGGGCTATGTCCTCCGGCTCAAAGCGGAAGATATCCTCGCGGTTAAGCTGCGTGTACTGACCCTGCTGGTATGGCATGCTCGTGTTTCCGGCAACGGCGCACACTATGTCGTCATGATCGTGATCCTGGTCCGAGTCCTGCTGCTGATCCTGGCCCAAGTAAGCGTGACAGTCACTAAACACCGAGTTGGGTGTCTCGGCGGCGAAGCAGAGGTGCGAGAAATCCGGGAACTGAAGCTCCCCGGCTGCAAAGTTGTTGTGTCCTCCGGACTCCACCTTAGCCGGTACACGAAAGATGTCCCGATCAGCGTCGCCGGTCGAAATCTTCGCACTAAGCGGGGGCGACATGAAGCCTCCGCCGTAGCAGCTGCCCGGGTGCTCCTTGCCCGAGATTCCGCCGAGATCCGGCGTCTTGACGTACATGCCGCCGCCGCCGCCGCCCTGGCTGGCGAGGCTCTTCAGCGTGGATGACATGTTATGGGTCTCTGGTGATTTGCTGTCTGTTCTTCTTGGCCGGTCGCTTTCACTTTCGCATTTCCGGCAGTTGTCTAGCGCTGGTTTTTATATTTTTTGTTTTTTGGGAAGGCTGCCAATTTTTTTTTACGGCCACTGAACGCGGGAAATCCCAGGGAACACACACAGGGAACCGCAACACACACGTAACTCGGAGAGTTTTCTATACTATTCTAGTTCAAAACTCGGGCGACGTGATTCAGTTCTCATTAGTGGCTGGCACTTGCGATGTTCACGCCACCGCGATCTAGCTGACAATAAGCCGGAGCACTGCCGCCGCACGATATTTAAATGTCCGGAACGGGATCGTCGGATATTCCACGGCAACGGGAGCAGAGTGGAGCGTTGGATCCTGCTGCCGATGCTGAGGGTGATGCTGATGCTGATGCTGATGGTGTCTCTGCTGCTGCGACACTCTGCCAGCGTCGCCATCGCGATCGGTGGTGTCTCTGCTGCCGTCGGTGTAGCTGACAGAGCTGACTAGAAAATATTGAAAAGATTAAGCTAGTGCGTAGAATCATTGCTATTAGTACCACATTTACCAAGAAATACTTAAAAGATTCACTTTTTAACAGAATGATTGACTTTAAAGGAGTATTCTTCTTTTATTGAAGCCTGTCTGAAATATATGAGGATTTTGTAAAATTCTTATAAGCAAATAAAGCACAAGAAAGGACCCTAAATGTATGTAATTTGAATTGACATTTTTACATATTTAAAATTAATATTTTTATTAAACGAAATCAGTTAAGTCCCATTTTATTAGCAACAATTCAAGTAAATACATTTTTTATGGGCACATCCCCATAATTTCCTATGGAACTTAATGTATAAATTATAAAAACAGGGGATCCTATATATTTTCCTTAAAAAATAACAAAGATCAATCTATAAACAGGACAAATTGTCAGCACTGACTGCTGATGTCGTGGCTGCTGCTCGATTTTCCTGCCTTTGGCACGCACATGTGCTGCCGCTTCTGCTGCTGCCTCAGTTGGTGTCGTTCCTCCTCACCCCCCGCCGATTTCCCGATCGTCCCTCTATATTATAGTTGTACTTTTCTTTTTTTTTTTTTGTCTCAGTACTGCTGGTGTGGTTGTTGTTGTTGTTCTCGTTAATACTGTTATTTTAGGTTTATGTTTGTGTATAGAAATTATGCGTGAGCTGTGCCGCGAGTGCCATGTGGAAAATTCGACGAGCCTTACAACGATATCGAGCTAAGCAATTGGGTGAAGTCGGAAAATTTTACCTACGAATTTTTCTTTGATTTAATACTATTTTTTATCATTTCTTTTATGGAGAAATAATTAAACGTTTTATGGGAAAGCAACATAAAGTTGTATTTATTTATTCCACTAAAACGTTCACTGTCTTTATATTACTATGCCATGATTATTGATCTTTAATTGAAAATAATATAAGTTTGTAGTTTTGTAAATATATATTTATTGTTACTTTTTTTATATTGAACTTTAACAAAAGGAACATCAAAGTAATTAAGTATCTTTTCCATACATACTTGGATTTATTTAATCACTCTGATTCGGTATCTTGCAGACCATCATTCCTTGCATTTTCCACAGTGCACTTGACCGTGGCAGTGTCGCTGCTCGGTGCTCCGCCCAGATCCGATCCGATCTCGGATCCTCCATCCTCCATCCTCCAACCTCCGCCCAGTTACACTTCCCCGCACATTTCCAGTGATCTTGGCGGTGCACACATGGTGTGCAAGTGTGCGATGTGCTGCAATGCTGCTGTTGTTGCTGCCGCTAGGCCTGTCGAATGTTTTAGCACTATTTTTTATTGCCACATAATTTTCCTCCTTTTTAGACTTTTTTTTGTGTATTTTTTCAGTTTCCCTGCCAGGCGGGGCCGTAAGTACTGTACTCTATGCGAGAGCACCGAGAGCATGGGCTAAATTTATTAAGGCAACTCATTTACCATTTGCGACAAATAGGCGCACTCGCTCCAGCATCCAGAGTGCATCTTGATGTGCACATATCGCTCTCTTGGACTATTTTTAGCGCTTTGTTCTGGGTCCGCTAATGCCTGACAATATGTTTTTAATTTACGCCAGAGAAGTGCAATTCCGAAACTATTTGCTTCCCTCCTACAAGCGAGCATTGTCCTAGGTCCTTGCCACTGGCCATAGTGACATTTCCGGAGCATGAGTCAGTGGCAGTTTTTCCATTTCCATCTCCATCTATAGTACATTTCCCTTTCCAGCCGCACCCGGCACTTTATCATTAAATGATGCCATCTCTCCCCTATAATCGCCATATATTTTTTATGATTTTTGGCAAGCGTCGCGCTTTGGCGCACGTTCGCCCGGATGGGATGGCATCGGTGGGGATGGAGGTCTGAGGTCTGAGGGCGGCTGCCTGGTCGAGGAGGAGGTTCTACTCCCGGCCCGGTCGCGTCACGTCAATTCAGAAACGTTTAACACACAATTCCTGCCACTTGCGCGCTTGTCATTTGCGAATCGGTCGCAGGGCTGGCCAAAAGATTGGGCTCGTGGCCAAAACTGTGTGGCCGCTGCCTTTGTTGTCGCCCCGATTGCGACAAGTTACATCATTGTTAAAATTAGTCGATTTTGGCCATACTTTTTGGCGTCAGTGCACTGCGAGGAATAGTGACATAAATTCTAGATTTATTTAATTTTAGTTGAGAATTATCTACACATTTTCTATATTGACAACATTGAAGAGACCTTAGATAATTTTATTCTTCTTAAATTGTAACTAATACGTATTTTGTGTGTCATAAAAAATACTTAGACAATTAGTTCCGAGACTTTAATAATTTCGACTATTTGTATATCTATTAAAAATGTTTCTTAAAAACAAACGATGCTTCTACATTTCCTAAACTTTCTCTAGAAATGATCTCAAGTTTTGCCAAGTGCAGCCGAAGTGATTCCTGGCCAAGACCTAAAGACCTGGTAGCAGCCTGATGCCAATGCGAGTTGATGTTTATGAGAGTGGCGATGACGCGCGGCGACGTTTCTTGGGAAAACACTCGGCCGTTTCCGCTGTCGAGCGCTTTCCTCCCCGGGTGATTATTAATTTTCCCAAGATTTAAGGTAATTTCTCATGTGCGTGGGCAGCGCTGCTGTCGCCGAATTTTGATTTGTCTGGGACAAGTTTCGATTTCAATTAAATCCCCGAGTGATTCACTTTCCTCCGACTCAATATCACCGTTCCAAGGATTGAGTTTGCTTATTTAAAGCCCATTTAATTAATTAGTCCTGGCCACTCGATGCTGTAGTGAAAGCATTCAGTGAAATTGTAATATTGTTATTGTATTTACAAACAAACAGCAACAAATAAGCCGCAACATTAATGGACATGCTCGGGAGCCGAATGTTTGGTCAACTTCATAAGTTCTGTGGCTCGGAGGGTGGGATTATGTGCGGCCGGCCAAATGACTTTAATGAAAAATCGTAAATAAACCGGGCGGCGGGGGAAAAGCACACTGGAAATGCGTACTTAATAAAATTTATTTGTTGCGGAATAATGAAAAGGACGGTGCGGTGTCGATTTGTTAATGAAATTTTTAACTTTATGCTTTCCGCTCTCCGCGTGTCAGGGCTGCGTGTAAACATCGGTATGGAGTGTGTGTCGCAGTCGGGTGGGTTCATAAATTTGTCAATGATTTTCCACTTGACAATGCTGCAAATGGTCGCGTTTATTTACTCCACATTCTCCATCAAGTGAGTTGCTGATGATGGGTTGTGGGGCCAGGGATCTATCTGGGGTGATTCCCGCTGTGGTAATAAGCGGCAAAGAAATGGTTATTGCCTTTGTTTATTTCCAATCATAGACATCATGTGTACGAACGCCTACAATGTGATTTGGGACTGTCTTTAAATAAATAAATAAAGCAGAGTTCGAAGGGGTTGATTATCTGTCAAAATAGGATTATTGTTAAGCTGAATGCCTGTATTTGTTTGCATTCAAACTATTTAAAATTAATTTAGCATTATTTTGCGCCAGAAGGTAGGTTTCCAAGTGACTGAAAGGAAAACAAAGGGACAGCCAAATAAAACATTTACTTTACAAATGAACTCGTGCTTTGTGCTCTGCTCTGCCAACTTGGCAATAAGTCAAAAGATCTTTGCATTTTCCACTGACAAGCGGCAAAAAGAGGAAAGTTTCAGAGGCAGAGGTGTCGGAAAAGCAGATTTCTCCCCCTCTCGCCTTCATCGCAGTCAACAAGTAAATTTGTCAGACGGTAATTTGATTTTGTTTAGCCAAGGGAAATGGAAAACCTCGACCTTGTCGCTGTTTAATTTGTAATTTGAGCCACGCAGGCGCGACATTCAACTTGAACTAGCCTCCGGCACTCACGCTCCCTGGACCCAGATCCCTGCTCCTTGTCCCCGTTCCCTTCCCGATTTCCTGTCAAAATGTCAAATGATTGCGTTGACATGCATGCCGTACAGCGATAGCGCTGGTGCAGCGAAATATGCTAAAACATAATTTCAATTTGAACAAATCTTTGGGCTCTCCGGAAAAAGTGTCACTCACTCTATTCGGTATTATAATGAGCCGTTCCCGTACCCGCTGCCGTTGACCCCTTGACATTTCACAGCTCGAAAGCCGAAGCCGAACACATGTGGCAAGTTCAAAAGTTGACGGCAAATTGACTGTATTTATAAACATTTTAAAGGCGTCGCACAATAAAAAAAGGAAAGGAAAACTGAAGCAGTTCACGCCCCCCGAATGAATTTTAATATGCAATTTTTATGATTATTGCCCCGGGGGGACTGCATCTGCATGTGGAACCGGAGAGCAGCGGAGATTTTATGATCGCCTCTCGTGGGCGTTCCTGCTCCGCATTTACGGTGGCATTTTGTCTACTCATTAAAAAGAGCTGACCGACCCTACAACGTACACCGTTACATGCCGTTTCGTTTAATTAGTTAAACATGTGATTTATGCACTCGAACGGAGTCGAATTGCCCCGCAGGACTGGGATATTGGGTTCGGCTGACAGTTTGTGATCTGCATAACAAATCAATGGGCCATCAAAATTAGTTACGTTCACATTAGCCATGGCAATGGCCGTGGACCAGTCAGATTCTTAATTAGTTTTCAACAGCAAACAGTCAGCAGGCGACAGTTGGCAACAGTGCTGGCTATTTGTGGATTTTGCAGACAGATCTGAATAGTTTTTTAGGATCCCCACAACGCCTTAAGAGTTTATTTAGTTTGAATAATAAAAATATATATTATTTAGGATGAGCTAATATGAGTATGGTTATTTACAACTGAAATGTATTAATTTTTCTTCATAAATTATTTTTATTTTTATACCCTTGCTGGGTATAATTATTTCAGTCTGAAGCTTGCAAAACAGTGAAGAAGTCGTTTCCGACCCTATAAAGCATATATATTCTTGATCAGAATCAACAGCCGAATCGATTGAGCCATGTCCGGAAGAAATTTGAAATTTTCGAAATTTTCTCAAAATTTGAAAAAAAGGAAAGGGGTTACATCATTAAAATTTTCAAAAATTTGAAAAATTTTGAATTTTCTTAAATTTGAAAGTGAGTATGCAGATTTAATAACCTAAGAAAAACTGACACAGGAAAGATTTCCGAATTGAAATTAAACGGGTTTTGGCTTAGTTATGAGTTTTTAAAAATTTGATTTGTTGAAAAATGTTCATATAAAAATATTGGTAAAAGTTTCATTCCCTGTTTTTATTCATAAATTTTGCAAATTTTTTATCACTTTATTGTAGTCCATTCTATAGCCAACTCTTCTCTATTTGGCGGGGCCAAGGCCAGTGGAAATGGAAACTGTGAAAATGTGAAAATGACAACGCAATTGCAATGGCAAATGATATTTTGTGAGCATCCTGACACCGGGATGCAACTCTTCATTAAATTCATTTCGCGGATTTGCAGTTGATGGAAGTGCCCCCAACGATGACGTGACTGCTCGTGAGGAGTGGGTTGTGAGTGTCTGTCTGTGGAAGGGGTAAATGCAAATCGGCGGACATTAAACCACAGGTGAGTGCTCCTGTTACCCCCAGCTGCTCCTCTGGGGCCTCCGTTCGATTTCCCACGCATTTTCCTAGCAGCTCATAATTAAGCCCAAGTCGGCAGAGTTTCCCAGATAGCGTTGCTCCCAGTGGATGCCCTACCAGACGCGATAATCAGGCACGGAAATGCCTCGTTTGTCTGCGGACAACCCGTCGAAATTAAAAAGAGTACGTCAGTGTCAAAGACAAACAATAAACCCCGAGCCCAGCAGGCAGTCGAATGCGAGAGGGCGGATCCGGGACGCACATTTGAGTTTTCAATCAGGCTGCCATTGAGGCGTTACAGGAGCCACGTTGCGGGGCTTGGGGTTGCGCTGGTCGTGTTGGGGCCACGCATCATTAACGGCTTTTTAATTGGGAATTACTCTGGAGCGACTTGGCTCCGGAGCGGATCCCCTGGCTGTTTGGCTAATGCTTTCCCACACAATCGATTTGATTTGCTGACATAATATTTTCTCAGGGGCTTTCCCAACGAAAAAGCCAAGTGACACAGCCAAGGCAAGAGGACCTTTACTCATTTCCCGATATTATTTTTGCATTTGCCAGCATTATTTTTTCATTTTCGTAGAGCGCCGCACACCACTCCTGCCGGAATGTCTTTTTATATTTTTCTTAATTTTACTAAAGTCTTCACATGTCCTATGGCCCAACTGAACTCGGAGGGAAAAAGCAAATGCAGCAGGAAAGAAATTTCACATAAAGGCAGTATCCTGCAGTGAGTGAGTGGATAAGTGTATGTGTGTGTGTGGCTAAAGCATTTCAGGTTGCAGTGATACCATAAATAAAATAAAAGGACGAAGGCGATGGGAAAAGCGCGTGCGGAGCAGAACGTGAAAATATGCAAGAAATTCCGTGCATGTCTGAGAAAAGCTTGCGCTGTGTAAAAATGAGAAAAATGGAGAAAATACCTCCTCCATCGCCGCCGCCGCCGCCGCCGCTGCTGCTGCTGCAATATTTCTCTTAATGTGTTGCATTAATTTTCCCAGCATAAAGATAAAGGAACAAAGAAAAACTGTCAGGCAGTTTCACTACTACAATGATGGCGAACAAAAAGAAGTGTGTCGCTTTTTTGTACGAGATCACTTTAACCAAAATAGTTTCTGTCGAGCCACTCTCTCTCGACCCTATTACGGGGCCATTGCGTTAGAAGCTGCAAAAACATGCACTTTCGCCAAATTGCTCTCGAAACCCTGAATATGACCAAGCGAATGGGGACAGATCCAGACGAGGCCTTAGGCCACGGGTCTCCTAATGCCACAGCGCCTTCAAGTATGCAACAGAAATTCTCCAGCACAACTATACGATTTTAATACCTGTGTTAAGCTGCCTATACCTGGTAACCAAAGATCTCGTGAGATATATTGTTTTGTGTAGGAATGCCAACATTATAAGTTATTAATTTATAAAATAAAAACATCCCTTGATTATATATTTAGTTATATTATATTATATATTTGACACCTCTGATAGTTTTTTAAAGAGGAAATAATTGATATTTTGAAGCTTTCAATCGAGGTATTTTGTGGTCGATACTCTCAACTCTGACCCCATTGCATGCTTAATTCGGCAAAATATATAAATCTGGCAGCCTCAATGACCTCATGAAAGTTGCATAATGAGATTCGGCCCAAGGAGGGAGAAGTCTGGGCTGCTGACAAGTTGATTGCAACCCGCCCCGCCATCTGACAAATGCAAACATCGAGGCAATCCACAGGACTGCGGCCCAGACATGGACACAACCCCGAGACTGCAAAATTAAAGCATTTCCTGCTGGCTGAAATTAAATAAAAAAGAAAAACACATGAAACACACGACGCGCAGACAGAACACGAACCGGAGCCGGAGCCGGAGCCCGTGGTCTGTGGGCAGTTGTCCGTGACCGGACAGCCGCAAAAAGTATCTTTAATCGGATTTAAATGGAATGCTTTTAAGCAGCAACGTCCGTCCCACCTGTGAATCCTCAGGCAAATGCGAACAAGTTGTTATTTTTCTGCCCCGAAACCAAGAATACTTTTATTCACCGCGCCACTTGTCCACGCTCAGGAACGCATATCTCGGAACTTCCTGAACATGGAGCCAGTGATCAGTACCAGTGCTAAGATTTGCCAGTTAGAGGGCATGAGATACACTAGTCGGTACATGAGGGCCATGAAGCCAGGTATCAGGATCTCCTGCTCGCCGCGCACCATGCCTTCCACACTGCGTTGGGCGATTTCCTGGCCACTGATCAGCGGATACAGTTGGGCGATTCCAACTTTGCCCGTCATATCCGTCACCTCGTCGTTGGTGGTCAGGAAAGTGGGAAATACGGTGGTCACATGGATGTCCTTCTGCTTCTCCATGAGCAGCTCCATGCGAATGGACCGCATGTGATTCGCCACCCCTGCCTTGGTGGCCGAATAAGTCGAACTGTAAGGCAATGGAAACAGACCTGTTCGAAAGATACAAGAAATTGAGCTATACGATATCAAAAGTAGAGTCCAAACTCACCTCCCAGGGAACTGATGGTGAGGATATGGCCCTTGCGCAACTCCTTCATTTTGGGCAGGAAAACGGACTTGGTCTGGAAAGTTAATCGGGATTAAATATACTTGAAATCATCATATCACTATACTACAACTCACCCAGAAGTGTGACGTTAGGTTGACATCGATCATTAGCTGCACTTCTACGGGATCAGGATTAACACAATTACGATGTAACAAAACTCCGGCATTATTAACCAGAATAGTTACCGGTCCCAGATCAACGACCACTTTCTTGTTCAGCTCAACGAGTGCCCCATGACTTGTGACGTCAGCCTTTAAAATTACACCGGTTAAAATGCAATTACAAGTATATAATTAAATGTTTTTGTATTATTTTGTATCACATTTTGTTTCAAAGAGAGTAATCCAAAACCAGTTTGACTGGCATTTGACTTTACTTACCTTATAAGCCTTAGCCTGAACATCAAAGCATTGCTTAATTTCCTTCACTGTGCTCTCGGCGCCGGGCAAATTGATATCCACAACAGCAATGTGGCATCCCTTCTTGGCCAGCTCCAGGGAAATGGCGCGACCCAGACCATGGCCTCCACCAGTAACCTGGAAAACAAACAGAAAAATCATTAATTTTCAACTAAAAATATCTCAGGCTAAAGGTCTAAGTCATACACTTTTATTATTAATTTCTATTCTGACGAAACCACTTTAAAGCCGCTCCATTAATTTAAAGGTTACTACAGCTTTAGCCCTTGCTTAGACTGGGCTATTACAGCTAATTGTATCAAAATAAAAAAAATATATATTTAAATATTCATATTAAAACTGATGTAATTTTAAACCCTTCTTGGGCATTATAATATTAGTCAAAAGCTTGCAAATCAGGGAAATAGTCATTTCCGACCCTATAAAGCATATATATTCTTGATCAGGATCAACAGCCGAATCAATCAAGACATGTCCGGTTTAAATTTGAAATTTTCGAAATTTTCTCAAAATTTGAAAAAAAGGAAAGGGGTTACATCATTAAAATTGTCAAAATTTGAAAAAAATTAAATTCATTAAATTTTAAAACTCAATATCCAGATTTTTTAACCCTATAAAAACTAGCACAGAAACGCTTTCAGAATTGAAATTAATGCATTTTTGGCTTAGTTATGATATTTTAAAAACTTTAATTTACCCAAAAAAATTAGCATTTAAGAGTATAAATTTTTTTAGGTTTTCTTGGTGGCCAAGAAGTCAATGATTGCCAAAGGTCATAAATATTTTCATTTTCAATTAAAGTTTCAATCAATAAAGAATAAAACTTTGAAAAACAAATATTTTATACTAAATGTAACTAAATTTTATAATTTTTGTTGGAAAAATAATTTATACATAAAACTACGAATATTTTTATACCCTTGCAGGGCATTATAATTTCAGTCAAAAGCTTGCAAAACGGTGAAGAAGTCGTTTCCGACCCTATAAAGCATATATATTCTTGATCAGCATCAATAGCCCAATTGATCAAGACATGTTCGGTTGAAATTTGAAATTTTCGAAATTTTCTCAAAATTTGAAAAAAAGGAAAATTGTCAAAAATTTGAAAAATTTTGAATTTCTTAAAATTTGATAATGAGAATGCAGATTTATTAGTCTGAGAAAAACTAACACAGGAAAGCTTTCCGAATTAAAATTAATGGGATTTTGGCTAAGTTATGAGTTTTTTGAACTTTGCTTTGTTAAAAAATTATCATATACAAAATATTGGTAAATATGGATTAGAAGAGAGCGCATATTTTAAGCCTAATATGAAATTCCAATTCGATCCTATAATTCGATTCATTTATTAAAATCATAAATATAAAATAATTTGTTTAATCAAAACTTGTTTTAAGCATTTTTTAAGCATTTTAAACATTTTTAAATTTTAATTTTATTTGAAATATTTTCATACATTTATTTTATTTTTTTTATTTATTTTAAAACAAGAAAACGTTTAAAGAAATAGCAATTAATAATAAACAGCTTTGAAGCTACAGTACAACTTTGACCCCGCGCTATTGCCAATATTGGTAATTTAGTGTGTCAAGATTTTAGTGGCCAAAACTCACCACGGCCACTTCACCAGCGATACTCTTTGGGGAGCAGCAGCAGAGCTTGGCGAACAACCTGCTCAACATGGCGGCGACGATGATCAGTGGAGTGATCGCCACCAGAGCGATCAGTGATATATACGCCTGCACCTTGACCAGAGCACTTGAAACCGACATTTTCCGTGATATATGAGCCACGTCCGAGTCGCGAGAGACGCCAAAACGCTTTGATCGCGGATTCGGATCGCGGATCGCGCATGCCACTCGCAAAGCTGAGAAACTGGCTTTCCGACGACAAGAGTGCATTATAGTCACCCTTTTGCCAGCGGAGCTCGGCAATTACTTAGCAGTGACTGCGATTTATTCAATACTAATGCGGGGCAAGTGTTTGCAAATGAGAGCCCCATTTACCACAGGCTCCCAAAAAAAATCAAAATAAATAGAAATGTCACCTCCTGCACAGATGGGACAGCCGCGGCGCGGTAAGTAATGTTCGATATATATGAACACACCAGGAAAGGCAACATTGGTTCCAATAACAACGAGAGGGAGCACCACAAGCAAGTGTCTCGACAACTGAATACCGATTATCTGATACACATCATATAGGATATTTTTCAGGGATCTTAAACCATAATACTCGGAATACTTTGAATATCTAAAAAATATGCCAAGATTAAAGATACAACCCTTTCCCTGTACAACCCCTGCAGAGTATACCCTTCTCCTCTACCATTAATGGGTACACAAAGAAAAAACTGAGCATGCCCATTAGTAATAAATAAAAGCAATTTTTTGTGAACTACAAAAAAAAAGAGCGGAGAGACTACAAATGTACAACAGGCACACATGAGCATCCAACCCCATATACATATAAACACAAACACTCTGAGCTCCAGCTCAATATAAAAAACGAAGGAAAATAACATCGAGAGATGCCAACGAAAAAATGATTTTCTGACAATAAAGTGGATATCCATAAAGGAAAACGAAAAAAAAAATCGGAGCAACAGCTCACATATAGCAATGGAAAATAGAGACAGCCAAAGGATAATTTTATATTGGAGTAGAATGGGTGGCCAGAAGAGTATGGAGGGTGAGGAAGCACTTGCCGGCTGTGGTTTTAGTTAAAAATAACATAGCGAGCGACAATATGTATATTTCATTTCGATTTTTTCCAGGCTGCCTCGGCTACCCGATGGAGTTTGCCATACATTTTTAAGCCATATTGGATAATTGAGTAACTATTTATGGTATCCCTTTGCCTAGATAGTGATGAAGTAGTTCTTGTGATAAATTTGAAGGATATTTAAAAGTATTTACTACTATTTTATATATTGACAAAAGGGTATTCATAAGTCAGCTATATGAAAAAATTCATATAATTCCCTTTCTTAGCTCTTTCCCACTGTGGCAATGGCATTTTTATAGGACTTTAACTCGACCAAGGTAATATCGGAGCAGGTTCTCGGCACCTGCAACAGCGACCACATTTCACCTCCAAACCGGTCAATTTATTGGACTTAATTGATCACTACCGATCACTATCCCCCGAACCCAAGCTCAACTCTCTCAGTTCACTGCAAATAAAAACGACGAAGAAAAAATGGAAGCTCATACCCTTTAAGCAACCATATGCGCCCTGGAATTCTTCTCCCGTTGCATCTCCTTGCCTTTTGGTACAATTACGAGCCCTACTCCTTGACACACTTTTTCCAGCACTTCACGTGATGCCATTTCGTATTTATTTAAGCGAATACGCGATTTTGTTTCGGATGTTGCCAAAATCGGGTCACACTTTGTGCACGTGGTGTCGCTTTGCATGCGACGCTTTTTTGTGGCTATTGATGTGTGCCTCCAATGATTTATGGACACGGCGGCGTCTGCGTATTTTGCGGGCAACAGGAGCACATGGCACATGGACATCCTTAATCCAGATACTCTTATGTACACCCCGCCTTATGCCCCTTCAATGTCAAAACTCCGTGCCACTCAGCGGCGCTCGCCCGACAAAAACACTTCAGCTTACGGGGCACTCAAAGTACGCTGGCACTGGTGAAGGGTGAAGAGAAGTGCTGTCAGCCTTGGACCGTGGAAGCTAGCCAAATTAGGTACTGAAAATAATAATAATTAAGACAAAACTATAGAAATTATAAATAAAATACAAGTATAATAATAATAATAATAATAATAATAATAATATATAAAATACATGTTGCTATCAAAGGGAAGTGTATACTCATTTAGTCAAGTAAAATGAACTCTTAAACCTTAATTAAAAATTTGTATAGTGTCTACATATATTGATATTTTGCTAATTAATTATGATAATCCTACTTAAATAGAAAATCTAAAAAACTGTCACCTAAAATGTTTTCTTATACCTTTTCATACAGCAAAAAGTAAACCCACAATAGCTGAAGGGACAACGCTGATGGAGAATATTATCCGGCAGTGCCAGAAAAATGCAGAGGAGTGCTTGAGGTAACGGATTAGAGGTGGTTAAACCTATTCCCCAAGGTTTCCCACGGCAAAGGACCGGACGAACTGGAGGCAAGGGTTGGCATGCCGCAGCTGGCAGGGAAAAATGGGAAAACTGAAAAGTGTGGAGCGAAGTTTGAGTGCTCAAGCGCGTTAATCTCGATTGCTTTTCCATCTTTTCCATTACTTTTCTAATATTTCACATTAGCATGCCGGGCGAAGGGCACTCAGAGCCGAGCTCAGGAGTCTTCTAAGAGACAAGAGCTAACCAGAAACAAAAAAATAAGGAATAGGGAATGGGGCGAGGCAATTTCTCAGCGCAACTGTCAACACCAATCTGAAGTGCTACTGCAGCAGGAGCAGCAGCAGCGGCAGCAGGACCTAATGAGACAGCCACGGATAACATGCCATTTCGATTGCGATCCCTGCACATGTGTTTCAGTTTATTACAATGCAACAAGTACACGGCCAGTAATGTAAATAAATTAGCTGGTCGTGTAATGCACAAGGCTCTCGAGGACCGAACACATTCTGCAATAGGACACCAGCCAGGACACTGGCACTGCCAGCTACTGCATCCAGGCATCGGTTCAATGTGTTTGTTTAGGTGCAAGGATAACAGTTTCTCACGCCTGCCAGGAGCATCCGCAGCCGAAATCCACTTGAACCCGCTCTGACAGTTGCATGTCATAATTTAACAGTCGGAAAATGCGCGGCAGGTTGCCATCCTGCAGGATAATCAAGTTGCAGCTCCCGCTCCCGCTCCTGCTCTTGCTCCTGTTTCTGATCCTGATCCCTTTGCTGTTTGTTTAGCTGAGGTTTCCCTACATGCCTACGGTCGCTCCACATTCCTCTTTTTTATAGCTCCGAGAGATTTTATTGCCGCCTGCGATGGGATAATCCTTATTGACATATTTATGCACGGTTCAAGCAACGAAATGGAAATTTTTGGCGTCGCATGGTTCGCTGGCATTTCCCTCTCGTGAGGGGGCGTGGCCCTGGGCTAATGGGCACCACATGTAAGTGTCTCTAGGTGAATGAATTAAGGTTCCGCCTCCGCACTGCAGTTGAGTTTCACACGGAGAGGAATAGTTTCGTTCGATTTTTAGATATTTCAGGTTATAAATATTATTGATTTGAATAACAAAGAAAAAGTATGGCCGGAAGACTTTAAATTGAATTGTTTTTAATGAATTCTAAACCAAACTTTTATTTGAAAATCATCTAAAAAGGCTTGTCGTATGTAGGTTTATATTGCAAACAATTGATTCAAGGTTTAATTTAATCAAAAATGTGAAAATAGACAGCATTCTGCAATTCAATTTCGACATGAATATTCAGTTTCTAGAGGGGTGTATTTTGTGTAAACACAAAAATAAATAAAAGGATTGAGAGAATTATCACAAATTTTGTTGTCTGCAGTGACAGTGGCACTTTCCGCTTAAGTTCGAGTTCAAGGCGCAGCGCACATGGCTGTCGAGTTCCATGGGAATTATCTAAGGAAAATACGTTACATCGGGCAGCCGACACCTGTGTCAATGCGACAGATCGGGCGTTGCGCTGTGCTTAATGCTCGTAATTAATTTTCCGTGCCACAGACAGGGGCAGAGACACCGACACAGACACAGAATGAGACCGGGACAATGGAGGATGTCCTGATGCACGGCATTAACTGAGCATGCAAACGATGCGTCAACGATGGTCCTCGGCCCAGGCGGCAAACGCTATTATTTACACAACAAACACTTGTAATTACACAAAGGGGGATGCGGTGGGCAGTGGCACCGAGTGGAAGCAGGACGGAGCCGCAATTAAAAGCGAAAGGATAAACACAAATAAATGAGAGACACAAAAGGGGCAGACAGGATGGCTGCAGCTGACTTGGATGACGGGGGCCAAGACAAAGGCTAGTCCACCAGCAGCACCGGCAACAACAAGTACACCTAAAACTACAACTAAAACAAGTACCGAAGACAACAATGACTAGCGGGACGGACGAGCGGACGGCATTAAATAATTGCTCATACACGAGTGTCTACGCACAAAAGCAGCCGGAGGATCTGGACAGAGGAGCAGGACGAGAACTAGCGGAGCAAAAAATTGACCAGCACGTGTCGCAGCTCGGAGAGACATGCCCAGCCCCGGACCCCATCCACCTTGTCGTCTTGGTGTGTGAAAACTAGTTAACAGCTTTTATTTACTTGGCAAACAGACTGAAACGTTGTAAAACAACAAATGGCTAAGCCGCAGGACATAAGCATAACAAGGCTCACACAAAAACACACGTCCTTGCACTGGAGAAAGCAGTGCAGGTTTCGAATTTAATTATACTCACACAGTGCAGAAATGAAAGAATTAAAGTTGTAAAAGTCTACGCTAATATACTTGCAATTAATAAAAATTTCAACTAATTTGTACTGACACATATTTCCTTAATTCAAGCCATAATTAACATTATTTAATATATTCATAGTTATTCATTTAAGACTAAAATAAGTCTATACTTTGGACTGCATTTTCTATCTGTATGATCACGCAGCTATAGGATAGAAACATTTCCACTACCCGTTATCCACTGCGGTCGGCGGAATGGAGACGAGCGTGCAACTGACTGCACCGCTCGGACGTTTCATAACCAAAGTGAAAAGTTGGAAAACAATAACAGCCAACGAGGCGGGGCACACACACTTGCCCGGCCAAGGCAATCGCCTCCGATGCTGCTCCAGGCAGGATGCCACCATGCCCGGTTCACTCAGTATTCACCTCGAGTCGGTCAGCTGGTCAGCGGTCAACGTGGCGTATACACGATGGCCACATACTTGTAGCCCCTGCAGGGGCCTGTAAGGAGGCCACACACATAAATTATATGCCTTTATTTAGGCGAAACAATGTTGTTGTCCAGCATCAACTTGATGACAACAACGGCCAGTGTAATGCAACAACAGAAACAAGAACAGTAACAGAAACAGAAACAACTGCCGGACCAGGAACAACAATGAAACTTTCAGCAAACAAACGAGCTAAACTAAGTGCTTTCAACTAATGACGACGAACACAAACCGAAATGCATCGAAATATGTGTTAGAAGCAACCAGTTGAGCCTCGGGCTAGGGTGTGCAAGAACATCAGCTTGTAAACTATGCTGAAAATTCAATAGGCAAGCAAGAAGAGCCTCAAGAACAGATCCCCGAAAATCTCTGAATAAGCAGGCAAACAACGAGCCACCGAAGGACATTTGCAAGAAAAATGCATCTGCATACGAGCATGTATTGTACATTTTCCGGTTGGTGACAACAAAAGCCTGCTTAATGACAATAATAACAGATTTGCCAACCACAAAGATGACTCCAGGAGGAGCATTCTGTCTGCTCCAGTACCAGGTCGGTTAATGGTCTGTGCCTGGCAGGAAGTCCACTTCAGGGTGTTTCACATATCCTTGCTGCAGCCACTGTGAAAGAAAATTCATTAAGCGACAATGCATAAGCCAGAGCCTGGAACTGGACATGACCAGGAGCTTTGTCCTGTTAATAACGAGAGTAGACCACAACCGCAGCAAACCATTTCCTTTCCGCCGACGATGATTGGCTCAATTTGCCTCCAATTAAAAATAAATTGAGGCACCTTGTTCTGCCGCAAACTAAATGGTCCCACTCCCCACCACTCCGGTCCACATTCATGCAGCTCGCTTTCGAAGGCGAGAAACGCGACCTCCGCAGTATGGGGCCAAAACGAAAAATTGATTTCAACCTCGGTTGCCGCCGAGCCTTTGTATTTATAGCCCGTATTGTCACTTTCCGCTGCTCTATGGAGTTCTTGAAAAGTGAACATAAAGCAAACAAATCATGCTCCGATACGCACACATAAAAATGCATAAATATTCTATTTTGAGTTGACATTTTGACAAGTGAATATGAATATTGCAGGCGCTGAGTACAATTTATAATTGATATGTATAAATAATGGACAAAGCCATTTTGTAAATGGGTTTAATGAAATGAACGAGCGAGGCTTTTGTAATACGCCAGCAGCAAAAAAAAAATTGTGCAAAGTAAATAAGCGGCTAAACGGGAACTCTAATTACAGATACCCTATAACTTTTCAGAAATAAAACAACAATGTAAGCTTCGGGAACAATAAAATGTATATACCCTTGAAGAAAAAAACGGTCATAACTAAGTCAAAAATTAATTAATTTCAAATCGGAAAGCTTTTTTGTGTTAGTTTATGTTACGTTAATAAATCTGCATACTCAATTTCAAATTTTAAGAAATTCAAAAATTTTAAAATTTTTGACAATTTTAATGATGTAACCCCTTTCCGTTTTTTCAAATTTTGAGAAAATTTCGAAAATTTCAAATTTCAACCGGACATGTCTTGATCAATTCGGCTATTGATGCTGATCAAGAATATATATGCTTTATAGGGTCGGAAATGACTCCTTCACCACTTTGCAAGCTTTTGACTGAAATTATAATACCCTGCAAGGGTATTAAAATATTCGTAGTTTTATGTATAAATTATTTTTCCAACAACAATTATAAAATTCTGTTATACTTAGTATTGAATATTTGTTTTCCAAAGTTTAATTCTTTATTTACTTTGATTGATTTTGATTGCAAATCAAAATATATATGCCCTTTAGCAATCATTGTCTTCTTGGCCACCAAGAAAATAAAAAAAAAATTTATACTTTTAAAGCTAATTTTATTGGGTAAATTAAGGTTTTTAAAATATCATAACTAAGCCAAAAATTAATTAATTTCAATTCGGAAAGCGTTTCTGAGCTAGTTTTTATAGGGTTAAAAAATCTGCATATTGAGTTTTAAAATTTAAAAAATTCAATTTTTTGTAAAATTTTACCAATTTTAAGGGGTTACACACTTTTTTCAATTTTTGAAAAAAATCGAAAATTTCAAATTTCTTTCGGACGTGGCTCAATCGATTGTGCTGTTAATTCTGATCAAGAATATATATGCTTTATAGGGTCGGAAATGGGTCTATCAATGAATTCCATGCTCCTGACTAAAATTATAATACCCTTCAAGGGTACTAGTAATAGTAGTAAATACTCTTTAAATTTGTTATATTTAACTTAAAATATTATTTGCTTGTCGCAAAAACAACAGCTCCCTCCGTTGTGTTAAATACCCTGTATATTTTGTATATTTCATTTATTAAAAGCAAAAGTGCCTAAGGTCAATTAACTAAAATTTCATTAAATGGCACCAAATAAGTTATTGGCAAACAACTAAACTTATGTGGCATAATGCATCAAGGCATAGGAACATTTGCTTTACACTCCAGAAATTCGAGCTTTAAATATACAATTATTCAACGTACAAAAGTCAGTGTGTAGGGTGAGCCAAATTTAAGTAAATTTGGATCTATTCGCCTGAATGGATAACGATGAGAATCAGCTGCAGCCCGTGCTGGAGACCATTCCGGCCGGCAATCGGTGGGCGGACTTGGCGGAGATGACCAGAAGCTCGGAGCAGCTGATGGAGAGTGTCACCTGCAGACTGGACGCCCTGAACACGGCACTCGATCGCCTGGAGGAGCGGACTGATCGAGTTCTTGTGGAACTGCGGCAGTTGGTCGGCACAGACAATCAACGCAGAGGTCACGAAGGCTGTGGAGATCCTGGTGCCGATGAATAGGCAGTCAATGATTGCAAACTCTTCCCCGATTATATGTTAAATGCTTATTATATGTTTAATATTTCTATCTTAAAATTTGAGAATGCTCAACAAGTTATAGCTGATCAATCTTTCTCTGGGTCGAATCGAATGGGATCGGGATCGGAAAAACTTTGCGGGGGCATTAAGGCAAGCAGAAGATCCATAAAACGCTCGACAGTTTGTTTGTTTTTTATGAGAACTGTAACCCTAGCGCACAAATAATTAGTGAGCTATTTTTATGGAACGGCAACGCTGCTGCGCCTGCGCACCGAACACCGAGTTCGTGGAGCGCTGGGGCACTGGAGCTGGAAGCCGAGGAGCTGGGGAACTGAGGAGCATCAGGTGCTGGGGGTCTCCTCACATAATTGTAATTAGAATTTACATTCTGGAAGGCAGCCGCCGGAGGGAGTGAGTCTCGTTGTTTGTGTTTGTGCACATGTTGCGCGGCATTTGAAGATTTCAGCGTGCACTTAATCACTTGAGTCGCGTCCTCACCATATGGGGTCCTTTTCCGAGAGCCGCCGGAGCGGCATCTGGCAGGTTGGATATAGACGACGGTATAACCTGTTAACCCGTCGCAGCATTGAGCCCGAAAATATGCCACAAAGCTATCGGGACAACTGGCACTCGACAACGTTTAATTAACAATTAATGAAATTGCAATTTGCACGGCCCTCCGGCGAGGACGGCGCGGGATATTATGTTAATGGCAGTGGCTGGATGGGGCACTCGCCCTGGTAATTCTTCATTAATCAGCAACGCAATCATTTACGTAAATCGCAAGCTGCAAAAGCCGGGAAAGCGAGAGCCGGGAAACCTAATTGCAAGTTATGAATATCTCATCGAATATTAAATCGATGGCAATCGCTTAACTCCGACAAGCCGCGACCACGTCCATGTCGGTCCTGATGATGATTATGGGGATGATGGCAATGATGTTGTTGATGTCGACGAAGGCGATGAATGGCAGTGGTCTGTGTGCTATGGTGTCCGCGGTATCGTTTGTTTGTCCCGTCGGAAGTGGCGACACTTAATTGCTTATTGAGTGCGTT
Organism: Drosophila bunnanda; assembly: GCA_035046265.1. Taxonomy (NCBI): domain Eukaryota; kingdom Metazoa; phylum Arthropoda; class Insecta; order Diptera; family Drosophilidae; genus Drosophila; species Drosophila bunnanda. The sequence goes on from JAWNOB010000130.1 coordinate 13,084,487, forward strand.
TTCAATTTTTATTGAGCCGAGCCCAGAGACTCATGTGCACTGTGCTGCGGCCTGGCGCGGTCATTAAATCTGTGGCCGGCACCGCTGGAAAGTAGGCTACGAATGGCAAACGCCACCTGGGCGGGATCGAAAAGCCGGAGCCGGAGCCGGAGCGCAGTAACTCCCCAACTCATTAGCACTATCGGGAACATGGAGATAACCGCGTAATAATCGATGCTGGATGCTTGTCGTCCTTATCAGCTGGAGGGCACATGCAAAAATATTCTCAACCAGTATCGCTGTTTTCGGGTATCTGAAGTCAGTCAGTCGACAGATGTCTTTGCCGCATTCCGGCCGTAGTGAAATGAGAGCCGTAACCTGGTTAAATATAATAGTTACGGTGACCTTGCTGGGTCACCGCACCCTGGCTCTGGAGTTTGCAGAGTGCGCGAGTGCCCCACAAATGGGGGTTTACGTGGCCAGCTCTAGTAACTGTTCAAAGTACATTTACTGCGCCGGACCCGGCTCCTTTGAGGCGGAATGCCTGGACGGTCACTTCTATGACGAGAAGCAAGAACGCTGCCTGGATAAGGAACTGGTTAAGAGGTGTCAGGCGCTGGTTACCACCACCACTGAGCCTCCGGTGAAGCAAGTACCTCCCACAGTGGCCCCAAAAACGGAACCTCTGACTATCAGCCTGGAGGAGTTGCCCAACGCCGGACCCTGTTATCCTTACATGGTGTGCTACGAAGGAGCTGGCCTGGCCAGAGCCTGCACTCCCGCCCATCTGGTGTCCTGTAATCGCCGCCAGTCGCCTGGCATTATCACCAGCTGCCAGGCGGGCGTGTATGGCTTCATGCCACATCCCCTGAACTGCGCCTACTTCTACTACTGCTCCAGTGGCCACAAGCTCCTCCATCGTTGTCCGCTCAACTACACCTGGCACTACGAACGCAGCTCCTGTGTGCAGCAATCCGAGAAGAAGTGCTTCTCCGAGGTCCTGCGGTTGCGAAGAAGGAAGCCAACGAAGCCGGCAAAGCCTAAGGAGTAACGCCCGCGCTACTGTTAGGAAGATATATTTAATTTAAGTTAAGGCTTCGTATAAATAGCTAAACATGTAAACCTAGCGTAAGCAACAGTTGAATTAAGAACTGCGAATGGGAAACCAACAAGCTTCGAGCTCTCCGCGTAAATGCTTTTGGGATGGTATGGTATGCTTCTCGCTACTGGCTGCCCAGCTCACTTCCAGTAGAACAGGTGGGCGCTGCGCACGTCGAAGTGGTAGAAGCGCAACAGCATGTAGTCCTGCCACTTGGTGGGCAGCAGCCTGGGAAGGGGCGGAGACAATAATCGTTAAAAATAGTTAGCGCACGCCGCAGTAATTTCATTCCCACCTGAGGAGCCACACACTGAGAGCGAATATTTTTGGCACGTACACCATGCGCTCGTTCAGCAGCACGCCCTTGACAATCTTCTCCGCCACGTAGGGAGTGGACAGACCGGGGTAGCTCTGCGCTATGCTGAAGGGAAGAGTTGGGATCAGGCAATCGGGTAATGGGAAACAAGGAAATCTCACCCTGCATCGCTGAGCAGCGGCAGATCTCCGCTGGTGCGCATCAGGTAGGCATTGGCCACCGTGGTACGCACATAGTCGCAGTCCGACAGACGGAGCTCGGCGCGCAGGGACTCCATGAAGCCCTCGATGCCATATTTGGTGGCCGTGTAGATGCCAGCTCCGGGCAACGGAACCAGACCTGCATGGATGATATCAGGGCTAATTACGGAGTTCTACTTGACCCAAGAGAAGACAACTCACCCGCTAGGGCATTCACTGCCACCAGGTGACCGGACTTGCGGGTTATCATCTTGGGCAGAAACTCCTTGGTGGTCTGGCAAGGAATATACGATAAATGTAGTGATATGATTTATAGAAAATGAAGTCGGTACTCACCATTATGTAAGACCCCAGATTCAGCTGCAGAATCGTGTCGATTTCATCGCTCTTCAGCGATGGCGTCGATGTCATGGGCATGAGGGAGGCATTATTGACCAGTATGTCCACGGGACCCAGTTCCTTCTCCACCTTGGCGGCCATCAGCTGCAGTTCACGCGGCGAGGAGACGTCATTCTGCAGCGGGATCAACACGTTATCGGGCTACCACCATGGCGGAGTGAGCTCACCTTGTAGGCCTTGGCCACGCATCGCGGGATCTTGGAGAGCAGCTCCACCGTCTCATAGCAGCCCTTGGAGTTGACATCCACCACAGCCAGCTTGCACCCGCGCCGGGCCAGCTCCAGGCAGATCTCGCGTCCCAGGCCACTGCCACCGCCGGTCACCTGTGTGGGACAAAAAGATGGTTCACTCTCATTATACTTGAACAAATTAATTAGCTTAATTTGCAAACAATCAAGTCGAGCTAATGTGACTTTGCATTGAACAAAAACCCCATTTACGGGCAATTATTTGAGAGAGCAGCGACTTATGAATGGCATTACGCATACGCTCGGTGGGCCGACCCTCTCGGGCACAATTGAGTGACTTTTGACCGTAATTAAAGCGGACTGACGAGTGTGTGACCTCAGTGCCTTCTCAGCTGAGGGTGGGTCACTGTGTCGCAGCCCCAAAGTTTGGCACGTTCGTGCCCAACAAAAACAATGGAAAATTAATAACAATAACAAGTCGCCAGCACATGGCAGCGCGCAGTTGTTGTTGTGATTATACCATTGCCGAAGAATTTCAATATCATATGCAAATTAACAGCGGCAACAGTTACTAACAACAGCGCTGAGTTCTATCTACGCATCCGAGAGATACCAGATGTACCTACGCCTTCGCCTCTCTGTTTTTGTTTACTCGCAAGTCGGCCAACGTCATCGGTCGTACTCGAGCTGAAAACAAAAGTGAAGTGAAGTTCCTGAGGTTTGCACTTTTGAGCTCTCTCTTTCGCCTCATCTTGTTGAAAATGCGGCGACACACACAGAAAACCAGTTTGAAGCCGGCCAGAGGCGCCGGAAAGGGGGCCCTTCGAGCTGGCATTACCCGAATTTATTTACAAATATATATCTAACAAGTCGATCTAGTAATTACGTTGGTTCTCACACCTGGCACGGGACTGATGGCCCCTCTTCCAACCAGCTCGCCCCTCAGGCCCTAACCGCAAGACGTATCTTTATTTGTATCTGTATCTGTAGTCATTGTAGTAGTTGTATCTCAGGGAACAATCAAAAATCGAAAAGCTGAGACTAAAACAAAAGTCGCGCCACAATGATTCATCGATGCGCTACGTGAGACGCTTATGGCCGGCACACGCCTACACTCTGAGACCAGAATGGAATGCTAATGGTCTCCGAACCCGATCGGGTTCTTTACGATCCATAGCATCACCTACACACTTGACCTTGACCAGCAGAGTGGCGTCCGCCCCAATTGACTTTTCCATTATGAGACGCCACAAGTCAATGTGCAATACATATGTGATTAATGGACCGCGATATAGAACACCGTGAGCTTTTCGAAATTCAATCGCAGATTTCCCTTGGCTTACATGGAAATGATGTCACATTAGCTGACCGAGGAAAGCATTGCAAGCATAAACACAAACAGTTGGCCAACTAACACAGCTGGGCACCAAAGTACTATAAATATTTACTTTAATAACTCAGACCCCAGCAATCGGCGATCGGCGACCGCACCCAGCTAGCTAGCTGGAGACATCGTATAAAAACTGAATAAAAGAAAAGCGGGAAAGCGCTTGAGGGGGAGGGGGGCTTGGAGTAGGCCAAAGGTGGGAGTGGAAGTGCAGCCACTGGAAAAGGAAAGTGCGTGACGTTGCGTTTCGCTTGGCTTCTAGCTAGCTGGATGGCTGGCTTTATTCCAGATCGTTTATCTGGCAGATACTCTTGTCAGATGTGTATCCAGATACACAGAGACCTTTGTGATCTCTTGGCTATTAATTAATAGCCAAATAAACTTGTTCTTTTGAATAGAAAAGCATTGAAAACTCTTAACTACTCTTTGGATTTCAGTCTTATATAGCTTTCAAGATTTCCCCTTTTGAAAGAAAAGTCTGGGAAACAGATATTAGCATTTGCATAAAACAAACATAATTAGGTAATAATCTCTTACAATCTTTCCCCAGAGAAGACTTTAAATTACAGGTGTTAGCAGTTAACCCAAAAAGACTTCTTACCAGTGCCACCTTGCCGCTGACATCCTTCTCCTTGAGTCCCAGGGCGAAGAGGTAGTCCAGCAGATGCTTGAGGAAGACCGCAAACAGAATCAGTGGCAGCAGGAGCAGGAACACGATCACTTTCAGGTTGAATATGGCCCGGGTGGTCTCATCATTGCGTTGAGCTCGAGCGGCCGCCTGAGCGGCTGTGGGCGTGGCCGAGGACCCGGGCACAGTCACCGTCACCGATCCCGCCGGTGTCGTGGTGCTGGAGCGCGTTATGGTCGTAGTGGTTGCCGTTTCCACCATCTCTGCCACACAAACACACACAAACAAGGGGCAATAAGGTAGATTTTCTTAGCCCAGAAAATTTCGCGGTCAAAACGAATATGGCACGACTTCACACAGCTGCAACGCGATGCAGATCAGGCAACAGACTTGGCACAAACCACGACAACGACGACGACACCGCCAACGCCAAAGCCAACAGCCGAATGCGAATGCCAAACTACGTGTACAAGCTTTCGACTCTTCCCCATCGACTGAGTGGAGATCGCCGGGTGCTCGTCGCTATCTGGTTTCTGTATCTACGACTGCAGATCCGAGTGGGCAGCTCTGCGCCAGGGGCTCTTTGAGTGGAATCGAGCGAGTGGAGTTGCAGGCGCGGTTTCACCTGACGTCTCGTCTTGGCCTGGCTTTCTGCTTTTGTTTGGCTTTATTGTTTTCCCCACGCGCGCACAGTGGGCACTGCGGACGACGGCAGATGGGCGCCGATAAGAGCTCTCCGGTGTTTGCTTTCCCTTTATCTGGCCCCATAAAGATAGGTATGAATTTTCTGGAAACTGAACAGCATCTGTTTGGCGAAGGTCCCCAGTGTGCGTTAAATATGAATGACTGTCAACCTATTGCCACCAGCCAATTAAGGAAAATTCGAATATTTTACTGCATTAGATATATAGAAAAACAAGAAATGAAACTTACTGGAAGCCCAAGTTTATATACCCTTGCAGTTTGCAATCGAATTATAGGATCGATTCGGAAATCATATTTTTTTGACAATTTTTTGAAAGAATTCATAGTTTAAAAAACTTATAACTAAGCCAAAATCCCATTAATTTCAATTCGGAAAGCTTTCCTATGTTAGTTTTTGATAGATTAATAAATCTGCATACTCAATTTAAAATTTAAGAAAATTCAAAATTTTTCAAATTTTTGACAATTTTAATGATGTAACCCCTTTCCTTTTTTTCAAATTTTGAGAAAATTTCGAAAATTTCAAATTTCAACCGGACAAGTCTTGATCGATTCGGCTGTTGATTCTGATCAAGAATATATATGCTTTATAGGGTCGAAAATGACTCCTTCACTGCTTTGCAAGCTTTTGATTGAAATAATTATACCCTGAAAGGGTATAAATATAATATATATTTTCTGAAAATAAAACCAATAAAACCAGTTTTTAACAACCTTTATAATCAATTTCCTAGTAGTATTAATCACCACTTAGATCTCAACAAGTTTTCCTAAAACAGCAGTAGGTTTTTATTTTCTTCAGTTATTTAATTATTTAGTTTACTGTCAATTAATTCCCGTAACATCTTATATATCAGATTTTTTCTCTGTGCATCTCAGACCCGCGCCTCAAGCAAGCTCGACTCAATTCCAAACCGCTTTGCTTGGCACTCGCCGAACGAGAATTGAGTGAGTGACTCTGCCGCTGAACGCTTCTCTCTCGGGTTCGACCCATTTTCGCGGTGCCAAACTGGTAAGGTGAAAAAGGAAAGGCCCCAAATGGAAGCCGATACATCCGCTTTGGCTGCCTGCCTGCATTATGGCCACGGCAGTTCCCATTCCGTTACAATTAAGGCATGGGCGCATATTAAACGGCCAGGCCTAGGTCAATGAACAGCACTCGGTGTGCTAGAGTAAACACTAGCGCAACACCAGCATTTAGCTGGGGATGCCGCATGTGGCAAAAGCTAAAGTAGTCGGTCGCCTGCAGCTGCGGCGCAGTGTCAACATCTGGTTTTTCTTTATTTTTCGCACATCTCTGCACATGTGCAACGCTGGCGAACGCATGCGCCCTGCTTGAGGTTGTTTTTTTAAGCATAGAACTAAAACCAAAGGCGCACAGATACGGGTATAAATAAAATATGTAAATGCAGCACAGCGATTTTGACATATTTGCAGACTAGCTGAGATGGATCCCGAGAGCATTGACCGCGCACACAAGCCACCACACATGTCACATCGCCGGGCCATAGCATGCGCTCTGCCCGGGTACAGTAGGATCTGGGCATTGGCGTACACCAACCTGATATCCTTGAAAAACAAGACAGAGCTGATCTGTTAGACATTGGTTTTACTTAGTTAGATAATTTAGGTAACAGGAATATAATATATTAATATCAAAAATATAAAACTTTCTTATGTTGGCTTTCGTACTAGCCAAAGCAGTATAGTATATCACTTGAAAACACCTAACAATTACAAATTAATACGAATTTAAAAAATTGTACACTTTCCATCCGAGTCCATTTTCATAGTGGCTCACGACAATTCAAAGGAGTCACTTGGGAATCACTTGGTTCTTATGGTAGCTTCCTCAAGTGGCAAGGAATGGCTCTAGCCAGTCTCCCAGTCACGGAAGGTCACAGGCACGTTCTGTAAATAAAGCCAGTTTAGTTTTATTTCACTAGAGGATCAACCGGTCTCATACTTACTCTTCAAGCTGACTAACTTGTGAGCATGGCGGCGGAGATTCGCCTGATTTGGACTTTGGAGCACTCCAGCAGCGGCCTCCTTAATCATGCCATCAATGCTCTGGAGAAGCCAATCCTTTTTTGGGCAGGTAATGGACAAACGATACTCGCCATCCGATGTACGCGACACCTGCCAATCGGAGACAGGCATCTCGTCGTCGTGGCTATCATTGCTCTCAGTCTCTTCCTTTACATTCCGCCGATATGAAACGGTGCGTCTTCGCGCCTTGGGAGGCTTTACGTCCTGCTCGTCCTCCTCCTCGGAGCAGGCCGGTTCGGATTTGCGCTTCTTGCCAATAATTTGTCGCTCGTCTTGGTTGCGGTCTCGTTTCGGGCACGTGCAGATTTTAACATTCAAAACCTGCTGTCCCACAATATCACCACTGCAATGTAGAGTAATATAAACTTCTGATTTCTATAAAGAATTTAAATGAAAAACTCACCTAGCGTTCTCCAGACAAAACACCAAGTTGGTTTCCTTTCGGCCGAAACACGAATTTTGGCAGACAAACTTGAAGGCTAGCGTCTGGCGAACGTATCCGGGGCTGCGGTTTCCAGATCGACACATATTTAGGGGTACCAGAACGGAGTAGCGCTCGGAAATGCCCTTTCCCTGGGCAGATCCACAGTAGACGGTGTTGGGATTCTCACAGCGTAGCAAGCTCTCGCGCACTTTAATGTTCTCGATGGTAGCTGCAAGATAGAAGTGACACTAATTGGAGAACTGCTTGCCTTTCAAGAAGGATTCAGCTTACTTGACTCTACGCTTAGGTGATTTTGACATCGCAGCACCGGACCACTCACATCCTTGACGAAACAGAGGAAGACGCGGAGACTGAGCGGCTGAATGGGCATCTTCGCCTTGAACTGAACGTCCACGTTAAAGGTCTTGTTCATCCGGATGTAGAGCTTGTTTAGGGCCACCGAGAACATCCAGTGGGATTTTGGTGGTTCATCCAATACCATGCTGAAATTGTAGCCGCCAAGGTTGTGGTTCTCCAGCTTGGGCAATGTATTCACCTGAGACTGCAGGTCCTGCAGCATCATCTCGCGCAGCACGGATTGCTGGAAAAGAGGGAATCGGCATTAGTACGTAAATATCACTAGTTCCGAGGTCGAGTTCACACTTTGCGCTCAAAGAGGTGATATAGCTTCATGTCGTGACTTGTCAGGTAATGACTGAATGAACGCTTTTTGCCTATTCTTTTGTTAAAGTCTTTCACAAGTAATTGCAATTTTTGGCTGATTTGTGACGACACAAGGGAGAGTTCCTTGCTAATCAGATTGATAAGTACGTTTACTGTACTGTACTGTTTAGCTATCGCGCTCAAACTGAACCCCTGTGAGACTGTGACGTCATGTATCTCTTATGAAATTGCAGCAGGCAGGCCATCCAAAGCTGTTGAGTCACACGGGGAATGTCGCTTGACGCTCTCAATGTGCCTTCAAACTCTCCCTGCTTTCTGCTATCGTTGGCCAACGCAAAGCATTCTCAGTTGGTTTTCGGTCGGCAAGCGAGCAGCAAGCATTTCGAGATGTGTCCAGATAGTGTCCGGCACCTTGACAGGTCCTTTCGATACCATCAGTTGGATAAAGGAAAAACAATTAAGCTGGTTGTAATTAATACACCGTTAACGTAATGGGCTTCCAGTCGTTATCCGTTGCGCGCCCAAGATGAACCTCACCAGCGATAGAACACACCGGAGCATGGTGAAAATGCTGACTATTACTTTGGTGGCCTTCATGACCCTCTTTGGACTCCTGGCCAATAGCTATCACCCCCGGAGCCGCGAGAGGTTCAGGTTCAACAAGTTTTACTTGGCTTACGCAATGCTGTGGACCATTGGATTCAGCACTGTCTACGGTCGTCAGATCTACAAGGAGTACAGCCAGGGACAGATCAACCTGAAGGATGCCATTACCCTCTACAGCTACATGAACATCACGGTGGCCGTTATAAACTACGTGACCCAAATGATGATGAGTGACCACGTGGCCAAGATGATGAGTCGAGTGCCCTTCTTTCAGACCCTCAAAACCCTACGACTCGACAGCCGGTCCTTGTATACATCGATTTCCCTGGCCATGATCAAAACCATTGCCTTTCCACTAATCCTGGAGGTGGCCTTCATCCTACAGCAGAGACGAACACACCCTGAGATAAGTTTGATCTGGACCCTCTACAGGCTGTTTCCTTTGGTCATTTCCAATCTGCTAAACAACTGCTACTTTGGAGCCATGGTCGTGGTGAAGGAGATGCTGAAGGCACTGAACCGCCAGCTGGAAGCGCAGCAGCAGGAAGTGAACCTGCTGCAGAGGGAGGATCAACTGAAGCTTACCACAGCCTACTACCGCATGCAGCGCTTCTGCTCACTGGCGGACGAACTGGACAAGCTGGCGAGCCGCTATAAGGTGATATATTTCCATGCCGGAAAGTACCTGACTCCCATGTCTCTCTCCATGATCTTGTCGCTCATCTGCCACCTGCTCGGCATAACAGTTGGCTTTTACAGTATTTACTACTCAATAGCAGATGCCATGATCGCCGGTAAGGCCTTCGACGGCCTGGGAGCGCTCATCAGCACAGTGTTCCTGACTATCTCGCTGTCGGAAATCACCATGCTGACGCACTTGTGCAACAACCTGTTGGTGGCCACCAAGCGATCAGTGCTCATCCTGCAGGAGATGAACCTCAAGCATGCAGACTGTCGCTACCGGCAGTCGGTGCATGCCTTCACGCTCTTGGTAACTGTCACCAAGTACAAGATCAAGCCTCTCGGACTGTACGAGCTCGATATGCAGCTGATCAGCAACGTTTTCTCGGCGGTAGCCAGTTTCCTGATCGTCCTGGTACAGGCAGATCTGTCGCAGCGCTTCAGGATGCACTAAACCCTTTTTTCTGCTCACCTGGCTGAACTGCATCAGATTTCCAGACTAAAAGACAGAATATTCAAGTTAGTACGAATATTTATGATGGATTCAGGATCTGCTTACATTTAATCCTTGCAGGAAGGCCATCGGCTCCGCGTTTCTATAAATGAGAAAGAGTAGTTAGCAAAAGTACTAACCAGTTATGGCCAGCTACTCACAAGTCACCCGCTCCGTCCACCACCTGTTCGATGCTTATGGAATCCGTGCGCTCCGGCCTTGACTCGACGGAATCCAAGGAGGCTTCATTTGTGACCGTCGCCTGTATGTCCGCGTCAGAATCAGTGCTATAGAACAGAAAATCATAAATAAATGTTTAAATAATCAATCACCAAAAATTACGATTTGGATAATCGAACAAACACAATCAAGAGGGCTGCGTGCGTGAACAGTGCATGTACAAGCGTGTTGATACATGCACGGTTACACATCAACTTGAAGCAGGGTTACCTGACTTTGTGCCACGACATCGGTTGTGATATGTACATTCCAGAAGACAAATCTGCGACAATGTATCGCAAAAGGAATAAATGTAGAGCGCAGGATAATGTTTATAATCCCGCGTTCCTTTTTTTACAAATTACCAGCAGTGATGCCAATTTAGCTATTTCCCCGCTAGCTCTTGCGGGAGCTATAGCTATTTTCAGACCGAAATTATTTATTATTTTAGCCTTTAAAAAACATCTAGGGGATTCCCTAAACGGAAAAGCCAGTGTTGCTTGCTTTTTTTACTCAGTTTGCACAGCAATACATTTTCCCATGTACTCAAATTCAAAATTATGATTATTAACGGTTTATTTCTAAGAAAAACTTAATGTATTACTTGAATAATTATAGATATATTGCGGCATTTTCCTTAATTGCGTACACTTTGACGACTAAAACTTTTGAAATCAGGTGTTTAACAACTTAGTCGTTGACTTTTTTAATCGTATAGGAAATACCATTGGTTAATTCTGGAAAACTACCTGTTGATTTTAGAAAATATGCTCGAAAATATTAGGTATAAGCATATATGAGCGCCAATTTTAAAATCTGTGCTTAATTACTTAAAAATATTGAAATCTCTTAGAGGTTTGAAGATTGCGTGCCCAAGGAATGCAAAAGGTTTAATCACATATCCTGCCAAAGGGTTGTTTACTCTTCCGTAGGAATGGCGGCTCCTTAAAGTACAAATTTCTCGGAATTTGAAAATGATATTTATCTTAAATTTGTCCCAAGACCAAACCGTTTGGAATAAAGTCCATAAAGTTATATAAAGCTTACAGCGTACAAATATATTTACACCTCTAAAATGTACAGAAAAGCGCAACTGGCACATAAGTCTTATAAAGCACACACAGATTAAAGCTCTAATATTTTCCATTCGTCACATCGTTCGGCGACTCATCTTTTCCTTGATTCTGGGCCGCCTCCGTCACAATGGTGAGGTCAGAGCTCGATTGCTCCTTCGCATGCCTGTGGATAAAAGGAACAGCACAAGGATGAGATATTTTACAGTGAAGATGTTTCCTACTAAATACTTATTAAATTTTGTAGTATTGTATTTTTTATATGATCCTTAGAATCCTATACTATGTTACCTGTAAAACACATAGTGCTGCAGCATGAAGAATATATCGAAGAGCACCGAGAAAAGTCCCAGTCCGAATTTGGTGGGATCCCCGAATATGGACGCCCAATCATCTGAAAAGAAATCACAATTTAGCCATAGTTCTGGAGTAATCTAGTATTCCCATGTCTACCATAGTTGTGGCCATTCAGGATCATCTGCAGCATGCTCAAGGTGCCGCCTGTGAAGTCCAGCAGGATGTTGCCAATGCTCCAACCGACAGTGCTCTTCCTGCGGTAGTTCATCAGTGCCTGGGGCACATACTTGATGATGGTGATCGTTAGCTTCACGTAGCTGCAGTAGTAAAGGAAGTCCAGCCAGTGGATCACGGAACCACCGGCCAAGCCGGCGGACACTATCACGACCACTGCAAAGATTCCCAGGATGCCGTAGGCCACAAATGACACCTTCTGCTGGCCCCTCTATATAAAAGAAAAGAAAAATGGTTTACGAACAAATTGGTTAGTTCTTATCTTACTTTTACTTTAAGGAAATATCCGACAAATTTAATTGTTATTGTTTATTAGTGCCAATTAATATCAGTACTTTGATTACAGTTTATCTTTGGTTGTCTAATAGTCATTAATGAAGTTGTACTTTTGGAAAAAACGTCGAGCAAAAAATGTTTTTGATTTTAATTTTTCTATTTAAGAACACTTACCTCGTAAATAAAGCACTGAATGATCGTAATGCTGGTGGCGAACATGGCGTGCAGAGAGAAGAACACATCATTCAGCATCACAGGATTCAGACCATGCGGATGCCGCGCCTCGTACTCGTCCTGCAGACTCTCGATGAAGTAGAGGCCACAGTTGAACAGGCTGTACAGGGTGAAGCCCACAATGTTCAGGGTCAGGAAGTCAAAGTTGAGCCCCTCCACTGACTTGCGGCGGTAGTTCACCCAGATCTGTGGGTAGAACGACACAGACCAAGCCACAAAGTACACCCAACCGAACACGATTGAGGTGTAGATGAGTCCCCGCGATCTGGCCACTGTCACGCGAACGAAGACGTCCTCGAGGCTATATTTAATTGATTACAATATAAATAATTAGTAAATAAATAAATATCCTTATGTGATCTCTGACTCACTCACATTTGCGCATTTTCAGCATTGGCTTCAGCGGTAACTTGAGCGAAGCCGGCATTCTGACCTGTTATGATCACGGTCTGGTTTTGGGTACTGCCGGCCGGGTAGAGGAATGTTACAGGATCCAGGCCCAAGTGGTTGTCAGAGTCCGTCTTCAGCGTTACCTGCACATCGTTGTCCAACAGTTGGCTATAATAATAGATTCCATGATACTGTCCTTATTTTATGTATTTGTTGCTACCCACTTGGCGAAGACCACAAACGTCTCGTTTGAGTGCAGAAGAACGGTGATGTCATGTGAGTCGACGGTCAGTCGACTGGTTGTCTGCGCATTTCCCAGGGAAACTGTTGGAAAAACGATAAGAATTGCATCCGTTAACAATGCCCCTATAAGGCTGGTTGTGAGATCACCTTACCTGTGGCCAGGAGCAGCAGTGCCAGGCGTAGAGAGCTCAGAAGTCGATGCATTCTCGTTTGAGTTTGGTTATTATTCATTCATGCGTGAGTCTCCGTCTTCAGCTCTGTAAATTGTATAGGGAATTAAGTCAATTGACGACAATCAAAGGGGAATCGATTCCAGGGAATCTTGAAAACTCCTCCTGGCGACTCCTCCTCCTCTGACTCGAACGCCAAGGCAATTCAAGTCGATCACTTATTGACTCCCGATGGGTGTTAATCATGAATCACAGTTAAAGGAAATTGATCTTTGGCTCTTATATGCATTTTGACACGAATTAAACCTTACAGCAAAAGAAGAAGTTTAACCAAACAGGATCTAAAAAATATATTAGCAAACTGTTGGCATCTGTGAGGGCTAGGTTTTGAGGTAAAATAAATTCATTTAATGGCCATTTTTCAGATCATCAGATATCAGATTGAAAGTATGTGCTATTTTTACCAAAAAGGCTGAACAACATTTATCAAAACTCTCGATTCGCGTGTGTACCGCTCCCCTAGAATTTTTGCGTCGAGATAAAAACGCTGAGCGAGCAACAGGTAGGCAGCCAGGTAACCTTCAACGCTCAATGTTACAACTTTGCAATTAGAGCAAACTATAGTGCGGCACACGATCCGATCGAGCACTCACTTCACTTTATATGGGCCACAGCAGGAAACACAGGGCTTTGTCGGCCAGTCGTAAAGGCAAAGATTCCAGACTATTTATATTGCAAGATCTTTATGGCCAGGGCCGTGACTTGGCATTTGTATAGAAGTGTAAATACCGCGTGAGAACGGGCCTATCTTAATCAATGAACCTCCAGATAGTGTCAATCGGCTCGAATTATTGCGCTGACGCTAAAATTGCGGCAGTGTGCCGGGATCTACAGATAACCCATAGATTGGCCAATGCACTGCGATCGACAGTGATAGGCTGGAAGGGATCAGTCTGTCAAAATTCCTATGACAAATCATCAAATCAGAGGCGAACTTAGATCACATATTTAAATTATTTTGATTAATTTTTATAGTTATTATAGTGTATGAAAAATCATAATACTTATATGGTCGAAAATTTTATAAAACTTTAAATATTTAAGAAGTTTTTATAGCTTAAAATACATGAAAGTAGTAGTATCATTGCAGCTCGAAATTGGATCAGTAGGGCGATTTTGAAATCGTCATAACTAATCCAAAAATGCATTAATTTCCATTCGGAAAGCTTTTCTATGTTAGTTTTTGTTAGGTTAATAAATCTGCATACTCAATTTAAAATTTTAAGAAATTAAAATTTTTGCCAAATTTTGACAATTTTAATGATGTAACCCCTTTCCTTTTTTTCAAATTTTGAGAAAAATTCGAAAATTTTAAATTTCAACCGGACATGTCTCAATCGATTCGGCTGTTGATGCTGATCAAGAATATATATGCTTTATAGGGTCAGAAATGACTCCTTGCACTGCTTTGCAAGCTTTTTACTAAAATTATAAAGGTATAATAAGTACTATATAAAGATCAAATTAACATATTCAATATTTACATTTTCAAATATAGTTCTCTAAAAAGCTAATATTTTTGATTTCTTTAAAATATAAACATAAATACTCGTTATTATGAAAATAATCAATCGACAAATTGAGATTTTGAAATAAAGATCATAGGGGAACGAACCAAAAATCGTATAATTTGTATTTCCAAGAAATCTATAATCATTTATAATGCTTTGATGGGAAACACCAATTGTTCAAATGACATCCACACATTATTCAACACACGAGATGCGACACTGAAATGCGTCTGTGACAGCCGGATTAGAACTTTCACTGGCGACTGACTGGGAAAGCACTGCGGAGCGGAGTCGGAGTCGGAGATTTCTGGCTCTGACGCCGTTTTGGTTGAGATTCCCGTACCGGTCCCGTCGTACCGAAGATTAGCGTGCTAAGAACACAGGCTATTTGTCCAGCGATAATTTGTGTACATACGAACGGGCGTACTACCAGCACTCGCTCCGGCACTCACCGACGTTGAAACTGAAGTTAAACAATGCCTCCTTAACTGGCAATTAAACTGGTAGCGGCGCGATCCGCTGGCGGCTCTCCAGAGACTGAGCGCTGCGCTGATGAATGGAGCCGTATAAGTAGAAATACTGGAGCCGTGCAGTCGCTGCCTCAGCCAACAGCAGCGGCAGCAGAGCCAGCCAACAACAACCACCAACAGGCCATGCGGCGAGCGGTCTTTAAACTTTTTTGTTGGCTTTTATTATACTTTATATTTTGCACTTGAGAAGGAAACCTCTCATCGATCGAAAAGGTACTTCATTTTCTATAAACAGCCGGGAATCGAGCAAATATTTAGACAACACATTTTAAAGCTGGTTTTCAAATTTAACAATATTCTTTTGAGACACTTTAAGAAATTTAAAATAAGCGCACAACTGCCAGCAACAATTGGTCCTCAATAAATGTAACATTTATATATACAAATGGCTTTAAAATAAACTCTAGTCTGATTGCTTATATCAATCGATTATTTGCCATAAATTCAAATTATTTCATAATGAATAAAAATAATATCTTTAATTTTAAAATTATCTTTAAAGTATTCTTTCATTAAATTTAATTTCGATTGAAGCTGAACTTAATCAGTGTTAAATTTCAAAATGTTCTGTGATCTGAATAATTTATGATTGATCAAAATTTTAAACATCACATTTAGGAACATATTGTCATATCCATACCATTTTAATATAACATAATAAATTAACTCATCAAAATTCAAAAATAAATTATAACTAAATTCTAGTACAAGATTTATTTATTGTGTTTAAAAGAAACAATCTATGTCGATATGAACCCATTTTCAATTTTTTAAGATTCGCTCAAGAATACCATTTTAAGTTCATTAATCTTAAATTCGTAGGGTATTTGCTATAAAGTGCTACCTCTGAAACTTCTTATCAGCAGTATAAACATTTTGAGGGTCTTGCAGAAACAGGCACTTGATAAGGTCCATGACGCAGAATAATCAAGCTCGACTAAATGGTATACGAGCCTCCCCCATCGGCGACTAAAAATAAGCATAAAATAATCAACAACAAATATTCAGACATTCGGTTCACTTTCTATTGTGAATTTGTTCCACTTGTGCCCAATGCATATACTTTGCAAGCGAATCGAAAACTTGGCACGGAAATCGGAAATTTGCCAACCCAAGCTAAACTTGGCCAACAACATGAGGCCCTTATCGGCGCTTCAGCTCCCAATCCTCCAAGAGAACCCAGGCAGAGAATTGGAATACCCCAACAAACTGTGAGGGTTCATGTTTCAGGCTGATTATATACCGAACTGCAGTTGAGCTGTAAACCTGTTTAATTTGCACAAATAACAAACACTTGGCTCAATTTACGATAGTAAAAAGGGTAAATCGAACAATACACTTTCTTCGCTTAAACTAGGCAGGCACTCAGACTGTCATCTGGATTGGCTTGGCTCCCTCCGCTTATAGTCTTGTCTAAGGCACTGATTTCGTGATGAGTCGATGGTTAAATAAGTTAATGGTCGATTGCAGGACACTATATGCTATATAGCTGCTGGCGAGTATGCGGTCTGATTCAGTCGTCACTTGGTCACTGGTTCTGATTCTGATTCTGGTTCTGGCCGGCGCGTCGGTTCTTCTCGAGTATCAAAGCGCGACTGAAAGCGACAAGAGAGAATGTATAAATGGTGAGAAAATATAAATAGGAGAAACCGGTGCTAGACGTTCGCTCACCGATAGCGCTCGTAGAAGCCCACGATTGTGCCCAGCTCCTGCTTGAAGAGCCGCACGAGCATGCTGTCAAAGCCCTCCAGTTCCGGCAAGCTGAACATGTTGAACTGCAACAGGTGGTCCTTGGAGGAGTCCGCCTCCGAGTACACGGCCAGCCACTTGGGGATCTCCTCGAGTAGATACGGATTGGCGGGCACCAGAGCATTGTGCGTGTGGGCAGGAGGAGCATACAACGACGCCTCCGGACGAATGGCCTTTGGCGGCTCTGCCGACGTAGTGTAGACGTAGTAGGACGTCAGGCAGGGGTGCTGGCGCTGACACTGCCCGGTATACTGATTCTCGTAGTAAGTGCCGTGCAGCTTGGACACTACCCGCCGCCAGCCGACTGGCAAGCCCTCGCGCTCCAGTGGATGGTTCCAGTGCGTAGTGTGGGCGTTGTGGTCGATGTAGTACTTCCTCCCATGCAGCGTATACTGCGTGGCCCATCCGGGCGGCAGGGGTAGCTCCTCGGGCTCGGTGAGCGACTGCTGCGAGGGCACCTTCTGCAGCGATCCGTTGGCACTGCCACCAGTTCCGCCTGCTGCGCTAGGTGGTGTCCTGGGTGGGGCATACAACGATTGCACTGAGGTAGAGGCGCCACGAATGCTGCCCGAGCTGCCGCCACGACCGCTTCCGCTGAGAGATCCGCCGCCGCCAGCTGTGGGCACCGCCAAGTGACCTTGGTGGTGCGGCTGCGGAACCACGGCCAGCGTGGCCGACGATGCCGTCGTGTTGCTATAGATCGGAGACTCCGATCGCTGCGACTGGGTGGCGCGCATCGAGGAGACGCGGTACGGGTTCTCGTATATTGGATATGAGTCGCTTGAGTAGCTGCCACTCAGGTGCGCCGCCAGTTGCTGGTGCTGGAGCTGCTGTTGTTGCTGCATCGGGGACCTGTGGAAACAGAAGGCGGATTTGCGTAAGAACGTATTTAGCTTGAATTATGAACTACTCCTCCTAGTTAAGGTATAACAGCCTACAACTGTATCGCAATAATAGTTACGAAAACATTTTATAGGCTATAACTTAATTCGCAATAGCAATTGCCACTCCGTTAAAGCTAAACACATTTCCCGTAAATTTCCCAATTATTCTTTTAAATTGTGTCTTACCTAGTGGACTGGTACCTGGGCTGTCGCTCCCTGATCGACATGGCAGCCGGATCGAAGCGCAGCGTGGAGCCAAAGGGCGTCGAGGAGTGCTGTTGGTGGAGCTGCGGATGTGGCTGCTGCTGTGGCGGCGGTATGGCGTAGTGGGCGGGCGAATGCGGACGCTGCGGCAGCTGCAGCATGTTGGCATAGCTGGCGCTGAGCAGGCCCTGGTCCGCGTCGTAGCTGGCGGCTGCCATGTGAGGGTGCGGATGCTGCTGCCGCTGGGTGGTGGAGTAGCTGCGTTGGAAGGCACCGCCGCCTGGGCCTACTGCCGAGGATGTGGTCTGTAGCAGCGGCGAGGACTGTTGGCGCCGCATCCGCTCGATCTGCTCGATGTTCACGTAGTTGCTGCTGCTGCTGCCCTGGCTCAACTGGTTGCTGCTTGCCCGGAACTGGTGCGGCGGCAACGGCGGATGCGTGTGCACATGCGGATGCTTGTGGGGCAGGGAGTGCGGCAGCTGGTGCGGGGTGTGCGGCTGCAGCGGCAGCTGGCTCTGGGCGCGCCGCGCATGGTAGTAGTCCGGCTGCGAGTCCGTGCAGGAGTACGTGTTCCGACTGGTGCTCGAGCTGCGCGGATGGAACTCGCAGCTGGGCGAGGTGCTGGCGCAGCGCTGGAGCGACTTCTTCTTGGCCCGCTGGTCACTGGTCCACACATTGATCACCGGAATCTCTGGCGGAGTGTCCTTCTTCACGTACTTCCCCACCACGCCCTCCTTGTGTGCCTGGGACTTCTCCTTGCTCCGGCGCGAGAGCATCGTCGGTTTTCGGTTGCACAGCAGAATCGTTAAATAGTTCATGCAGACTCTGATCTCGGTTCGCCGTCTTTGTTTTAGACCATTGTTGGGCTAAAATTATGCTGTTGGCCAAGTTTTTGTTATTCTGCGAACTAGTGTTGGTAAGTCCTCGCTGATTTCAGACTTTGCAACACTACTCCGAGGCCCGTGTGGCCAGGTCTCGCAGAGTGTTCATAGTCAACACTGCTCGCCAAGTAAGTAAATCATTTTATTTTGCTATTTAAATGTTTTGTAATGATTTCACGTTTGTTTATTATTGTTAATTGATATTAATAACAACCCTTCCGTTTAGTCAAAGTTGAAAATTCGTTCATGTGACAACACAGTGCCTCTTAAAATTTTTTTGATGCCGGAATGACGAACAATTGCTTCGATTTCTCCTCAGCGATGGAGGTCAAGGAAGTGGTCGTGATTGTGAAGTGGAGCGGCAAGGAGTACCCGGTGGACCTCACCGACCAGGACACCGTGGAGGTGTTGCGCCATGAGATCTTCCGCAAGACCCAGGTGCGCCCGGAGCGCCAGAAGCTGCTCAATCTGAAGTACAAAGGTAAGTCCTTGTCCTCCGGCTGCGTGAGACGTAGATGACTGTATTAATGTCCTGAATTGCAGGCAAGACTGCCGCCGACAATGTGAAGATCAGCGCCTTGGAGCTGAAGCCCAATTTCAAGCTGATGATGGTAGGGTCTACGGAGGCGGACATCGAGGACGCCCAGAGCCTGCCCGATGACATTGGCGAGGTGGTGGACGACTTCGACGACGCCGAGGAGCGCGAGGAGTCGGTGGAGAACTCCGCAGTGTACCTGGCCAAGGTTCAGCGCCGCGTGCGTGACTACAAGATCAAGGAGCTGGCTCCGCCGCGCGAAGGCAAGAAGCTGCTGGTCCTGGACATAGACTACACCCTGTTCGACCACCGGTCGCCTGCAGAGACCGGCACCGAGCTAATGCGACCATATCTGCACGAATTCTTGACCTCTGCCTACGAGGACTACGACATCGTGATCTGGTCCGCCACCAGCATGCGCTGGATCGAGGAAAAAATGCGTCTGTTGGGTGTAACCACCAACGAGAACTACAAGGTGATGTTCTACCTCGACTCGAATGCCATGATCTCGGTGCACGTGCCGGAGCGCGGCGTGGTGGACGTAAAGCCGCTGGGCGTGATCTGGGCCCTGTACAAGCAGTACAACTCCAGCAATACCATCATGTTCGACGACATTCGACGTAACTTCTTAATGAACCCCAAGTCCGGCCTGAAGATCCGTCCCTTCCGACAGGCGCACCTCAACCGCGGCACGGACCAAGAGCTGCTCAAGCTGTCCGACTACTTGAGGAAGATTGCCCACTACTGCCAGGACTTCAACTCTTTGAACCACCGTAAGTGGGAGCACTACCATCCCAAGAAGAACTCCTGAACTTCTGCGGGAGACCTTCTCATTTTGATCGCACTCGTTTGTAAGATTCGCTTAGGTTTATTAAATTAAGATGCATTTTGTACGCAATGTGTCCCAGCCTAATATTAGAGTGTGTATCCGCCCTGGTCCGCCCAGTGAACGCGTCTGGCCTCCAGGTACTCCTCGTGCAGACGCCGTCGTTCGTCCTCGAGCTTTGCCAGTCGACGGTAGCGCTGCAGCACCATGCCGCAGCCGAAGAGCAGGGCCACCTGGCAGATCAGCCAGAAGATGAACAGGGCGATCAGCAGGCTCTGGTTGATGCACACGTTGTCCAGATGCAGCTGGTCGTCGATTCCTGCAATAAGCAGAACTCCGCGCTCGCCGTACATGTAGCTGTTGGCGTTGCTCTGGTCCGGCCCATGCACCCGGATATTGTAGTTGAGGGGAAGCTCCTCCTGGACACCAGTGCCATTGGCTTTGCCGGGCTCCTGCGGTGCCACATCCATCACGGTGGAAATGTAGACAGGGTTCTGCACTCGCAGCTCCTCGGGACGTCGCTCTGACTGATTGGTGGACGCCTGTCTCCTTTTCCTCTGCCAGGATCCACTTGCACAGTTGCTGGGCGAGCACCGCTCCACGCAGAAGCGGATCTTTACATCGAAACTGACGTTGGAGGTGCCGGAGAACTTGAATGCATGGAAGCGTGCACGCAGCATGCTCCTGGTGGCAGAATGAACCCTTTCCAGAGCCGGAAACACGCTGGCATCCGTGGGGCAGCCGCGTTCATCGATCAGCAGAACATAGTTCTCGTTATCTGATGTCTTAGCCACCAACGAGGTAGCCCGGAAATCTGGCAACGGAGCTAGTTGTAGCTCCAGGTGTTCGGCCAGCTGGTCTTGGCTGTACTCCGCCACGATCTGGAGCTCCAGATTCTGGCCAATCTGGACGTCATTGGTTTCATGCTGATGGGACAGATCCACTATCTGAAGGGAGATGGTGGGTTGCGGATAGGGCCCAGAGCTGCTGTTGTAGAGCACCACGCCCTCATGTGGGAACATGCTGCGGGGATTAGGAGAAAGCTTAATTATTTTCCTTGGGGTATTAGGAAAAGACTTACTGTTCAGCGTACTCCAGCGAGGACTCCAGGGCGATGGCGCTCGGTACGTGCTCCGTGGCATCCACGCTGCTGTCCCGCACCGAAACTCCCAGGGAGGTGGTGGCATTGCTCTGAATGCATCCAACCTTGATGAGCCGGTCGCCCTGGGTCTGCACATTTGGATTGTTCTGGATGACCACCAGGGCCGATATGAAAGTTCTTTAAGAATAGAGTTTAAGTTAGGAAACGAGCAAGTAAGTCTCTATAAATTTAAGGATAATATACAATCCTTACCTTTGGTATGCCTGCGTCATTTCATAGGCCCGCAGGATGCCGCAGCGGTTCTCTTTGACTTCGCTGCCGATCTGAAGTGATAGCAGCACACTTCCGTTTCCGGTGCCCCGCGCCAAACAGTCTTTGGAGTGCATGCTGGCGTACATTTTGCCGACGAACCAGTCCTTCGGGTTGTACCTAATGGACATCTCCTCACGCGTGCAGAAGACCCGCACTACAGGATAATCAAAGATTAAAATTCTTTATACATCCTAATAGGAGGGAGTACCTACCATCGAGGCACTTGACCCGCCGCATGTAGACGGAGTTGTCGCGAAGCTTGAGGCTTCGCGGACCCAGCGAGACGATGTCCTCGGAGTGCAGGAGACACTCGGACAGGGAGAGCTGGTTCGCATAGTAGAAGGAGACGCCATGGCAGTAGAACTTGGCCTCGTGCGTGCACAGCGCCTGACACTGCAATACGAAGGGTCATCAATCACTCATCCGACTCCATCGATTGCGATTACAATCATAACCCGCGACAGCCCAAGCGCGGCGGACACACCTCTTTCTGGGTGAGGCCCAAATACCTGGCCTCCGCGTAGATGAAGCTGCTGTTGGCATATAGCTCGTACGAGCAGCTGTCGCTCTCCGCCGGCCGTTCGTGGCACTGGTTCTCCATGTACTCCTCGTCGTACGGTGCGGCCCGGAAAGCGTCCGGCTGGATTGTCTTGTCCCTGTCGCTCAGCATGCACCTGCCCAGACGGGGTGAGGGACTGTGGCCAGGACCATCCGCTCCGCGGAACCTGAGGATGAAGGGATGGAATTAAAGCGGATATTCCTGACTGCCCAAAGGATGAATAATGACATGTTCCCTGGCACAGATGGAACGACTAAGCACCAACTCCTGGGGCTAGTCTCTTAACTTTATATTTTACTATCTATAAAAACTATAAACGTAAGTAAATAATAATTGTTATGATCTCTAGTAATTCTGTGTTATTATCGAATGCTTTTTACCTGTTTGTTTAACTCGGAATTTACCACTGAACCTGAACAAAGTTACCCATTTAAGCGTACTAAAAATAAACGAATTCCTAACCTATCCCATCAGTGCCTCAGGGAGTGATGTCATAATCCGGTGGAAAGCCTCGTCTGTGCATTAAAAATGCACGACAAAGGCAATTAATATGTCCGGCAGCAACGACAACAAAGAGCGAATATGTCCGACAACCAAAACAGTCAATTACCGCTCACGATTGTTCCGATACGAGGGCGCAAAGGAGGCGGAGAGGCATCTGAATTGGCTTTCGAAGAAGCAGCGCTCGGCGCACTCACGCCGCGTGACCAGCGTCGGAATGGTCTTCTTGCTCTGGAACACCAGCGTGCTGCCGGGGATTTTGGTCAGCGCCCACAGACGGCCTTTGCACGCATCGGGAACTGCAAGAAATATACATATATGTGTGAGTTGGAGGCGGGACAAGGTCGTGCCCGCCTCATCCGGCGCTGGGCGTACTCACCGCGGAGGCAGGTCTTTTCGTAGAACACGGCCTCGGTGTCGGCCACCAGCGGCAGTTCCCCTGAAATGGCCAGGTAACGTGAGGTGCGCTCGAAGTACGAGTAGCCGTGACACTCGTCCGTATCCAACAGATGTACGTAGGCAATGCAGTCCGGATCCTCGTTGCATATGCGCCAGCAGATTTGGCTAACCGGGAGATCCTGCTCCTGGCCATGAGCCCGCTCCCGATTGGCATCCTTGAAGTTTCTTCCCGGTGGCGGGACATTGATGAGGTTGTCCTCGTTGAGGTACTCCAGGGGCGGCCGAAATCCGACGATTTTCTGCAACTGCAACTGATGCAACGGACACTGGAGGAGCAGGGCTACTGGAGGGGAAAATGGTTATTGGAATGCCATAAATGCGGCTCTATGGGACTCGCACGACTGGAAACCAAAACATTTTTCGAATTGCTTAGTCGCCATAATAGAGATCGAATATCTATTTCAATACTTTAAGGGGAAGACGGGCTTTTGTGTACGTTGTTGTGACTGGGCATCAATTAATATGAAATGTTTACGCATTACTAAGCAATCAGTAAATCAGTCAAGCATCTTCCAGCTGAAGCTTTTAGTAATAGCTAAAAATTAATT
This sequence comes from Drosophila bunnanda, assembly GCA_035046265.1. NCBI lineage: Eukaryota > Metazoa > Arthropoda > Insecta > Diptera > Drosophilidae > Drosophila > Drosophila bunnanda. The sequence goes on from JAWNOB010000130.1 coordinate 13,108,122, forward strand.
AAATGCCATAACTAATTTTTATGTTATGTCTTAAATGTGTTAAGTATAAGCAAAGATAAATATTTCGATCAATATTTTCTATAGATATTTTACAGGATAATAATTCTATATGTTTGCTTACTGATTTTAAAGTAAAGATACTTTGATTTTCATTACTAAAAGAGCTTTCCATTTTAGTAATTTCTATTAATATAGATAAATCACTAGAGACTCTAGAATAACTAATTATCTTTTTCAAACCCTGTCAAACTGATGTTCCCTCTCGTTTAATTGCAAATATTTTTGCTCTCAGCCCAAGGCATTTCCTTGTCTGGGTCATTCGCGTATTCAAACCAGTAAAAGCTCGTTCTCAGGGTGTTTGCTAATAAATCTATAATAACAGCTGACATGCACATCTACCTGGGGTATTTACCTCCCCACCATAACAGCCCCTTGTAAATTGATCTATGCAGTTTTGGTTTTCGTTTTCCACTTTGCTATTGAATGCAAATTGCAAGTGCAAAAGTGATGCGATCGAAGGCATCTTCAAAGCACTCTGTAATAGTGAAGCGGCTAAAAATAGAGCTTCAAAAACGTGAAAGCCGCTTTACTTGATTTTGGCCAATTAGCGAAGGGTATAGATACAGCAAAGTTAATAGTACTCCAATGTGGGATTTATGGACACCCTTGCAGGGCCAGAAGTGTAGAACGTAGTGAAGGAGTCATTTCCGACCCTATAAATCATATATATTCTTGATCAGCATGAACAGCCGGGTCGATCTAGCTATGTCCTGCCAAAATTTAATTTTTTCAAAATTTTGAAAATTTGATAAGGGGTTACATCGTTAAAATTTTCAAAAATTGATAAAACAAATAAATTTTTAGAAATATAAAATTGGATATGGAGATTTATTGCCCTTTCAAAAACTTACATAGAACAGCTTTCCGAATTAAAATTAATGCATTTTTAGCTTATTTATGAGTTTTTTAAACTTTAATTTATCGAAAGAATTGTCATATAAATATATTAATGAATGCGAATACTTTTACTTAGTTCTGATCGATTTCGGACTCGATCTGTCAATTCAATTGCAGACTTCATTGGTATATAAACTTCAGCATCCCGAAGCTTGTTATTTTTCTTGTTACTACCTCATTTTTCATTGGAAGTAATTATCTTTTTAAATTTGTAACATATTCTCCCTTAAAACACACGGGGCGTATACTTAATTTCAGGATTTTCACGTTAAGTATACGCCATGTAAGCCCGCTAGATGACCAGCTTTATGGAAAAGCCTGATAAGACTGCTTTGAATTTGAAACTGAAATGAATACTAGACATGTGGAAAGAATGAATCTTTTTAAGGTGACAGTATTTGCAAGGAAAAGAGAATTTAGTACGATTGTGGTACTTTAATTTTTTTCACAAGCTTCACATAGTGAAGGAGTCATTTCCGACCCTATAAAGCATATATATTCTTGATCAGCATCAACAGCCGAATCGATTGAGTCGTGTCCGGTCAAAATTTGTAATTTTCGAAAATTTCTCAAAAATTGAAAAAAATGTAATCATTAAAATTGTCAAAAATTTGAAAAATTTCGAATTTCTTGAAATTTTAAATTGAGTATGCAGATTTTTTAACCTAACAAAAATTAACACAGGAAAGCTTTCCGAATTAAAAATAATGCTTTTTTGGCTTAGTTATGATCGATTTAAAATTCGGTCAACCAACTTCTGCTTTACAAACATGGCTTTGGCTTGTTTAATTTTTAAGTTTAAAATGTATGATCAGTAAATAAGAAATTTTCCAACAGTTAGACAATTTTTAATAAATATAAGATTTATAGTCTGTAAAAACCCTTTCAAATGGCATCACATTAAATATTGAATGCACCCATATTCAGTGCTAGTATCTTGACCACACCTGTAGGGGGTATACAGATGGAGATGAGTCTGGGCTAGACTCGGACTCACCGCAAACACTCTGCTGCAGCATTAACAAAATCGCTGCAATCGCTAATTTGCATAGCCACGGGGCCGCGGTTCTGGGACCTGATTGGGGCATTGTTTCAGATGCGTTGCTGTGGCGGCCGCCGCCAATCGTTTGGCATGCTCGTCTAATAAATTGTAATTGATTTTCGGCTAGGACCCCGGGTACTAGGCTGGCATTGCAGCCAGACTAACACAGGCACAGACACTATTTATTCACTGGCTTTTTGCTTGTTTGCGGGTTATGTTTGGCACAGTTTAACACTTTCGGTTCGGCACGTGCACGGCCAGTTGGCCACTCAATCGCCTGCGGACGGAGCTATTTGCATATGCAAACAGCCTGGGACCGGGAGTAGGAGCCACTCCAAATCAGGAGCTCCTCATCAGCCAGACTCCAGTATCCTGTCGGTGTCCACTTGCCATGAAATATAAATTAGTGCGATTCGCAGATGTGGGTCAGACAGCCACTGGCAGCAGCAGCAGCAGCATCAGTAGCGTTGTGCTAATTACTTTCAAACACGTTCATACATCGCAATGCATTATTCATTCGATTTTAAAACATCGTATGGCTGTGGCTGCGGCTTTGGCTTTGACTCCTGCCACGGCCATTAGTCGATTGCACTTTGTTTTATCTGTTTAGTTATGTATTTGTTTAATTAGCCCGGCGATCGCTTGGAGGCGCACGTCTGACTCGCGCGACTCTCGACTTGCAAATAGCCGACTGGAAACTCAGATCATGAGCTCTCGGCCGGGTCGAGAGATCCCCGCAGTTAGACTCCGGAGCGTTGCGTATGTAAATGATACCGAGTATGAGTGCCTCTGACGCACCAGCAGCTGTGCATGGAGAGAAAATATGTGTGTTTACAAAACCGACACGAAATAAAGATCTCTGAATATATATTGAGTTAATATAGGAAAAGATTGTTTTAAAGAAATGTAGCTTAATAGTTACAACTTTAATTTTTAATGAGGGGTTAGCAGTACTTCATGTCATAAAACCATTAACAAGCTGCAAAACAAGTTTTTCCTTACTTTTCTAAATCTTCTTAATTTAAAGATCTGCTAACCGCCTCAAGATTTCTCCCAGTGCATGCGCGGAAAAATGCCCGATCGAGCGTCGACGTCGCGGCTAACCGAGCGTATGAGAAATTTCGTGTCGCCGAGATTGCTGATTAGATCGCTGGAGTGTGTCGCGCGCGGAGCAGCCACCGAATTGTTCGCTGGCTCGATTTCAATGTGCAATAAACAAAACTATTTGGCGCTAGGCTACCTCAAAGGGGGCAGGGTAAAAGGGCGCGGCTGGCCTGCGTGGCTCCATCTCGGGGGCACGGTTCAGCTTGTACCCACATCTGTATCTTTATCTGTCTCGGTTGTACAAGTATCCATCAAATACACATCGCATCTAGCCATGCATGCTGCCACTGTTTGCACAGTTGCGCCCAGCATCGCCCGGGTTTGGATTCAATGGCACTTTTAACAGTTCAGTGGTTTTGGCGTTGACAACGTTCGTTTCCCTTTGTTACGGCTGCCGCTGCCAGTTGCTTCCGAGTGATAAATGGCTCTGTTCTGGCCCCCTTCTTGGCCGATTGTTTATCGCTAATTAGTAACAGGTAGCCTTTAATTACTATGTCATCAAAGGGCCCCCAGATACGCAGCGTGCGTACGTATTTGGCACTGTGCGTGACCTTTGCGGTTAGCACACTGGGAACCTATTGGCAAGTTGGCCAAGGTCGCTTCACTGCCTCCACGATTGCGTAGCCGTTGCCTCACTGAAGCGTCTTGGTTGAGCGGCGATATGGCAGCCACATCGGTTGACATTTGGGGCCCTAGCGATTACCTAATTCAATGAGTGCCCTCTGACTTGAGGAAGATTCGACAGATAGAAAGTGGTTTTCCTCCTCAATTGGGGTATACATTTCCAGGGGTATACATTTCTAATCTAAGTTCTTTTTACCACAAAACAATTTATAGTAAAGTAGTAAATTAGTGCAAACGATAAGGCATCAAGCTCACATAATTTTGTGGAAAACCTCATAATAATGAATGAAGAAAACTAAACTTTTCCCTATTCCAAGTTAAAAATCTATTAAGCATTTTCCTTGTACTATTTTAAAGCTCATAATCCCTTTATTGCAATAATTAAGAAAACAGTTACTCTGCAAACTATAAAAAACGACAAACAGTAGCAATTTCGTTTAATTTATTAACATCTGCAGCACGGATCCCTGTCCGACTTTCGTTTTCGTCGTGGACACACTGCGTATACGTAATAATTCATAGGCATTGCACACGACATGCAATAACTGCGCAATAATTGCCCGTTGCATGCAGCTGCAGGCCACGCCCCTGCAGCACTGCCCCTCCTCCAGTTGGCCATGCAAAAACCCTGCCCTGCAGTCCCATAAAAAAAGGGACTTAAATAATGTGAAACATTCAGTGGCATGACACGGAGCCGGAATGTTCCAGCGCAATTGGCAGCAGGACGAGGCGGCATGAGCTTAAATTCTTAACAAAACACTGCCACAACAACAATAGAGCTGTAAGTTTATTTCCCGCCCTTTCCACCAAACTTTTCAGCACTCACCTTGAACTATAAAGCGGCATCCGACTGCGTGGGCATGCGAGGTGGCCAGGGTGTCAAGTGCCGCCTGAATGACGCGTAAAAACACAAGTTGCCAACAGCAAGCGGCTAAATAATAACACACATATCGCCAGAGAGGCCCAGAGAGTTGGTCCTAATTAAAAATTCCAAAAAGTCAGGGGCGCCCCCGGAAGCAGAGTAGAATCGCTACAACAGGGGCACCCCCACATGTCTGGGATGACATGAAAGCTTGGCGGCCTGGCTCAGAGCTCTCGGTGTGTCAGTTGGACTCAGATGTTGGATGTTGGCTACTCGCATGTGGTGTGGAGCAGCCAGGCGTTGCATGTGCAGCTTGTCGCATTGTCTGATTCACAGAATTATGCAAATGAGCCGGCACACTTCCAACAGGGGGCTTGTTTGTGTTGGCCAAATATTAAGCCAAAGCTAGCTAGCCAAAAATCATGGCTGTCCAAGAACACGAGCTTAGTAACAATACACGGAGGGAAATGGGAAATTATTGAGGATTCAGGGAAAACATTTAAATATGATTCTTTTTAATTACTGCATTACTTACAAGAACATTGAAATATTTGCTTACTCACCTTTATCGATCCAAAGTTTATATATCTCTTAAGAGATATAAGATAGACGTCTGTCTTTCCAGTGTAGAATACTGTTGCGGGCTTTGAGTGACGTATGAACCCACTGACTTGGCTTAGAATGTGCAACTTTGGCAGGGCACATTAGTATTACCACCGCCCTCTTAGCAGGTGTCGGTGTGTCTGTGTTTTGTTGCTTAATTGTCGCCAGCAACTTCCGTTTTGAACGGCATGCCAAAGCTGCCGCCGGTCTGTGCACCCTTGACATCGCCATATGGCTGGGAGTCCCCCTAACCAACTAGCGTGTGAACTCGTTGACTTGCCGTGCTCCATATCCACCCCCTCTGCCCCCCCAAAACGTGCCATTTGCTAACTAAAATTTATTTAAATCTGTGCCATAATTGTTTTGGGCGCCTGTTGCTCGTCGCCCTCGTTGACTTGGTCTTGTTTTTCGCTCTTGCTTTGGCTTTTTTGCTGCTTGTGTGCGCATAAAATTAGCTCCGTAAATTTATTGTTAGTCATTCGCATTCTGGCCGCTGTTGTGCTGTTTGGAGTCCGCTTAAATGTCACAAGTTGCCACAATTTGTTTAATGTGGCCAGCGGCGCCCCATTTGGTATACGGTCTTGGACGCGGCTGGATTTATGGCCCCAGTGGATCCTTTGGCTCTGAAAGCGATTGATTCAATGAGAGACCAGTCTTAAATTGCATTAAATAATATTTATTGATTTCATCATTCCGTACATAAACGAACGTTAGTTGGTAGAAACGAAAACCTGTGCTATCGAATCAAATGGTTTCTGGGAAATGTTCTTAAAATGCATTTCGTACGTATCGTGTTGGGGAGATGCTATGGCAATTTGTGGGCTTGGTAAACCGGAAATCGGGAAAAAATAATGGAGGGTAATGGGGATTTAGCCAGAGTTTTTGGTGCCAAAGGTCTGTTCTAATTGGATATAAGATTTCTGCGGTGGCAACCCCTTTGGCTCCCTAGAATTAATGCAATTTGCATAATAATACACAAGTACATAAATACATACATAAATACAATCGTAATCGTAGTACATAGTCAGTTATAGGGTTTACACATTCGCTTGCCTTCGCTTCCGGCTTTAAATGCAGACGAAATCGGATATCATCTCCACTCTTCGATTGATCTCAAATGATTGTTGTTAATGTTCATTGTCGGTTATAAATTTTAGCTATAATTAAAAGGTTTATTCATACGCATTGGTTTTGTTTACTACAATTGGCTATATAATGTCGTTTTGTTTGCAAGCATTTTTTACGTTTATCCTTTTCGCTCGTAAATATATATAGTATGTTAAAATTCCAATTGATGTTATTTTACTCGCGACCGGAAAATATCAAAAGGGGAATTAAAAAATGAGGGATGAGCTACATTCTGTCGATCTGCTGCCGATGCTGCCACTTAATTATGCCTCCTATATACTTACATGTTAAACATATTATATATTTATTTGTATATGCATGTATAAGCGAATTGCCATTTATCGAATCTCTAGCCGAGTAGAGTCCTTCCTTACGTTACTTCACAAGGATGCGTCCTACGTCCGCCCAAAAGTGCTGATGATGCTGCTGTGTCTGTGCCAGTGCCTGTGCCTTTGCCTGTGTGGTGTGTGTGTTATCGCGAGGGTGAATTACGGACAATCGGTTTACATAGAAGCAGGTGCAGGTGATGGCAAGGACTCAGCTCCACTCCTCGCCTCCCAGAACAAAGCCTTGCCCAATGCGGCCAAGCCCCGGATCTCTCTCACTAACATATGTCTGGCTGGCATGTGTCTGATACGAGCAAGTAACTCTAAATGAATGCGATTATGTTTCGTACATATGCAACAACTATGAGCTCAAACTACTCTCTTTGGCCGCACGTTCCTGTGAACTGAACTCCTCCTAGCCGGATGCTGATGCTGTGGCCGAAAGCCAAGTGGCCGGGAGTCGTCTTCGATCGCACTCTCATTTTTTCAAAAACTTATCACATAAATTTTTATATATTTTTCTTGTTTTTTGGGCGGAATTCTTAGCGTGTGTCGTGTGTTGCTTGCGCGAAAGCAGGGGTCAGAATGAGGGGCCGATAATCGTGAGCTAATTCTGCTGCGAAAGGCTAAAATAGACGGATGCGAAATGTGTGTGTGTGTGGGTGTGTGTGGATTAATGGCAATGGCCACCAGGAGCCACCCGTCCGTGGCCCAACAGCGGTGATAACAAAGGATATATCCCGCCTGACTGGGCTGTGCTGATTGACTGAACAAATTGCTTGAGCTGCGGATGGCTGGCTCCTGCCAAAGGACGTGTGTGGGTTGCTCTGCTTTTAGTTTTCGCTTTACTTTGCTCTCTGTTCCATCCTACTGTTGGCATCAGCGAAATGCCAATTTGCGTGCGCTGCGCCTTCAACTATGCTACAGTTTTTCTTTGGTTTTCCCTCTGCTGTTCTAGCTATCCTTCGCGGCATGGGGTGAGGGGTGTGTGTGTGTGTGAGTGAGTGTGAGTGATTTTGCTGCTTCTGCTGTTTGCTATACGTAGTTCTATTCAAAAACGCTTACTTGGCTACTGCACATTTATGTTTCTGTTTTCGGTTTTTGGTTTTTAGGTTTTGGGTTTTGGGTTTTCGCTGCTGCTGCTGCGTTTGCTTTTACTTCCACTTTCGGTTTGTTTGCAATCATAATAATAATAATATTAATTTTCCGTTACAACGCTAGCGCATCCGCCTCGATGGTGGCTCGCTGATTGGATGTGCCGGCGTCCGGGGCCCGGGGCCATCCGTCTCCGTAGCCCTGTCCGTCCGGTGTCTCCGTCCTCCGGTCGGGTCACTTAGAAGACCAGCATCTGATCGGCACTGCCCTCCGCGCTGTCCTCATCGTCGGCGCCCTCGTCCTCGTCGTCGGATGTGAGCGAGGCGGCGTTATTAACCACGGACTCTGTTTGGATTTGGATGAAATTAAAATTCGTTTCGTTACGTTTCGTTCGTTCTACGAATTCATGGCGATTCTGCACTCCCCGGGACTATGCGCTAATCTGACCCATTCGCCGCATGCATGTCTAATGGCGGTCAGCCACAGAGCTGACCTCGTCCTCGTCCCCGGTACACGTACTTGTCCGTGTCCTCGAACCCCTTCGGACTCCCCTCATGTGTTATGCATGGCGTATGTGCGATATTAATAGGAAAACTCAATTACTGATCCCCTGGTAATGCCCGGCCTGTCCCGGCCTGTTCCCGGTCTGTCCCGCCCCAACCGACAACTTTAACAACCTTAAGTGCAGACTTAAATCCTGGACACAAACACAAGGACTGGAGATAAGAAGATTACGTATACGCAACGGAGTGCGAGGTGTTTTCGATACCGATAGGCCGGCCGGCCGGACGGCACTGCGGCAACGCATAACTCAGCATCGGGCCATAAAAGCTGGCTTAAGGGCTGATATTTCAATACAGGTAAATGGCATGGGCTCAAATGGCAAATCGTTGGTGTGGTGTCTGCACAGTTCGATTGTCACGAAAAACGTTAAAGAAATACGGGTATATTTCGCATTTAAACCACATTAATTGGCGGCAACTGCCAATGACTGTAAATATTGTGTTCAATAGCAGCGTTATTTTGTTATTTGTGCGTGTATAAGCGAAAAAATCAACAAATACCACGCTTAATTCTTCAGTTTTAAAAACTCCAACTATTTGTAATTGAAAGAAAAAAGAAAAGCAGTTTGCAATCGAATTATAGGATCGAATATGAAATTTATCATAACTAAGCTTAAAATATGAGCTTTCTTTGAATCCATATTTACGTATATTTTTATTTGACAATTTTTCCAATAAATTAAAGTTTAAAAAACTCATAACTAACCTAAAAATGCATTAATATTAATTCGGAAAGCTTTCCTGTGTTAGTTTTTGTTAGGTTAATAAATCTGCATACTCAATTTAAAATTTAAGAAAATTTAAAATTTTGCCAATTTTTGACAATTTCCCCCTTTCCTTTCACCCTTTCCTTTTTTTAGAATTTTGAAAAAAATTCGAAAATTTTAGATTTCCACTGAAAATGGCTCATTCGATTCGGCTTTGAATACTGATCAAGAATATATATACTTTATAGGGTCGGAAACGACTCCTTCATAGCGTAACAAGGTTCTGAATATAGTTATAATAGTATATAAATAGTGCTGCTAATTTTTTAAATTTCCCCTGCCTTTAAAATGTTGCTTTAAATACAATCAAAACATCAGGGTAAAAAAGCATAGTTTTTATGCTTCTGAAGTGGTTTTTTCATTTGGCCAGCTTACCATGGAACTAGGGCTATAAAATGTTTAACTAGCCTTTCTCAGGTGCATTATACAAACGTCAACCGGGCTTGCAGGAGGCTTAAGTGTGGCAGGTGACCAGCTCAGGCCATTTCACCTGCAGTCCCGCCCCCTCATTACGGCATTTGGAAAAGTTTGTGGCCCTTTTGTTGGGTCCCTCGCCAAATGTTTGGGTTAAGTGTTTATGCGATGCCCCCTTGGAGCACCTTTGGCTGGCCCTCTTGGACCACCCCTTGGTCTGCCATGCCAGAACTGTTCTTGGACCAGGTACTCACCGCAGTTGGGCTTGCCGCGTGTGCGTGTGTTGGCGAACTCGACTCCGTGCTTGTCCACGCACCAGCAGACGCCCACCGAGCTGTGGCACTGGGTGGGCTTGTAGAATCCCTGGATGTCGCAGTCCGGTGCGTAGGCGCCTAATTGGTTTTCGTTGTGGAGAGAGAAGAGGGGGAGGCCAGTTAGTGGGGCAAGTTACTTACGGATGGGGGGCACGGATGGGGGTCAGTGAGAAGCGGCACAAGCAAACTTGCTGCTGGATCTATTTTGTTTCGGGGTCGTGTGGCAACAAAGGGACAGCAGCGGCGGCAAAGGGGAAATTATATATGTAGCTGGGGTTGGGGTTGGGGATGGGGTTTTTTATTTTAAAAGGCAAAAACACAAAAAGCATCGGACAGTGGCGGTTTCTACAGCGGGCAATGGGGGTTAAGGGGGGGAGGCTTGGAAAAGTTCTGTGTTGTTGTTAGAAGTGTTTAATTTGCTGGCTTAAAAGTTGCGTTTGGCTAAGAGATGTTGAATGAAAAAAAAAGGGGGAGCGAGCACAAAACGAAAGTTAACAACGAAAGCAGCGCGAAAAAAGGTTACTTCTGTTAACTGCTGGTATTTGTGTGTATTTATGTGTGTGAGTGTGGGTGTGTGGAACAGTGCTGCCAACTTTCTAATTCGAAAAACAGGACATTTACGAAATAAAGGATTCATATAAGAAACGAGTTAATGAAAAGATTGATTCTTTACAAATTTCATTTTTTAAATATAGTATTTAATGGATTTAAAAAATTTAAAATAAATATCCTTTTAAAAAATATCTGCTTCATTCTCCAAATAAAATAAAAAAGGCTTTCCAAAATAGATTTTATTAACATTTGTGGATCGCTTATTAACCATTTTAAAGGCAATAAATGACAGTAAAGCCATAGATTTCCAAACGCGAAAGTTTCACAAATATTTTCTAATACCAAAAAGGATATTCTTGTTCAAAAAAAAAGGACGAATTGGCAGCACTGGCTTGGAAGTGTGTCAGGGTTTCTATTTAGCTGTCAGGCGCTTAATTATAGTTTGAAAAAGGTTCCAACGCGTGTAAAAGTGGGGAGCAAGGAGTGTCAGACAAACAAAAACTAAGCGGGCCGAAGGATATGGCGCATAGCGGAGACGGAGACGGAAAAGTAATGAAACCAACTGAAACCAAATTACGCTTCTCTGTTTCATATAGCTCTTGCTTTCAGCTCTTGTTTCAGTTTGGTTTTTCTTTAATTCTCATTTATATACTATTTTTGGTTTTGGTTCTATTCTGTTGTAGTCTTGTTGTTGTTGGGGATTAATGGGAATAAATTGGGCCCAGGAGCCCGCACAACTCATACGGATATAGAGAGAACATAGAAGTATTAGTGTTATGTAGCCAGAGAAATTTCCACCTGTACCTATCTCACCTGCAAAGTCGCCGGCGATTCTCCGGCGGACGGCGGCGCACGGACGATCCGTCTTCTCGAAGCAGCGGCACCACTCCCGCGTGTTGATCGCACTGTCCGTGTCCAGGTCGCAGGTGTCGATGAAGGGCTTGATGCAGCGCTCGTTCTGGTCGTGCTCCAGGTCGTACATCTCCTGCAGCGACAGCTGCCCATCGTTGTTCAGATCCAGGTGGCCGAACATCCACTTGGCCTCCGTCTTGCAGGCGGGCGGGAAGTGGGCCCGCGACTTCTGGCTGTGCTGGCGTCGCTTCTTGCTGTCGGCCATGATGACGGAGAACCAGTCCAGCAGGCGGTTACCGATCGCGGTCAGCTGCTGGGGCTTGCACTCCGGCGACTTCGAGGGATAGCCTTCAGGGCAAAGGATATGTTTAGTTATGGTATTTAGTAAAAGAAACACACCTACCATTCAAGTTGTTGTTCTTAGTGAACTTTTGCTGCTGCTTCTCCACCACCTCGTTGTAGTTGCGCATCTTGTGCTTGTCCTCCTGGTACTTGGAGTCCTGCCAATCACAAGGAGGTTAATTTATAGGCAGGAATATTGATATAGCCTGTGCTGCCACTCACCTTCTTGTAGGCCGTGTACTTGAGGTATTTGTAGTGCTTGTTGTCGTACTTGATCTCCTCGGGCGTGAATGTGTACTGGGCATTGATGTGGTTGTAATGCCGGTTGTTATCCTCTTTGTCCTGTGGGTTAAGGATAACCGTATTAGTTTGACGCCAAAAGCGATAGGCTATTAACTTGCATTCATGATCGTATTGAAGTCATTGTTATTGCCGCCCATGATGTTGCCGCTGCTCATCATGATGTTGTTGTTGCTGCTATCCTTGTAGGCCTGCTGCTGCTGCTGCTGCTGCTGCTGGAGGTCCTGGCTGCTCTTCTTGTTGTACTTGTTGTAGCCGGCAATGCGCTGCAGCCGCTTGCCATCGACAGCCTCTGCAATAATAATGGAGGTGGGAAAAAGTGCCAAAATGGCAAAATGTCGGTGGTGAAATCGCTTGGCCAGGCCAACTTTTATGCATCCCGGTTCAGTGAGGCGTACCCCATACATTTTGCTGGTGTTTCCTGCTTTATTTTGTTTTTAGCTGCTCTCTCAGCCATACAAAATTGAAAATTAACGTGGCTGCCGGGCCGCCGAGTGGTTCTTCGCCCCACCCATAATGGTGGGTAGCTCTGGTAGAACAATGGCGGCGGCTACTTGTTCGCCGGCCTATTAAATATTTAACAAGTGTTTCGGAAGCCGGGCGAAAAAATATTTAAAGCCAAAGCCTTTGTTTGGTAATTGGAATTTTTAATTGCTGGGAGTCTAGGAAATCGCAGCGAGCCAGCTTTTTGTAGCATACTTTCTCGGGCGGCCAACTCCCTCCCGCCACCGAGCCTGTCACGAAATATATGCATGCAATTTATTTTGTAGTCCCGAGTCCGGTGTGCCGAGTTCCTCGGTCCTGGCAGACTGCCAGGCTGGAACTGGAACCGGTGTTGGTGTTGGGCTCGGGGTCTGTGCCTTTGCTGGAGAGGAGCTCATTATGCTGGCGGAGCATTTGATTCTGGTTTGGGCCAGCAGCATTGCCGGCTGTATTTGTTCGTTTCTCGTTTGTTGTGGAAATGGAAAGAAAGGGAGAACAGGGTTCCTGGGACTTACCCTTGCAGGGACAGAATCCTTTGCAGGCGATCCGTATGGACGTCGAATGTATGCAATTGTGATAATCCAATCTGCATAGTGATGAGTAGGTCCTGTTGTCGGCGCCGCACAGGAACGTCGGCTTGGCCACAGGACACGGCTTGCAGTTGCTACAAGGGGGCGAAAGTCGGGAGTTAGTAGAAATCAGAGGCTAAAAACTCAGGGGGCGCAACGGCAACAAATAGATGACATGCAAAATTAATTTTTATGCAAATGAAGTCTGCGTCCGTTCCTCCTTATCTCTGTCCACATGTCCCCATACACACCGCCCCGATTCCGCCTCCTGGCAGGTGAACAGAGCTCTGCTTATACATTTATTTAAATATTTATTTAATATGCGCTGCACGCACGCCCGGGCAAACAGTCGAGCCATGAGATTGGCCAGGGAGCGGAGGACTCAGGACTGAAACTTTGTTTAATAATTTGGGCAAATATTTAAACTGCCTAAAAGAGGCCTTTGGCCATTCTCATGGCTTTATAGTGAGTTCGAGAAAGAGGTCTCGCGTAAGCCCGAGTAACACTTTATCCTATTTTAATTATCCTTAAACGGAGGCTCTCCTTTATCCTCTGTCAATCAATCAAAGCCCAGCGCTTGGCATTTATTTTTAAAGAAAATCACACCCTTCAATCATCACGCTGTATCCTTTTTTGCTCCGCATTGAAAACCAACATAAAGATTATTTCAATTAATTGCTGCTGCCGCGGCTACTGTTCGTTCAATACAAAAAGTTCTTTGGCCTGAGTTTTTATGGCACTTGGTGTGGCTTTAATTGGCTGGCCACGAGTTCACACCACCAGCCAGGGTCCGTCCTTTCCATAATTTGTATTCACAAATATATATGCACGAAAGGAGGCTTTTTTCATGACTCTCGACCGGTATCAAATGAAATTTTCACATTTATTCGGGTTGTATCTCGAATGAAAAGCAATTTGCCTAATTGCCCCAATTCGGCAGCTACAATTAGAGGCCTTTATTGAACTTTTTGTTATTTTAATTTCGTGAAATTATGAATTGAAAATTTGCCATTGCTGCCAGTTCAAGCTTAGTCCCGGATTCGTTTGGGACTTAACAGGTTTAAGCTTTATTCTGTTGTTCCTGGCCTGTATTGTCTCCCTTGCAGCCATTGTTTGTTCTTGCAAAATACAATTTAAATAAACCCCCGGTGTTCCGTTACTTAGTGATGGGGAAAATAGCAAGAAATTGAATAAAAATAAGAAAGAATCGTTGGATTTGTCAAAGGGATTCGGCTATGCCAACGATTTAAACTGACCAATTCCGTTGCGGAACCAATGTAAACGTACCGATGGCCAAAACCAATGTAAACATATATGTGTGAGGGATATTTGTAGCCGTTCGCTCCTTCACTTCTCGCTTTTAATTAAAAATTCTCTCGCATGTTCTTTTGCCCGCTTCCGCTTCCGCCTGCGCTTCCATTTTGTTTGCGCTTCCCCCCGCCGGATTGTTTATACAAATTTAATGAAATTCTTAGGGCCAAGTAAATAGTGAGACGAATGAGCCTGTTAATTCGGAACGGACATTTCGGCCACAGCCAATGACAGCCAGCAATCTTGGATGGCCTGCGCAGCATCTGCGGTTGCTTTGAGCAAATTGCCCATCAACTGATGCTGCCCACATGCCGGCTCCTTGTCTCTGTGTCTCTGTGAAAAATGTGTAAATTTTTACTCAAATATTTGCTTTCAATTTTGCAACCCAATCCCTGGGGGGCGGTTGAGATTCGGGGGATGCTGCTCCTGCTGAAGCCGACAGCTTCATGTGCATAGACCACAAAACAGCTCAGTGGTCTCGAATAACTGCCGGAGACAGGCATAGCACATGGCACATCGCACATGGCACACACACCCCACGCATACACACCGAAAGCTGAGTTGTGGCAGGTTGAGGTGAGATCTGAACTATGTGCCTCTGTCCGAGCAAATGCCTCCATTGGGTCTCCAAGTGTCTTTCAGGCCTTACACTGGACCTCGTTTTTATTCACACACAAAAATACAATTTCAAAAGTTATTAAATACGTTTGATCTAATTTAAAAGAAATCGAACATCATTAAATGAAAAATATAAACCCTTTGGCAGTTGTCGGAAAACAGACATCATCAAATTCCCATTTCAATCAGGGAGTAATATGAAAATCCAATTTGCGCCCACTGTGCGCTGTTGGCATATTGTTGCAACAAACAATGCTAGCCACACACATGAGTTATGGCTCGTTCCCGCTCCCCAGCTGTGTATGCTCCCTCTTTGGGTCTTTGGGAAGTGGTCTATTAGAAGTGCCCCCTCCCAGTGACCCCTTCGCCGAGGCGGGCCTTTGTTTGACTTTGCGCCCCGAATGGAAAGACGAGAACTGGAGCAGCTCCTGCTGCCATGATGCCATGATGCCACGATGCCATGATGAGTGGCAACCGCCGGCTCAAACTATTGATTTTGCCCGAGGCTCGGCGTGACACATTCATATTTCATGCCATTGACATAGATACACAAATGCAGGCATGGCGGCGGGGATTTTCGGTGAAAGGAAAATTGAAAAGGAAAATTTCGTAAACACAAAAGCAGAGGAAAAAATATATGTCAAAAGCCATTGTTAATGTCATCGCTGGGAGCAGAGCGAATCCCCTCGTGGGGCGTCATGGTCGGGTCGCGTGATTTGCCTATAGATTGATTTTTACACCCGAACACCCGCACAGTCGCTCACTTTGCGGTGGTGTGGCAGAAGGACGAAGAGCAGGAGTAGGTGTGTGGTGTTTTCCAAGTGGATTTTAATTCAATTACAAACGCCCTGGGGAAACAGGACACAAACAACAACAGCAACGGGGCTCCGAAGCTCCTCTCAGTATTCGCCGAAATTTTTACGACATTTATTTGCACAAGAATTTTCCGAAATTAATTTTTCATTCTAGAAATTACGTCAAAGGATCAAAACGAAAACTTTCCCGGCAGTTGTCCCCTCTTTTTTCTCGCCTCCCCGCGGGTGTCAAGCAGTGAGCATGAAATTAAACTTTGTTCAAACAAAAGCCGAACTGATAACAAGGGGAAAATAAACAGCAATCGGAGTTGATTTTTATTTTTCCTAAACACATTTCGTGGAAACTGAATTTCAAAGGACTCGAAAGTGGGTCAAAGGGAAAAGGGGTGTGCCAGAATAAATGGTAAAGGTGTGGTAACAATTACTGTGTTTATATCAATTATCAAATAAAATAAACTTTAATTCGAATCGTGAATCCATACAACTTTTCCAGGAGTTGCCTTGGCTTTGAGTAATCAATACTTTCTGGAAAATTCTCACAAAATATATTATGCTTTGAAATTTATGTACTTCGCATACCAATTTAAGGCCAACAAAAATTTAACAACGGAAATCGACATTGCCAGCAACTTCCTTTCGCCGCAGGGGGAACAATCGCAACCCTTTTGTTTGTGGAAAGCCAGGCCAATCGAGAGCCTTGACACCGACTTGACTCGACTTTGACTTCATTTCCAGGACTCTGCCGCTACCACACCTGATCCTGGCCTGCTCCTGGCGCCCTTTTTGGGGCCCTTCTTTGCAGCTCCGCTCGCGTGCGAGTCCACAATTTGGGTTAGGGTCAAAGCGATAACACGGAACAAGTCAAAGGATCCGACGACGGCACGCGTCAAAGGGTAAAGGCCGTAAAGCTGTCGTTGCGGCCCGTTCAAGCAGTCAACCAGTCAACCATTCAGCCATTCAGGCAGAAGTATGCCAGCAAGCCCCACAGCCAACAACGATAACGGCCAAAAGGCAAAAGTGGCAAAAACAGGCCAGGGACCAGTCTGCGTGCTAAAAATTGTAGCACTGTAAATTTATTGCGGAATTTTTATACACGATAAAACAATTTGTTATTAGCATGGCGGCCGTGGAAATCGGGGGTAATTCGGATCGTGGCCGGGGCTGATGTCAAAGGTGACCCACTCCGCCTCCGACTCCGACTCCCACTCACATCAACCCTTTTTGTGTACGCGAATTTGCTTAATGAAATGTAAAATCCCATTCAGAGGCAAACGCAAAAAGTTCCGCCTAGAAGTTAAGTACTTGAATGCTGCACTGAGAGAAATGCAGAACGAGCTGCAAAAAGTATGAAATATCAAGAAAGAAAACTAACTTCGGGATACCTTAGAGTTGCAGTTGAGTTAAGGGATCGAATAGGAAATTGATAGTTAATAAGCTTTAAATATTTGTATTTTTAGAATCGATATTTTTATGACAATTTTTTTCGACAAATTAAATTTTAAAAATCGCATAACTAAGCCAAAGTAGCATTAATTTTAATTCGGAAGGCTTTTCCATGTTAATTTTTATAAGCTTAAGAAATCTGCATACTACATATAAAATTTAGAGAAATTAAAATTTTTGCCAAATTTTGACAATTTTAACGATGTAACCCCTTATAAAATTTTCAAAATTTTGAAAAAATTAAATTTTTGCCGGAGATAGCTAGATTGATTCGGCTGTTCATGCTGATCAAGAATATATATGCTTTATGGGGTCGGAAATGACTCCTTGACAGCATTACAAGCTTCTGACTATGCAAGGGTATACAAGTATTAAGAATATCCTGGAATATCAGTAAGTTGACACTTAAGGACACTTTCTTAATTTAATATTTAATTCTGATGATGATTCCACATTCACTTTAAGCAGTCTTTTGTCAAAGTACCTAGTTTTTCAGTACGTCTTAGATTTGTCTCTAGTTATGTGTTTGATTCTGTAGAATCCCGCATGATTTTACCATCAGATATGACTATGATAAGAAATAATACAAAATTGTTGAGGAATTTCAGTGTACTCACTCCAACTCCTCGTCGTCATCCTGCTGGATGGCAGAGGGTCCTGCTGGGGACTGGGATTGCTGCTGCTGCTGTTGTTGTTGCTGCTGAGGCTGCTGTTTATCGCTGGCGGCAATGCTGTTCTCATAGAAGACATCATCCTCCTTGGACTCGTCCTCGTCGCCCAGACTGAGGCTCTTATCTTCGTCGTCGGTCTCCTCATTGCCCTGGACATTGGCCTGGACGGGGCTGTTGCCGGGACTGCTGTTGCTGGCGCCGTTGAGGCTGCTATCGCTGCTGTTATCCTCGTCGTCGTTGTTGATGTCCTCCGCATCCTGGCTATCCTGGTTGTCCTGCTGGTTGACACGCCGCTTGGCCTCCTCCTCCAAGTACTTGGCCTTGCTGATTATCTCATCGCTGAAATGATGGTTCGGCCCAAGAGCGGTGTTAGTTTAGAGCGCCGCCGGCGGCCAAGACCGCAAAAGTTTCAATTTAATTGGCCCATCAAGCCTAACAACAGCCATCAGGATGGAATTTGCCCAACCCCAGCCGAATCAGGCACCTACCGGTTCTTGTGGAGCTCCTTCTTCGACACGCACACGGCGCTGAACTCGTCCTCCAGCAGGCAAATTTCACGCTTCTTGCAGTTCAGCGGTCGGCAAAGGTCACCTGCAGGCGTTGGAGTTTAATTTATTATTAGCTGCGATAGCACACTGCCACCCGTTCGTCCTTGGGCCTTTTTGACCTAGTGGGACGGAGCTAGCGGGCAAATGGAGTGTGATTCCCTGGGCTTACTTACTCGACGGATCATGAATCCAGCGCTTGTGCTCCCCGAGATTCTTGTTGCTCTGCGTGTTTTTGTTTATCTGCAAATAGAGAGCACAATAAATTTCACGTGAGACAGTTGCTAGTTTAATTTTGTTATTTAAATGCATAAAAAATGCAGAGCGCATGCAAGCCAAACTGACGTCTGTCAAAATTCACACATGCACCGGCAACCGAACACAAGCACAACCCATTCAGACTCACTGAGGCATACACACAGGCAGGGCACACACTCACCCAGGCTCGGGGGCTCACAGGGCGTATGCGTAATGGCAGTTCACGTTCAGGACATTGTGGCATTTGCACTGCAGGGAAGGGCAAGTTAAAAAGCAAACAGTATCGAGGCATAGGCGAAAAAAGACGTACAGGACAGGACAGGATTTGTGTGTGCCTTTCTAATGATGATCAATAGTTCATCTGTTATGGCAACAAATGGAGCTGATGGGATGTGACTACAGATGCAGATTCAGGGATTAATCCATGGAGCGTGCTCGGAATCAACACAGACGAAAGAATAGCTTTTTGCGACAAATACCTAAATTGCTTTTTGGATAAACGAGAATTCTGTGCTCCTGACTCCGCCTCCTCCGAATTGCATGCATCTCGCAGAGAGCGAGCATATGCAAATCTGATTGAAGGCTGAAAATATGGCAGCACACTCACTCGCCTTGCTTAGTTATGCGATACTCTGCTCTGTGCCAAGCAGATTTATTTTAATTTAATTCAATTCAGCATACAGCTTAAGCGCACACACGCCCATCTAGCACGAATGGTAGTGTATTTTGCCCTTGTACACCGCACAACGCCCACCACCCGCTGGGCATTGTGAGGCGAACCGAAATGTTATTAAGTGCAATGGTGCGTATGCATAATATTTAACTTGTCTATAAAATTTATGACGCACTAACAGCATCTGCAGCAACACAAATAGCTGCTGCCTCGGCTGCCGCCGGTTAAATGGGGAAAATAAGCTGCAAAAAATAGCAAAAATAAATTCCCATCCCGCGCTGACGCCCACGTTGACTTGACAGTTTTGCAATGGCGTCCTGGCCACTGTCTGGTATTCTGTATCCGGTGTCCTGTGCTGTGCTGTTCGCCGTGTGTTTGTTGTTCGAGTTGCTGTTGCAGCAGCTGATACTGCCATCGCTGCTGTCAGTTGGCTTAATGAAAGCGACAGGAGCAGGAAAAGCTACAGCAACAGAATGCTTCGAGCCTTTTGGAATTCAACAGTGATGCCCAGTTGTCTCTTGTGGGTTGCAGGAGAAAATATTATTCTCACAATTGAAGAACAAAACTAAATCTTTAAAGGCATGATTTTCTTGTTCTTCTTTCTATTTCAGTCGATTTAAAAATAGACTTAAATAGGTCACTCTGTAGTAACACACTGATGCACCCACATGAGCCAAGCCAACGCGGAATTGCTCAAGTGCGAAGTGGCAATTGCGGGACACACATCTAGTGGCCGTGCACCCAATGGCCACACCCTCCCCGGGCCAGGTCCCTGTACCACTGCCAGCCCATCCTCAACCCATTTCCACCGTCGACCAACTGTAATGCAATAAACTCGTCCTGGACGTGGACGCAGGCAATTTGCATGCGTTAAAACGCAATTTGTGCGCGTTTCCTGGTCGCGGTTGCAGCATGCCTGCACCCCTTTTCGTCCTTTTTCCGATCCCCTCACTTTGCGCAGTTTTCCTGCCCAGTTTTCGCGCCTTTTGGGGGATTCCATTGAGAGTCTTCATCGCTACGGGATCTCTTACAGTTTAAACTCTCTCGGCTTTGATTGCATTGCGTGAGTGCACAGTGAAATATTATATTTACAAATATTATTTAAATATGTAGGTATTATTTCTTATAAATGCAATTTGTTTTGTGTATACAAATATTTGTTAAATTTGAATTAGGGTCCTTGTATCCCTTACTAGGGAAAAGCTAACAAAAACAGGTCATGTTTCCTTTATGTTATGGTTAGCTTAAGCAACTAACATTTTCCTTGCATTGCCTTGTTTTGTATATTTGAAATAAATAAATGGCACACAGTAAAGCCGGATCAAACGATTTTTAATAGGATTATGCGCTAGCGGAAGAGTCAATGCCTGCCACAAGGGATATGTGTAAGTGATCCTGTTTGGTTTTCTTGTTTTTCCCCGTGTGTTTGTGTGGATCCGTTGATTGGGCAGGTCGGGAATCCGTGCGGCCTGCTGCTGTGGCACTCCGTTTGTTGGGTTTAATTGCACTGCGTTTGCTGCGGTGGCGGTGGCATTGTTGGTCCTGGTGGCTACGGCTGCTCTGGATGCACTGGAGGTGCCGGTGGTGGCACAGCCGTTGGCCATACGATTGACCTTATTGTGGCTTTTTGGCGGGGGCGCGTGATAAACCAGCGCACAGCTGTTGCCACGGTGACATGACCCACCGGCATACCATAATATTTAAAAAAAGGAAAGTAACTCTCCCCATGCCTAAACTGGGTCAGAGTAGCAGCTGGCGGGAAAACGCAACATAATGCAACAGCAGCCGGATGGACAGGGCGGGGAAGGTAAGTTAAGGTATAAAGCCAGGCCACCCGCGTTGAATTTTCCGGGGCGGAAGACCGCCTGCGTTGCTGGCCAAAGTTTGCCAGCCGTTTAACCTCTTCGCAAAGATTTCTGGCTGCTTAAGTGGCTGAGCTTATTAAAGCCCACTTAATTGGGCTCCTCCAGCGGCGCCCGGCAAGTGCATGTCTGCCAGCGAAACTTGACCCTAATTTGGAGGACCCGGAGGAGCGCCGTGCGCTCCGGCATCTTGGGAAAATATTTTGCGCGGTTTGCTGGGCAAGAGATAAAGGCGGCATTGTTACTGAAGCCATTTTTGTTTTCTTTCCGCCACTGCAGCTGGCCACGCCCATCGCCCATCGCCCATAGCCCACCGCCCTTAGCACGTTTCGACCCACATTCAAACCCCTTTTTCGCCGCAGTATGGCAATCTGTCAAGCTTTAAATTGAATTTACGACTTTGTTTTCGTTGCGGGCTTATTTCATCTTCCTTTGTTCGCTGGCCGTGCAATTTTCTTGCAATTTCTTTATTGTTTTCCCCGCTATTTCCCGGCGAGAATAGCAAACATTCTTGTGGTTGCCCGACATTCGGGTACTGTCAATTTCGGCTGCATTATGTAAATGCAATTTTTAAGTTTCAGCCCAGCAATCGATATCTGCCATGTCTGCAATGTCCTAAGCCAGCGCCCAAGTCCTTTGTGCTCCATTTAATTTCCACTCATGCATTGATTCATGCGAATTTCCGTCTGAATATATATATGCGTGTATCCCCATGGCACATAACTCATTGGCCCATTCAGCGATTCAGCAATCAGCGCGGCAAAAGGACCAAAAGGAGCAAAAAATCGCATTAAATCCGCATTTCCCCGAGCCCATCTATTTTGCAGTTGAAATTCGGGGAAATTGGAATTGGGCGTTGCTCGTTTCGCGCTGGAAATTGTTGTAAATTATTCAGCGGACATCAAATGACTGCCAATGATGCGGTCGCTCTGCCTTCGCCCCGCTCTGTTCCGCCTTCCGGCCAATCAATAAAATATGAACGCGGTTTGGGGTCTGCATCGCCATAGTTTTGCCGCAATTAGAGCGCAAGAGATTGAGGAGCCAGGAGCTGGGGTGAGAGGAGCAGAGACATATCCATTGATATGCTAAATACAGGCCCGCAAAATGACCAACTGACTGACTGAAGCTCCGGTTCCTGAATTATGCACTCCACTTGAAAAATGCATTAGCTGGGAATTTATGTGCCTCTGTATATATATATATTGTGCCGTACGTGTGTCCGTGTCGGTGTCCCCAATCCTCGCAGGCCATCATCCATGCTGAGTCAGATGGGATGGCATTCAGGCTCTGGCGGGCACATAAATTGCACATTTTCGTGCACACAAAATGGTAAATCAATTCCTATTACTATTACCGCCCGGCTAAGCCGGCTGTCCGGGCTCTGGGCTGCCACATTTCCGGAGCCGTATCCGTTGCCGCATCCGGATCCTGGTCCGGGTCAGCAGGAGGCTGGCACAGGCGCAGGCACAGCCGGGTGAATCCATCAATATATAGCTTAGATCCGACTCTGGCCCGGGCTTTGCGAAAGTTGTGAAGTGTCTGTCGGAGGCCACCGAGATGGGGGGTGAAGTGGTGGCGGCCCTTTTGGGCCAGGAAATTGCATTCTTCGGGCAAAAGTGTCACAAGAAGTCGAGGCAAACAAATCCCCGGTCTGATGGGTGATGGGAGCGGGAGTGGGAAAGTTAATTGCTATTACCCAACCCCGAGCGGGAACCACCCGCCATTAGTTGTGGGCGCAGTTGGAGACTCATTAAATGAGCTGTCAGTGGCGCTGTCACATGCATAAATTACACAATAATCTCATTTTAATGGTTAATTAAATTACCATAACGTTCAGCTGTCAAAACGGACATCAGATTGCGGGCGGGGGCCGTGACCTGGCGGCGAGTGATTCGTTAAAACGGAAAATTGCAAAATTGCAGCGCAAATATTTGTGTCGGAGGCAATAAAAAGTATTATGCGATTCGTGCATTAAATAAACCATGGCGTGTCCCAGGAGCTTCGTGTCCTGGCGCCAGGACAATAAACATGGGGCACCTGGAACGTGCCACGAGCAGGTGAAGCCGGTTTCGGGTGTATCCCCTTGCCAGGCCTAGCTGTGGTGCATGTGTGGGGCGTGGCACGGTGGCGTTATGTTTATGCATCATAAATGCATTCTGCAGCTGCCCGGGATGAAGCGAAACCGCATTGCAGTCATATAACATTCGCAACAGCGGCGACTACAAAACAGGCAAAATTGCAACAAATTGCAACTGGCGAGGGTAGGAAAAACACAAGAGCAACATCCCGGCGAACAAAGGCCACTAAAATGTGCTTACCTATGTGGAAGAGATACTCGTACACACCGACATCCGCCAGATACAAGCTTGCAATTCGTATTTATAAACACGCTCGCAAAAAAAAAAAGGAGGACGGCACTCTAAAAGCCACTGCTCTCGGGGGGATTGGTAGTGGCTACCATCTGATTGCTAGCATTTTTTATGTCATGCCGCCTGCATTTGGAAGCCGGAATTGTTCGCCCTTGGTTACAGAGATTGAAACAGGTTTACTACAAATCCGGGCGCATAAACACTGCTGCCTGAGGTGGGAGAAGGCCCGGATAAAGGTGGAAAGTTATGCCCGGCCAGATGCCGGCGGGATTCCGGATATGAAGCAAGCCGGCGGCACTAAATGCATTGCGGAAAATCGATTATGTGCCAGTCCCTCGATCCAGGGCCATTAATCAGTCAGGCATTACTTAGCCAGAAATAGGAACTTGACCGGACTCACTCCTTTCGACTGGATGCGGGCGGTGGCCACGCCCTCTGTGCCGGCTAATGGGGGGCATTTAAAAGCTTTCAGGACCACGAGCAGCAACCATGAGGAATGTGGCCCGGCCACGCCACAAAGGCCACAGATATGGCACTGACTAAAGTCGAAGAGAAGCAAAGCGCCGACCGACCCGACCTGCTTGATCCTTAAATGGCAATCCTTTAATAACCATGCCACACCCAGTCACGCTCTCCGACCCCGCCCCGCCACTCGCTCGTCGCCTGGGCCCTCAAAGTGGCGTGCATTTTCACCGATTGAATAGTTCAATCAATTAGTTAATTGCAGCCACGGTCAAGCGGAGTGCACTGCACAAATCGAGGCACTTAGCAGCGGTCATTAGCAGGCGAGTCCTGCGAGTCCAGTGAGTCCTACTGCGGATGTGGTTGCCATGATAGTGGTAGTGGAAGTGGGACGGCGAGATGTGATTGCCAGGAAGGAGCTTGCCAGCTGCCAGTTTGCCAGCTTTGTTAGTTTCGCAGGAAACCAGATAGCTGGAAATGACACTGGTCAACTGGCCGACACATGGGTCAAGCACGGGGAAAAATAAGATTTCATGATATATAACATATATATGCATATATCAAGCCAATACAGTAAGGCTTACTAACTTATGACTAATGTAATAGTCAGCAAAACATATTAAATAATGGAAAATGTGTGAATATAACTCTTCAAGTTTATATTAACACCATTCTTAAAGTTCTCTGTTTTTGAAATTGAATTCCTCTCAATTATTTTTCTGTGTGCAGCGACAATTAAAAATACCTTAGCTTCGGCAGGGGACAACTAGTGAAATGGTTCTGCAACTCTTTGAAAGGCATCAGGCGCAGCTGTCCGGTTGCGGAGAAAGTGCAAATGGGGGCGTGGCTGTCGAGAAATCATCGCCCTGCCGGAAGAACACACGGGGCTAGGGGAGAAGTCGGATGAAGTAGCGGAAAATGAAGTTTTTCCGAGTTGCATCAGCAACTCTGTCGCCGAGACAGAGCAAACAAAAACTTAGCAAATTGCAATTCATCGCTCACGCGGCGAAAGGGAAAGGCGGAGGGCTGCGCTTCGCTGTGCTTAATAGTAAATAAAAGCAGGCAGGAATCATGTTTTATGTCGCCCCTTCCCTGCGGGGGTACATCCCCTTTTTCATTACAAGCCATTCAGACGGCGCACCCTCGCCGCTCGGCTGTTTGGATGCCTGACAGCCATTACAGACCGGCAAAAATGGCGGCGGCACCCGGAAGTCGGCTGTTGCCGCCTCTCTCTTTCCGCTCTCGCTCTCCGCCCGCTGATGAGAAATGACAGGCAATAATGCCGTTAGCCGTGCTCCATCTGCATTTATCATAACTTCTGTGTGTTATTTGCTTTGATGGCGCTGCAGAAAATCTCGCCCCCGGCTGATGATGTTGTTGCCTCTGCCGTTCGTGTTTGCCGGGTTTTGTAATCTCTGTCGCGGTAATTGCCAAGTGCGTTGCGATTCCTGGCCATAAGATGTGGTGAGCCGTTCCTGCCTGTTGCCTCCATATCAGTGTGCCTGTTTGGATTCAGGAATGGCTGCCTGGCACTGTCAGATCTTAAGTATGCAATAGTTTTTGCCCTGTTTGCCAGCCCGACTTTATTATTCCGTCGTATTCAGCTGTACTTAAGCCTTAAGCTGCAGCTTTAAGCTAAGCAAAAGAAGGTAAGTATTTAGGGACCATCAAGAGGCCGAAGTAAGGAGTCCCGAAGGACTGTTATTTATTCTGTACGTCTTTTACTTACTATCCTATTCATTCAAAGAGAGTTTCTGTAATTATGGTATTTCTGATGGCTTCAACCTAATGGCATTTCGTAATATTCCTGCTTAAATTAAGCTTGGAAAACTGCTGCTAAAATATACATTAATACGACTTGGACAAGTTTAACGAAACCTTTCAAAAGGATTTCCTAAGAATGTTAAGCCACAGGTATGGAAAATGTTACATTTCTGAATTTAAATGGACTCTCAACTAAATTACACACTGTGAGTGCTGGCGAAATACGAATCCATTTAATTTATGCAACATCAAAACTGATTATTTGCCCCGCCTGAAATCCAGACCAAAATTGTAATGTGCTACCACAAACATACATTTGAATAAATATTTGATTCGCTTTATTGCATCAGGCTATTGGTAGCTGCATAATTGAACGCCGAATGCGATTAATTGCCAAAGCAAACAGGAGTCCGAGGGATTGAATTATGGAAATACGGAATGCGAGGCTGCTGCGTTATGGATTAAGCTGGCGGATTTTTATTTAAAACGTTTGTTTATGTGTATCAATTAGCGTCAATCAAGCGTTAAATGCCGATCGATTAAATTATATTTACTAATTATGTAAGCACACTTTTTTACAGATGCTTTCGTGTGTCCCTCGCATCCAATTTGCATGGCCCAGCGCAGTATTTTCAGCCCGAGTGCACCATATTTTGATGACATTTGCACAACTTTGGACTGCAAGTGGGTTTCGAGTGGGTTCTCACAGTTGTGCCTTGTGCACGCAGTACGCAGCACGCATACGCACTGTTGGCCAGCACTTTTTTTGCATATCGATGTCGACAGCGAGTGCAGTGCGCTAAAGTGCTTGCCGAGAGCTCCACAACGCTTTTTTGCTGTGTCCATGAAGCGAATGCTCCTAATGCCTGGCACACAAATTGAAGCTCTTTGCGAGTTGCGAACGCATGCCCGCCGGATTGTCCTTGAGCCGCCCACACACACATTTCCCTGCTGTCGCATTTTGTCGAATGCAAACCCAGTTCCTTTTTAAGGATATTCCTGGAATTTGGGCAGCAGGTAAGGCGCCCCTAACGGATTAGGACGCTCCCCGAAAAACGCCCCATATCCTGGAGCAAAGCTAACAAGCAGCCAGCGCAAACAGTTCCCTGCGCTGTTCGGATAATTGTTACAATATACAAAATTTTCATTTAGTTTATTTGCCCAGCGACAACATGTCGACACAGCAGCAGCAGCAGCAACATTAACAAACAGCCACGCCCACATCGCCCGGCTGCAGGAAGTTTGTGTATTTATTTGATTTATGTGCACAGCGAGAAATATTTGATACTTCCGGGTACTTTTATAAATGCTTTAAAAACTACAGCCTTTTATAATTATTTACATTAATAGTTATTCATTTTCCTACCTTGCAGGGCATTATGATTTCAGTGAAAAGTAAGTTATGAGGTGAAGGAGTCGTTTCCGACCCTATAAATCATATATATTCTTGATCAGCATCAACAGCCGAATCGATTCAGCTTTGTCCGGCAAAAATTTAATTTTTTCAAAATGTTGAAAATTTTGTAAGGGGTTACATCGTTAAAATTGTCAAAATTTGGCAAAAATTTTAATTTTCTTAAATTTTTAATTAAGTATGCAGATTTTTTAACCTAGTAAAAACTAACATAGGAATGGTTTCCGAATTCAAATTAATGCTTTTTTAGCTTAGTTATGAGTTTTTTTAAGTTTAATTTATTGAAAAAACTGTCCTCCCTTAAGACACACGCGGCGTATACTTAATTTAATGAATTTCACATTAAGTATACGCCATGTATGCCGGGTAGCTGACCAGCTGTATGGAATAGCCAGAAAAGTTTGCTTTAACTGTTTTGAATTTGTAACTGAAATAAAAACCCAGACCTGTGGGAAGACTGAATCTTTTCAACGTGACAGTATTTGCAAGGAAAATTTTAGTAAGATTTTTGTGTTTTAATTTTAGTCACAAGCTTGTAAAATAGTGAAGGAGTCATTTCCGACCCTATAAATCATATATATTCTTGATCAGCATCAACAGGCAAATCGATCTAGCAATGTACGGCAAAAATTTATTTTTTTCAAAATTTTGAAAATTTTATAAGGGTTACATCGTTAAAATTTTCAAAATTTGGCAAAAATTTTAATTTTTTAAATTGTAAAACTCAATATGCAGATTTGTTAAACGTATAGAAATTAGCATAAAAAAGCTGTCCGAATTGAAATTAAGGCATTTTTGACTAAGCTATGATGGATTTTCTCTCCAAGGGTAAAGAAATTTCGGTTTCACTAAGTTCCTTCCTTTCTTGTTAAGCTTTCAAGGGTTTAAAGATTAAGTTAATGCTTTAATTATTTGTAACATTTTCCTTAATTTTATTTTTCCTCAATGAAATAAATTATTTGAAATGAAATCACCAATATTTCTTTATGTGCGTGTAAGTTGTGCTTGTGTGTTATTTAAAATGCAGACATATGTAGCTTGTAGTTGTTATTGTTGTTATTGCTGCTGGTGCGCCATTAAAATCCCAGCAACATTGTTAATGAACTTTTAATGACTTTCTGCGAGTACACACACTAAAACAATATCAACTTTGGGCCCCCCAAAGCGACTCTCTCGCACAGCCCACAAATCACAGGGCTTTGGCTTACATTTCGAGAGCTCCGCTTTTTTCCTGACACGTTTTTGTGGAGCGACGCCCGAAACAAGCGTAAAATCTAAATCAAAAACAAACTTTTGACACACACATACGTACACAGGACGCAGTGCCACTGCAAGTGCAACTGCAACTACATTAATATGCGAAATTGGGAGTTCAGCGATGGCCCGGAGGCTCCTGGCAACTTGTTTACAGGGCCCCGCCTGGGGCGATATGTTGGCCGAAGTGCGAGTGCCAACGTGTGCCCTGCATCTTGATTAACAAATCAACTGGAATTGGAGTGTGATTGCATGCGATTCGAGTCGGTAATCGGAAATCTTGGCTGCGGGCCAGGGAGAAACGGAGCCACCATCAATCCGAGGCAATGCGAAGCACTTTCCGCCACGATTCGAGGGAAATAAATCCGTCAGCCGCAGGGAAAATCAAGTAAATGAGCCTTAAAGTGAGTTAACATATGCTGGCAGCTATGAAAAATCTAACAATTTGAGCCTTAGAGTTCGGTTTTTTTACTATTTCATTGTTTTTCAAATGGGTAATGCTGGTATTTAATCAAAGAAACAGATTATCTTAGATTTAGGCTTAAGAATATCTTAAAATTAGAATAGAATAAACACTTTTGAACCTAAGACTGTCATAAAACCATGTTCTATGGAATATTTTAATCAAACTTGTAACACTTTTGATTAAATAACGTGAGGCACATGAACTATTCATAAGTATATGTATGCCATTGACACTTATTTAGATTAGCCACCAAAATGTAAACAATTGCTTCTGATAAAACATTTTATAAGCAACAACCGCACGATAAGTTCCACTTTCTGCTTGGCTTTATTTTTATGGCCGCTCTTATCGCTGGTATTTAAACGCGCGCTTCTCACCACAGCCGCACAGTCGTTAGCGATCTAGTGTTGAGAAAGGTGTGGTGAAGATCGATCAGCTGAGCGCGTAGCTTTTTGTTTGGACAAACAAGTGAAATTATCAACCGGCAAAATCCTTATCTCTTTGTTTCGATCCGTTTAGTTCAAGTTCAAGATGAGTGCCGCCGCCCAGTGGGAAAGCAACGAAGAGATCCAGATCTTTCGCGAGTATCTCCGCATACCGACAGTTCATCCGAATGTGGATTACAGTGAGTCTGCGAAATGTGTAGATAAAGTACACACACACGATAAGAGCCGTGATCTTTACGACCTTGCCATAAAACACGTCTGCTATTTATAGCCGCCTGCACGGAATTCTTGAAGCGCCAGGCCGCCAGCCTGGGCCTGCCCGTGGAGGTCGTCTATCCGGTGAACGAGCAGAATCCCGTGGTGGTGCTCAAGTGGCAGGGATCCCAGCCGGAGCTACCCTCCATCATCCTCAACTCGCACACCGATGTGGTTCCGGTATTCCCGGAGAAGTGGACCCACGGTCCGTTCAGCGCTGATATGGACGCCGAGGGCCGGATCTTTGCACGCGGCTCGCAGGACATGAAGTGCGTGGGCACCCAGTACCTGGGGGCAGTGCGAGCCCTCAAAGCATCCGGCTATCAGCCAAAGAGGACCATCTACCTGACCTTCGTGCCGGACGAGGAGGTGGGCGGCCACCTGGGCATGCGGGAGCTGGTGAAGAGCGACTACTTCAAGAAGCTGAACGTGGGCTTCAGCTTCGACGAGGGCATCTCCAGCGAGGATGACACCTATGCCCTGTACTACGCCGAGCGCACGTTGTGGCGTACGTTTTCCTTTACAAGAAATAATTTCCAGACCTACAAGTAATATTCTTTTATCCACAGATCTGAAGTTCAAGTTCAGTGGCACTGCCGGGCACGGATCTCTTTTGCTGCCCAACACAGCCGGAGAGAAACTGAACTATGTGGTGGGCAAGATGATGGAGTTCCGCAAATCGCAGGTCAAGAAGCTGGCCGACGACTCGTCCCTGGAAATTGGAGATGTGACCACTGTGAATCTAACTCAATTGAGGGGAGGAGTGCAGAGCAACGTGGTTCCTCCGCTGCTGGAGGCGGTCTTTGATATTCGCATTGCTGTGACCGTGGACATTGCCGCTTTCGAGAAGCAGATTCGCGACTGGTGCGAGGAGGCTGGAGGCGGCATCGAGCTGGAATTCGAGATGAAGAACCCCTTCGTGGAGCCAACCAAAATAGATGCCTCAAATCCCTACTGGCTAGCCTTCAAGAAGGCTCTCGATGACCTGTAAGGATGAGGAGCTGCTGGAAACAATACTCTACCTCTGATTTTAATTATTTCTGTTTTTTGCAGTGGTCTTAAGACACGCGTCCGAGTTTTCCCCGGAGCCACGGACAGTCGTTATGTGCGCTATGCAGGCATTCCCGCTCTGGGCTTCTCGCCCATTAACAACACTCCCATTCTGCTCCACGACCACGACGAGTTCCTGAAGGCTGACACATACTTGCATGGCATTGAGGTGTACAAGAAGCTCATTCCCGCTGTGGCCGATTCCTAAAGAACTGATTCCAATATTTTAAACGATGAAATTGTGCATTTTTATATTGTTTTCATTATATGTTTTTAAAGCTCTGTAAGAGCAGTGGGTCAAAGTCCCAATGGCATGCCAATAAAGTACATTTTAAAGACTAATTGCTTATCGAAAAATGTGTCCACTCGGTTTGACGAATTTGATTTTGTCATTTTATCAGACAGTAACACACGAATGTATGCACATATCAGTGTAAATGATAATAAAAAGAAAAACAAAGTTGCCGCCTGGCTTCCCGGGATTAATAGGGTACGAGAGATTCTGTGCACTCGGAGATGGAAAATAACACACAATGCTAGCGCTCCCATGAGCTCAGAGTCAACAAATGATAACGTCCAGAAGTCAAATCATACTGGGACTTAAAACCGAGTAACGACACCCATTGCCAGACAGTTGGATTATTACAGCGGAGACTTTAGCTTAAAATGTGCCCGGAGCAATGGAAGAGCAATGAGGAGATACAAATATTCCAGGAGTATTTGCGTATTCCCACAGTCCATCCTGATGTGGATTATAGTAAGAGTTTAGGTAGTTTCGAAGATATCAGTTATTAATATTAATTTCAAGCTGCCTGCGTGGAGTTCCTAAAGCGACAGGCCAGCAGGCTCAACCTGTCCGTCGATGTGGTTATCCCTGTCCTGCCATCGAAACCTGTGGTGATAATGAAGTGGTTGGGGCAGAGTCCTGAGCTGCCATCGATTATTTTAAATTCGCACATGGACGTGGTACCCGTGTTTCCCGAAAACTGGACACACGACCCATTCGGTGCCCGCATGGACGAGGAGGGACGAATTTATGCACGTGGAGCCCAGGACATGAAGTCAGTGGGATGTCAGTATCTGGCTGCCATTCGGGCACTAAAAGCCAGTGGCTACCAGCCCAGGAGGACTGTGTACCTGACTTATGTGCCCGACGAGGAGACCGGCGGGGATATGGGCATGGCCGCGCTGGTGAAAGGCGATTACTTTGGGCGCATGAATGTGGGCTTCAGCCTGGATGAGGGCATAGCCAGCGAGGACGAGTCATATCCCATTTTCTATGCCGAACGCACTCTGTGGCGTGAGTTTTGGGGAATAGAAAGTACCAATTTGACGCTAATCCTATGCTCCTATAGATCTTTGCCTGAAATTCAGGGGCTCTTCCGGCCACGGCTCGCTGTTGCTGGAGAATACCCCTGGCGAGAAATTCCAGTACGTGTTGGAAAAGCTATTGCAGTTCCGAGATTCCCAGGTCCAACGGCTAGCCAGCGATCCATCGCTGGACATTGGTGATGTGACCACTGTAAACCTTACTCAGCTTAGCGGAGGAGTGCAAAGCAATGTGGTTCCCCCGCAGTTGGATGCAGTCTTCGACATTCGCATAGCCATTACCCAGGATGTGGATGAGCTGGAGTTGCAGATTCGCAAATGGTGCGAGGAGGCAGGTGGCGGAGTGGAACTGGATTTCATCCTAAAATGCCCCTTCGTGGAGCCAACCAAGATAGACGCATCCAATCCCTTCTGGCTGGCCTTCAAGCAGAGCCTGGATGAACTGTGAGTCCGGCTTAATGAGCTACTCCCGCCAATAATGTTTTTGTTATTTCAGCGGCCTGGAAACCCGCGCTCGAGTCTTCCCCGGAGCCACTGACAGCTGCTACGTCCGTGAGGCCGGAATTCCGGCCCTGGGCTTCTCCCCCATTAACAACACCCCCGTGCTGCTGCACAATCACAATGAATACCTGCGGGCCGATACCTATCTGCACGGCATTCAGGTGTACAGGAAGCTCATCCCGGCCATTGCTGACGCATAGAATATTCAGTGGAACTGGCCTTTGGACTGCTCTGCTCACACCACAAACACACCTTGTGAATCAAACATGAATTAAATACCTTTAACTCGATACAATTCAGTAGTCTTTGATTTGCTGCCTTATCGCCTTTAAATTTCATATCAGTTTTGTGAGTAATATTTGGAGTCGATGAGTGTTATGACCGAAATTAAATGTTTGAGTGTTATGATTAACTCAAATCATATCGGTTGATGCAAATAAAACAAAGAGCTGATAATAAAGGTGATTTACTTATTATAGGACATTGATTAGTATTGGAATTTTTATGAATGTTAGTAATTTGGTTTTGAATAATACATTGAGTATCCAAAATCAAACCAAACTGCCCTATAATTTATTCCAGAACTCAATGAAATTTCAATAACTACTCTATAAACTATAAAAAATGGGGCCTTGTTAAATAATTAAGGGTACATAGACTTCGGTGATTGAAGCTTGTTCTGGATTTATTATAACAATATCGAATGTGGCCACCGTTTGCTATCAGACATTTGTTTTGGGAGCATTTTCGAGCTAGAATACATGTGGTTATCATTTTGGAAACAGTAAGCGACGTCGCTGATAGCGCACTCATTATTTGATAATAATTAAAAACCAAGGCCATAAAAGCAAAATCAAGCTACACGAAAATACCTGTATAAGCCCATAGCTCACCGAGCGCTGCACATTCGAGTTGGATCGCTGACTGAGTCAACATCGCCCCAAAATGAGCTCACAAAAATGGGAGGACAACGAGGAAATTAAGATTTTCCGGGACTACTTGCGCATTGCCACCGTGCAGCCAGATGTGGACTACAGTAAGAATAGCATAGAAGATCCTTAGGACATTTCTTAAAGGTACTGAATCTTGCAGCCGAGTGCGTGGAGTTCCTCAAGAAACAGGCCCACAGCCTGGACCTGCCCGTGGACGTCATTCATCCGGTGGAGGGCAAGCCAGTGGTGATCATTAAGTGGCTGGGAACCGAGCCGGAGCTGCCATCGATCATCCTGAACTCCCACATGGACGTAGTGCCAGTGTTCCGCGAAAAGTGGACCCATGATCCCTTTGCCGCCGACATCGACGAGGAGGGCAACATCTATGCCCGCGGCACACAGGACATGAAGTCGGTGGGCACCCAGTATCTCGGAGCCATTCGCCTGCTGAAGGCCAGCGGTGTCCAGCCCAAGCGCACCATATTCGTGACCTTTGTGCCGGACGAGGAGATTGGCGGAGAACTGGGCATGCAGGAGTTCGTCAAAACGGAGTACTACGCCAACATGAATGTGGGATTCAGTCTGGACGAGGGCGGCACCAGCGAAATCGACCTTTTCTATGTCTTCTATGCCGAGCGCATGCGATGGGGTAAGCATACAATATCCTAGCTAGCTTAAGGGGAAAATTAAAACCAATTCCAATCCTGCGCAGGACTCAAACTGAACTTCAGCGGCACCTCTGGACATGGCTCGATGCTGCTACCAAACACCGCCGGCGTGAAGCTGAACTATGTGCTGAACAAACTGATGGAGTTCCGGGACTCGCAGGTGCAGCGACTGGCCAAGGATCAGACCATCAACATCGGCGATGTGACCACCATCAATCTCACCCAGCTGAGCGGCGGTGTGCAGAGCAATGTGGTGCCCCCGCACTTCGAGGCTATCTTCGACATGCGCCTGTCCATCACCCTGGATGTGGTTGCCTTCGAGAAGCAGATCCACGACTGGTGCGAGGAAGCGGGCGGCGGCATTGAGATCTCCTTCGATGAGAAGGAGCCCTACGTGGCGCCCACCAAGATCGACGACTCGAACCCCTTCTGGCTGGCCTTCAAAGCTGCCACGGATGAGCTGTAAGCTAGAATCTTGTTTGATCCTTCAGTATATAATAACCGATAATGTATTCCAGGGGCCTGAAAATCTACCCAATTGTCTGTCCTGGAGCCACCGACAGTAGGAACATTCGCGCTAAGGGCATTCCGGCCCTGGGATTCTCACCCATCAAGAACACCACCATGCGAATCCACGACCACGACGAGTTCCTGGGCGCGGATACCTATTTGAAGGGTATTCAAATATACAAGAAAATTCTTGGCAACCTGGCCGAAGTTTGAAAATAATTCGAAATATAGAATGGAAACCTTATCGCATTAAAGATTGATCAGTTGTGCACAAATTGATATGAAAATACCAAACTCCACTATCTAATCTTGGTTTTATTAAACGAATATGTTTTCGCGACGAGATATCAACTTGTATCTATGGAATACACAGATAGTTGATGATACACACTACAGTCAATATAGATACAAAGCGTGAACACCGGAAAGCCCACTAAACCCATTATAAAGCGAAAACAATCAATCAGAACCGCGTTGATGGATCATTCTTGGTAGAAACAGACTCTATTTATCCAGAATACGACCCAGTTTTCGGTTTGTAGTGGAGATAACATAGCTTTCGGCGACCTCCTAGACAAGTGGTTCTTATGTTGGTAATAGAACTGCGGTCTTGTTGATAAAGCTGTTATCATCTCAACCGCAAACATATTTTACAATCTCTTTAATGCCTTGAACTTAAATCTTAAATAAGGACAAGCCGAATATATAAGGCGAGCGTATCTCGAAAGACTTTCATTCGTTGGTTACCACTGCCAGAGGCAAGATTACGGGACAGGATAATTTCAAAATGAGTTCAAAAAAGTGGGAAGACAACGAGGAAATTAAAATTTTCAGGGAATACCTGCGGATTCCAACCGTTCACCCTGATGTCGACTACAGTAAGAGGTTCTCTAAAAAATCGGAAGTATCTCTAAGTATTCTGTCTTTACAGCTGCTTGTGTTGAGTTCCTTCAGCGGCAGGCTCGCTCCTTGAATCTCCCCGTGGATGTGGTCTGTCCAGCAAGTGAGTCCAAGCCAGTGGTTATCATTAAGTGGCTGGGAAGCCAGCCGGAACTGCCATCGATAATTCTCAACTCTCACACGGATGTGGTGCCTGTGTTTCGGGACAAATGGACCCATGATCCCTTCGCCGCCGACATCGACGAGACGGGCAACATCTATGCCCGGGGCACTCAGGATATGAAGTCCGTGGGCACTCAATACCTCGGAGCTATCCGGTTGCTCCAGGCCAGTGGTTACCGACCCAAGAGGACCGTGTACGTGACCTTTGTCCCAGATGAGGAGACAGGCGGAGTCCTGGGCATGGCGGAGTTCGTCAAAACGGATTACTACCAGCAGATGAACGTGGGGTTCAGCCTGGACGAAGGAGCCACCAGCGCAACCGATGCGCACCATCTGTTCTTTGCCGAGCGTCTACGATGGGGTAAGTTCGGAATATGCCCCAAGTAGGACTAAACGCTGATCCATTCACCTGCTCGGCAGGACTCAAATTTAAATTTAGTGGAACCTCTGGTCACGGATCTCTGCTGCTGCCCAGCACCGCTGGCGTAAAGCTGAACTACTTGCTAAACAAGCTGACGGAGTTCCGCTCCTCGCAGGTGGAGCGCCTGGAGAAAGACTCCAGCATTAACATAGGCGATGTGACAGCCCTGAATCTCACCCAGCTGAGCGGCGGAGTGCAGAGCAACGTGGTGCCACCGTTCTTCGAGGCGGTGTTCGACCTCCGCCTTGCCATTACTGTAGATGTAGTGGCCTTCGAAAAGCAGATTCGTGACTGGTGCGAGGAGGCAGGTGGTGGCATCGAGATCGACTTCATCAAAAAGGAACCCTATGTGGCACCCACCAGAATGGACGACTCGAATCCCTACTGGTTAGCCCTGAAGGCCGCCATCGACGAACTGTGAGTATTTATAAACTGACGGTATTTAGGATTCGACATTATACTAGTGTTCTTTCAGTGGCTTGAAGGTCCGTCCCATTGTGTGTCCGGGTGCCACCGATAGCCGCTTTATTCGCCAAAAGGGAACCCCCGCCATAGGGTTCTCACCCATTATAAACACTAAGGTGAGGATCCACGATCACGACGAGTTCCTGCAGGCAGACACCTATTTGAACGGCATTGAAGTCTACAAGAAGATTATTCGCAATCTGGCTGAGGTATAATGATAACGATAAAGAAATGCGTGTGCCAGATTTATGTGTCCGCGAATCTTATCAGATACACTTTTAATCTTAAGATCTTCAAGATCTTTTAAGTTCTAAGAAACTGATGCACTTTAATAAAAACCACCATCGCTTATAGGTTATTATTTTTATGGGAGCTTTTGTTATTTTGTAACAACGTTGGCCTAGTTTTTATACCTATTATTTATCATTAGTAAATAGCTTTAACTCTGTGTGGAATCGCTAGCTAAAATTCTTTGTCGATCCTTGTTTTTTCATCTCTTCCCGAATACCGTTAAAATTGTAAGTTATCCGCTCCAGGTGACTGGCCACTGGAGGCTAGGATGTGTTCCTCTCCACCGGCATGCCGTACCAGTTGCAAACCGTCGCCATGCTGCCGCCCCGCTTGCCGCATGCCGCCGGATCAGCTGCGTCCGGCAAAGAGGCACTACTGCTGCAGTACCACCTCCCAGTGCGAGCTGTGCAGCCAGTACCCGAAGCAGCAGCTGTGCAGCAACTATATGCGAAACAAGTACATAGTGGACTCCCTCAGCTGCCTGTTCCGCATCACCCAGTACCAGGTTCTGGCTACACTATTCCGCCTGGCCTCTGACGAGATCAAGCCGGTGTGGCACTATCCCCGGGAACGCGTCTGGTCGGTAATGGAGAACGTGAAGTCGCCGTACACGGAGCTCCTGGACCTGATCGTCTACGACAGCCTGCATGACCGCTGCGGGCAGCCGATCGACCCACTAAACCGGACCAATGCCCCCAAGCTGATACGCCTGATATTTATGGCCTCGGTGCTGATACCCGAGCACCGGAACCATCTCTTGGGCATGCTCCAGCAGCTCAACAGCCGCAGCATCTGTCCGGTGAATCTGGAAGGACTGCTGATGGTCCTAGGGAATCTCAGCCTGTTCCAGCTGGTGTCCGATATTTTGGAGCAAGACAAGCGGCTCCGGAGATTCCGCGGTGCCAGAGAGTTCTGGGAGCTGAGCCACATGCTCCAAGAGGTGTCCGCCGTGGTAAAAAGTGCGGTGACTCACAAAAGGCGCCGCAAGAAGACTACGAAGAACATGGCCAAAGACACCATCGAGCAGAAGAAACAGCCGGCGAAGAAGCAGTCCCCGCCAGTCTTCTGCACCCGCCGGAGAGTGGAACCCGAGGAGGCCGGGGAAACGGCTGCCCGAGCCGAAGACGGCACCGCGCGGTCTGAAGGCGCCATTAACTCCCGACGCAGTAGCGCAGCTTCTCGGCGTTCTAGCAGAGGTTCCCAGAGGACTCCGTCAACCCAATCAAGATTGAATCCGGCATCGGTGACGCGCACAGGTCCATTGCATCATCCTAGTACACCGATTCTTGGGCTTCGCTCTCTGTATCTCACTTGGTAGCAGCGGATCTTCAAGAATATACAAATTTTAAGTCATGTAAAATATTTGCCATTGTCATTTGCGGGTGGGTAACGCCATCGAAGACAACTAAGACTAACTAAGACCTTTCCTATTTTGCTGGAATTCCTCCGCTACTTCCCGCTGGTTTTACTAATAAACGAATTTCGGTGTCTATTTTTTAAGGGTTGAAATTGTTATTAACTCTCCCGTCATAGAAGAGCTGTTGGGGTTGTTAACCCCTGCAAATTGTTTACATTGCCTAACTGCTAGATGAGGAACCGAGGGAAGTCTGGGACTGGCGGTGCTGGTATTAGCTATAAACTTTAAGGAAATTAACACTAGCTTCTGTCTAGACAAAGGTGTGGTCAGTGTCAGTGAAACCTACCTCCTGTCTATGCCGGGCAATTATTGTAAGATAAGAAACTAAATACATTCCTGTTTGGGTTTATTGAACCTAGGATTAAGATTACTTAGCCATTCTCACTAGTACAACCTTAAAAATATATTATCTATATTTTAACACGTAACTACTGTTTGTTTTTCGAAAATAAACTTGACTTTCAGTTTGAATTATTTATGGAATAAATAACTTTAAATCGGCACCTAAATAGGCGGTATCACTTAGCCCGCAGCATTAACATCAACCGGACTTTGAGTAATCGACTCTTAATCCCTAATCCACAGGGGATTTTAGGTGCGGGAGCCCGTGGCTTCTGGCACAGGTACAACACACCGATTCTGTGGCAAGAATGTCCTCTTGGCAGGCCATTACGAACTGCAGGGAACTCACACCGACGGTGGATTTTGCTGGCGCATAGCGCATACGCCCCGTTGGCCCCTTTCAGTCGTTGGACTAAGGGCTGTCATCGATGTGACAGCATCGTACAGCGAGTTTGCGAGACACTGCCACCGGGCGGACGAGACAGGTGGGAGTGAGTTTTGTCAGTTAGTCAAACAAAATAAATTTTAAGGCCCCTCTCGGCAACTGAGAGGGGGGCTCGGAGGAGCTAAACTCCTGCATGTCAGTCTGTGCAAATTGTCAGTTGGGCAGCACTTTGGAATGCCTGACATGTGAGTGGTGCCAAGGGCAATAAATTATGCTGGGGCCGCAGAATGAATAATGGCTACGTGCTCTCAAAAGCGTCCCCCTGCCAGCCCCCTTTGGCCAGTTTCTGTTTTGGCTGCAACTGTGACCCGTGCGTGCCGATTAGACATGTTAATGCATGTGTCAGGGCAATGAAATATGTATTGATGGGGCGGCCAAGAGAGCCCAGGGACCTGTCCTTTGTGCGGCCAGGAATTATGACAATTTATCAGGCGAATGTCAGGCTGGCTGGCTGGCTAGGTGGTGGGGCATGGGCACTTGTGGGCTGGGCACTGCATGCCAAATGCCTTCCGCGCAATTAACACTGACCATTAGTGGCGTCAGTTTGGCATAATGAGTGCAGTCCAGCCCTTTAACGCTCTCGCTGCGCCCGGCAACTTAATGCATATCATTTTTACTTTTAATGAGCTGCTGGCAGTTGGCAGGGCAGCCGTGCCCGCCGCCTCCTGGCTGGTCTCTCGAAAGTGCACTTAATGTGCAGCAAGTTTTTGCAGCCCACCTGCCACGAGCCCACTTGAAGGCAAGTTCTGGGTGCTTGGAGCTGGCTGCCGGAACCAGAATTTCCTTTTTCCTCCTCGGTTCTGCTTTGCATTTTAAATTTCCTCGCGCTCGTGTGTATGTAAGTGTGTGTGTGCGGGAAAAGTTTGGCAACTTTTACATTTCAATTTTAATTTCTTTGCCCTACACTCAGTGCAAACTTTAAGCCACTGCACATGCCTCGAACCTGAGCAGATTCTTAATGGCCCACTCACACTAATTAGAGCCTCCAGAAGTTGGCGATGCCTTTAAGGCTTCCCCCGCGCCTCCTCGAAGCCGCTTTCATTTGCATTTGGCGGCAGCAGCGATTTTTTATTGCCATCCGAAGTTTATGACGAATAAAATCCAAACAACAATCACAATGAAAAAACTCGTTCCTAATTAAATTCAATTTACTTGTGACTGCTGCGGCTCGATGTCCTGGAGCTGACAGCCTCATGAACATTATGGCCGTGCAATTAAAATCCAAGATTAAACGAGCTCAGGCTTGTATCTGTGATGGCCTCCCCTTGGAGTACATATGTACACTGAAAACATTATCGTATTGTTATGCCCTTGCGGGGTTCTATAAATGGGAGGTTATTTTCGTAACACAGCTAGTTTCCTTGTTTTTAGTTTCTTCCAATTTCAGTCAGAAGCTTGCAAATCAGTGAAGAAGTCATTTCCGACCCTATAAACCATATATATTCTTGATCAGCATCAACAGCCGAATCGATCTAGCTATGTCCGGCAAAAATTTAATTTTTTCAAAATTTTTAAAATTTTATAAGGGGTTACATCGTTAGAATTTTCAAAAATTGACAAAAATTTTAATTTCCTTAAATTTTAAATTGAGCATGCAGATTTATCAACCTAATAAAAACTAACTTAGGAGTGGTTTCCGAATTAAAATTAATGCTTTTTTAGCTTAGTTATGAGTTTTTTAAGCTTTAAATTATTGAAAAAATTGTTATATAAAAATATTGATTTAAAGAATGCCAATATTTTTTACTTAGTTATGATCGATTTATGTTTCGATCCGACAATTTAATTGCAAACCGCATTGATATATAAACTTCAGCTTCCTTAAATTTCTTATTTTTCTTGTTACTACCTACATTTTAATTGGAAATAATTATCTTTTTAATTTGTAACCTATTCTCCCTTCAGACACACGCGGCGTATACTTAATCTAAAGGTTTTCACGTTAAGTATACGCCATGTATGCCCGCTAGCTTACCAGCTGTATGGAATACCCTGACAATGTTGCTATAACTGCTATGAATTTGAAACTGCAATGAAGACCAGACCAGTGGGAAAACTGAGTTATTTCAACATGACAGTGCAAGGAAAATTTTAGTAAGATTTTTGTATTTTAATTTTAGTTACAAGCTTGTAACATAGTGAAGGAGTCATTTCCAACCCTATAAACCATATATATTCTTGATCAGCATCAACAGCCGAATCGATCGAGCTATACCCGGTTGAAATTTGAAAATTTCGAATTTTTTCAAAATTTAAAAAAAATGTAAGGGGTTACATCGTTAAAATTGTCAAAAATTGGCAAAAATTTTAATTTCTTAAAATTTTAAATTGAGTATGCAGATTTATTAACCTATCAAAAACTAACATAGAAAAGCTTTCCGAATTAAAAATAATGGTTTTTTGGCTTAGTTATGACATTTTGAAACATCGATTTGTCGAAAAAAATTGATATATGTTTCCTATATTTTCTATACGTTCCTAAAATTTAATTGCAATTGCAATTTAATTGAAATGAATTCATCGTTTGTCCCAACAAGTATTTACTAAGAAAAAAATGATCTGTTTTTAAATATGTAGGATCTTGATTGTACTTCATGTTTATGAATATAAACTTCCCCTTTTTTGGGCCAAGTGTATTTTTGTAGCGCCATCCCGAGTATGGCACATACATTTGGCTTGGGACAA
Organism: Drosophila bunnanda; assembly: GCA_035046265.1. NCBI lineage: Eukaryota > Metazoa > Arthropoda > Insecta > Diptera > Drosophilidae > Drosophila > Drosophila bunnanda. The sequence continues at coordinate 13,149,763 of JAWNOB010000130.1, forward strand.
CAAAGTGTTTTTATGAGACACAGAAGCAATTGCGCCGCCTTGTCTCCTAATGTCGCCACAGCTGCACAGTGGGCCGCACAGGTGACCAGAACAGGCTGTGGCTGCTCCTTCTCGAGGACATGAAAATTAATTTTAAATTAGAAAGAAATGAGAAAGACAGAGAGTGGAGGTTAATATGCCGTAGATCAAAGTCGAACTCTAGATGAGATCCCATTTGCCACGCCCCTGCACTCGCACTCGAACACTTAGCCCTCGATTGTGCGAGGATACAGCTTCCTGTCGCCGGGACAATAAACGTAAGTTGAAGCTGCGGCGACGGCAGCTGACTGAAAAGTGTCATTAAAGCGCAAGGACGCCCACACGCACTCGCATCCACACGCTTAATAAAGTCAATTGAAGTCTCCATGGCGCTTATGTGTGTGCGGCAAATAATTTATTTTGTCGTTAAGCCCAACTCCCGGCGATGGCGAAAAAAGAGAGAGGCAAACTAATTAACTTGTTTAGCGCCAAAGCTGCACAATTTCTACGCTCGCAGCTTAAGCTTAAGCGCCGCTCCCACCCAACTAATGAGCTCCTGTGTGCAGCTATAGCTTCATATCCTTTATAGTCCTAGTGCGTGATTGTGTAGGTGCCCGCCATACACTTGGGTTTGGGTGTTTGTGTGCGACATTAAGGGGGGTTCTGGGGAAAAATTCTTCTAAAAAGTTGCGCCTGATTAAGCCCTTGCGGCCATGGCTGAAATGGTGGAGCGTGGCCCTACCAGCGGGTTGTCTCGCTTAAAATCTAGCCACACTCGGAGTTCAACTTCTGTTCTGTTGAAAATTCCTGAATTCTGTATAATTTTGAGGACAAAATGCCACTGAGCTTCATGTAATTTCGTCTGCATAACTTTGAAATTGCTTTCAGAGAATATCTGGCATAACCTTATGTTATATGTTGTAATCGTGGAATTCACTTTAAGACTACCAATTTTCACTCTGTACTCTTTACTTTGAGAATGTTTGTCTTTACTATGTATATTTATAGTAAATACAATTTAATTAATAAAAATTAAGTTAAGGTAGCAGAACACAAATTAAAAATAAAATATAAAAAATAAATAATATTTCAGGGTATTTTAATTACAGTCAAAAGCTTGCAAAGCAGAAAAGAATTCGTTTCCGACCCCATAAAGCATATATATTCTTGATCAGTATCAACAGCCGAATCGATCAAGACATGTCCGGTAGGAATTTGAAATTTTCGAATTTTTCTCAAAATTTGAAAAAAAGGAAAGGGGTTACATCATTAAAATTTTCAAAAATTGACAAAAATTTTAAGTTTGTATAATTCTAAATTAAGTATGCAGATTTGTTAACCTTATAAAAACTAGCATAGAAACGCTTTTCGAATTGAAATTAATACATTTTTGGCTTAGTTATGATATTTTAAAATCTTCGATTTACCCAAAAATGAGCAAATAAAAAAATCGATTTCAAGTACCTAGAATACACACATTAAAGGTTTTCATGTTGGTATATATACACTTCAGCTTCTCGAAGTTAGATTTTATTTTTATTTTCAATGTTTTCTTAGCTATTGAATGTCGGGTCGAATCTTGGAAGTTCGCCTGTAGCTTCTTTCTTTCACTGTCGCTGTGCAAACTTTATTGCATACGCCACGGCGCAATATGAGACCGTACCGGAAATGGCATTGCGAGCCAAGCCAAAAAAGGAAAACAGGGAAAAACAGGGAATAACATGCAAAAGCAGAGCAAAGTTGCCATTTTCCTTCAGCTCTTGCCGCGCATCAACGCTTCGCGACTTGGCGTCGTCTGTGTGGGCCACCAAATGCAATTTCATTTCCGTTCGCTGGCTTTTTATTTTTCGCCCCTTTTAGCCGTCTGTGTATTTGCAGTCGCCGTTCCGTTTATTCGCGAGCAATAAGTATTTTTGGCTGCTGTTTCAGCTGCAGCTTCTGTTTCTGTTTTGTTTTTGGGTGCTGGCTCAGATACGGGGAAATACTTGCATAAACTTTGAAGCCAACTTTGGCTGGGCGCGGAACCGGAAGTGGGGCGGGCGGGCCAGAGATAGCGAGGGCATCTAATTGAAACCGAGCAAAAGAATGTGCTGGAGAAGGAGTGTGGAGTGGCACAGTGGCATAACAAAGTGCAACAGGAAGTGGCAACAGCAGCTGCAATTGAATTTGCCACGAAAATGCAAAATGAAGCTGAAATAAAAAATGTAATTTTCCCTTCCTCCGTGATTGGCTGGCGTGGAGTGCCATGTAAAGCTCGTTCGCTCGCTAGGCAGAAAGTCAATCAACTGCGATGCTCTCTGCTCAAGTTGAGACCTGTTTTTCCACTTGTCATTGTCTGTTCCGGCTTCTCTGCGTTTCTAAGCCAGATTCCTTGGGCTTTCGGTGCCCTCAAAGTCCGCCAGCTAATTGCAACTTGAATGGAAAACTTTTGGCACTTTTGTCCCATTCAGCAGGATCTTGGCATCATTTTTTGGCCGTCGTTTCACTTACAGTGTTTGCTTTGGCCCAAGAGGCATTTCATCATTGGCCTTAGCCGCTGGCAAACGCTGCGTATACGCAATATTATTTTTACTACTGTCAGCAGTTATATCCAGCGAAAAGTTTGGCAAAAACCCAACTCCAACTTTCGCCAGAGAATAAACTTTCGTTGACAATTTGTCAGGGATTTTTGACTATTTTCCAGGGACACGGCACTGACTTGTCTGCGAAGAAAGAGATGTGGAGTGGATGTGGAGACAATTTTCCGAATTTGATAACTGGCGGAAAAACTTTTGCCTGAGCTTTTAGTTTTTTAAGAACATAATATCCATCTTGGTCTCAATTTTAGCCGTTCACGCTCCTCACCCGCCTAATTGCATAATTTGTATGCAGGATTTTGCGGCTGGCTGCAATTTCTGTGGCCCGCATTGTGTGTGGAATAAAAACTTTTATGCGCCTGTGTCCTTAGACGACGTTTCGTTTTTGGCTTTCGGTTGCGTTTCGGAGCAGGCCTCCATTGTGTTTTGCTCTCGTGCCGTAAATTATTATCGCTTGCGGGCCCGCTCCCTCTCTCTGTGGCCCAAAGTGTTACATCCTGCGGAGGCTCCTGCCTCCTCTTCATTTTCGACTTGCGAACTGTTATTATCTGTCTCCCTGCTCGTTCGTACATTTACGGGTCCTTTCTCTCCCTCTCGCAAGGATCCTAAAACTCGCCGAGAATGTGTGTGTGTGTGCCTGAGTTATCGCATACAAGCTATAAACTCACAGTCGAAGTAGCGAACGTTATAATTTATTTATGGTAATGCGTACGAACACACACACCCCAAGAGAGAGAGAGAGAGAGACACTGGCACGAGGACATTTTGGTCCTGGCAGAAAGTTTTATGTGCGCTATACCTCAAGACCTCCACTCCCAACCCCCTTCAACGCCCCGAAAGTCGTTTCGTTTAACGTCCATGCCGAATCCCTTTATCTTGCTTTTAATTTTTCCGTGGCACCTTGCAGCTGAAATATTAAATCAACTTTTCCCTTACAACATTTCCACCGTTTTCCGTCTCGTCATGTCTGCTACATGAGCTTTTCCTTTGGCCACAGCCCAAGCCAAAGCCATGTCAAATGCCAATCACAACATGAAGTGAAATTTAATATAGCAAATTGTAATGTCAAGAATGTTCGTCGACAAAGTCAATATCGAGATGAGTTTTTCTCTGAAATTTATGTAAGCAGCGCAAAGGCAGGCTCAGCGCAAAGCCAATGGCCGCCGGCAAGTTGTCTGCCAAACTGACTGAAAAGCAAGGTCGTCGCCTCACGCATTACGTATACGCCGCGTGCGTCAAGAGAGTTTCTCTTGACTTAATTTTGGGTTGAATCCAACCTTTTCACTTTACCCGTCACTTGTCTCGGCTTCGAGTATGCTGTATACATGTAAATTTATGTAAAGGCATAAGATAAGGGCTTCCTTATCACCATCTCAAGACCGGAAAATGTAAGATAAGATACCTATACTTTCCAGTTTTTCCGGCATGAATTATATTAAACGTAGGCAGTGAGTATCCCTCATTCAAAGCCCTCGACCTGGGATTGTTTTTCCAGGGCTCGGCGTCAACCGCAGACAAAACAATTAATATGCATAATTTGTAACTGTTTTCGTCGTCTCGAAATCACTGCGAGAATGCTGTCAGCAAACGCTCCTTGAGTCGGGCCATAAATAATGACAGCTTAACAGGCTGGCACTCAGCCCACGCACAGCGAGCCAAACCACTCCAAGACCGAGCCAGATCCTTCAGCAGACCATGCGACATCCCATTTGACATGTGCTTAGCTGCCATAAAGCCTGATGCTCCCCGGCTCCCCGAATATCTGGTCATTGTGTCGGGTAATTGATAGGCCAGCCTACAGATTCGCAGCTTCGATTTGGGCCAAGAGCTACCAGCAGGGATGCCTTACCGGTGCAGAACCCCTTGAAAACTCATTAGTTGCAATATGTGACCGAGTCGCCTAACTAGACCAAATCGTCCAGGCATCATCCTGCGGCTATTAATTAAAATTGCACACATTTCTCTCCGGGTTCCCGCTTCGCTCCATGGCTATGAAAATTTAATATTGGCCCGGCAGTAAATACAGATGTTGGAGCCGACGAGAGCCGACAAACTCACACACGGCCCGCAGTTCGTCTTACATAATCAGTTAAGTGGCACACATACGTTTGAGTGGCTCAATAGCCGGAGACGGGTGGGGAGCGGAGCTTGTGGATATGGACACGGAGTCCTCCAGCTGTTTGGGGCCTGCCACACAACAATATGAAAGTGAAAAATGAGTTTGCTCAAGTTTTCCCCTTTATGGGAAAGTCGGAGAAAAAATGTTTTAGTTTCGCCTTAGCTGACAACGAAGTTTTGTTGCTCCAAAACCAATTTGTCTTATTGGTGGGGACGCAGGGCAAGATTTATGAAAGATGCTTCTTGCAGCAAAGGCTGCCATGTAAAACAGGCAGAGTACATATACGACCTGATCTTTATGACCAAGAGTTATAGTTTAAATTTAAAAAAAAACCCAAGCATATAAGTGGAACATGTTCCTACTTAAGCAGTTAATTAGCATCGGTGATCAAAGGAAAAGGGAGGCAGTGCCTGCGGTTCTTCGTGTTGCGATTTCATAAGCGATTCTTGGCAATTTTTAACCTTCGGAGAACAATCTCCATTGCTATTTGCAGGCATTCCTTGTACCTGCCGTTCCTCAGCCACCGTTCACATGCAGGCAATTTGCTAATGTGTACGTGCAGGACTCGACTCCTGCCACAAAGAAATTAACCGACTGGCGGCGAAGGGTTGCCAGGATTGGCAAGCAGGCAAGGACGCAGGGCACAATGTGATAACGGAGAGCATAAAGCAGACGAAAGCTGAATGCACAACAAGCAGATGATAAGTGGGCGTGGGCCGGTGAATAAAAGAGCAAAGTGAGTAAAGTTTGCAGTGGATTCATAAGTTTTCCTCTACGTTTTTCAGCAATATCTTTTATTCTTCTCTTTTTTGAGGGAACAGAGAAATCGTTGTGTCTTGTTCAGGTCATATTGCCTTCGGTCTTGGACCTGTGTGTCTCTCCAGGGAAATTTTCGTAGCACGAAGGCGAAAAAAAAGAAGAAAATTGCTAGTTTCCGAAATTTCAGCTGCTTGAGTTCCCTGGCTGATTTTCGGTTCGGTTTTTCCGGCTTCTGGCATTCGTTCTGGCATGCAATATGCAAATCTACTTGAACTAGGAACCGTGGGAACAGCTCTGGAAATTGCAATGCTAATGAAACCCCAACATCGCCCGGCTGTCCGCACCTGAACTACTGTGAGGGCTTCTGTTCCACCTTTCCCGCATCGGAACCCTAAATAGGTGCTAATGCCGGAGGCAAATGGCCAGACAGCCGAATACTTATGTCGTTAACTTTTACAGCCGTTTTTATAACTTCTCGGGCCATGATGTCCCTGCCGCGCCACACATCACAGATCCTAGTTAGCATCCTGCAAAGTTTCGGCTGCGTGTTGGCAATTTATGCAACAGTTTGACAACATAAAAGTTTATTACATAACTTGCACTGCCCGAATGTTGTTTAGGGCGGGGGTCAGGCGGATGATGCTGAGACCAGACACTATCCATCTCGTAGCCACGCTTATGGCCATAAAAATACAGTCCCAACTCCGCTGACCGGGGGGCAGGAGGAGGATATCAGCCACAAGTAAGGCTGTAATGTGCCCACATTTTGATTTAGTTTACAGGATTTGTGAGTTGTTGGTAAGGGGAGACACCTAGTTGTAGGTACAGCCTCTAAGTGGCGCTTATACAAAATTATGCATATCAAGTTTATGGCTGGCACAAAAACACACACCAGCTCAGCAGCTCGCCAGCTCGCCTGTCTGCACATAACGCAGAGTAGGGAGCGTTTTGCATACATTACGCAGCGTGTCCTGGTATTGTGTGCTGGGAGCCTGGAGTCTATTTCTATTTTATTCGCATTTTACTCACATTTTATATTTTGTGCTGCAACAACACAATTTCCCAGCGCTCAAATTGCGAAATGCACAATGCAAAGATTTATTTTATGCTGACAAACAGAGCGTCATTTGTTGGTAATCGATGGACGAGAGCCCCGACTTGCAGACTCCTAGTAAGAGTCCTGGCCGCTGTTGCTGTTGGTCTGTTTGTCTATCTGATTATGCATATACATATACATAGAATGAATGGCTCCGGATTATTGCTTAGTTGACAGCCCGAAGGCGGTGGCTGCAAATCAAGGGAATTCCTTGCGATCCTGGCTAATTTATTATCATTTTTACGACTAATGCAGGGCTTACACAAAGGCGGATCGAAATTGGACCGGGAAATGGAAATGGAAGTGGGATGGAAATGGAAATGGAAATGTATGCCATGCATAAATCATAACGGAGCTCTGCCTGCGCCTGTGCCTGTGTGCGTATCCTTTTGTGCTTGATTAACGTCAACTGTTTATGGTTATTTATTTTGTGCTGCATACTTTTTGGGGCACTTCCCTCTCGTCCGGATTACTTCCGCTCTTCGGCAGATAACCGGGCAAATTACCTTGGGACCCACAGATATGATTTCCACAAACATTAAGCTTAAATCCTAAGCTAAATATTATGCCTCCCGACGGGAGTTTAGTCTTATTTGACTTTTATTTCCACCCCGGCAAAACTTTCGTTAAGAAAACCCCCACTTCCGGTGCAAACTTTTCAATTAAAAAGGAAATCAGGGGGGAGGTCACACAATAACCAAACCAGATTCCAGCCATGTGTCAAAATTCAGTGTCACTGAAAATCTCGGCAAATTGAAATTCCCCGCTCAGATGCCAAACAATTTGGTTATATAAACTTTTCAAATAATTTATGCTATTTGCCGAATACTTGCCTAACGCCCGAAGTTTGCAAATAAAAAGTGAAATTCATGGCCAAAGTGTCGGCAAGAAGGCGAAAATGTGCGATTACGCACTCAGGCGATATAAAAAATAAACGCTGAGAGTATAAAATAATAGAAAAAAAGGGAATTAAAGGACATCAAAGTGAAATTTATGCGGAAACAAAGACTCCGGAGTCCGGAGTCAGGACGTAGCTGTAAATTGGCAGCCTTTGTTTGTATGGGTGACACGCACGAAAGGCACAAAATACAAAACACAAGGACACATGTGCGTGGATTCGCTTTATTTTTTGGCAAACTGTTTAAAATTCTGCGTATGTATGTGGCGGCGCCTGGCAAAAATTTCAAATGCCTTATTTTCGTACATTTTTTTTTCACTTTTTGCCATGGAAACTTTTGCGAATCGCAATAATTTTCCTTGAAGGCCGCTCTCGTGTGCGTATGTGTGTGTATACACACACTTATGCAGCTGACTATTAGCACATACACACACTCACACACACACACTGGAGAGGGAACGAGAAAAGGGCAAGGAAACGCAAAAAATAAAACCAAAATGGCAAACAAAACAAACACAACACAACACACAAAGCGGAATACAACAACAAATAACGGAAAAGGAATACTAAAAAAAGAAGAATAGGAACTCGAGTAGAGAGCAGAGGGGAAAGTGGGCAGAGGAGAAAGAGAGAAAGCAAAGTGCCAGGCAAATGGGCGAGAAAAAAACAAAGCGACGACGTTGCGTCTGTGACTAACGGTCATTGATGAGAGGGGTGCCTCGGGTAGTTCGGGCGGATCGACCGGGTGGCTCGGCTGCTTTCGGGGGCAGGCTGCGTGCTGGCAGAGAGAGAGAGAGAGAGCGAAAGCAGCTTAGCGCTTACTTCATAGTTTACGCGCAGCCAAACGACAACAAGACTGCCAAATGCTATTGATTTTCTAGCTATCCGCTGCCATCTTTCACTAGGTCCCCCTTCTTTGCCTCCTCCTGGCCCTGTTCCCGCACCCGGATCGGCTCCGCCGATATCCGGAAAGGTGCGTGCCAAGGAGGACCAGAACAGGAGCGGAGCCACAGATAGCCCGGCTCAGCGGGGTCATCGCTGTGAACTCCGAAGACGGCCGCACAGACTACTAGAAATCGGATTTGTGTGAGTAATTGGCACGTCGCATTTACGCTTTCTGGGCCTAAAAAAAAAATGGTAACAAAAACAGCACAACAGGAAGTTGTTGGTGTGAAACCTCAGCAACGACGGGATGGCGAAAAAAGTTGGCCAAATAAAAGCGCAATGGCGTTATATATGCCACAGCACACACACACACACAGAGAGCATAAAAACGAGGCCCACTTTTGCATTGAGGATTCCCTCTGGGTAATCCCATTAAAAACATTTTAAACTGTTTAAAAGTATCCCACGATAGTGGATATTGCTGAGTTTTGATTCTAATTAAATCGAGCGAAATGGGTTTTTGCAACAATTGAAAACTCTTCGCTTTCTTCAGTTAAATTTGCATCAGTTTTTAACAGCAGAGTACTTTAAAAAACCGTTGTGAGAAGTTTTTACACTCATTGCTAATAGACTTACATTAAAAGAGTAAAAAAAATGGAATTCTAGAAAATAATTGGGCTTAATTATAGCTATATTCCGCAGAAACTTAACTTTTAAATAATAACTAATATAGGGCGCAAAATATTGTGATTATGATATGTTTTGGGAATTAATATTTGAAAATATGAAAAGATATATATCAATTCTTTCTAAATAGATTGAATTTTATTTATAAGTGTTACGAATAATTTAAAAAAAAACAAATGGCTTAAGCACGTTTATATTATTTCTGAATAGTCCTAATTTTTGTATCTTTCCTGCTCAATTTTATGGTAGTAATCATTATTTTACTCATAAATCTTATTTTCAATACCTGGTAAGTATACCATAATCTAGAGCATTTTTAAGACTATAGCTATTGGGTTGAAAATATAATTATAAACCTAGATGAAATTAAGATCAATATCCTTGAAAAACATTTCTGAAATATATATAGGTTCAATTAAATTAATGATCTCTTAAAATCCAGTTAAAAGCCCAAGCATTTTTCCATGCATCCACTTGCTCTCACACACTTGCTCCTCGGAGCACTGGCAAATGTCACTAGTCAGCAGTCGGCTTAAGGCGTATTATGGATGGGAGACAGACAGGAAGACGGCACACCGGGAGGCGGAGACTCAGACGGAGAATCCGACTCCGGTGGAAGCGGAAATGGGAGACAGTAAATGGGGCTGCCGCGAAGCCATTTGGGACTTACCTCATCGATAAACTCAAAATCGCCGCCCGTCTCGCCGACGTACTTCTTCTTTCTGGCCTCCGAGCTGCCAATCAGACTGGATGACATCAACACCAGCGCGAGACAAGCGCTGGCAATCAGCGGCGAGTGCTTCATGGCTGATGAACGGCGTCCAGGAACAGGAACAGGAGATGGCGACGAAGGCTGAGGCTGAGGCTGAGGAAGTGCTTTAAGGGATTCCCTGTTGACGGGTTCCGCTCTCGGTGTCTTAATCGCCGTGCTAGACCGTGGAAAACTACGGACGCCTTCGGTTTACGCACTCACGCACACGCACTGGCGCTATCCACACGCACACACCGAAAGTAACTATGAATGACAATGAGTTTGGTTTTTGGTTTTTGCTTTTGCAATCGCAGGCGCCTCCGCGGATACAGAGCTGCCTGGACACGGAACACTAGAGAACTGAAGGCGACGCGGCCGAAACGTAAACTGAGCGACTTCGCCTCGAGATGCAGAGTGGCAGCCATCGCGGCAGCATTGGAATTTTGCGACACAAGCGCCGAGCGCTAAAAGAGCGACAGGATGCATTAAGAGAGCCAGTCTGGAACATCCTGGATTCGGCTAGAGTTGTCATGAGAACCTTGAAAATAAAAAATTATAAAAGATTATTAATATTAAACATAACTTTAGAAAATATACAAGGCAAGTGCCACCTACCAAAATAAAAATAATTATCCAACGCAGATTATAGTTTGTGCTTTATAAATTTTCAAATTTTTAGGCTGTAAGTTTGAAACCAAAGTAGTTTCCACTCTTTCGAACAGTGTACCCCACTGCGTATGCGCAATGTGTCCTGGCATTCTCTCTCTTGTGGCGCCACCACCATCCCCCTTCCGTTGCAGCAACAACTGCCTGGCACTTCCAGACTGCCACCACCAACAAAACAGACGAGCGACCAGCGTACGTCCAAAATCGATTTTCCGGCCTCTCTTCTGGCCTCCCAGCGATAGAGCTCTGGAATGCGAGCTCTCTTAAGCGATAATTGCTGAAGCCAAGGCAGCGGGTCGTGAACCTGCCACTGGCGCCTAATGCGACTCCGCATCCCAAATGGACTTGAGCTGTTGTTGCTAGTGTCGCTGGCTGTTGATTTTTATGTATTGGCGCTTGGCACACTTGGACCGGGCTGCTGTTGGCCGGGAAACCCCAAAACCATTTAACGCGTCAGCGTCAGCATCAGCATCATCGGCACGATGAGCGCGCCTCGGAGGCTGGCCAAAGCTGGTCCTCTAGCCGCGGCGACCCTGTAGCCAGAGTCCCAGCCACGTTGTTGCCGGACCCAGACCCGTAGGCTCTGTCAGTTTCAAATTAATAGCCACGCACACACACTTCCCCGTTCTGGGGTGTGCATTTATTATGTGAGTGAGCCTGTGCTTGCCTACTTTCGTCCTCGTCCTCATCGTTGTCGTCGCCACCGCGCCGCTCCTCTGCTCCTCCATCGCTGCTCTATTATAATGGCATCATTGACTTGTGCTTTGATGGCTGCTTTGGCCCGGACAGGGCTTCGTTCGCCATGCCATCAGAGGGGCCGGGCCCTCCCATGTGTGTGTGTGTGTGCTCCAGTCCGCCTCCACTTGATCCCTATTTCTGTACGGACGGCTGGCGCCGGTAGCTGCCTCTTTTGAATATTCAACTCACACTTGCTATTGATGCTGCTGCTGCTGCTGCTCCTGCTGTTGCTGCCTCGAAGTCCGCCCCTTTGCACTACGGGATAGTAACTTGCCGAAATTTGTCGGCCGCCATGGGGCTTTAAACTCCGCTCCGCTGGTCACAGTCACAGCCGGAACTTCTTTCTTGTAAAACTTTACATTTTATTGGATTTCCAAATGATTTTCAATCAACAAGTCCATGTTATGCAATATGTAGTTATGTATGTGTGGGTGTACAGTTATTGTTATTGTATTTTGCAGTCATTGCAATTGCTAATCGAACTGATTTCTGCACATTTGCTCAGAGACTCGATAAAATGGCTTTAAACTACACACTACTAGCAGGATGTGTGCTTCATGTCACGGCTTAAGTGCTAAACATTGTACAATAGATACATGACACCGCTTTTTGCGTGACCGCAAGCACTCATATTTTGATTACAAACACAAAACAAAGAACTGTATGGTAATGTGGCTGATTAATAATTATTTTTTGGTTAGTTACAAGTCTTAAACGCTTTCTAAACAAATGGAAATGCCTGGTAATGATTGTTAGTTTCGGCTGGGAAGATAAGAACCCCTAATCGTAAGGTAAATATTTGCGACGTGCAGCAGCTGCTTTGTTCACTGGGCGCCTAATGTTGCTAGTTCGTAATTTTCTCTAAATGCTACATAAAAATATATTTCTGGTATAAAAACGTGAATACTTTTAGCTGGGCTGCTGCAGACACTTTTGGCCGCACACAGATTATGGCTAATATAAAATTGTTCTTCCGCCAGAGATTCCGTTTACGTTTTACAAATGCACTTTTAGAGATTCCATGCGACTCACAATGCGGCGACGCAGTTCGGCGTACCTGCAATTAAAGTAAATAAATTGTTAATTCTTTTCTTAAAGTTTCTGGACTAGTTAATTTGATAATGAGACCCACCTTTCCTTTATCTTGGCCACTTCGCGGGCCACTTCCTGATCATATCGCTCCAGAATGGCACGGCACTCGGGCAGCGATAGGTTTAAAAATTGAGCAACTTCATTACTGAATTAAGGGAAAGAGAATTTTTAGATTACATTCATTTATAAAAGATTTCTGTTTTGCTTACCTGATTTCATCCGTCTTGCGGGCATCCACCAAAAACATACGTGCCACATCCTCATGAGGACCCAAAGTGACCCGCGTTATCAGGGGATACTCGTCATCCTTCAAACGCTTTTGCTCCCCATTGTCACGTACAATAAAGAGCGAAAAGTTCTCCGCCGCACTGTCCACCTTGTACTTTTCCAGCACCAAGTTAATAACCTCCGGCGTGGTCACCATCGACGAAACCCAAACAGACATCTGAGAACCATAGGGCGGTGTAAAAAACGAAGTCTCTCGATTGTAGTAGTGACCATTGATAGAGCACCGACGTTTCAGCTTGGTCCGCGAACTGTACACCAAAGATTCTGATTACGAGGCTGATATTGAAACCCTAGCTTTATCAACTCACCGGCGGTTTCCACTACGTCGCTTGATAGCTGCTGCTCCAGTGCGTGGGGGTCTCCGTAGCACTACGCCATCTTCGGTGACGTGCAGGCCTGCCGTCCCAGCTCCATCGCCCTCGGGGCCTCCGACTCCCTCGCTCGCTGTGTATAGTTCCTCGGTTTGGGTAAGCTCATCGCCAGCAGCCGCTCCACTGGTTATGGACGGAGCATCTGCACGACTAGACTCACCTTCGCTGGCGGCAGCAGCATTCTCTTTGGGATAGCAATCCATCTGGATCTGAATGTACCTGGGAGGGATATCGCTGCGCCTTATGGTGGCCAGACGTTGGGGCCGAAGGGTGGCCTCATCGTCATCATCGCTGTCAGAATATACGAAGCAGCTGGGTCCCGATTTTGAGCGATTTATGCCCTTTTCGAAGAGTTGGCGCCCCTGCTGATATGGCTTCTTGGGCTCCCCTCTGTGAGCCGCTGTGGTTGCAGAGGCCGAACCGCTCTTTTGCAAGGCATACTGCCGCTGCGAGGAGCGTGGCGAGCCCACGCTGCTGCGCAAGTTCATGGTGTCGTTGATCAGTGTGGGATCTATTGAGCGCAGCGCGTGCTCGCAGTTAAAGCTTTTGCTCATTACCGAGTTCTCGCCGTAGAGCTTGAGAGAGTCGTGGATGCGAGACGGATCAATGGGCTGGTTGCGCTTCAGGGTGTCGTCGTTGGGTTCCTTGAAGGAGTTTGTCCCATTGACGTAGTCCTGGTGCACACTGCGCTTGAAGTCCTCAAAGTCCATTGGCTTCAGGGTAGCATCGTCGGAGGTCTCATAGTTGTCCACCGTGGTCTCAGTAGTTGTCGCCGTAGTAGTATTTTGAGTGTTCGTGTTTGCCGTCAACGAGCCCGTGGCCGTCATAAAGTTATCCGAGCTGCTGCTATCTGTGGTGGCGGATTGCGTTGAGCTCGACTCCGTAGTGGTCGTGGTATTGTCCGTGGACGTTTTGCTGGGTGAACTGTCACTAGAGGATTGCGACGAGGGAAGTTTGACCGGCATTGTCTCGTAAATGCGATCCTTATCATTGTGGCGCCTCTCCACCTGCAGAAGATCATCGATATCATCCCAGTCCAGCTTCTCCAAATTGCCCAGCTTAGAGGGTAGCGTGCTGGACACACAGCTTGTACTGGCAGTGGGTGCCTCCACCAAAGTGCCCGAAGAGTCTGTAGTAGTGGTATCCTCGTCGTCGTTGGAGACTTTTCCATTAGTCACTTCCTTGCTGTTCCCCGTTGTGTTGGCAGAGGCATCTTCGGGGGTTGTGGGCAGCTCGGATATCTCGTTTAGGCTGCACGAGTCGAAGGTCATGCTCTCCGACAACGAAACATCTGTGGAAAGCTGATCCACTTCGCCGGTTGTGGTTGTAGGCGGAGCCAGTGACTCGCTTACCTCGTTTTCCTTATCCGAACTGCTCTCCTAAGGGTGCCAAGTGGATTTACATTAGTACATTCTCCGTTTTTAAAATTGGTACTTTTCTTACATTTGCTGCTTTAGACACACGGCAGGAATTCCTCTTGCGCACTACAAACGTCCGCTGGTCGTCATCTTCCTTCAGGTGAATCACTCCCTGCACTCCCCAGTAGACGCGCAGCGCACCTTCCAGCACCAAGCGGTTGTTCACCTCGCGGCTGCGTATCTCCAGACTTTTATTGTCGTAGAATTGGTTATAGACCTGCCGGTAAATAGGACTTTTATTAGTCATCTAGACCTGGGTTCCTTGACTTATGTATGCCGCACCTTCAGCTTGGACTCCAGATGATCGCGCGGAAGGGTGGGGCCATTGGGCTGAGCTCCTGCCGGCTTCTGCGCTCCCTTCACCCCGTAGCTCTTGTGGGACTCCACCCTGGTGCCATGGCCAAAGAGCTGGGGTCCGAACAGCGCTCCATAGCAGGGCACATGACAGTAAGGCACACCTTTGTGCTGAAAAAGGCAACAAAACAGAGATGCAGCGAGATCGTGCGGCTAAACATCACCTGTTACACTCACCTCGGCGTGCTGGCCGGGATTCAGCCGCTTGCCGCACTCCTCGCAGCGCAAACATTCCGGATGCCAGTCGTAGCCGAGCGATTGTTTACGTTCCGCTGTGTTTAGAATAAATAAAAATAATTACATACGATTTATTTACGGATCAGGGCCTGTTCACAACTGCAAGTGTGTGCGGTCGTGGGTGTGTGTATTACCAAAGAAAACGGGTTTGCCGCACTTGTGGCACTTCCACATTCTTCTCCAGTTAACTCCAAACTGCACAGGTCAACGATTCCCGAGTCCCAATTCCCAATTTCCGGGTGCGCTCTTGCTGCTCCTCCGCTTTAGCTCCCCCGATCGCGGGATGTGGGCCAAACTCACGTTACGCCACGGGATTTATGCAAATGAGGCGATTCTGAGCGGACACGAAACGCAAATAGAACGCAAGACAAAGGGTAAACACATGGGGGAGTGGAGGTGGAGTGCGGGACTTTGTGCGGTCACTTGGCCATCGGCGCCGGGGAACGTGAGAAACACATAGTTTTATAAATGAAACTGGCACTGGGCACTCCCACGCGACGGGCACAAGGCAGGTGCATCGAGTGTTGTGCGTTCTTAAATAGATAATTGCACCAAAACCAAAACAGCACCAGCAGAAAGAGAACAGAACAATGAAATAGAGGTGGGCAGTCACCGATCTCGCTATCGATTACGCTTAATGGACGTAGCGCGATAGTTATAATCACTATCGATAGCCTGACCGTGATTTATATATTTATGGTATTGAACACACATTTAAAACAATTTTTTTTTTGTATTTTTCTTTAAGAAATAAATTTTATTCAGTAAATGTATTAATATATATTTTTGGATTTTATATAGATAAATATCGGTACAGGGTATCCATACTTCGCCACACACTTTTAATTTTTAACCGATAGTATCGGGGTTTTCATAGCCCGCCAAGGGGTGTGACCATCTGCAGATGCACAGCTTCCCTGCGTTATTTATTGGCGGTCTGGACGCGGCCACACTGTTCAATAGAAAGCGAGACGTTTTTGGTTTGTTGTCTGTGGATTCCGCGCTGTGAATTTCGTTAATTTGTCCATTGAGTCGCGAAAACCGACGAGTTCCGCTTATCAGGGCCAGAGCTCTACGTGTGTGCCCGTCGATCGCCGAGGATGCGAGCAGCCCATCCGCCCCCGGCTGCCCGCAATTAGGTTCTCGAAACGCGTCGCCTGGAAGGCAGCAGCAACAGGCCAGCTATTCCGCAGGCCCCAATTAGCGAACAGCCAACAGTGCAAGTGCTACGTGCGTGTGATTGTGTCCGAGCTGCAGTCTCAGCTTCGATTAGAGTCACGATGCGCGCCACCATCGAGTTCGAGGAGTGCCTAAAGGATTCGCCGCGCTTCAGGTGGATATAACACCCATACCCTTACTCAGTACCCAAGCCCCTACAGATTCCTCTCCTTGTTTACACCGTCGGCTCCGCCGCTTTTGGCAGCCCGAGATTTGCATTGTTCCGGAGAGCTGTCCATGTAGCGTGACTGGTTGCTATCAAGCTAGGCCTCGCCACCCGCCCCCTTGCCAGCTAGCGCTGAAAACGCGGCTTAATCATCCATCGAACAAACTTTGCACTGGAAACCGTCCCGTCACCGCTGTGGAATTTATCTTCCCTTTCTGCCGTTGCCTCCGTCTTGCCAACCGTTTAATTGCCGATGCTAGACTGGCAAATGTTTCGGCGCTGATTGATAAGATTTCACCGAAATTGCCTCTTCTCGGCTAATCGCGCCCAAAGACAAAGCTTTCCCTCGTAAATGCTGCACAAAAGCGGCGATATAACTCGTTTACAGGCAGCCCCATCCCCACTTCCCACTTCTCGTAGCACCTGCAGCAGCTCCTAATGAAAAAAACCGGAAACAGAGACCGGATTTAATGTTCGAAATCGAGATACCCTTCCAATGGACTATTTTTCATAGACAATTAGAGAAAAAATTACACTTTTTGATTCATTTATTTCTAATAATTATATTAAGTATTGGTTGTGCTGATTAAACTGCATAGTTTCTTAAGCAATTACACGAGAGTGTTCCAATGCAAAGGAAACGTAACAAATGTTAGAGAAGTTTTTTCAAAAAACTTAAAGTTTAGCAAATTGCCGCATTTTCTATATATTAGCTAGTTGTGAGATTTCGGCTAAAGCCGACCATCTGTCGAGTTCCAATGCCTGTTTATTTTATTATTTGAATTCACTTATCGAGTTGATTTGTTTTCCCTAAGGTGTAAATATATAAATTAATTCAAAAGTCACTTTAAACGCATTATTTGGTAGGGAAGTCTGGCCAGTAGTTTATATAGTACTTGTGTGTTGACCCGTCGAACAGTCTCTCCAACCAGTCATCCAGGCTGTTGAGTAAATGGTCCTCCAGAAGGACATTCGCCTCGGCCTCTGACTCTTCGGAGTAGCCTTTATCGAGAAAAGTTCCAATCTCAGGGTCCTCTCTCCTGTCCAAAAGCGGTTTGGTAATTTTCAAAATTCTCTTGGCCCCGCGAACGGATTCTGGATGCTTGGCGTGATACATGCAAAAGTATTTTCGGTGGCCATTCAATGCTATTACAGTGCCCACACAATTCCGGGGATTAACCTGTAACTTCTGGTTTGTGCACAGCGACAATCGAAGGAGCTCTGAGTACCATGGCAATCCCTTTTCAATTAGCATATGCCCGAATAATAATGTCTTTGATTTCCTGTAAGGCCAAACGGCTTTGTGAAAGTAGGGTATCAGTTTCTTTCGGCTTTGCATGTCTGTTATGAGGAGTAACGTGCGGCATCCTGGCTTCAGCAAACGAACCATTCCGTTATACTTTTCAGCTCTTAGCTCGTAAAGCTTTAGTTCTGGGACGGGTTGATTATTATATTGGTCTTGTCCGTCAACAAGACGTCCTTGGGCCTTGAGATTTTCCTCTTCTGCCCGCACAAAGTACATCAGCATATATCCAACGGCAAACATGAATGCAATTGTTCCTAGGAGGGAAAATGCGGCCAGCAGGTGCTCATCTTCTATATTATCGGATAGATAGTCCAGCATATATAGCATTCGCGACATCCATTTGGTAATGAGTCCCTCAGAATGCTCATTAAACAGCTTCTCCACAAAGGCTTCGTAATTTAGCGATTCTGACGATTTCAAAAGTCTCTTCACTGTGAAAGAAATTTCATAGTTCGTGGCATTGATTAAACTTTCATTTACAAAGTTAGCATATTGCTTAGCACCGCAGACCCACTCGTACTTTATATGTTTATCATCTCGCCGCCAAATGATGACTATCTGCAGGGGATTCTTCTCAAACGATCCCTTTGAAATGGCGTTGATAAAATCGGGTTGACTCTCCTTGAACATGTACGCGAATCGAACTCTTTCCAAGCTGTAACCACTATTTAGGGCGATTCGCCTGAGGGCAACTCTTGCAAAGTCGTGTTTTTTGTTATTTTCTGTGATGAGAACCACGCACAAACGCTTCCTTGGCCGGTTCCACTCCCTTGGACACACACTCTCAAGAATGTCCTGTGAGGATAGTCTAGGTAAAGCCAGATATTGATTGGAAGAAACCACATCTATCAGTGTTTGCGTTGGGATGTCCGGCATACATACGCTGGCCACGTAGCTCGTCGACTCTTCATTGAATATAAGCAGTGTGTCCATGCTGGTATTAACCTTGAAACGATCAATTATGTCCTTCGATCGCTTACTATTCATATCGACAAACCCGAATGCCACGCGATCGTTAAACTCAAAGGCGGTTAGCAGGTACCGCAGCCGGATCAAGTTGCGAGGCTCCAAGATAAGAGCGCGAACCCTGTTATCCATCCATCCGCCAAGGAAGTCATCTATATTTTCGCTGTCCACACGTTGGATGATTCTAAATGGCAGCTTCTTGCGGATGAAGTCCACCACCTTTTGTGGTGTAATCGAATGATCGCGGTAAATGAAGACGTGCCCATCGATGACAACTACCATCTTGGGGACCTCATCTATGCCAGTTTTCCGGAAAATAGTCTCCTCGTGTATGGCATTGACGGATGCAAAGTTAACTCCCAGGGGTTCCAGGATGTCCATTACCTTTTTGAATGCGTTGACTATTCGGGTGCACCGGAAGCACCAGTCGTTGTAGAACATTACTACGTGAACCTTCTTGGCGCTGTTTGGCAAGATATTCTTCTCAAAGTAGTTGGCGGTGACAGACAGCTTGTGGAAAAGCACAATGTCCTGGTCAATGGTGAAGTGCTTCCCGAAAGTATCTTCCGCTTGATAGTAAGAATATCGATTATATTCACTGTAGTCGTATTTGTCCTGCAAGTAGTGCGAATCCTCGCTGGTGACTCCATGCCGATCATAGATGCGTCGTCTGTCGGTGTCGCTTAGCAGCTCGTAAGCTGATTTTATTTGGACAAATTTCTCCACCGAGTCCGAGTCGGAACGTTTGTCTGGGTGCCACTCTTTGGCCAGCTCCTTGTACGCTTTCCTTATTTCCTGCGCAGAGGCCGTGTTGCTTACTCCGAGTATGGCGTAAGGGTCGTTCGCAGCGCAAAGACATATTGTTGCATTTGCACACAGGACCAGAAATATGATTAATAAATTTTGTTCACAAAATTTTCCCCTTGACATCTTCTTCCAGTATTGGGTTGAAAACATATGTTTTGAGAGAATCAATACTAGAATGTGCAATGTGACCGCCGACTGGGAGATGCTATATACCATCCTGCGCCAGGTTTGCTCCGGTGCGTTTGCGATGAGCCTGGAACTGGATGGAGGATGGAACTGGGATAATATCCTGGGTATTCTATGGTCGGCGGGCATTCAAATCCAAAACCCTTTATTGTTTTTCAAGCAATTTTCAGGTATTTTTTATTACAAAAAACTGCGCCTGCGCACAAATAACTTGACACCGTGCGTCAGAAGTATTAGTCAACACTATTCGGCGGATAAAATTTAAAAAAGGAAAGTTTACTGAAATGCCTAAATTTGCTGTTTTTTTTTAAAAACATTTTTGAAGTATTCAAAAAGTATTTCAAACTATTCTTATTCACTATTCAAGCATTCTACTTTTAGCGCCAGTTTGAAATACATTTTAAAGACAACAAGTTATAATTAGATATATAATTTATATGCAAGAGTTATTGTTGGGCTTAATAATTACTAGGTTTTGAATTAAATAATTTAAAATTTAAATCTATCCTTAAAGTAAACGCAGTCAATTTAGAACCAATAACAATGTCATTCAAATGTATAAACAAATTTCAATATTAGAATCCTACATAGATTTCGAGTATTGTATTTGGGAATACACTTTCTTTCCTTAACCATTTCTAAATCTCCCCATGATCTGATGCTCTGTTCCTCCTCTGTTTTGAAACAAAAGCCAGGCACGACTAATCGAGGGAAGCAGCGGGGAAAGCCAGAAAGTAAGCAACAGAGTGATACAAAAACGTGTCCCCTGACGGACGGACTCTATTTTGTGGCGAGGCGTCCACAATTGGAAACGCAAATACGCTTTAATACAGCGGCATAAATTAAAAGTGTCAACATGAACCGTCTCTGTGAGAGAGCGAGGGCTCCGCACACTGGCTGTGCCGCTGCCCCCGCGATAACTTCTTTGATTAAGCTGCCAGATAATGTTTACCCATCTCGGGCAATTTTAATCATCAGCAGACTCAAGCTCATACCCAATCCCAGACCCATTGCCCGTCCCATCTGTTGTTTACATCTCAGCGGAATTGTGCTAACGTTTTCAGTTTGTTTTTGCCAGACAATTTGTATCCAAGGAGGAGGGCGACATCGAACACTTGGAGCAGCGGCTGGAGAAAATCATCAAGCTGTGCAATGTGGCCGTCGACTCCGGCAAGGAGTATGTCAAAAACCAGAGGTATAACCAGTGCGCAGTTACCATCCTCATGCATATTCATTGGCATCGATTCTCGGTATTTTACAGCGCCTTTGCCATGTCCTTGTGGGATCTGCAGCACCACTTCCTCGACAACAAGAACGCGCACAACGCTCTGGGCAAGCTGATACATTGCTTTCAGGTGAGGTCTTGTCGCAAGGATAAATATGGCACGGATGGCTCATTCTGGCATTATTTTTCAGGAGATGAACAAGTTTCACACGATTCTCTTGGATCAGGCTAGCCGCACGGTGTTAAAGAATCTCAGTGTCTTTGTAAAGGACGACATCAACCAGGTGAAGGACTACAAAGGGCATTTCCTCAAGGTGTCCGAGGGCTATGACAATGCGCTAATTAAAAACGCACAGGTCTGAAACATTAGCATAAGCAATCAAGAACAAGTGTCTAATGTGTCTTTGTAATTCCTACAGGCCAGTAAAAACCGACCCCAAGAGGTGCAGGAGGCTGCCAATATTCTTTCCGCCTCCAAATCCTGTTTCCAGCACACCGCACTGGACTATGTGAACTATATAACGCTGGCTCAGGCTCGCAAGGTCCCCTCCATACTGTCAACGGTAAGGAAAGGCCGAGGTGTCGCTAGATATCACCTCTTATCGCTTTCAAATGCCATGAATGGAGTGGTCCGCGACCGCTGAGTAAATAACATCAAGGGATTTGTTTTTGTTATGACGTCACTACTGCGATATAAATGCGTGTTTGTATGTATATGTTGCATATCTAGGAGCATTGATCAGCAAGTTGAGTCAGTTGTGCGCTGGCTAACGCGATCAGTTGCCTATCAGGAGGGCTCGGTGCCGGATCGTCGCTGGGGTTGCAGAAAAACTAAAGAACAATAACTGCTATTCTTTGTTTTCGGCACGTTTTAAAGCTGATCTCCCCCGCTATTTTTTGGCAGCTGCTGGACTACTATCAGGCGTGCGTGACCTACTACCACCAGGGCTTCGATCTGTGCAACGACTTCGACGAGTTCTTCAAGAACATTAGTGAGGACTTGAATGCGCTGCGCGGTGACTATCAGCAGCTGGAAAAGGCCATGCAGAACCGCCACATGAGCGTCAATCGCTACTGCGACTCGAACACCAACAGCACCTCCAACAAGATCGAGGGATATCTGTTCAAGAAGAAGTCCAAGGGCTTTAAGACCTGGTGCCGGCGCTGGTTCTACTTGAGCGACAACCAGCTCGTCTACAGGTGGGTGCGCGCAGCTTGCTCCTTTGCTCATTTTATCCATCCCAAAATGCCCATCCCATCTGCTTGCTTAGTTAACATATTTTGCAACTTTTGATTTCTGTCATGTTTTTGTTGTGTGGTGTAATATGATGTGATGTGTTGGCCGTACGCTGAAGTGATTTGGATTCGCATTGCAGAAAACGCAGCAACGAGGACTCGTTCTCGGTTATGGAGGAGGACCTGCGCATCTGCCACGTGCGCCCGGTGAACGAGGGCGACCGTCGCTTCTGTTTTGAGGTCATCTCGCCGACAAAGTGAGTAGGCAATGTCCCTAATTCTAAACCGCTGCTGATACCGTTTTTTCCATATCCGCAGATCTCACATTTTGCAGGCGGATTCCGCCGATATGCTCTCCCTTTGGATTTCCGCGCTGCAGCACAGCATTGGGGCAGCCATCCAGCATGACTCCACCACACACCACTCACGACCGCAGTCGACGAACACGCCCAATGCTTTACCCGCAAAGCGGAGAATGTAAGCTTGAATCACTTTTGATCTTCCACCCCATGTCTCATAGCCGCTCCAACTTCCCATCCTTTAGCCACTGGGAAGAGTTCCTCAAGATACCCGGTAACGCGTACTGCTGCGACTGCAGGAGCCCCGAGCCTCGATGGGCCTCTATCAATCTTGGCATCACCCTGTGTATTGAGTGCTCCGGAGTTCATCGCAGCCTGGGCGTCCACTACAGCAAAGTGCGCTCTCTGACTTTGGATGCCTGGGAGACAGAGAACGTGAAGGTGATGATGGAGCTCGGCAACGAGGTGGTGAACCGCATCTATGAGGCACGCACCGGCGATGACTGCGAGCTTCAGCATCCTACTGAGCAATGCGAGATAGGAGTGCGCGAGGCCTGGATCAAGGCCAAATACGTGGAGCGGCGGTTTGTGTGCGGTATGCCTAAACCTCAAGAGCTACTGGCAAGCGAGACGGCCGAGGTGCTGAGCATAGACAGTGGAGGGCTGGCGGAGGACGGTGGCAGTGGTGGCAGCGGAACAGGACTTGGAATCAGTAAGCGGGCCACTCTTTCGCTGGGAGGTACACGAAAATGGGCGGTGAAGAAGCTAAGACGAAGGCGACAACAGCGATCACTACCCAAAACTTTAAGTGACGATCCGAGCATCTATAACACGGCCAAGACAGGCGACGAGCTAGACGAAGACGACGATGATGAATCCATCAACATTCCTTCAATGTCCCTGAGCATATCTCGCGACGATTTGCTGGTCATCGGCGATGACCTGGCCCTGGACAGCTTTGAGACGCCTGGCATCCTGGGTAGCGATCAGGAGAGCACCGAAGGCGAGTCGGAGACGGATATGCCGGAGGAGCTGCCTTTCTCTCAGCTGGACGCCAACCAATTGCTGTACATGGCTTCGGTGGTTCACAACCTGCCGGTGATGTGTATGGCCTTCGCCTTGGGCGCAGACAAGCACTGGAAGAACCCCCAGGATAGGCAGCGGTCGTTCCTTCACCAGGCCGTGATCTCCGGCTCCGTGATGGCCTGCGAGTACCTGCTGCTCAATGGAGCCGCCATCGATGCGGTGGACGAGCTGGGATACAGTGCACTGCACATATCGACGGCCAAGGGCCACATCGCCCAGGTGTATTTGCTCCTGAAGCACAAGGCAGCCTACGACCTGGCCTCCAGTGATGGCAAGAAGGCGTTGGACATTGCAGTTGACCAGAAGAACGCAGATATTGTGACACTGTAAGATTGCATACATATTAATATTATTATCTATATTAATAGAATTATTTCTATAGGCTCCGGCTCACACGGCTTAACGATGAGATTGGTCTGAACGATGAGTTCAACGGCGAGGACGAGACGTACAAGGACGTAATGAAGGACTTCTCCAACTTCACCGCCAGCCAGCCGCGAATGCTGCGACAGCGGAACGATTCCAACACCTTGGAGTCGCAGCGCAGCTCGTTGACCAACTCTGACTAGCAGCGGGTGATGGGTCGTAAAAATTAAAGGACCCTTTCGTTAATGTGGATATTGTACCGATTAGTAGGCTAGGGTGCACATTGGATTGTTATTGGCTTTATATTGCATTAACCAGGAATGGTAAACGGTTTCGATTTCGATGTCCTCGCCGCAGAGGCTCGATGTGGCAATCTCACTTGAAAGGCGCTTCCGATTATACAACAAAGATTTATTAATTGCATTTTATCCTTGTATTTTGCATTTGATTTCTCTCGGCGCATTTTGAGTCCCGTTTGTTGGCGCTTAGCTTAAGTTTAAAGTATTTGTAGAGGAGTTGAGTTTATTAAAACACATGTATTTGCCTATCATATTGTACATCGTCTTATGTGGTATTTATTAAACAATCAATATATTGTAAAATGTACGTCTAGCTAGATATTATATTGTAACCCGTTATAGAGCTGTTCCAAATGTTCCACTTTGTATTTGTATTTCGCTAAACTGTTTAACGCTGCATGCATTCTAAATGTTCGAAATCTATCATGTTAATGATATATGGTGCCAACTGTTGTGAGCACTTTCAGTTCGCGAAATAAAGTTGTAAAATATTCAAAGCTGGTTTGGTCTTTGTCAGTGTGTTAAGATCACGGGATAATCATTTACTCCATCTCACTAATCTCGGGCTCGGATCCATACTCCACTGACTTCTTCTGCCCCTTATGCACGGTGACAAAATGTCGCTGTAGAGCACTGCGATCGTTGAACTGCCGCTCGCACTCCTTGCAGGTGAACATGACGCCTGCGTGGGTGACCAGGTGTCGACTCAGGCCCGACTGGTGGTTAAAGCTGCGAGGGCACAGGTGACACTTATTGGTCCTGTTGTTGCCCATGTGCACCCGGCTGATGTGCTGCTGCAGATTTGATTTCTGTGCGAAGCAAGTCGCGCAGTGGGGGCACTTGTGGCGCTTAGCTCCCGTGTGGGTATCCATGTGCCGTTTGAGCACCTCTCGCTGAGAGAAGGACGCCTCGCATTCGTCGCACTTGAAGGGCTTGATCCCAGTGTGTATGACCATGTGACGCTTGAGGGAACTTGCGCAGGACAGCTGCAATCCGCAAACGGGACACTTCAGTGTACCGCCTTTGCCATTTTTTATGCTCTTGATGTGGATATTATGGTGTCGCAGCAGTAACTTCTCTGAGGCAAAGGCTACCGGGCAGATCTTACACTGGAACGTCTTAATTGTGTCTGTGACCCTCCTGGGCTTTGTTTGGCCCTCACGCAACTCGGCTCTCTGCTTTACCACAAACTCACTCTGTCGCTTTCTTTTGGCAGGGGGCTCTGGGTCTCGAGTGGTCTGGTTCTTCTCCTGGAACAAAGCAGTGGTAAAAAAAAACACATTGATATGCCAGTAGTTTAGTTACCACAATGATGACATTCTCGTCAAAGTTATAGACTTGCTGCTCCTCAGATATCTCGCCGTCCAAATTAAAGACCACCACATCGTCCAAATGCGTTTTATCTCCGCTGAACTGGATCTCTCCATCTTCCTTAACTATGAAACATTGGATAGAATCGATCAATTAAAGTGATTTTTATAAGGCACAATCACCACTCACTGTTGTAGGACGTGATATCGTTGTCCTCGTCAAAGTCTGTCGAGGAGGCTGGCTTGGTGGCCTGCGCACTGTCCGCGTCGATTATGTATATCTCTCCATCTTCGGTCCTCACCATTTCTCCTGTGCCGATCATTTTAAGGTCTCTGAAGTCCTGCTCGCTTTCCGTGGGCACGTCAACCTCCAGCTCGAGTGTATCCACCTCCACGTCATCAACGGCAGAGGTCTCCGGGGTACCACCCCGAACGAATACCTCCACCGGTTCTGCTTGCGCCGCTTCCAGTTTCAGCAATGGCGGCTTCGCTGTTGGGCTGGAGCTCTGCTTATCAGAATTCTGAGACTTTAGCTTTCGAGGTGCGAGTGGATTACGCTCCACATTGGCCGGAGGCCTTACTACTGTCTCTTGTCCATCCAATGCCTCCCACTGGCCGGCCTTCTTCTCGGCCAGGTACACCTCTAGTTCGCCCAAGAGCTTGGCGATCTGCTCCTTTCGGATCTCCTCAGACACTTCGTTGCGCAGCTCCTCACGAACGTCGCTGCGGACCTCGGCCTCCAGCTGCTCCCTCACCTCACTGCGCACCTCCTCGGCCAGCTCCTTGCGCACCTCGGGAACAAGTTTGGCACGCAGCTTTATCCGCGAGTCCACGAGCCGCTTGTTTAACTCCTGCTCCTGCTCCTCTTTGAACTTTGCGCGCCATTTCTCGTCGGCTTTCAGGCGAACCTTATCCTGTTGCTCAATGAATGCTATCGAGTCTTCGAATTCCAGCTCGTCGTCGTCAAAGTCGTCACCTTCCGGGTCCTTGGAGAAGACGCGGCTACGCTTGCCCAGGCACAGCAGGCGGATGTGCTTGCGCAGCTTCTTCTCCGCCGCCTGGCAGCGCTGACGGAAGAGGAAGGACTTCTCCAATTGGTATCGACACTCGCCGCATATCTTCTTGGGCAGGTTGTCCGTCGGTTTGGCGTCTAGGGCGACGCAAGCCATTAGTCGCACGGGGACTGAGAGATTAGCCTCGTCCTCGTTGAAAATATCGTACGCGTCCTGGTGCACCCCAAGGCAAAGGCGGCACAAGGTCGACAAATCGGGATACGAGGGCGGCGCATCCATAGGGTCGCTTCTTTCTGGTAAATTTCTTATAGTTGCCGGAATCTCATGGATGTTGTAGTTGGCGTCGCTAGCATTGCAGTGTGACCGGCGGCACTACGGCATAAAATACCAGCGTTTTGAATCTGGTCACACTCTATTAATATTTACAATATTTCAAACTCGGTTTAAAAAATAATACAACTACCATTATAAAGATAACTTTAACAATTCAACATCTTTAGAATTCTCTAATTTAATATTTTAATTAAATTAATATAAATTCATTAAATCAAGATGGAAATCCAAAATTCTGAAATATAAAAACAGGCTTAAACTCCGAGTACATGAGATACTTAAAAACCAGAAAAGAAATTAAATTACTAACTAAAAAAATTAATTATAGGATGCAATCGGAAATCGATCTTAACTAAGCTTAAAATTGTCGTATTTGAATCCAAATATTAATTTTTCGACAAATTAAATTTTAAAAATAGTCATAACTATGCCAAAAAATCATTAATTTTAATTCGGAAAGCTTTCGACTGTTAATTTTTATTAGATTATTAATTCTGCTTACTCAATTTAAAAATTTAGAATTATTAAAATTTATTTCAATTTGTTGACAATTTTTACAATGTAACCCCTTGCAAATATTGAACATTTTTAAAAATCTAAAAATTTATCTGACATAGCTATATTGACTCTGCTTTTAATGCTGATCAAAAATATATATGATATATAGGGTCGGAAAAGTTTCCTTTAAATTATAATTCCGTTTTAGGGTATAAAAATTACTTGTTTGCATCATAGACCTGTATTACCAAACGATTTAAAGAAAAAAAAACAATTCTAAATGATTATAAAGCATAAAAATTACGCCTTTAATATATATATTTTAAATTTAATATAAATTCATAAAAAAAATTGCTTATTGTTATCGTATATCTGTATAAATATTTATGTATATCAAACATTTTTCCTGGTTTTTCGTTTTTTTACCATAGTATAAACGATTTAAAGAAAATTCATAATAAAAATGATTGTAAAGTATAAAAAATGGAATTTATAAAAGCCAAGTAAAAACAAAGTTCACAATAAATACGTGTCCTATAGTAAACATTTTAAAAACCAGTGTTTTTGTCGTCAAAAAACCAAGGATTTCTTTTTTGATTGTTTTTCGTAGCCTTAAATTAAAAAAAAAGAATGTTAAAGTGTATATATTATAAATAATATTGCTAAATTAGACGTTTGCCTACGACGCTGTAAGATTTAACTTTGCTGCACCGCGTAGACGACAACACACGCATTCGCTGGAATCGACTGGCTCCTGGGAGTACCGCTTTGTCCTGTTGTTGTGCCTGCGGCATAATAAAACGCTTTTGATGCGCCTTCTCTTGACGCGGGGTGAATTAACGTCTTTACGCGGAGTAGTCTTAGCTCTTAGGAAGGCGTCCCTGTTGAAGTCCTCACGCAGATGGCTCATTTGAGAGTCACTCATATTGATTTCGACCATGGGCATGGGATTAACAGAATTAGTATGAGGAGCAGGATGTGGTTTTTCTCCAGTGGTCGTTAGTTGTCTAGGTTCTAGATTCCTAGGCTCTGGTTCGTCATCTAAGGATGAATGCATTATAACCAAATGAGTAGATAGAAAAGTTAGAGACATTACCTAGTAGCTCCACAACATCTCCACCCAATGGCTCTTCCTGTTCTTCCGCTTCGAAGAAACCATCGCTGTGTGCTGCATCCTTTTGGGGGGAATTCGTGCAAAAACTCTCCGACCCATAGGCCGCCTCGTTGCGCTTGCGCACAAAGAATGCCTCCAGCTCGTCGAAGAGGTCGTCCAGGACGCTGAGTTTCAGCTTCTGCTTGGCCTCAGCCATGAGCACTCCCATCACCTCGGCGCGAATCTCGTTTTCAATCTCAGCGCGCACTGCCTGCTTACAGGTGCCGTGCAGCTCCTTTTTGTAAGCGTCTATTTCTGCACGGATAAGCTTCGCTGCCTGCAGACGCCACTGGGAGTTGTTCTCGGAGCAGGCTGTTGCCGTGCATCCGACCACATCCCCAAGGGTGCGTTCCTCTTCGGCCTCCTCCTGTGCCGCTATCACCGCCATATGGGCCTTGGGCTCGTGGTGCTGCAGCAAATTTCTCCGCTTCAGTCGCCGATCAACAGCAAGACAGCGTCGCCGGAAACTGTTGATCTCCTCGAGGCGCAGGCGACATATGGTACATATGTGCTGCGGCAGGCCGTCTCCGGGCTCGATTTCTATAGAAATGCACGCCATTATCCTCATTGCAGCTGTGGTATTTACAGTTGAAAAGTTGGCGTCCTTTGCCAGACACAGCCGACAGGTGTTCATTTTTGTTTTGCAGATAATTCAGAGAGCAGCGTTCTGTTCGCCTTACGTGCCGGAAGTAATCTCTTTAAAATCGTTTAAACTCAATTGGTTTGGGGAGAATAATTGTTCTCCACTTAAAAATGTTTGAATTAAAATAATAATGATAGCTTTGTTAAGGCAGTGTGACCGTCACCATTTTTGGGAATAAGCCCGACTTTCGATAACATCTAAGGTTTCGTTTAAATCAGGCTGGTCACACTGAAGAACAAATTAATCGTATGTCCGTCAAATTAGCGTCAGTGATTTACCGTCGAAATGGAACGATTGGGCGATTTTTTATTTTTAATTTATTTCGTGAGTAAGGCACTAATTCAAACAAAATAAAAATTAAAAATGCTAAAAAATAACTTTACAATTGTTTGTTTTTTAACAGTCAGATTTCGAGAAAATCAAATAATAGTGGGTGGTGACAACTAAGGCGCGAACTATGAAAATGGAACCAAATGTAAAAGTCCAAAGAACCAGTTGAACTAGATCACGTTAAAAAAATACTACATGTAAAAACAAACGTAATTTATTGAATGAAACATTCAATAAACAGACTTGCCTGAGCGTGGAAAACGTTGGTATGGAGGCAATGTTTATTAATCACGTGTTCATTTACGGCCGGAATAATTTTTTTTAAGTTAGGGTCGAAAATATCGTTTAGGGCATGCCACTTGACGTTAGGGTTAATATGCTTCGCTGGAACATATATGGAAGTAAATGATAAGTCTGTTTTTCTCTTGAACGACTGAACGGATTTTGATGAAACACCTACCAAAATGCTTAGAATGTCAATTCCAATAAGGAGCATGCATATTTTATACAAATACTTAAGTTGACAAAAGGAATTAAATTTCTGGCGGGATATCCATCAAAATGGCGCGGGAGGCGGCTGTATCGATATAGAGCCATGCTTGTTAATCAGGTCGGAAAAGCGAAAAACTTGAATATCTTAAAATCTGTGGCTTAGATCGAAGAAAGATTTAATTCGAAATTAGTGAATATTTTTCTCTATTGTTTGAGGTACCGTGCACGTCGGCACGCGTTCATATACGGCCGTAATAATTTTTTAAAGTTAGCGTCGAAAATATCGTATAGGGCACTCCACATGAAATTAGGGTTATTCCAGCGAAGGAACATATATAGAAGTAAATGAAAAGTCTGTTTTTCTCTTGAACGACTGAACGGATTTTGATAAAACACCTACCAAAATGCTTAGAATTCCAATTCCATTAATGATCATGCTTATTTTATTCAATTATTTAAGTTGACAATAGAAATTGAATATTTAGCGGGATATCCATCGATAGGGCGCGGAAGGCGCTTGTAAATGCAATGCAGTCAATGCTGGTTAATCAGGTCGAAAAAGCAACAAAATTTAAATTTTACAAAATCAGTGAATTAGATCGAAGAAAGATTTAATTCGAAATTAGAGAATATTTTTCTCTATCGTTTGAGGTACCGTGCATTTTGGTAGACATTCATTTACGGCCGGAATAATTTTTTGAAAGTTAGGTTAGAAAATAAATTAAAAGTGGGATTTTCTTTTGAACGACTGAACGGTTTTTGATAAAACTACTACCAAAATGCTTACAAATCCAATTCCATTAAGGGGCATGCATATTTTATACAATTATTTCAATAGACAATAGGAAATATATATTTGGAGGATATTTATTGATAGGGGTGGGAGCGAATTGATTCGTATGGAGTCATTGTTTGTTAATCAGGTCGGAAAAACGAATCACTTGAAAAATTTTATGCGATTTGCTCAAAAACTGTCGGATTGAAGAAAATTAAAACTGACAGGGTAAAACTAAAATAATAAAAAGCTGTCAAAAATCTTTTTAGTCATTTAGATGTGTTCATTTGTATGGGAACAGCTAAATTGGTAATATTCTATTATTTGTTATTATATTTATTTATTTATTTTTGAAAAAGATATATAAATATTCATTGAATTTTACATTCGCAAAGTTCCAAATAAAATAATATTTTATTTTTAGTTTTCAAATATTACTCGTAAATGAACACGGGGGTTCTTAATAATTTATACTAAATAACTAATCACAAACACGGGCAGTGTGAATGCAAGCAATATCTATTATCTATAATTGAAGTCCCACAAAAGTTAAAATCAAACCATATATTAAAAAAAAAGCCAGTTTTGACGGGAAAAATCTAATTTGGTAGCACTGTATATGACGTACAGATGATTGCAGGGCGAGTCAGTGTGACCGCCACTTCTTTTTGCGAATAAAACCGACTTTTTTCGATATCTTATAGTCTTTCGTTTTATAGAAGACTGGTTCCTCTGAAGCACTAATGATTAATCCATTCCACTAGCGTTGCCAGACTGAGCGGGGCTACGTAGCCCTGGGAGGCGCTGCGATTGGCGGTTAAATTTCAAATATTTGAAATTCAAAGAGCAATTTGTATGTTACTCATAAAACACAATTACAAAGAAAAGAGACTAACACTTATCAAACAATTTCATTATATTTCATTTAAATATTAAGTATAAATACGCAGTTAACTAATTTAAGTATTATATACACAATTACAATAAAGTATTCAGTCACTATAATGCTTTTTCTATATACAAAGTACGATATATATTTATATCCAATGGCTCGAACTCGCCGCCGCACTTTAATAAATTATGCAATTCAATTCCATTATAATATACAGTAACAGTCGTCTGTGGTCTTCGGAGTTTGCTGCTCGAATAAAGGATCTGCGCCGAGGATTGCCTACTTACAGCTAATATGTTTGCGAGACCAAAACATCAAGGACAATTAACAGTTTTCGTTTCGTTTTGATTTCCTGCTCGCTTGCTATCTGCATTCTCGATTTTTCTGTGGGTGGGTGTGTGTTGTGTGTGTTAAATAAATAGTATCAATTGTTAAAACCATATTCAACATTGAAGTACATCGATCATTAAGCATATACATAACTACAAGATATAATACAATTATCGCGCCCCTCGCAGGATCGCTGGGTGGCGCTCCTCAATCGTGGCGCCAGCTCTGTGGCAGCACGTAGTCCTTGACCTTGTACAGGGCATTGGCGTACCAGTGGATGCCGTTCTGGCGCTCCGCCTGCGACACATCCTTAGCTGTGACCTTCGTCTCCGCCTTGGCCTTGGCCGGAGAGCTGCGCAACTGCTCCTTGGCAGGCAGCCAGGCCTCCAGCGTGGAGAGGAGACGCATGGGGGCCAGGCCCCAGTGGGCCAGCGACTGGCTGTTGATCACCGCGTAGCAGCTGGCGGCCACCGAGTTGACCACAATCGTGCCCTCGCGAGTTAGTGGAGCGACCACGCCTTTGCTGCGCACGCTGCTCACTTGGACGACGCGCTGGGGCTTCAGTTCGCCAGTGGCCGCATCCCGAACTAGGACATAGTTTTGCTCCTCGACGCGATCCGCAAAGACGAAGGCCAGCTGCTGGTGCTCTGCCTGCCACACGCTTACCAAATGCGCCGGTGTCACCGTCAGCACGGCTCCGCCGTCCGTGTGCAGCTGCACGAAGTTCTGCATCTGCTCCAGGTTGCGGTCCATGAAGAGGATCACCTCACTGAAGACGGGCTGTCCATTAGAAGCCATGCTCAGGACGCGGTCTCCGATGGAGAGCTCGCCGAGCGGCTTCTGGACGCCGCTCTCCAGCAGCGCCGTGCTCTCGGGAGTGAAGCAGCCGTGCACATGGGAGCTGATGGAGGAATCTGTAAGTATAGAAGCAAAGGGAAATGGTTAGAAATGTTTATTTTTTATTAATTTCAGTAGATTGTTATCTAGATTTTTGTAATAATCTTAATATTTTACATATTATATTTTTCGGTGTGGTTCAAGCAATATAATATCGTAAAGGTTTTTCCTGTTTTCAGATAAAAGGCCGCCCAGGTAATGGCATTAGTTTGCTAATCTAATTTGGCGTTAAGCATCCAATTGCCAAACCAAACAAGTCAAAAAGGTTTTCACGGATCCGGGGCCGGGCCGTTGCAGCCCGAAGTGAAACAATGGGCGGCCCGAAGGCCTGAAATGACTGAGAGGACTGAGAGGACTGAAAAGGACTGAAAGGACTGCCTTTTGCGGATAGCCAACAAGCCAGGAACATAATGCGATCGGAGATCCGAGATCGCAGATCAGCAATCTGGCATATCAATAACATGCGGCAGTCGTGTTTTTGTTTCGGCTTGCACAAAAACTGTGATCTTGTTTGCCCCGCAAGATTAGCCGTGGGATCAGGCCCGGCCAGAGCTCGAACTCGAGCTCGAGCCAAAGCGGCTTACCGAGCGAGGTCCCGAGGCGGTCCCGCGGAGGCGAGGGCCAGGCGAAAGGGGATGGGCCAGGTAGCAGCTTGTGGTTTGTTTTCCCAACCTTTTGGCAACCTGTTCGCAATTACCGAACATGCTGCAACCCACCGAACAATGATCCAACTGCAGTCCTATTAATCATCATTAATGGGTATTGGGTTGCAAGCAGCAGCTAGCTGGCCACCCAGATGGCTCTTTGGAAAAATCGGGCACGGACATGGTCACTGGGCACCATCTTAGAACTTTCTCTGGAGCTGGCACGCACACACATATTTCACACCCGAAGCGCCGCCGCCGCTGCTGCTGCTGCTGCTGCTCCTCATCCTCCTCCTGCCCTCCGCTGCTTGTAAAATTCAAATTAAAAATTCCAGACCAAAGGCGACCACTAACCGCGCGCTTTATTATAATGAGTGGCCATAAAGTGGCCTTGTTGTGGCGGCTGCTGCCGCTGCCGCTGCCCCTGTTGCACCGAAATTCCAAAGAAAATGCACCTTCCCGATGGCCAGCCCGAAATTCCCATTGATGCATTTGGTAAACACAGACTGGCGGACACACAAAAGTGTAGAAACAATAAAAATCGGATTAAATACATATGGCCAGTGCGGTCTATAAAGCCCATAATCGATGGGGGGACGGGGACGGCGGACGGGAGCGGAGCCCCCGAAAGAACAGTAGACGACGAGACAAAGGGCGCGGGCAGGCAGAGGAAGCGCGGTAGTAACAAGAAAAATTGGTGTGAAATCTACCTTCTACCAAAACAGAGACTGCGACGGTGAAGAACCCAACCGGAGTCACAAAGGTAAAATACAAAAATACAAGAAAAAAAGACAAAAAATAAAACTACACAAAAAACGAGAGGGACACGAGAAACGAGAAAAATCTCAGGCCTCCTCGCCGTCGTCGTCGTCGGCGGTGAGTGGAAAGTGAGGAACTTGAAGGGTCATAAATTAATAAACCATTAAAGTGGTTAAAATTATCGTTATTTTATCTTTGTTGTGAAGACTAAACTGATAAATTATTACAAAACAGAGGACAGCCGCTCGACCACTTGCTGTTGTTGGCCTGGTGACTGATCGCTTGGACAGCATTAACATGAACATGCAACAACAGCAACAACACACGCCTGGGGGCTTAATGCGCGCGCGCGCGCGACACACCACCAACATTGGAAAAGAAGAAAAACCAAAACAACAAAAAACAAAAAAAAAAAAATTAGTGTCGACAAAAAGGTTTACAGCCATTACTCTTCGTCGCTGGCTGTTGTTGCTTGCTGCTGCTGCTGTTTAGGCTCGAAACGAAAGACTTAGGCAACGAACGCGGGGCGCAGCGAATGCTGTGCCAAAACTGTCATAAGCCCGTGGTTTATGTGCAGCGGCCTATCAGCAATCAATCGCTTGGTAATTTATTGATAGCCCGGCGGGCGCAACACCATGCAACACATGGCTGGCCGGTCACCGGGTAGAGAGGACCACACACATGGCAGGATGGTCCGATGTTCGATGGCCATGTCCTGGCTGCCACTTGTTCTTGCCTTGTCGGCTGACCTTTTGATTTCGAGCGGCGAGGGGAAAGCGGAGAAGCACAGGATGACAGCAGGATCCCAGGATCAAAGACGGGCGCCTCCTTTCATAAGCAATTAGAATCAATGAGCAAGGACACTCGGTGCGGATCGCCTGCCTGAGCCCCTGTCCTGAGCCTGTGTCCTTTTGTCCTTTGGCCTGCCGTAATCTTTATGGGCCGCCACCAAAAGTCACAATATTGTGACTCGACTGGAGTCGACTGCGTGTGTGGGAAAGGGGCGTGGCATGATGTAATTGTAGATGGAAATTAAATGAACAACTGACAGCAGTCGCACCCAGAGTGCGAGTCTCTTGTCTCTGGTGGCGTGGTGTGGGAAATGCTCGCTGCTCTTTGGCATTAAAACTTGAAAGGGAAATCCCTCCGCGCCGCCGATGCCAAAGAAATGGCAGAGATGGCCGACCGGGAAGAGAAAGAGCAAATCTTGGCAAGAAAACTTAATTGTGTTGGCCCGTTTTGGTTGGCTGACTGACTGGTGGCACCGGGGGCCAAAGCATTTTCTTCTCGGTCTTTGGGGCAGTTTCGTTATGTTTCGTTATATGTTTCGGGGAAAACTGGTTGCTGGCCATAATGGCAGCCCAGGCAGCTCGGCCCGCTCACGGATACACACTCGCAAGCGGCCTTAACTGATGATGCTAACTTGCTGGCCGGCCGTCCGTTCGGTATCAGTGTTTTTTTTATTTTTTCAATTAGGCCCGCGCTCGGGTCTTAGCCCGGCATTTAATTCATCTTTGCCTGTTGCCTGCTTGCCTGCCTGTTGGCTGCCGCTGCCGCTGCCTGAGAAACGCTTTGGGTGTCGTATCATCAATTCGTTTAATTTGACAGGCGCAAACCTAAACATGTCAAAACACAGCCAGCCAGTTGCCGCCTCTGGAGCCGGGTTTTGGGTCCCGGCCGAGTCCGGTTTCTCGACATTGTTGCCTGCGCCTCGGCCGTTTTGGCTTTCGACTGCAGCCGTGGCCAATTCGGTGGTTCGGATGCCAAGTGCCGGCCGAGAGGTAGAAATTTGCCAACGCCTGTCAGCTTAGCAATTGCCCGCACGGAACATGCGAAATTACGCTTGTTAGTGTCACTTCTGGCTAACTGACCAGGCCCACCCATCACCCAGCACCCCATCCGCATCACATCATTCATTACCTATAACTATGTGCATTTAAAACAAAGTTTAAAGTACAGGGGAAATGTTTAAGAACATATTGCAATAGATTTGAAAGAATCAACCTAATATAGTCCTACATTTCCAACAAATTGTAAGATTAAACCACCTTACTTAATTATATTGCAAATTAAAATGAGTAATTGACATGTTCTTCCGTTAAAATTCAACTAACTTATCTTCCCCGAAACCCAAACAGTTTTACTTTCATATAAAAATCATAATTGCACTTCAAGCCTTATATAACCCGTTCCCACAATTACGTAAGTGATATGGACAATTACCTGACTTGACGGAGCAGTAGATGTGACGCCGGCTGACATAGGAGACCCAGTCGAAGCCCGCCTCCACGGCCAGGCGGGCCAGCATGCCGTATTTGGCCTGATCCCGGTCGGAGGTGGCAATGGTCACCGCCCGGCCCTCGTAGTGCAGCGACTCCAGGCCATGCTGGTTGTCCTCGTCCCAGCTCTCGGTGACCAGCAGGCGGACGCCGGGCCACTCGTTCATCACGGAGTAGGCCAGCACGTTCAGCTTCTCCTTGCAGCGCTGAAAGAGAGTAACAGAGCGGAGATGGGGTCAATTAGGCATTGTTAATAGCCAGACGCCATGTTTAATTCACGCACCACCACGCACTGTGCACGGTGGAGCGGGATGGATATAGTGTTGTGCGAGTGTACGTGTGTGTGTGCAGAAGAGGCGTGGCATGCGGGCGTTCATTTCGGTGGCCCAAAGGGCCCAACAAACGCGTTCATTTCGTTTCGGTTCTTCGTTTTGGTCTGCTTCAAGGGAAGCCACTTTAAGGCCCTGTGCAAGGTGTTTTATAATAATATTATAAAAATATATATTATAGTATATAGTAGTATATATATTCCTGATCAGTATTATGGAATTTAATTCAAATGAACTATGAAAATTCAGCTTGAAAGGCACAGTTCTATGTCTTGAAGTACTCAAGAAAAACCGGTTTACACAAACTTAGCACTCTTGAACTTGTTCGAAATTGGACTACTTTAAGCAGAAGCTAAGATATAGAGTGGAGTTTATATATTAGTTTGAATAAGTATTAACTATTTTAAAGATATTAGCATATACTATTAAGAAATATATTAATTGTATGTTAACTATAAAAGCATAAAAACATTGGCTTCCCCCACCTATTCGTCCTATTTACCTATCCATTCCCCCCAACCGAAGGTGAGTCTGCCTTTTTTTTTGTCGAGGTGCTTTCGGCTGAGGCCGCATCCTTTGAACCTGTTGCTGCAACCTCAACAAACAGTGTGTGAGCGTGTTTGCGCAGTTCCCTTTTGGCCAAAGGCTTATTTGCCCATGCTTACGCGCAGTTCAAACACTGACCCTACCCTACCCTACAACCACGGTGACCCTAACCCATGGATCATGGATATATGCCGGGGATCGAACCTTTTATTTTCTCCCTTTTTTTCCTCTTTGTTTTTCCTGTCGATAATATGAAAATGCTTACGCTTTGTTTGCCAATGCGGTGGGTGCTGCCTGTCCGCGTTTGTCGGCTCGTTTCCATTTGATTTTTTAGCTCTAGCCCGAGAGAAATGCCAGCCAAGCAGAAAAGGATTCGAACAAGTCTATGCAAATATTTGGGATACAAAATAACCAAAGGAAAAAAAAAGAAAAAGAAATGGAATATCCAAGACAGATCCATAGTATCTTTTTGCCGCAAAATCAATTATCAACGGTGACAGGATGTTGCCTTTTTGTGTGCAAACAGAATGCGGGGCCCGTTGCTGGCGTAAAATCAATTTGCGGCCAGAGGTCCTTTTTAGGAAACCACAGCGATCGGTTCTGCCTCCTTGGGCTCATGTTTCGATGAGGTGTGGATCTGTATCGGAATCGGGGACTGTCAGTCCGACTGTGTTTGCTATTATTTGGCCAAAAACAAACGCCCGAATTTGTCACACAGCGTCCAGCGTTCGCAACTGTGGCAAATCGAGATCGAGGTGGCGAGGTGGCAGCCGGCTCGCCGCATTCCGGGAAGAGTTCAATGATATTTGCCCGGCCGCTGCAACTTTGCTTTATTAAAAGGCTTAACCAGTCGAGGAGCCTCGAAAGCCGGACTGTGCTAATGAGCACAAAAGCGTAACGCCAAACAGCCAACGGCAAACAGAAACAGAAACAGAGACTGCCTCGGGATGTGGTAGATGTGGCATGGAACTGGCTGGGGGAAAGACAAACGCTTTTGTCTTAAGCACTGCCAACGATGTTTACCCAACATGCTAATGCATTGAGCTCGAATTCGAATCGATGCGCTGGACGCGCAATGAACAAACAACGGCCGGCTCAGATCTCGGATCTTGCAGCCAGATCCCCGATCCCATATCCCAGATCCCAGATCCCAGATCCAAGTTCTCAGATCCCAGATCCATGAGGAACGCCAACGTTTGCCGACGGGTGCGTAAGGTAAACATTTACGGATACGCAAACGCAGCGGCGTCGGCGGCCCAAAAAGATGGCTAAATAATGTGTGTGCCTTGTAAGTGGCCGTTAGACAACAGCGTCAAGTGTAAATAAGCCCGTGCCGGGATCGGAAAACCCTGGATCCCCCCAACCAGTGCCACTACCAATACTCAGCTCCGTGCCCCGTGCCCCATCCCGGCGGCCCACAAAAAGCTGCATTAATTAGACATTCAACAAGGTGTGAACTTTGCCCAGCCATTACCCCGAAATGGGGAAAATCAGAGACAGAGATGCGGCCACGCCCCATTGTGTTTACACGGCGAGCGAGTGGATTCGATTTCCAACAGCTTTCCACCTCGATCGTGGCTATTTCGGGGCTTCATTTTTATACCGCCATTCGCTTGATGCGTTTTTAATTGCCACGACTGCAGTTTTATTGATTTAAATTGTCTGGCTGGCTGCCAATTTGACGCTTTTAATGGTCGGGGCGAAATTATTATGGCACGAAGATTATTAGGCACTCATCATCATTAGGCCAAGACGGGCCGGCTATTAGCCGGCTCACCCAGAGCCCAGGTTCCGGGCTTTGTTTGTTTTGGCCACCGCCCCTCACCCCTCATTCCATGCCACAACAGCCCCATCCTTGGGCCGAGGGGATCTCGGATTACTGGTGCCCCAGGAACACCGACGATTAGGAAACGACACAATTTAACGACATAATTCAAGTGCGCATTAAGTTACTGCCCAGGTTGCCCAGGGGAGTCACCCCTTTTCTTTTCATTTCATTATTTTTTTTTTTTTTCCTCTCCTCCAGATGCACGTGCTCTATGGTGTAAGCAGATATGGCATATCCTTTGATTCCCGGCACTGATTGCGATCGCAGAGGAAGCGAAAACTTACAACTGAGGAAGCGACACAGGATATATGCAGTCGAAAGAAAAAAATGCAAGGAAAAAAGGCTGAGGAAATCACGTCACCCACCCGGCACACACACACGATATGTGTGTCAACAGCCCCGGAGATGGGGTTGAGGGAATGAGGGTATGAGGGAGTGAGGGAATGAGGAGCCGAGGTGGGCCACTTGAGAGGCCTTGGCTCTTTTGGCAGCCACTTTGGTGGCAACGCCTCCGACATAAGAGATACGGATCGAGATCCGTCAGCGGGACGCCCTGTGTGGCCCACTCGAGCACAGATTTCCTCACTTAATTGGCAAACGGGGAGCCGTGGCAGTCTCCACGGATACCGATCCCCGATGGACTCAAGTGCAGGGCCAATGCCAATCATCACTGTTTATTTGGGTTGCAAATCTATTCACAGCTCTTCATTAGAATTAGCGGCGGTCTTTGATTGTTTACGCTGCAATGGCAGCGCAATTATTACAGCGCAAAAATCAGAAATCGAAGTTTTAATTAATCGGAAACGCTTTGAGCAGGGGAATGTGACTGTGTTTACGGAATCTCGGAAAGATTGGGGTCCGAAGTCTGCTCCAGACTGTTTGTTTGCTCTTTTTGTTTTCGATTATAAATGGCAATGATTTATAAAGGGATTAATGGAGGTGAAGATGGAGATGAAGTCTCTGATTTTTACCACTCAGTAAATATAGTAAATATATAGTATAAATATGATATGAGAGCTTCATCCCCCTAAATCGTTACAAAAAGCATTTATTAGCGTTTTGCAACGCATTACAGTTGCTCGTAAATCTCGCGTCAAATAAATGCCCATAAAGGGAAGGCGTCATTTTATTGTTATTAATTAAATGCTATTAATTTGCAGAAATCGTAAATTAAATCTCAGCTGTGGCCTATTGCCTCACCTGCCCCTGCCGCATTTAATGTCCCCACCGGCGATCAGCAAAAGTCATTTGGAGGAGGCAGCAGGTAAGCGCTGGAGCCGGAGTCCGGGTCTTAAATGATAAGCGCCATAATCCCTGATGTGTGATTAACTTTGATGATGAGTTATGAGCCGCACATTGGCACTGATGGGCTCCGGGGTATGGGTATGGGTATGGGTTCGGGTTAGGGTTTGGGGTCCGGGGATCCAAGCACACACACACACACACACACACCGATGACTTGCAGGAATCAAGGGAGACGAGACGAGTCGAGACGAGACGAGAGCCATGTGAAATGTGAGTCACTCGCCCAGCAGTAATGTGATAGCCGCGACGCGATCTCTGATCGCGATCTCCTCGGCCTCCGCGGCGCAAGTTCATAAAAGTTTTATGCAAATAAAGCAAACGCTAAGGAGGCAGCCAGAGCCAGAGCCCGAGCCAGAGCCACAGCGAATATCGATGGCATTTTTGGGCCAACAAATCCTTGAACATTCGCGCTTGAGTGCCCTCGTAAAAGTATCAAATTGATTAATAATAATATAAAAGCATCGCGCACAAAGGCAAAACAAACATTGCGACTCCAGCAGGGACACTCTCGGTTCTCGGTTCTGGGATCTCGCATCTTGGATCTGAGAGATCTCTGGGGCATTTGGCGATTTGTCCACTTTGCCTGACTGATGTTTGTTTGATAAGTTTGATTACTTTGTTGCCCGCAGGAATGTTCCCACGAAAGGGGCTGATGTTTTGCTTATCGCAGCATTTGACGTGATTTGATTTGATTTTGGCAACGCCGAGAAGCTGAAGCCGTGACATCATCCAGGGGAAGATGGTCACATCTCCCCCATCCTCCATCGCCTTTTGTCATAATAGGATCAATTTTTGAGTCATAATGTTCTATTAAAATGCCTGGGCTGTGGGCTTACTTTGATTTGATTTGACTTGATTTGATGGCGATGTCGATGTGCATGTCTGGGGATGTGGGGACCGAGCACTGAACACTGAACACTGAAAACCAAAGACTGAGGACCGAAAGACTGGTAACTGGGAACTGGGAACTGGCACTGGGACTGCATGCATGTCAATAATCATATCGGATTACCCATTGGCTTTGCCCTCAGCCCCATTGTTGCTACAATTTATGAAATTTTAGAACTTATGCTGCGGCTTTTGACGCATTCTTTTGTCCGTTTGTCCGCCGCTCCTTTGTCCGTCCGTTCGTTCGCTGCGGTTTCTGCCTCCGCCTGGCTGTCTAATCCCGAGGCATTCCCGGGCACTCGAGAGGCGTGCTCCCTTAGTCACATTACCTGTAATCACCTGGTAAAGGTGGCAATCAGCAATGACTTGTCATAAGCTCAGGCATTTTACAGCACATTTCCAATTCGTTGGGACATTTGGCAATTTGTTTATGCAACTGCAACTGCAACTGCAACTGCAACACAGCACCCAGACAGTCAGGGACATGCAGTTAGCTGACCGTTTTCGAGCGTTTTAATGGCCAAAACGAATTGTTTACCAACAGAAATTCACGCACAGCGGACAGTAAGTCACTCGGCCAGATACATCCAAATCGCAATCCGCAGCCGGGGCACATAAAATGCGATTTAGTTGCGCTGCTGGTTGCAGATTCCCCCGATCCCGATCCCATCTCGAATTCTGTACGGAACGCTGCTCAATGTCACCGCTGAATGGCCGGGCACTTCGGTAGCGGAACAGTGCGTTGTAAATATTTGCCGG
This sequence comes from Drosophila bunnanda, assembly GCA_035046265.1. Classification (NCBI taxonomy): domain Eukaryota; kingdom Metazoa; phylum Arthropoda; class Insecta; order Diptera; family Drosophilidae; genus Drosophila; species Drosophila bunnanda. The sequence goes on from JAWNOB010000130.1 coordinate 13,191,879, forward strand.
GCAACAACAGGATTTTTATGGGCCCGAGTGTCCTTGGTCATTTAGTCAAATGCCGTCGAGGCCTTGGCCAGGCTTTGACTCTCGTCCTTGGGCGGGACAATGGCCAGTGTCACTGCGGCGATCCGGCTGCCGTGCATGCAACTGTTAATTGTTTTGCCAGTTTCTGGAAAGGCTGCGATATGGCTACGATACCGGGATACCCTGATTGCATATCAAATTCAAGGTGACCATTTAGTAGCGCCCTGATGGGCGCGTGGCAGTTGCAAAAGGCAATTTGCTTAGAGTTTTCATAAGCGAAACAGCTGTTTCGGAAAAGCGAATCACTTCCATGATTCGCACAAATACAGTGGAACTCGAGATCCTTAACTATTTCTGGAAACGCTATTGTAAATAGATTATAAATCTATAAAGCGAAAGTCATTATATATGCCCCGAGTGTTATATTATAATCCTAAATCAACTGTATTATTTGGTAGGCGCTCGCAATCAGTCATCTGATAGTTCCTGATTACGGACTCTTATTGCTCCAAATCGTGGCCCCGGGAACTGGAAGTCTCCCATAAACACGGTTTATGGGGGCTAATCAATAACAACGTTATTTTTAACACCTAGCCAGCACTTAAAATTTCATTAAAATAACAATATTTGTGGCGATAAGCCAAGAAGTGTGCCTCAATGTCAGACCTCTTACGGGGTCCTGACTGTGCGGGGCCCCCGAACACAGTTGGCTAATTGAAACTGCTGCCGTCGACGGAATTAGGCATTTGTTTTACCGCAGTTTTTGCACTTGTGAAATACAAAACGCCACTTAGTGCCACCCCTCTTCACTTTCACTGGCCCCTCCTCAGGTAGAACGATAAGATATTGCTATTCCCCGCCTTAGCTGGTGTCTTAACACACATTCTTTGGCCGCAGATATACCCCAAGCAGCGAGCTCTACACTGAAATTCAAATTCAAGTACTTTCTGTTGAATTATGTATAATACAAAAAGTATCAAGTTGATATGAAATTAATTTTGAATTAGCAAAAACATAGTATGAAAAGTTATCACAATTTGATTGTTAAGTCCGTTTTTTCCCCTGTAAAGACATTTATGTTGGCAAACTCGAGGCGTATCTTGTTCTACATATGTAGCCGGTGTGTATTGGCGAACGGCTACTAACTTGGCTGCAGGCCCGCTTATCAGACAAACACCGGCGATAAGCGCAAATGCTCGCGTGCCTCGCTTGGAGCATGGGACAGGTGGACAGGGCAGGGGTTCTGGGTGGTGGCGGAGTCCAATGGAGCTGGTAAATAGCGAGGCACTTAATCCCCTCGCGCTCGATACCCTGTTTGTTGTTCAGCGCGAAATCGAAAACGCATTTGCGCCATGTATTTGCGTTGATGATCCCCGGATCGATTGGAGCTCAAGCCCGGGGTGGTTGAACGCACTCGCATTTGTTTGGATTAAATGTCCCGGTCAGCTTTATGGCTTAGTTCGATGGAATTCACTGCTATCTGCTGCCAGACCCCTTGGCTCTTGAGTATCGGGCTTCCTGTTATTGGGCACCGGCGAAATAAGTGCATTGGGCCAGGCCGATAAGATGCATAATTAATCACAATGGCAGGATGGCCAAACAAATGCCATAGTTGCTGCCTGATTTTATTGCCCGCACCGAGTCCATAAAGATTCGAAAATAGCCAATGCGAGTCGATGATTGGCACCTTTCCGTGCCCGCACTCCGCCACGTACCTGTTATCAGTGGGCATCGAGTGGCGCAATCTCGGGACATCGGGCGATCCCCGATAGCGTTCGCGGGCAACTGCGATTAGCGTTCGCTAATTTGACAATTGAATTTGTGTTCACGGGGTGGCGAAAGGTGGGGGCAGTGCCCAATGAGCCGGGAATTAGCCTAGCTCCGGAACGGAACCCAGCAGTCTATCTATCCGATTGGCCAGGGGACATAAATTTGAAGCTTTATGATGTCTGCCAGTTTGTTCAGAAATGATTCACTTCACTGGTTGCTTACTACGTTGCGATACGAAAATATAACTTTGAAGTTTTAATTTTGGAATATTGAATTATATTTATTCCGATTTTAAAAATTCTAAGTATTTTATATGTGATATATTTTCTTCTGGTAAATTCATTGGCTGTGTAATGATTGATTTCTACTAACTATTTCACCACTAATATCTTTATTATTTCCGAACATGACTGTGCTAGACAGCATAGTTATTTTGCCAACAGTAACCAAGAGATATGGTTGGAATTTGAACTGCAAAAATAATGGTCATTCCATGGCCAATGAACACTTTAGTCATTTTCATGTTAAAAGACAAACTATGAACTGATATTTATTATTTGTGTCACCGATAAAAAATAAACACTTGAAACGAACACATGCCGAATTGATGATCAATTGCTGGGACACTGATTAAATTGTTTGCAACTCACCTTGCTCATCAAGCGATCCGCACCGGTGCCCTCCTCATCGCGGAACAATATATCCCTGTTGTAGTTCGGCACCAGGTCCTTAAACTTGGGCGAATCCCGCCGGATCTCGCCCTCGAGGGGGCCGGAGGCGCCGTTCTGGTACTCGGACAGATTGGGAATGGTCTGTTTCAGCACCAGCGGGTAGAGGTTGCGCTCCCGGCGACGGCCCAGTCCTCGGCCAGGACCGCAGCTGTGGGCCGGCGTGAAGCTCAGCGGCAGTACGAGGAGCAGGACGGCCAGCAGAGTGGTCAGCCTGCTGGGGCAACGCTGCGTATGCGCAATGTGGCGCATATTCTGCGATTCGGGAGCCGGAGAGCCGCTGCTGGTGCTGCAGTTGGAACTGGAGTCGGAGCTGGAACTGTGGCATTTGGCGTCTAGCGAGAGACAGGTGACACTGGCGGCACTGGCCCAAGGCACACAGTCGTTGCTGGTATCCATGATTGGTATGTATTTGTTTGGATTCGATTTAATGGGATTGGCTTGGATTGATTGGCTTTGCTGTTTGCTGTTTCTCTCGCTTGCTCTTCTATTTGGTTATTTAGCACTTCACTTTTGGCACACTGAGACACTGCGGCACGCTTTATTATCGATTTCTTCGGCACGGTACGGCGGAGACTCAACTGAACCCAAGTCTCAGCAGCTAGCTCTCGGAACAACCGTTGCGCTCGCACAGTGATTGACAAATGACATTTCCGAGCGGAGTATCTGTGAGTACGAGTACGAGTGCGGATACGAAAACGCACACGAAGGCGAGTGCGGCGGCGAGAGGGTGCCTTGCTAGGCCTCTGCTCACGCACACACTCGCGCGCCCGTTCAGCCGAGTTCACTCCCGCTGCGCGTGTGTGAGTGGCGGGCTTCATTGGTATTCAGCGATCGCTTCGGGTGTTCATTTTGTGTTCATTTATGCTGCGCATGCGTGAGAGCGGGACAACCGTACAACCCAGCAGACACGCACACACAGGCACACACTGGAGACCCGTTCCCAAGTATGGGTGTCTTCGGGTATCTTTTGGTTTCGCTATGTACTCCTCGCATCCACCAGATGTTGGGATGGTTGTGTATGATGTTGTATCCATGTTGCGATGCCAATTGGATGCACTGGTGTGTGTTTGTGTGTGTTGGCCAAGAGGCATCCTCGGCTGCAATTTCTCTTAACACTTGCACTACTCGACTCTTGTGGCTTGTTAGCTGCTCCTGTCCCTGCTCCTTCTCCTCCTCCTGCTGCTGTTACCTTCCTCCGCTCATTGTTCACTTTTTTCCGTTGCCTTTCTTCGGTTTTGTTGTTCGTTTCGCTTTATTGCTTGTAAATTAATAATGTTCCGGTTTTTTGTGTATTGTGCGGCTCCTTGGCACTCGTACATAAGCCACCTTTACCACAGATATATATACATGGTATGTGGAGTATATAGGTGCCAGAGCGGCCTGTATTACAGCATTTTGCGGGCAACTTCCGTTTGAGAAGTTTCTGGAGGAGTCGGCGGGTCAGGGACTCCCCCAGTGGAGTTTCCAGTCTTAAAACTAGTGTTATAGGACAGCACTCACATAATTTAATGACTCATTAATGTCGCACTCGGAAGTCGGCTAAATATTGGCAATCTTCAGATTAGATATGGCCACAGGATGTGCGAATTATTGTTGCAATCAAGCGAGGGGCGCAATCGAATCCATTTGGCGCTGCGCAAATACCCTTTAATACTTATTATACTTATACTTATTTCTATATTGACAGATGAGGGCAGCCAGCCAGTCGATAACGATTTGGGCAAACACAATTTGCAATTACCTTATATTTTTAGGCCCTGCAAATACTAGGTGACTTGCGACTGATGCCAGCTCCCGAGAAATTCCCCACATTTATTTGTATTTATTTTTGGATACAGATAAACCGAAAGCCAATGCATAGTCGGCATTAATTGCAAAATGAAATGACTTATGACTTAACTACCTACCTAATTAGCGATCTTGGCAGAAGCTTTAGTCTATGCCATGAGTAATAGTTCAGAAATCAAGTATATTACTGACATTAATTGCTGTTTCTAAGTTGTATTTGTTTGGACACACTTATCTATGTACTATACACCTTACAGCTCCAATCGCAGTGACTTATGGCCTAACCTGACTTAGCTTGGTATAGGTTTAAGTGTCTAACTTAGCCAGAAATCGAGTATATGTATTTGCAATTACCTTTTTCCCAAGTAACCTTGGCCATGTTTACTTTTGCTAATTCAGAGTTCGCCTGAATTGCTAGCTGCGGTTGGGCTTTTCGCACTTTTTGAACTTGGCTCGCAGACTTTGCCGGGATTTGGATTGTGGTGTGCTGGTGTGACCACCCCCGCCTGGCTCTTGTTTTGGCCAGCAACTCAATAGACCTTTCTGCGGTTGCACTTGGCCGGGGAGTCCATATTGACAGTGTCACTTGGCAAGTGCGAATTGTGGAACACACTTGCCTTGTGTGCCCAAGAAATTGTCACCCGCGGATTGGGAGAACAAAGGGCTGTGTGCACCTGCTGCCTTATATATACAGACATATAACGGCATCCAATGGAATAGCCAGCTCTTTTTTTGGTAACGCGCTGGAATGCAAAGCGTAGCATAATTTCAACCAGAAGAAAAACTTCCACAAAAAGAAGAACGAACCGTAAGAGGAGAAATACAAAAAGAAATACATTCAATAGCTCCTCATGGCGGCAAGATATAAGAGAAGGCAAAACGCCATCAACGAGATACACGGAACCAAATTAAAGATGAAGAAGCTGGAGAGGAGCCCGCTGCGGGGAGGGCACAGCAGCATCCAATATCCAGCATCCAGCATCCAGCATCCAGCGTCAAGCATCAAGCATCCAGCATCCATCGTGCAGATGTGTGCGAGCGAGTCTATGTGGCTGCCACATAAATTTCTGGCTTCATTGTGTGCGCGGCAACTCATTACGCTGCCCCTGCCTCGGTGTATCTGTGCGTATCTGTGTATCTGTGTGGGGCGGAGCTGCTTAAGGCGCTCATTTGTGAATGAACACGCCGTGAACAAGGCAGATACGAAGACCATCCCGAGACCAGACAACAATCGCTCCGGCACTTAATGAGCATGAATAAATGGCATCGCATCGCATAGCAGCGCGGGAACGAGACGGCGAGCGGGCATCATCATAATCACGATCATATAGATCGCGCTCTTGGCCAAAAAACTCAAAAAGAAAACCTTAAAAACAAAAGACAAAAAGACCAAGATGGGAAACAAAAACCGAAAAATAAAACACTAAATAAATAACACTGGCGAGTCCCTTCGAGATAAAGAGCCGCAGATTAGTTTCTGTAATTAGATTTGGTCCAGCATTGATTTATGGGAATATTGATGGGACGACAGTTATAAACCGAAATCGAACTTTAATAGCAACCTGTAAATAGTGCACAGAAACTAATTTTGGGTATTGATTTTGTTGCTTAACTTATTATTTATTATAATCTGTTAAAGATATCTGAAGAGACCTTTTAACCTGTTTTTGTTTTTTAAAAATTACTAGTTATGTAGTATGATTGAATTAAATATTTATTACTTATAAAAGAAACAGAAATTTGTATACAACATAAGATTAAATACTTTTAAACATTACCTTTTAAGGCTGTATGTTAAATATAAGAAAAGAACAAAGATAATAATAATAAGCAAATATTTTAAAAAGATGTTAAGAGTAACAAATATCTTCAAGGATTTCAAATCATCCCAAAAGCTAACCCATAGTATGTAATAAAAATATTCAATACACATTAATTATTCATCATTTGATATTATTCATATTTAATCATTTATTAACCTACTTACATACAATTTTAACTCGTCCTAAATACCCATCTCTTCCTGAAACAATTGTTTTCTCTTTAAAATGATCTTCATCTTCAATATTATTTTTAGAAAATACTTTCAGGTGACGCACCTCAGAAGTCTAAAAAGCAGTGAAGGAGTCATTTCCGACCCTATAAATCATATATATTATTGATCAGCATCAACAGCCGAATCGATCTAGCTATGTCACGCAAAAATTTAATTTTTTCAAAATTTTGAAAATTTTATAAGGGGTTACATCGTTAAAATTTTCAAAAATTGACAAAAAATTTAATTTCTTTAAATTTTACATTGAGTATGCAGATTTATTAAACTAATAAAAACGAACATAGAAAAGCTTTCCGATTTAAAATTAACGCTTTTTTGGCTTAGTTATGAGATTTTTAAAACTTTGATTTTTCATAAAAATTGACATATAAAAGTATCGATAAATATCGATTCAAAAAATGTTAATAATTCAAGCTTAGTTTCGATTTGCGATGGGATCCCATAATTCAATAGCATACTGCTTCCCTTTTTTTGTTAATAATAATATAAATTAGTTACTTGTTCCAGTGCCACCAAAATAGTGGAACCGGAAATGCCCGATCCATTCGCTGGCCACAGAGGCAACTCCTCTCAGCCAGCTCAGCTCAGCTCAGTGCGACTCAGCATCCATGGACAGATGCCAAACAGCAGATGGAACGCCATTTTCTGTGCGCCATGGCGCGTCCGCATCCAACGGCGTCTCCGTCTGCTTTTAATTTCTTTTAATGGAAGTTGTTAACATGGCTGCTGCTGCTGCTGCTGCTGCCTCCGCCTGGCCCGGCTCCTCTCCTCCCTGCCCAGCCACTCCTCCCCTGAGTCCAGTTCCAGCTTGGATCCCACCATTCCCACCAACGCCATGGGTTGCGGCTGATTTGCTCTTTTTGTTTCCCTTACTTTTTCGTTGGTGTTTCGATCATAAAATTTCGATATGAAACTTGAATTTTTGTTTCTTTTTAATACGCTTACACCGGCTGCGGGCATGTGGCCTATGCAATGCGGTTGGTAGAGACAAAAACAGGAGTATTGTGATCATTAAATGGAAATTTAACTCATAGTTTAGCCTTTAATTATTGGTAAAGTATATTTTTACTTTTAGATTTGATATATTTAATAATATCATTGGATAGGTGTATTTTAAATATTAAGTATTTAGAAAAGTGCCTTCAAACAAATATTTTATTTATCCCTAAATATAGAGCATCTCATAGTCGTGGTCATCTCTGATACCTCAACTATGCGGCTCTCGCTTGGGGTTCATTGAATTTTCAAAGTGCTTTATGGCCACTGAGCTAGCTGGCAAGTTTGTTGCCAAAGTCTTTTGTTTTGGCTGCACAAGTATGGTCGCTGGCATTAGAAAGAGAATCATGAGCAGCCACATAATTAACAAATAATGGCCATAACGCGTGCCTTGCCCCGTCGCACCGGTTTGCTCGAAGGTCATGCGGTAATTTAATAACTGCTACTAACTAATATTTACGAGAATATTTATATTGTTTATTGTCGACGACAGTCAAAGGGGTGTTCCGTCGTGAACCGATCCAATACCAATCCCGTGCAGAGTTCCCATATCGAGCCAATGCCGATTTCGGTTCGATTCCAAGAAGCAGCCACTCAATCATGCGGCGCACTGTGGGCCTCTTGTTGTGACTGCGGCCTCATAGCGTGCGACAAATGCCACTAACGGTTTGAGGTCTCTAATGGATGTTGACATTTACGGCTACCAGGGACCTGGACGTGGACGCGGCCCTAGCTGGGCGGGGAGATGGCCGTTTAATTCACATAAATCTAAGTGAAATGCCATTGGGGAATTGCTGCCGAGATAGAAATTAGGCAAATGGATGGATGTGTCTCCGGTATTCCAAGGAATTTGCTACCACAGACGGGCGGCAACAAAGGCAGGAGCTGAGGCTGAATGGGACTGGACCCAGGAGTAAAGGGGAAGGCGTGCAGAGACGGCAGGGGCCAAGGGCCTGTAACATAAACATTCCCAGTCACAGTCACAGTCACAGTTACAGGCTGCGAGCATAAAAAGGGTCTCTCTCACCTTCTCAGGCCGAGTGTGCTCGGTCCCTGTGTGTGTGTGTACAAGCATTTGTCAACTGGCCTCCTTTTGATCCTGGCCGGCACGAGAGTCAAAAAGTCGTAAGCGGCGGCGCAGCTATCATTGTCCAGTGGGTCCATTGTGCTATCAGCTGGCAGCGATCGATGCGGTTTAAACAGCAGTCGAGATCCCGGTGAGTAAGCAGCCTCGCCGGCAGGAGAACCTAACCCAACCTGGCCGAGATGGCCACATGCGGTGCATATTTGGCCAACAGTTTTTGCACGAGACAAACCACAAAAATGCAGTCGAATCAGTACACAAATCAAAATTCGATAGATATGGAAACATATGTCTACGAATTGCTGGAAAAATGGGAATTGAATTTACCAATGCTCTAGGACGTACATTTGGGGGGAAATTACAATATCTAATTCCCTTCAGTTTAACAGATTGCTAAATCTATAACTTGGGCTTTTAGTCTTTCAAGTCAGCAAATCAGGAGGGCAGATTTGCGGCTAACAAATTGCCCAGCCGCGTGGAAGGAATCCCAGGCAGCTTCGCCCAGGCTCACCACAAAGCCAAGCGGCAGCACTTACTTAAAATATTAAACAACGCTGAGCCGTTGTTGCCCTCTCGAGCATCTTCAGAGAGCTGGAGAGCTGGCCGGGCATCAGCTAGATCCAGACGCAGACGAGCCACATGGATGCGCCCTCAAGTGGCCGTACAGGCGACAGCAGCAACAGCGGAGGGGGCACCGCGGAGTATGAGTATTTAAATCTGTATCATGGCGGTGGTCAAGTGAAGCGCATGCGTTGATGGACTTGAATTATATGCGACTTAAGCTCCGCGCGGCTGCCGTTGCCGTTGCCGTTCCCGATGCCGATGCAGAGATGCCATCCGCATCGGCATCCTCGGCAGCCAGTGCCATAAAAATTAAAAGTCATTATGGCCTGGAACAGCATTTAAGCCGTGGCAATGCCAGCGAGTGTCTCTGAATGTGGGGAGATCGTGGCACATTCCCACAGTCAGAGTCCCAGGCCCAGGCCCAGGCCCAGACCCAGTCGCAGTCCCAGTGCCAGTGCCTGTGCCTGTGCCAGATCCCGGGTCGGATCGGATCGGCTCGAGTGTCGCTGGGCTGTCAGAAAGTGCCATGAGACGGCAGCCACATGCGTCCACTTGGAGTGGGTTAATATTTGTTTGCTTTATCATTTTGAATTGACAGCAAAGTGGCGCTTGTTGCTCTTGTTGTTGCTGTTACTGCTGTTACTGCTGTTCCTCCTGTTGTTACCGGCGGACCCAGCGGGCGGGCCGCCTCGAAGGCTCAAGTTGTTTGTTGTCTGCGCGCCGATTATGGAAAGTTGATGACCACCGGGCGCAACAGCAGACATAGGAAGACATAGGTAACTTAGGTGCCATGCCTTCAAGTGCTGTTTTTTTTGGGGGGCTTAGAAAATTGCACATTTCTATCTGAAAGGGTTTTCCATTAAAACAAACAATACAGCAAAAAATGCCACTACCCCGTGTACTCCCTTTTTGTTATGCGCCGCTCGTGGCCAAATGCCGCCCGGCCACAAAAACCGCATGCGGAATGCAGCCGCCGGCCATGTGGGGTTCTAGGGCGGGCTAAGAGGGGCTGACGGGGGGTGCAGGCGGAGCTGGAGGGCGGCAACTGCCAGGCAACACTTCGTTAAGTCCCGGCCAACATCAACGTCAACGCCTGTGCCGGTTAAATAGATTTTTGCTACTCTATGCCGCCAGGGTTATCGGTTTGGCTGAACAGCTTGCCATTTTAATCAAAGAGAGCTCGGAATATTTGCCAGGAACTTATTGGATGCTGGAGTATATTCTATCAATATTATATGTACCCCTGCAGGGTATCATAATTCCACTCAGAAGCTTATAAGGCAGTGAAGGAGTCATTTCCGACCCTATAAATCATATATATTCTTGATCAGCATCAACAGGCGAATCGATCTGGCTATGTACGACAAAAATTAAATTTTTTCAAAATTTTGAAATTTTTATAAGGGGTTACATCATTAAAATTGTCAAAAATTGACAAAAATTTTAATTTCTTAAAATTTTAAATTGAGTATGCAGATTTATCAACCTAATAAAAACTAACTTAGGAGTGGTTTCCGAATTAAAATTAATTAATTTTTTGCCCAGTTATGAGATTTGTAAACTTTGAATTGTCGAAAAAATTGATTTATAAAAATATAGGTAAATATCGGCTCAAAGAAGTGTATACAATTTTAGTCAGAAGCTTGTTACGATGTGAAGGAGTCATTTCCGACCCTATAAATCATATATATTCTTGATCAGCATCAAAAGCCCAATCGATCTAGCCATGTCCGGTAAAAATTTAACTTTTTCAAAATTTTGAGAATTTTATAAGGGGTTACATCATTAAAATTGTCAAAAATTGATAAAAATTTAATTTTTTTAGATTGTATAACTCAATGAGCAGATTTGTTAACCCTTTCAAAACTAGCACAGAAAAGCTATCCGAATTAAAATTAATGCATTTTTAGCTTAGTTATGATATCTGAAAAATTGTGATTTAGCATTTTAAAATAATAATTTAATATACCTAAAATACACACACTTTATGAAGGCCAAGAAGCCAATGACTGCCAAAATCATTTATATATATCGAATTGCAATTAAACAATTAAGAACAAAACATAAAAAAAAATATTAATATATTTGGATGCCCTTTTATAAATCTATGGATGCTAAAACGTAGCCTAACTGACTTACTTACATTTACGATTAAAGTACTTTAATTTCCATTCAGAAATATTTTAGTTTCACAATATTACAATAAAAAGTTAAATATATTTTTAAAAAATAAGAGTAGTTTTAAAGAAATTAAATCATTAGACTATTGATCACACATCACCCCCTTATCCGCCAAAAAACTGATTTAGCCAGTTGAGTATACATAACAAAAAGAGTATACAGTCCTTCGCTATCGCTAATGAGCTTTCCTTCTTGTCCTTCCTTTTTTTTTTGGGGTCGCCTTGCGCTCTCCTTCGCTTGGCTTTGATCTGCGGATGCTGCAGGCAGGACGGGGTCCAGAGGTAGCCACACGAGTCCCATTCCGTCCCGTTTCGATCCGACCGACTGCAGCAAATTGAAAATTGATTTTTGAGCAGAGCTCGGCACGCCAAGTTCGCTGCCTAAGTCTTTCGTTTCGACTCGTTTCGTTTGGTTTCGTTTCCTTTGGTTCGGATGAGTCAAAGTACACGCCATGAAATTCCCACATAAATTGCGCGCGTTGTCAAATTAAAAATGCCTAATGAGCTGATCGGGGCAGGCCCGATGCAAAAGAGCTGAAAAATGCATTAGAAGCAGCAGGGACCCAGGGATCCTGCACCCCTGCACCCCAATGCCGTCCCTCGTCCCTCCTCGACCAGCTCCAGTCGCCGGCTGCGGCGGCGAAATGTATCGTGTTACAAATCATGGCGGGGCGTGCGGGCGGGCGGCACGGCGGCAGCATCCGCAGCAGCAAACAACAACAACAACAAGAACAAGTTTCGAGTGGAAATGCGTGTAGCGTGCAGCGTGCGAAACACTGCAGAACATGGACACGAATCGAGGCGAAAGCCTGATGCCGATCCGATCTCCTCCCTGGATGCTCTCGAACATGTCCACTTGGCCAGCGTCTAAAAATAGTCGAGGGACGCCGACGGCGGGGCCAAGAGTGGGCCAACATTCAGCATCCAAGATTCAGCATGAAAAATGGCAACACTTTTGCGCTCATAAAACCTATTTATATTTATATGCCAGGCAATATGCCCGCTCGATCCAGTGCAGTGTGCTTCCCCACAATGCCCAGGCACAGGCACAGGCACAGGCACAGGCGCAGGCGCAGGCGCAAGCGCGTGAGATCGCCACGCAAGATCAGGAAGGCAGGCAGAAGGAGTCACAGTCCGAGTCGGAGCCCCTGTCCAGGGCCCAGTCCAGTTTGAAGACGGGACCACACAAATACAGGCACGCGTTCGCTGACAGAATAAAAATTGTTGCGCTTGTGTTTAACGCGCGAACGCGGCGATATCGCAGCAGCAGCAGCAGCAGCAGCATGAGCAGCAGCATCCTACCTTGTTTCAAACTGGCTCCCTGGACCCCGATGGCTCAGGTTAAAGTGGCAGCGGAGAGATGGGATGCGAAGGTTCCGATGCAGGAGGGCAGGCAGCCGGGGCATTGTCGGCTTGCTTAGCTATCACTGAACGATTATCGTGCATTTTAAAATTCTTACGAGTTTCTGACGTTGTTGTTGCCGCTGCTCTGCGCCTTGCCTGTGCCTCTTATATTGCCCTTTTCCCTGCTCCCGGGCCAGATTGGAATCACGCATGGGAACCAAGCGCCTTGGCTTTGTCTTGTCTGCAGACTGCAAAAAAAGAAGTGAATAAAAAAGAAAAACCCCTACAAAAATAAACGAATAAAGAGAATAAAGTGAAAAAATTGCGGCATTCTCATCAACAAATTAGGAAAGGTATATACATATATATATATATTGGTTTAAACATGGTTTTATTAATCTTTCTTTTAAATAGTAATTTGTATTTATCAATTTGTTAATTGCATAGTTTACATAGTACTTCAATGTAGTAACTCTCCTTAGCAAACGCCAATATACAAACTCCATCAGTGGCTGCCTCGCCCGCGGTTCGATTATTGCCAACATATATAGGATCGATCGTAAATACATACATATACTTGAGGTGTGTACATTCGGTTTGAGGCAGATGCATTTGTTGCTTTTGTGGTCGCCTTGGACAAACGTTCTCGATTCGGAAATACATAACTAAATTGCTACACAATTTGCTTGATAATAATTTGATAATGCTATCGTACGTAATATGCTATATATATAAATATTCAAATATTTGTATTCATATCCGCTGTGGGCATAACTAGTTAAATAATTGATTTGTTAAGGTTGCATTGTCTACAATGTGGAAGGGTATCTTTGAGTCGGAGTCTATTGTTTGCTGCTCTTGAATGGCAACACAAATTGCCGGTTCTGTCTCTCTCTCTAAGCACATTTATTAACTCTAGTTAATAACTTTAGCATTAACACACAACATTCGCCTGTCAAAAAAGCGAAAATAAATCAAATTAAATTATAATTGAAAGAGTTTAAAAAATAATGCTTTAGGTATTTTATTTTCGTAATATCAAATGGAGGTTCAAGTGATAAAAATAAACAGCTATGGCCGCATTTCCGAGGCAATTAATCCCCGATAAGAGAGACGTTATAAGTCGGGAGAGCTTTATGACATCTGACCAATATCGGTGCATTCGTATTAATATCTTTCCGCGGACGCCATAAAAATAAAAGCCAAGGTATACAAACAAAAGGAAATACATATTTACTGATCGCAACGCAAGGGGAGATTAAGTCGAGACACGAACCGCAAAACATTGGTACAAATTTCATAGATATTCTATTAGCCATAAATGGTACATTCATAGATATATTTGTCGTATAGCCTAGGCTAGGTGTATCAGTTAACTTATGTAGAGCTGTCGAATTGCTTCGAATCTAGTTCAGCGTTTATCTCTAGTAAAAGTTTCAAATTGTTCTTATTCCATTTAGGTCTTGACACACATTTGCTTGTTGTATTCTAGAAAAAAATAATTTCATGTTGATTCCGCTTAGTTTACATCCTGTCCTCCTTATTGTGAGTGTCTCTGTGTGGGCTTGGTTCGCATAAAGTTGCATAAATCTATTTTCATCATTTGTGTAGATATCTTTAAAATACAAGACAGTACTTTCGGTTGCAAGTTGCTCGGTCTCCGCGATTTCATCATTAAAATTCCTGTTCGGTGTTCAGAGTTGTTGTTGTTTATCCCTTCGGTTAACTATTCGAGTCAAACCTTTAGTTACGTTTGCTACAATTTGTTTGTTAATAATTGTGTATTAGCTAGTTGAAACAATTTGTTTATTGTTCTAGAACTACAGAGAAGTAATTGCCACATTGCTTTTGTTACTCTTTTGTGAATCGTCCTCATTCGTGTCATTTAATTTTAATTTTCGTTAAGAGACCCTAAAGCTAGCTACTAATTCATTTGATAATTTAGACATTTAGTTTGTTGTTCTCTTCATTGCGATTGTTTTGTGGTTTGTTTGTGGTCTACGAGTATGACAATTCCTTTAAAATTTATATATTCTATGTGCGCCGTCCGTCTTCAATTAACTTTTAACTCTTTTTAATGAATTATTCGAGTTCTCTTCGCCGCTTGTTTTCTAAATGGAGCTGGAGCTTTACAACATATGTTCAATTATTTTCTTGTTGTCATTTTTGTTGTACATAAAGTCAAGTTGGTTTACAATTTGATTTGTTTTATTGCTGTCGCGAGATTGCATTCATATATAAATACTTGTATTTTTTATTTTTTCTTTTTTGTTTGGTTTTTTTATATTTTTTTGTTTTTTTTTTTATATATTTCTGGATCACATATTCAAGTAGTTTCAAAATCACATAAAAATCACTCTTACAGTAGCGTATACAAAATACATGTGTCATCTATAAATATATATGTGTATACTGACATATATTTCTCGATCTGGGTTCTGATTCTGGTTCTCAGCTGAGATGGGCGTGAAATGGATGTCTTGACATGTTGTAAAATTGCTTTGGATTTGGATTGAGGTCGGAAAATCCGAAAATTGATAGATCTCGTGCAAGTGTTCCCAAAGAGTTATCCTTTAAGTTAGTGCCCAGTCGATGAAGGTCGATGGCGTTCTGGGAGATGTATGCGTGTTCCTCGGATTGGTACACACTCTAGAATTAGCGACTCAACAGCTCCATTATAAAACCAATTTCTATCCTCTCATTATTATTGTTGGTTTTCGTGATTTTTACTTGGTTTTTGTTATTAATTGTTTTTTGTTTTGTTGTGTACATCTTTGTCATAAACTATTAAAGCATTTATTATTTAACACACATTTGATTATTGTTATGTTTATTAATTTGTATTTCTTGATGTTTGGCATCTACAAAACACAGTACAAACACACACAGAGATAAAAGCCTTTGCGCTGCCTTGCGTGTTAGCTTTGTAATACAATAGTTTTTTGTAATATTTGAATGTTTCTTTTTGTATATAGGTTCGTATATATATATATATTTGTGTATATCCTTACAGTTTTGCTTTTGTTCTCAATAAATGCCTATGCATGTTACGTTGCATTTTCAATTCATCCCCAAAACAGTCCAGTTTTGATTACAGTTTTAATCAATTCAACTCAACTAGCTAACAATATGTGTCTCTGCTTCTCATTCAACATTGTCCACAGCTTCCGATAGCGGTTTATCATTATTATTATTATTATTACTCTTTTATAACTTTACTTTTTACGCAAAAAAATACATTTGTTGTTGAAGACGGTTTCACATTAACTCTGGCTAACACTTCTGATTAAACTCTGTTCATTTCGCTGTATCGAGTTACTTTTATTGTTTTTACCTCCTACACATCACTCATCGAGTCTGCGTTCAAATGCTCCATAAATATATATATATTTCTATTCATATTCGTTCTTGTACCATCAGCATCAGCAAAATGCTTGATTTCTTGTATCTTAAATACTACGTTCCGACATTGACGATTTTTATTTGCTTTTACTACATTGGAAGCGTCTATTTGAGACTATGAAAGTAAAATGAAAACTGAAGTCAGCTGCAAAGTAAGTACTTGAAGCACTATATAAATCACAAAGTAACCTAGTGGAGAGTATATACGTGAGTTTGTAAATCTTTTTGGGGTTGGGTGTGTTGGCATTGCTTTTCAGACCACCAAAACGCCCGCAAATAAAAGCAAAGTGTCTTAATCCATTAAGCTTGGTTTTCGTAAGGTAAACTGAACATTTCAATGGGGAAAAGCGTTGTCGCAATTAGTTATAAATCCATATTACACCTATAATTACTTTTGTGCAGTTAAAAATCAAAAACATGTAAGAAAAGAAAGCTTAGTGTAAATTATGATTAGTTATGACCTGTCAGTTACATAGAGTTTATGACGCTTGTCTTGGCTTTTAGTTATTGGTTGTTTTCACAAGTTTGAAACACAGACATATAAAATACAGTTTGAAAATCGGCTTATAAAAAATCACTGGTGGTTTTTGTTTTGTTTGTTTGTTTGTTTGTTTGTTTGTGGTTGCTTGTTGCTCTTGTATGCGACAATACATTGTTAAAGATTATTAACTTGATCAATTTGTTGGTTTCTATAAATTTGTTAATAGTCAATTGCTAAAAGTGTCTAGAAAAATTAATATATATTTATATATTTATCATAAACCTTCAACCCATTACATATCGTAACATCGGTTGTTTAGTTCTCATAGTTCCTTAAGTAATACTAGTGAAAAGTACAATATGACTGAAAGTGTAGCATATTTCGAATAAAGTTACACAAAGTATACGTGGGTATAAAAAAATAAATGAGATATTGCAAATTCGTGCAGTTGGTACAAATAAACAAAAATAAGTATGCCTAAAACACTGAAATTGTCAAACAAAATTAAAAAAGAGTTGTGTTGCATAAAAGTATACAAATATAAAATGTAATTCTTTTTCAAGAGTTCCTGTAGTCGTTTTTGAAAAAAAAAAAATAAAAACTCAAACGAATGTAAAATATTTAACTTAGATTTTAGAGCAGCTAGCTAATTCAATTAATAGTTTGTGCCTAGAAATTGCTAATATTCATGACGATAATTTGCATAATTTGCATACAGTGGAAATATAAATAATATAAGCTTTGCCACGCCCACTGGCATGTGGCTACTCCTACCCGATCATCGGATCAAAAGTTGCAACTTTTTCCCTATGACTAAAGTTTGCTTTGTGTGTCTGTCACACACATTGTCATGACGATTCCCATTTGTATCCGTATCCCCGTTCCCTTTCACATCCGATCTTCAGCCAAAGGGCCACTTGTGGTCCTGTTGCTGATAAAACATGTTCTAGGTATGGGTGGTGATCACTGGTACCTGACAGTAGGGGCACTCGGTGACCGAATCAGCGCATGTATTGCAGATGGAAAGATGATTGCACGGCTCCAGGGTGACTGTGCGATTGTTCTCTTCACATTTCATGCACTTCTTGGCGTTCTCTAAATATAATACTTTGTCGACTTCTTCCAAGTCAGTGCGCAGTTTCGACTGAAAGCAAAGCTGGTTAAACCCACACACAGTAAATTTGTTCACCAACAGCCTACCTGCAATTGCTTCAGTTTCTGTATGGACAAGTCCCGCAGCTCCGCCGGCAGGTTAAGTTGTATTTGGGCCAGATCATACCGCTCCTTCCATTCTAGGGCCTCCTGCTTGGCCTTGTCGCGATGCAGCTCGGCGATCTTAAGCTTGCACGCCATATCCTCATAGCGGCCATTTAGCTTATGGATCTGGGCATTCTTGGTGAGCAGCTCGTTGGTGATGCGTCCGATATCACTGTTATTCTGCGACTGCAGCGATTGCAAGCTGAATGCGTTCTTGGCCGTATTAAGAGTGTTCTCGAAGAGGCTGTTGCCCACTGAGCTGCTGTTGATGTCGTCGCGTATGGTGTTCAACTCGGATATCCGAACGGAAGGGCTGATAGACAAGCCGTCGCCAAAGCCGGGCGAGATGATCCGAGACGGAAAGAAGAGGCTGCTATCGTTCTGGGTGGCCGAGAGGGAGTTGCTGAGCTTGTTGGAGCCGCCATAGTTGAATGCGTCCACATTGAAGAGATTGGTGGGACTGTAGGTGAGCGAGCTGCTGGGAATGTTGACGGCGAATCCACCTGAGTTGAAATCTGTGCAAATAGAATTAAATTTAGCGATTAGTTGTCCAACTAAGCCCGCCGTTGACTTACCGTTAATTGAGTTACTTAGAGTCGTATTAGGAATGTTAATTGGCGCCGAGGAACGTGTTAATAAGCTAGTATTGGCCAGACTCGCCGACAATGAGTTCTCGCGCGGATCGTCCAGTGAGCAAGCTGCTTGCAAAGAAGACAGATAAATTATTAAGAGTTTGAGCTATGCAAGTAGTGGGGGCACAGGCCGAAGCATTTGCTGTCTGAGCGCTGACATTTGTCCACAACCAACATTTAGAGTATGTATAGTGAATACCGGATTGCAACTTATGTACGTGGGTGTTCTTGTCAGGTGTCAGGACTGAAATACTCACAACGACTGTCCAGGGGTCGTGAGAAATTTAAAAATTTGCTGGAATTTGTCGTGTTTTCCAAAGCATCTACCAACATTTTATTGGTACTATTACCACCAATGTTCAATAACTACGAAGAGAACAAAACGAAAAGAGAAGAAAAATCGAGGATCGCAATGAGAGCAGGCCACAGATTTCAATGGATCGGTGAGGGTGTTAGACAGTTAGCTGATGTGGTTAGCTAGATTAGCGCGACTGACGATGTCTGGTAGTATGTAGGGATTAGCCGATGCAAATCGCACGCTGGATGAGTGTTACTGTTTTAATCATACGTACATTGTCGCCCAGGTGGAGCACATCCTGGGCCTGTAGATCGGGCAAGGCATTGGAAATGAGCTCGCACAGGGTTAGCTCGTGATCCCGCATCTTCTCCTCGGCCATAATACAAGCTTTTGGGTTGGGAATGGTTACATGGGCAAGCGACACCGAGCGGCAAAGCGAACATTGATTGATGGATTGATGCATTGGTATACAAAGGATTCGGTTCGGGGGTTTTCAGAGTTTGAGACAGATTTGCGGGTTGATTGATGAGCAGAAATGCGAGGCGAGTAAAAGATAAACACAGAGTTAGAACAGGAAAATCATACGGTAAGCCTAACGATTCCCTACTACAACTGGTTGTGGCGAACAGCGCTGAGAGTCAAGGTTTTCAGAGGCTCTGCCTCGGCACTTACGTTCTACGTGGGCAAAGGCGCAGAAGACACTGCGCGGGCAGTATCCGGCCTGCTGGACGTCGTTGCACTTGGTCGACTTGTAAATCTCCGGATGGAACTGCTGCTCGGTACGAGTGTGACAGTACTGACAGTTGTCGCCGGCCTCGCAGTTGCCCGGCTCACCCCACTCCTCGCCGTGCTTGACATTGGGACAAGGCGTGGACCTGAAACAGAGTTCAGAGTTAATTCTGCACTTTCATTTATGGATGAAGGACCCACCTGTACTTGTACTTCCTCGGCGAACGGCGCTTGTCCTTGCTGTTGTGATACTGCGGACAGGCGTATCCCTGGCGGCAGAGGCGCGGTGGGCGCTTGCACGGCTCCGTCTTGTAGTTGGCCAGCACGTAGTTGGTGTCCTGCCACTTGGGATCCTCGTTCATCAGATTGCGTTCCTTGTCCAGGGCGTTCAGCGCGTTGGTGCTGTCCAGCGTGATCTCGGCATTCTGCAGGGTCTCCAGCTCTTTGATATCGTAGACCGGTGGGCGCTGGTCCTGCATGCCGTGGGCGAAGGCGCAGTGCAGTCCGTTCTTGACGCAGTAGCCCCGGCTGTCGGTGTCGTGCACGCACATGCATGTCTTGTAGTAGCGCAAATGGTAGCGTCGCTCCGTGTCCCCGGCGGTGCGGTGGAGAAAGGGGCATCTGCGGGGTGGGGTGGGATGAATGAATATAGTAGATTAGAGACTTTTCAGTGACGTCGTAGCTGGCTCTAAAAATAGACGCGCGGGAGGGGCAGGGGTGGCAGGGGGGTGGAGGCCTCAAGTCTGGGTCATAAAATCTGCCTGCTGTGTGTTGTTGTTTCGTGTTTTGTGCAGAAAGTAATTGCGTTTTACTTTTACTCTGCTCTTGCGCTTTGGCGAGCTTTTCTCCAAAGCTCGACAACCACAATAACTGTACATTTTGAAGCTGCCGGGAGAAAAATCAAAATAAACGCAGAAGAAAACACGCAAAAGCGAAACGCAATAAAAACAATGACGCACACACTTGTAGCAGTTGGCATAGCGTGCGTGTGTGTGCGTATACGCTCTGCATGCGATTGTGTGAGTGGGAGCAACAACCACCACCAAGGCGACGGGCGGATGCTGATTAGAATTTGCGAGCTCAATCGCTGGAATCACTTTCACTTTAGCTGTGTGACCTCGCCCACACATACACGCACACACACAGCGAATTTCACTTTTAGCTTTCCGACGACGCCAAACCCCCCGAAACGCCCGCACCCAGGTTTTTGTTTGTAAACACGAAGACAAGAGATACACACACATCGCCAAGGAACGAGGCGCAAAGAGGAAACGAAAAAATACTACGTCGTTGCTATAGCCGTCTCATACCCGCACTGCACCAGGCCAACAAAGAATTTCACCAGGACCAGGACGCGAATTACAATACTCACTCATCTCCCTCCGGACAGATGCCAGTGGTCTCATCATATTTGGTGCAGTAATTGTCGGCGCTATAGTTGAAGGTACCGTCCCGTTTTCTTACTGGCCGACGACGCCGCTGATTTTGGAAATGCCAATTGAAACAAACAAATGGCCGATGCTGATTGCATTTGTGCTGCAGGAACGACTGGCACTGCTCCACGCGAAACTCCTTCAGGTAGCTGCGGGCGAAGAAAACACGGGGATCATTCGGGCACCTAGGCACTCAATTTGTTGTTATTTACGTGTAGTGGTTGGGTTTTTCCTGCTGCGAAGACAGCAGCAGCTTGTTCGTATCGTTCGCCATTTTTTTAAAGAAAAAGATTCATTCCCTTGTAGTGTGACCGCTCGTTTCACTAGTTTTTCGGCATTTTTAGGGAGCAACTGGTGCGGTCATACTTTGTCGACCAACTGTGCAGTAGGGTTTTAGCTAGTTTCGGGCTAGAACAAGGACGGTTGAAAATTTAAAATGTAGTATATATAAAAATAAATATATTATTTATAATACGCGTGTTCTTTTATAATACATATGTAAAATAATAATAAAATCGTTTTTTATTAAGATGGTTTACCATTGTTACGATTTTCAGCTTTATATATATAGTTAATTTTAGCTTTTTTCTAGCTTTTTCGGACAGGCAACTCCTGTCAACACTGGTGCAGAATCGGTGGGAAAAAATCTTTGTTTTTGACTATTATCTTGTTTTGCAACATCACAAAATAAGTAAAATGAGTAATAAAACTTATGTATTTATTTGAATTTATGTATTAAATTATATTTAATGAAAAAAATATCCCATGCATTTTTGTGCAATCGAAAAACATCGATATCTCTGAACATCGACATTTCCTTACCTGAATTCACCACTTCTGGTGCGGAGCTGCCACCTGGTTTTTTTCCGGGAGTGTGGCAGCCTTTCAAAATTTGAATTTGAATTTGAATTTTATTTTGCTATAAGTGAATATTCAATTCAATACCGAAAATATCTTTTCCAACTGCCAGATTTTGAGATTTACAACAAAGTAGCAATTGCTCATTGCAGTTGAGAACAGAGACTTCCTCTGCTTTCATTCTCTCACCCCACTCCTGCACATGCGCTCGGAGAGGATATGAGACAAGATGCTGGACGGGAAGACGTCGACCTGTTGCTCCAGCCTCGCCGTTGTTTACGCGCTGTTTGTTTACTCAGTCAGCGCGATGCACTCGGTCCAAGAGCACTATTACTGCAAGTAGTTGCAATACTTTCGATCTCTCGCCAATGAGAACCACTGCTTGCTCTGGCTTTTGTCTTTAGTCTTAACGCCCCTTACAAATTGCTCCGCGCCGGCATCGTCTCGTTAGTGCCGCCGCGTGTGAATCTCATAAAAGTGAGGATATTGCGACAATGCCAACCACATGCTAATCAAATAGTTATTGCCGCCGGAGCGTTTAATTACCCATCACAATCACCTCAGGGGGTGTCAATGCGGACAAAGACAATACCTCTCCGGTTCGGTTATCATCAAACTAGACTAATTCCATTTGGCAAATGTAAAATACAACTGTCGCAGCCAATCTGCTGAAGTCTCAAGTTCAGCAACTTTGACTGCTTAATGCTATTGAAAATGGTGAGTGAAATGTTCGGAATCTGGCTGTCATTCTACAAAGCATTATTAAGTAATAGTAAATAAGGTTGCAGGTAATATTAATGATTTGAAAATATTCTTTTTATCGGTGCTTTAGTTGTAACCAGTTAAATATTTACGCCTTAAATTTATCACACCTAATATAAGGAAATTCTTAGTCCAAATTAATGAAATCGTCATTTTTATTTCAAAATTTCTCGAATGGTTCATTTCTAAATTTAAACTGGCACACGCTCGTCTTATTTACTCGTTTCTGAGGTGGTGCTCTGGGTCAAATATAATGGAAAACTCTTGGTGGTTCTTGAAATTTTCAAATAATTTTTTTTTTTGGTCACTGAAAAATGTGATCGTGAGTTGCCGCTGGCTGTTAAGTCACGGGTACCACCTGTTGCGATTTAAAGTCGTCACATTTTGGCCAAAACGTCTGGAAAAAATTTGAGAACCTGACAGGCATCAATAAATCAATACAATGGTCTTTACACTGTACAACGTAATACTGTCACTTTTTGGCTTGTCGAAGGGATTCGTCACTTCGCTAAACTTTCCACGCGGAAAGTCTTAGGCTTCGGTCTTTTCTGTGACCCTGAAATGATATCACTTCTGTCCATCAAATGGCCATCCATATCGGGCAATGGAAAAGTGACAACCCGCATGTATTTGCCCCTCATAAAAGTTTCATCCGAAAAACAAGTCATTCATTGTGTGGGAAGCGTGTTTTTCGCCTTGCCAAAACATTTCCGCGGAAAAGGAGAAGAAAATACTTTTCCCAGACGAACGATGAAAGCAGGAACTGTTTATTCCATAAATAGAATAATTATGATGAGGATTCCTTCAATTCAAGCGTGATTTCACTGATTCTTGCTCATGACCGGAGTCTTGGAGTAGATGGCCCGGTAGATGAAGAAGCCAACGGCCCCATGCACGGCCACCACTGTGCAGATGGCCGAGGTGATGTCCGCATCGATGTTGGCGAAGCTCTTGAGGACCACAAACTTCAGGGCAAAGAATGTGGCGATGGGGAAGCCGACGATCAGGGCGCAATAGGACATAAGCAGCAGGACATTTAGCACGGGGCCATGCTTCTGGATCTGCGCCGGCACCAGAGTCTCCCAGCCTGAATCCGGATTCTGCTGCTCCATGCCAGACACCTCCTCGGTGAAGATCAGGCGCAGAATGTAGCCAGTGACCAGGACGTGCATCACGATCACCGTGGCAATGGCTGAACCAATGGCCACATTGTTGTCGGGGTCAGCCGGATACAGGGGCTCCAAAACGAAGATCTTAAAACCGCTGTAAATGAGCACGGGACTCATAAAGAACACGGCCAGAAAGAGGAGCACCTGCTGCATGCCACTTAAAAGGACCTGGACTCTGCTTTTCTGGGGAGAACCAAGCGGGAGTTTAGTTTTGGTTATGGAGGTTCCCCTTAAAAGTGCTAACCTTGGCATGTGCACCTGTTTCCAAGCTGGACAAGTCATTGGAACAGCGGGGCTCCTCACTGCCGATGGCCACCTTGGCACCTGGATAAATCCTTCGTAGCTTGGCTAACATTTTCCCATGTAATTAATTCAGAGATAGTTGTGGCAAGGCACACTTTGGTGGAGTCATAATGAGCCTTAGCTGAATTTCCAACAAAATGGTTACATTTTTAAATATTTAGGGTACTATGAAAGGTTTCATTGGAGCCCAGAAAAAGAAAACTTGCTTAAAAACCCAAAGCATACTTTTCCCCACTCAATTGGACTTGGATACCAAAGGAATGCCAGTAAGCAGCGAGCCATTAGGGGATTTAAGGAGTCAACAAACATCCACTTTTAGCTGGGCATAAAGATTGCCACCGCTCGAGGCAGAAATAACTGGTCCCGTGACCAGACGCGACTATATACTATATAGTAATTAGCCTTAACCACACCAGTAGCCCGAAAAAGACTTCTTCAGATTAGATAGGTGCAATTAACCAGGCCGAGGAATCCGTCCGAGACTTCTCTCTTCAGTGGCGTCCTATCTGACCGATAAAGCTCTCCAATCAACGTCGTGATTTTTATGGCCTCACTTGACTCAAATACCGCGCCCTCGATTTATGGCTAAAGATTAATTCCTGGCCAGCCCCTGTCCTGGTCAGCTGACTGCGCCCGGTGCTCGGGTGTTTCCCCAGCACACACCAAATGAGTAAACTTGATACAAAATCCATAAATATAGAGCAGTGCAAATCAGTTGTCGAAATATCGGTGTCAAATTTTCATAAAATAATGCCTATTTATTGAGCTTTTGATAGCAAAGGTATTTTGGTAGATGAGCAAAATTATTAGCTACTAAAAATCCCCTAAGAAATATATGACTTTCCTTAAAATAAACTTGTTACTCATGTCTAAAAGTACTTGAGGGTTGTAAACTCTTTAAGTTTG
The DNA here is from genome assembly GCA_035046265.1 of Drosophila bunnanda. Taxonomy (NCBI): domain Eukaryota; kingdom Metazoa; phylum Arthropoda; class Insecta; order Diptera; family Drosophilidae; genus Drosophila; species Drosophila bunnanda. Next base: position 13,216,640 of record JAWNOB010000130.1, read on the forward strand.
CATAGATTAGCTTAGGCCCTGATATTATGGTAATTTCTGTCTATATTTCTTATCTACTTTGCTTCAAATATTACTCATACGCAGCGTTGGTCAATCGATTTAAGGGGAATGGCGCCTAAGCAGAGTAACTAAAAATAAAGCGATTATCAGAAGGGGAATATAATGAATGGGCTTGGCCTATATATATTATATATCTGGATTACCCACAATACTTGAGTCAGGCAAATCAATGCAAACTTTTTATACAATAACACTGTTATCAATCTCAGCCGGCTGAGCCTTAAAAAATATTCTAATAATATACACTTTGAAGCGATAAAGCAACGCCATATTTGTGTCTTGGTTATTTTTATGGCTATCCGATCAGTTGCCATGGGAGCCAGCGACGGGGACGGCCGGTGGCGGTGTCCCAGAATAGAACAGCTCTTGTTCTGGCCATGCTTTATGGTCTGCCAGAGATCTGGCCACCATCCAACCGGCCACAACAGCTGCGGGGAAGGCGCGAAATGAATGAGATTTATGCCAAGTTCGCACATATGAATCGGGTCAGCTTCGCTTCGACAGGTTGACAGGTTGTGGATCTCGGATAGCTGCTCATTAGTCCGGGATGCTGGTGCTGCTCATGCAAATTGCACGACAGCTAATGGCGAAACTATTTGCAATTCCACTCCTAGGAGACACATCCCGAGGGATGGCAATCATTGGACCGCATCCGGACCTGAATCCGGATACTCCTCCTCACTCAACGCGACTGGCAGTGGCGTGGCCTTCAATTGAAGCCGAAGTGCAGGGAGTTACTTATTCATGCCACTCGTACGCATATGTGGCCACCGGAATGGGGCAATTATGGTAATTGCCCAGTCTGGGTGTCCACTTGTTGGCACAGGCAGGACCTGTGGGTGGTCGTCATCCTGCCTGACCTTGACTGCAGTCTCCCCCCAAAGCTGGGGAAGCCACAGGACTAGGACTCTGTTCCGCTAACCTTGACAAGCACGTTGGCCGGCACTCGAGAGTTGACCAAGTTTTATTGGTTTCCCTCGAGTGCAGTGGAAACTTTTCCCCTTGACGGGCTTAAGCTTCGAGTGCAGCTGGGAAAATGGGTGGCGAGCGCTTTTCCCTTGCGACCATCGATGAGCAATTAAAAGTCGCCTGTTTGGGGAAATTTCCGCAGAAGCATCTCTCGGGGAATCTCTAGAACGATGTTGATACAGTAATTCAGCTGTCCATTATGCGATTTGCATACAAGGCCAGAAGTGTTTTGCTACGGGATTTAAGGAGCCACTTACTTGGCCACTTGAGGCCCACATCCATCAGCCAGGAGTAGCGGTCATGGACTCGGAGAGAGTTTAACGCTCGCTTAAGGAATACAAGTGTATCCTTCGGGTGTTGCGGCAGGTCGGTTACATCAGTTTCGAGCAATCAGCATAAATTTGCTGTCCCTCTGGGAGCGCTCAACTTTGAACCGAATCCGGCTCTAAACTATATCAGTTGACCTCTCTACCTGACCCCTGGCCTCATCCCCTGGCAAATGGAGGTCAACAGACGAGCTAGAAATAAATTCGGTGACATGTGATGGATGATTGCCCGGCCCGGCTTTAATGGCCTTTGTTCTCCGACCGGGTCAATGTGGGCCGTAAAGCAACAGGATAATTCCTTAGATGAGGGCATTAATGAGGCCAGCTTCCTGGGGCATAAAATAGTGCAACCATAAATAAAAGGAAATGTTATTAAATTAAGTTCAGGGATGAGCAAATAAGTTGTCACATTAAAGATCTTCCTTTAAGAGTAAGTTGGAGCTTAAGTGATAATAATAATAACTAAACCAAAATGATAATATTTGCCGTACACCAGGAAGTAGTTCATAACTATTTTGGTGTATGCTCTCATATTTGTGCATTTTCTCTCTGGTGAACATGCTTCCTGACTCATGGAAGCATCTGTTAGATAAACCAATCAGCCAGCAAGCCAAACAGTCGCAGTCTGATGTCTGAAACCTAATCAAACATCTCCCAAGTTCAACCTAAATCAAGGCACACCTGTGTGCCATACCTGGATCCCCATAGTTCTGGACCCTTCAAGGAGGAGATAATTCCATGTCAAGTGCCGTAAATCGTTGCAAATATTTACCCGCGAATCTGCCAGCGAAAAGCGGCTTTGTGTCAACGGTAGTCATGTGCACGAATATCCAGATACAGATACAGATACAGATACTGGGCCAGATACAGATATAGATACGGCTGTGACAGCGAGCAATCCCGGGACGGTCGCGAGGCTGAATTTATGGACACGGACAGAGCTTTGTGGACCGGCGTGGCGTGACAGGGAAGCCATCAGATGTCGCCCAGCTCCTTACGACTTGTGGACTTTGTCGTAAGTCAAACACAGTCGGTGTCATTATCGTTTGGGCATTTCCTGAGTTTACCACTGGAATTAAATACCATTTGGGTTTGAACTGGGTTTAGGCCAAAGTCAGCTGTGGCCAATCGTAAAACTTGTCTAAGATCTTAATACCCCGAGCAGGCGGCTCATTAAAGTGACCGCCAAGTCACAATGGGAAGTCGCACACTTCAGATAGCTCTGGATTAGGGGTTCTTGGATGACGTCCATTGGCAAATTAATAAGAAGCTGTTCCCTGGGATACTTGGAAGTGGCTCTAACGTCAAGCCATATCAGCTGATATTGGCAGAATCAAGTATTTCTTGGCCATAAAGCAAAGTAATTAATGGTTAAATTTAAGTTCATTACTTTCTTATATCATGCTCTTGAAAAATAAACTATGCTGAGAATTTTACTTAAGAAATGTAAGGCCAAGATCCCTTAGAAAGCTCATGAAATTAATCCTGTGACAAATTGTGCAACATTTATCTACAGTTTCCTTCAGATGCTCGCCCCTCTCCTTGAGAAACATCACGAACTGCTTTAGCCAATTAACTTTGAAGGCTCCATTTGCTGTGTCAACCCAGAGTGCTGACTTTTATTTGGCCAATAAATCTTCAGCTGCCTTCTATATATATAAATCTATTTAAGTTTGGTTCTCACCGAGGTGGGCCTTGCAGCTTGCAGGCACGTTCCGGCCAGAGAAGGATTTCCATCTCACGGGCATCCCGTGTCCTAGGTCAGTCCTGGCCAGGATGGCATGCAAATGGCAGCCCATGGTTAGCCCACTTTCGAGGGTCGTGTCATGCGATGCCAGGCACACGCTGGGTTCAATACCCTCAGAGAGGTCAACGGAGGACGTCATAGCACTGACCCCCCTCTCCTTTTCTCTGGAATGCACGGCACACAATGACATTGACATGCATTGGCTAAGCTGGCGCTTTGGTGGCAGGTTGCAGGTTGCAGGCTGTGGCAGCCAGGTGTTAGCCAACGCATGCAACCGATTTAATGCAACTGCTGGCCCAACCGCTGTACGTGCCCGCACTCAGTTATTGGTCAGCGTCAATTCATGCAACTTGTTAGCCAAGGCCTCAATTCACCTAAAAATAGTCACAAATAGTCCTCGCAACTAGGTCGCCGAAGGTGGTGTGCCCTGCTTGGACACCAACAGGAAACTAAAAAGGGGGTAAAGGATGCAAATGAGGATTGCTAATTGATTAATTAATTACTTATAGTATTAGTACAGGTACCATATTTTTGTTAGTATGTATATTATACTCCCCTAATCCCCTCTTAAATATCTATTAATTTCCTATTTAAAAATCAAGCAATTTCTTACCATATTTATCTGTTGGAATTAGTCAATAAACAATGTTGGCGCGTGCCGGAGGATTACTTTAAAATCGGTTGCCTGAATTGTGGGGCAGGAGATGCTCGCATGGGCCATTGAGTGGGATTACATTACCGTGAAGCACCACCACGTGCACCACGTATTCCGCCCGTGTAGCAGCCACGTGTGTGTGTGCTAATGCAAATAAACCAATCTAGCAGATGGAATTGGGATGCCCCAAGAGCTGTACCCCCCAAAAACCTGTCCGTGAAATTATCCCTCCTGTAAACGACGACCTTGACAAATAAGCGGATGCACAAATTTTCAATAAAGTTGTGGTTGCGCAGTCTCAGCTTATATCTAAACAATTACACAGCAAGAAAACTCTTAAAGGATTTTCAGAATTATTGATACCAGTATTAAGATTAAGAAAGGGAGTCTTTTTTAACAGATTTAATTAGATTTTATGTCTGCAATTTATTTCCTTATAAATATACCATATTATTTGACTCTTTGTCCCTTTTTTCTCACTGTGTAAATACTTTATTCTCCAGTTTAGCCAGCACATGTCACCATGTTAAAGATAGTCCGGGGTTTTGGGAAAGTCGAGACTTAAGCTGGACCGCCTAATTGGCACACTCGAAACTGGTTCGTGTTCTTTGCCGCCCACACACACTCGCACACACAAGCCATGGCTTTTCACATAACAAATCCGTTCCCTTGCCACGCAATTATATAATAAGATCTGTATCTAAGACAATTGAGCATTTGTTCACCGCAATGTGCCAGCTATTAGACAGGGCAGTTCCAGAGGCCAGAGCCAGCGAATATATAAAGCAAATGTGTGGGATTCATTTCCACTGCGATGGATGCATGGAAAATTCGGGGTAAATGTTTCATTCATTGACGTCAGAGGTGGTCAAATTTACAAAGTATTTTATTAACATAACATAAATTAAGAAGTGGCTGCCCCACACAAAGATTCTGTAAGTGATTTAGGTATATATAAAACAACATTTTAGCAGGAAAGACATTAAATTAAATCTGCCATACATTTTGTAATGAAATTGCCTTTCTTAATGTTTAATTCCGTGAAATTTTGTGGAATTATTTTTTTACTTGCCTTTAGTTTTGTTAGATTTGTGACACGTGCCTTGTAAGCGCTACTATTAACCCAAAATTGGCCGCAAATCAAATACTAGAGAGCTGGGCTAAATTAAGCACACCCAACTAATTTGTTTGCATTCTGCCGAATTGAAATCGTGAGTGTCCCGCTCCGGACACCTATTCAATTACCCGTTTACTGTAATGGCCGTATTATTCGGATGCACAATGAATCATTGCATTTGCATTTGTATTCATACTTGCGAGTATTTCCACAGCATTTCCACGGGCACGTGACACCTTGCACTTTCCGCTGATTGTGTTTGCATTCGCTGCCAGCGAACAAGATTGCGTCCAGGTGTAAAAGTCAGCGAAAAAGGTGTACAGACGCGCAACAAAGTCAACGGGGAAAAACAGATATTGTAACTAACAATAATTAGTTATTAATTTATTGAATTAATGAAGTGTCGAAAAGGTATAGTAATTTCATAACATTTTAACTTGCAATGTTGGTATAAGATTGCAATTTCCTAATCCAAAACTCATAAAGAAATAAGTATATTACAAATTCTTTAATACTTAATAAAAAATTAAAGAAGAAACTACTAGGAATAGTAAAGGAAATATCTAAGACTACCTTTAATCAGTAAAAATTGTCATAAACTTTAGGAATCAAAATATCATGTAAGCTTTAAATAATTGCTTTGCTTACTAGCTTGATTAATGAATATTTACCATATAGCATTGTTTTTATCACAATTATTAACATTGTAATTGAATTTAGCTCTTGTGTAACAAAATGCTTAGAAAAACCGAGTAATGACAAAAGGACAGAGAACAAAGACGGATTCATCGCAGGAGCTGACAAAAGTGAGGAATTTACGATGCAAATTGTGGGCGACACTATCAGCTGACATTTCTTTATCACTGGGTCATATATCTCTGTGAACTTTTCACTTGGGTGTTAACACATCAGCCACCATAGTTGTCAATTTGCGATAGTGACTTCTGATTGATTGGCAGAGTTCAGGGGCGTATTTGAGGGGACAGGGGTATAGGGATTTGAACACAATAAATAAAGATCCTTTTTCCTTCTTATATCCCTTGCAGGGTATTATAGTTTCAGTCAGAAGCTTGTAACGCACTGAAGGAATCGTCTCCGACCCTATAAAGTATATATATTCTTGATCAGCATCAACAGCCGAGTCAATCTAGCTATGTTTGGCAAAAATTTATTTTTTTCAAAATTTTAAAAATTTTATAAGGGGTTACATCAATAAAATTTTGAAAAATTTATAAAAATTTTAATTTCTTTAAATTTTAAATTGAGTATGCAGATTTATTAATTTAATAAAAACTAGCATAGAACAGTTTTTCGAATTAGAATTAATGCTTTTTTGGCTTAGTTATGGCTTATGGCACACTCCAATCCTTGATCCTATGGCTAACTGTAAGGGTATTCACACTTTGGCTACCTGCAGTTTGCTTCCTTTCTTGTTTTTTACTGAATTTGTATAAAAATATACTTTAATTATTATAGATGCACATTTATTTAAGGAGTTTTTTCGAGGGCTTCTTAAGAATTATAAATGTAAAACAATATATGTGTAAAAATAATTTTAGAACTGCAGTTTTTAGTATATAAATCAAATTAGTATTTAAAGGTATTTTTATTAATTTCAATTAATAAAAAAAATATATAAATAAGAAAAACAAAACATGAAGATAAAAAGAATCTAATATACTTCGTCACTACAGAGATAAAATATTGCCTACTTCTTGGCGTTTAGCTATTTACAACGCTTACATCTTTTGGAAGATAAACAAGAGCTCTGATGTGAACGTAATACTACCGGATGGAGATGAATTTCAACATTTAAAGATATGAAAAAACATAAAAGTAGCTTAGATCATTATATTTCCTATCTTACAAAGCCCTCTTAATCATAATTGTAATACGAAAGGGATCTTCTTCTTTTGCGCACTTCCTGTAGACATTTTGAAAAGGATTCTCAACCTGTTACACTCTCTCTCTCCCGTTTTCTCTACAACCGCTTCTGCCGGCAATCACATGGCGCCAACATCTGTTAGTCAGCAGCAGCGGCAGCGCAGCAGCAGCACTGCCGGCGACCTTAGGACAGATTTGGCAATTCTGTAAAGCAAAGCAAACTCACAATAATAATAATAACAACAGACCAGGGCGGTGGGGGGGAGAGGAGGCCGCGGTCGGAGGAGAGAGCCGAGCGCTGGCGACGAAGCTCGCAGCGAACGCCGACGCAGCAGCGACGCCTCGTTTGGCCAACAACTCGATAAAAATGTGTGTGCTAGATGACGCTACCGGTCGTCTCTGCTGTTGTTGTAGTTGTTGCCAAGGCTCCAAGTGTTGTTGCGGCGGCGGCTGCTGCTGCTGCTGGTGCTGCTGCTGCTGCTGCGGCAGCGTCTGTTGTTGCTGCTCACTTTTGGATAATAAAACAGGCAACGCGCACTCGAGCGCCAAGTCAATTTGCGAGCGCCACTCGTTCACAACGGAGGAGCACAAAAAACACAAAAAACAAAAGAATTCAAATAAAAACAAACGGTAATTGCTCTCCACCGCCTCTCCACATCCACCTGTCGCCGATGGCAGTTCATCTCCCTCCCACATCCACAACCACCCAAAAAATCCCGCCTCCCGTCCCGCTCGCACTTGTTCCCACGTTGTGCGCGTGCGTGCGCTGGCCGCGCTGAAGGCAGGCGAAAAAAAGCAAAGACCGAAATCAAAACACAGCGACAGTCTCCAGTCGCGTCTCGTCCCTTAGCAGGTCCACTTCAAAAATCGCGTGCGCGTTGTTCGCTGTTCGAAAATTTCGAACGAAAGTCGCGGGTGTTTCGCTGATAACGAACGGTACTCGGCCGAAAAAATAAGGAACAAAATTGTGTGTTAAATAGTTGCAAAAAACAAGCCCTTCTAGAGAAATTCGGTGGTGAATTGTTAACTTTTTGTTTCAAAAACAAAAAGCAGAAATCAACAGAAACCAAATTGTGTGGGTGAAGTTTCACATAAATTTACGATTTTCTTGGCAATTCATATTGGAAATCTGCAGTAAAATAGCCAGCTATAAAAAAATATAATAACATAACGTAGGAAGATCTCTGAATAAAATATATTAAAAGCGAGACATAAAAGACTAAAACAAAAATATTATTTGAAACACCTTGAGTTGTTGAGTTTTGTGAGATTGTTAAATTATTAAACCAATTTATTAAATTAAAATTGTAGAGTACTTTAAAAGATAATAACATATTCTTAAAAGACAGTCAAAATATAAAGTGAAAACGATGTAATTCGTAGTGAAAATTAATTCTAAAAATATAATTGAAAAATATCCCTAAAATATCATTAAAAAATATCCCTAAAAATATCCCTGAAGATATTTAAATCAACGAATTGTGTGTGTAGAGTTTCCTTAAAACAAACTAGATATAGTTGGGGAAATTATGTGGAGTGAAAACGGTTTTGTTAGCTTCTTGTTATTATTCGTGCTTCCCGTTTATGGTCTCGCACCTCGGCGAGAACCTGAAAATAAAATGTTGACGGCATTTAATTTGCATAAAAAAAGCTTAGCGCTGAAATATGAAATTATGGAAATATTCCAACAAAAAAACATGCACGAAATTATCGTTCATATATTTTATGAGCATAAGGTTTTTCCTCTCGCTCCAGCCAGCCGTCTCCCGCTACAGCCATCCCGCTCAGGCAGCGACTCTGCTGAACTTTATAAACAAAATGTGGCATCAGTTTATTGCGGGACAGTGTATATTTTGTTAATGTTTATTTTGCCAAAAATATTGAATGCAAAAATCGTTTCCAAAAAATATTGCAGCGCAGTAGGGAAACTTTGGGCAAAACAACAGGATATCCAATTATTTTCAGTGCGATCAATGAGAGCAATTGTGAATAAATAAATTGTGGTAAATTCAATGAGTCAGTCAGAGTAATATAGAAAACATAAATAGAAAGAAATAATACTAATAATATAAATATGCAGATAAGCAAAATGACTAATGATCATTTTAAGTTTTCTTAAATTTATTATACAAATACACAGCTAGAAATAGTGCCTAAAAAAGAATAACTCAACATGAAAGACAGAAGAGAATATTTATTAAATAATATTTTCACTTAAATAACCCAAAATTTCCTTAAAAATATTGTATATTATATTTAACCATTGATAGCATTCCCATAAAGTTAAAGCTGCTTAAAACAAAAGCACAATATAAACCTATTCCGGTAAAAACTGAAAATATTATATCAATTCTCTGTGAAAATTGAGGAAATTAAAGCATAGCCGTGTCAAATTTTTCCTAGGTTTCCACCACAGTGTTACCTCCCTTTCCCAGTTTGTTTCCATTGGAGACGAGCACCTCCAGACAGGTAAAGCGAAACCACAGACTCCAGACGAACTTTAGGACTTTGTTAAGTGTGTTAAAAATATTAGTGGCTCAATGAAAACGATGAAAAGTGTTAACTTGATAATGAGATGTGGGTGGTGCGACATTATTCCAACTGAAAACCTCTCTAATACATTAATATAAACCCAGCTCTAATCCGCATTTGTGTCTATTCTGTTTCGATTTGGTTGCAGACAACAACGTGGCCGACAGCAAAGAACCATCCATGATTGGCTCGCACGGCTCCAGACTGCAAAAGAAACGCTCCCTGAATAGCTACTCCAACTTTCCCTTATAACACGAACCCCGAGGATACCCCCCTCCTTGCGATAGATACCAAAGTGAGCACTCGAAGTGCAGCCAGCTGTTGTAACTAACTTAGTTTAGTAACTAGTCAACTAGTCAATGCCAAAAATGATAGGGGACAAGTCGGATTTGGTGGGCGAGAATGCCTGGGCCAAGCTCCTGCCGGAGGACAAGGATAAGGCCCATGCCCCGAGCATAGTGAAGATGAGCAGCAGTAATAACAACGACGCCAAGGAGACCACTCCCCTGAATGTGGATCAGCTGGTGGCAGCCACTGCGCCGGCCGTGGGTTCGGAGCAAGGAACTGGCTGCCTGGAGGAGACCTACAAGCGAACGTCCACCTATGCCTCTAATATCAATTCCACGGGCGGCGAGTCGAGCGGAAGTGGCACGCAGCTCTCCCGGAAGGAGTCCATTCTGGGCAGCTTCCATCGGCAGATTCGGCGATCCATCAAAGCGGTCAGCGAATCGCCGGGACCACTGACCAGGTGAGTGCGAAAAAAGAGATAAGATTAGTTGTGGCCACACTGCGTATGAGTAATATGATATTACTCATACGCACCGTTGGTCAAGGAGTTGGTTTGAAATCAAGGGATCTTCTTTTAAACATGCAAATATGAACTCTCAGAGTTAGTATTTATTTTTTGAATAGTTTTGCAAGTTACTTTTAAATCAGTATCGTTATATAAGCAAATTCCATTAGCAGAGAAAGTAAACACATGCAGTATTTCAAACATTAAAATATAATATTGATAGAAAGTGTAAAAAGTTAATAACTCTTTTAATATTTTTAAGATACGTAATGATACAGAAGTATAAAGAGACAAGTCACAAAGAGATTTAATATATATTATATATATATTTGAGATAATTTTATAGGATAAAACATTACGTATTTCCTCAGAATTTTATTGTAGGGCTTTGTGTTATCTTTTTGGAATTTAATTGTCCTTAGCTCCCTCTCGTTCTGTTGTGCCACAGTTTCCTAGAAGCTGTCAGTCATGCAACTGAAATAGTTTCGCTTAAAATATGTAAAATAATAAGCTTCTAAAAACTATATTTCTTTTTGCAAAGCAAATTTTTCTGTGCATTCTGTAAGAGTTTCCAAGAATCTGCATTTGAGTAAAGCCAAATCACTTAATCCGAGAACCCACACACATCTCGCAAGGCAATGTGTTGTCGGTAAACAAACCGCTTTCGGTGCACTTCCCATTGAATTGGCTCTGTTTTTTCTTCGAGAATCGTGTCCCCGGCCATTGATAGCTATGTGGCTCATACGATACACGCTTTGATATGCAAATGGAGGTGACCGAAGCCGGAGAACCATGTAGAACTGTGTGGCACTGTAGTATTTGAGAACCGAGTCACTAGAGCGAGATAAACCTTTTGAGTTGATTGCCTGAAATGACAAAATTGAATTATTTTGATTTGAGCGCCGTCAGTGGGTGGACAATTAAATATTATTTCCGCCTGCTGCTTCTAGTTCAGCGTTACAGATACAGATTCAGAGTCTGGTTATGATTGAGATACAGATACTGATTCTGAGCTGCTTTAATTGGGAGTAGAGTTGGGCAGTTCGAGTGTGAGTGCGAGTGTGAGTGCGAGTGTAAGTATGAGTACCAAATGAACGCCCCTGACATTACGCGTGTGTTTACCGAGCACTAATGCCATGCTGTTTATGAGAACGTTCTCCCAGCGAGAGTCAACGACTCGCACCTGCCTCCCTGCCTTGACATAAATTTGCATAATGCATAATTAAATATCAATACTCGATCGGTTTTTGGTTTTGGCAACTCACTTGGTCATAAGTTAATTGAGAGCGAACGGCGGACTCATTTCGCTTGGCCAAATGCCAGAACCAAGGGGATTTCCTATGTCTGTGGATGCTGCGAGTTATGTTCCGATTGTTCGGACCAGCTATAAATAGCCGAGTTGAGTGTTTGAGTGGTTCGAGTCGATGCCGATATTTATGCCCTGCAGCTCAGTCGACACACTTTCTCGGCACACGGTGCGTATGATTGATTTCCATAGCACAACGCTCTCCCGGTCTACCGCCTCATTTCCGCCGGCAATTGATTTGGCCAATATTAGCTTGGCCCAATCGTGCGCCACTCGAGCCTGTCCGCAACGATTGCTCACGATTCAGCGAAATTAATTATTTTTATTATGATAGATCCATTTGATAATTCCCCCACCCGTTGATTATGGCCACTTGGACTCAGGCCGGGCAAAGATCTAGACAGTCGCAATTATCGCTTAAATGTTGTAAATTGATCGAGGGAAAGTGCCAGAATAACTTAATGGCTTTATAAGCCCTTGTAAATATTAACTAACATTGCGCGCGTGTTCATACTAAGATGACACAGTTGTTTACTGTTATTTATAGTTTATTAAATTATAGTATTCATATATGTAATTAACTTTTAAATATGCCCAAACATTAGTTAATTATATTAAATAGTTGTGCAAGAGAATGGTTTACTTGTACAATTAAGGTACATTTGAATAGGTATTTCAAAGATTAGTTATATAAAGTAGTTGATCAATAGAATAGTTTAGAAAATGCAATACAATACAATAATAGAACCAATTAAGGTACATTTTAATAGGTATTTTATAAGGTTTATGGTTTTCTGTATTAAGAAATCTGTTTATAAATTGATCTATTTGTGAGTCAAAAGAGTTATAATGATATTATATAAAGGATTTATCACAAGTCATGCTTTAAAACTACCTTAAGAGGTAAGATACAAGCACCTTCTTCACCTTTCCTGTTAATCAAGGATTATCATAAGGTATTAGTATTAAACCAAACTGCTTGATAGATTGATCCCTACACAAATTTAATTCTTATCGATAGTAGTACCATTTAGTGATACTTGAAACTGATTTCCCTTTGAGAAAACCCGTTTGCAAGGCTTCTATCAAGGATTATTTAATCCCAGGAACGTTGTATATACTTGATGACTTGAGCCATTCCATAGACATGGCGTCCATGTGTCCACGGTTCGATCATGTGATTACAAAGCACCGCCCGGGAAATAAGTACAGCCACTAAAAGTTGCTAAAGTCGTGTGCAAAGTGGCTCCCCGCTGATAACTGAAATATCAAAGAGCGATCGGAAAGGTGGCTATAAATTTTGTGAAATGCAGCAGTAGGTCCCACTGTTCAAGCGGGATGTTCGTCAGGACTGGTCACATGCACAGTGGAATCTATTTTTTGCCTACGATGATAGTGAACTTTTACCACTTCCCATTTCCAGACGTTAATCGTCTAACGAATGGATCGTGATTGAACAAGCAGACGTGCCCGATTTGATTATCGCATATGGATGGCAACAGGGCTAGTACGCTAATATATGCGAGGATGCCACTAAATAAAGATATATTTACACACATTTGTGTGTATGTATGACACTAATGAAACTGCAGTTATAAATTGAGTTTTATGCGCGTTAATTGGCAAAAATCTTTAAACTTAATTGTCGTACAACTCGATGCTTTGTTTAACTTTTGCCTTTTGTTTTGTGTTGCGGCATTATGTGAATTTATTGCAACGATCGGCTGTCGCGGGGGGGGGGGATGTAACTGTTTACGGTATCGGCCGGGTTAATTGCCTTGATTTAGGGCCGAATCAGGCGTCTGGAGAGAGCGGAGCTTCCTGTCTGGCTCTCTCTCTCTCTCTCTGACTCCCTCGGCGATTATAATTTCTACACAAAAGAAGAGAAGCGAGAGAATTTTATCAGCTGTTGTATTTCTTGCTTGTTTGTCCCCCCGTGGGTGTGTATGTATGTGTGATTTTAGCTACACGCCGTTGTCACTCTGTGTTTGCTTTGCTTTTGCCTCTGCCGATGGCGCTGCCTTTGCGCTGCCTGCCTTGCTGCCGGCTGCTATCGCGTCTTCCACTTTAAACTCAAAATAATAAAAAGCAACAAAGCTGTCAACCGAGCATTTCAGTTTGAGTTCAGCCGTCTTCGCAGAAAGTTATACACCTGCCGCGCGCGCTCTCGTCGTTGACACCTGCTCTCCCGCTTGCCGCTCTCGCGTGCTTGCTCTGCCGTTGCAAGATCACCCCGAGAGAGAGAGAGAGAGAGAGACAGGAGCCTATTTAAACGCATTTCGTGCAACACGCGCAGTCATTGGCCATTGGAGCACCGTTAAAACAGTTACTTACGAACTCTACAAAACTACGAGACTCTACAAAACCGCGTGTGTGCTGCTCTACGCAGAGCGTTTGTCGGGGAATATAATGAGCGCTTTTGTTTATTTCAAAATAAAAACCATTTTTGCCTTTCCCACCACGAAAAGAACGCATTTGTGATTAAGCGCCATTAAGTGCAAGGAAGAATAGAAATTAAAAATAGTCAAAAAAGTTTACAAAATAAAAACAACAACCGAAACCTGCCTCACACTCACACACACTCGCCAGCGATAACGTCACCTTCGTCGACAGTATTAAAGTTAATCTGAAAAGTGCTCGAATCTTTTGTTTTCCCAATTTCAATTATAATTCAAATATATATATATTATATATTATAATAAACAACAAAAACCGACAACAACAACAACAACTGTAGCCAAGGCTGCCGCGCTTATACATCGCTTTTGTTGTGCGGAGGGAGCTGTCACCTCTCAGCATCTCTGCCCGGCCGCTGCTGCTGCCGACGGCGACGTCGACGCCACTGTTGCCGTTACATTTCGGTTGCCATCGGAATCGCCGCAAAATTGTCGCATAAAAACCAAACAGAGAGCCACAAAGCCACAGATATTTACATAGCCAACGTTATACAACGCAGCGCGTGCTCCTCCGCTCCGTCAGCAGATAGAAAATCCGGAATCCATCCGTAATCCTTAATCTCCGGGAGAGTTATCCTTTCGTTCGGCAAAATGAAGCGCCTGATGACCTGGGAGCGCGATCTCGTGGATGCCATGTACGAGTAAGTGGCAGTACACACAAGCACACATACACAAACACACACACGCTACACACACAAAAATATACAAAAATATACAAAAATCTGAAATGATGATCGATTGATTGGCGGCTATTAATTCATTAGTCAGGCGAAAACCTAATCTCAGACTGTTTCTATGAATAAGATTTAAAAGGCCATAAATTAATTTAAACAAATAATATATACGAATATATAGGTTTTCTTGCAAAATACAAAATTAATTATATTTATATACTTGATGATATATGAAACAAACAATTTAAGAGGTGATTCTTTAAATTGACAAAACAATCGAGTTTTAACATGATTATATTTTAATTACAACTAAATTTTATGAAAAATTGCTCAAAATTTCACATTTTATGAGCAAAATAAAAATTATTTAATGACTTATATACTTTATGCTATAAGAAATTAATAAATTAATAGTTGATTCTTTAATTTGGCAGAACAATAGAGTTTTAACATGATTATTTTGAATTTACAACTAAATTTCATGACAAATTGCTCAAAATTAATTAAAAAGGTTCGGAAATTTCACATTTTATGAGCAAAATAAAAATTATTTAATGATTTTTATACTTTATGATATAAGAAATTAAAAAATTAATAGTTGATTCTTTAATTTGACAGAACAATATAGTTTTAACATAATTAGTTTTAAATTACAAATAAATTTCATGACAAATTTCTCAAAATTAATTAAAAATGCTTTGGAAATTTCATATTTTATGATCAAAATAAAAATTTATTAATGATTTATATACTTGATGATATATAAAATGAACAATTTAAAAGTTGATTCTTTAAATTAACAAAACAATCAAGTTTTAACATGATTATTTTTTGATTACAACTAAATTTCATGACAAATTGCTCAAAATTAATTAATTTTTTTTTGAAATTTCACATTTGATGAGCCAACTTAACATTATTAATCCCCTTTAGTTTGATATTTAATTAAGGCCACATTTCTTTTCGTGTATAAGCCATGTGTATGTGTGCCTGTGTGTTGGCTAAACGATTTCATTTATCACTTGTAGCTCTTAAGCAAATGTACAGGTTTCCAATTGCATTGTTGGAAAGCCAACAAAAAGGCAGCACGTGCTTTAATGCAACAACAACAATAACAGCAATAACAATAGTAATTACAAAAGAAAACTAGTTTGTCTTGCATTGAACTCGAACGCAAAGTGAACTTGCGACTGCGACACAGACAGGGGGCAAGGCAACGCATCTGAGTTATTGCAGTGTACAGTCCAACAAAAAAATATAAATAAAAATAAAAACAAAAGCCAAACAAAACAAAAAGCACGGCATGGCAACCGAACTCTTATAACATGCGCCATGCTGCAACAGCTGCTGGTATAAGAGCCATCAGCAGCCACATGACAGATCATCTCAATTCGAGGAGAGCTTCTCTCTCACAGGAAGCTCTCTTCCTCTCTCTCTCTCTCTCTTTCTTTCTCTCTCTCTCTCTCTGGCACTCAGGTGCGCAATGCCCGCGGAATTTAAATGCCGGCATTTTACCTTTATAAATAAACTGGAGGCCGTGGCGAGAAATGCTCAACGTGCATTTATTTACCAATTTACCAAGCTACCTACCAATTTACCACACACACTCTCAGCCATTGGACTTTGCTAAGGATTTCCACCTTAAGATACCTGCAATCGCTCCACGCTCCTTTGTTTGCTCGATTTATAAAGCTCTGTTTCGCCTATTTGCCTTGCCCAAAATATATAACTATTAGGGCTTTTGTGCCATAGATAAGGGGCATTAGGCCAGCTATCAGTAAATTGCTTATCTGGGGATTTTCAGGTGTTTCCGCGAAGAAGGTCAAGGCTCAAGGTGTGATTTAAAATCTATTTAAATAAATATTTAATTAGAAGTTCACCTTCCAAGAGGATGAGCTAGTGGGAATTAAGTTATTCAGTAGATTTTGAGCAGACTGTACTGTACGAGGAAATGTATCTTATTACTCGAGTATCTTATTATATCCTTTCTGGGCAGTCAGAAGCTTGTAGAAGAAGAAGGAGCCATTTCCGACCCCATAAATCATATATATTCTTGATCAGCATCAACAGCCAAATCAATCTAGCCATGTCCGGTAGAAATTTAAAATTTTCGAAAATTTTTCAAAATTTGAAAAAAAGGAAAGGGGTTACATCATTAAAATTGTCAAAATTTGACAAAAATTTTAATTTCTCTAAATTT
Organism: Drosophila bunnanda; assembly: GCA_035046265.1. Classification (NCBI taxonomy): domain Eukaryota; kingdom Metazoa; phylum Arthropoda; class Insecta; order Diptera; family Drosophilidae; genus Drosophila; species Drosophila bunnanda. Next base: position 13,233,359 of record JAWNOB010000130.1, read on the forward strand.
TATATTGAGTATGCAGATTTATTAACCTAACAAAAACTAGCATAAGAAAGCTTTCTGAATTAAAATTAATGATTTTTTAGCTGAGTTATGAGTTTTTCAAATATTGATTTGTCGCAAAAATTGTCATATACGAATATTTTAAGCTTAGTTATGTTCCATTTCCTAACCTATCCGATCGGATTCTATAATTCTTTATAAAATTGCAAGGGTATTTAATCTTTGGCATGCCTTTCCTGTTTTTATTTAATTAAAAAGCTATAGTAAGATATTAAAGTAACCCTGATCAAAAGTAAAAGTCGGCCCTAAAATCCAATTCAGTGAAATAATTTTGCAATTTGTGTCTCGGCAATTAAACGACTTTCAGCTTTCCAGAGCCATAAACCGAGGAATTTCCGCTGCACCCTTTGGCACAGACTGTACCGCGAACGTTGTCTTCAGGCGCAGAAAGCGTGTAATCATTAGCTTAACAAGCGGCGCATGCCCGCCGCTTCTGGCTAAAAGACTTTCCCCGCCGCCCCTGCTTTTTGGCATTTCTTGAGCAACCTCTTTGCCAAGACCTGCTGACAAGTCGGCCCGTTGTCACATGGCCATAATGTTTGCCCGGTTTATCTCGTGTGTGTGCTCCTCCTGCCATTATTTACAAGTGTCGCTGGCCACGATTGCGGCAGATAAACTGAATTGCAAAAATGATAAGACCTACTACCTCCAGAGCTTCATTAGCACCTCAAATCGGGGTTGGGGCTTGGCTTCGAAGCCTCGAATTTCTTAAATATATCTCTCTCCATGCGACAGGTGACTCACGATCACGACAGATACAAAGATACAAACCCGTCGCGCTTGTTGGCAGATACTTTTCCAGTTATTATATCGAACATTTCACCGATAACTTCATATGCAAATATCCGCTGTTTCACATTTATTCCGCAAATATTTAAACTGATACATCTGTTTGGTATTTGCCGTGAATGGTGGAAGAAAAGAGGGCTTAATTTCTTTATTTACACACTAATTGAGTTCGCAATTCAAGGTGGAAACTTACTAGACGCCAGCGGCGGCAATATCTTAACAAAATATCGTCGATAAATAGATGTGCTAATTGCTTGCTCAATTTATTTGCTCTGGTTTGCCAAAGACACACGATGACAGCGTGACTCTGGGAGCTAATAATACCTCAGCGGGCTCTGGAGTAAATGTTTTCATTTCGAATTTAGTTGGGAATATTCTGAAGGTAATGAGGTTCGAGGAGAAAGGCTCTTATTTGCCATGGAATTATCAAATATTACATTACTAAACAGCATAACTCTTTGCTAAACAAATCATAAAGAAGTCTGGCGTATTTCACTTGTGTTTCTCTAATTACCATAAAGTATGCCAGCAAGACAAGTTAAGACAAACCAACTTTTGTACAAACGTGTTTTCAAAAGACAGCTAAGATATGTAGGTAATATGTATCTTACCTTTCCTAAAGTATTAAAAACATAAGAATGGTTTTGTTAGAAAAGTCGGTGAACCTTAGTAGGTTTTGCCTATCTTAACGCTTTTCACACAGAAGCCAAATGGTAGCAAGTCACTTGGCCTTTTACAACCTGCTCTTAGCTTCGTGGAATCTCTTGGTGACTACTGGTTGGCAGCCAAAAATAACCACTCTTTCCTCGGACTGTCAACAGTTTAGTCATAGTTTTGGCCATATCGCTGCCTATTCATAAGACTGTGTATATCTTTACAACGATATCAAAACTTGACTACAAATGCTGCGATTACCTGGACAGGTGCGTCACAGCCTTGACGTCACAGATAACCTGTGGCAATTGTTTGGAAAACCTTATTGCTTGCAAACTTTCCGTGTAAGAAATTACTCATGGGCATTATTGGCTCAGACGGTTCTGAGAGGTACTTCCCTTACCTTACCGAGGTTTATGGCCAGCAATCTTATTTGGTTCTATGGTTCATTGTATAGATTACAGTGGCCACTCGAGATATGGGAGCTAGAGCTTAGTAAAGGCGCCATTTCTGGCCATGATGAAGGGTCAACGGAGTTGACTCCTTGGCTATAACCCCAAATTGGTTCGTTCAACTATTGGTATTTCCCATGCGGAAAATTCTGTTTATTTTTGAACGAGCAAAGTGCGAGGCAGCCCGAACCGGTTCAGGGGGGATAAGTCAGTGAGAATACAAGATATATATACCATATATATCTGGCACTGTCCGCTATCTGCGTTTCGAAATTAAATGGCTAACTAAGAAAAACATATCATTGACGCAGAACAACCTATGGGATCGTATGGGATCACCTCCAGAATTCCAGATACAATTCCCTATTAGAGCATTTTTTATGTATTTTTTTGACATCATCAGCAGGTGCGACATGTGCCAGTGGCGTTAATGAGCCAAATGGCGAGCAGATAGCCACGTTTGTATCTGATAAATAGGAACTGGCGTACCGCTGCCGCTCGCATGCATGTGTAATTAGGTGAAATGAGCAAATGAGGGAGGCGGCGGTACAACAACAAATTATATTGTTTAACATTCAATTGTACACACAGCAGATATCGACGCTGAATTTTTGTTTGCAGCCAACGAGGGCGAATTTCAATTTGCTTGCCGACAGTTGGCACAAAGTTGTTCGATCGCGCAGTTCACACAGCCGACAATAAAAAATGAAATAGAACACACCAGGCGTGACATTCTACGCGCTTTGCAACTTAATTAACCGGGTGTCCGGCATAGTGAAAAGTGGCTCATTTAGCTGTAGAAAACTCTACTATTACCTCTGCCACTCCCTCGAAATGCTGAGATCTCGCTTGGTTGATCTATTGGCCAGCTCGGCCCGTCGTCGCCTCCTGATGAAACACTGTCGGTGCTTTATTTTTATAACAATGACAAACTAGAGCACAAGAGAGAACGATTCGTACTCTATTTTTGTGTGAGTGTATAGCAAAACAGTTCAATAATAAAAGGCACACTTCTGTGCAGAGATCGGTTCGCAATCAACAGTATTCCCCCAGTTACCGGTCTTGTGATCCCGTGCCCGTCGTCTCGATCCGTGGGATCGATCGATCACCTGGTTCCATCATCATGTCTGAGCTGCGGCGCAGTTTGAGCCGGCTGTCCATGATCGTCTACAGAGCCACCCATTCCAGCGAGCAGTCGTGGCGCGAGGAGCTCCTCAGGTAAATCCCAGTCGAGGGGGATAGAGATCGATCATCGATCTGGGATCAGTGATCAGCCAAGCAAAGTGAGCGTGAAATTGGAGAGTCAATTTATTGTTTAACAGATCTTCAATAAGTGGAAACTAAATGCCTGTGAAATTGTTAACATGAACTCTCTTATTGATATACGAATGATCAGAGATCACCGTGAAAAGTTTGTAAATGTATCTGAGACTAAAAGATACAGTTAACTTATGGAACTGGTAGATTTCCTGGATACTAAAAGATACAATCAACTTATGGAACTTGTAGATTTCCTAGAGGTGTAACTCAAAGATCTTTAGATACATTTCAACAATCTCTCTTAAATCAAGGAATATATTAAGTATATCCTTATATCTCTTTTTATATATTTACTAATCTGATATAGATACAGATAGTTATGCATCGTTTTCTGCAGTCCAAAGATCAGTTTTCCTATAACTTTACAACGTTTCATAACTGTTGGCAGCCAGCTAGTCATCCCTGAAGGTTATTTAAACAGCTGAACTCGCAACGATCTCAAAATACATAAAATTATGTGCACAACTGTATGTACACACATATAGTATAGCTAATGTGTACATTGTACATATATGCATCTGCGCATTTAGATTCTTATAATGTTTAATCGAAAGCGGCATAAATATTTGCCTGAAAAGTCAATTCCATTCCCTCTGTTGATAAATATACATATACATAAGATACGTTCTATATATATTTAACTTTTGGTTCAAAGTTTACACAAGGCCCATGAAAGGATATTTCGTTCTCCTCCAAAGGTTTTTGTTTTTGGCCCAAACTGTTCACGGTTTCGGTGAGTGGCCACAACTTATATATTCAGACTCATAATTGCACTTTTCACTTTTGCCATTTTCATTTTGGCAAAGGAAAAGCCAAAGAAATGAGGAAATATGCAGGTACACTCTAAAATATTTATTCAACTTATCGCAATTTGCTGAATTAAAGGGATTATATTGGAAAAATATTGAATCATCATGGGAAGGAAAGCCTTACGGCTTTAGTTGTAGTACTTTTACTGTGTCGGCGCCTGTCAATTACGAAACGTGCTGTAAAACTGACTGACTGTCTGGCTTTCTGTTCTGTTCACAATTCCCACTTTGATTTATGGCCAGCAATGGCTATAATGTACATTATATATTTGTAAATATATACAAACGTAGAGTACTTACCGGGGAAAAGCTTTCGCCATGAATTTCCTCTGGGTCAGAAAAGCATTCAAAATCCGTGACGTTAACTGGCTGTGCGGTATCCGTTGGGACTACGATCATGACCATGGTCAACTTATTTGCACCTCCGGAATATCGACACGGCCAATAGCATATGGCCCAATTGCATTGGCACAGCAATTAGTTGGCCATTAGCCAGGCGTTTGAAGTGCACAGCCACAGGCCATTGTTGGGGGGGATGATCACCTCCAGCCTTGCACCTCCGGGCGGGTTCGTCTTGTCGAAGGTTAGTTCTGTTTTGTGGGCTTTAATTGCAGGCCATAACCCAGGGAGCACCTTATCTGGCCTCCAACGGTTAGATAACCTCTGAATGTTACGTGTATTTTTAGCTCAGCTCTCCCTAAGTTCGCTTTCCTATCTTTTAAAGTCGAAAATATCAGCTGATATCATGTCGTTATGGCGGGAGTTGACGCATTATACTTTAGATACTTCCAGTGAAGTTCCATTGAACTTGTTTTTACTTCCCCCCTGCGACCGGTTTTTTCTCCCCCCCAAAAGTCGGAATATTGCATTTAGCAAACCAACAAAAAGAAAAACGTTTATAAACAATAACAAGCGGTTACTCTCTGCCGAGCCGGTTTATTTGCATGAGCGAAACATCAGATTTAAACTAATGAACTCCAAAAATGGCACTCGGTTGTCGCCCGGAGATTTCTACGAATTTTTATTGAATTGTGTCTCTGGGGAGATATCAGTGTTCTGAGAAATTCTCCCTCACGTACACTTGTATTGTATCGAAATGATTTATTTTTTTAATGATCTTTGTGCAAAGTACAGGTTCGATGATTCATAAAGTGCCTTTTGCAAGATATTCATATTTCGATAAGCAAAATTAAATTGATAATTGATAAAATCTTACGTTTTCTGAAGTACAATTATTAAAATTTAAAGAAAGGGCCTTCCTTAGTTGCTATGCTGGGTCTTTAAGGAAATCTATATAATATATGTAGTTTAGGGAATTTTTTAATGGGGTCACAGTACAAGGCTTATAGTTTTTAGAAACTATTTTAAATTAATCTTTTCATACCCTTATACCCTTTTTTATACCCTTATACATGTAGGTTTTTATACCTTTGCAGGGTGGTTAAATTTCAGCCAGAAGTAAAGGAGCCATTTCCGACCCTATAAAGCATATATATTCTTGATCAGAATCAACAGCCAAATCGATCTTGCCTTGTCCGGTTGAAATTTGAAATTTTCGAAACTTTTTCAAAATTTCAAAAAAAGGAAAGGGGTTACATCATTAAAATTGTCAAAAATTGGCAAAAATTTAAATTTCTCTAAATTTTATATTGAGTATGCAGATTTGTTAACCTATCAAAAACTAACAACGGAAAGCTTTCCGATTTAAAATTAATGCCTTTTTGGCTTAGTTATGAGTTTTTTAAATTGAAAATTATGTAAAAAATTGTCATATTAAAATATAGATTAAAAATAGTATTATAATTTTAGTCAGAAGCTTGCAAAACAGTAAAGGAGGAATTTCTGACCCTATAAATCATATATATTCTTGATCAGAATCAAAATCTGAATCGATTACGCCATGTCCGGTAAAAATTGGAAATTTTCGAAATTTTTTCAAAATTTGAAAAAAAGGAAAGGGGTTACATCATTAAAATTTTCAAAATTTGGCAAAAATTTTAATTTCTCTAAATTTTATATTGAGTATGCAGATTTATTAACCTAACAAAAACTAACATAGGAAAGCTTTCCGAATTAAAATTAATGCTGTTTTAGCTGAGTTATGAGTTTTTTAAATTTTGATTTTTCTAAAAAATGGTCATATAAAAATATGATTTAAAGAATTCGAATATTTTAAGCTTAGTTATGAAAGAATTTGTATATGATCCCATAATTTAATTGCAAACTTCAGGGGTATAAAAACTATAGCTTCCCAAAATTAGTTTCCTTTCTAATTTTTAATTAGATTCTCCCCAGCCTGCAGTATTTTGATTTCAAGATATTTCTGTAAAATCTAAACACATGTTATGCTTTAATATTGAATAAATTGTCCATAATAAATAAACTTAAGATTATACGAAATTGATGTGGCTTATTTGCCTGAGTAAATGAGATTTCTTATCAATTGTTTAGAAATCAATAACAGCTAACTGTGCAAACATTTACCTATTTAACTCATTCAAAATGCATATATATTTTAACGAATTTCTAAGGGAACTTGCTTAATTAATGAGAGTGATTGATGCCTTTCAAATTGCCATTTCAAATCCATTCGTTTCGAGCGTTCCCCTTGTGCCATTAGCTCCTCCTTATCGGCACCTTTTTCCACTCGACTCAAGCTCGGACTTGGGAGCTGATAGCGCAAAGCTCAGTTCCCCAGTGTTAGCAGAGTGGGGACTTTCGCACATTCTCTGGCGGAATTTCAGGGCACAAAGCGGGGCGAGCTGATAAAGCGGGTAAAGTAAATGAAATGAAATCAAAATGAAATATAAATGAACTTGTAAATGTATAAAATGCGAGGCAAAGTGAAGCGAAAGCTGACTGCAAGAGCAGTTGTTGTTCTCGCCACAATTAACCATAATACAATTACTGCGGATTAAGAGCGGAGCTTCCGAAGACATTCGCTTGCCTCCTCAGTGCTAATCCTACCCTAAGCCGTAATGGTCTACTAGATCCATTCCTAGACTCACATCATTGATAATTCCCAGTGATCGCGGTACTTGTAGTATCACCGATTGATAGTCCCGTGCTCTCCATGCTGTTCTTTATCGGTCTAGTGTTCGTTGTGTGTCTCTGGAGCGTTATGCTCCAAGCAATGATTTGGTAAATTAATCAGATATACTGGCCGCCATAATATCGATAACTATTTGTATTATCGGCCCGAATGGCGGAGAGACAAACGTCAGTGGCTTGTGTGTCTTGTGACTTCCTGTTGTTGGCCATCCTTTATCACAATGGACAAAGGCCGGTTATAATCGCCCGACATGTGCATGGGTGTGTGCTTTGTGTGCATTGTGCTAGGTCTCAGTTCTCTTTGCTATTGTTTTAAATAGTGTAAATGTATTAAAATTAATAAATATTATTAAAATAGTTTAAGAAATACTGCAAATTTATATCAAATAGTACTTTTTACTTTCATTTTTATTTGTTTACTAGTTTTTGCATATAGCAAAGGTCTGTTGCTATAGACTTAAGGGAATATGTAATATGTAGGTAATAAGGAAGTAACAGAGATATATATAGGAAATATATGGATAGATATGACTATAATGTATTCAGAGTTATAAATATTAATTTAGGGAACATGCCTAAACATATATATTACAAATAATACACGAGTTGAAGGGTAGAATAATTATATACTTAACCCGAACAAAAGATTTTATAGCTTGCTGAGTATAGAACTCAGATAAGAAGTTGTTTCACAAATCATTGTAGGAATGCAAACCGTAAATAGGTACACCAATTTAGCTTAGCTATTACGAACCTGTTGTGTAAAACCAATCCCTAATAGACAACAGGAGCTTGCCGCTGAAAGCTGAAAGCGAAATCCCCAATCCCAGCGAAGCGCTTGGCCAAGAAATCGAATCTATTTGCGTGGCATGTGTATTAATGTGTCAATCTCCCTTTCAGGTACCGGCAGACACGCTTCAGCTCGCGGCGTGTCCGGAAACGTGTGGTCTTCAAGCACGGCGAGTGCAACGTCGTGCAGGGCAATGTGGCCAAGAGGCGGCGTCGCTATCTGCAGGTGAGTGGCAGTGCGTGGCTATATGCATAGGTGTATCTATATCTGGTCGGTCGGCTGCGGAGTTATATTTAGGTCTCCTCTCGCGCTCTTCCGTTTGCATAACCCTCGACGCGATACCTTTGTGTGCAATTATGTAAATTGATTTGTCCTTTGAGTCCTGTTCCTTGAGCATGGCAACTTGTTGTGATTGTAATGCTCTTGTTACAATTATTATTTATATACTAAACTTAATACTGATCCTTCATCTTATTTATATTTCCCAGGACATCTTTACGACCCTGGTGGATGCCCAGTGGCGCTGGACGCTGCTCGTTTTTGCCGCCAGCTTTGTTATTTCCTGGGCCTTCTTTGGGTTTATTTGGTGGATCATCGCCTATGCCCACAATGATCTGGAGTACATCCTTCTGGAAGACAAGTCACCGGAATTGGTGGCCAATATGACGCATACAGTGTGCGTGACACAAGTGAAGAGCATGATGACCGCCTTCCTGTATTCCATTGAAACGCAGACAACGATAGGTTACGGCAATCGCTACGTGACGGAGGAGTGTCCGGAGGCCATCTTCACCATGTGCATCCAGTGCATCACGGGCGTCTTTATCCAGGCCTTCATGGTGGGCATTGTGTTTGCCAAGCTGTCGCGTCCCAAGAAGCGCGCCCAGACGCTGCTCTTCTCCAGGAATGCGGTGATCTGCCACAGGGACGGGGTTCCGTGCCTGATGTTCCGCGTGGGAGACATGCGCAAGTCCCACATCATCGAGGCTCATGTCCGGGCCCAGATCATCCGCAAGAAGGTGACGAAGGAGGGCGAGGTGCTGCCCTTCTACCAGCAGGAGCTGCATGTGGGCGCCGACGGAGGCGAGGATCGCCTGATGTTCATCTGGCCGACGACGATAGTGCACAAGATTGATCGGAACAGTCCGCTGTACATGCTCTCCGCCTCGGATATGCTGAAGGAGCGCTTCGAAGTGGTGGTTATGCTGGGTGAGTTAAGATAGCACCAGGCTCCTGGTGATGTAAACTAATTGGTTTCCCATTTTAGAGGGTGTCATCGAGTCCACGGGCATGACCACGCAGGCCAGGAGCAGCTACCTGCCCTCGGAGGTGCTGTGGGGCCACCGCTTCGTGAATGTGGTGTCCTTCCGCAAGGAGACCGGCGAGTACGAGGTGGACTACACGCTCTTCAACAACACCTACGACGTGGACACTCCGCTGTGCAGTGCCAAGCAACTGGACGAGCTCAAGTCGGAGTACACGAAGAGCGCCAAGAGCTGTCCCGGCCTGGGGGTCAATGCTCCCTTTGCGGACCGCACACTCTCGGCGAGCTTGTTCCAGCGCATCGCCTCGGCCGCGTCCGTTGACCACCTGGACCCGGCCAGTGACGAGTCGCTGGACTCGGGCCGCCTGCAGATACGCTCCCATTCCATTCCCAACGGCGTGCTGGCCAGCGAACTGGAGCCGCTGAATAACAACAAGCACGGCGCCTCGTTCACGATGGGCGGACTGACCATAACGACGACAGCGCCCAGCATCCCCAACCTGTCCAGTATTAACGAGAAGACCAACTCCGGTAATTCCATAAACAGCAGCAACTACAGCAACAACAACAGCCTCAGCACGCTGACCGGAGGAGGCGGCGGAAGTGCTGCCAGCGGACCAGGAGGCGGGATCACCATTGTCTCTGGCGCTGGCAACGGAGGCGGCGGCGGCGCCGGTGGCCGCCAGAAGCAGTCGAATCCCCGTCGGCTGAGCATCAAGCAGGACCAGCTGCCCATCGATTCCATTTGTTGATATTATTAATTGAGAGGCGCAAGGAGTCGGAGTCCTGGTCGTCGTCAGTTAACTGATGTATTCTAGTTAAGCATAGGCGCTCCCACTACAATTCTAACTCAAACTAAGCTAAGCGCGATTCCATGGAGCTCATCTGTCATAGCCATAGAGCTGCTGCAGCTGTGAAACCCGTCGAAGTCCCTTCCTCCTTCCTCCTTCCTCCTTTCCACTACCCCCAATGCTGAAGTGGAGGCAATCTGATTGTTACCCACCCCCCAAACTATCCCCCCGTAAAACTATTGTATGTGTAGGCTAAGCCGATGAATGAATGAATGATTCACACAAGTTGTTAGCTTTACTCGTATTGAATTTACTATATAGCTAAGTTACAAATTGATATTACCGCAAAGTAAGATGTGAGAGTCACAGAAACCAAAATGCTGCAACTTCCTCGTAAGCCTAGACCTCTAGAGAAATGTTTGTAAAACGCTCACCGAATCGATATGTATGTGAATATGAAATATTATTGTGCGAGTACGCCACGGAATTGTGAATTCCCTTTTACCCGATAATAGTTGTTACTCCAACGAGCTAGATAAAGGTTTTTATAATCAATAAAACTGTTTCCAAAACACACGAGCTTCAATTCTAGTAATGAGTGGACAATAAAATTGTATGAGTGTGTGAATGTTTGATTGATGTATTTTACTTATAAGCGGCACTGAGATTGTGAAATTGAAAGACGGAGAATATACCTAAAGATGAAAACAGAACGAAATCAATTGTTCGTTTTATTTGTGTTTTTACAGTTCTGGGAAATGGAACCGAGCAATTTGAATTTCAATTTAAATAATCGATCAGGTGCCGCCACATATGTAAGCCGCCAAATTTGAATTTGAACTGAATTAGTCGAGTGGATTGTAAGTGAATCCTATGTGGATCGTATGTGAATCCTAAGTGGATCCCAAGTGGATCCTAAGTGGATCCTATGTGGATCCTATGTGGATCCTATGTGGATCCTATGTGGATCCTATGTGGATTGTGAGTGGATCGTATGTGGATCCTAACCTACAATCCACTCACAATCCAAACATCGTCGATCTACTGCATTCTGTTCGCCTGGTACTTCAAATCCTGAAATTGACCCATTTGTACTGAAAATTAACAAATCGAAGGCTTGTTGTTTCCAACAACAACAACAACAGTAAACCACCCTTTACAACAACAATTTTCAAATTACAATAACAACAATTAATATTGTTATTAATTTAACTGCCAAATTTGAATTCAAATTTAAATAGACTATCAGCACCCGCCATATCAGTTAACTGGCAAATTTGAATTTGAATTTAAATAATCGATTAGTTGCCGCCACATAATAGCCAAATTTGAATTCGAGCTTAAATAGGCGATAAAATAGCTGCCGCCATGCAATCATGTGGGTCGAGTCTGAACTACACTTAGACCAAGATCTTCAGGTTCGAAACTCGGCTACGCGGCTCTTGCACAGAAATTTATTCGCTTGCTGCGATTTCTGTTCGCCTGGTACTTCAAATCCAGAAATCGGCAATTTTGTACTGAAATTTATCAAATCGAAGGCTAGTTTTGCCTACAACAACAACAACAACAGTAAACCAACCTTTTACAACAACAACAATTTTCAATTTACAACAACAAAAGAAACAAAAATACAATAATTTAACCGCCAAATTTGTATTCAAATTTGAAAACACGATCAGTTGCCGCCACATCTGTTAACCGCCAAATTTAAATTCGCGCCAGGTGCTTCAGAACAAAAAATTTTGTTTCCCGACCAATTAACAACACATATTACTTATTTTTTTAGTGGTTTTTCTTTAATTTTGACGCATTCTTTTTGTTTAGCTGAGGAAAAGTTTATCATCGTTTAAAGCATACAAATTTCTCATATGAAACATACATAAAGTTATATAGCAACATACAAGTACAGGGTCGATTGGTCGACAAGTGCTCGGTGATCCTTGCAAGCTAGTAGTAGTTGTAGTAATTCAAGGACTGCGAGCACTCGCCTCACATAATTTATGTTACGGGGATTTACGCGAAGGGGTTTTATAATGTATTTTAGGTCCAAGGGGGTTGTAGTACAATAGGTAATTAGTTTAAATTTTCATTTACAACAAATAATTTCGCTTTTTATTTGAATTTCATGTGTGAGCTCCGATTGCGACGACAATCTACTCTCAAAGGGCGTGAAATTCATTACAACAATTAAAATACATATGCCTATATTAACAATAGATTTTCATTTCGTTTTCGTAGCGGATCTGTTTAAGTTGATATCGTATATAAGTATGTATAATCATTTCGCATAGCTGTATCTTAGCCTAGTGTTAAACTCTTTATGCTGTAGGACATGTTTAAGAATATTAAATATTAATATCTCTTAATAGCTTATCGACTAACCCGCTGCCAGGACAGTGGGCAATTGTTTCCGTTTTTGTTTTGTTTCCGTTTCTTCCATTTTTTTGTATACTTTTCGTTTTTATTGTATTTTTTTTTGTGTTTTCTTTAGTTGCCTTGAGGTGTGTTAGCACTCTCTTAGTTGCTGTCTAGCCTAGAGCTTGGGATTAGTGGTTATCTAACTTTAATTTATGTATTTACAGACGCTACGTGCTACGCTAGTTTGTGTTACGTTTGCTTTGTTTATGTGGTTTTGTGATAAATGCCTAATGGTAGATCTCTCACTAGATGATAGCGTACTAGGCTAGGCTTACTGCTAGGTGTCTTACGGGCGTATTTCATGAACTGTCCAGCAATATTCTGCAACCTTTACAATTGATTTGTGTGTGTACATGTGTCCTATTCACTATTTTTTACAATTATCTCCGTGATTTCATATTTTACAGGCTAGTATTATAGATTTTTTAAACGGCTTCGCCATCAAATATTGTTGGACGACGCATTGATAAGAAATGGGCGAGCTTTGATTGTGAATGGAGTGTGGAGTGAGTGTGAGTTCTTTACCGATTTACAAATTCATTTCAAACATTTTTGATTACATTCATTTCTCTGTTCCGTTCTGTTCGTTTCTGTCTGCTTGTATTTTGTATTTTGTAGGCTTTATCGAGTTCTTAGTTGAAGAGCGGATTTATCACAAGTAATGTTTTAGTAAATTGAAATTAAGTAAGGGGCTGTATGCGACTCGCATGCTAGACTCTGGACGAACCCAACTAATTAATTAATTAAAAATAAATAACAATCAAGCTGACTAAATAAGTAAATCATTGATGGAGGCTAGGGATGATACGGCGAATGAGGCAGCTCCAAGCGGCCGGAAGCAGCAGCAGGTGCAACGAATGTTGCCAGCAACACGTTGCAGCAGCGAGTTCAGAAGAAGGACCAAATCGCCGCTCAGTAGTACAGGTAGCTATTGTTGAACAAGTCGTAGCGGTAGTCAAACTGCTGCTGCTGCTGCTGCTGCTGCTGTTGCTCGGATCGATGCTGCTGCTCGCGCTGGAAGCTAGCGAACCAACTCCTTGTTGCGGCGATTCGCAACAGGTACTTTCATTCCTTGCGATGCTGCTGCTGCTGCTGTCCGCCCGGCTGCTGCTGCGACTGCAAATGGTGCTGCTGCTGCTGCTGCAGGTGCGGTGGCAGCCTCGACTGCTGCTGCTGCTGCTGGGACAGGCCTCCGCCCACGTGCTGCGCCTGCATTCCGTGCTGGCCATGGTGGCCATGAATGGGCGGCTGGGAAGGCACATGGACATTCAAGCTAACGCCGCTGGCCGATGACACAGCATTCGAGGCAGCTGTGGCTGTGCTGTTGCTCTCGGACTTGTCCCGGGGCAACAGGTAAACCGATCCATCGGCGGCCTGCTGCAGACTGTAGTCCGAGGGCGAGCAGGGATTTCCCTCAGGATCGCGCAGATACTGCAAGGTAAAATATAAGCAATTAGTTTGCTTTAAGCTCTCATTTTGGTAGATTTGTACCCACCTGGAACACATGACGATGCAGCAATGCAAACTTGTTCGAGATACGCTTGCGCTCGTTCTCCAAATGATCGCGGTCGGCATTCAACTGTGTCTTGCGCTTGACCACAGCGTTCACCTCGTCCTCGAGGGTCAGGATCTGGTCCAGCTTGCGTTTGCGACAGTTCTGAGCAGCAACCTTGTTCTTTCCGCGCCGGCGAATGTCGCGGATCAGCGACAACTGGTTCTCGCTGAGGTCGTACTTGGACAGCCGCTCGTTGAACTCATCCATGGGCAGATTGATGATGTCCTGCACTGGAATCGGTATGTTTAGGGATCGGGCGCGCTTCTCGTCGCGTGTCAGGTGTTCGTCCTCCATAGTGCTACTGCTGCTGCTGCCGCCGCCAGCACTGCTGCTGGAGCTGCTGGCACTCGTGCCCTTCGTTGCGGTCTTGTTGGGCACCACTGTCTTCTTGTCGCGTGCCTGGGGTCTGGGCAGGGAGCCACTGCCCTGGGGCAGCGAGTAGGTGTGGTTCAGTTGCACTAGATCCTGTGAAGTTCTCGGCGTGGGTCGCACCGTGTAGTCTCCGGGGAAGCCGCTGCCGCTGGCTCCCATGCCGTAGGCCTGGTGATGATTGTAATCCTTGGACAGGGCCGGCCCCATGGCTCCTGGCTCACTGATGCCGCTGCTGGCCATGCCCGAGGAAGCGTAGCCGGCATCGTACTCATACTTGATGCTCTGCGACTGGACCGCAGTCGCTGTGGCCGGAGGAGCTGATGGCGGCAGGGCAGACGGCGTTTGCTTGTGCGGATCCCGCTTGCCGTACAGCTGGTGCTTCTTTTGCGCCACCGGTGGCTGGCGTGTGGCGGCGCTCAGCCGCGAGTTGTTGTTGTAGCTAAAGTCATAGGGGCCGCCGTACTTGCCCTGGTGATAGTCCTGGGCCGAGTCACTGCCCTCGCCCCACTCGCCGTCGGAGAGGGACGGCACACGCTCGGAACCCATCGAACTGACAGCACTGTCGCTGGAGGCGTCCAAGCGATCTGCGCCGCCCTGCGCACCTGCACCGCCGCTGGCCAGTAGATCGCTGGTCATGCCCGCCGGTCCGGTGCCCACTGAGCCGCTCATTGGGCCCACGCCGCCAGCCGCTCCGTTGGCCTGGTTGCCGTGCGGATTTCCTGCCGCCAGTTGAGCAGAGCCGCCAGAGTTGTTGCTGACATGTCCGCTGCTGGGCAGACCCAAAACCGACGAGTTGTTGCTGGTGCTATTGTCCACCATGCGACAGAAGCCTGCAAAAGAAATAATATAGTTTAGTTTAGCTTTTGCCATTATAAATTAATGAAGATCGTATGTGTATATCGACAAGATCACATGTTAAAGCTTAGTAACGATATATTCAAATAGCATATCGTCTATCGATCTTGTCACATTTTGCGAAAGGATCATGCTTCACACAGTGGAGATAGCGCATTTGTTGCCTTTTAAACATGTGACACAAAAAAGATCTAAAATATATATAATTAGAAAATTAATTATCCAAGCACTAAATATTTAAATGCCTAACATAACAATGGTTTTATTGGCCTCATTATAATCATCCAAGTTTAGTAATTTCATGAAAGTAGATTAAATATTTACTGATACTGAATTGCTTAAAAGCATAGATTATGGAAATATTTTTCCCAAGTGTTAATAGATTATAAATATATTGCCTATAGCATACTAATAATAATACAACAATAAAGGTTTAAACTATTAATCTAATGATCAATAGAGATCATCCTAAAAAGGATATTTTTGGTAATGCTGTATCTCTCACTTGTGAATCACTGTTAACTTAACATTTGTCTGCAAATGTTGCATAATAATCCCCATTAACTAAAGTTCTTTTCTGTTATTTTCAGTACTGACCCCGTTGTGGTAGACAGAATTTATTAGAGATTGGAGCTTATCGCGGGGTCTTGAATCATTCGCTTTGCAGCTTCGATTATTCAGCACTTATTTATGACTGCCTCTTCGACCGACAAATTCAGGCGAAAAAAAGTGTGCAGTCATTTTCCATATTTCAGCAGGGACTTATCTTATCGGGCGATAAGGCGGCAGCGTTGATAGCTCTCTCTCGCTCAACTAACTTAATCGCTATTTCGCAAATACCTGGTCACATTGCCACATCGTACGATATGGGTCCTACGAGCAAAGGGGGTTTGTGCAATCTCTGAACTTGTGCAATTTGACATTATTATTGTTAATGCATTTAATTAGTCAAATCAATTCAAGCAAGCAAGCAAGTAAGTAAGTAAGTAATCCGGTATATTTATACTCTCGCTCGTATTTATATGCCCGCTGTCGACAAGGTCAAAGCTTAAATCATAAACATTGATGACTTGACAAAATGCGATACTTTTGTGTACTGTAGAGTAGGTACTACGTAAATGCGAGAGTTATCAGCGGCACATTGAACGCAAGACATAAAGGCAGCCATAAAGATATCAGTTAAGGCCAGTATGACACGTTTCATGATGAGCCAAAAAAAAAAAGCACAGAAAATAAATGAAAAGATGAGAAGATTTCGGAACGAGAATGTCTTTGTTTCTTAAACTTAAATAAGACACGTAACCCCCTTACGTTACGTTACGAATTTGTTACTATGATCAACCCTTCCCTTTGTAGAATTGGCAAACTTTTCATTCGTTATGTTCTTTGAAGCTTTTTCTATTTGTTTCTCTCTCTTTCGCTTAACGTTATTGTTTCGAAAAGGATGACTCAGCAGTTTAAAAATAGTAAACAGCAAACAGGCGGGCAAAAAAAACGGAAAAAATTAATACAAAAAAAAAAAACTTGCTGAGCGGGCATTAGGTAGTGATAGAGGCAGAGGGCGGCAAAGAGAGAGAGACGACAGAGTGGGAGCCAAAGAGAGAATCACTCGAGAGAGAGAGAGCAGAACATTGTGCTGATATCAGCAACAGCAAAGAAAAAAAAAACAACAAAGATCGCCGTGCGGCATGACTAATGAAAAAATTGTTACGCGTTTGCACACAATTCTTACAGGGCTTTCTCTCAGTGATTTGTGGGGGGAGTGGGGGGATGGAAACCGAAAATAAAACCACCCACCCCCCTCCCCTTTCATGTGATCCTATGTTTTATCTCATTTTTACTCTCACCTGTTGAATTCCGTTTAAGTGCGTATACACCTTTTTTGGGATGCTTTATAAATACATGTACATGTACATATCTCTCTAAATTCTAAATTCACGCACACAGATACACACAGAGAGAGAGAGAGAGAGAGATAGAGAGGAGAGTGAAACACTTATGACAAATGCGTCATTGTTTCTTTAAGGCGTTTATGCTAATTGCATCAAGTATACGACACGTTGTTCCGCTACGCCATCGATCGGTTCGGTTCGGTGGGTTATTATTTGGCGATATTCACTTGCACGCTTCGAGTCGCGTCGGTTCTAATATTTACTTTACTATCGTATTCGATTGTTCGTGTTCGACTGATTTGCCCTCGACTCGCGCTCCGTTCTTTTCGCTTTGCTTTGGCTCACCAGTGAGTGAGTTACTTTTCAGCGGTGAGCGCGAGCAGCGCGAAACCTGAGCGCCTTACCCCTCAAAGCGAGCGGTGAACTAATTGTACGAAATTTGTATGCTAATCACGAAAGAACGTCAAGATAAAGCAACAGTACAAAAAGCTCGCCCTGCCGCCGCTCAACGCGGTGCGAGTGTGCGCGAGTGATTTATCTGTTCTGAGTCGATGGCTTTGAGTGAAAGCTTTGAGCCGTGAGCCATACGTGAGTGAGTGGGTGGGGAAGAACTCTCTGACGATGCGACGATCTGCTTAACGGACCAAAGCTTTTCGCCTAAATCAATATAAACTTTTTGGCAGCCCGTAAGCTTTGCACTGAGACAAATTAGGAAATTCTTTAAATTCAAGACATTTTACTTGATTAAAATTGATAAATTATTCTTCGAATCTTATAGATTATTTTACCCTTGCAGCGTATTTAAATTTTAGTCAGAAGCTTGTAACGATATGAAGGAGTCATTTGCGACCCTATAAAGCATATATATTCTTGATCAGCATCAACAGCCGATTCTATCTAGCTATGTCCAAAAGAAAAATTAAATTTTCAAAATTTTCTCAAAATTTGAAAAAAAGGAAAGGGGTTACATCATTAAAATTGTCAAAAATTGGCAAAAATTTTAATTTCTCTAAATTTAATAGTGAGTATGCAGATTTGTTAATGTAACAAAAACTAACTTAGGAAAGCTTTCCGATTTGAAATTAATGCATTTTTGGCTTAGTTATGAGTTTTTTAAATAATGATTTGCTGCAAAAATATATAGACAAATATATACTTAAAAAATAGTATTATAATTTGAGTCAGAAGCTTGCAAAGCAGTGAAGGAGTCATTTGCGACCCTATAAAGCATATATATTCTTCATCAGCATCAAAAACTGAATCTATTGCGCCATATTCAGTAAAAATTTGAAATTTTCGAAATTTTTTCAAAATTTGAAAAAAGGATTAAAATTGTCAAAAATTGGCAAAAATTTTAATTTCTTGAAAATTTAAATTGAGTATGCAGATTTGTTAATGTAATAAAAACTAACATGGGAAAGCTTTCCGAATTAAATTTTATGCTTTTTTAGCTGAGTTATGAATTTTTTAAAATTTTAATTCGTCTAAAAAATGGGCATATTAAAATATCGACTCTGAAAATGCAAGTATTTAGTTATGATCTATTACCGATTTGATCCTATAAATTGCAAATTGCTAGAGTATATAAAACCTGTCTTCTTTCTTTTTTTGAAATAATTTCAAAATCATTTCAACTTTCCCCTTAATTTATATATTACTATATATATAATATATTACTATTTATATTATATACTACTATATAATAATAAGAAATGTTTTAATTACTCACTCTCATTCATGTCCATCAAGTGCAGATCCTCATCGGTGAAAATGGAGTTCATGAAGCCATCCGCCTGGTTCATGTCCGAGGAGGTGTTCTACAAAATAAAGATATATTCACTATAAGTTCTAATCCAAAGAACACTCCTGCTGGCACACTCACCCCGTAGTACATTAGATCATGCTCCACCTTGTAGGCGGCAGCGGCGGCAGCAGCTCCATCCGCCTCGTGACTGGAGTTGGTCAGATGCATGCTGGAGGTCACCGCCGAACCCAGGTTGTGGCCGTAGTGGGGCTGTCCGGTGGGACAGATGTCGCCCAGGGCGGCGTTCGGATGATGCAGCATGGCCGCATGGTGTGGCGGCGGCGGTGGTGGCGGCGGCTGCAGGGCGCCACCGGCTCCTCCACCGTACTGACCATGCTGGCCGGGAGCCGGCGGATTGCCGCCGTTGGAGGGACTCGCCTGGTAACTGTAGCCCGGATAGTGATGCGGATACGGCGCCATGTCCGACACTCCGCCCACCATGCTGGGAATGGGGCTGAAGTAGGTGGCAAAGTCCTGAAGACGCTCCATGGAAACGCTGCGATTCAGGCGCGGCATGCGGCCCTGCGATGTGGCAGAAGGGAACAAGAGAAGACATTGATTAATCCAGCCGTTGATGTATTAACAAGGTGAGAAGGGTTCGCTGCGATAGTCGCTGGCATTACGAAACTTATAACTCAATAAGCGATCAATCATCGCGGCCAGGGAATTCTCTAGAAACGCGTCGGTCCTAAAAAAACACACACACATCCAGTCGGAGGACAGACAATAAACTGAATTCAAATTGCGCTACAAGTAACAATCTCCCCGCGCAGACTCTCTTTAAGCCAAAAAACGTGCACAATGTATCAGTCTGGCGATTTGACTGCCAGATCGATCAGCGTGCTCGAATCGAAATGAAATTCGTATCTTTCAAATTGACAAGTGCTCGGGGAGTTGGAGCTGGCCGGAGATCGCTGGAATCTTGACAGAGTTTGTTTTTCCCAACTCCACCGACGTTGCCTTCTGTGAAAAGCTGTGACTGATCGACCGGATCGTGAGACTACGACTTCATTAGGGCCTCTTTTGTTATTGTTAATTATCGATGGCTTTATTTATTTGTTTAACTAATTCCGGAGTCTCGGCGTGGGCGAATTGCAAAGTTATTTTTCCCCCTGCACACTCACTCTCGAATAATATTCTTGGACTGTCCAATCTGCCTCAGATCTTTGATCCTTTCTCAATCCCAACAAATTTGTTTTTAACGCTAAATGCCGGTGCTGCGTGCAATTAAGATCTTTCAGAGATCTGATATATCGGCCTGACGTTGACGCTGATGCACTTTGACACTGACATTGCAGATACGGATCGTTGGAGGCACAAAAAATGGAATGAAATTCCGACAAAACGAATTTGTGGAATATATATTCTTGGGCTGCGATCGAACTCCTTTGCGCGTTGACGTTGAGTTGTCGTTTGACCAGCACCAACTGACTGACGGAATGACAGTAGCCGGGGATGCACACAACCTGTATCTGAGAGTGTGTCTGTGTGTATCTAATGAATGCCTCAACACGCTCCTGAGCGCAAACAGGTAGGCAGCAGGTAGGAACCGCATACGAGGCATTGGGCGTTCACTTCAGCCAGTTGCAGTGGCCCAGACCCGGCATCTGTATCTGTATCTGTGTCTGTCTGTATCTGTGTATCTGTGTATCTTTGTATCCGTGAGTGCGCACCGCGCATGTGTAATTTGAATTGTCACTGTCTTGTCATTAACTTCTGGTGTTGGCCATTGTTTGCTACGCTTCACACGCAAACAAATCCAACCGCCGACTTAGACACGGTAGCCGCCGATCTCCTTCGATCACCTCGGACCTCGGAGTGAGTGCAGAATCTAGAGTCTATTCTCCGGAATCTTTTAATTCAACCTCAACCGTTACAAAAGGGGGCGGAGACGGGCAGGGACGGGAAGAATGCGTTAGATTGCACTTTTGATCGGGGAATTACTATCATTTGATAATGCTTTCATTGGACCGATTCCATTTAGGGTTTGGTCATGCATCTTCCGCTGGATTTTAATTGGATTTTTAAGGGGTTTTTGATTCTCAAAGATACTTTGAACTATTTAAGATTTTCTAGTAAGATTTTCATAGAAAATAACCGTATAATACTCCTACAATATATAGAAATTTCAAACACCTTTAACAAGAGTCTAAGTTAAGGGAGAAAGCATTCATTTCTGATATCTTAAATTGCAACAATTGCATTTAATTAAAATATATTTATATACATTTAATGCTTGCCAAAGCACCTAGTATTTTAAGCTACTCAACAAGCACATTATTTTCTAAATATTGTTAAGCATATTTCCACGAAATCCTCAATCCATCAATGGCAATCTTGGGATTCACCGATATTAGCCAAAGACGTCAGAGATCTTGGACTATTATTTGGCTTAGTACCTCCGCCCCTCCCCTCTGTTGCCACCTGAGCCGTATATAGTTGTGCCTTTTTTTTTTGTGTTTTGTCATTAACTTGATTTATGTGTGTGCACAAATCGAGTCCCATGACAGCGGCAGTCTCTCTCGGCTCGAGTCTCAACTTAAGCCTCCGCAACTGTTTACATAAATTGAATTAAAATCGTACAGCGAAAAAATCGGGGGGAGAAAAAACTATAGCCAAGAAAAACAACGAAAGCAAAACACAGAGATGCTGTAAAAATAATTAATAAAGTTTTTTCCCTCTCTCCGCTGCTGCTGCTGCTGCTGCGCTGATTTTTCAGCGTTAAGCTTTTTGCAAATATTTAAAATTCACATAATTAAAGCCGTGCAGGGTGACGATTAGGCGGTGCAGGCGCGGACCGGGGCACGGACATTAAGAGATACATTTTTTTGTGATTCGCGCGCGCTAAATGGGGATTTAATTGCAGGGGCTACCGCCGGGCGCCGAGCAGCTCAAAAGATGCAATCAAGTCGAAGGGGGGAAGGGGGTCAGCGCGGCAAAGTGCCACCGAATTCAATAAACACTTTGGCCCCATGCGGAAAAGTCAAGTGGCGCATTGCAAGCGGCAGGGGGAAAAACACACACACACAAAACAAAAGCCGCAAGCAAAAAATACAAAAAGTATATAAAAAAGTAAAAAAAAATCAACAATAAAGTGTCCATAATGAACACAGGCGCCTCCCTTCTCTACCCCCCTTTTCGAATCTCTTCCTCGAGAGCTCAGCTTAGTGATTGCAATTAGCGAAAGATACACACAAAAAAAATATATAGATATTTTGTCAAATTTGTATTAAATGAATTGTGTATCATTTTAACATTTAAGAATATAATATATTGTTATATCCTTGCAGTCAGAAGCTTGAAACACAATGAAGGAGTCATTTCCGACCCTACAAATCATATATATTCTTGATCAGCATCAACAGCCGAATCGATCTAGCCATGTCTGGTTGAAATTTGAAATTTTCGAAAAATTGTCAAAATTTGAAAAAAAGGAAAGGGGTTACATCATTAAAATTGTCAAAAATTGATAAAAATTTTAATTTCCCTAAATTTAATATGCAGTATGCAGATTTGTTAACTTAATAAAAACTAACATAGGAAAGCTTTCCGAATCGAAATTGATTCATTTTTGGCTTAGTTATGATATTTCAAAAACTTGGATTTACTCAAAAATATAGCATATAAAAATATAGAAAATATTATAGGTTTTCTTGAAAGTATATGAAGGCCAAAAAGGAAAAAATTTAAGTGATGCAGAATAAAACCATCAAATATTACTAAATTTTTCAAAATGTTGTAGCCCCATATGATAGTAAAATAACCAAAGCCATAAAAGTACAGCTTTCTGAACTGATATTAATGCATTTTTGGCTTACGTTATGATATAAGCACTTTCGAGCTCATGATCCTTTGGCTAATTGCAAGGGTATGCACGCTTCGGCTTCTTCTATTAACCTAACATAAAGTATTTTAACCAACCTTACTAAGATTTCTCTCCGTGCAAAGTCATAGAGAAACCCGAAGTACAGGTAGCACCGGCAAAGGGCCATCATCAATGAATGCAAATGGCATATTAAATGTGATCAGGAAGTTGCATAATGATTATTCGCACTAGGATCAAAGGGAAAAGAGATTGCTGGGGAAAAACAAAGCTCAAAGCCGCATAATGACACTTTCCGTTTAACCGTTAACAGTTAGACGGCTGGAAAATCCCCCCGAGAGACTTGGCCAAAGGACTTAGCCGACAGTAGTTCTCGGGAAAAGCGGCGAATAACCGATCATCTGGCTCATTAAATGGCTTTGGCAAGTGCCGAGAGCCGGCAACCCGCTGGCATTCACCGGACACCAGAGCCAGAGCCTGGAAGCCGAAATCCAGAAGGAGGACGGACCACATCAAACGCGGTCTAAGCCTAATCCAGTAACTCGGGTTGACCGCTGCTGTGGTTTTCCTCCCTCTTTCTCTTTTACTTTACGGTAATTGCCGGTGACTTTGTGACTGTTTCACCCTCGACCTGATCTTGCCTCTCTTTTGTCACCTGTACATCCGTCTCTCTCTGTTTTTTTTGGGAAGATCAGGCAGGTCAGAGGTCGAACTGCGGTCTGGGTTTCATTCAGGAAGCACTTGTTCGGCTCAGACTTGTGGTGGCTTAATTTTATTGGACTAGTTGCTGGTGCAAAGGCTCAGGGATTTGGTTATTTTCACAAAAATATAATAATAAAAACATAAAGTTAAAGGGAAATGTCCTAAAGATAATCTTTCTTCCTTAATGACAATCAGTTAGGAACCAGAAATGCTCAAATATTTATGAAATATTTCAAAACTATTCTTTTAAATTAAGAAATCTTTATGATTTTGTTTTTATAAAGAATAACATCATTCTTCCCTAACTCTGACTCACTCAAAAAAATCCATAAATACCAAATAACGAGAACTTGGCTGAGAAATAACAAAAACAATGGCTAAGAGTGTAAACAGGCGGAGACTGCGAGAGAAACGGGTTGAGAGAAGCCTCTAGAGAACTTCACAGACACTGAAGAGCAGCTCGGTAGAGTATAAAACCAAGATGGGAGACCACGAAAACAGAATACATACTTTATATTATTTTAACACTGCTCGCAATCATAATTTTGTTGCCTTTTCCATACATTTCTGATGAGCAGTTACAACAAAGGCCAAAAAATACAAAAAAATTTATAAAAAAGAACAAGAAAAGGCCAAAAAGCGAGTGAAGAGCCAAGACTGGCTCAGACTGGAGCTTGTGATTGACGAACTTTGTGGCTGGAACTGGAAGCG
The DNA here is from genome assembly GCA_035046265.1 of Drosophila bunnanda. NCBI lineage: Eukaryota > Metazoa > Arthropoda > Insecta > Diptera > Drosophilidae > Drosophila > Drosophila bunnanda. Next base: position 13,257,468 of record JAWNOB010000130.1, read on the forward strand.
GAATAACATGGTGGCAGCGGGGGGAGGGGCAGGGGGGGAGGAGCGTGTGTACAACCAGATTTGAAGCTTTGTACAAACAACAAACACGGCAACAAGAGCAGCAACAACAGCGCCTCTTGAGGAGAGCAGCTCCAAGATCAAGTGCTCGAGAACCCCCGAAAAGGGGGGTGGCTATGGAGAGGGGGAAGGAAGAAGGGCCACGTGAAGAACCAAAAGAAATGGGAAGACACAAAGAGAAGAAGAGAAGACGGAGGAGGAGGAGAAGAAAACGAAGAGGCACTCCAAAAAGTGGAGAGACGAAGAAACCAGCAGAAGAATAACGAAAGCGAGGCGCAAACGATCCTTGGATGATTACATATGTATATAGGCACTGGCACCTAACACAAGCCAGGTCAAAATAATAGCATTCAAAACTAACAAAAATTCATAAATATTTCCATTCCCTAAAATAAGGGAAAGTTATAGATTTATATGAAATTAGGAGCTGTTTTTATATCCTTTCAAAGGGTATTATAATTTTAGTCAATGAAGGCGTCATTTCCGACCCTATAAAGCATATATATTCTTGATCAGCATCAACAGGCGAATCGATCCAGCTATGTCCGGAAGAAAAATAAAATTTTCAAAATTGTTCAAAATTTTAAAAAAAGGAAAGGGGTTACATCGTTAAAATTGTCAAAAAGTGAGAAAAAATTTAATTTCTTGAAATATTAAATTAAGTATCCAGACTTGTTAATTTAACAAAAACTAACAACGGAAAGCTTTCCGATTTGAAATTAATGCCTTTTTGGCTTAGTAATGAGTTTTTTAAGTAATGATTTGTTGCAAAAATATATAGATAAATATCGACTTTAAAAATAGTATTATTATTTTAGTCAGAAGCTTGCTAAACAGTGAAGAAGGCATTTCCGACCCTATAAAGCATATATATTCTTGATCAGAATCAAAAACTGAATCGATTGCGCCATATCCGGTAAAAATTTGAAATTTTCGAAATTTTCTTAAAATTTGAAAAAAAGGAAAGGGGTTACATCATTAAAATTGTCAAAAATTGGAAAAAATTTTAATTTCTCTAAATTTTATATTGAGTATGCAGATTTATTAACCTAACAAAAACTAACAAAGGAAAGCTTTCCGATTTGAAATTAATGCTTTTTTGGCTTAGTTATGCATTTTTTAAATTTGATTTGTGCAAAAATTGCCATATAAAAATAACGATTAATTATTTAAATAACTTATTAAACTGCAAGGGTATATAAATTTTGACTTTCAAGTTAGATTCCATTCTTGCTAAGTCTTGGTTAAGTAACTCATATGAATTTTTTGAAATAAATTCAAAATTTAACTACTTCATTCCGGTAAATAACTTGCCACATTTTTATATTACTTTCAAGTTAAAATAAATTACAATAACAGATTAATATTGTTGTTCTTTCATTTGAATTGCTATTATTTTGACCGCAGCTGTGTACACACACACGCACACACACTCACACACCCGTTGGCCAGGTACATGTGCAGTGGTGTAAGCAAGTATGTGGAGCGCTCGACGGATGGCAGCACTTGAACCGAGCATCCGCATCAAATTATAAATAAATATACACCTTTCTGTGTCGGGAGGATTACGATCGATGCACAACACACACTCACCTGGTGATGGCCATGATGGAATCCGCCGGCAGTTGGCTGCCGCTGGAAGGCGCTGCCCGTGCCGCTGCCCACGCCCACACCGACTCCGACTCCAACGCCGCCGCCATAGTTAGCCTGCTGCACCGCCCGCTGGTGGGCAGCCGCTGCAGCGGCAGCATGATGGGCATGGGCATGATGCATGGTGGCATGGTGGTGGCTGTGGGGATGCGGATGCGCATGGGGATGGCCGTGGTGGGGGTGGGGATGGTGGTAGGGCGGAGCCGTGGATTGCAACATCTCGTCTAGCTCCTTCTTGGCGTCCTCATCTAAGTCGAACAGGGGCGAGCCCACGGAATTCTGCAGGTCCTCGAAGTCGCTCACCGAGAAGCTGTCTCCGTCGGCCTTAGTCGGATCCTTGTTGTCCTTGTCCTCCTCCTCGCCGATGCGGCGCTGCTTGCTAGGAACTCCCTCGACACTGAGGAAATCCTCGCCGGTCTCCGAAACAATCCGTTGAGCTTGATTCTCGTTTAAGGCAGCGGCTGCCTGCGAAGTGGAGGCCACCGGATCGTTAGTTAACTGTGGAATGGAGGCCAGGAGGATGGGCATTCATGAGGCATTTTCACCTGGCTAAATGGGGCCATTGGACTTACCTCGTCTTCGAGGGGGAATTCCGAGAGCTTGAGTACGTCGTTCAACAACTCATCCAGGGGCAAGCGAATGTATTCACCTGAAAGGGAAAAGGATTAATATAAAGTTAGTGTCACTTTAAAGATATATAGTAGGGTAGCAGTTGGATCTTTGTTCTTTGTTAACTATGAATTGATTCCTAATAACATTATTTTATTATTAAATTTATATATCTTAACAGTTTTCATTATAAACGGAGCTTTGAAATGCCGTATGAAATATTTGTATCTTCCTTAAAGATAAATTAAATATTTGTTCATTCTTGTACATTCTTTGCTTGGTTTACATTTCATGAATGATTTGAAAGTATTTTGATCTATAGGGATTTCTATTATAAGCTACCAGGAATTAAGTATTATCATTTTCCAAGCCATGATTCCATCTTTTGATTGCTCAGAATATTTCTAATAAACAAATTGCATTCCCCCGAGCAATGATCTTTGTCTTCTTATTACAGCGTGGAAAATATACAAAAATATTTTGATTATTTGAATAGGAACGCTGACTTTGTATTTTTATCATCTCCCACTCTAACTCATTTCCCTGTACTCCCCAGAGTGTGATCAATTTTCCTGAAAATCTCCTGGGGAAAAACACCGAAAAAGGCAAACAAGGATCAGGCCAAACAGTAGCACTTTCCTGTGGGAGACCCAGTTCGCGGAGAGATCAGAGGATGGACAGTAACTAGAGTCAGTCAAGCTGGGCAGCAATCATTAATCATAATCATAAAAACGTGATCTCTGAAAAGATCGCATCCACTCAAGACGACTGACGGAAGCAGCTGAAAAATATTGCAACAAATGAAAGATTTCCCCCGGCTCCACTTAATTGATGATCAGTTATGACAGCTCTCAGATATCCAAACTAAACACTGACTAAAGTCGAGGGAAAATAATACTAGTTTCCCTCCCTGCAACTATATCGCTTACAATTGACTCACAGACAATTGATTCCTGCTCAAATATTGATGGCGGCCAAATATTTGCATTGGAAATTCTCGGAAAATCCAAGTCAAGAGCAGACTCGGGGGGGAGACTCCGAACATTATCAGAAAATTACTACTTAACATCGACTCGAGTTCCACGAAGAGGAAAACCCCGGCCCAAAACGTGGGCAAACATCTAGATAAAGCCAAAAACGAAAACCCGAAGTGAATTTGAGGGCCAAAAAGAGGGCGCAACCTGGGACCTGGTCGAAAGAGTAGGAAACTCCAGGTCGGAGAGAGACTCAAGTGGTGTGACGACGACGACGACCTTTGCTGGGGCACTTGAGTCGGGTTCAAAAATTAGAATAAACACAGCCGATGGAACAGTTGGTCTCCCTGGGTCCCGGCCAACACAATTCTACCAAATGCTTTGTTATTCTTACGATTGGTTACAAAACGCATGTACCCCTGCCCATTTCCCAATTTCCAGCGCAACCATTTTGGCCCGATTCGGCTCTGTTCTGGCCATGTTTTTTTTCCCCCCTGGCGTTGCCTGTTATTTTAGGGTTCTCCCGTCCCTATTTAATTCTTATTTTTTTGGTAACAGTTCGTGGTCCGTTAATTTTGGAATGCGTGTGTGGGTTTGGAATTGTTTACTTATCGCTGGGCTGCCTGGCTGTTTGTCTCCCTTTCCGTGGGTTTCTTTATGTTTTTGGTAACTCGCTTTGTGGCCGAAACGACAACGAAAATATTATTCGATTTCGGGTTGGTGTTTTTGGTGCATTGTCTTCTTCTGGCCGGACGGATCAGACGGACCAGGAGCCACTGTCAACTGTCACCAGCAATTAGGCGGACAAGGCTTTGGAGAGGCGTTGATTGTTGGTCAAATTTCTGGTTACCTTTCAGGAAGTTTGCTCGGACGGAAGGCAGGAAGGAAGTCCGGGAAAAGTCCGGAATGGGAGAGTCGCGTAATGGAGCCGCTAATGGGGTTGATTGAGCACTAAACACCGACGGTTACTTGAGGTTTTCACAGGGTTGACAATGGGCGGGCTTAGGGGTGGCACTTTCCCGAATTGTTTGCTCAGATTGTAAGCCTAATCGAAGGAGTGAATGGGTATTGAGCTCATTTAAAGCACTTATACTGGGGAAATAGTTTTCCGATTAGCATGGATGGGAATTGTTTTATAGGAAAATGTTAATGAGAAAGTATTGAGAAAAATTGGAAATTTAATAAGTTAAGGTACAGTTGGAGTCTTAACCTAAGACATTTATTAAATTTACCAAGTGGTTTATTGTAATTGAAGAGAGCAACATTTAGGCAACGCCTTCATTGTAAAGCTATTAAGAACGAACTAGAGTTACTACTTTTAACTAAAGTTATATTCTATTTCATTGAAAAATGATTAATTTAAAACCTCCAAGATTTATTACATAAATTCCTATTAAAAAGAGTTAATTATAAAGTATAGAAGGTCTTGCTTCTTATTGATTTCTAATTCCCAATTCTCCAAGGAATTAATCTCGAGAATTTCTAACCTACATTTGACCCCAATTTGTGTATAAATTTTGTGTAATTTCAAACCATAAGATATAGCTCAAAATTCGGTCACATCTTCGTACCAAACAATGGATCTTTACGAACCTTTTTTAGCTCAAGGGATGGCTGCAACGATGACGCTGTTGATATCTGTGAAATATTCGCGTTTATAATCCAAGAAACACAAACTCAAATGTGGCTTGATTCGGTTTTATTTCTTCTTCGTGGATTGTTTTTGATTTTGCAGTTGCTGGCCTTTGTAAGCAGATTGAACACAAATTGTTGCAATAAAGCGCTGATTGTTGCTGATATTTGGCCAAACACTTTGACAATTATGTAACGTTTTGACAGCCAAAATGTTGCAGAATCAACAATGGCAACACACTGACACGCCAATGGCAATCCAATCGCAACTGCGATATTGCCGTTTCCGCTGCAGACAGGCCTTTATTGTCTTGGCTTTATTATTATTTTGTATTTTTCCTTTGCACAATTCGATTGTTAAACTCGTGTGAGTGTGAGTGAGTGTGTGGAAAATGGGTTTAAGTTATTTGGCAATGCCTTCGGTTATTGTAGGGGCTTTTTTTTAGAATCGCACAATGGTCACTTGAGTGTTGGAGCCTGGCTTGTACTTTTGATTTGGTAACTTTCACTTTTGTATATATTTTTTGCAGACGCGTCGTAATAGTTTGGTAATTTGTTAATATTTGACACAGTTTGTCGATGCTTGGTTGGGTTTTCTTTTTATTTTGGAATAGTATTGAGAAGTATTGAGAATTTCCCAAATCATCTAATTGGCAGCAAAAGAACCGTGGCCACACACACTTGACTGGAACAGAACGAGCGTTTTGAGCGGTCGATCCGGAATGCCGCCGCGTCACCTCTGTGGAGCTCGCTATAGAGTCCTTGTTTTTTTTCTTGTCCACGCCCACGTTTTTCTTTTTGGGCCCCGGAAAATTCTCCCTACTGTTAACCCTTGGATTCGCTTCTCTGTGCGCGCGCGTCAAGCGTCGAACGTTTCTCGAGCGTTTATAAAAATTCAAATACGATTCTAAAAATGCTGCCGCTAACAAACGCTGGCTCTGCCTCTGTCGCGGCCGCTGCTCCGCCATAGCGGTCGACGCTGGCAGCGCCCAAGAGAAATGGCGCTCTCAAGCCGCGCGTGCGAGCGGGACAACCGTATGGACTTCCGCCCCGCTTTGAGCTGCCTTTGTTCATGCGCAGAGCGAGTGTGTGCGAGAGGCGGAGCCAAGAGCTCGGCTTGGGCTCTGACTTGGGTGTGTGTGTGTGTGTTTGTGTGTGAACATATATGGGTGTGTGTGTGCATTTAGCTGTACTTTTGCTTTTGCCTTTTGGCCGCTTCATCAACATGGACGCTTTGTGTTGGGAAGTCTACAGAAAAAAGCCAAAAACTGGTTCTCTTGTTCTTATTCCCAGCATGTGCATGTTTCTTAGCCCGTTTCAGTGACTGTGTGTGCGTGTGTGTGTGTGTACAAGCCATCAAGAGGAAGAAAAAACAATCTAATCAAGTAATTTCAACAATCAATAGCCACAAAAAGCGCTTAAATTTGCATAGAAAGGATTTTCTAAAGCCAAGCAAGGCCTTAAAGTGGCAGGGAAATATTCAAAACAGGGAAATTATTAAGTAAACTTGGGAAAATTTAGCTTTTTAAAAGAATTTTAAAGATTATTAACCAATTTGTAAGGTATTTTACCATTCTACAAATATTTAAAGCTTCAAAATAAACAAAATAACCAGTTATTAGGAAGTTTTAATATGCTAAGCTGGTTCCAATAATTTCTCTACTGAAAAATGCTTAAATTCTTAAGATATTTTAAAAAAATAAATGAGTTAAAAAAATAAACTTTCTTTATCTCAACTATTATTGAAATATCTTATAAAAAATTCCAACTCCAAAGCATAAAATCAAGTACTTTTGAGTCCCAGAATCATATAAAAAATAAAATAATCCAACCTTTAAATATAACCATAAGCGAATTTAATGCAAATCCCAAACAAAGACGTAACTAAACAAAACTGAAACTCAAATTTAAATAGAAACCCTCATAATTTTAAACCCGGCTAGCCAAATAGAGCTCCTGAAACTCCCGCAATCGAATCGCCAGCATATTTCCCTTGCAGCGAAACTCCTTCAGTTTCAGCTGCAGTTCCTGCATCGCCTTCAGGCGATCCCTTAATTTCGATATCTTCGCGTTGAAGTTCATCCTTTCCATTCCCACCTCGTCCATCCAAAAGTTCTGAACCTTGACCAGCTGCTGCTTGAATTGCAGCTCAAATCCGATGGCCGTCTGAGAGACTCTCGCCCGCAGATGCTGTTGCAAGTGCTGCGTGTACTGCAGCTTGAAGCTCCGCTCCTGAGCGGCGGGCGTCCAGCTGAGCAGCTCGTAAAGGTACATGGAACCCAGGACGCCACCAATGAGCAGCATTACACGCCAACCCACCGAACGGGCGGCCACTCCACTGAGCACCAAGGCTGCCAGGGAGCCATCCGACTTGAGCAGGGATGCAATGCAATCCAGGTGACTTGAATTGATCAGCGGAGCAGCTGGTGTGACCTCCTTATGGCCATTGAGCAGCTTTCGCTCCTGCCCCGAACCGGCGGGCAGTGAGATCTTTCTCTGGAAGCGCTGCCAAAGGGCAGCCAGGCCCCAGGAGAAACGGAATCTCAGATCCGGTTGGAAGTCACCCATTAGGGACTGGCAATCCAGTCTGTAGATGAGCTGCCAAAGTAGGGTTTCCTCGGTGGGCTGGCCCTGCACTTCCTGCTCCAATTGGCTTAGTTTCACCTGCAGCGGTAGAGACAGGCGTTCCAGGATCTCGTCTGTGAGCAGGACCTCCAAGTGGGCACTCAGGGAGCGCTGGAAGTGGCCGAGTTGTCTTGCCATCTGGGGATGGAACGGTTGCGAAAAGCAGCCCACGGCTGAGGGCAGGACTCTGGCGATCTGATCCCTTAGCACCTGCTGTCCCATTGTCTGAGCCTCCTCGCACAGCTCCTGGACCTGATCCTTAAGCTCTTCCCCTCGCTGCTCTACTCTCAGTTCCTGATGGTTTATTTCCGCATAAAGTTGATTTGCCTCCTCACCAGTTTCCCTCATGAGTTGTCCCAGTTTGGAGGTAAGAGGACCTATCAACGAGGCCTCCAACTGGGCCAGAATGTCCAGGGCACTCAGCATATGCTGCTCGAATTTGGTCTTCAAGGCAGACTGTGCCAGGCAGTTGGAGAAATCAGTCTCAAAGCGCTGGAACTCTAGGTAACGCTCTTGAGTTCGTCCAGTGGGATTTGGGTGGCAGCCATTCCGCAGTTGCAAAGCCTCCAGAGCCGAGACATGGTATATCCTCTGGCGGGCCTGCTCTTCAGTTGAATACACGCCCAAGTCTTCGATGAGCAGCTTGAGGCAGCGTTCTATGTGCTGATGCCTCACCTGCAGCTCCATTTCCGGTTCCTGGCTGCTGGCCACATCCCAGCGATTGTTCAGAATGAAAAGGTTTGGCCGGGAGAGCTTTGAAGCCACATCCTTGAAAAACTGCCGCTCCACGCGCGAAACTGTGGACTCTGCATTGAGAACCAGGATGAAAACATCCGCATCCATGCAGTAGCGATCCAGGCAGTCATCCAACTGGGCTGTTACATCCACACCAGGCGTGTCCAAGAGGACCACGTCATAGTCCAGCAGGCGACAGCGACTCCTGGGCATATTCACATGCAAAAGGGTGCTGGGTTTCATGGCTCGCGGCGAGTGGGCACTGGCCAGTTCCTTAAGGGCACCCAGCTCCAGCTGCTCGTCCTCCTGCTCGACCCGCACATGCTCGGGATCCTCTTCGGCAGCGGTGGCCTGCACCAGACAGAAGCAGCTGGTGGTGTGACCCATGGCGCTGGGCAGGATTCTCTCGTGCAGCAGGGCATTGATCACCGCACTCTTGCCATTGGAAGTTCTCCCAAAGAAGGCCACCTTCATTCGATCTCTGGACATGACCTTTTCAATGGCCTGCACTTTGCTGGAGAAGCAACGAAGCTGCTCCATTTGCTGCTGCTCCTCCGGATAATCCAATAGGTTACTCCCCTCGACGGTGGTCATAAGCGAAGAGATAAATCTGTCCAGATCCTGGTATATGTCCTGCAGCTCTATTCTGGCATCAACAAACTCACTCAAACTTGAGGACGAGGATGACCTCAACGAGCTGAGCGATGATGCGGAAGAGGTACTTTCCCCCGAGTCCGATTCACACATTTTTACTTATCTTTTTCGATTGTTATTTAAGGAATATATATGAGGTTTTTTAAGAAAATATAAGGAGAATATTTAGCCGGAGTTTGTTGCTAGATACGAGGGGTTTTATGATAAAGTGAAAAGTAGCACTGTTTTGAAGGAAGAAAGGCAAGGGAATTGTTTTACAAAAGATACTTTGTTTATAAAAAAGCTAAAGGGGGGTTTCTTATTGCAATTAATTACTTATTGAAGAACTGTTTAATTTATTAATATTACTAGAAGAATCTGAGAATCTTTTTTGAATAGTTATAATAAGAAAGTTTTAGCTAGTAATGGAAATATCAAGGCTACTGAAGGCTCTCTTTAAAGATATATTTTCACAGTCTAATTACAACCTTAGTTTCCCTTATAATTTGGCACAATTTAGCTGCAATTTTCCAGTGACCCCAATAAGGTAGCTTCCCCCCAACTTCCCCAACTACCGCCACTAAAAAGCCCAATTAAAATACCAGCTTATTTACCCAAAAAATTAACACAATTACCGCAGCAATCGTAAAATCACCCAAAAAAGAGAGCAAGAGAACAGGCAATATGCACATTAATGGGCCACTGAACTAATAGACCAGGCTAAAAAGCCGCATAGCCCCAAAGCAAATGCTTTTGGTGAACTTCAAAGATACAAAAAACAAAAAATAAATGAAATTGGTGAGGAGGATCGCGGGGATTGGATTGGATCGGATCGCTTCAGTTGAGTTCGCCGGCGGTTCGGCGGTTCGCTCTGAAAAATTAGCAGCATCATTGATGAGGTGAGGCGGGGGAGGGGCATTTCGATTGGATGCTTGTATAATTTTTTATTTTTCTCATCGCGCCGCTAGAAAACAGTAGGAAAAGAGCTCAGATATACATATATTGAACCAGCCTGGTTAATCATATCTTTTTTGTTTCCCCTCCAATGTTTTTCTTCTCTTTTTTTCGAGCGTTTTCTTGAGTGCTTTATTACAACTTAATTAGTTTAAATTGTTGCCCGACGCAAAAAAAAAGAAGTAATAGTAGAGAAGAAGCCAATGCTGATTGAGGGGAGATTTTGTATCCGGTGAAAGAAAGAAATTATTAATGAAAGACATTAGCATAGATGCAAAATCAGAGCAAACCCAGTAAGCAACAATTGTGACAGGACAGATCCATGACTCTGCTCTGGTTAGTGTCAACAATGAAATGGCTAAAAACAAGCCCAGGCCAAGTCGGAAGGAGGCAGGGCCCAAACAGTATTGTTAACAGACATGTGTATAGTATGGCCATAGACTGAGACACACTCTTTGTTGCTAATGAGTCGCCACAAAATGGGAATTGGAATTCGAATCGAAATCCCAAAAACCCAAAAGAAGCTTGAATGAACCCTATGAATGAGTACACTCACTCGCTGGCTACTCATTTGAATACACACTCATTGCACTTAAAATACGAGTTGAAAGACTTTCGTAATCCTTGGATCAAGTGCTCGGAGCCCTCAACGGCTAATTAAACTGCAATTTTCGGAGAATTGTGCAATTCTGGGCCAGTTTTGGCAACGGCAAACTGGAGAGAGGTTGCGCAAGACCTGAAGACACTTGAAAGTGATACGATTATGCAGCAGAAAATGACCAGGCCAGTCCAGTCCCAGACTAGACCAAAAAATAAAAAGCCGGTCAGGACTGCAGTGCTCACCTATGGGCCCCCTCTCTCTCTCCCTTCCTCCCGTCTGTTTGTTATTTTGTCAGCATGTAAATTTTCCCTTTTCCTTTTTTTTTTTTTTGTAAATTTGTAGCGTAATGCTGACCACGTAGAATTTGAACAATTTCTTCATGGCCAGACAGCAGCGGGGGCGGGTCGAGGAAGGCCACCAGACATAGCAGACAGGAGGAGGAGCACCTAAGATGTGGCACCGGAGCAGGGATCCTCAATAGGTGCACCGCTGGATCCGCACCAGATGTTTCTTTCTTTCTATTTTAATAAAGTAACCCTCATTGTCGTTGGGTTTTCTTTGATGCTCCATCGATGGACAGGAAATTAAATGATAACTCCAGGCCTCAGGCCAGTATTAATTAAGAACTCACAAAAAGTGGAATATAACTAATTAAAAAGTGTACTTGTGCATGCTTTAATATTAAAACTGTAACTATAACTCAGCTTAGAGAAATTCTGTCAAAACGTGTCTTTTTCCTTTTCCAAAACTCTCGAAAAGAAGAATTCTACTTTCAGGTTCCCACCAGTAAAACCCTTCTTCTGCTGCTCTCACAAACTTGATTTTATTGTGGTCAATAAACTTGCGTAGCTTGGCAGCCGGCAAGCGGCCTAACTGATTGCATAATGGAATTTAAGCCACCGAAAAAAGAAACCAAAACCAAATATATCTATAACATAATTGAGAATAAGAGCATTTTTCTGTGATACCAAGCGAAATATTCTGGCCAAGTCATTGCTCCAAAAGTTGTCAACGATCTGAGAAGCTAAAAAACATAAAATAAACACCAGCAGAGAACGGAGCAAAAGAACAAACCAAATCGAATTGAAAGCCAACGAATGTAATCAGATTTGTGATTCACTGAAAGATATATATACCACGGATAGATATAGAAACTCGGAGACAAATGCTAGCTGATTGGAGGACAGGCGTTAAAAAGCGAGGCGAAACAGTATCCGAGAGATACGAGTACCTCTTGCGACTTAATTACCACCGTGTCACATCCTAGAACTGAGAGTAACACATGTCCCCATGACAAGGCAACCTTGACAGGACAATGGACAGGAAAATGTCCCAGAATATAGTTACAACTTCATTCGGGAGTTGGAAATTAATGAGAAGAAAACTTGTGAAAAGCGGAAAGAACAACGAACTAAACACACCTGAACGTGCGGAAGATGAAATTTATGAATTCTAGAATAAAAAATAAAGGAAAATCGGCTACAGGCACAAACATTGAAAATAGCAACCGAAAAATGACTTTCATTTTAGTCGAACCTTGAACAATAAGAGATGATAATGCCGCCAAAGGCTACATACAGACTACGGAGATTCGTTGGGTTCGATCCGTGGGGAATTTGGATACGCACAAATCCGAGATCGAAGCCCACAGACAAAGGGCAGCAGTGCGTGTGAATGCGTGCCCCGAATGCGATATGAATCTATCCGGAGTCGGAGTCGGAATCGGAGTCGGGGGGCACATCAATGGATTTTTAATAAATGGCCCAAACGAAGCAATCATTATGAGCAGCAGCAGCAGCAGCAGCATAGATGCTCGTGAATAGGAAATATATATATATATCCAACATGGTGGTGGCTGCTGTTATTCCAACCTTAATCGTAAATCTTCCCTTATTCCAAGGAGCACAAAATGGTGGCCAGCGATTTGCCAAAGGGAAGGGAAGCCCTAACAGAAGCTATTACTTTCCTCCAACTCCTGCTCCTGCTCGATTTGCCAGTTCAATGAGCCAGCTCAGGGCTGGGCCCAGAAGGGCAGCAGAAATATGATTCTAATTTCTATGTATTGTTTATACCCAAAAATGAAGAAATAGATTTATAATTACTTTTAAAAAACGTTCCAATTAAACTTCAGATATAAAGTTTACACTTATTTGTATTGCTGCTTCCTGAATTTATGACTGACAATGATGCGGCAGAATTTGAGAAATGCAAAAGGAAAGTTATCGATTCCAAAGAAACCTGGTCACACTATCAGGATACTTAAACGTGTATAAACTTGTTATCAATGCCAGGACCACTATGAACTTTAACAACTGGTTACACTTTAATAACTTTATAACATTTGACTTGGTTGACAGATGAAAGTTGAAGAAGAAAGCTGAGAAGAAGAATTGTCAGATAAAAGTATGACCACAGAAAGTTTGAAATAGGTATTACCATTTTGTTTACAGTTTTTGCAATACGAAATTTGATTAAATATTAATTATTTACCTACTCTTCTTGTAATATATCTTTCTAAATATATTCCAGCTAAATATAACAACCTCTTTAGGCCAAAAATAACTCATATTCCATCCCCTTTTATGAACAAGTCGCCGTCCCTGCTTTTTTCTTAGCGAAAAAAAGGGTCTTCTATTGGACCGAGTACCGAGCTTATAGGCCAAAGTTGAGGCCTTGCACATTCATATACACACACCTCCCCTGCGTTCAAGCCACCCGTAATACGTATATGGTATATAGCACTTCGTTCTTTATATATTATTTATATATATATATTTATGTGTGTGTATGGCTCCTGTGCTATTTTGGCGAATCATGTTTCGTTCATTTTTCAAAAGAAAAATGTTGCATGCGAGGCTATGCGACGCGCGGTGGCAGCTACTTTTACTGCCACCGCCACTGGCAGCGCTTTGGATTTGGATTCGGTCTCTCGTATCTGCCTCTGCCTCCGACTCTGGCTCCGTCGTGGACTCATTCCGTCCAGAGGCGGCAGCACGACCCAGTCCCAGTGCCCGTCTCGGACCCAGACGAGCTGAGAGACCTCCTCCTGCTCCTCCTCCTCCTCCTCGGTTAATAATAATAAAAGTTCGTGTGCGTGTCAAAGTTTGTTTGAAAGGCAGGCCGCTTGGATGGGAAACGGGGCGCGGTTTGGGGCAGACCAGATTAGCAGCAGCAGCAGCCATCGGCTTTGGCCTTTGTGGCATTTGCTGGGATGTGAGATGTGGGTGGGTTTAGTGGTGGGTCGCTGGGCTGTTTCACACACAAATGAAACGAAAAAAAAGCTCATTTTTCTTTTAATTTTCGTGCCTGTCAACTCAGAATGCCTACATTCATTTATAAACGTCTCGAAAATACACGCACACACAATGGCAAACACCCTACACCCTCCTCCTGCTCCAAGTAAACCCCCCAACGAATCCCCAGGATAATCCATTTTCGTTTATATTAGAGCAGCCGCCATCTTTTTGGCAGGCCATTTTCTCTCGACTTGTTTCGGATTTTTCCCTTTTTTGTTATTAGCTTGGATTTTTCTTTTTTGAGGAATAAATGGAGAAGAGGCTTTGATAAATGTTATTACCAAGATATTTATAGTGAGAACTAAGCTGTACACATATCTAATCTCTCTCTAGATATTACATACTCCCATTTATCTAGAAGTTATTTTTTTCGGAGATGTAAATCTTCCATCAGACACATTCTAATATATAAACTCAAAATACGTAATCCCTGTAATTAACTAGTACTTTTATCTGGCTAAGAAACGTGAAGAAGGCCTCCTGCTTCTGAATAGCTTATCTTTGGTTATTTTTGAAAGTGAAATTATATTATCCTAGATAAGATACGACCCAAGAGATGGTGATCTATCTGCCCACATGTAACCAGAACAAGATCTTATAGGATGGTCGAGTAACTAACTAGTTAGAGAGATGAAAACTCACCAGTTTCGTTATCGATGGTAAAGGGGATGCCGTTCCATTCATTGGTAATGTCCTCCAGGGGGTTCTCATTGTCCTTGTCCTGTTTTGGCCAAAAAAAAAATCATAGGATGAGTACAATGCTTATTGGAGCTACCATAAAAGTAAACTGCGACATTTGGATAGTTGGAGATAACCATCGAAATACAGACTTTGGCATTATCTCCACCTACCTCCAGGGGCTATGTACATATTGTGAAATTCCCCATATGTAAATCACTTTACCTTATCTTGCTGTAGCTCCTCCAGGGCCTTCAGCTTCTCAATATCGTCCACAGAGGCTTCACCGTGCTCCTTCTCGCCATTAAGAGTGGTATCCTTGATGGCCGTGTCCGACATCGAAGGGTCCGAGGACTTGTCCTCGTCCCCCAGCTTCGACTTGGCAGAGCTGGCTCCGGTATTGCCGCTGGCATTCGAGGCATTGATGATCTTTTCCTGGTCGAGACTAAAGCCCAGATCCACATCCTGCTTGTACAGCACCTCGGCGATCTCACTCTCCTGCAAGGCAAGGATCACAACGTCAGTATGGGGGGATACTTAGATCAGAGTGTAATATATAGTTTAATTCACTGCCAGCACAAATATCTAACCAGTATGTCACTATGAATGAACACCCGCATCTTCGCTGCTTCCTTGGCAGGACTCTTGTTTACAATAACTATCTCAAACTATATTTCTCTAACTATATCTCTGTAAGCTTCACTATTCCGTAGTATTCCGTGTTGTGCGTATTTTGTTTATTTGTATGGATTCCGATCTCAATGGCTCGCGACGTCATCCGCATTTGCTAGTTCCCGAAGAGAGACTGAAGGCTCCAAGAGCCGGACGACTCATAGTCCATATGGGGACCTCGTATGCTCTTCTCTGCTCTTCCTCACCTGGCTTTACTTAACTTACTTAAATATGATAATGTCGATTTACATTACGCTTTTCTGCCGATAAGATAAAAATGCGTCACAGCGAAATGGATAGCAAAGAATGGCAGATACTCTACTTAAATAAGTATCTTAAATAAGACCTGATTAAGTGGTAAGTTGTAAGTTGTAAGTTATAAGTTGTAAGCTGTAAGTTGCAAGTTCTAAGTTATATTTATAATTGGAGATATTTCTGAAGGTCCTTTTCTGGAGGCTTACAAGAAACTTTCTTACAATATTATATCATATATTTATAATAGTTAAACTTAAGGTTTTGGAAGCTATAATACACTTATTATTATTATTATTAATATTAAACTAAATATAAACCTAATTTAATTATAGAAAAATTATGAAAATGCTTTATAATGGTGATGAACTTTACTTTTTAACAGCAAAGTCAAAATTATAAACAAAATAATAAGAAATACTAATTAAGAAAGGAAATCGAGTTCGGGAAGCCGAAGTTTATATTCCCTTGCCGTTTGCAATTGAATTACAAATCGATTAAAAGTAAGCCTAACATATTTGCATTCATTGAATCGATATTTTCATATGACATTTTTTTCGATAAATCCTAATTTAAAAAACTTATAAACCAGCCAAAAAAGCATTAATTTCGATTCGGAAAGCTTTCCTATGTTAGTTTTTGTTAGGTTAATAAATCTGCATACTCAATATTAAATTTAGGGAAATTAACATTTTTGCCAAATTTTGACAATTTTAATGATGTAACCCCTTTCCTTTTTTTCAAATTTTGAGAAAATTTCGAAAATTTCAAATTTAAACCGGGCATGGCTAGATCGACTCGCCTGTTGATGCTGATCAAGAATATATATGCTTTATGGGGTCGGAAATGACTCCTTCACTGCTTTTCAAGCTTCTGACTTAATTAATAATACTCTGTTATAGGATATAAAAGCAATCTCTTAGCAAACATTTTTTGCCATTTACCGACAGCTCTCTTAAAATTATTTTTACCAAAAAATAAATAATACTGTCTCACAGATAACAAGTTTAGTTACTGTAAAGTTGGATATTAAACATAAACCTGAAAGCAGGTGCCACATAGAAACCCCTATATATATATATATATATATATATATATTTATATGTAGATTCTCTTATTTCACCATTCTTATCAGGCAGCAACTATAACGCATAACCCATCGAGCAGGTGCTCCCTTAACCCGTGGAAGCCTCTCGAAGAGTGTTCGCCGCTCTTACGGACAGCCATGATGATCGATAATGGCGAATCTTATCAATGGAACCCATGGAACCAACAGACAAAGAGTGTGCCAGGCGGTAATATTGTATTTATAATGCTGATTTAAGCGAGGGGCACCTCACGGGGGGGGGGACGGAGGAGCACTCTCTTATGGCGTGAAAGCGGCCAAGGGAGAGGGGAGCGGAGCGAAACGGAACGGGACTTGTTTACGCCGTAGACCGGATCTCTTATCGCTCACACACACACTGTAAACAATTTTTTTGCGGCTATAAATTTGAGGCAAAGAGCACGCTACACTTGCCGAAACTCGGTTGGAAAGAGAATCGAAGTGGCAAAGTTGAAATCGAAGCGAAGATCGCTTATGAAGATGTTTCTTCTTGGCGAATTCTGCCGATTCACCGAGGAAAGAGAGTGACTAAGAAAGAGGAATTTCAGCTCAAATTATAGCGTTAATGATGCATTATTAACGCCGCCGGCCGAGACCACTTTAATCCTTTCTCTTTTCTTCTTTTTTTTGGCCAAGTCAAGGGGCGTTTTCGCCCACTCTTAAGCCGGGACAAAACCGTTTTCCTCTCCTAAGACAGGTAGCATTCACACACTTTTCTCTTAGGGAATACCATTTTCCTTGGCTGAAAGAGGGATAATCACAGGATAATGGCTTACATTAGCGACACAATTGCCAAAAAGGACTTTTTGATGTTTTAATTAAAATGTTTTGTGCCTCCCTCCGCCAGTCTTTTTGGAAAATGTTCCCTATTTTCTTTTGCTTGGCGGTTTTTTTGTTTCGTGTGACATTTTCTCCTGGCACCCTGCATTTTCTTTTCAATGGTTTTTCTTCTAGTTTTTTTTTCTGGCCCTTCGTGAGGCTTTCTTGAAGTTTTCCAACAGTGGCAACAAAAAGTAATCAATCATTGTGTGCCTCTGCCTGTGTGTGTGTGTGTGTGTGTGTGTGTGTGGGCCACGCCTATCTCCTGGATTACTCAGCAGAATATGGCGGCGGCATCATTGGTCTCTGCTGCCATCTCCCTCTTTCCCTTTCTCTCCCTCTCTCTCTCTTCCTCAGATCCATCCCGAAGGGCAGTGAAATTAAGGGCCACTGTACGTGTGTGTGTGTGTGTGTGTGTGTGTGTTAAGCCCAATCAATTGCAGCCGCGCCGCCGCTGACAGCGCCGCGGCAGAGCAGCTGGCAGAGTGGCAGCAGCGACGATTCCCCAGGGAACATGTGCTCGTACATACAGTAGGACCTCTTCATTAATGAAAGGATACCGTTTAAAAAGATTTGAAATCAAAGGAAAATTAAATTAGTATTTAAAATATTGTGTTAGGTGTTTTAAAGGCAAGAGAAACTCAATTAAGAACTTCTGTTCTAATAATAAAGGCAGGAATAGAAGATTAAAGTTGTTTTAGGTTTGCTTTTCCTTTTTTAGTAAAGAATGTTCCAATTATTTAGTTAATTAATTATTTTACTAATATTTCTGAGCTTGCATAAAAAAATAGAATTAGAAAATATTTAGTAATATGTTGTTGTAATAGAGAATAATAGATAATGTATTAAAGGGTTCTAATATATTTTTTTAATTAAGCCTAAAACCTCAAAAAGATTGCAAGAATTAAAAAAATAAATTGTTTTTCTATGATGTTCGAAAAACGAATATTTAAATATTTATAATTTATTTATATATATTATAATATGTATATTCATTTATATATATTATATTATATATGTATATTTATTTATATATATTATATTATATATATTTATTTATATTTATTGTCATATATATAATTTTTTTAATAGAAAGAAATCTTGTAGAAATGATTGTATAAAGATAACTTAGAGAAGGTCAAACTTTTCAAATAATTCCATTAAATATAATTGAATTTATGAAACTCAAGTTCAGCTTAAATGTTCCACAAGTTCGCCTTATTCGAAACACCACTGTATTGGAAATGTATGCTGCTGCTACTTGCTGTGCCTTGCGCATGTTCGGTAAAAATAAGCAATTAAATTGAGCAGAGCCAAGAAGAAGGTCCTCAATGCGAACGAACATAAGCCCAAACACCGAATCCTCCCCTGCTGGCATTTCATTATTATTATTTTTTCCAACATTTCGGGGGGTTGTTCATCAGTAAATTACATATATATGAATATATATGCTATATACCGAGCTATTAAAGGCTGTTGATTGGAAACTTGATTTTTAATTAAACTTCAAGCAGAAGTTGAAAGAAATTTCCCTGCCTTTAAACTAAGAAATTTAGTGATTTTCAAGAAATTAAAAAGAGGTTTCATTGTTTGAGACTAAATATAGTGAGTTAGGAAAAGAAAAGGCTTAAATCTCTCCTATTACAAAGGTTTAAATTAGTTTGTAATGTAATAATTCCAGAAGTTCCAAGTTTATTTTACAGAAATCTAAATTTAAAAGAACTTGGCATCAGCTCCGACTTCTTACAGTGTAGTCATATTACAGTTCTTATCGGTTAGGGTCGAAAATACGACCTTATCTTGTACTTATAGAATTTCCAGCCATACGTGACACTTTAACAGGTCCAAAAAGCATTAAGAAAATATTTAAAGCCCAACAAATTTCACCAAGAAAATCAAAGGAAAATGTATGAAAACCCAAAAGAAGCTGGAAACCCGATCGAGTTCAATGAACTCTAGAAGACTAGTGATGCCTTGCACTCCCCCCTTAACTGGTTGCATTGCCTTTATGCCACATTTATGGCCATATTTATGGGCCAAATTCTTATCACTAGGGCCTGGGAAATTCTCTCCGTGACCTTGTAGCTCTCACAGAACTTTTCAATTCCCTCAGCGACACGTGGGCCGCTCTCGAGACAGTCAGTTTTGAATACAGGCGGGAATACAGGCCGTCTGACGAAATCGGGCATTGATAAGTGGCCAGATAAGAGCGGCCGGGAATAATTCACAAACACACAGATACACCTCGGGTTACTTATTGTAAATTCCAGCTACGCTTTTTGGGGAGGCAGGCAAGGGGCAATCAATCAAGACGCCCCCCATGTTGCATCAAAATATTGACACTTGCAACCATTTGTGGCGGCAATTAGTCCGCTTTAACTGATTTACTTGACCACAGGCCACAGAATTCGGTGGAAAATACAATGTACATACAAAATGTTAGGTTGAAAGCAAGCAAGATAAATGAGTTTCTGATCCTGCCGGGGCGGCACATCATGAAAGTCGAGTGAAAGCAAAAGAAAGTAAGCGGCGAGCGTTAAGAACCGGGAGATGCCTCAGGGCCTCAAAGGAAGCCAGGGAAAGGAAAGGCTCAGGTTTTTCTCTCTCCTTTTTTTAGCAAGAGTCATTAATAAAGCCTCGGCAAAAGATCTTTCTGATGACACCTGAACTGACAGCGCGGCACGAACGGCACAACGAGGGATCCCAAGCGCAAAGATCACTTCAGCATCTGTATCTGTATCTGTATCTGCATGTGTATCTGTATCTGTGGGATACACAGGCGGCGAGCAAGTGTGGCGCATATTAATCATGCGCTCGTCAAGCCCTCAGAAGAGTTTGCCGGGATTGTGCCACCAACAAAGCCGCCTTCATTGGTGTGTGTGTATATATATCTGTGAGTGTGCACACTTGTATCTGACGGATTGCTCAAGCCTCAAGTGTCCTGTTTGCGGTTTTTTCTGTAGCAACAACCACCGCACGATGCTTCAGACAAACTTTTAGGCCTTAATAACAGTTCATTTGTGTCATCCAAACGGTTTTCCCTGCAATTATCAATTTCAAATTCGAGTCCGTTGCTTAGTTTTCTCGCCCTGCAACTGTTACACCTTATAATCAATTCGACATTTGAACTTTTTGCTCACTGAATGTGCACTTAAAGTGCAGAGAGAGAAATTAATAAGATTATAAAGGTATTAAATATGAAATTTAACCTTTTAATCTATCAATATGAAATGATATTCTTCATACTCTTTGTACATTTAAACATTTCTGTTTCTATACAGTTCTCGTCACTTTTTTAACATTAAATAAGCTAGAGAACTTAAATTTCATTTCAAGTTTAGATTTATTAATTTATAACCGTGTTCCCAAGAGTTCGTGAACCGTAATTAACGGTATTTAATTATGGAAATTAACCAACCAACCAAATGAGAGCTTGGTGGGAAATAAAACTTGCAGTAAATAAAGTAAAAAAAAGGTAAATCCCATGTGTCCAATGCTGCTTCATGGCTTCTTTTGGCTCAGCCGAGGCAATTAAGTTGGGAAAATGCAACGTAATTTACAGGCAAATTATTTTTCAATTTGCCAGGCTTTACATATAAATATAAACACAATTTTTTCAGCTTTTTTTGCTAACACTTTGTGCACTGGCCATGTGAATAGAAAGTTTATGTTGCAGTCAACATAGATTAATGGCGGGAATACATATAGGTATATATATAGGAAGTCGGGGACTACAACAGACCGCTAGGTAAATATGCATATATTTGTACTCCTCGTTGAGACACATCTTGTTCGATTCGGACGCAAGATTCAATGGCTGAAAATCAACTTCCGTTCGATGGGTTTGAGTTGTTTTTTACTGAAACAGCGATTCACACAATTCGGGCTAACGTATTCACTGGAAATCGGCATAACGCAGACTGAAACTTTCGTTTCACTTGTCTGGTTCTGATTAACAGTCTCGAGGGGCTCATAAAACAACAAAAACAATACATTTTTTGATTAAATTCAATTGATAAAGTTTGTTTTGCACGAAATTTCAAACTGTTGAGCGGCGACTGATAAGCCCTAGGCAACCCAAGTAGCAGACAACAAGTACAACCTTAAAAATAGATTATATTCCCTTATCACAAATTTCACAAATTTAAATTTGAAAATTTCGAAACGTTCAAATCGTAAGTTATCGTTATCGTTATCGTTAGCCTCAAGCTTGTTGGGTTGGAAACTCTGCCCGCGGACGGTTGTTGCCCAGGCTAAGTTCGATTTAGAGGTGTATTTTGAAATGTTGCTAGCGGTGAGTTGCTGAATGTGGTGAAGAGAGCGCGGTGGTGAGTAAGAAATGCCGGTAAATCAGCTGATTTTCTCGGTTTTGTTTTCAAATTTTCCACACACCCACTTTCACACACACACACACACACACATAGAGGGAGATGCAGCATCAGAGTGAGTAAGCACTAAACTAAGCGATTGCAAAATGAGCTAACAAATGATTTAATTATTACGGGGATAAGGTAACGAACACATTTTGTGCAACTTCACGTATTTTTCATAAAAAGTATTATAATTCAATATATACGGACAACATTAATTAATTATATTTAATTAATATGTTTTAAGAATGCCACATTATTTAAATGGGAAATAATAAAAATTTTATATTCAAGAAAACTGACTTCGAAAAGCCGAAGTTTTTATGCCCTTACAGTTTGCAATTATGCAAATATTAAATCGATATTTTTATGTAAATTTTAATCGACAAATCAAAGTTTAAAATAATCATAACTCAGACAAAAATGCATTAAATTTAATTCGGAAAGCGTTCGTATGTTAGTTTTTGCTAGGTTAAAAAATCTGCATACTTATTTTAAAATTTAAGAAAATTAAAATTTTCGTCGATTTTTGACAATTTTAACAATGTAACCCCTTATAAAATTTTGAAAATTTTTTAAAAATTAAATTTTTGACGAACATAGCTAGATCTATTCGGCTGTTGATGCTGATCAAGAATATATATGCTTCATAGGGTCGAAAATTACTCTTTCACAGCGTTTCGAGCATCTGACAAAAATTGTAATACCCTGCAAGGTTATACAAAGAAACCCTATGTAAATGAAATATAATAATATAATAATTATATATTAAAATAAGCTGCTTTTAACCATATTTCTTCAATATTAAAAAAGCATACGCATAATTTCTAGATTATAAAGCATTACTCAAATTTATAAACAAGTACGCAGTTTGGTAAGAAGGTTTCCTAACCAAAAGTATACAACTATTGACTTTAAATCATATTAACCCCCTTCAAGAGATTGATAGCAAGAGAAAGAGCTGTGAGATCTCATGACTCAAGAGCATTGGAAAATACAAAAAAACACACACAAACACGTATCAAAAGCGAAGTTCAACGAAACTTTTTACTCGCTTATGGGCAGGTTTTATATTTATGTATTCTTCCGAAGCTGAATCAAAGCGAGAGGCGAGAGGCGAGAGGCGAGACCGAGACCCCAAAAATAACACCCATAAGACAGACATGCGGAGCAGCAGCAGCAGCAGAAAGCGCTGACCGCGTGTATTTGTGTGCTTGTATGAGTATGTATCTATGTGTGTAGTTTAAGCGAATGAGTTAACGAAGCGCAAAAAGCAAAGCTTTGTAGATTTGCAATTAGTGGAAGACAGCGAGAGCAGCGAGGGGGGAAGAGAGCAGGAGGCAAGCGAGGTGGACGACATTCAACAAAAATAGAGTTTTGCTTTTGAGTTTTGAGCTCAATTCGTGAGCTACGCTTGTGAGTGTGATGAGGTCACACCAATACATAGATACAAAATGTACATGCATTTACTACTTCCAGCGACCTCTCTCACCTGGCTCTAAAGGAGAGAGACAGAGACAGAGAGAGATAGGTGACACATTCACCTGTCCATTCAATGTTCTTTGTGGCTGTAATTCTTCTCCATTTGCATATCCATTTATGGAATAATGATGGCCAGCTGACAATTGCAATTGCAATTACAAAACAGGAATGCAAGACATCAAGGCTTCCGACCATTAAATACCCAGTAAATCCTCTATAAAGAGTTTTTGAATCTTATAGAATCTTAATTTCAAGCAGACTTCGTTTGACAGTTGTTTCTAGAGTCTAGAATCAAGAGCTTGTTATAATCTTTCTTTAGGATCTGTTGTAACGGACGGAGTTATGAATTTATGGTAGACCCAGTTGGGAATTCTAAGGCAATTCAAACGATTAATGCCTCTATTGGCCCTTTATACATTTTTTAGGGATATATACCAACTTTCAAGAGCGAATGATCACTTTAAAGCTAAAAGGTTTCTTTAAAGAAAAATGTAATCTTAATATTTACTTTCTATTAAATGGTTACTAAAAAAAATTCAACGATTTAATGTTAATAAAAAATATAGCAACATAAGATTAGATTATTAGATTATAGATTAGATTATACCCTTCCAGGGTATTATAATTCTAGTCACAATCTCGTAACGTTGTGTAGGAGTCATTTCCGACCCTATAAATAATATATATTCTTGATCAGCATCAACAGCCCAATCGATCTAGCCATATCTGGTGGAAAAATAAATTTTTAAAATTTTTTCAAAATTTAAAAAAAATGAAAGGGGTTACATCATTAAAAATGTCAAAAATTGATAATTTTTAAAATTTTTTTAAATCTTAAATTGAGTATGCAAATTTATTAACATAATAAAAACTAACATAGAAAAACTTTCCAAATGAAAATTAATGCATTTTTGACTGAGTTGTGCGTTTTTTTAAACTTTGATTGGAAATATTTTAAGCTTAGTAATGATAAATTTTCAATACGATCCTATAAATTAATTAAAAACTGAAAGGATATATAAACTTCAACTACCCGAACTTAGTTTCCTTTTTTGTCTTAAAATATGTTAAGTTACTTAAGTAAATTTGGTCTACTAATATTAGTTGTTTGTCTATAAAAATTATATATGAAGTTTTCAACGAAGTCTTAATGAAAACATATAATGATCTTAAAGTCTCCTAGAATCTCTACGTTCCTATACAAGACAGTCCCTAAAATCTCCCAATTTCAATACAACAATGCACCCTAAGACTTCATTAATTAATTAATTTATTAATTAATACATCTTTTTAGTAATAATAATTACCATCAAAGCTAAAGAATAAAAACAACCAATGAACAAGACATAAGTAAGCAATTACTTCAAAGATTATGCAATGCTCGAATGCCGAATGCATTTAATTAGATCATATAAAAAAAAAAAACATACATATTAAAAACATATTTCTGTGCAGCAAACCTCATTTATGTGCTCACTCAAGAGCGCAGTCACAAAAAAATAAATAAATATAGAAAAAACAACATTAAACAGAGCAACAAGAACAAAAAAAAAAAATAAAACCGTCATCGGCGAAAATGGAAAACATTCGTGACATGTTGGAACGGCAAAAACAACGAGCTGCAGGCAACACAGAAAACAACAGAACAAATTGAAAATAACAACGCGTTAGTCATCGCTCTCCTGGCCCGACTGTCCAGACCAGGCCAAGTATAAATATTTATGCATATTTAAACTGCAATTCGCAAGTATAAATACAAAAACGAGCAGGCATATAATGAAATTGCTGCCTGCACTGTCGCACATTTGTTGCCGACATTCAATTCGATTTTTTAAAAATAATTTACAAAAAAAAAACGATCACAAAATCAGCTTTAAGATATATATATATATATCTATAAAAATCAGATTCGCACACGATTGAATTGTGCTTGTAAGCTATTAAAAAACGTTTAAGCAAATGTATATTCTGCTTATAGAAAATTTCAGAATGTTTTTTAACCTGACCTGGACTGTCACTGCAGGCTTTAAATATATTTTAATTCTTTCCCTGTCTATATAATTAATATTAAATTGAATTTTAAATTTTAACAAAAACCCCTTTCCATATTTAATGAATTTATCTTGTCTGCTTATTTGTCTTATTTTTTATTTTTTCTTCTCGGCCTTTTCAATGTGTTTTTTGCGCAGTCAAAACGTTTAATGACCTAATTGCCGGGTATATTTGTGTTTTTTTGTATATAATATTGTGAACTATCTGACCGAAAAGTTGGTGAAAGTTGCTATGCGTGGATCTTAAAAAGACATAAGACAAACAAGAGTTAAAAAATGGCAAAAAACAATAGAATATACATGCGTTTTTATAGCATTTGAAGTGTATCATATAGATATATAATAATGCTACAAAATCATAGCAATATCTTCTCTAAAAAACCAATCTATTACAACCCTATAATTAAGGGGAATTAGGCTACTTATAAACCCGGTAGAAGATAGCGTTTAGTCATTGGGAGATTGTAGGTATCAGTGGATAGCCGTGGCAACAGTCATGCTGATGTGTAAACAAAGTTCCTGGCCTTATCTACTGATAAGCTCAGAAATTGTGACTCGGGGTAACCACAACACACAAAATGAAAGCAGCATTTGAATATCGATTGGCTTTCGGTGAAACCTAAACGTATATAAACTATAATTATGAAGAAAGCTAAACAGAAATCGAAAGAAATGCTGCTGAGGAGCTGCTTAAATCAAGCGACAGACTAGAATGGGTCAAGCGTTGGGTTCGCGACTCTTCATTAGCAATGCAAAAAAAGCTTTTCAGCAACGCTGTTTGATAATGGGCACAACAAAACACACACACACACCGCTCTGCAGGTGGTGCCATTCGAGTGCTTTTAATCAGTCAAATCAAAGTCATCGCCGTTTACAACTACACTTGGAAAAAATTGGGCCCTGACCTATCTCATTGCCTGCTAAATACTTTTGAACTTGGAAAATAAAAAGGGGAAGTCGGGGAATTATTCAGAAAGACAAAGCTGTTTACAATTTACAATTATAGGATGGAATATTGATCAAAAATAAGCTTAAAATATTCCCAATCATTGAATCGATACTTATCGATATTTTTATGAAACTTTTTTCGACAAATCAAAGTTTAAAAAACCTATAACTAAGCTAAAAAAGGATTAATTTTAATACGGAAAGCTTTTCAGTGTTAGTTTTTGTAAGTCTGCATACCTAATTTAACATTTAAAAAAATATATACAATTTGTATTAATTTTTGAGAATTTTAACGATGTGACCCCTTATAAAATTTTCAAAATTTTGAAAAAATTAAATTTTTTGCCAAATATAGCTAGATTGACTCAGCTGTTGATACTGATCAAGACTATACATGATTTATGGGGTCAGAAATGACTCCTTCATAGCCTTACAAGCTTCTGAATAAAATTATAATACCCTGTAAAAACGATTTAAAATGAAATCATATTGCCTAGTTGGCAAAAACAAAACAATGACAATGAATGTTGACTTCGTCCCTGGGGACTTTGAAATAGCATTGAGTCAATATTTAGATATGTTTTCCCCAACAATCTAAAGTGTGTTCTTAGTTAAATTTGTATTGGGTCTCAAGACCTCAACCGTAGCTTAAGTAAATATTAATAAATTGGAATGAATTAATGTTTAAAAATAGTACGATACGGATTAGGACCGATTCGATAACACCAAAAGATCGAATTTAACCAATTTTGGTTAAAAATAAACAATAAAATTGATTTGATTTGATAGTAAAGGTTACCTCCTCTTCATCGCCGATTATCACCTCGTTGGCAAAAGTGGCGCTGCCGAAGGGTTCGTCGGTGGTCAGTCCCTCCACCTCGCAGGCATTGGCCGCTCCGCTGGCCATTTCACTCTCATCCTCATCCGTTTCCTCCTCTCCAAACAGGCGACCCAAATACAAGCTCTCCTCCACATAGTCTCCGTTCCTGCCCGCCGAGTTGTTCGCTTCCAGGTGCTCCACAGTGACGCTGCCCAGATTTCTGGGATGCGGTGTGCTGTCGTTGAGAGCAGCAGTGCTCAAGGGAGAGGCCATGCCTGCACCCGTAAAGCCATGGATGAGCGCCGCCAGGCTGAGATCCAAATGAGAGCTATTCGGAGGCTGCTGCTGACCATCCTTGAGAGGTAGATTCGCATACGGACTGGCCTGCAGCGGCAGATCGTTGTAGTCCTGCAGATCGGCCAGATTCTGTTCCCAGATCGATCGCTGATCCTGCAGCAAATGGGGCGACAGAAAGATGTCCAGTTCCGGGGCAGGATGCAGCAACGAGTGGTTGGCATTTCCAGTGGCCAGCGATGAGGTGTCAATGTTGATTTCTCCCAGGGCAGAGCCACTGCTTGCACCTCCAGACGTTGGAGCACTGGCACCTCCCACTGTACTGGGCGCACCGGCAGCACTGCTACTCTGGACATCCTGCAGAGCTGCCGTCTGGACACTGCTGTTGCCGGTGGTGTTGTGCAGATTCATTACGAAGGTGCTGCCATTGAAGTGCTGCGGCAGCTTGTACTCGCCCACTCCGTTTCCCACGCCGCCCAAGGAGGGAATATCGAAATTTAGGAAATCCTCGATACGGGGACTCAAGCCCTTCCTATTTCCATAGGGATTCTGGTCCATATCCAGTCGGTGAACCGAGCGCAGCATCTCCAGCTCCCAGCCATCGCCGTGGGAGCTCAGTTCCAGCTGCGAGTCCCAGCGATGGAGCAGGTAGTCGGGATTGTAGTGGAGCAGACTTAAGGCCAGAGCCAGCTGCAGCATTTTCATCGCATACGATTTTTTGTTTGAGATCATTGTGTTGCGTCCAAATCTTGCAGTCTACGTGAATGGATGCGTGGGTGTTGTCCGTGGTCCGTGCTCCGTGCTCCGTCCTCCGCCCGCCTCCTCACCGTCCCGGACAACAGCTCAGCGGCTGCGTTGTCCGGGATCGCTGCGTTCAATGACGTCGCCTTGTCCCGCCTTCCGCCTCCGCTGCGTTCCGATATCTGCGCAAAAACCGCGAGTCCGCAGTTCCTCCGTCGATCCCCGATCTACCAATGCTCCTCTTTAATTGATGACTGTCCTCGGGCTCGTTCTGTAAGCAGATCAAGATGTGTCAACAAATAGAATGGAATTAGTAAGCATTATAATATGTTAAAAAGCATATATCTATTGTAATATATGAGGTTACATGGCCATATGTGCAGTTTGAATGCTAAATGAAAATGCTTTTGTTTCGAGCGATTCGGCCTTTGTTGTGTTTGCCATACGATGTTGTTAAGCTTTGTTAAGGAGGAAGTGCTTCAAAGAAAGTTGTCTTATTTCCGTTGTGGCCACAAGGCGAGAGATTTTAAGTAAATATATATTTGTCTGTTTAGCAGAGTGACAATATCTACATAAACATAAATGGGTTAACTATAACTGATAAAAAAGATATAGCACAAATTGGGAATTTCAAAGTATTGTCAGTACAAATAGTTTGTGCTACGGAGAAAGGAAGTTTGACCTTAATTAAGGGAAGCATGGGACTGAAGCACTTATCGTAAGCTAAAGTGTTAACTTTAAGTTCATTATTTATGAGATAATGTTATAAACGAACTATTTGGAGGTTCCTAAAACTCAATGCATATAAAAAACCAGAAAGGAAACTCATTTTTGGGAGTTGAATTATATACCCTAATCATAACTAAGCCTAAAATATTAGTATATTAATAATAATAATTTTATATGACATTTTTTTTAGATAAATCAATGTTTAAAGTACTCATAACTAAGCCAAAAAATCATTAATTTTAATTCGGAAAGCTTTCCTATGCTAGTTTTTGCAAGGTTAACAAATCTGCATACTCCATTTTAAATTTTAAAAAATTAAAATTTTTGACAATTTTTGACAATTTTTAACGATGTAACCCCTTACATTTTTTTGAAAATTTTCAAAATTTTGAAAAAAAAAATTTCTGCTGGACATAGCTAGATCGACTCGGCTGTTGATGCTGATCAAGAATATATATGATTTATGGGGTCGCAAATGACTCCTTCACAGGGTTACAAGCCTCAGACTAACATTATAATACCCTTCAATTGTATAATAAACTAATAAATAAAATATCTTTATTTAACCAATCAACACTATAGAAATGTTAAAGAAATAAACCAGGTTAACAACTTCAATGGCAATTATTATTAATTTAATTGCAAGTTCCTGGAAACTGACCTTCAGCTGTGGCATTTTGTGCGGCCATTTAACCAACCGAGAAGACTTGTTTATGCCTCCCGATTTGGGCCGCAAACAAGAGTTTGACGTTGTCTACTACGCATTTAATATGCCCATCCTGACCCCACCAGCCGTGCGGGGGGTTAACAGACAACCGCCCACACGAAAAAAAAAAAAAGAGGGAAAGGAAAGGGGCATAGGGGAAGGAATGACCCAGACAAACGCCGTGAACTTGAACTTGTTCAAGGTCTCTTCTCGAAATGTGCGCACTGTGGCCGATGTGAAAAACCCAATTCAAGGACGGGCCAACAACAAATGCCCCAAAATGTGTGTTTTTTAGAGGCGCGATATATAAACTTTCTTTGTTTTTTAACCAATTGGCAAATGCACATAAATGGCCAAATGGAATCAGTCAAAAGGCAATGGCAAAAAAAAAAAGTTTGATTAGCTCACAAACACGAACATAACGGCAGTTTCTCAATGAAATGAAATGAAATGATTAAATGTGCAATGTGTGAGAGAGCGTGACGGAGGTAGGGTTCTTGCGCGGGTATGTGTGGGTGTGATGTGCGAATGTATTGCAGTGCACTCACCTGGCTTTTTTTTTTTGAATGTTAAGCCGCTGCGGCGCAGTAAATGCTGAAGGTGTTGTTGTTGTTGTTGTTGTTGTTGCTGCTGCTTCTCCCTTTTGCGGCACACACAATGGTGAATGATGCTTTATTGTTTACAGTTACTACACACAGACACACACACCAGCAAAGGTATTCACTTTCTGCAGTGCTTTATTTGTTTATATTTCACTTTCTTTCGTTTTCTTTAAATGGCTGCAAAACACGCATTTAATTTTATTTATTATTCACACATTTATGGCAAGTTATAGGTGATTTCTCCTCTGCCTTTTCCCCAAAAAGCAACCAGTAGCATTTAATTGCAAGTTATTATTGAAAACAATTTGCATTTCAATTGTGCTGTCAAGCTGACAGCTGCTGCTGCTGCTTCTTCTTCAAATTCCGTTTCGTTTGTCTGCTACGCACTTCGGTGACAGTGTGTGCGTGTGCGTGGCGAAATCGTCATTTGGTAATAACAATTTTCGCGGAGCTTGTTGATTTTGTGCGCTGCCTAATATTATTTCGTGTGTTGCGCCTGCACATCGCGATTTATTCCTTTGTTTGCTTTTATCGCTCGCTTCTTCTCATTTGTCTGACTCACACACGAAAAAACACAGGCAAACTCACCACGCACACACTCACACAAAACTGCTGTTTTCTTGCGGACTCTGCTTTGTAGCAACAATTAATGCATTTAATTAAATGCAAAGCGATTTAATTTTTATGGAGAAGCACACACCACACACACACACACACTCGCGGGCTGGAGAGCAAAACAAATGTGCAAATGCGCGATTCGGAAACTTCGAGAATGAGCCGAGAACAAATTATTGTTTGTAATTGGCAGCCGGCGGCCGCATTTCAACCTTCGCTCTACACTTTGCATCAACAAATTATTTATCAAATCGCCGAGCGACGTATTAACAAATTTTGCCGAGCTTTTTTGCGCCGTCTCCGATTGCTGTACTTCGTCTCTTTCACTGTTATTCGGCGATTATCGCTCTACACTTTGCATCAACAAATTATTTATCAAAAATATTTGTGCCGAGCTTTTTTTTCTTTGCTTTCCGCTGTCTCCAGTGCTTCCAACTTGGATTTTTTCCCGTCAAAACTGGCTCTTTGGTGAATTGCGGGAACTGTTAAAAGCGGGTTTTACAGTTTGCATTTGACACGTTTGACATGTTTACAGAACGGTTCTGCACGGTTCTACATGATTGGGGTCGAAGTCTCATGTAGAAAATTAACAGGTCGGAGAAAGAGAGCGTAAGGTGAGCGTAACTTAACAGAATTCTCTCTCGGCACGGCATAACAAAAACGTGTTCAGCTCAAAAAGCTGCGCTTGGCAACAAAAGTTTGTTACTCCCCACACAGGTGATACTATCGATAGTATCGATTACTATCGAGCTGGCGCCCCCTAGCTGGGAGCTTTCATTGCAGGGCTGCATTGTGGAAGTATTGTTAGGTGTAAAATAATTATATATTAACAATTACCTTTTTGTTTAGATGTTTATACCTGCTTTTGGGATTAATTAAGAAATATTTGTTTGTGGAATTTTACTTCTTAGCTGCTATTTTTAGGATTTGTTTGAATGGGTTCTTGAGTTAATGTATTTTAGTGCGGAAATTGATCCATAAATGTAACTACATGTAGATGTAAAATAATTGGCTGAGCTTTGGACACGTGTCCATAAAATGTTTAAATTTGCATAAAATGTGATTTTTTAAAATGCATTTTAAATACCTTAATCATATTTTAAATACTACCTTAATATATATAAATTAAATATAATGCATTATATATGATGTAAATATAATAATGATCATTATAAAAGGCCTTCTGCAGTTAGCAAATTAATTAAAAAACTACTAAGTAATTTTAAATCTTACAAATTATTTAAATTATATAGTTTCCCTTATTTAGAACTTTTGTTCATACCTCAAATTAAATTTAAAACTATCTTTTTTGGTCTAAATATTAAATAAAACCTTGAATAAGCAAAATATGCCTTATTTAACTATAAATCATCATCGATTTTGCATAAACATAAATATCTAGACAATAAAATGTCTATCAAACCGGGTGAATCACACGGTTAACTGAATAATACCTTTTATTTACACAAAGAACTGACCCCTGGAAACTAATTAAGATTGATGGCGGTCATTTTGAGATATAGACCGTTCTGAAAGGGATTACTTTGTGCTGGCAAATTGGATTTAATACTCCCTGCCCCTCGAACTACTTACCAGGGTGGTGAAGTGGAAGCCACCTCGCCAGATGGGATTCTTGCTACCTGGCGGCGTTGGCGGCGTCTCCAGGGAGGCGACCGGAGGCGAAGGCGTCTCCAGAACGGCGGGCGTTGAGGCCACCGTGGGCTTGATCAGCTTGGCCAGCTTCGAGGGCGGTCCGATGGGCACGCGGACGGTGACCTTCTTCTTGGGATTGGCCGGAAGCAGAAGTTGGGTTTGGTTGTAAGCATCCTCGATGTCCTTGGCGGGGGACAGGGATTGCAGCCGAGGCAGGTCCTCTAAATCGATCATGATAACTCCTTAGCCGGCCACAAATGGTGATGAGTCAATATGTCAACTGAAACGACACACAATTAGATAAGGATAAGGATAAGGATGGGTCGATTTTTATGGCCAATACTCAAAGGAATTAATTGAATAGTGACTTTCGAAGGGTAGGAAAATTATCTCTCTATATAATATAATTTAGTATAATTAGTTAGGAATTTAATGACAAATAATTAAGATAAGACGGCTTCAAAAAGACTATATACCATTACCTTACACTTAATATGAATATAAATTCTAAGGCTTAAAGTTCGGTTTAAAAAGTATGAAAGAACTACCTTTTCCTGCAATTTCTAATATTAATTTCTCAAGAATTTTTATAAGAACTCCGTACCACTTATCGTACTTTCACTGTAACCCGGCTATAAATGCTGATAAGCGACTTTCGATTGGTAGAATTCGAACTACAGATATAGCACACTTAAATGGTTTGTTTATTTCTTGATTGCGCTTGCCATTTATGGAAGAGATTACACACATTCGCACCGAATCGGACGTAGATAAGTACAGTGAATGTCCTGCAGCAACAACAGTGAAAATAATACTGGAAATAAGATAACCGGCTCTCACTATCTATCAATTGATATGGAGTACTAAGTGTTTAATATCAGTGCCATAAAACATTTTCCTGGGGCGCATTATCGCTGTACAGTGAGCCCCCACTTTGGGCCATGCAAATTACATCAGCCAATGTTTGGTCTCAGGTTTTTCCGATTAGATTGCGTCTACAAGTGAATCATTTGAAGAAATAAAGAATTATGGGAACCTGTCATGAGTTCGAGTTCTGCAAAGTGATCGATAAGGGAAACATCTGTTAAGGAGATCTTTCTGAACTTTGATATATGTATTTATTTAGGGAACTCCTATCGCAGGCAACAGTTTATCTGTTGTATTTGCTAAACAAATACAAATTTGTGATAGCTCTAGGAAGGTATATTTATTACTATCTGATTTTTCCATATTATATACATCATAAAGTTGATAAAGTGAAACCAGGAAAATTCCAAACACTCAACTCAGATCACCAACCATATAAAGCACTCAACTATCTCTCTGTTTTTAATTAAGACCCCCCAGAAGATGGGAACACATCAAATAGTACTTGTTAATAATAGTTTAAATAATAACACCAGCTCGAAGGGGATAATTACAAGCTTAAGGTTTTTCTGGGAATTCCCTCTTAGCCGCCTTCTATAATAGGCAAAGTTAACTGTTTGGAAACTTACTGAGATCGTTGTTTTGTTGACCATGACTCACCTTAATGTGCGAAAAATATAAAAAACAGCACAATGGCAAGTACAAAGGGAAGTAAAGTCAACCGGCAAAGGGTTTGGAAGCTAAGAACAGGCTTTATTTTAAGGAGGAGACACCTGATTGGTAATAAAATCTGACGAAAATAAAACCAGTAATGGGAGGATCCAAAGTTCATTCATGAGGTATACATTGATTAATAACATATTAATTGTAGTAACATTTTGAAACAAGTTAGACAACAATTAATAATAGTTCAAAGTAACTCCAAGCTCAAGGAATAAAATCATTGATCAATTTAAATGCTTTATAGTAACAAGTTAAGTTGTCTATCAAGTATGACATAACTAATAACCAATCAATAGCACTGGATGGCAATTGCCTTTATGTTATTATTATTATCTATATATTATCAACAGAGTGTTTAGAGTTTATCCAAAATCTTGTGAGATAAATTCTTGATATCTAAAGCAGCTCCCATTTATGCAAATCATCCCTAGTCCCAGGCATTCCCATTTATAAAACAGTGAAATCACAATGCAAACTTGGTTAATATTGAACGGTTTTTTCCTCGAAACCAAGTCAACATTGCAAATCTGTTCGACTCGAGAAAATAAAAAACAAAACCAGTTTCTTAAGGTTTTTTTTTTAGTGGCAATACTCTGGGAATGGGAAGATGCGCTTTTAGCTTTGGTTTGTTGTAACTTTAAGGAAATTGGGATAAAAGGTTTTGGAAATTTGAAACGATTTTAAAATAAAAGTATTTTGAACATTTAGTTATCATTTAAAGAGTACCAGATGAGGACATATTTATGTATAATTAATTATTGATAAAAGGTTAAATTATCTTGACTTTCCTCTTGAATTTCTATGGCAATTATTAAGATGAGCAAAGAATTGTTAGGATTTTATAATTTTAGCATAAACTAGTTTATTAATTAACTCAACACATTTAAAACCTTGCAATCTTAATAATCAATATTTTTGTAGTATTTAAACTTGATATAATGTAATATTTAATTTATATAATCTAATTCCCTGCATTCCAATTGATTTCGCAACAAAGCTAGAGTATTGTTAGCTTCGATATGTAAGCCAATTTGACAGTCTTGTTTTTAACAAATACCCCCCTTTATTGTTGTTGTTTTATTCGCTGTCGTTTGATGCTTGACGCAGTTTATAATTTGAATGAACCAAGTCTGGGCATAATTAAAAAAAAAACTCACTGGAAAAAATACGAGAAAAAATGCGGGATATATGTATATATGTAAATTGAAAACAAATAAGCAAAGTTCACTATACAAGCCCTGGGCCGTCAGATATCGAGAATTCGTACACTACATATTGATTTTAGCAATTACCTGTCAGCGTCCCATCAACAGGTGAGTGAAAGGGGAAAGAGGGGGGAGGGGGGGAAGAAAGAGTGAGAATCGAAGAGAAGATTGTCATGCAGTTTGACTTTTCAATTCGCGTGGAGCAGGAGGGGCTAATAATAATAATAATAACAATAACAACCAAGGAAATGTCGTGACAAAGTCTTTAATAATAGATTGAGGGGGAGGCCGTCCAAATAAAGGGCCTATAATAATACACTAACTAACATAAGTAGCCACAAAGTCACATATATATTTCTAGTAGATTTGTTTTGTTATACTCGGAGAGTTCATGGAGCGTAACTCGAACATTTTTGATTGTTTTCAATATTATTTAATTGCTGTGCGCCTTGTGGAACATTCATTATCATTATCACAAACACACACAGCTACAATAATTAATGTAAATATTTATTTATAACACACAATTCTGTTGTTTGTTTTATTCCTAGAAAAGAGAGCTTCCGAAAGAGAGCCCTCTAAGAGCGAGCGAACCCGCTCTGATGATGATGATGACCACATGCCGGTGAATTTATGCGAAATACACAACAGTTTTGTTTTTGCACAAAAATTTCCAACGAAATGGATATAATAAATAGAAAATACTATTTGGAACAGGGAGAGAGAGAGAGAGATAGCTCTGGCCTGTCCGAATTCACTATTTAATTGAACTTGTTGATTAGGGCAAATGCCTGTCTGAACACACACATTAAAAACACGCGCACACACACACACACACTTGGAGAAGTAATTTTCGCAGGGAGAGGTGCTAGTTGGGGGGCTAGGACAGAGGTTTAACGACGCAATTGTTGGTTGCCCGGAATTAAGTGTAATTATTTCGCCTTTATATTCGCTTTTCTTGACTTCATTTAAATCTTTACTTTACTATTGTTTTAGTTGTATTTTTTGTTTACCTTTGTTTAGGTTTAGTTTATAACTTTATAGCCTGTTTTGCAGTTTTTGTTGCTGTTGCTTGTTGCTTGTTTTGAAAAGCGCGCCACACTCGAACACTTGTTGTGATTGCTGCCAAAAAGAGAGCAGAGAGTTGGTCACAGATATTACGCATACGCCGTGTTTTCTCCACTTAAGAGCAGACCATCAGCTGGGCGATGCACAAAAAGAGAGAGAGTGGTAGAGAGAGAGAGCGCGAGTGGCTAAAACGATTTGTAATTCACTGAACGGCTGTTCAAAAAACACTGAAAAGCCGATGGCACACAAAGTCGTCGCTCGGGCGCTTCAGCTGTTTGCGTCGGCGGCGTCGTGTCGAGCACGAGCGGCGGGGCGCCGAAGCGGAAGCGGAGCCGAGTGCGGGATAGCCGCCGCATAGCCGAGGCCCCAATCGTCGAGCTTGGGGCTGATAAACGCGAGCAGATAGCGCAGGGCAAGACAAGTGCTCTGCTGCCGCTGCTGGTGCTGCTGCCGCTGCCCCGCCTGCGCTGACCGCTCTGGCCCCTCCGTGCTTTGTTGTTGCTTTGCTCAGCGCGTGCGACGACAGCTTCTTGATGGAGCCGCCGCTCAACACACCTGCCCGCGCTATTCAGACGCAGTTCAATAGTCGAATATGGACGAGATCTTCCGCTTACTTGGCTGCGGCCCTGAATCAGTGTCTTTATCTTGGCTTTTCTATATTTACACTTGTTCATTGATCACATATCAGTGCAATTAGTGTGACCAAAAGCGTATTTGAGTCGCGGTAAGGTGACCAGATCTTAATATTTTTCAATACAAAGAAGAAAAAGAAACATACAGACAGTTATTTGTAATAAGAAACTTGTCAAGTCATAAAAATAAGCTAATTAAACATATATGACCTCTGATTGCCAGATTGGCTTCTTGGTCTTCGTGTACCACCAAGAAAGCCTAAAATATGTGTATTCTAAATATATTAAATCGATATTTTTAAATGCTAATTTTATGGTAAATCAAAATTTTTTAAATATCATAACTAAGCCAAAAATGCAGTAATTTCAATTCGGAAAGCTTTTCTGTGCTAGTTTTTATGAGGCTAACAAATTTGCATAGTAAGTTTTTTAATTTAAGACATTTAATTTTTTGTCAAATTTTAAAATTTTCAAAAAATGGGTCGAAAATTTTTTTCCTCCAGACATACCTAGATCGATTCGGCTGTTGACGCTGATCAAGAATATATAGGATTTATAGGGTCGGAAACGACTCCTTCATTGCGTTGCAAGCTTTTGACTGAAATTATAATACCCTGTAAGGGTATACAACTAAATAATATAAATTAGATTGTCAATCTTAATTTTAACTTATTCCAAATAATATATTGCTCGCACCAACATTTTTGAATAAATTTAATAACTTAAATAAACCAACAGATTTGGAAATGTTTAGTTATTGCTGATCGATCAGATAATATGCTAATAATACTTACCCAGCACCTGAGTTTAATTTTATATTATTTTACCAAATATTTGCTCTCAATTTAGTTAATTATTTTAATGATATAAAAACATTCAATATACCATTGAACCTATATATATATGATGATTAATGGATTGCCTAAGTTTCTAAGTAAATCACTGATATCAATTCCGAATCAATATTTGGTGATTACCAAAACACCTGGCATTTCCGGAGGATTTCCGAGCCAAATTAAACGAGTGCAAACAATAGCCTCGTGGGTGCAAAGCCATTTCCATCATAAATCGTTTTATTCTGAATCAATTATGATATTATCAGACCGTAAACACGATTTATTATCACAGGCATTACCTTTTATGCCTTACCTGTGATAGTCAGCAGGACATCAGGGGACATCAAATGTTAGATTATAATTACAATTGTTGTTACAGATTAGTTATCGCATTTATTAATATTCCCATTTGACTTAAATTACATTATGTAAATATATATATATATTTATATATAGATGTGTATATATCATTAGCATACAATTAGATTTACGTCTTTAGAGTTGCTCTGCCTGCTTTCCATTGCATTCCTAGATACACTTTGTTTTGTATTTTCCCTACACGAATTTCATTATAAAACCTGATGGCCAATGCATAATTAATAATTTCTAATATACCGATGCCGATTGCCAAAAAAATTTCGTCTAATAAAATTAACTAGAATTCGTATCCTTCAATCTTCTGAAATGAGAAAAGGCCATTCTTCAACTCCAGGATAAAGCGGAGCCCGGAGGCAGGATAGGGTGAGGTGTGTGTGGTGTGACTGATGATGAACTAAATGGAACCCAAAGTGTGTTAAATCAATCAAAGCTGTGGACGGATATGCATTGTACAATACAATTAGACGTTGAAATGGGCGAACAATGAACTCAAATGTAGTGTAATAAACAAAATAAAGTCTTCTTTTGTCTTTGTTGGTCTGTAAAAACTTTCTAAATCTCCTCATTAACTTCTCGTCCCAATGTTGGTTTTGCTTCTGAGCATCTCTCTTATGCTGTGTGTTCCTTCATTTTCTATTATTTCTATTTTGGGTTTGTTTTTGTTTTTAGTTTAGCTTGTTTATACATTTGTCGAAAATCCGTAAAATCGCTCCAAAACTTGTTTTTGTGATCTATCTTTGTCGCTAATAAAGTTGTTTTTCTCTCTATGTCTGACTGTCTGTCTTTCTGTATTTATTTATACCTCGATTTTGGGGTTTCTGAGCGATTAACTTTGTTGAGAATATGAAGGGTATCTTTGGGCTAGGGTTAGTGTAATTTTAGCCAAGGAAATAGTATAATAATACTCCTCTGAAATTCACTCTTTCTCCCTAAAAGCCACATCAGATCTTAGGTGAATTAGCATATTCAAAAATTATGGAAGGTTTAACTCTGGTTCCGCTTAACAAGTGGAAGAGACAAAAGCGGAGATGTCGCTGGTGTAGCTCAAAAGGGGTTTTGTTAATTTCTGGGGTTTACTTCGCTGGATATCTTTTCAGTTTTCCTATACCTCAATTTTGTTCCTCACTTTGCAGAGTGCTTTAGCCCCTAGAAAACCCCCTTTGACTACGCTTGTGACCCATCTCAAGCTAATCTTGTCGCGCGGCCCCTCTCTTATCGGGGCGCTGGCAATGGCACACCAACTGATACACGTTTATTTGGCTATAATGACAAACCGGCATGCCGAAAGCCCCCTGATTTGGGTGCCAGAAGTCGGCGGCTTCCCTCAGTTTACACAAACACCTCGGATCCAAAGACCCGGCTATCTATGGGGCGGACACCTCGGCACTAATCAAATGATAACCAGCGATATGGTTAAATCGTAAAACACATGGTAAATCGAAGTTACGGAACGTTGTAATCTGTTAATCTTTCTGTTTTCTTAGATGTCTTATGAGAGTGCGTAAATAAACAGTGTTAAATTAGTTTTTTTTAATTTTGGGTTGTGGTTCTAGCAAACTACAGCGCGTATGCCATGTATGTACATATGTCTAGATGGTATTTCGTATCGCAAGCTCCTAACTTATCATCTGCCTGCCTGACCTTAGACCACTTGGGGTTTATGCTGTACCTCTAATGACAGTGTTTTTATACATTTTAATAAAATCCTATGCTTCTTTTTTAGTAATTCATCGTCTAAATGAGTTAGTAGAACCTATGGCAGCCATACATAACATACTTAAATTCAGTTGAGCTAAATCGGTTACTGATTTTAAAGTTACGAAAATCTTTAGGTTAATTCTGAACAGGTTTATGTGATTAAAACTGGTTTCCCAGCACATATTGGCGATCTTTTAACCTTTGCTGAGCCTACCTTGTAGGTTATCAGCTTTGAGGCTTTGAAATCAAAAACTTTTTGGGTTGGACATTAAATCCTGATCTTGGAAGCTAATACTGGTCATAAAGCATATGTTCTTAATTAACAGATTCTGCTCCTGGTCAGGCAGGACTCTTCGGCAAGGGTGATTATGTTGGTTAAGTAAATTATCTTTGGACAAAAGGAAGAGTTCTGTGATATTTCGATGCGCACATATACGGATACACATACTCACTAATTCTAATATACATATGCTATACAGTGACTAGAATGCATTCATTAGCGATTTAGTTAATCTCGATTCAGTGGCCTCATCTGTTGTTTTGTTTTGTTTGGTTTTTGTTTTTATGAAAAAATATGTTTGTTCTTTGTTATCCTTCGCTTACAATCTACATTTATCCATTGCTCTAAGTATGTTTGGTTTCCTTTGCTTGTTTTTCGTTTTCGGTTTGTAAAATATACATACATATACAATATACATATATAGATAGATCCTTATGTTCAGTTGTAGATATCCACATACATATGTGCTAGAAATGGTTTCCTCCAAGGGGAATAGATATACACATAGACTCCTTGTTGGAGCGCTGCTTGATCATAGCATTCGTAATTTACAGTTGAGTGAGGCCACTCGTTGAGGACTAAAATTATAGGAGAGCTACTGAGTAAACCAAGGAGATCGATCGAACTGGCAATGATATGGTAAAGAGTACAGATCCATAGTGTGTTAGTTAACTCGGCGAAATCAGGGTCCACGTGAGAGTCGTGTCTGAGAGAGGAACATAATTACAAA
The DNA here is from genome assembly GCA_035046265.1 of Drosophila bunnanda. Taxonomy (NCBI): domain Eukaryota; kingdom Metazoa; phylum Arthropoda; class Insecta; order Diptera; family Drosophilidae; genus Drosophila; species Drosophila bunnanda. The sequence goes on from JAWNOB010000130.1 coordinate 13,298,188, forward strand.
TGAGTCTGAAGAGAGAACTGTGCGCGGACCTCCGAGTCCTGCCTCCTCTATCGGTGCAAGTACAGGTTGCCCTCCACCCACTTGTACAGCGATGTCTGTGACCTTGCCACCCACTCCACGTTTGAGGCCACGCTGCTCAGGGTCATGTTCAGCACGGACATGCCGTGACCCCGGCCGAAGCGATGCACCAGCGACTTGAGCTGGGGGAAAGGAGAGGAGAAGCAGTTTAGTACAAAATATCTGGGAGCTGCAGCAGCAGGAGGATAGCTCACCTCATCGTAGTCAAACTTGGTGGCTCCATACTGGGTTATAGCCGATATAACCTTGGCAAAGCTGATCGTGCCCGGCCCCAGGCGCTTCTCCAGCTCGAACCACTTAGCCTGCAGGAAGCGGCAGGCCATGGCTCCGCCTGTCGGCGTACCAGCGATGGCCTTGAGCACCTGCACCACCTCCTCGGTGGGCAGGTTGGTCACGTGTGACAGCAGGCGGTTCTGCAGCCAGGCATCCTTGGTCCTGCCCAGAGCCCGAAGCAGCTGCATACGCTCCACAAAGGTTTCCGATGTCCGCTGGAGGGTGACAAAGCGCTCCCAGCAATGCTGCCAGTAGATGTACTCGCCGGACAGGATCGAGCCGGTGTAAACCACCTGTGGAAGGGTAACAAAAGGAGTTATTACAGATATTAATTAATAAATTATAATAACAATCTTTACCTCTCTGAGATTGGGTGGAATAGCTGAACCATTGTAGTACAGAAACTGGTTTAACATGTTCTTGGCCTTGGCGATGCTATTGACCTCCTCCCACAGAACCGAGGCCAAAAGCACCTCGGGACGCATTAACCTTATATTGGTAATTGAATTAGTTTAAAGAAGGTCTTCAAGTTTAAGAAGAATCCTCACCTGGTGGCCACATCACCGTCATCCGACCAGCCCACCTTCTCCTCCACCGTGGAGATCTTCATCTTGATGAACTCGCTGAGCATCAGGAAGCACTCGGAGTACTTGAGGATGCGCCGCCACTTCTCCAGATGCCTCAAGGCCAGGGCCATGGGTCCGTAATGTGTCTCACTGGGAAGATACTGGATCATGTTCATGGTGATCTCGCAGGGCAGCAGATTGGCATGGCACAGGGTAAAGGCATCCGAGAGCATACCCAATCGATCCTGGTGGGGAAATGGTATTTAATTTTGTTCTTAAATTAAATTCCTAGGGAGCTTACCTCGCTGGTGAAGCGTTTGGGATTGGTGGCCAGCTCCTCAATGAGACTTGCCCAGTTGTCGTCGTTGTACACCACCCGATAGTAGCCGTTCTGGATGGCATTCACTTTAATCCATTTCACGTTCTCCGGCACATTGAAGGTAACTGGACAAGGATCAAGGAGGAAGGTCTTAAGAGGCATACCTAGTTAAAGATTTAGCCTTAACTCACCATCCACATTCTGCATCCAAAGGGTTTCGCTGACATTGTTGATATCCGTCACATAGGTGACCGGGAAGATCCACTTCATGTGTGGAGCCGCCTTGTGTTTGCTTCCCTGCGTGGTGGGCGGCACCGTAATGGGCATATCCGTGACATTAAGAGCTGTCCTGTTGTAGTTATTACCATAGTAGGACTCATCGTGGATGGCCAGAAAATCGGCTGGCCGGAAGGGTCTCTGCGAGATGGAGATGCTGTTGCCCATTTTGGTGACAGTAAGAAGCGGAAAGCCCGGCTGATGTGTCCACAGAGTCATCATGTCCTTGATATTCTTCGAGCCGTTCGCCTTCTTGGTGCAAATTGTCCAAAGATCTGTGGGTTCTGCAGTCCTAAATCGATTCAACTTGAGGAACGAGCCCAGGCATCCTCTGAACCGATCCTCGCCGATGGCCGTGTGCAGCATGGAAAAGATGGCCGCCGTCTTTTGGACAAAGAACTCCTCGTTGTTGCCATCGTGACTGGTGCCATTCATGATGCTGTCCCATCCTTGGATGGCATCGATATCCAGCGCTGCTGTGGCCATCTTCAGCAGGTACATCTCCCTCAAAGGCCAGCTCTCCTGCAGGGGAGCCAGGGTATGTATGCCTAAATACTGGATCAATCCCTCCCACAGCCACACATCCTTGAGCACCTTGCGGGAGGTGATACCTCCGAAGAACTGCCGCACCATCGCCTCTGCAATCCGAAGAGCACTGAACTGATACTGCTCAGAGGTAATCGAACTGGGATCCGTTAGGAAGGAAGTCTTCAGGGTCACCAAGCCCAGGGAGGAGATCATGTTGCGGTCCAGCGAAGGCAGTGCCACAAAGTCCACCTTTGTCAAGGGATAACTAATATCCAGCCATGTCTGCAGATACTCCAAAACATCCCGCGATGTGTGGAGGATGAAGGATGAGCGAATCAGTAAGTCCCGCGGAGCATAGAACGTATACGAGGGAGCTCGCTTGATCGAGGAGCCCGTGGACTGGGACAAAGAGGTGAGATTCGTTGGCTTCCCATTCCCATTGAGATTCACCGGCCAAGCCGTCGTCGTCGTCGTCGTTTGGATAGTACTCTGGTTCTGGCGGGGCGTCAGGTTCACATTCAGCGAATGTGTCAGGGCAGTGATGTTCCGTACCGGAGGGTTCTTGCCCTTCAACTGGGTGTAGTTGTTCAACTGGGCAGACTTCTTGCCACCAGCTCCAGAGCCCGGTGGCGCTACTGTGGTGGGGATGTAGGCGGCCGAAGGCTGCAGGGACTCCCGCTGGAAATCGCTGACCACCCAAGCCACAGCATCGGCGGGCAGTGGAGGCGTTTCTATAAAGTCATCGCGGAGCTGCGGAGAATCACAGATTATGTTGGATATATCTTATATTATTTAACGTTATACTGACCAGTCCTGTGCCCATGTAGAAGCCCACATCCTCGGTGGTGTGCACAATGGAGTTGGACAGGCCAATGTGGAAGCGATCGCGGAACACGGAGATGCGGAAGGGTGCCCGGACATGCGGCTCATCGAAGCAGGGAAAGGCTCGTCTCGCCCCATTCGGCCGGAACACGGTGGCCGCCAATAATCTGGGAAAGAGTAGGATTAACGTATATATATATTTTTGCACTCAAAAGTAGGCGGGTAGCCCTTACCTTTCCACACCGTTGGAGCTCTCATACTGGTCGACATAGAAGCCCTCAGGCTCCGGATTAAGCTTGGAGTACCAGCGCAGGTTGAGGGTGTAATTGGACTTCTTCTTCAGCTTCTCCTTCACCTCAATGTAGAGCTGCTGGCGCGGCGGAAACTCCAGCACCTTCACAATCTTGAGGGCGTATCCCTTGGGGCCCGGGGTCACTATGGCCTGCAACCGAAACCGAAACGGCAATGCAATCAATGGACGCACTCGAGTCAGACGCTAATTGGCTTAATTTGCCAACTCCCGGATCGAGAAGGCTTTGCTGCTTACCTTCTCGGTGACGTTGAGGTCCTGGATGTGCAGGACAATGAAGTTGGTCTCCCTCTCCACGTGCAAATCGATGGTGACTTGGCCTGGCCGAGCGGAAATATGAAAAAGGGAAGGCAGAAGTTGCAAGAGTCAGACAATCGAATTATAATTCCATCAATGATTGAGCCTTGGGGCGGATGAAAAGGTGAATATTCGCAGACAATTTCCATTAAATATGACGTTAAGGAACTCGTATAAAAAATATGAAATTTAATTAACATTAAATTCAATTTTGTTAAATTTTATTTCCTTTGATTCCTTCTTTAAAGTCATATATGAATGGAATGAAGTAAGGACCTCACCTTTCACATCCAGCGTTGTCAGATTGGGATGAATGGTGACCATATAGCGCAGGGGTCTCGCACTGGTGGGCAGCATCTTCTCCAGCCAGGGAAAGGGCTCCCCATTGGTGGCAATTGGATTGAAGGGCTGGGTGTTGTTCTCTTCATCCGTATCGTAGCCAGACACCGTTTTGGATCCGCAGGAGCAGTCTGCAAGGATAGTCAAGGTGCATAATCAGTATCGGTTGTGTTTCAGGATAATTCACTCCTCTGTTCGCGGACTTTTCGCCTTCACGGGGGTATTCGTAGCTAAGTTCGTTAAAGCAAATTGCATTATACACAATCAACAGAGAGATAGAGTGGGAGTTAGGGGGAAAATCATCTAAGACGGGTTGTAGGGGATTTAGTACAAAGAAAAGCTAGCAGTAAATCGGTTGAGTAATTGGATTCGGTTCAAGTCATTAGCACATCTATTTGGGGTGAACGGAACTCAAACGGGGGAGATCACAAATAAAGATTCGTTCTTGCTGAATGACGCGATTGAGTCAAATCGAATGGATGATGGAACTAACGAATATAACTCATAATATATCTTATAGGAGATCATCATAGGAAAAAGCTACCACATTAATTCAATTAAAATAAGACTATATCTTTAGAATAAATAAATAATAGCTTATATATAGATAGATAATGATTGATAGATCTGTTCTAGACTGAATCTGAGAGATCCCCTAATAGGTTCGAGTGCAATTTCCTTTTCTAAATCGTGTGTAACAACCATCTATATGAAGATTGATATTTTGCCTCTCATGATCAAGAAGTAATGATCGCTAAAACTGATTTTAATATATATACAATCATAAAACTAATAAATAAACTTAGCTCCCCCACTAAAGAAAACAAGATCTAACATCTAGAGATAGAAAACACGAAAATAATAAGAGAGGGGAAAAGGATAATGACATCAACATGCCAAAGGATTATATAGAATGTCGTGGCTATTTACCAGTTTAGAAGTATTCGGGTTTGGCATAATTGTTACTCACATTTCAACCAATCAATCAAACAAGCATTTAAGAGAAATATTTCATATGTTTCAAAGATTCATATTTATATAATAGACATTTTGTGTACGAGAAGGGGAACGCAAAAGGAAACAGAATCGGGTGAGGAACTCAAACGGATATATGGCTTATGGATATATATATACTGTATTGTTAAGTATGGAGAAAGCAGTGACAAGGCTGTACTTCTAAACCCAGAGCCCCCTGATTCAATCGCGGCCAGCAAAAGCTGGTAATTGAGCTCTCTGGGGGTAGCGAAATTGACTTTCCATCAGACATGTGTGTGCCACACACACGTGGGGTTTGTTTGTTTGCTCTTTCCCTTGGGTTAATGCAATTATCCCCCAATGCATTTAGCCCCATTAAGTATGCAACAGAAACTTCCAGCGAGGGAAGTGTTTGCACTTTGCATAATTCCACATTTTGCAATTGAATACGGCCAGGAACGAAGGCCTAGGGGCTTCGCAGTGCTTTGGTCTCTGGACAGGTGATGTCAGCCAGGTGAGGCCGAGCTGCATCTATTTATAAGCGAACAGTAATGGATGCCGCTGGATGCCCCCTCTTAATACGGTTAAAAGCATACATATTAGCCGGAATTGGATTGCCTGGCCAGATGCTTTATGGCCTGCCTTTGGACGCTGTCGGTCAAGGAATTCAATTACCATTTATATATGGATTTATGGGGCTCCAACTGTGAACCGTCGGACATCGATATTTTATACAGGAGTTGCATTATTTATGTGCCTATAGCTCTAGATTTAATATTCCTCAGTGAATGTAGTTTCAGTTTATCTACATTGATTTCTGTGCCTATTCCGTAATCCTTTTTACTTTAATTAATGTCATAAAATGCTCATAATTAAATAATTAAACTCGAAAGGCTTTTGGAAAGTACATTAATAGCCTTTGTATGATAGGAAAAACCCCCGTTTTTATTATGACATCGCCCCTTAAAGCTGTCAAATTTGGTAGACCCTTCCGCCGGGCCACAAAGGAAACAGGCCCTCGGCCACTCGACTACATATATCCTGGCACCCCCAATAAAAGCGTAATCAAGTAACAACAACAGAGGGCCTACCCCCACCGCCATTGCAGGTTTTCCTTGTGGGTGGAAATGAAAAGCAAACGGATAGAGAGAGAGTGAGAGAGAGAGTAAGGGGGCGGGGAGTATGCTTGAAAGAACTCGAAAAATAAAAACTCGAGAAAAAATAATGGAAATAAACGGCGTGAGAGGGGGTCACGGGGCACGGGCACGGGCCAAACCTACCGTTCTGGGGTCCGGCGTAGGCGATGATGATGGCCGTCAGCAGCAGCGAGCCGAGCACGATCCCGGCCACAAGTAGAGCCCGGCGCTGGGAGCAGACGGCCACTCCGGTCCGCGTCTGTCGGCCGCCGCTCGATTCGCCACCTGTCGAAGAAAAGCCAGAGCAGGCGGGGGAAAATGTAATTAAACTCCGAATAAAAGTCACGGTGGGCTGTGTAAATATTTCATCTGCCGGGTTGCAATTGCAATGCCACTGCCCCGAAATGGGTGCAAAGGCTCCAAAGGTAAAAAGAAAACACAAAATGTGCTTCTATATATACGGATAAGTGAAGTTTTTAAAAGCTAATAGTGGTTTCTTTTCGTTCTTAGAATATACAGGGTTCTTAGACTGGAAATATAGATAGATTATGCTTTATAATTAAGTTAATCAATGATTGCAACATAATAACAATATCACTTTAAAGAGAAGTTCTGTAAAATCGAGAAATGATGTCGTTATAATTTTAATTTGAAAGAATAATAAACCCAACAATTAAAAAATAAAGCAGATTTCTGTATATAGTACATGGTATATATTAAACAATATCTATGTTAAATATATCTTTAACTTTATAGTATAAGATATAAAGTATATAAACTTTATACTATACTATTAGAATTCATTACTGGTGTTATATTCTTGCTATTATTTATTAAATACTCAATGTAAATGTACAATTAAATCCTTAAATATAAGACTATATATGCTCAGCAAAACATTAATTCGTTAAAGAGAAAATGCACACACTTCTTTTGCCTTGAAGTTCAACAAAGTGTCTCGATTACTAATTTAAATTAATCTCAAAATGGATCATATTAAAACTTACCGGAGAGAAAGGCACAGTCATCGAGGTCAGGATCATTTGTCATCTCGATGCGCTCGCGACGCCAAATCTTCGAGCCTCTCTGACCACCGCCGACGACCGAAATCTTAACGGGGCCGGTGTCCCTGTGTCTTCCGGCCAATACGTACGCTTGCTAACCCGTGGCCGTAAACGAAATGTGGATCGAGATCCGAATTGCGACCGGAACCAAGGCGGACCCGTTGAACCGAAGCCCGCAATCACATACACACCGCAAATAATTGCACGACCTATTTGCTCTAGGAGAGGGGGAAATCACAATCACTTTATGGCCAATCCAGGTCGAACCCTTTTGGCCAGAACCCCCTCACTTCGCCACCTTGTGCTTCTTGGATGCTGGAACCACACCAGCCACGTGCTCTCCTCATACCTTATTCATGGGCAATGCCCGGGAATGGATATATCCGTGCGCTCATGGATTTTTCAGTTGGCACCCTTTTAACCAATAAATCGACTGCCAAAAAATGAGAAGCCTTTGACGAGTTGATTATCGGTTGGCCAAAAATATACATACATAATTTATGCAGACATTGCCCCACCCCCACACACCTCACTGTACCAAGGTTGGCGCCGCTTTCCTTTGACTTTCCTTCTGCCGGCTTTGCATCTATCTGTGTATGTGTGTGTATATGGTGCCACCCCCTGGTCGGGTTTTCTGGGTTGGCTGTGCGCCAGACGCTGACGCCCTTCCGGTTCCGTCTAGTCAGACTATGCCCGTCCGTACGCGTGTCCTGGCGTCCGCCACTCTGTCCGTTGGCCCCCGAAAGTCTGCATTTTCCGCATTCAAGCTCACTGTTTTCAATGTCGCATTGAATTAGTGAAAAGCGCTTTCAACGCCCAAAAATCAACCCCCCAAAAATGTGTGTTTTCCTTTCTCTCTCTCTATCTCGAAATAAATTTGTATATCTGCTTCTCCTCGGGATGCCGGCTTTTGTACAGAATCTGTATATAATGCCTAATGTCCGCAGCTGTGTCTGCCTTTGAGGAGCTCTTGAAACTGAAGTTGGCTGCCTGTAGCATCATTCAGGCATAATTCGTGGTTAAGGTAGCCTCTTGCCCAGCAACAAGAATTTGGGAATTTAAAGGCATTGCCAAGTGGTGAGAGGTCTATAATGAACACACCTTAAAGGTGTGTATTACTCGTAATAAGGGATCTTATCTTTTTGGCCGAACTGATTTCTGCTACCCTATCAGTTGAGTTTGATAAGCCGATGGGAGAAGGGGCCGGCCCCAAGTTCCCAGATTGAAAATCTCTAGAAATTAATTTTGCAATTTTATAATCGTAAACTTGATGGCAATTTATGTTAATAAATACAAATTTGAAAACTAAGACGAGTAGGAAAAAGAGAAGGTATTTTCGTAAAGTCGAAGTTTGTATACCCTTGCAGTTTGCTCATGAAAATCATCATAACTCAGCCAAAAATGCATTAATTTCAATTCGGAAAGCTTTTCTGTGCAAGTTTTTATAGGGTTAACAAATCTGTATACTGAGTTGTTGAATTTAAAAAATTTAAAAATTTATCAAATTCTGACAATTTTAATGATGTAACCCCTTATCAAATTTTGAAATTTCGAAAAATTTTCGAAAATTTATTTTTTGACCGGACATGGCTAGATCCACTCGGTTTTCGATGCTGATCAAGAATATATATGATTTATAGGGTCGGAAATGACTCCTTCACTGATTTGGAAGCTTCAGACTAAAATTATAATACCCTTACAAGGGTATAAAAGCAATCTCTTATAAATCAAAATTTAAAAAACTCATAACTAAGCCAAAACGGCATTAATTTCAAATCGGCGTTCCGTTGCTAGTTTTTGTTAGTGTAACAAATCTGCATACTCAATTTAAAATTTCAAGAAATTAAAATTTTTGCCAATTTTTGCAAATTTTAATGATGTAACCCCTTATCAAATTTTTAAATTTCGAAAAATTTTCGAAAATTTATTTTTTGACCGGACATGGCTAGATCGATTCTGCTGTTGATGCTGATTAAGAATATATATGTTTTATAGGTTCGGAAATGACTCTTTCACTGTGTTTCAAGCTTCTGACTAAAATTATAATACCCTGCAAGGGGGTATAAAAAATATTACATTTTTTTTTAGCGAATCTAAGTTTTTCTTAAATAAATACTATCTGCAAATAATAATTCAGTATTATTTTTCCATTCTTATTATTTAGATTTCGATTCTGTATTTATTTTCGCCATGATGTATGCTATATTTTTTTACGATGGTAAAAATTACGTATACGCACGTAGGCAGTATATTCATCTTTTTATTGCTCTCGCAACTACATAAACTTGCACATGTAAAACTTGTAATTGGAATTATGGTCGTAAAATGGAACGTAAAAAGTAATGTCAGGCTGAAAACCATTTAAACACGGGTTTTTCGTGCCAAAAATCCGGAATCATGAATTGTGACAGGCGAAAAATGGCGGCCGTAAAGAGAACTGTTTACGGGTGTCAACAACTAGTATTTGGTTCCCAACTGGGGGAAGTTCTTGTTTCCTAAATCACTCTTTAATGAGGAGTCCCTTCGTCCCCCCAATTAATGTCAATGTCAGAGCAGGCGAGGCCTAATCCCAATTGGAGTCCAAGTGGAACGAGGGCATTTGTTGTGGTGCCAATTGTGTGGCGGCCCCTTTGTTTGTCTTCGTGACTGCACCGGCTGCCGCTCCCCCCGCCCCTTAACTTAACTTTCGCATTCCTGGGCACGCAAGGAGCGTGTTAATGCATGCGGTATCACAATTCCGTTTCATTTCTGGTTAATGCGGCCGCCTTTGGCATTTGTTTACATTCTCATTTGCTCGGGGAAAGTACAAATAGCACAAAAACAAACAAAAAAACCTGAAGGAATCAAGCTTGGAAAGTGGAGAGCTTGACGGCCGGAGAGTGGGAGAGCGCAGTGACAGAGAGAGAGGCTTTGGAAGAGAGAGTGTGGGAGAGCAGAGTGGCGCTCTCACTGGAATCTGTGTTTTGAAAATGAAATGTCAGAATGCAAAGCTCAACAGCGCGAATTTCCTTTCGAATGCGTCAGTTGCGCGCGTGTGTGTGTGTGTGGAGTGTGCGCCTGTATAAGTGAATTTCCTGTTTTGTCTTATGCGGCGTTTCCTTCGCTTCTCTTTCGCTCCAATCGCGGCACTCGCTTTGTGACTGCGCGTATATATGTCAATAGTGCGCTTTCCAGTCCTACCCCCCTCCCCCCTATATTCTCTACTCTCCCTTCGCCCTTCGCCCCTTTTCTTTTCGCATTTTTTTTTTGCCTTCAGCTGCTCCCTTTTTCGCTAGCTTTTTTGTTGCCACTTGACTGAATAGCGGTTCTCAGCTGCAGTTGCATTTCACTTGGCGACAGAGCATAACGGTGGATTATTCCATTCCACTTTGCTAATTATCAAAAAAAAAAAAAATATACAAAGGAAATGAAGAGCTTGTTGCTGTTTCTTTTCCTCTCGAAGGGGCCTGAAGTTTTCCGAGGGGGTTCTGGCCCAAAAGGTCAATTTCGCCAGATCAATACACGCAAGTGCATTGTAGGCTATGTACACATTAATTACTTATTGCTTTACGTTTTAATTGCAAACACTTTAATTTGCTAATTCACTTTTCTAATTGATTTGCACACTCTTTGCCTGCCTTTTATATTTTCTATTTCCTTTTATTTTATATATATATATATATTTCTTTTTTTTTTTGGCAATTTGGCCACTTTTTTCGCTTTCTTTCACAGACACGCACAGCGGAGGGGGAAGGTGGGTCGTGGTGGGGACAGCACGCGACGCATTCGTATGAGTATGTGTGTGGTTGTGTGTGTGTGTGTATGTGCGAGTGTGTGTGAGTTAAGTCTTTGTCAAAACCGAATTTATAGTGTGCTTTCCTTGCGACTCGCCGCCTTTTGTCACGCGCTTTTCGTTGCGTTTGAGTGCGCGTACATTTTCCAACTGGACTCCAACTGGATGCTGTCGCAGCGAAACGCCGTGCAGCAACCCTGAGCAGATGCGGTGGCAACCCCTAAGCTCTGCCGGCGCATGACAGCCGCTCTCCTTTCGAGTCTATTGCTTGCTCTCTCTCTCGGAGAGTGCGAGCTTCGCTCACCTGCAAAAGTGAAATTGAAATTTCTATGGAGAGCCCTTGTGTTTGATTTCCTCTCCCTGCTTGCCCCCCCTCCGCACTTCTCAGGTTCCCCCATCTCGTACCGCTGACAGGATTTTTGTTTTGAAGCCGCCAGAAAAGCTATAGTAGGTCTGAGTATCCTATAGTTTTTTTTTTAAGAGAGAATCTGACTTTATAAAATTAATATTTTCATTTTAGTTTTGTACATCATTTTACGTCTTTAAAGATATATTTTGTAAAGTAAAATTTTGATTGTCTCTCACATCCTTTTAAAATTTATTACTCTTAATTATATTCTTATTATTTAGATTAGTATTATTACACATTTTGGTCTTTAGCCTTGGACAGATCTAAAATTATTTAAAAAAATAAGAATTGGTTCTCAAAAATTGCTTGGATTTCAATATCCTTTGAACGAACGTTCAAAAGTATGCTATAAAATATATATTTAATAATTGATGAAAATCTTTTTAAGAATACTTGTAAATACAATATTAAATGATTTAAAACTCGCAATAATTTTATTGTAATTCCTGTTATTTAAAGTATGCTTTTAATTTAAGAAAATCCTATGTAACAATTTGAATACTCTTTCAAGGGTATTCTAATTTTAGTCTGAAGCTTGTAAAGCAGTGAAGGAGTCATTTCCGACCCCATAAATCATATATATTATTGATCAGCATCAACAGTAGAATCGATCTAGCCATGTATGAGGCAAAAATAAATTTTTGAAATTTTTTCGAAATTTCAAAAAAAGGAAAGGGGTTACATCATTAAAATTGTCAAAATTTGCCAAAAATTTTAATTTCTTGAAATTTTAAAATGAGTATGCAGATTTGTTACACTAACAAAAACTAGCAACGGAACGCTTTCCGATTTGAAATTAATGCCTTTTTGGCTTAGTTATGAGTTTTTAAATTTTTATTTCTAAGAGATTGCTGTTATACCCTTATAAGGGTATTATAAATTTAGTCAGAAGCTTGTAAAGCACTGAAGGACTCATTTCCGACCCTATAATGCATATATATTCTTGATCAGCATCGAACGCCAAGTCGATCTAGCCATGTCGGGTCAAAAAATAAATTTTCGAAAATTTTTCGAAATTTTAAAATTTGATAAGGGGTTACATCATTAAAATTTTCAAAAAATGGCAAAAAATTTAATTTTTCAAAATTGTAAATTTAATATGCAGATTCGTTAAACTAATAAAAACTAGCATAGAACAGTTTTCCGATTGGAAATTAATGCATTTTTGGCTTAGTTATAACATATTTTCAATTGAAAGATATAGAAATATCGGCTTTCTTTGTGAATTAAATGTAAAATCTTTCCTTTTTCTTTTGAATTACTGTATTGATAGGTATACTAAATGGATATAAATATACTTTTATAAAACCCAAATCAAAGGAACTTAACACGAATCGAACATACCCTTGAACTTATCGAGTACCTGGTACATAAAAAGGAAAAGCGTATAGTGAAGTGTTGCCAGGCGAACGAAAGCGGGCGGATAACGAAGCAACCCTTAACGCCAATGCCATGCCGCTCCACCCCCTAATTTCACCCACATGCAATCGTCTGTTGTTGTTGTTGTTGTTTGCCTTGTTTTTGTAGTTGTTGTTATTGTTGTTGTTGATGTTGTGTTGTTTATCATGTGTTGGCCAAATAGTTGAATCTGGCTGCGACTCATCATTAGAAGTTTCCCGTTTAAGGGATGGTGGAGGCCTCGTCCTTTAACATTTGATTTACTCCTGCTATTCCCTTTTTTTTTTGTTTGTCTTCATGCCGAATCCATTTCGTATATCTTGTAATTATTCGGCCTGACATGTGAGAGAATTTATCACGAAAATTCTTCCATTATAATTGTAGTCCCCCGTTTTAGGGGATGCAATTTTTATGATAAAAACGAGCGATTTTCTTCTCCTTGCGTTTGGTCCTTTCGGGATTTACGACCCTGTGATGCTGATTTGGGTTGCCTACTTTCCGGTTGCCACAGAAACCAGGCGAAACGAAACAATCAACAAATGGAGCCGCAAAAAGCTCAGCCGTAAATGGTAATTCGCTTCTTGCCAAGTTTTGCCGGCAAATGAAATCTCATTTTTCCTTTGCCGCCTCTTTGGTTCAGCCTGGCCTTTGTTCCGGCAATGCGACGAAAGTTTTTCCTTTTCTGTTATTTTGGGGATACATATACCCTTGCGGCATGGCAGAGGAAACACACCACCGGTTCGCGGTGACTTGCTCGAAAAAAGAATTGGGGATGCTCCTCGCCATTGCCCTACCCCCTTTTTGCATTTTCACGTTTTCCCAATTTCCCACAGCCCTTGCCACCAGCTCAGCTCAATAAATTCGCCGTCACGTTAGTGTAAAGTTTTCCCTTCCGCGACTGAATCGTGTTCATTAGGCGGCGCCACGCCTCGCCGAAAGCCACCGCCTCCCTGTCGCATATAGCCGGCTTCAAAGCCCCTGCTGGAAAATTGCGACTTTATAAGTACGAAAATTGTATGCCCTGAATAGAGGTTTTCCTTTAGATAATTGAGAATATTTTTCTATTTAAGCTGATAGGTTACATTCTATCAAATATTTTTAAATATTGAAGTGTGAAAAACCCACCTTTAAATCTAGATACCCTTTGAAAAGATACGAAAAGTGTGACTGAAAAAGTGCATGCAAGGCAGAAGTGCTATGTGCCCCGAATGTTCAGTTCAATTTTCCGAGCTTCCCTTTTCCACTGTGACCCCCAAAACGCACCGAGGAGGAGGAGGTCTAGGAGGAGGATGGGTAAGACCACCGCACCGCACCATCCCTGCTAACTGAGTTACTCAACACCATTTTCCCCCCCATTGTCCCAGTCCGACCATTGAGTATTTGCTGTCGCATGCAAATTTACTGGCCGCACTTGTGACTTGTCATGTGCCACACAATCACCACCCAACTGGCAGCCCATCCACAGCCTCGTCCGTATTGATCCCATATGTGTGCGATTGGACGAGCGCCTGGGGAGGGGAAGTCCCTCAACTGGTGGAACATGCCCAGAAGATGGCCACAAGTGTTTGCCAGACTTGGTTCGCCTGCAATGGGGTCGGGCCAGCGCACTGCAGGGCCGATCGAAAGGCGGCGGTTAAATAATCGCTGTTTATGAAACAATCAATAAATTTAAGCTGTTACTGCCGGCGTTCCGCCGGAGCAAACACTTGGCCCGAAGCATCAGAAGAAGGGATGTAATCGAGGCCTGTAATTGTGCCATTAAGGGAATGTTGGTAGCGTACGCTGCGGCTTCAAGCGGGGAACATTAAATGGATGTTAAGCTTCCAATCACTGAAATATGATTTGATATCGATTTCTGATGAAGAAAATTATTTTATTCTGACTCTAAATCGAAAGCTGTGTTAAATACTTGACTAAAAAAACAGGAATTCATATTAATAGATTAGTTTCTATTATTAAAATGTGGCACACTTCATGACGCACCTCCTTGAACTAGACTTTGCAAAAGGTAGTATGTGTATTGTGGCTCTTATCAATCTTATCACTTTACTTGGCCATGACAATTAAGAAAAGCGCACTGGGATCAGCACCTGGGGACACCCTGATCCCTGGCTATCAGTGGGCTTGGAAGCCTCTAAATACAGCCTCACACGCTGGTAGATCTTCAGTTGGCCGCTGAAGATGGGGCGTTCAAAGTTAACACAGTGGATTACCTGCGTGGGGCTGCTGCTCTGGACGGGAGTGGAGGCACAATGGGTGGTTCCTGCTCCATATCCAGCGTCCAATGCCAACAAGGAGATCCTGGATACTCTGCTAGGCTACATGGATAATCGAGTGGATCCTTGCCAGGATTTTCACGAGTACGTTGCCGGCAATTACGAGGAGAAACATTCGGCGGACTTGTACAGCGAGATCATGGGTGAGGTCGAACAGAAGGTCCACGACCGTTTCCTGTCCATCTTCCAGAGGCTCAACGACAGCGTTCTCATGGACGAGAACGGTGTGGAGGCCAAGGTTCTCCGCTTCTACCAGACCTGTCGCACGGCTACGGAGGCGTCTCGCTCGGAGAAACACTACCTGGAGCTGGTGCCCCCCGATGAGGGCCTCACCTGGCCGCAGTTCGCCAGCAGCCCCAACTCCTGGCCCAAGGCCAAATTCCAGTGGATGACGACCCTGGCCCGACTGCGTCGCTACGGCTTCGATAACCTGCTGGTCAAGGTGAATGTCAAGCTGGACTTTGTCGACAGCAGCAAGTATATGGTGACAATAGATAGACCCACATTCGCCGACGCTTCGGAAAGGCTAAAGGGCGTGGTGGCCACCAAGAAGCTGCTGATGAACCTGGGCGTGCCCCGTGCACGAGCCATGTCCTTGGCCAGGAATATCCGCAAGCTGGAGTCGGAGATCAGGCAACTGGCCGAGGTCGACGACGAGCCCAACGATGATCTGACACTACGCGAGCTGGAGAGACAGAACGGATTCCCCTGGAGGCAATACCTGCAGATCGTGTTCGGTCGCGATTTCCCCTCCACCTTCGAGGTGCAGATCATGAATGTGAACTACTTTGTGGAGCTAAAGAAGGTGCTGCGCCTCCACGATGCCGAGATAGTTGCCACCTACATGATGGCTCGGTTCGCCAAGTACATGGACTCCACCAGCGCGAGCGATGAGGAGAACGACGCCATGGAGTGCATCAAGGATGTGCGTGTCCACATGAATCTCGGCACCAATTTCCTGTACGAGAGCCGCTACTTTGCCCCGGAGCAACTAACCCAGATCGATTCTGAGATCCAGCAAATGTTCAATGCCCTGCGAAGCCAGCTTCTGGCCAAGATCGATGCCAATCGCCTGAAGCTGAGCCTGCGGAATCGCAACCTGCTCAAGCTCAAGGTGCAGGCCACAAAGCTCAACGTGGGCAACATGCCCAAGAACCAGGATCATCGCAGCCTTGTGACCAACTTCTACAGGGATCTCCAGCTGCCCGTCGGACAGGACTACGCCGATGCCCAGCTCAAGGTCCTGGAGGTGCGCACACGACGTATCCTGGAGCTGCTGGATAAGCCGGCAGCCAAGGGTGACGCTTACTACTTCCAGGAGGACAGCACCCCAGAGGTCCATTCGGAGCCCACGTTCTTGCCGAGAGAAAACACCGTTGTCCTGCCCTACGACATCCTGCAAAAGCCGTTCTACGATCTCGAGAGCCACGATGTGTTCAAGGTGAGCCTCCTCGGATGGGTACTGGCCCAGCAGTGGATGGAGTCCCTCCAGATGCCGTCCCTCATCTACGACAGCGAGGGAAACCCGACCGAGAAGTTTATGGAATTTGATGAAAACCAGAACTACATCCAGGCCCTGAAGTGTTTCAAGAGCAATGCCACCGACTACGTGGAACAGAGAGCGGCCGATGTGACGGCTCTCAAGCTGGTCTACGAGGTCTACTTCGGTGTGGGTTCCAAGTACAGCCAGGTGCAGCCCAGCTTCACTGGGATTCCCCTGCAGCAGCTTTTCTTCCTTAACATGGCCCAGAACCTGATCGGTGACGAGGAGTTCATAACCTTTGGTAATCAGGAAACTGACAAGGTGCGTCTGCACCACTCGGTGGCCAATCTGCCGGCCTTTGGACAGGCCTTCAACTGCCCCCTGCCCACAGTCCTCAATCCGTATGTCAAGTGTGATTTTTGGTAATCCTTTATGGACTAAAATTGATTAAATAAAGGAATCTACTAAATGTTTTTATAATTTGTTTGTTTTTTCCAACAAAAATGGTCCATTTCTATTGATGACTTATCTGTGTTTATATTAAACCAAGCCCAAGTTGTTATCAGTAGTACTAATTTAGAACAAATAAATTACTTCTATAAGTATTTTTAGCGGTCTTATCATGAGGGATCCACAAAGCTATATACACATTAATGTTTGTGGTTTCAGCATACAATTATTAGAGGTATTAATTAAGGAAGTCCGAAACAAAACGGCTGGTTCTATGATTTCAAAATTCTTTGGATGGCAATTAGAAGAGCAAAAGTCCAGTCCTTCTGTTTGCATACTCAATTTGAGGCATTCGCCATAATTTAATTAATTGGCAGACCGTGTTCGAGGACCACTTGCAGGGTTATATAGCTGGCGCAAATAATGCAAATCGAATGGGTTCGACTCAAGTGCCTGGCGAGGAGAGAGGAGTCTTGGGACTGGGATTGGCATTGGGACGTTGGAGTGGCCGTGCAATCGATGCGGATGCGAATGGCATTGGGATCAACTGAAGCGGATCAAACACGGTGGCGAACTAATTGTGCAGAAATCGAGTTAAGCCGAGCCAAGCAGTTCTCCTTTCTCCTTTCTCCTTTCTCCTTCCTCCTGGGAGCGAATGCAATTGAGGGGAAACCCCACGAAACTTGGATGCCCTTACTTTAATACTGGGTATTATAATTTCAGTCTGAAGCTTGTAAAGCAGTGAAATAGTCATTTCCGACCCTATAAACCATATATATTCTTGATCAGTATCAACAGCAGAATCGATCTAGCCATGTCCGGTCAAAAAATAAATTTTTGAAAATTTTTCAAAATTTCAAAATTTGATAAGGGGTTACATCATTAAAATTGTCAAAATTTGAAAATTTTTTGAATTTTTTAAATTAAAAAACTTAGTATACAGATTTGTTAACCTAATCAAAACTAGCATATAAAAACTTTCCGATTGGAAATTAATGCATTTTTGGCTTAGTTATGAGTTTTTTAAATTTCGATTGCTAAGGGACTGCTTTAATACCCTTTCCAGAGTATTAAAATTTTAGTCTGAAGCTTGCAAAACAGTGAAGGAGTCATTTCCGACCCTATAAAGCATATATATTCTTGATCAGTATTAACAGCAGAATCGATCTAGCCATGTCCGGATGAAATTAAAAATTTTCGAAATTTTTCGAAATTTCAAAAATTGATAAGGGGTTACATCATTAAAATTGTCAAAATTTGACAAAAAATTAAATTTTTCAAATTTAAAAACTCAGTATACAGATTTGTTAACCTAATAAAAACTAGCATAGTAACGCCTTCCGAATTGAAATTAATGCATTTTTGGCTTAGTTATGACATTTTTTCAAAATTGTATAAGGGATGAAATAATTAAAATACCAAATTACCTTAACTTTTTTAGAATTTAAAATATAATTTATAAACCCAACACAGAAAAGCTTTCTAAATTGAAATTAATGCATTCATGGCTTAGTTATATTTGATTGTGAAAGGGTATACATACATCGTCTTCCCGAACATAGCTTCATTCCTAGTTTAATACTAATACAACTTGTTAAATTATGTTCAAAGCCAGTTATGTTTTTAGATAAATCTAACTTCTTGGAAAAGATACTTTCAGTTAATTCATAACTGAAGTCTACAATGCTATTCGCTACAAGATCTTCTCGAAATTCAGCAAATATCTAGGCATTACTAGGATATATGAATATATATATAGCACCCTCAGCGACCCCTTCTGGGCCTGGGTAGAGGCTACATGGCACAGTTGAAATAAAAACCAGATGCATGCGGCTTGGCAGGGCTTCAAGTGCCTCAACAAGTACGAGTGTTGTGTTTTAAGGGGCCCGTGGGCCATATTTTCCATTTCCATTTAATTACGCGCCCAGTGGGAGGCTGTGTGCGGGAGAAGCGGGGAAGGCGGGAAGAGAAAAGCTTGAGGGATCCTTGTGTCCTTTGTAGTTGCATTTAATTGTGTTTCGCCAGCGCCATTTCGCAACAATAAATTGTTGCTTGCCCGACGTTCTGACGGGTTGACGGGTTGACTTGGCTCGCCCGCTTGTCAGTTTCCCATTTTCCATTTTCCATTTGCCAGTCGCACTCCCCATCCGCTCCGTCTTCCGCCAGCCGTCCGGTGGGGGTCTGTTCCTGTTCCTGCTCCCAGCCAGCTCCCACTCCCTGGCTGAGTTTGAAGTTGCCTGACCCAAAAACACATTTCATTTCTATGTATCCCTTTACTTTCACTCATCATCCGCCCAGGCACACCAGCAAAAACAAACTAGAAGGAACGAATTATAGCAGGACCCGAGCTGCATGCCACACTTTGGCATGCAGCGCAAGGCTCTTGCCGCTTCAATTGTTTCTTGTGGACCCATTTTATCTCGCTGACGCTGATGCAGTCCGGGATAGGCAGGATTTCTTTATTTGAGTCAAGCCCCGCCTGGAGTGCTCGCCTAGGCCTACATGTGTGCGCCGTGTGTGAGCCCATTCAGCCTGCAATCAACCCAACGCATCCTGCAATTATCAACATCAGCTGCCAGCGATGCCATCGAGGCTCCACCGTTAACCCTTTCGAGGCGGCCTGTCTCAGAAGGCACCCCATGTGAAGGCTTTTCTTTAACTAGTACAAAATACTTAAGTTTCTGTCAAGTTTTAAAGGATTTTCTTAAATATTATATTATTAAAAGAAATCGGAAATCTATCTTAAGTAAGCTTATTCGCATTCGTTAAATCGATATTTATCAGATTTATCTGACAATTCTATAGACAATCAAAGTTTAAAATACTCATAACTAAGCCAAAAATTCATTAATTTTAATTCGGAAAGCTTTCCTATGTTAGTTTTTATTAGGTTAACAAATCTGCATATTAAATTTACAATTTTAAAAAATTCAATTTTTTGCCATTTTTTGAAAATTTTAATGATGTAACCCCTTATCAAATTTTGAAATTTCGAAAAATTTTTGAAAATTTATTTTTTGACCGGACATTGCTAGATCGACTAGACTTTCGATGCTGATCAAGAATATATAATGACTCCTTCACTGCTTTACAAGCTTCAGACTAAAATTATTATACTCTGAAAAGGGTATAAAAGCAATCTCTTCGCAATCAAAATAAAAAACTCATAACTACGCCAAAAATGCATTAATTTTAATTCGGAAATCTTTGCTATGCTAGTTTTTTATATATTAATAAAACTGCATACTAAATTTTAAATTTAAGGAAATTAAAATTTTTGTCGATTTTTGATAATTTTAACCCCTTTCCTTTTTTTCAAATTTTGAAAAAATTTCAAAAATTTATTTTTGCCTCAAACATGGCTAGATCGATTCTACAGTTGATGCTGATCAAGAATATATATGGTTTATGGGGTCGGAAATGACTCCTTCACTGCTTTACAAGCTTCTGACTATAATTATAATGCCCTGTAAGGGATTTTGTTACCAATTTTGGTAAGCTCTACCTCTTCTGCCTGTTTCATAAGCTCTCAGATGGCCTTGTACGGGGTACACCAGTTCACCAGTTCGTTTAATAGCTCAAATTTCTTTATATAGTCACCACATGACGGTTAAGCTGACTTACATGAAAGGTAAACACTGGTGCGGCTGGCGTGGGTGAGTCAAGTGGTTACTCCACTTTATGCATCCTTAATTGCTTGCCTGGCGGTTGGGACACGAGAACACGTCCACGTCCTGTTCCCGTGACACTGATTTAACCAAGTAGCGAGAGGATTGAGGATGGGGAAGCAGGTGGGATCCTTTCCGAAGGCGAAGGCAACTGGGCGCTATCTTGTGGCCCACTTTTGGCCCCCGGCATGCCCAAGTGGCCACGATTTGTCGCCTTGATAAAGTCAACATGATTTGCATATGTTTGTATTTAGCTCATCGCTTGATATCGATGACATCCTCCAAAAGGATATGAGTGGGATGTATAATAGGGGACGACACGCGGTTATAGAGCACTCGTAAAATTGACACTCACAATTTAAAGGAATATAAATTAAGTAAAGTTAATACGTGGGAAATACATAAAGTTAAATTAAACTTTATGTTCCATTCATCCATTATTTAACAAGAGGACTGGCTGGCAGGATGAAGTATATTTTCATAACTTCCCTCCGCTTCACAATTGATTTGCCAGACAAACCCTTCATTGGCGGAGACACATTATGGCAATCGATGGCCCCCGGGGACCATTTTCATCCGCCGCCAAACTCCGGAGAAGCGTAAAATTCTCTGAAAATCGGTGGCAGCTTAAAGAGCACTTGGGAATATTTGTGCCGCCGCCACCAGCGTCCGCCACCCGCCGGCCTGTCTATCTGGCGGTGGCCTCTTTGCCAGCCGGAGCACGTTACCGGTTTCGGTGGACGTCTGTCAAAGCGGAAAATTCCGCCAACTTAGCTGCAGGCAGGCCAGAGGTGGAGAGCACGAGGAGGATGCGAAGGCATCTCGAAAATTGTGCCCAGCGTGAATGGGCGACCGGGGATGGGGCACACGGATGGAGGCTGACATTCATTTACTTTGCTTTTGCTGCCTGGCGGCCTGGCCAACGGGGCGTATGAGGTACGAATGCAAGACGTGGCATTTTTAATGCTTTTGTTTTGCATTCGGCTTAATTAAGAAAACAACTTGATGCATAAATCCCAGAGGGACGCCCGAAATTGGCCAGGAGTCTGGAGGCTGAAGGAGTTTAAATTGCGCGAAGCGTCGTATTATGCTCAAGTGCAATTATGCACTTGTCCCCCCTTAGGTGTGCTTTGATTATTTATGGGATCTTAATTCAAGAACGTTAATTAAGAATATTTTATCCTTTTGCAATGCAGCCCGGAGAATTATCCTTGCACTAAGGGACTTACCAAAGGTGACGCCATTCGTCTGCTTCTCCTTGTCCTTGTCCTTATCCTTGTCGCTCTTTTCGCCGCCCAACGGCTCCAGCTCGATGCCATCGGTGGTGGCCACTTTGTAATCGCGCTTCGACATATTGCCACAGCAGAAGCCACAACATAACATTCGTCCAATTTTATAGGCTTGCGGTTTAAGGGGCGCCGTCTTGGATTCCTTGCCGCGGGGCACTCTCCGGGATTCCTTGGGAAGTGGGCACTGGACTGGCTGATCCTTGGGATTAGGGGAGTCGGGGCTAATCCACCTGAGCTGTCCCCGAACTCTGTCTAGAGATATGTTTTGTCCCAAAAAAAGGGTCGTTACAAAAGATTTATCGTTTCGATTGTTGCTCTACGAGTGTGTAGAAGACTAGAAAGGTCGGTGAGTAGAGTAGAGTTGATTGTTGTGTTTGCTTTCAATATTGTTCATAAATTGGTCCAGTTTCTGGTGTGGTTTTCCTGAAAACAAAGTCAGAAATCAAATAATATACTTCTTGTCTTAGATATTTAAGATATTTAAGAACTAACAATTTAAATAGAAGACTAAGTGTCACAACAAGAAGCGAAATGCATTCGAGTACTCGCAGTATCTATGTCAAGCTGGCAATATGATCACACTCCATAAATAACACAAAGGACGAAGAAGTAATAACAATCTTGCCCAGGGAATCCCCCTCCATCCTTCGTTCTGACTGCACAAAATTAATAAGAAATGGGATACACATATATATATATTTGAAATGTTTCCAGGTTTCAGCATTCTTCTGGTTATTGTTAGACTGCAACTTCCTGTGCCGGAGGAGAGGAGCCTGCCACTGATGTCGCCACTTGTGGGCGTCGGTTGTCGCTGCCAGAGACATTGTTGCCGGCAAACAAAAACGAAACTTTAATAGAAGCACTCGGACTCCATTCCTCCTCCACTCCAGCGGGCTTTGTGGCCCCAAAGAAGGAGTAGCATAAGAAGAGAACCAGGGACCTGCAACAATGACAGTGTCGTGAGCTAAAAAGCATTCGATAGCCTCAGGGCCACAAATGCAAATGCACATCAAATGTGCGAGGTGAGGTGGCCCCAGTGGTGGGGCGGGAGCTGTGTCCTCGTCCTCTGGGAGCTCAGTCGACAGTAATTGCGAGAGGCACCCGCCAAAGCACAAAGCTCAAAGCAACCGGAGGAGCCAGCTCCTGGTCAGGGACTCTTCATCGGTCTCCGCCTCCCAGAAGGCAAGTATCGAAGAGGTGCGCCAAAGCAGTTCAATGCTCGACTACACTGGCAATAAATTCTACAGAAGTGCTTAACACAATGAAAATAATTAGGAATTACTATATATTAAAAAACTCAACCTAGTTTTTTATCTATAACTAAGTAATAGCTGATTTTCCACAAGATATTCCAAGCTTAGTTTTAAGCTGAATCCCATTTTCTTCTGTGTAACTTCCTTGCCAGAAGGATGAGGATTAGGTACCAGCACTAGACCCAGTTAAATCGAGCAGGGAAAACGCGGCTGCGAATGCGGATCCGGAGTCGAGCAATGGCCACTCCATTTGATGGTTCGGCACTTGAAACAAAAGTCGAGGCGGGCCAGGGCAATTGTGTTTGCTGTTTGTGAAACACACAGCGTAATAAAGAACTATAGGAAAGGCGAAATGCGAACTGTGAACTGTGAACTGGGAACCGGGAGCTGGGATCTGGACGGGCCATAAACCTTTCAGCCGTTTGAAGCACTTCCCACCCATCACTGCCCACAAAACGCTTCGCCATTAGCAATCCTGCTCTGCGAGGGGCTGGGCCAACTCAAAAATAAACATGGCGCAACAAAGTAAAGCACAAAGGACGAAAAACAAAAGGCAAAAAAGCCAAAATGAATAGAGCAAACACAGAAATACATATGTAAACCTGGGCTAAGTAATGTGGCGATTTTGTAATACCCTGAATTATGTCACAGAAAACCTGAGAATACCGAGATTACAGAGGGCAAACCAAGGTTTTCTTCGATAGGATAACTTTAGCTATTAACATTGTACGATTTTGTTTTGCTTCCGCCAAAGTCTTCCGAATAGTAGATTAAATGGTTCATTAAGTCGCCCGGAAGTTGAATACAACAATAATATTTACTTGGGTATATTGAGTGGACCTTAATAATTTTGTTTCCTTAATGTAGTAGAAGCATTAACCCTCCGGTTGACCCTGCTGGCTAATGGTTAAAGGTTATCTCGTAAAGGTTATTTGTGTAAGCACTTTTAGGACATTAGATATTAATATAATGGCATTTTAAATTGCCCTTATTAACACATTATGGATAATGATGTGCGGAAAGGACCTCTGAATAATTAAAGCACTCGTTCAGAAATAATCAATACAAGAATTTATAAATAATTAATGTCATTATTAGTCCCTTATAATAACTAATTTTCTAGCACTAATATTGATATAGTAATAATTTTACTAAAACTATAGATATAGGATTTTTCTTAATCTTCTTAAAACCTAATTTTAATGTAACTAAAACCGGAAATGAATCAAACCACCTCAAATGAAAGGGTATACCGGAAAGGGGCAAGTTTGCTTGTTGGCTTGGCCATAAAGTGGTCGGGATTAATGGCAAAATGGCGTCAGTTTGTTTTGTGATTTCTTTTTTTTTGCTTGTTGCGCACGCTGCATACAAAGTAGCCGAAAAGGAGCGGCCAGGGACAGGACACTCGGACATGCCGTGTATGTATCCTGGCCGAGAGGACAATGCAGCCAAAAATAGCCGGCTATGTGTGTTTGTATTGCGTATGCGACACGTGTGCAAATTGTGCCCCAATGTGTCGTTTGTTACGTTTTACGTTACTTCCGGTCTGTCGCACGGGGCGCTAAATATAAATAAAAATGGCAAATGGCCAAGCGGATTTATGCATTATGCTTCCTATCTCTCCTCGCCCTCACTCCGCCACCAGGAGGGGGGAGGGGGTCAGCAGCCCTTGGATGCAGCTGCGTTTGTGCAGCTTTTGTGAAAAGCTTTTGGGAGAATATCTCGACGCGTTATTAATTTCGCACGAGCATATGCAAGGCAATTGAAGGTCATTTGGGCGGGGGGGATGTGGCATAGCATTCGATTGCTGACTGAAGCAATCAGAGCTGAATCGAGGGCCCTCCGAGTCCCATTCGAAGCCATCCCTCCTGGGCCAAGGCCACTGGCTGAGTGGACGTCAGACGAAGGACGGACGGTGGTCAGGTACGCACAGAGAGCAACCTCTTTGCAGGTGTCACGTTTTATTTTTAGCACCAGGCAGGTTCGAGCTAGTTCTATGCGATCTTCCAGCTCATAAGCAGGACATATCCCGGGGCCAGGACATCAATATTTAATGACCACAATCAGACTGAATAATTGATGGGGAGACACATGTACAGCCGGAAGGAGTTGGAGCCAGGAGCCAGGAGCCAGGAGCCAGGAGCCGTGTGTTTGCTGCTGGTTTTTGTGTCTGGCGCACGGCAATTAACTTGTTTAAGCCACAAGGTAAACATGACAAACACATTTGTCAGAGTCAGCGTCAGCGTCACTGTCAATGCCAACGGAGATGGCTGGTGGGAGGATGAGGATGGGTGCCGGGGGTATTAACAAATAGCTCCGAGGGCTCCGGGATGTGTCTATAATGCTGCAGTGCAAACAACAGGAGTCAGAGCGTGTTTTACCTAGAGCGGATGCATCCAGCCGGGTGTATCCTTCGGTCTGTTTAGGCGCCAAATAGACAAGCACTTGTATACTATATGTACTAGAAATATGGTATGATTTCCGTTTCCGTTTCACTTGGCTTTTCACTCGGCACAACACACACACAAGGAGCGGCGAACTCGGTTTCGGATACGGGGGAAAACAAATTGGAAAACAAACGGCGGAGTTCAATAACAATGCGTTTCATGCGATTGAAAGGGACTTTTTGGTTTTCTTCGGTGTACAGAGCAAGCGCGAACAAAATGCGTCCATGAAGCACGAAGGATAAACTCGTTCTGATTGAAAAGTACGCGACTGTCGAGAAAAGTCCTTTCAGCTGACCAAGAGAGGCAGAAGCTTTTCCTTCGCAGCTTTTCTCTCAGCAAGGCACTCTCCTGCTGTGTCAGAATTTGTGCAGTGAAATTCCAAGGGAAACTGCTCAAGGATAGGGGAGAGTACAGCGAGAGAATCTCCTGAGAGCACAGACCAAAGCCGGTGGCACAAGGCAACTATTCCACTCACCCCGCAGCACTGGCTGCGCCACCCCAAACCACCCCCCGCGAACGGGAAAAACTCCACAGCAGCATCCGCTCTCGTCCTGTCAATATAAACAACCATTTGGGATCTGTTTCCAACTCTATGTGAGTGCGCTATATGCTAGATAAACAAAATATTAGGGGTGTATAATGAATGCTTGAGGGTTTTTGGAAGTTGCGTCCGCCGCTCTACTTGCTGCTCTAGATGCTAAGATTTCTGCCGTGCAAAACGACTTGCTAATGCACTTCTTACAATTACTACACATGTATATTTGAAAAGATTTGCTTAACTAACAGACTAACACATTGTGAAAAAAATGAAAAATAATCTTCTGCATATTCAAATAATTGCAAAAAATAAATATATGTTTGGCGTTACAAGATAACATTTAAGCCTTAATTTCCAGATCAATCATTTCATTGCCCTCCATATCTTGGTTTTTGGGAGTATCCTGCGGGTCCAGCAGATCGCCATCAAAACTATGACGGAATTGTGTAAATTACACTTCTTAGAAATGAAAATCTGGTACTTACAATAGCTTAATAAGACGGGCCTCAACGTTCAGCTCCTCGGCACACTTGATGTATAACATCTTGAAGGGATCTTTCCTTTTAATGGCCACCACTAGGGGCTGCTTCCATTTAGCCGCTTGCACTTTAAGTTGGAATTTTCTGGGCTTCTTCGATAGGTCTTCTTGATGGTTATCACTTTTGGTACTTATTTTATTGACCGACTTAGTGGCATGACCACCTGAAACATCAATGCATTATTAACCCACAACTTTAAATAATGAGTAAGGCACCCACTTAGTGTGTGAAAACTTTGGAGACCGATGCTGTGAGGCGTGTCTTCGGGTCCAATGAACTTATAGTACATGTCCATGGAAACATTACCCTCATCAACGCCGTTGCGTTCGGCCACCTCCTTGAACATGTGCTTGAACTTCTGATGCTGGCGCAGCTTGTAAACCTGAATCTCGCCAAGCCTGAAATAATGGAGTAATAGAGATAACACTGTAAGACGACAATTACATCAAGTCTTACCAGGACAGGGCTACTTCTATTGTGGGATTGTCTGCATCAAACGCACTGGCCTCTTCAACGGCTTCAACGGGTGCCTGCACTTCGTCATCGGAGTCCAGGTTAACCTAGGAGACACAAATATTATTTCGATTCTGAAGGGCTCTATGCCAGTGACTTACGAATCCCTCTACGCGTGGAGCCACCGCGGATACTAAGTCAATGCTGTCCAACACCTGAGATCGGGCTGTTATTTCAGCCATTTGAGTGCGCCTTGTGGCGTGGCTAAAGCTCTGCGACATGGAAGTAATGTGAGAAATTGATCTTCGAATTTGTGGCGGGGACCAACTTACAGCCACAATGCTATTCACCGAGGAAGCAACGGCCGACGATACATCTTCAACCACCAGGGTTTTCTTAGCCCGAGTACTCCGCTTTTTGGTTTTTTCGACTGGAAAGGCTGTCTTCACCGGATCTGGAAGTATTTCCCGCTTCCCCAGCGAAGAGCGAGTCCGTCTGCCCACAGGCGCGGTGTCTTCCGGAAACAACGGAGGGTCATCTGCCTTGATCTGCTTATCATCCATTTCCAGGATCAATTGTGAGACGGGAGATAGGGCTCGTGCAGAGTCCCGCGCCTCAGAAGGATCCGGAGGCAGAAGTTCATCCTTTTGTATCTCTTCTTTCTTTTTGCTTTTCTGTACTTTCGTCTGGTTCTTGGTTCCCTTGGTTTTGTAAGCCCTGCTCGTTTTCTTGGTGCTGATCCCTAGGAAGTCGTAGTCCACCTCCTTGGAGAAGGAGTTGTTGCAAGGATTATCATAGGAAGCGATGGGTAGGGCTGCAATGGAAGAATATATAAATCTTTGCACACTTATTTCGTCTGAAACTCACCATCCCTGGGAGCCCGCCTGGAAGCGGCACTAAATATATCAAAGTCATCGTCGGACATAATGTTGGGGAGCTGAAAGTTTTGTTTTATTTAAAGTAAAAACCTAATAAATAGAAATTCTCGCGCCAAGTGACAACGAAATAGATGCGGCCTACAATCAGCTGGAGCAGCGGTTATCGATTACCGATTAGCGATGTCAATTATAGTCAGGCCAAACTAATCACTAGACCGAAAGTAACAACATAATAACAAAACAAAATATATTCTATTTAGTTTTCCACAAAACAACTACAACATGGCTTACCAACACTCTGTTTAAAACATTTCAAAATGTATTGATTTACTCGATAACTTTGCCACACATAGCAACCCTAGCTGTCAGCTGTTTCCCTAGTGTTGTCAAGCGCCACGCAGTTAAAAGCAATTCTCATTTCACCTTCCGTCGCTGCCAAGAAGAAAATGCTAATTATTTGTTTCAGACCGTTGTAATTTGTTAAAAACGCAGTATCCCCGCGACTGGAGCCGTCTCCGACGTGTACGCGTGTGTGCCTGGGCACCGCCGTCCGTGTGTGAGTGTGCAAGTGCATGTGTGTGTGTATGGCTACCTGGTGCAAAGTAAACTAAAAAAATAAAAGTAAGAAAGGTCGACGGAGCTGTCTCAGCTGCCTGCGTGCCATTTTTCTTTCTTCTTCGCGGTTGGAAAGCGAGTGACTGCTGGTCGCAGGGCGAAGCCATGAGCTCCACTAGCAATCTGGCGGACGTGGTGCGACACTACCAGCGCAGCATTGAGAAGCACAGCGACAACGAAAAGCGGGTGAGATGCGACGCCAGCTTCTTCCTGCCACCGCTCTTACGTTTCCTTATCCACTCTACTTCTACCCTGTCTTGCACTCTTTCTTGTTCCTGTTCTATTCGTCCCGTTAGTCTATTTCACCCCCTCTCTCTTAATCTACTTAAATGTTAACTAAATATTTAAAACAAATTCAATATGGGATTAAATGCTAAGCGCAAGTAAATTTCAAGGTCGCAGACGGAGACAACAAAACCGCCCTTAAGTCAAGAGCCAGACAAAATGGTTATGTGGAGAAAGCGATGTGTATAATTTGTTTTGTAATTTCAAAAACACAACGGAAAGAGCTCTGGTAGCTAAAGGAGCCACTAGCCACTATGTGCTCATCCATGTTTTAAATTAATTTGCAATTTAAATTATTAACTGGAAAACCACATATTTTAGGAGAAATTATCACACCCTATTCCTATATTCTTAACCTAATGTTTTTTGTCATACTTTACATAAATTTGATCAAAAGAATTAAATTATATCACTACTTTGATGAAATCTTTGGGAATTATAAGTTCAACATAAACAAATGTTGTCCTCTAATCCACGACTAACACTCGTGAATTTTATGAGAATACTTAAATTTTTAAATAAAAAATAAATATAATTCTAACTTAGTCTTGAACAACCGCCTTTCTTTATTTATGGCGATTTTTGTCCCCTTGCAACGTATTGCGAAATTAACACTTAGCACACAAAATTAAGTACTGTCAGCAAGGTCACTCATTAAACATAGGGGGCCTTCCATTGACCTCACAATCTCACGTTCTGTACCATCTACTTGAGATCGCCATCTAACTCAGACGTCTCTTTGGCCACCTCCACAGCTGGTGCATTGCATGAACAAGCTGTTCAACCTGCCCATCAAATTCGAGCACCTGCAGGAGACCGGCATAGGCAAGACCGTGAATGCATTGCGCAAGTTCAACGGAGAAGTGGGCCAGTCCGCCAAAACACTCATCACAAAATGGAAAGCCATGGTGACCGCCGAAGAGGGCTCCTCAACAGAGGTACCATTGGCGGCCAGCAGTCAGGAAGAGGACTCCGGAAAGTCAAATGGTCGAAGGTCTAGCGACGAGGATCTCGACCAGGAGAACAAGGGCAGTAACTCATCCAGTGGCGAGGAGCGACATACTAGCGAGCACAGATCAAGGCATGAAGAACGAAATGACAAGCACTCCAAGCAGGAACGGAGCGGGAGCAGTAAAAGTCACTCCAAGAGCTCTTCGGATTCAAACCGAAAGCATAAGAGCAGTCGCCACGACAAATCCAAGGAAAGGGAAAAAGACAAGGAGGGTCACAAGGAAAGGAAATCGAATGGTGAGCACAAGTCCAGGGACTCCAGTCAGTCAAACAGTAACAAGAGCAGCAAATCCGATGGACACAAAAGCGAGCACAGCAAATCCAAGCATGAAAAGGTGAGTACATTGAAAATAAATAGATTCACTTACCCAAAGCTTCTGCCGTTCACTTACAGGAAAAGCTGCACAAGGACAAGTCGAGCAAACACCACAAGTCGTCTTCGAAGTCATCTAAGCGGTCACACAGCCCTCAACGTGCCGATGAGGAGTCGAGCAAGGCAAAGATACCAAAAACGAAAGCGAAATCCGAGGAGGACTCCCCCGATGGCTTTGACTCGAGCATGGGTGCCAACTTTGACGACGTTCTCGGCATGCTGAACATGCCCATGAGCAGCAAGAAAAGCACCAGCAGCAAGAGCAAGTCTGTCGCTAAGACGGCTGCCTCGTCAACTCCAGTCGCTTCGGCGGCACCATCTAGAGATGCCTTCTTGAGCAGTCGACCGTCCTCTACAAAAGTAATAGAAAATAAACATTAATTCTCTTAATCCAATTAAATAATTGCATCCTATTAGAAACCCGAGTTACTAGCACCGTCGGCCAAGCTGGAACCTTTGGATCCAAGCATTGCCTTGGAGTTGCCAACTATTTCTAACAACTACAAGCCCTTACCCTTAAATCAAACGGTGATGGACGTGGTTTTCAACCAGGGCGGCACCCAGAGGTCTCAGGCTTCACGATTTAATGAGTCGGAGGCATTGGCTCAAGGCATTTCTTCGAAAACCATGCGGTATGTTAAAGAGCTTCTTCATTCTCAATTAAAGTGCTGCGCTTCAATAATTTATTCTCATCTAGCACCAAAATCTATTCGGGTGTAAGAACCGGCCAACTCCTGCAGGTGCCGTCGCTTTTCGATCTGTGCACGCGCATTCTCCAAAAGAACCTTGATGGTAAGAGCTTGATAATAGCTAACATCTGCGCACTGAGTCATACCTTAAAGCAGAACCCTACTAAACAGATAAAGAAACTTATTTAGGGTTGGAATTATTAATCTACTCAATTAAGCAAACTCTGTACTTATCTTGTTTTAGCCCTCGAATACACGGGTGGCGTGCCCTTTGAGATCCTCCGTACCGTTCTGGAACGTGCCACGCCCCAGCAGCTTCTTAACATCGAGGAGTACAATCCTTATTTGATGGACGACAGTGACATCCTGTGGCAGCAGCATGTCCAGCGCCACTGTCGCAGTCAGCGCCGCGAGGAGATGGAAACGTGGCGCGAAATGTTCCTGGTAGAGTGTCTCTTAAATATCCCCTTAGCTAAGTTTTTCCTCTATGTCAAAACATTCTGTTTTTTATCCTTGCAGCGCTGCCAGGAGGAGAAAGATCGTAAGCTCAGTAGCCTGGCCGAGAGTATAAAGGCCTCACAAAAGATCAGCGAGGCGCCCGTGCGCAAAACACAACTCGCCTTTGTGGACTCCATGGTGAAGCCGCCGCGCAGTGTGATGCGCAAACAGGAGCAATATGGCACCAAAGCCAAACTCATTGCTACACCAGCTGCCCGAGTAGCCGCTTTGTCCAGCGTAACACCAAACGCCGCCAAGGTTGGCGATGCCCGTCTGCGTGTCTTGGCAGCAACCCGCGACACTGCCCAAGTTGGTGAGTCGATCGAATTAAAGCGATTAAAGAAAAGAAACTATCATTCAAAGACATAGTAAATTAATATACGAAAATTAGTTTTAGGTATTCAGTAACTAGCATATTTTACAAATGAATTCTGTCTTAATTCACAGCTGCCGCGCCGCGGAACAAGAAGGCACCGCTGATGGCCAAGACCTTGCAATTTATGCGCGGACGACACAAGCGATAGACGATAGAAGCCAATAGACAAAGTGGCAAGCTTGTTGAGATGCGTTTATTCGTTATAGTTACAATCCTTATACTCAATTTGGTCATCAATAACAACCAGATTCGGCAGAGACTTTGGGGTTCAGTAAAGCGAGATTGTATTAGACTTTGTCTTACCCAGTGCGCCGAGCAATCCAAATGCGACTGCCTCTAAAGCATACCGCGCATACTATTTATTATTTATTCATGCCTCTGTCTCACATCAATTATACATATTTACAAAAATTAAGTTTACATCTGAGGCGGATAGGGATTGTAAGTTGATTAAGATTTCGTTTTTGTAGCATCCTGCGCAGATTTTTTAACGGAATCATATTATTTTCAGGTTAATACTTGTTCAATTGATTTTGTATCTGTATCTGCAACTGGGAAACAGCAGCGAGCTGTTCCAACTTTAATTTTAAACTTACGTTCAATGTTCATTTGTGCTAGAGGGCTGTGCGAGTGTCCAAAATCCAATATAGTGTATATAAATGCGTGTAATTAACGCAAACTTTCATATACATCTAATTCTATATATCGAACTTCCTAAATTATTAAAGTACAGTTTTCATTGCCTTTAGATGCATCGCTCATCTAGTCGAACCTATTATTTTCTGGAAATAAATTGATAAATATTGTATACTTCTTAGTCTGGGGCTTGTGATGAAGAAATATTATCGCTCGCATAAAGTCGATCAAATTAAGATAAATATTTGTTCTGATTCTCTTCAAATATGTATATCACTTTAACACAAAATATATTTAAATTGTAAATCCTGCAAAGTGTCGCCCCAATCGATGTTTTTTTTATAGATAACAAGATAGTTCTTTCGGTTTTGAGCGTTTAATCGGACTTCTGATAGATTGGCCAAATATACCGACAGATTTGTCTGCAATTGCAATGTTTCTTTATACATTTTATCAGAAGCTTCTTCTAACGCTTTGAAGGAGTCATTTCCGACCCTATAAAGCATATATATTCTTGATCAGCATCAACAGCCGAGTCGATCTAGCCATCTCCGGAAGAAAAAAAATTTTTTTCAAAATTTTCAAAATTTCAAAAAAATGAAAGGGGTTACATCATTAAAATTGTTAAAAATTGTCAAAAATCTTAATTTCTTTAAATTTTAAACTGGGTATGCAGACTTATTATACTAATAAAAACTAGCATAGAAAAGCTTTCCGATTTAAAATTAATGCATTTTTGGCTTAGTTATGAGTATTTTAAACTTTGAATTGTCAAAAAAATTGTCATATAAAAATATAGATTCAAAAAATAATATTTTTTGGCTAGTTATGATCGACTTCTGATTCGATCTTATTATTCAAATTTAAACTGCCCTTCTATAAACTTCTTGTTTAATATCATTTTACTAGACTGAAATTGATATCCATAAAAATATTTATCATGCGGCAGGGAAGCGAAGCATGTAAAGGCATTACACTGTAATCAAGTCGTTTATTCCACTAGTAAGCTAACGGAAACAAAAAAATAAACTCGGAGCTATTAAAGAGCAGACTCCTCTGTTAATTGTTAAAAAGCGGGCAAATATTATATATATGTAAAGGTAAAGACAAGCAAACGAGTTGTTTCACACAATAGTAACAGTAATATTATACAGACTTATTACAAATAAATTATTATTTTGAAACATTAACCATCAGATAGTGGAAATCCATTCGGTCTGCAGTGTTTCATCTAGTTGATTCGATTCAGGTGCCAATGCAATACAACGTCTTGCTGGGCGCGTAAAAAACGTCGACCAGACGCTGGCAGGAACTATTGAGAGTTAGCACACGATTCGTTGTAGCTGAAGAGTATGAAGTCGATGCGGACGAGGAGCTTCCAGCGCCACCGCTGTCTCTGTGGGATCGAATAATATAGATTAATAAAGAACCATACGAATTGGTATAAGCGATAACGTACCCCATAGGCGACAGCTTTTTGATGTCCCACAATCGCAGACTGCCATCGGTGCAGGCTGTGGCTAGATGCTGATTGTGCAAACTCCAGGATAGGGAACTAATGCTCGCCGCATGATCCTTGAGCTCAGCCAGCTGCGCTCCGGCCGCCAGATCAAAAATGCGAACCTTGGTCTCCTCGCCGGCGGCGGCCAACATCTTTCCGTCTGGACTAAAAGCCAACTGTGTAACTGCCTGACGACAGTCGGCAAAGACGCGCATAAGCTTGCCGCTGGTTGCGCACCAAAGACGCACGGAATGATCCGCCGAGCCTGTGGCTATATAGTTGCCATTCGGGTGGAAAGCAACACACTGTGGAAAAGATTAATTATATCATTGTTGCCTGTTCCTGGTTCGTTACCAACCTCAACGTCCTGCGTGTGACCGGCGTAGATGATGAGGGCGTGCTCCTTCTCCAGCGACCACAAGCGAGCAGTGAGATCCTTTGAGCCCGTGACGACGTACTGGCCAACTGGACTCTCGTCCAAACACCAGATTGGGTAGTTGTGACTTCTGTATATGGCGGCGCAGTGCAAATTATGCGCCCGCCAGCACCGCATGGTGGCGTCCTTGGACACACTATACATGAGGGGATAATGGGCAGAAAAGCGAACGTCAGTGACGCCTCTCGTGTGACCTCTAAGCTGCAGGCCACCGAATTCGTTGCTGTGGGAGAAGTGAAGATATTTAACAGGCTTCAACGGAATGGTAAGGAAATAGGGGAAATATACTTACTAGGAATTGTCAGTGTATTTGCTGTGCCGTGCCCGGTTGCGTTCTCTTCGCTCTTCCTCAGAACACCGGACATCCTCCTCACTGCTGTCCTCATCCTCCGCATCTTGCTCCATTTCCTTCTGGTCTACGCAGTTGTTCAGCTCCCAAGGACACTGCGATTGCGGATAGCGTCTGTAGAAGCTTTTTCCGCGACAGCTGTGTTGGTTGAGCTGCCACAGCTGCACGGCGGAGTTGTCGAAGCCGGCCAGCAGATGGCATTCGCTGGAATCCAGGTGCGCGGAAGTGAGGCCCCGGGAGCGCTCGCTAATCCTGAGAATGCGCGGTAGCTCTACTTGAGCCTTGAGTATCTGTTCGGTGGCTGATTTGACGCTGTCCAGGCAGGCGTCTACATTGAGCTGGGGCTTGCAAGCTTCCGCGGCTTCTTCCGCTTCGATCTCCCGCTTTATGTCAGTCTCCAGCTTGATGTTGGGTTCATCCGCGGGTCGTTTTTTTGTGGATTTTTCGATTAACGACTTTGGCGGCTTGTGATCTCCGCGAGGAGGCAAGGCTACTGTTGGTTTGGCTGCCACATCCTCTTCAGCTTCCTCACCGTCCAGGTCGTCCGTCAAGCCTAGGAGGTGATCTTCGCTGAAAGCGCGTTGCTCATTCTCCACGATATGTATTTGCAGCCAGGTGTACAGCAGGTTCATGATCAAGACATG
Organism: Drosophila bunnanda; assembly: GCA_035046265.1. Lineage (NCBI taxonomy): Eukaryota > Metazoa > Arthropoda > Insecta > Diptera > Drosophilidae > Drosophila > Drosophila bunnanda. The sequence continues at coordinate 13,333,437 of JAWNOB010000130.1, forward strand.
TCCTCGCCTTTGCAAATAGGCACACATCCTCTCCACCACCTGGGCCGAGGTGTGCAGCTCGTACTTAGAGGAGCGAAAGTGCGCCACCGTGTCATCCGACTCGGCCACTTCCAGCCGTGTGCAACCACTCAGAATCTGCACGAGGCGCATAAAGTAGTCGAGTTCCGTGTCCCCAGTGTCCTGGGCTTCTCTAGCGAACCGTATGTGGAAGGTGGACTCAGAGGCAGAAGTGGAGCAGCCGTTGATCTTGGTGGGCGGTGGGGCGTCATAGAGGTCCACAGGCGCCACCAAATGGGCGTACTTGCGCAGTAGTTCTACGGCGCCTCTAGGCTCGCGCGCCTTTAACAGATCGAGATAGAAGTGACACAGCATCGGTCCGTAAAACCGTTTCATCTCCAATCTCAGCGGCTCTGCCTGAGCCTCCACAAACTGCGAGAAGCGTCCGAACTGCTGGTCCACCGTGTGCTGATTGTTGGTGATCACCTGTACGTTCGAGTAGGTGAAGCTGTTCCCTCCGTGCAGATCTGTGTCCAACATTTTGTTTACCGCGAACTGCTGCTTGTTCTGCAGCAGCAAAAAGTCCGACCGGCGAAAGCGTTCGTTGCCCTGGATTAATGAAACAGCGGAGACCGTGAGATTGCTGATCAGGAGACTGTGGAACGTAGATTCATCACTTACCACGTAATTTTTCTGCTTCAGCAGAAGGCCGACGGCGCAGCGCAGAAAATCGTTTTTCGAAGATGTTTTCTTGTTGCCCGCACTCGACTTGTTGTTATTGTTGCTGTTGCTATTGTTGTAAACGGGCGACGCTGCATGGGCATGGGCGTGGCTGCTGCTGCTGGCGCTGGGCAAGCTCATGGTTGTGTCTTATCCTCGCCAAATCCGTCTCCGTATCCTGATCCCGTCCTGCGTGCGTCCAGCGTCCGATAACTGTGCGGCGGTTATCGGTGCGCAGCGGCAGGAACAGCTGTTTGGCAGCATTTGTTGTGGTTAGTGTTGGGAAAATAGCTATATTCAACGATAAATAAAAGCCAAATAGAAGTACACATATGAAAAACACCAATATTTTAACAGATATGGATATTTAGATCGATATGGCAGCTTCAAAGTTTTCAAATCACTAAATTATAATATTTAATTACCATTAGTACTGTTTTTTAAACAAATTATTACTAGTATATATTAGCTAGCTATTTTCTAGCCTTTGCCATTGTGAAAGGCGCAGCTAGGATGACAGCACTGACTCACCTCAGCTGATTGTTGTTGTTTCCCCGCCCGCGCACGACAATTTCTTCCGCTTTTGCTGTTGTGTTTCAGTTGGAGTTTTTACCTGCTATAAACAGTACCTGGCCTTTAACAAAGCAATTATGACCAGCACAACAAAGTTTGTGAACGAATTCTGTGATATAATCGATTCCTATGGAGGCCGCGATAAGGTAACATATAGGCACACACCCACTCTGCAAAATCAATTTTCCATCAAAACTGCCGCACACCTGTTTGTTTACATTTTTCCATTAGTGTTTCCCGAAGAAAGCTCAATTTGAAAAATGCATCGTGGCACATTGACGGTTTGTTTTCGGACTGGTCCATCGGGGGGCTCGGTCGAAGTTGAGTCAAACCCAACCAACAGGTTTTTTTGCGGTGGAGCTGCTGCTGGCATTGGGCCGGGGTCTTCGTCGAGGAAGTAGCGGCAGATTGGACCTTGCCTCACTTCTTTGAGAGCATTCGCATTGAGTTTCTTTGCTTCTGGCTTATCAGTCGCTATTTGGCGGCGTTCGAGTCGAGATAATGTTGAATACTATAGCCGGCAAACCGTTAACCCGATGCCAAATGAAGCGGATAATACGTTACGAGCGAAAGGTTTGTTTAGCACACTAACCCACCCATTAGGCGAGGAACACGCGATCCCTTAGGGAACACCCACACACAAAAGCAATTGTTGCTTTACCCTTTCAAAGAGTTGTATATTTTCTTGGAACTTTTGTGAACTCAAGTGAACTTTCTCAATTGCCATATTTCATTGCACATTTTCTACTGATTTCAAATCTGTAGTAATGTCTATAGCCCCAAAGAAAGGGTAACAATATCCAATAATGTAACACTTTGATAATTATATACATATCTATAAAATTAAGATTGCTTATAACACTTCATAGTGTATAGAAGCCTTCGCTTCACATGAACACTTTGCTTTCGTATTGAACAACTACATAATTGATTGATGGCTGGTCAAATAAGCTGTAGTATTAATGGGTAAACAGTGGCACACCACCCATTACCCATCCTGTTGGCAGTAGGAGCCCCAGGTGCACTCCACTGGCAGTTGGCAAACGAGATGCTTGTGGCATTCGCGGTGTTCTTTTTATCGCTGATTGCGTTTTATCTGTTTGTGACATCCAAACAATTCCACAAATTGCAGGGCTGAGGCGGGCAAATCCAGGTCAAGTGAAGGTAAACTGAAATGGTGGAAAAATTTAATACAAATATAGCGAAAAATAATATTGTATAAATCATATTAAGCAGTGATTTTTCTCTCTTTTTCGCAGGTGATGAAGGCGTTGTGTTACAGCGCTAAACTGGTGGCCGGATACCATGCCAGACGGAATCCTGATTTGGCGAAACGATACGCCACCGCCAGCTCAAAGATCTCGGGAGCGAGGGCCACCCTGCGACTGATCGACGACATACCCATGATCCAGTACGCCCTAGAGTACGGGCTGGGCGAGAATGAACCTGATCGCATCATGGCTGTCCTTGGCGTGACAGCCAATATTGTAGATTTGCTCTACTATCCCATCGAGAAGGTCTGCTGGCTGGCCGAGCACAAAATTGTGGATGTAAAACATGCAGACAGCTGGGACAACGTCAACTCCATATTCTGGGTACTGTCAGTATATCTGAACCTTATGAGGTTAGTAGTTGGTTAGTTAGTTTAAAATAACAACATAATGTAATATGTAAATCATTCCAGGACAATGAGAAATTTTTCACTAAATCAGGACAAACTGAACCGCACCGCCAAACTTAACGAGTGAGTACCAACGACCAAGTATTCAAGAGTGCCTTGTAACCCTTGTAAATCCACAGCTTAGATACCAAGTCCTTGGCGAAGCACCGGCTGGAAATGGTGTCCATCGTTCGCATATCCCTCGATTTCGTGCATGCCGTTAGTACACTGCCCAAGGGCTATCTTTGGGGCGGCAAGCTGTCCACATTTCAGGTGGGGGCAATAGGTACCCTGTCGGCTGGTCTCGGCATCTACCAGATCTTTGCCAAGAGAAGACTGAACAAGTAGTGGAGTTATGGCGTCATCATTGTAGATCGTGTTTGCAATCTGTGTATTGGTAATTGTTGATCAGAGTTTTAAGCTAGTCGGTAAAAATGTTTTGATTGTGGGAATGATGTAGTTTTTTGTACGACACTCGCAAGTTTTTAGCCATTAAGATTTGTATCCTTTGAAGAAGCACAAAATACACGCTGAATGTGAAAGAAAAGAACCAAATTGGAGAATGTTTGGTCTGTGTGTCCTTTATTATCTGTTACTTCTGTTATTGTATTCTGTTAGATTCCGATACATGTGGTTCAGTATATGCTTTGGTTTTGCCAGCAGAATGTTTAACCTATTGTACAGGCTCCTCCTATATATTGTCAGCCCCCTGGTGAGGGTTCATTACCAGAGTTTCTATTATTATCTCTCCCCTCGTTCATACGATTTGTCGGTTTAGCAGTCATTGTATACAATGTTTCGTCTTTAGGCATTTTTAAAATACTCATATGTCTGATATTATACTTGTTATGGATTATTCCAGGCTAAATAATTGGATTTATAGATTACATGAGGGACCTGCTCAGGAGCCGGGGGATTCCCAAGCTCTCTGACCAGTGGTAATGGTTAAAAATAACATTCGTTAGTAAATATATATACTATATTTTGTTCTTTTTACACAATTTCTTTGCCTGTGTCAGCCGCAAGCGGGTAAATATTAACAGTTACTAGTTATTCGCTTTGCCTGACTGCCGCTTCCTTTGGTAAGCTCTTTAGATGTACGAAATATGAATGAAGTTTTATTGTATAGTCCTATTATATTTGCTGTCTATTAGGTGCGGCGTTTATTAAAATTCTCGTTATTTTGATATAGAGATATAGTTCTGGGATTTGTTAATTTTCGATAATATACCTAGCTACAGGAGTTGTATTCTGCTTTAATTATTATTACATTTAATATTTCCTCTTCCGTTTGCATATTCGATTGAAGATCGTCGCTCCATTTACAAAAAAAAGCTTCAAAAAGTTCCCAAAAAATTTCCACGCACTCAAAATATGTTCAACATTGTTCCATTTGCTTTTTGTAGTTGTTGTGTAAGTGTGTTTTACTTTTTTGTTATAACCATAATGCAATTTGAACTCTTGCTCATAACAATATATAATAATTATTAGTACATAAATAGGTATATATCTTTATTTGTATGAATTTATATTGCGTGTACACCGTCGTGTTCGAAATTAGAAGAGGCCTTCCAAGTAATGAACCCAACTCTTCTGTTCTACAAGAAACATTCTTCGCCAGATTCTTCAGTTTCATCTTATGATTCCCATTTTTGAGGGAGCGAAGAAGAGGTATTTTTGTAAAAATGTAGGGCTTTTTTTTTGGAGGCCTCTAAGAACTAGGAACAACATTGTACTAAGTATTTATGTACGTACTAATGTATGCCTTGTATTTTATAAATATTTATGTATTTGTATATATAATTTTACTTATCGGAAGCTATTTAAAATGGCACTGCAGTAATTTTTTGTTTATATTCCTATATAAGGTGGGAAAATCAATTAGTTGGGTCGCCATTTCCGGTTAAGGGCATGGCGCCCGCTACTAAATATTCTTCTAAATATCCTTCCGCTCCTTGGCTATAATAACGGTATACGAATTCTGGGCGGGGCAGCTCTTAACTCAATCGCCATTGGTGTTGCCCCGCAAGTAATTATTAAAATATATATATATGCATGTATGTATATAGTATATGTGGTATTTGATTATTGCATTAAAAGCTTAGTATTCCTTTCTGAATTATCGTTATTATATATTCCTTGGTGTATATATATAGGTTGTATAATAGTCTTTTTAAAAACCGTTCTTATTGCGTTCTCTTATCCCTTATCGCTACGCTTAGGCCTAACTGGTAACACATTTGCCGAGCAAATATTGTTGGTTTAAAATTCAATTTGCAAAGTTCTTGCTAATGTTCCCCCAAAATGTGTCTCACATGTTCACTTGTGTGTCTTTGAATACAGTTGACAGTACAATCAGTAATACGATAGTAAAAATATCTGTTATAGGGTTTCGAATACGAGTATTTAGTATGCAGTTTAGTTTAGAGTACAGTATAGAGAGGTTAGTTAATGACTGTGTTGGAGATATCGGCATAGGTAGAGAGATATTCCGTCCACGGGGCAGGGCTCCCCTTTTTGTATGAGTTTAAAAATAATTTACTCTGTATAGTGTGTAGACTGGCTTAAAAGTAGAGACGTAAGATAAATCAGATGACTTGTGTGTGTTGTCAGTAAAATATGTGTGTTTATTTTAAATATATATGTACTTTGGATTGTTAATTATTTTGAATTGTTGCCTAATAATTACGCCTTGCATATTTTCTCTTAATATTTTCTGCTTTACTTTGCTAAAATTTAATATTATCGGTTTTTGCGTGGGAAGCGTTCGATTTTGGTTCCTTTACATTTCGTTTAAACATTATATTTTTGATACATTTGTGAATCTCTCCTCCTAGACTCGCATTTACTTTAGGTTAATTTCGATTGAAAATAAAAACTTCATGTTAATTAAGTTGAAAAGCCGTATGGAAAAGTTTAAAACTGTTTGCCTCACATAGTACATGTATTTGTGTGTAAGTGTTAATTTAAAATTCACGTTCTGTTCTTGTTCTTAAGCTTGTAAAAGCATTAAAAACGTTAAAGTAAAACTGTGTAATATACGATCGAGATTGAGTCGCCAATTGCTTCTTGCCGAAATATATAGCCTTAAAAAGTTCCATTTAAAAGTCACCCCGCTTGGCCTTCTCGCATTTGTTATTCTTTTTGGTTAGTAAAAATATGGTAAATTTTAGAGTTATTTAAAATTGTTTACGAATATGTTTGCAAGTGTGTGCGAGTGTGTGTGTTTGTGTATATTTTGTGTGCTAGTGTTTAGGTATATTAGTGTAGTTAGTTATCTGAAATGTGAGCTTGATTTTCTGCGAGCTAAAAACACGATGTATCTAATAGATTTGAAACATTTATCTGATTTTCTCAATAAAAGAATGGTTCTGCCGTCGTCTCAGCCACCTAATTAGTTCATTATAAAGGCTAAAAAATAAATTTAAAAAGATACGTCCCTCAACACTATTGAGGGCAAGTGAAATAAGGTCTTTCTTGCTGATGCAGTTTTGGAGCATTAATGTTTTCCTATCAAGGTAAGTCTTACGATTACTAATAATTTAGCTAAAGCACCATTTTATCCGTATATATTTACAGTTTGTCTAGCTTAGGTTAAGGTATTCTCCCCTCTCCATCTATCCACGACTTAACTGGAATAAACTTTGGCTTTAAAATATATATATGTTGGTTTCGTAGCATTCCTCTCATTTTGGGGGAAGACTATTCGCCGCTCCAGGGTAATGTAAGGGCCACATAGGCATTCCCTATGCTCTGAACCCCTGATATCCATTTACTTTCTATGATCTGGAACCAATGCCAGGCTGATTCCACTTGGTAGAGGCATACTTTACAATACTTCTCGATTGCATTAAAAGTAGTCAATAAGCTTTTTGATTTGTGGTTGGCATTAAAGCGATTTAAGGGGGGTGATTTCTTCCTTGGGTTCGGTTCTCCTCTCTCCTAATCGAAGGCATTAATTATGTGTGTGTGTGTTTGCGTGTATAGATAGGTAACGTACATATATGTATGTGGTAAATGGTTAGTAACAATGCACTGCACTTGTGGGCCTGGGCTTATGTTTATTGCTAATCATACACCGGCCAGGCCAGCGCGAACTGGTCCTGGCTAAAGGAAACTAAGCTAGGTGTAGGCGCTACAACAGAAACCGTTACACTAAGAGGCATCCTTGATTTGCCTAGACCCGCAATCCCTCGAGTACTTTAAAAATTGCTTATCCTCGCAGCAAATCTATATATTAAAAACTAAACAAATTCAACTATTCTGCTCCCTCCTAGCCGCCGTTCTCGTTCGTTATTGTTATAATTACATAGTTTCTCATATTTGTTTCTTTTGAAGACTACCTTAAAATCCCTGTAGGTTCATCGTAATGCGTGTGTAAATGTGTGATGTACGAGATAATGCTAAAAACAATTAATGCCTAGGAGGGCCGTATGCGTTAAAATGACACATAGTACACCCGTCGTCTCTCGTTGAGTCTGAATTACTCGATTACATTGGTTGCTTTCGGTCTTTCTGAGTATTCAGTTGTTTTGGTAAAGTAATTTGATTGTTTTTATGCTTAAATTCGTTTGAATTTAAATGTTGATATTAGACTAGTTCTAGTTTCTTAACTTGGTTAGCTTAAGAGTAACAATCAGCATGGGAAGCGCAAGGTTAGTGTTAGGTGTTAAGCTTGTATTAAGAGTGGCCAAAATGAAACCAAAGGCTAAGTCAAAAGCGATTTGTTATATATATTTGTGGTTTTGTTTCGAGAATACGTGTGTTTGGTTTAATGAATGAATTTAGAGTTCGCGTTCGTTCGGTTTTGGTTTAAGTATAGAGTTCTTTACGGTTATTTCCACTATGCGTGTTAGGTGTACAAAATGAGTAACGTTTAAATAAAGTTAAGGCCTTGCGTAAAGTTCAATATGTAATACTATGTGGCTACATACATGTATGAGTATTTTAAATATAGTCTAATATATAGGCGCTTGAGATCCGTTCTCAAAATACATGGAAAAGAGTGTTGGACATAAATTATAAGCCTAGTGCCGAGCGGTGCTCTAAAACTGGTGTGGAACAGCCAAAAAAGCCAAAGAATGATAAAGCCTTAAAACAAAGTTCAACAGTTAATCAATCAGGCATCGCGTTGATGTTCAACATCGATAATAAGCTTAAAGCTAATCCAAAACAAAAACTATACAAAATATATATATAATAACTCAGGTTCGTAACAAAATTCAATTCGAGTGACAAAAAAAATAAGAGGGACTGGTTGGTGGTGAGTTAAATGAATTTACAATTTTTAAAATATCTTTTTAAAAATTGAAATTCCCTGATAAACGCTTAACGGACAATCCAAAATATAATCATTTCAACTCGGTGCAGGGGAGCTTAGCTATGTAAAAAGAAACCATATAAAATTCCTCAATAATAGCGCAAAACATAACAAAAAAATATAACCTCTCATCTATCTAATCGGGAAGTTGTTGGGTCGAGTCTCTTCCAGTTCCTCGACACCTGCACTTGTCCCGCTTCTTTCGCTTAAAATTAGACATTGTACAAATAAGAAAATATGAACAGCTTTCTTAGCTCAGAAACTAACAAGTTTTTGTGTAGGGGCGACCATTTCACGTAATTCCATTCGTTTAGCATTCGAATGCCAGCTCCAAATGCTGATATGTAAGCATGATTATCAAAAAAATAGAATGAATGTGTGTGTGGGGGGGGGTCTTTTGAGGGGGGGTCATCGACCAACACTAATTGCCTTAAAGGAAATTCAAAGTGTAAGCTTCATCATATCCTACCGATCTAATATACACACATCAATAAAACTGTGTTCACAATGATAATGATGATGAAGTTGATGACGAGCCCGGGTCTCCATCGGCTTCTCTCTCTGCCACTAAAAGTCCAAAATTCCGCATTACTCGCACATGCGGAAAAATCCGTAAAACGGTGCGGATAAAAGCTTAAGCTGTCTAGATCGCCGAATGATTGAACCGCTTTTGCCGCTGTTCCTGCTGCTGCTGGAAGTTGTACAGTGTTGCAGCATTGCCGGATCCGGGACTACTCATCAAGTTCAGGTTGTGAGACTGTTGCGTTTGCTGCTGCTGTTGGAGACGATGGTGCTTCAGTTGCTGCTGCTGCTGGATCTGATGTTGTTGTTGCTGGTGATGCGGCGTCTTGTTGTCTCCGTTGGCACTGTGGCTGGCCGAGGCCAGCGAAACGGTCGACGAGGATGGACCGATGCCAACCAGGTTCTGCGACTTGGAATTGCGCGTCAAGGGCTTGTGGTTCTTGACGATGTCACAGCTGTGCTGCCATAGCCAGCAACTGCGACAGAAGTATCTAAAAAGAACAATTAACTCTCAATTAGGTTTCAATGATCATAGTTCTTATAACTTACCGGAAACAAGACAACTCTCGACAATAGTAGGGACCGTGTTGCACTCCGCATATTGAACACAGGGCGTCCTCCAAATATGGATCTACCTGCACCTTTTTGGTGAACTTTGTGGTTCGAATCTCAATGAAGGCGGCCGAGACGGCTTTCATGTAGGAGCGAAAGTTACTGAAGGTCACGCGTCCCGATCCAATCGGGTACTTGTACTTGTCCGTGTCGATGCCAGCATACAGCACACCATCGAAGAGATCGTCCATTATTTTACCGAGCCCCTCTGCCGTTAACTTGCCATGCAAGGCACCAACGAATACGGTCTTCGTAGGATCCAATTTCTGGGAACTTGAGCGCACAAAGTTGGAGTCGGCAATTATCCATGGAATGACTTCGACCTGTTTAATGGACAACCAATGTCTTAATTGAATAATTTAATTTTAATTGATAAACGTACGTCCTTCGATTTAATGCGACGCGAGGAGATTTTGAAGAAGTAGTTGCTGCCGCTGTGCGAATCATCCACCTGGACCACACAGGCAGAAAGTAGGGCCTTGACCTGCTTGTCGGACTCAAAGATTATGTACACATAGCCCTTGGGTTGAGCAGCTTGCTGTTCCTTTCCGGGCCACTCCACTCTACCAAAATCGGGATTTGGGGGTTAGTTAGAAATTCGGGTAAAATGTTACACTGCGCTCTCTCACTTGATGGAGCCGAAGGGCTTAAAAATCTGGATAAGCGACTGTTCACTTATGTCCCAGGGAATGCCGCCGAGGAAGACCTTTGGCGAATAGTTGAGCATGCGGTGCGAACGTGGCGGCAGTTGTCCGCTCCAGGTACATGTGGCGTCACAAAGGGCCGCCGAGGTCCTGTGGAACTTCGCCACGCGATCCAGATGGCCATCATTAGTGGTTCCGTTGCCGGTGCCGCCACCACTCATATCCGCGATGGTTACGGCGGACCCGCCCATACCTATTAGGCTGTTTAGGCTATTTCCCGTTACGTTGCCGCCAGCGTAGCTCTGCAGTAGTTGGCTCAGCAACGGCATCTGTTGCGTCTGCGCCTGCAGCAGCTTCAGCGTGTTGATACGTTGCAAGTTCTGCAACTTGGCTAGTTCCATATCCACGCTAGCGAAGTTGTCCAGGCTGCACTGACCGAGGCAGTTCTCGTTGCCCCCGCCGACGGGGCCAACGCCATTGAGATCGAACCCGTGCTGCTGCTGACCCCCATTGTTGGCCATCTGCTGCTCGTAGTTCCTGCTCATGTTAGCGTATTGCTGCTGCAGCTGGAGTTGTTGCTGCTGCTGTTGCTGCTGATGGTGATGATGCTGTTGCTGCTGCTGCTGCTGCTGCATTGAGGCTAATTTGTTGCTATTAACAGACAGCAAATTCTGAAAGACAATTTAATATGTAAATATATATGGTTAATAATTAAGTAGCCTAAAGAGGAATGGGAAAGATATCCCAAATGTTACACCCTACAAAAGGTGCTGCCAGGATTCTAAAGGAATGTGCAAGCAAAATAAAAGACCTCGATTATCTTACCAAAGTTAAAATATTAGCCATTGTTGTCTTTACGATAAAATTTAAAACCTATTATTTTTTTGTTTTTTGTTTTTTGTTTACGAATATTATTAGTAACCAACAATTTTGATATGTTTGAATGAAAAATCCCGAGTTGCTTAACTCAATGAAATTCTATTATTATACAATTTGTTAATTTACAAGTGAAATAAAAATGTCAAGAAATGAAACTCCGGGAAGCTGAATTGACATTTATAGATACTTTTATATGACAATTTCTTCGACCAATTAAAGTTTAAAATACTCATAACTAAGCCAAAAATGCATTAATTTTAATTCGGAAAGCTTTTCTATATTAGTTTTTATTAAGTTAAAAAATCTGCATATTAAATTTACAATTTTAAAAAATTCAATTTTTTGCCATTTTTTGACATTTTTAATGATGTAACCCCTTATCAAATTTTGAAATTTCAAAAAATTTTCGAAAATTTATTTTTGACCGGACATTGCTAGATCGAGTCGGCTTTCGATGCTGATCACGAATATATATGCATTATAGGGTCGGAAAAGAGTTCTTCACTACTTTACAAGCTTCTGACTAAATTTATAATACTCTGAAAAGGATATAAAAGCAATCTCTTAGCAATCAAAATAAAAAACTCATAACTAAGCCAAAAATGCATTAATTTTAATTCGGAAAGCGTTTCTATGCTAGTTTTTTATATATTAAAAAACCTGCATACTAAATTTTAAATTCAAGGAAATTAAAATTTTTGTCAATTTTTGACAATTTTAATGATGTAACCCCTTTACTTTTTTTTAAATTTTGAAAAAATTTCAAAAATTTATTTTTTCCTCAAACATGACTAGATCGATTCTACTGTTGATGCTGATCAATAATATATATGATTTATAGGGTCGGAAATGACTCCTTCAGTGCTTTACAAGCTCCTGACCATAATTATAATAGCCGGAAAGGGTATAAAAATCATGATTGATAAAGGTAGAGTAAAGCGTGGCCAACAATAGATATGAATTTTGTTACCACTTTTGGTAAGCTCTACCTCTTCTGCCTGTTTCATAATCTCTCAGATGGCCTTGTACGGCGTATACAGATTCACCAGTTCGTTTTAATAGCTCAAATTTCTGGCTACAATTATTATACCCTGCAAGGGTATATAAGAGACTTACAATCATGTCCAGTAGGTTGGGCTCGCTAATCGACTGGCTGCTGTTCTGACTCTCCGGCGAGTTGGAGCGCGTAGAGGCGTTAGCCAGGCTCAGTCCCAGGCCACTGCTCGTGGAGTGGCCCAAGCTAGTGTATCCCTGATGCTGCTGCTGCTGCTGTTGGTGGTGCTGCTGCTGCTGATGCTGTTGGTGGTAGAGCATGTTGATGGAGTCCATAGAGAGGCCATTGCCGCTCGAGGAGTTGCTGCTGTCGCTGGAAGGGTTAAGGCAACGCGCTTGGTTAGTCAACGTGGTCAACGGGGAATGGAGGCGGGTGCCGCATATCACATTGGTTATTACCTGACTAAAGGTGAACTGTGAAAGGAGCGATTGTAAATAGATGTAGGCGTACTTGGCGATAAAGGTGCAGAGCAATCGAAGCTGATGTTTGTTCTTTGGAAAGCCTTAAGTGGGTTACTTTGTGCAACATTTTCAAACTAAGTTCGCCAATTCACCCAAAAAAGAAAGAAAGAATGGAAACAACCACAAATAAATTATAAACGAGGAAAGGAAACAACAAACGGTGGTAACGACAACCGATAACTTCGCCACAACGAAGTTGCACATACTCTTGCAATTGTCACTGCTCATATTTTTTGATTCCAAGGGTATCTTTTGGTTTAGAAATATCTCACATGCTACAATCGGAAAATACGATTCTCGGCGTTAACTTGGAAGGCTTCTTTAGGGATTTATTAAAAAGGAAATATACCGAGTTGAGTGGGTCTATTCATAAACACTTTTTAGTAATTTATCAAATTGAGGATTGCGATTTCAAAAAGTAATCAAAGTTTTCTTCATTTAATTAGTATAAATTAATCGATTTGCTTACTGGATTTTTAAAATTAAATATTTAAAATATACGAAATTTGATATTCATTTGACCCACTCACAACACCCAGAGAGACAGAGACAGACAGAGGTGGAATAAGTTGGAAATCATAAGACGGTTATATAGTCCACGAGTGAGGCACACGGGCGGGGATAGATACGGATAACGAGTACAAGCAAAAAGTTAGGAGAATTAAGTGCAAATTGAGTGCAGTTAGAGAGAAGTCCCAGCCAGAGGGGACGGGCATCAAACGACGGCCAACTGCCGGAGGCGTTAACACGTAGCGCCTAGCCTTACCTGGAAGTAGTCGAAACTGGACGACTTGGTGCCCGGCGAGGCCGAGGACTGAGTGGAGCTGGGCGTGAGTGGAGCGTAGACCGCCGCGTTGGCGGATAGTTGGACGCCATCGCCGGCAGACGCGGAGACAGCGACAGCAGCAGCAGCACTGGCGAGCAGCAGATTATTGACGCCGCTGCTGCTGCCGTTACCGCCGAAGCTGCCGGGGGTTTGGCTCGCGGGGCAGGTGCCTCCTCCCTGGCCCGATCCCAGTCCCGATCCTACTCCTGTTGCTGTTCCCGATGCTGTGCCGACTGTAGTGCCTAATGCACTAGCTGCTGCTGCTGCTCCTCCGCCGCCTCCCATCGAAGATGTCGAGGGGTTTTGGCCACTTCCGACGACGCCATTGCCACCGCTGCCACAGAGGCCGAGCAGATCGTTCAGTGTGATTGGATCTGTGTTGGTGGGGAGAGAAGGAGACGAGGGTGAGTGCAATGTCAACAATTATTGTAAAGTTTGCCCAGCCCTCGATAAATCAAAACTATTGCCCCTCAAGCACTTTGCAAATATTCGAAAAACTGCTAATAAATTAGGCGTACTGCAGTTGCTGTTTGTGATGTCCATGTTGCTCGGGCTGCTGCTGTTGCTGCTGCTCTCCCCATTGCCATTGCTGGTGCCATAGCCACCCGTGCCGTCTTGGGCCAAGTTCTGACCTCCGTAGCCAGCTGCCGCCGCCAGCCTGCCAAGGTCCTTGTCCCTGTTGTTGCAAATGCCGCCGCTGCTAGCATCGTCGCTGCTCTCGCCTTTGGTCTCGAATTCAAAGGATTTCTGCGACATCTGCTTTCCAATGTAAACTGTCTCCAGGCTTAGCATCGGTGCTACCGCGGATCGCAGGGTATTGGCGCAATGGAACGCCTCTGTTTCAGCGTTTTGCTTCTTCGAGCTGGTACACATTTCTGTCTTTCCTCAATGGTCGCGGGCAGAAACAATTTGGAGGTTGTATTTAAAATTTAAGGGATACTTAAAAATTTGATAATAGCTGTCGTTGTTGCGGGTACTTATGGTGTCAATTTGAAGACCAAACGTTAAGGGAAATTTTTTAAAGCCCACCACTCGAGTTCGCGGGTCCTCGAGGCCAGCTTAAAACAACGTGTCTAATGAAACTTAATAACAATGTGAAATTAGACTACGAATTGTGTATGTATGTGTGCCGACTTCTAAAAGTAAAAAAGTATTGAAATGATGTTTGTGTATGATACTGACATTTTAGAGTTCAAACTAGGGTTTGGCAGCAAAGTAAAGGTGATATTTATGATTTACAAATTAACAATCACACAAAGCTTTATCAAGTTTCTTAAATTCCATAAAGGATGAATGATTATGGAAAGGGTATTGAGTAATCTATTTCAATAGCTTCCTATCTGATTGCAAAGGAGTCCCTATAGTACTTATTTGCTGACTCTCGTGGCACTCACCGTTGATAAAAGATATCAATCCGTCGTCGGTACATCTGCCAAGAAGATCCAGCTGCTGCTGCTGTTGCTGCTGCTGCTGCTGCTGCTGTTGCAGCTGCAGATGATGGTGCTGCTGTGGCTGCTGCTGGTGGTCGAGGAAGGAACTGATCGTGTGTTTCTGTAGCAGCTCCGTCGTGGTGGATCCACCGCTTAAGGCTCGCATGTTGCCGCCGGTTCCGGGACAGTCGGGGGTGTCGTACTGGAAATTAAAAGGATAACGCACAACGATGACATCAAGCTGCAGATTTGCACTGAGGCTGCCATAAAATAGAAATAAAGACGGAACGTAGAACGATGACATCAAGCAAGAGATTTGCACTCAAATTGCAATAAAAGCAGGCGGCAGTTGGTGAAACTTTTATTGTCTCTCAGTCTCCCTCTTTTTTTTTCTTTTGGTGTGTCAGGTGGCGAAGGACAGGCAGCAACTAATGAATCGTTTATCTTTCACATTTCTTGCCACATGCCAGGCGGCGCCAAGGGGATGAGGATGCGGATGCAACCGCACGAGGACAGCCACAAGGAGACAGCACCACCGCCACACTATGCTTTTCCCATTTTCCGGCACCCTTGTCGCACTCGCACTGGCACTGGCACTACCACCCGCACATCCGACCGTCTCCTCGTCCACCTCCTTCACCTCGCACTCCTCTGAAGCACTCTCGAGCGCCTGGGCGCAATTAAAAGCGCATCAAGTGTCAGTGGAGCACACTTAAAAATGCCAAATTAGTGCAAATATTGTTATCAGGCACTCACCAAACAATTTAGAGCAAAATGGCGTACAACTCATTACGCCGGATTAATGCGGCCCGCGAAATGGAAAGGACCGTCGTAACGAAAGCCAACGATTCGGTGCCGAGAGCCATGGCAGAAGAGGGAGAGAAGCAGCCGCATGGTGACTGGAATGGATGACGACGAGGATGAGGGAAGGCTAAATGTGCCAAAGCCAAGGCAACAAGTCATTGTCGGTGGGCGACGACGACGGCGACGGTCAATGGTCAGATGATGATAAGTGGGTGCGAGCGAAGGAGTTGCCCCAGTTACCCAGAAGGGATACGCTCCTTGATTGTCGATGTTCATCACTGGTTTAGCAAAAGGGAAATGTTAAATTACTGAGCCAGGTTTTTAACACTTTTTAGCCAAAACATTGATAATTGTTTATAAGCTGAGCTTGAAAACGCTTATTCCAACTTGTATGTGCATTTATGTAACATAAATAAGTTGCATTTAGTAGAAGTACTCAACTTTTAAAACTATTCCTAGGTACTACAATATTTTAGCAATTTGTTATAATAATGTAAGTACATAATAGTTTTAACAATGGTAAACCAGATCGACGGTGACTATCATTGATCTTCTAGTGAATGTAAAACTTTAATTAACTTTCAGAAACATTCATTTAGCGAGCATGCACTGAGTGGAAATGATGCGATTTTCCGGACCCATCCTACAAAGAGATCTGGTAAACGGTTCAAGGCATAAAGTTAAAGATCTCTAACCGCCACATAAGAGACTGACTGAGTCGATGGGAATGAAAGGAACTTCCACTTGGCGCTGGCGGCAGCAAGTTTTGAATGCCGGCAATGGAGCGACAGTCGACGGCTTCCTTAGTCTTTGTCAACTTGTCACAACTATGTTAAGTACAAAACTTGCTATGGATTTAAAAATTGAATGACAACTTGATGAAGGTACGTGCAAAGTCGGAAATGGCACGAGAGCATCCACACACGCACGGCAATCATCCGCCTGCCCACACTCCCACCCCTCCACATCCTCCACATCCTCCTCGGCAGAGTCAGGAAGTGGGCGAGATGTGGGGGATTCCACCAGAGTGTGTGTAGGCTACCGGACAACTCTCTGCTCGGATGAGAGGCGGCGGCATTGTGGCCTGTTGACACACAACCAAGAGCACGGGTGTCTGTGGGTGTTAGCTTCTGTGGGGGGACTTCAGACTTTGTTTTTAGCGCTCATACGTCACACCACCACCCACACACACACACACATTTGCAACTTGTGGCAGGCGATAAAAAAAAGGCGGCGTCAATGAATGCAAATTACAAATAGTCTTCAAGCTATTTTGTAATGCCGAGGCCGCATCCGCATCCGCATCCTTCTCAGGATCCGCCGTCCAAAATGCCAGTAAGACGCTAAAAGCTTTCGTTGTCGGAAATGGAAAAGGCGTCAAAGATACTAACGAGAACGAAAGGCCATTGCCTTGAAAACGAATTGAAAATGCTCTTCCAGGAATCTCATTTCGAATCAGAGAAAATACTTCTAGGGATGTGAATTATTTCAATCTATGAAATACTGAAATATTCAGATAAACTATAACTGATACTTTAACACGTAGTTCTCGTTTTGGAATAGTAATAGCTCAATCAAGCTGTAATACTCGTTCAACTCTTCTCACTCAGTTTTTTTTTCGAAAAAGGAAACCATAAAAAACGAAATTGAATACGACAAAAAATCTTAACCACCCCATTGACGCATAGATAACACTCTGGCCTATTGACTGCTCTATTCTCGACACCCCAGGCCAAGCTCCTTCTGCAGGACATCATCCACTATATCGATGCCTCTGTTTCAGCAGCTTTCTCTCCTGCTGCTCCTGCTGCTGCTGCTGCTGCTGCTGCTTGTCTTTTGTCGTCGAGGATTTGCAAAATTTGATTCAATGGCGTTGCTGCTGCTGTGACCGAGAGTTGCCCTTCGTCCGCACTGCCAGCCGATGGCTACATGGAGATATTCGGCATCTCTTTGCGTCCCATCCAACGACGATGTCAGCAGCCATGGGGCTAAAGAGCCTGGCCACCCATAACTCAGTAGTTATTTATCCAATGTCCATTTGACTTGGCTTTTGTACATTCTCCTTCGCTCCTCCCTTGCATCTGCTCCTCAGCTGGTTGGCCATTTTCTTCGGGTTTTCTTGAATTTTCTTTTTTGGCAAGCGATTTGCCTGGGCCACTGGCTCTGGGATTTCGTCCTGGGTCTGGCTCTGGGTCTGGCCTGCATTTTAACGGCGGACACACTCACACATGGGGATGCACAAGGGGATCGGATTGAGAGTGAAGACAGCGTCGTTTCCGGGGCCAGGGCCTCTGCAAAATTACAAGTTTCTGCTTTCAGAAGTCATACAAATTATTATGTTTGCATCGCTTACAACACTTATTAGATGTTTTGCTGCCCCCAAGTACAGCTCCTGATTCTGTTCTCCTTGTTCCGCATCCGCATTCACATCGACATCGACATCCACATCCACATGCACATCCATATCCTTTTCCAATGCTTCTGGTGCTCTGGCCCAAAGGGTTTTCGGCATTAAAATTTGATGGCATGTAGTGATAAGCGTTCAATAACGATGTTGTCCTTGTCGTCGCCGCCACTCCAAGCTCCCGGCATCCCGGCATCCCGGCATCCTGGCCCTACCCCCGGGGCCACTTCATTCGATTCGTTTCGTTTCGATTTCCCTCTGCCCCGCCACTTCCCCGTTCCCCTTCCGATGACCGCAGCCAGAGGTTAATGCACAGTTGTAATTTTTTATGGCCGATTACATGTTGCCAACTTGTGGGCGAAAAGGGAATCATAAAGGGAGGAGCAGAGCAATGGCGGGGCTGGCAAGTCCATAAAGGATAAGAGTTATGGCCGAATGCATTTGAATTTGCCAGCGGTAATAGAGTGTTTGCATATTACGTGGCGAGTGTTTAAGTCCCCTCGAAGGCCACTTCCCTTCCATCCATCCGCTGTGTGGAAGATTCAGCTTGGACAATTTATGGAGGTTTGATCTTTAAATTGAGGGATTTTATTGGTGTGCCAGAGAGGCAACCGAATAAATGCATCCATATTTGAGGTAAACTATTTGTGCATTTCAAGGTTACGTCTTGAGAAAGGATATCTTAACTGTAAAGCTACTTTTTCGGAACTTGATCCTGCCTAAAGAACTGGGTTTGAAATTCCTAAAAAGGTGTCTTAAACAAAATAAGTATAATCCAATACACGTTGCTCAACTAAGCTTGTGATGAAGGAAAGCGTTTAATGTTTGCAAATTAAAAACCATTCACCGGAAGCAAGTCACCTTGGGCAGAACTTTGTCCGCAGGCCAAAGGATTCGATAAGATGCAAATGCCTGCAGGACACCAGGCATTGCCTCGTCCTGCGCTGGCTCCTAATGCAGTGGCACGTAATTGCTGCGCCTACGAGAATGCAACGACAGTTGGGTCACAGCTCCTGCCGCTGTCGTGCATCCTTTTGCTCCTTTTGCCAGCAGCTGCTGCCGTGCATTTCATTAAATGCCAATGTCTGGGCAAATTAAATTGAGTCTGGGCATGTCGAGAGCCATTTCATCAGGCTCAAAAGTCGATTTCAGCTTTGACGCGATGTGTTGCATTCATATTTACATAACTGCAGTATGCGTTGCTGTTGTTTTGCATTTGTATTTGAGTGCAATATGAAAACAAGACATTAAATGCCTTTCTGGATCAAAACTCAACTATCAAAGCACAAGCAGACATCTTCCCCGACTTCTGGGGGTCTATATCCCTGCATAAAACAACCAGAGTTGAATGATATAGCTAAGGACTTCGACCATAGGATACCCAGCACTTAAATCACGGTAAACTTGAGATATAAGGCATCCTTTTTAAACTATTGACTTGATCCATAAGGGAATACGCCACAAAGTTAACCTCCTGCAATACTTTTATACAATTTGTTCAACATTTATGCAGATCATATGTCACAAAACCACTGAAGGACCACCGTATGGCGAGGGTACAGAAACTTCGACTTGCCGAAAGGTTTTCGTTTCCTTTGCGTCTTCAGTGTGATCCCTCCTTCTACCATGTCAGTTGCCTTCTTGTTCTCCTTATGGCGGAGTCAGTTGCAGTTGCAGCTTCCTTTCGCATGCAGCCCATCCATTTAATAATAACAATATCGTAATTCAGGCAAGTCTCTGACAGCAGCAGCAGCCTTTACATGGGCGTAGCCATACCCCCCTCCTGGCCTGCTCTTTACAACGACAAACAAACGAGAGAAGCGTAGCGACATTTCAGTTTCAACGGCAACATTTCCGATTCTCGGCGCTTTGTTGCCGTTGTTATTGTTTCTCTCGTGGGAAAGGAGGGCGGTGGCTCCAAAAGTGGGCGGGAGGGGCCAAGCAGCCGTCAACAGGCATTCAATACAGGCACGTTTTAGTACGTATGTGTGTGTGTGTGTGTGTATGAGTGAGTGCTAAGTGGAAATAAAACACGCGCTTTTTCCGCACTGTATTATCTGCTGCTGGATCTACGGATCCATTTTTTTTTCTCTGCCTGTGGTGGTGCCTTTCCCGCTCCTGAGGATGCTTCTCCCGCTCCTGGGAATGCTTCTGCCGCTACCCACTTTCGGGCGGCAGGAGCTGCCACCGCAGGATGCATGCTGCGCATTTTTTAGGCAGCCCACGAGGCAAAAAGGCACCATTTCCCATTTTGCCGGGCCTGGTTGAATACAGAAATCCGCCGACCAACTTTTAAAAGCCTATGAAAAAGGTTCGAATATGAAATATTATGTACTTCTTAATGAAAATGAACCAAAATTAAGGCTAAACATAATAATATAACGATAATAATGGCATAGGTGCTACTTGTTTCACGTTCCCTAAAAAGTATGCTATAGTTTATAGCAGTGACGAGTTGCTGGCCCGAGATTTATAGTTTGTTTATAAACAAAGGCTGATCTCTGCCAGATAGTCTTTGCATTACTTTATATTCTCACTAAAGGTAGCATGCCCTGGATTTTACATAAAATATATACCAAATAATTGAAGCCTACTTTATCAAGTCGAAGCGGTAATACACTTTCAGGATTGCAATTCGTTGAAACAAATTACATCTCCTTGTCAATGCACTTGCATCATCGTAACTCGTAACCATTAAGCATGGCTTTAATTTCAAGATCCTAGCATTCGCAGCTTATAATCCTGACTGAACAATGTGCATACATAGTTCTCTTGGAATTTATATATAAAAAGAAGCTTAGAATTATTGCTTCTTGGGGCAAACAAAGTCCATTTTATGACAAGTTGTAATGAAAACGCTGTGCGGATCCTGTAAGGACAGAATGCCTCCTTGTGGGCGTTCTAAAAGTCACAACGGAGTTGCAGGAACCTTTTGCGAGAGTATGGAAAACAAGAGGCGACTCCAGCTGGGTGCTGGCCTTTTGTGGTTGCCTTTTTTTGTTGCTGTTATTATTGTTGTATGTTGGTGATGTTGTTGATGTTGCAGCTCTGCCTGCTCATTGCTGTTTGCTTCTATTTTCTTTTGCCGCATTTTTGTTCGCTTTTAATGATAACGCAACAGCATTGTCTATATGCCGCCGCTCCTGGCACTGCTCCCCGCCGAAAGCCAGATACCCTCGGCCACCTTTCGTCATCCGCTCAACCACAAAGTTGCCGAGGAGAGCAGGGCAGGGCAGAGGATGAGGCGGCCAGTTCAGCGGGTCAGGAGAGATGGTGGGATGGAGGGCTGGAGCTGAGGCTGGAGCGGGTGCACCACAACGCATGCCGCACTGCCAATGCATTAAATGCTAGTTGAGCCGAGTACTGTGCGACGTCTGGCGAAGTAAATTCAATTGAATTTTGCACTCGTTTTCTGTGTTTTAGTTATTTTCTTTTTCATTTTTCTCCCATTTGCTGCTGCTGCTGCTGTTTTTCCCCTCTCCTCCTTTTTTTATATATTTTTTTTTTCTCATTTTTGTTAAATGCCAGAGGCTCATATTGCACTGGGCTACGCCCTAATACGCCACCGCCAGCTCCACCCACCGCAGTGCAACAAACGCACCCTGGTTGATATTTTCCCCATTGTTGTTGGTGCTGCTGCTGCTCCTGCAGTTGTTATCCTTCTCGCTGGCGGCGGGCGTGTGATTTGCTTGGTATCGACATTTTAATGATGTGCCCTGGGGCTGTGCCGGCTGCCACCACATTGTTGGAAGACGCCTTGGTCGCCTTGTACTTTTGGCATTTGCGCGAAATGTCGAGACATTCCAATAGTCTGGGCAGGAGCAGTGGCAGGACTGGGATTGGGACTGGATCCGGCGAAGGGGGACGGGGGCCGAGGGGCCGAGTTGGACATCCCTAGTTGGCGCAGACAGCCTGCGGCATATACTTAAGTATACATAACCAACTGTTAATGCCGCCCAGCACAATGATTTGCTTGAAATGATTCTTCTCTCCTCCACTTTACAGCCTCTAGGATTTCCCTCGAGTTCGGGTTGGAATAATCCCAATGATTTTCCATCTCAAAATCAAACTTGAAAGCGGCTAATAACCGGCAATTGCATGAAGGCGTTTTGTGTCCATTAAGGCAGGGTGGAACTGTGTATTTAATGGGTCCTTGATTCCTGCCACACTACAATTGGGAGGCTTAAAGGAACATATTTATAAATAGTTTTCACTCCCTTTCTTTTCGTATACGAAACTCGAAATTAATTAAAGTTTTGAAGACTATTTACATCTCAAAAACTCAATTGGAGGACTAAACTTCACTTGGACTCTCGAACAATAAAAGAAAATGATGCCACAGCAGGATATGAATATGCTTGGATGCCGGGCAGGACGCTGCAGCGCAAAAACACACATATCACACACATCCCACGGCTTAAAATGGCACATAAAATGTTCAGCATTTCTTATGACCGACAAATTTTCCGTTTTCCACATTATTTATAGGCAGTTTAAACAGCGGGCAATGGCGCAATGGAAATGAATGCAAAAATATATAAATACTACAAATATATATTGTAGATGCAAGAGAGTCGCAGGAGCGATGGAGATGGGAGAAGGACATTAAGTACACGCCACGTTGCCATGAAGTAGACGCATTTTAGACATTACCAGCAAATAAATATGAATATACAGCCATAGATCCCCCACCGACAAAGGGGGATGGACTCTGCTTACACGACGAAATTGACATTTTGCATTTAGTTATTCAGTTGGGTCTATTTTGATCTTTTTTTCACATCCATTTTGTTGCTGCTGGTAGCAGCCACAATAAAATGAGAAGAAAAATTGCATAATAACCCCTTTGAAATCGTCGGATTATCCTTAAATATTTGTGTAAACATTGTAACAAATGCGCAGCTCCATTGTCAGCCAACTCGGGCCATGGATGCAGCTCCCTCAGCCTCCTCGAGGTCCTCCTCCTCCTTCTCCTGCTCCTCGTCCTGCTGTGCCATCCCCAATCCATTGACGTAGTCAAGGCAGCTTTTCCTCAACCCCTGTGCGTCGTCCCCGTCGTCTGTCGTCAAATGCCTGAATGATGAGCAATAGACGGGGCCCGGGTCTCCTGTCACAGTCGACAATGAGCAACTTTTTCAGAAGTAGGAAGACGTGGCAAAGATATAAACGGGAGGCAAAGACGCAGCCAACAATGGGACCAAGTGCTCCACAGGCGAAGCATCTTAAAAAACCTGTCACACATATTGACAGTCGCTCCAGGACCGTTTAAATCTAGTCGAGGGTCGGGACATGGGCTTAGTTGCGATAGCCTGGTTAGCATGTGCGTATCACAGCATAAAATACATTGTAATCATTATATATTCATATGTGTGGGGTGAAGGGCAATTGCCACATCTGACATCATTTTGATGTGCATTGATATCCCTCCAGGATATTGTCAGGCAGGGAAATTAATTTTAAAGGGGATCAAGAAGATGTCAGGATGGGACAAGTAATCATTTGGGATAAGTCATATGACTGTATGATGAATATTTCAATATTGTAAGCCTAATTACTTAAGGATATTGTGAGATCACTTTGCAAATATATTAATTAAATTAAATTTTAAGAACCTATATTAGTATCCCAACATATGTTATTCATATCATAACATTTTGTCAAGAATTTATGGTTCTTACAACATTTAAAATCATATTATCCAAAAGGATAATTACAATTCTCATACGCTAAAAGCATCCTGGAACATTTCGAATAATGAAAAATGCAAGTCCCCTTAATCTAGATCCCTAATTATGCCACTTTCGGCAGGATAAAATGGTTTTGTAGCAGTGTAATAGCCACTTTACTGCTTTCCCAGCATTTTCTCCATTTATTTTGCCACTCGCTCTGCGAGTCCTAATCGAATCATGTCATTTAAGTGAATTAAAAACATATAAAGGCGAGCGAAATTAAATCACGCAACTATTTTGCGCAACAAAGAGTACAATTACACAGCTACGCCCAGGAAATTACCCGCCCCCGCGGCACAAAGGACCGGCGACAAGGACTACGGAGAGGCGCTGCAGCGTCTGGCGGACAAAACGCCGCAAGTTTAATCGAATTTAACTACTCATAATGTGCAGCAGACGGCAGGACGAGCAAGGTGGCAAAACTCTCAGAAGTGAGGCGTAAAGTTGGGCACTAATCCTATTAGGATCATATCCAGCCAGCCCGCCAGCCCGCCAGCCACTCGCGAGCAGCGACTCCCAAATTGGGTAGGTGAGCCAAAGGCCGGGACAGCTGATGCGCTCTCTCCGTAATCTATGTAAGCCCGCTCTCGCGCGCTGCCTCGCTTCGTCTCGCTGTGCGACTTCAGTCGAACTCGTACGTGAGCATTTCAATTACCGCTCTGGAGTGCGAATGGGTTTTATTATTATTTACATACCTGTTGCAGCAGGGGCATTGTTTTGAATAAAAATTCCAATTTCCACACTTGTTCACGTTGCGCTCCTGCTCGTTGGTGTTGGTGTTGGTGCTCGGTTCGTTCGCTCGTCCGCCTTCGTGTCGGTGTTCGGCAGCATCCGCAACTGACAAAGCTCCAAAACAGATGTCACCACTTCCGCGTCGTGCCGGCCCACTCCCTCCGCCCGCAGAGAGTCCTTGCGCGCACTTGGCTCTCTCGCAAGCTCCCACTCGCTCTCTTCCCTTATCTCCTGCGCAGGTTTGAGTTCGTTGCGGTTTGAGTTCGAGTTGGACTCCGTGTTAAGCCTGGGGCCCCGTTTGCCGTTATAGTGGTTGGGGAATTTCGGTTGACTTTTTTTTTGGCTCCACAGGGAGTGAGTGAGTGAGTGAGAGGAGAGGCCCAAAGACAGCTGGCAGATGTGGCCGTATCAGCAGTAAATAGTCATCGATTCATTATTCCGCCTCGTCAACGATGCAAATTTCCAAAGACCTGAAAGGCAGACACATACAATTAGCATAAGCTCGAATACATAATGGATAATGGATGATAGTACGCCTCGCCGGCCCTTTGTAGTTTCCCCTTCTCCCGAAAACTGTCCTCCGTTTTGATCCAAATCAGTGGAGCGAGCGCCAGGAGCACACAAAAAACACACGCGTACGCATTTGAGCGTTAAATGCCGTAAATCGATCAAGGCGTAGGCCTCCTCTCTCACTCTCACCAATTGTAATTAACTGTAATCCATTGGCGTTTACTTTGGAGCCGTCGCTTTGCGGCCCCAAGCGCACCAACTATGCATTATCCTCCGGGTGGTAATCCTTTTGCCGGATAGCGGAAGCTGTGTGTTGAGCGAACCTATTATTAGAGCCATAAATCAGCGTGAAATGAGTTGGAGTTGGAAAATGGCTCCATCGCAGCTTTTCGAGATGGATGCCAAGCCCTGTCTCGTGCTCCCTCTCTCTTGCGCTCGCTCGCACTCTGTCCGTCCCTCTCTGTGCGTATAATAATGGGTAGTAAGAATAAGTGTGTAGTTGAGGCGGCGAATGGTTGTTCTTGTTGTTGCCGCCGTCGACGTTGTCGTTGTCGTTGTTCCTACCACAGAGATGACGTGAGCCGAAAAGCAGAAAAGCGTGTGAGGAGGGAACAACGGCAAATACTAGTAATAGTACGTAGTGCAGGTTGTAAAATACGCACTGTTAGAACGAGATGGAATGAGTGTGAGCCGCGGCCCTACCTCCACGCCGATTTTCAGTCAACAAATTGTTGTGCCGGCTCCGTAATACACACAAACACACACATGCACAGACAGCACACACCCATGACACCTATACATACCCAGGAGTCTGCCGAAAACACGCGCCTCGCTCATAAATTCGTGTGAATTTAATTTTAATTCTGCATCCGCAATCGCATCCCGTTCCTTTTGTCGTCCGCCAAGCACATTTTTACTATTGCTTCTGCTCACACACACACTCGAACACTCCGTGCCAGGAACTGTTACTTCTGCCTTGCACGCCTTCGCCGTTCTTCGGTCGCTCCCTCTGCTTCCCCTGCTTCTTCGCCAAAACTCTGTCTCACGGATGCATTGCTTTTTTGTTTGTTAATAAACTATTTTTTCTGAATCGTCCGCTTTAATTTTCCTTAAGCTCATTTATTTTAATGTTAATTTTTTTGCGAGCAATGTTTAGTACTAAATCATAATTTTTGGAAGAAACTGAATTTCGTGATATTTGTTGTCGGGAATTACTTCGAAGCGGGAAATCTGGTATTTTTAATTTCCTAATTGGCGAAAACAAAAATTGATTTAATAAATCTAGGGAATTTTAAGCTTTGCTTTATTGCTACCGGCTAATGCTTAGTATACAGTTGTGTTTATTTGTTTACAACTTTTTTTATTTTTGAAAATAAAAATACCTACACCCGCAACCGTTTTTAAAAAATTTCTTTGCGAATGGCTAGCTTGCACTTGTATTTATAGGTTTCAACACGAACCGACTTGAGCCGAGGGCTGACGAAGAATGCTGCAAACTTTTCGGGTCGTAAAAAGCTTCGAAAGCTGTCGAAAAAAGGCTAAGCCAAGCTAAAAATATGTGTTGGTAGCTATGAGTCTCTTATAAACCGCTCCATTTTGTTAGAACTCAAATTCAATTTTCAGTTGCTTTTCATAAGCAAGTTTAAATCACTTTTGAAGCTCATTTGTAATTATTTTGTAACATAATTAATTAGATATTAATTATAACATTTTTGCACTTATTGCTTGTCAATTTTCTCCCAGTGCGAAAGTTTTTTTTTCCTTCTGTGTGAATGGCACAACAGCTGATTTTGCGGTGTTGCCAGACTAATTAACTTGCTCAGCGGCTGAAAACTCCAAGAAAACTGTTTAATACTGAAATACATAATTTATATTAAATTAAAATGCCGGTCGACGCGGAAAACACCAGCACCGAAACCGCCAATGACCACATCGACCTCTGCGTGTACAGGAAACTGGTCAAGCAGTTCATAGACATGGTAAGTAGCACTGAAACCAAAAAGCCGGCACTGATTAATGATTTTCAAATTGCACTTTTAGCGTCGCTATTCCACGGCGCTTTTCTGGGCAGAGAAGGTGGCGGTGCTGAGTGGCCAGGAGCCCAGGGATATCTACTACCAGGCGCAGTGCATGTTCCTGCTGGGCGAGTTCCACCGCGCTGCCTACACCATTCAGCACAACAAGCTGGAGAAGAGCTCCCTGCCGTGCTTTAATCTGCTGCTGGAGAGCCTTTACGCGGCCAAGGAGTTCGCGGAGGCGGCCAACGTCATTCAGAACGTGGAGGTGGAGATGATGACCACTTCACTGATTAACCAGCCCGTGGACGCGGGCAGTGGCTGCTACCTGGAGAGCAACAGCGTCTTTGGCGGCGAGGAGAACCATCGGAACGAGCTGCTGGCCTCCATTTACCTGATGAAGGGAAAGGTGTACGAGGCCCTTGACAATCGCGGCACAGCCATGGATTTTTATGTACAGGCTCTGCACAAGTCCATCTACTGCTTCGAGGCTCTGGAGGCGCTGGTGCAGCACGAGATGCTGATGGCCTGGGAGGGTAATTCGTGAGCTTCTCCTTATTTAGTTCCAAATAATTGACACAATTTCCGTAGAGTTCGAGCTTATGCACCATCTGCCGCTTGCCCAGCAATCCAGCGAAACGGACGCCAAGTTCATCCTGAAGCTCTACGAATCTCGTTTGAAGAAGTACTACGAGCTAATATCCGCTCGCAATGCCGAGGAGATCTCACCCATTGTCAATCCAGATGTGCTTAAGTTCATCAAGGAGTTTACGGCGCGGGTGCAGCAGACCTGCTCCTCGGAGTCCCAAATGCCCAAGGTGAGCGCCCTAAAGGTGCCGCTCACTCCCAGCCAGTTTATGTCGCCTGCCCAGAAGTAAGTCCTGTGGGGGAGTCCTTTATAGGTGCACTAACTAACTAACTCTGTTGTTTATTCTGTTTAAGAGTCCTAGAGGATCTTAAGGCACCCACGTTCTCGCTACAAACAAGCCTGTCGCGTGCTTCCTCCCTCATTGATGCCTCTCATCGGTCCATGTTCGATTCCTCGAGTCGCCGGCGATCCCGGGATCACGATTCAGACACCCTGATTCCCCTCGGAGATTGCCTGAATCGCGTGCAACGCAGCACGGATCTCATGGCTGCCGAGGCGGAAAAGTGTTTCTACGACTGCGACTACAAGCTGTGCCTGAAAATACTAAATGAGTGAGTACAATGAATTAAGATATCAACGTATTTGGTGTAAACCGCGTGTTCTTGCAGGTTACTCAAGGTGGATCCATTTCATAACAACGCACTGACCATTCAGATCGCCTGCTTGGTGGAGAACGGCGACTTTAATCGTCTCTTTTACGTGGCCCACAAGCTGGTGGACCGATATCCCGACAAGGCGATCTCCTGGTATGCCGTTGGCTGCTACTATGACATGATTGGAAAAAGTGATCCCGCCCGCCGTTACCTATCCAAAGCCACGGCTTTAGATCGATTGTACGGCCCCGCTTGGCTGGCCTATGGTCATAGCTTTGCCAACGAAAACGAGCACGAGCAGGCGATGGCTGCGTACTTCAAGGCCACCCAACTGATGCGTGGCTGCCACCTGCCGCTGCTGTATATCGGAGTGGAGTGCGGACTGACCAAGAATCTGGAGCTTGCGGAGAAGTTCTTCCTGCAGGCTATGAATATTGCTCCCCTGGACGTATATGTGCTGCATGAGCTCGGCGTGATCAAGTATGAGTACGAGTTCTTTGACGGCGCTGCCACCATTTTCCAGTGCACCGTCGACATCGTAAAGCAGCGAGCCAAAACCAATAACGAAGAGATTTCGGCCCGCTGGGAGCCGCTCTTCATAAACCTGGGTCACTCGCTGCGTAAGGTGCACAAGTATGAGGAGGCCCTGTATAACTTTCAAAATGTACGAGTTTTAGAAGTCTATATATATAACAAGTTAATTTTTCATCGTTTTATACACTTTTCAGGCTCTCCTTCTGAAGCCACAGAATGCCACGACCTACACTTCCATTGGCTTCATCCATGCCCTGCTGGGTAACTTGGACAGCGCCATCGAGTCGTTCCATAAAAGCTTGGCGCTAAACAGAGACTGCATTGTGACCTCAACCATTCTGAAGAGCTGCATAGAGGACCTCATGGATGATTCCACCACCATTGATGAGATCTGCAGTGCTGCGCTGCGGGATGTGGCCAAGAATATTTCGGCCAACAGTCGTCGCGTTCTCAACTCGGACAAGCTGAAGCTGAAGCTGAAGTTCGAAGATGAGGAGGAGCCACCTGCCTCAGATTCCAATATGGTGGTGGAAATGAGCTTCGATACCTAAGACTAAACTATCATAGCTACTATCATCAATGCTAGCTCCGTTCGTTAGCCGGGCAAACATGTGCCATGTGCACTTGAACCTAATTCGTGGCCAGAGCAAACACAGATGTGTTCGTTTCTGTTCTGGCTAATGAGCGGAGACTTTGGGATTTTTCTCGGCTCTCTGTTTTTCCCCAAGCATCCATTGAAGTCGCCGCCGCCATGTGAATAATATTTAGTATTTAAGAATGCGCACAAGTCTCATTTCAATCATATTCTGTGAGGGTCCTAGCCAAGATCTCTCCATCATTTTGTCATTAGATGTAATTGAAGTTTGTGCAAGGAAATGAATAATTTTCTGGAGTTAAACAAGCAACATAAACCCAGTTCGCCTCCTTAAATTAAGGCACGTACGCCAAAAACTTGTGAGTGAACTTTTTCAATGCCATTTTCGTTTCGTATGCTTAAAAATAAGGCATTTCCACATGAATTATTTAAATGTTCCGCGTGTGCTGTTTCCACTCCAAATCCCCGGCCAATTATTCCGGAATATCTCAGCACAGTGAGCGGTATAAATCCATAAAGCGAAGAGGTCGCCGGCGCGATAGTGCTTATCGGTTATCGCTTTGGGGGCGAAAAATTACGAATTAAGTGTCGTTAAACTTTGGATATGCAAACAAACTAC
Source organism: Drosophila bunnanda (assembly GCA_035046265.1). Classification (NCBI taxonomy): domain Eukaryota; kingdom Metazoa; phylum Arthropoda; class Insecta; order Diptera; family Drosophilidae; genus Drosophila; species Drosophila bunnanda. The sequence goes on from JAWNOB010000130.1 coordinate 13,363,319, forward strand.
TGATACACTTTATGGCAATAGCCGAGCAGACACAGTCCACAGCTCCGTGAATAAGCGCTGGCCAAATATTTACTCCTGGCCATAAAGCGTGTGACAATCCGCAATCCAAGAAGCCGGCAGCGATGACGACTGCAGATCCGGCGAAGGTTTCCGCGTGGAAAACTTGTTTATGCATATGAAAGCCACCGCCACCGGGCGATAAAGACGTCGGCCAGATTATGCTGGGGAATATATAAATCCCAGCCAGGCCAGAACCCAGCACAGTCCAAGTCAAGCTATTCAGTCAAGAGGAAAGCTAACCGACAACCAAGTCCAAGTCCAAGTCCAAAAATGAATCCAAAGGTATTTCTAGTCCTAGCTCTGGCTCTAGTCACCTGCCAGGCGCTTCCTTTCGTATCCTACGATGACGCGGATGACACGGAGGCAGTTGAGTTGCCAGGAATCGGGGAGACGCCTCCAAAACTGGGCCAGGACATCATTGATCTCACGCCGCTGGGCACAGCTCTCTTTGGCAAGCCGGATGAGGAGATGACAGCCGCGCTGGTGGGTAACTTCAGTGCCGACACCGATGAGATGAATCCCGAGGAGCTGGGCAGCTACCTGGAGGGCGATATGCTGGTCCCCCAAACGGATCTGATCATGAAGAATGGCCTGCCCACTCAGTCCTCGCGTTGGCCCAATGGCGTCGTCCCCTACGAGATTCGTGGCAGCTTCAATGCCCGCGACATGGCCACCATTGAGAACGCCATTGCCGAGTACCATCGTCGCACCTGCATCCGCTTTGTGCGTCGCAGCTCGGAGCGTGACTACATCTCCATTCGGGGCGACAACTCCGGCTGCTGGTCCTCTGTGGGCCGTGTGGGTGGCAAGCAGGAGGTGAATCTTCAGTCCCCCGGCTGCCTGAGCCGTCCCGGCACCGCCATGCACGAGCTGATGCACGCCCTGGGCTTCCTGCATGAGCAGAATCGCATGGAGCGCGACGGCTATGTGGCCATCCAGTACAACAACGTTCAGTCCTCGGCGATGAACAACTTCGAGAAGGCTGCCCGCACCGAGGCCTTTGGAGTGCCCTATGACTATGGCAGCGTCATGCATTATTCCAAGAATGCCTTCTCCATCAACGGACAGCCCACCATTTTGGCCATGGTGAGTCCTTTGGTGGCCAGTTAATCCTTAATCCTTTTGATTACATTGATTCCCTTGCAGCAAGCCAGCGGCGCCGAAAAGATGGGCCAGAGAAACGGCTTCTCGGAATTGGATATCCAGAAACTCAACCGCATGTACGATTGCGGAACTGCCAATGCCGCTCCATTTGTTCCCGCTCCGGCTCCTGGTCCTGGAGCCCCTCCTGGTGCTGGTGCTGGTGCTGGTGCTGCTGCTGGCAGTGGCAATCCCATTGTGGACAGCTTCCTCGGCGGCCTGATCAGCGGCTTGGGCTTGGGTGAGGAGGAGAAGACCAGCTCCTAAATAAAATAGAACCTGGCCGCAGAATCTACTAGCTACGTACGATCATCCTCTCTCCGAAACTATTTAATGCATTCCACATACCAAACATCTAGCAACAGTATATGAAACTTTAGTTTAGATATGTTAAGATTTAAACAATAAAAACACTAGCATGAATTGAATATATATAATTTTTACACTATTGCGGGGATAATTTGAAGTCTTGCATGATGATTTCCTATTATTTGCAGCATTTGCAGAATAGTTCACAAATCACGCATACGCAGTGTTGGTTGTAGTGTTTAGATTTATACAATAAAAACAATATCATGAATTGATTATATATAATTTTTACAATATTTCGGGGATAATTTGAAGTATTGCATGTTAATTTCCTATTAATTTCAGTATTTAAAGGAGAGTTCACAAATCACGCATACGCAGTGTTGGCTATAGTGTTTAGATTTAAACAACAAAAACAATAGCATGAATTGAATATTTATAATTTGTACAATATTTCGGGGATAATTTGAAGTATTGCATGTTGATTTCCTATTATTTTCAGTACTAAAGGATAGTTCACAAATCACGCATACGCAGTGTTGGCTATAGTGTTTCCTAAAGTTTGAAATTTATTTTAAATCGGAAATGTTTAGAATTTTAAGCATCAGGTATTTCAAGCGGAGAGATATCAGGCTGAAATAAAAACCGAAAAGAGTGATGATATATTGCTATATCTTCTATAGATGCAATCTAACAAGTTGCACCCTTTTGGATCCTTGAATAAGGATCTACATATTACGCTTGGCAGCCAGGAGACGGGAGCGCGGCAGTCGGCACTGACTGATGCTGTGCAGGCGGTACTGCATCTCCGGCTGTGTGACCTTCTCGTATAGCTTCTTCTTGGCCTCGGAGACGGTGTGGACCAAAACGCCGTCGCCGCCCTCGTCCATGTTGAAGGCCTCGCCCTCGGCGCACTCGGGACACTGCTGGGTGAGCACGATATCGTTGAGATCCGTGGGCAGCTCGCACACCTTCTCGATCTGCTTGACCACGTAGTCGAAGTTGCCCGCCTCCTGGCGCTGCGTCACATACACGCTGGCCGTCAGCTCCTGGACCCTCACCTCGAGAATTTTCAGGAAGCGGCTCACGTTGACCAAGTTGACGTGGGTGTGATCGCCCAGCAACTTCGACAGCGGGGCGGCATCGATGGAGCACATTTCGCAGACGGTCTCCACGCCCTGCAGGAGGTTCTCAAGCCGGGCATCGTTGCTCTCCCTGGCCTTGTGCAGTTCCATATTCGATTCCTCTTTGTCGTGCACCTTGGCCTCCAGGCTGGCGATCTCATCCAGCTGGTCCTGCAGCGTATTCGAGTTGTCCTTCTTCAGGGCGACAATGTCCTCGAAGAGACGGTTCACCGAGTTGTTCAGCAGGGTGATGTGGTAGCTCATCTCGTTGGCGTAGTTGAAGAAGGAGTAGTAGAGGCTCTCCTGCTGCTGGAACTTCTCGATGACTTCGTCCACATTGTTCGAGTCGGTGTACGCCAGGATCTTCTGCAGCACCGAGTTGTAGAGATTGATCTTCTTGTTGTGGAGGCGCCGGAACTCGTCACGTCGCTTGTACTCCTTGGGCTGCAGATCGGCCAGCTCCCTGACCTTGGACTTGCACTGCAGGAAGGCGCTGTTGTCCCCGTCGGCGGCCACCTTCCGCATGATGCCCTGCATCTCCACTCGCCTCAGCTCCCGCTCCTTGGCCTCCCGCTTGGCCAGCATGTCGATCTTCTCGTACACCTCGATGCAGCCATCGAAGGTGTTCACGGCGTACTCGATGAGATCCAAGAGGTACTTCTTGTCACTGTTCAGTTTCTGCACCATCTTGGTGTACGACTCGTTGAAGAAGCTGCGGTGGTTGAGGATGCGGATGAGCTGCTCCCGCAACTCGGCATTGGCCGCAGTGAAGCCGCACTCCTGCCGCACGCCCACCTCCAGCGAGTTCTCCAAGATGTTCAGCCGCTTGCGGGCCTTCATCACATAGGCCTGGTGCTGCTGGTCGGGAATGGTCAGCCGGTTCAGGTTGTAGATCTGCTTGGCCATCCGGCTCGTCTCGCGCTCCATGTTCAGGATGGAGGTCTTCAGCGAGTTGATGTCCTGCGAGAGGTTCTCCTGGCACTCGACATGGCAGCGGATCAGCTCCAGGTAGCGCTCATTGTTCCTCTTGTGCGTGGTGCCGCTGGCCACCCAGATCTGGGCCCTCAGGTCATTCTTTTCCTCCTCCAGCTGATCGTTGGCCGTCTCGTAGCTGGCCTCGATGATGGTCTCCTTCCGCGACTTGAGTTTGCTGGACAGGATCTTCTTGTACTCCCGCTGGCGCTTGCCCAGCTCCTTGTGCTTCAGCAGATAGCTCTCCAAGAAGCCAACCTTGTCGAAAGGCTGGATCTCCTCCATGGTGACTGTCTTTTATCGATCTCAAATTTATTGAACAAAAACAGGTATTTGCGGCTGGGTTTTCTAAGAAACAGAACGAGTATCCTGTTTTGTATCTGGGTGTCGGGTGTCCGCTTTCTGTATTTAATAAATTTCTGAAATGTCCACTAAGATGTGATTTCAAATCCCAGGCACATGGGATAAAGAATCGAGTGGAATCGAAAGGAAAACTAATAATAAAAACACTAAACCTAAAATTTGTGTATTCTGCTATCAAAATAAATCAAAAGTTTCTAAAATATCATAAGTAAGTCAAGCATTCAATAAAGGAAATAAATTACAAAATAAATTATGAGCTAATTCTAGACTTAAGCTTGATATCCTATAGCTTATATATACATGAAATAATAGTCATGGTTAAGACTTACCGCAATAGAGGTGATCCGTTTTCGTTCCTTCCAGTTTTGACTTACATAATTCCTTGGTAACTTCTATTAGGCTTCTCATTGTAGTACCGAAGTTAGCTTCTTCCTGGTTATCCAGATGCATTGCATCACATCAGGTGATATTTTTCGGGCGAAGGGTACTTTCTATCACGACCACTTTCACTCTAGATGTAAACACTGCGGAGGCTCACACACGACTGAGGCCAGCGCGGGTGGTGTGCCGATATTTATAGTCTCCGAGAAGAGCTGAGAAAGTTGGAGCGTAAGGTCCATACCGCGAGAGAGTACGAGAGGTATCTAGAATTAGGCAGAGAAAGTTTGAGAGAAAGAGATCTGTAGAGATACACAGAGGGAGTTCGGCACACTGAATGGGATAGAGATAAAGAGAGAGAGGGAGAGTCAGAGGGAGAGAGAGTAATGCCTACTCTCATTGCATTCACCGAAACATATTAATTTTAAAGTTTTACACTCGAAGGTTTGAATTTTTCTCTTCATCTAACGATCTATGGCGGCTATATGATATAGTCGTCCGATTTTAATTAAATTAAATACGAAATTATAAAATAACACCAAATGGCTCTATCTCAAATATGAAAAAATGTTGAAAATGGGAAAAGTTATAATTGGTTGTTTTTAAATATTCCGATCTTCTTCTGGCAGCTATAGGATATAGTCGTTCGATCAGGCCCATTATGATGTATATACTAATGAGTGTTTAAAGAAGACTAGCTGCAAAAATTCATTTAGATAGTTTTAAAACTATTTTGCATAAAAACGGACCGATGGACGGACAGATGGACTTGGCTAGATTGACCTGGCTATTGATATTGATCAAGAATATATATGGCTGCTAGGGTCGGACTCTGAGATATATCAATTTAATTCAGTGGTTATTTTACAATATAAATATGGATAATTTATTTTGTATTTATTATTAATAATCACGCTTAAATTGGAAGGGGTGTAATAATGTGGCAAAAGTTGGTGCCAAAGTAAGGGTCAGTTTTGGATAAAAAATCAATATTCGTGAACAATTTATAATTAATTTAGGCTGTTAACTTTGAGTATACGTTTGTTGATCTACCGAAGAGAAACTGCTCTTTCACTTTAAATTAAAATTTAGTTATGAGCTCCAAGGCAATAAAGGTACTAATTTGAAGATAAATTATGAGCTGATTCTAGACCTACGACTGATCTCTCCTATAACATATATATATATAAAAATCATGGTTAAGACTTACCGCAGTGGAGGTTATGTGTTTTCCTTCCTTCCAGTTTAGACTTACATAATTCCTTAGTAACTTCCATTAGGCTTCTCATTGTATTACCGAAGTTAGCTTCTTCCTGGTTATCCAGATGCATTGCATTTGCTCAGGTGATATTTTTCGGGCGAAGAGCACTTACTATCACGACCTCTTTCACTTTAGATGTAAACACTGCGCAGGCTCACACACAACTGAGGCCAGCGCGGGTGGTGTGCCGATATTTATAGTCTCCGAGAAGAGCTGAGAAAGTTGGAGCGTAAGTTCCATTCCCCGAGAGAGTACGAGAGGTATCTAGAGTTAGGCAGAGAAAGTTTGAGAGAAAGAGATCTGTAGAGATACACAGAGGGAGTTAGGCACACTGAATGAGGTAGAGATAAAGCGTGAGAGGGAGAGTCAGAGGGAGAGAGAGTAATGCCTACTCTCATTGCATTCACCGAAACATATTAATTTTAAAGTTTTACACTCGAAGGTTTGAATTTTTCTCTTCATCTAACGATCTATGGCGGCTTTATGATATAGTCGTCCGATTTTATTTAAATTAAATACGAAATTATAAAATAACACCAAATAGCTCTATCTCAAATATGAAAAAATGTTGAAAATGGGAAAAGAAATTGTTTGTTTTTAAATATTCCGATCTTCTTCTGGCAGCTATAGGATAAAGTGGTTCGATCCGTCTCATTATGATATATTTTCTAGTGAGTGTATAAAGAAGACTAACAGAAAAATTTCATTTAGATACTTTTAAAACTAATTTGCATAGAAACGGATCGACGGACGGACAGATGGACATGGCTAGATTGACCTGGCTATTGATGCTGATCAAGAATATATATGGCTGCTACGGTCGGACTCTGAGATATATCAATTTAATTCAGTGGTTATTTTACAAAATAAATATGGATAATTTATATTGTATTTATTATTAATAATCACGCTTAAATTGGAAGGGGTGTAATAATGTGGCAAAAGTTGGTGCCAAAGTAAGGGTCAGTTTTGGATAAAAAATCAATATTCGTGAACAATTTATAATTAATTTAGGCTGTTAACTTTGAGTATACGTTTGTTGATCTACCGAAGAGAAACTGCTCTTTCACTTTAAATTAAAATTTAGTTATGAGCTCCAAGGCAATAAAGGTACTAATTTGAAGATAAATTATGAGCTGATTCTAGACCTACGACTGATCTCTCCTATAACATATATATATATAAAAATCATGGTTAAGACTTACCGCAGTGGAGGTTATCCGTTTTCCTTCCTTCCAGTTAAGAGCTACATAATTCCTTGGTAATTTCCATTAGGGATGCCATTGTAATACCGGAGTTAGCTTCTTCGTGGTTATCCAGATGCATTCCATTGATCAGGTGATATTTTTCGGGCGCAGGGCACTTTCTATCACGATCACTTTCACTCTAGATGTAAACACTGCGGAGGCTCACACACGACTGAGGCCAGCGCGAGTGGTGTGCCGATATTTATAGTCTCCGAGAAGAGCTGAGAAAGTTGGAGCGTAAGGTCCATACCGCGAGAGAGTACGAGAGGTATATAGAGTAAGGCAGAGAAAGTTAGAGGGAAAGAGATCTCAAGAGATACACAGAGGCAGTTAGGCACACCGAATGAGTTAGAGAGAGAGTAATGAATGTAATGAGAGTACATTCACTTTTAAAGTTATACACTCGCAGGTTGAAATTTTTCTCTTAATTTAACGATCTATGGCGGCTATATGATATAGCAGCTATAGGATATCGTCGTTCGATCCGGTCCATTATGACTTATACACTACTACAACTAAAAATGACCAACTCGAACACTTCATTCAGATAGTTTTAAAACTGAGAGACTAGTATGTCTGTATGGGTGTAATAAACAAAGTAAAACAAACTTAGTACTCTACTCAAAATCCTTCCAGCTTAAACTAGAACCAAAGTGTCCCATTTAACATACAATTTATAAATAACTTTTATCCATTGTCACACCTCTCTTTTGCTATAATATGTTTCGCTGCCTGGGAGCGCTCCTGTGCAGGCGTAGAAGCGCGGTCTCAATGTGCTTCCGGCCACGCTATGAGCACAAAATGCCGGAGCGCCTGAAGCCAGTTGAGACAGACAAGGATCCCGAGTTCTCAGCCATGGTCCTCTATTACTACCACAGGGCTGCCCAGACGCTGGAGCCGCAGCTGATTAAGGAGATGGAAAAGTATCCGCACATGAAGCTCGAGGAGCGTCAGGCGCGCGTCAGTGCGATCCTTAATCTAATTGGAAGTGTCTCCACCTCGGTGGAGGTTAACTTTCCCATTGTGCGCAAGAATGGCAAGTATGAGATCATCACCGGCTATCGCTCACACCATGTGCGCCACAAATTGCCCCTCAAGGGTGGTAAGTATCCTGCCTCTTCGTTGCGATGCAGTGCTTTCGAATGGAAGTCTTACCTGACTTGACTGCGACACTTTCCTCAGGCATCCGCTACGCCATGGACGTGGACGAGAACGAGGTAAAGGCCCTTGCCTCGATTATGACCTTCAAGTGCGCCTGCGTCAACCTGCCGTATGGTGGGTCCAAGGGCGGGGTGCGCATCGAACCCAAGAACTACTCAGTGGATGAGCTGCAAACGATTACGCGACGGTACACAATGGAGCTGCTGAAGCGCAACATGATTGGACCTGGGGTAGATGTGCCGGCGCCCGATATGAATACTGGTCCGCGGGAGATGGCCTGGATTGTGGATCAATACCAGAAGACTTTCGGCTACAAGGACATCAATGCGGCGGCCATTACCACAGGGAAACCCGTTCACATTGGCGGCATCAATGGTCGGAACTCGGCCACCGGCAGGGGCGTGTGGAAGGCGGGAGATCTCTTTCTGAAGGACAAGGAATGGATGGACCTGATCAAGTTGAAAACGGGCTGGGAGGACAAGAGAGTCATCGTTCAGGGCTTTGGAAATGTTGGCTCCTTTGCATCCAAGTTCGTGCACGAGGCTGGCGCGAAGATCATTGGGATCCAGGAGTTCGATGTATCCATAGTCAACAATGATGGCATCGACATACCAGTAAGTGTCGGTTCAATTCGAATCTCTGAAGGTTACTTTGTTGTGCGTTTTGGATATATAGGATCTCTTCAATTACGTGGCTGAGAAGAAGACTATCAAGGGATATCCCAAAGCGGATGAGACTACGGATCAGTTGCTGACAGCTGACACAGATATCCTTATGCCATGCGCCACCCAGAAGGTGATCACCAACGAGAATGCCGGTGACATCAAGGCCAAACTGATTCTGGAGGGAGCGAATGGACCCACTACCCCCGCCGGCGAGAAGATCCTGCTGGACAAGGGCGTCCTCCTGGTGCCCGATCTCTACTGCAACGCGGGCGGAGTAACTGTCTCCTATTTTGAGTATCTGAAGAACATCAACCACGTGTCCTACGGAAAAATGAACTCCAAGAAGACCTCGGAGCTCATCCACGAGATGATGAATTCCATCAACGAGTCGCTCCAACAGTGTCCGGACAGCAACATTGTGAGTCCGTCCCGCGAATCATTTTATAATTATGTAATGCCTTCTGTTCCTTCCAGCCAAATATAGAGGCCAACAAGAAGCTGACAAGGATACGCGAGTGCACCACGGAGGCGGACATTGTGGACTCAGCTCTCCAGACGGTCATGGAGTCGGCGGCCATTGGAATCAAGCAGATGGCCAACAAGTTTGAGCTCTGCAACGATCTTCGTCGTGCCGCCTACGTCTATTCGTCCCTCAAGGTTTTTGAGGCCATAGAGAGTTCAGGCATTTCCCAGCAATGAGGCGGGAGTAGATTTTCTTATTTTAAATTGTTTCTGTTTATATGACATAATAGAGTTCAGTAAAAAATAATACAAAATAATACAATGGTTTTATAAAGTTAAGAAAAAACAGAGCTCAGAATCAATGAAAACAGATTATTTTTGTATTTTCATATAGATTTTTCATTTTATTGTTTTTATCATTAGCAATGTTAATGGTAGCTTTAATATTACAATTTACGCCTGTATAAATACAATATTTTAGAATTGCTCTACAACGTAAGTATGTGTTTCTATGTATCAATATAACTTTACGTTTATGCGTGTAGTACGTGGCTAAGCATCTACCAGCTAGACTTATGTATTTAATAGCTATACACACACATCACACATCATACATCATACGGCATACATCATACATCATGCATCATTCATCAGACATCATACAGGGTAATCAACACTTCTCGAACTGTCGTATAACTTAGCGCTCTTGGCGCACTAGAGGACTACGGCTAGGGCTAGGGGTAAGGTAACCTACAAGTACACATAGACTAACAAGAGTTCATCGGTCGCACACCGTCGTCCATATCGATATGGTTCCGACTGTGCTGCGCGCCGCTTTACGTTTAAAACTTTTGGGATCGCACGGAAGCGCACAAGATGGGGATAGGAGTACATTGTGGGGGAGTGGAGTGGAAAACTTAGTTGTAGCACAGATTACAGGTGAATTTGTATGTTTATAAATACTAGAGACCTACTGACACGCCACAGACATCAGCGTCATCGCTATATACACGCATGATCTTGAAATGTTATGTTTCGCTTCTCTGGTGCCCCGTGCGGGTAAAATGATTATGTACGTACATGTAACAAAATGTTGCGCTCTAATATCACTTTGGGGACACAATGCTTTATGGCCTCTATCAACGTTCGATTCTTGCAGAGCAGAGCAGACCTCTCTTCTACACACTAACAGATGTGAGAACGAGGGATTCATCACATTGCACACAGAATTCCAAAATGTAATTCTTATTATCCTCCGTTCGCTCCTTGCATTTTCAACTGGTTCCTCTTGCTGTGCTCCTATTTGATTTGCGACTTACGATGCTAGATCGGCTTACGACTAACGCTCAAGTATTTTAAATTAATTTCAAATTAATTTAAAAGTCTAATTTTTACACGATAATTACAAGCAAATTGGTGTGACATGTGGGTGGGATCGAGGGGATCTGGTGGTTGGATTTGGAGTTGGGAACACTTTAATCTCGTAGCAAGATCGCAGATCGGGGCTGCTGCTTAAAGGCTAACATCACGCTTGGTAAACAATAACGCTCGAAAGTATTTTGCGGTTGGTTGAGTACAATCCGTGGCAGGGAGCCAGGGAGACAGGTCTCCTGGAACGGCTCCCGATTCAGGCAGCTTCGTCGCTGCCCCGGCGCTAGTCCACATCCTTCTTCTCGATCTTAAGATCGTACTTGGCCACCAGCTCCTCGGGGGTGTGTCTGCAACATGGATAGAATGCCTCAATTAGTATTTTGTAAATGGAGGTCACAGAGCTCTCCAACTTACCCAACTAGATTCTGGAGATCACAGACAAAGCGGTAGACATAGCGCTTGCCGGCCGTCTTGTGGATGATGTTCTTGTCGTAGTAGTAGCGCAGACCTCGGCTCAGCTTCTCGTAGTTCATCTTGGGCTTGTTCTTCCGTATGCCCCAGCGACGAGCCACCTAAAAGGAGGAGGAACAAAACGTTAGTTAGCTGTTCCAAGTATATAAAAATCAGCATATAGAACGCACCTCATCCGGATCGGTGAGCTTAAACTCCCAGCCATCGCCCGTCCACGAGATGAAGCTCTGGCACGTCTTGTCCAGCAGCAGCTCCAGCAGGAACTGCCACAGCTGGATGGGTCCGGAGCCCGTGAAGCACGGCACTCCGCCCTGCGTTGTGTAGCCGGCCAGCAGGCCCTTGTCCAGCCCCATGGTGGATATGTACGGATGCTGATGCGCATGCGCAGCTCCCCACTGATCCATGGCCGACGACTGTGCGGTCATTGCCTGAAAGGATTGCGGATCGTAGGCCTGAAAATCCGATCCGTAGCCATCGTGGAATCGTCCCCGCCCGTAGGCATAAAATTCGGACCCACTGTCCAAGTAGCCGTTGCTGTTGCCCGTGCTGCCGTTGCCACTGCCGGCTCCACTGCCATTGGCTGCGCTGGAGGCCTGGCTGTGGTGCTCCTGGGTGCTGCTGTGGTAATCACTATCATCAGCGGCCGAGCTGCCGCCACCGGCCACCGGTCCGCCACTGCCACTGCTGTAGGCCAGGTGAGCGGGCAGGCCGTAGCTGCTGAGATCCGTGGGATCGTTCTGGCTGTTGCCGTAGCCGCTGCTCCCGTTGCCGTTGCTGCTCTGGGTGCCCGGCTCCTCTTTGAGCTGGTGTTGCTGGTAGATGGCCGCCATGGCGGCCATGTAGTTAATGTTATTGTTGTTGTTATTGTTATTGTTGTTATTATTGCTGCCCGCATTGGCATTGTTGCTGCCATTGTTGTTGTTGCTATTCGTGTTGGTGCTGGTGTTGCTTTCGTTGTTATTGCTGTTGCTGTTGCTGCTGCTGTTGTTGTTGTTGGGATTGTTGTTGTTGCTCTGTTGGACAGCGGGCGGCAGCATGGAGTTGTTGTTGTTGCCACTGCTGCTGCCACCGCCACTGCCATTGACAGTGGGTTGTTGCTGCTGCTGCTGCTGCTGCGATTGCTGCGGAGGCGGGCTGTTGTTGCTGCGATCATGTGCATTGCTGCTGTAGCCTGAAATAGACGATAACATATCGATTAAATTCGATATTCATACAAAACAAGGGTGTAATGGATATGATGGTTTCGGGGGGTTATAGGATATTGCATATTTATTATTAAGAAGAATCATACACTTTAATAAGGGTCAAAATTTAGAGGTTGCATTATTAAGAGGCATATTCATAGCTTGTTATACCCTTGCAGGGTATTTTTTTAGTCAGAAGCTGACGGAGTCATTTCCGACCCTATAAATCATATATATTCTTGATCAGCATCAACAGCCGAGTCAAATTAGCCATCTAAGACAAGAATAAACATTTACTACATTTTTTCAAAATTTTATAATTATAATTTTCAATTTATATAATTGTCAAAAATTTGCAAATGATGCATATTCTTTAAATTTTAAATTGAGTATGCAAATGTATTAACGGAATAAAAACAAGCACAGAAACGGTTTCCAATTTAAAATTAATGAATTTTTGGCTTTGTTGTAAATATTTTAAACTTGATGGTCAAAATAAATGTCGAAAAAATATCGATTCAAAGAATGCGAATATTTTAAGCTTAGTTAAGATCGATTTTCGATTCATTTCGATAATTCAATTGCATGCTGCAAGGTTGTTGTTTGTAATTAATTAAGAGCACTACTAATAATAATTTTATTTCAGTGAATAAATAGTTCACTAAAGCAGTTAAATGACTGTTTTTCGCTAGGAAATTTCCAACGCTAAAGAAACTATCTCAGAAGGTTATATTTTACAAAAAAGCTGCTTTCGATACTTTTGTTTGTAGTAGTTGATCCCGACTTATTTTATTTAATTATTTTTTTTTTTAGGTTTAGTAATTCCTATTCATTTATTTATTTATTCAACTTGTTTGAAAAACAATGTGAATCATTGATAAATATATACCCCAGGCATATCGAGTGCCTTAAGTCATTTCTAAAATTATTTTAGAGAAACTTTTATAATTTTATATAACTTTTTGATACATATAAAGCCAAAATATGCCCCAAGGCTCTTATTTTGTACTCGAAATCAGCCCAAAAAATGACAATTCTCCAATATAGTACGAAACAATTAAGTAGTAAGTAAGTAATTATTAGCTCAATCATATTAGCAAATAATCTATAACTTAGTTAATTTACTTTGCTAATATTTAACGTAACGATCATTCGTTTTTGCAGCAAAAAAATGACACTTATAAAAAGAATTAATTGTGGGAATTTTCAGGGGCAAAAATGCCAAATGATTCGATATTTCACACGCCAACACACATTGATTACGGATTATTTAGCAATTGAAATGAAAATGGGGCGGCCCTCAATCGAGCGTACTACAGAGAGAGAGAGAGAGAGAGACAGGGAGAGTTCGGAAACCAATCAAAATCACAACGCACACAAACGCACTGCCCGCACACAGATACGCACGCACACATGCGCCCCCATCTAATGCTCTGCGTGCGAGTGTGAGTGCACATTAATTGCGAACACAGCGAAATTTAACACATTTCGAACAAGTATCTGTGGGATACGAAAACCTGTTGGGGCTCGCACACGCACACACACACACACATGCAGCTATCTTGCTCTGGCACATGAAAGAAATGGTAAGCTTTCGTTACGCTTCCCATTCGCCTGTACTGCGCAGATACAGAGATACAGATACAGATACAGATACGAATACAGCTACATCTACAGCTACAGCTATATTGGCTGGCCAAAGAGTTGGCAGCGCCTCTTTAGGTGCCGCCTCCCGAGAGACAGATAGAGAGAGAGAGAGAGGCAGAGAAAGAGCGAGCAGATAACCCTCAGATACAAAGATACGTTTCTGTATTTGTATCTGCAGCCGGAGCCGGAGCATCTTTGCCTCACAACCCCAAGCGCAAACAAGCCACTTAATTGCCGGGCACTTATCACTACCAGGTCAATCTGCCTACCCAAACCCCAGCTCAAATCCAAGACCGAAGCCAACCCCATTTTTCTGCCCAACTTGTTGCTGTCGCTCAAACACTTAAAAACGAATTACGAACGAATTTAATTATGCTCGGCGGCGCTTCTTCTGGTTTGCTGCTCTTCACACCCCAGCAGCCGGGCGTAATTAAAATGTCCTCCATTTGATGTCGGTAAATATTTGCTGACCTGTGCTGAAGAAGTTGACATCCGAGTCCGTGTAGTAGGCACTGCCGTCGCCCCCGAAGGGTGCCATTGTGTCATTGAAGTAGCCCAGGCCCAGCGATGCAGCCGTCGAGCTGCTCAGTGCCCCAACCAGATTGCTGGCACTGCTGCCGCCAGTGCCCGGGAATCCCTGCGAGGAGGCGCTGGACGTGGAGCCACTCGAACTGGAGCCGGAGGAGGTGGTTGTGGTGCTGCCCGTACTGCCGCCGGACAGTCGATGATGATCCGCTGATGCATACTGATGCTGCTGCTGATGATGTTGCTGCTGCTGTTGCTGCTGTTGCTGCTGCAGCTGGGGTAGAAGTGTTTGTTGCTGCTGCTGCTGCTGCTGCTGCAGCTGGTGATGATGCAGTGGCTGCTGCTGGCCCAGTTGCTGGTGCGGATGCGGATGCGAGTGCAGGTGATGATGCGGATGGTGGTGATGGTGTTGCGCCAGGTGATAGCTGGGATAGTTTTCATAGCTCTGCAGGACCATGTTGCCCTGCTTGTAATTGTAGTTGCTGCTGCTAAAGTGTTGCTGCTGTAGTTGCTGTTGCTGCTGCTGGTGCTGCTGCTGCTGCTGCTGCAGTTGCTCCTTGTCGCTGTCCAAGGCGTTGGCGGCACTGATTATGGTGGCATTCACTAAAAACGCAGAGGGCGGCATTTCTTTGCTTCAAGTTGATCGGTTCTCAAAAACGGAAACTCCACCTCGCTGGTCAAAGGTCGCGTCATTGACGCTGCTCAATGGAATCTGCGGGATCGTATTATGTTTTGTGTCAACTCTCGCCAGGGATCAGGGATCGGGGATCTTTGAATATGCTGGTGGTACTTGCAGTCGTATTAAAATTGATTTCACTTCACTTGCGGCTTCGGGGGAAGCAAGCACACATATATTTTAATTTTTGCACTGTCAGCCACAGATTTTGGGCTGTTTTTGTGTGGTTTATGCGGGCCCTAATCAATTGGGACGATTGATAAGTACCAGTTTGACAAGTCACAGCTATCAGGGGGCAGGGGACTTATGGGGGCGTAAGTACCATAAATACTTATATATTCCACTCTAGAGCTCTGTCTCGATCGTTAATTGTGGCTTATTTTCGCGGGAATTCACTGATCGCACAATTCACACTTTATTCGCGAATTCTTAGCGCATTTCGCGAATTAATGGCAATTAATTGTGAGCACACACTCTCGTCGCGGCGGCACTGGCGATAAATTAATGCGCATATCGTATTGTGTGGCTGGATGTTGACATTGTTTTCATTCCACGCGACAATCAGTGAGTTTTAAGCGCTGCTCCGCGATTTCCCACTGGCAGTTTTCTTAAAATTGGCCTCCGGGCGAGCGATAACCCGAACGATAGACGCACTGGACCAGGCGGCGTATGAGCGATTTGCTTTGGCACGTATGCGCTGCTATGTAGCTAGATCTTGCGGTTGCTGCGAGCGAGCGACGTTGGCTCCGCCACCTTCGGCACTCGTTGAAGAAATGAAGTTGCCCTGAAGTTGCACTCGGGTTGTTGCCTGCTCGGCCGGCGCTCGGGCGCTCGCCTAGCTCCCTCTCGCTTGCGTTCGGGCCGCGCGAGTGTGGGAGCAGCGGCGCTCGGGTCGCCTTCGGTTCGACTTCGGTGCGCATTCCGAGTGTGCCAATGGCAAATAGTAATAATCATCATCATCGGGAATACTTTCACAGGGTGTTTCTCACACTCGCACTCGCACTCACACGCGCACTCATGAGTGTTTTGCTCTCGCTCAATCGAACATCGGACTGCTCTCTTTAGTTAGTCGGTTCGTGTTAGTTAGTGGCAGCGTCTAAAAAAAAGCCACTTGAAACGCGTTGCGCATTTAAGGCAAAGTTGTGTTTGTTTAAAGGGATCGAGATATGCTTAAGAGACTTCAAACTTGTTGAATAATTACTTTTAAATAACTATAATTTATAATTAAATTTATAAAACAATATTGAAAACTTCTTAAATATATGCTAGACAAGTGCGAAATGTATTTAAGGATTTATAGAGCTCACTGTAATTGTTTTTCGTGGTTTTTGAGCACATCTCCTGCTTATTTCCATTTCAAAAACCCAAGATTTAAGTTTAATTTTTATTGAAACTATCAGGAAAACTTGTATCTTTTAAATATTTCTAGATTTTCATTTCAAAAACCCAAGATTTAAGTTTAATTATTATTGAAACTATCAGGAAAACTTGTATCTTTTAGATATTTCTGAAACTATCAGAAAAACTTGTATCTTTTAGATATTTCTGGATTTTCATTTCAAAACCCCAAACTATAAGTTTAATTATTATTAAAACTATCAGAAAAACTTGAATCTTTTAGATATTTCTATCCTTTAAGCTAATCCAAACTCCAAAACAATTATTTAACTTAGTTTTAGATATCTCAGGCGTAAGATACATAGTACTGTTGTTAATTTCACCTGAACACCCGTACAGTTTCCGATGGAAATTGGCTTTTCAGATCATTAACAACGCCGACTCACACGGGACCCCTCAAAATGGCCCTCGCCAACGATAAAGACAGAGAGGAAAGACATTAACAGATACAAGAAATACAAAAAGATACAAAAGTATCTCTACGCGGCCCACTGGCCAGTTGGCTGAGATTGCCGGCGATCTTGGCGATCATCATTACCATGATGATCGAGTGGGCAGCACATCATCATTGGAGACCGCTACACGGAAGGCACATATGTATCTCACAGATACTTGCGTATCGAGGCAAAGTGGGATTGGTTGCCGTCACTCACACATAAAAGCAATCATGAGATCATGCCAAAATAATAATAAAAAAACAAACACAAAAAAGACGAGAGCAAGAAAAGCATAAAAAACGAAATTAAAAATTAGTTAACCATTTCCAAACTGTAGGCGTACGTGTCTTTGCCACAGATACATAAGTATATGTATTATATAAATTTGAGTTTGGTTTTTTTTGTTTTATAAAAAACAAATAAATAAATACACGAAAAAAATGGTGGCCCGCAGCTCTGGAAACGTGTTTTGGGGCATTTTTTCTCGCCATCCGCCAGCCAATGACAATTTACTGTGGATTTTTCGGGCTAAACGAATGCGAAACGTGAAATCCAAAATGGCACGTTCCCCCTGCCAAAAGATACATCCACGGCTAGGTGGATAAACTGCAACGGTTCCCCCTGCACAGCAAAATGCAATGCCATGGCGAATATTTGCCTTATCAGAGGCAGAAAGGGCAGCCACTAAACTCCCCTTCTTATCGCCCACTGATAGCAGCCGCTGTGCAAGAAGCTTTCCAAACTGCAATGGCCTCAGGTGGCTGGCGTTTCCTGGAAAACTCGGCTACAACGCGAGCTGATAAAGCAC
Organism: Drosophila bunnanda; assembly: GCA_035046265.1. NCBI lineage: Eukaryota > Metazoa > Arthropoda > Insecta > Diptera > Drosophilidae > Drosophila > Drosophila bunnanda. The sequence goes on from JAWNOB010000130.1 coordinate 13,380,978, forward strand.
TAAAGTGATGCACTGCTACAAAATATGCTTAATCAATTATTTTCACATTTAATAAGGTAATTATCACATAGTTTTAAGGATTGCAAACATTAAAATTAGGCTGGTTTTGTAATGGAAAATATTGAAATTGAATTTTAATAGCTTTCTACGATAAGAAAATACATATTTTAAGCTTCATTTTCCATATTTCCAAATAAAAAATCATTCTTTCTACAAAATACTTTCTACATCTTCAAAATATTTATATTTCATTTGATTTTAAACATGTTTTTATGTAATTTATTTAATGTTTTTTGTGCTAAGAATGATATATATATTTTTCTCAGTTTATTTAGGGGATTTACATGAAACCGCATGGCCAATTTAACGGCATACATAATAAATTCGTATAAGGAAGCCCCAAAAAACCAAACAGCTGTTGACCATATAAGGTTCTTGGCCACAAAAGGATCGCTTAGTTGGGCCTCCTCAGAACTGTGGTTTATTTTGGGGCACTTAAGAATTCTTGGCAGCACACGCCAGTGAAGGCATAATCATATAATGTTAAATAAATATTGAAAATATGATGTCTTTCGTGAGCTTCAATGTCTCTCCAGTGCGTTGGGTATTCTTTCTTTTTCGCCTTTGATTTGCTGCGTAAAGTGGCGGAGAACAATAGAAAAACAAGCGGAAATACAAAAAACTAAAATAAAAAAAACACTCAGTAAAGAGGAGCTACCTGAGGGAAAGAGAGAGAGAGAGAGGGAGAGAGCTGGAGAAAGAGATGGCTGATGCGCCTCGCTTACGACCATTTCCGGTTGAAGCACGTGCGCACATTTCGAAGAGGAGCGCAGCTCGGCTCCTCCTGCTTAACCCGCCGAAAAGCCACCACCAAAGCGGAAAACCAATCACAATCTCATAAAACCGGCGACACTTCCACCCAAAAAAAAAAAGAAAAATATATATAAGAATATACAGACAAAGCCCGACGAGGAGTAAATGTAGATCCTACTTGCCCAAAACGCACACGTTCGCCTCCAAGGGTTAACACAACAATTATCATTGCCTCGAATGAATACCAAATGAGATGAGGATGAGGATGAGGATGAGGATGATGATGGTGTGTGCCAAAAAAAGGAACCGAAAAAGGAGCAAGTTGGAGGGAGAGAGTACTTTCAGTTGAATTTCAATTAAAACTCGTTTCTCGCGCACAAAGGGATTACACACACGCTTAATGCAATAAGGACGAACCGGAGAGGGTCGAGAGAGAGAGCGCAGAGGAGGAGGAGTTGCAGGAAGCGCCTACGGAGGCGAACAAAGGATAGCAATGAGGGAGCCATGAAATAGTCCTGGATGCCGCCTCCTGAGCAACCAACAGCTGTCGACTGACACTCGAGACACTCGGCCACATACAATTGATATCAAATTAAAGGAATCCGGGAGTCCCTATGAATCCCTGCCGCATATCACTCTGCCTCATATCCCTATCCTTGTGTTGCACGTGTGTGCAAATTGCACTCGTTGCAACTCCGCTGCTGCCGGCACTTCCGGCCCCCATCTTCTCTCTTCCCATCTCTGTTCCGCTAATGTAAATCGGATGTCAATGGATTGCGCGTGAGGCATATCAATTAGAGGCGGGAAAGAGCTCGGGGAAGAACCTGTTGGATACCTATAAGCCATGCCACATAACATAACATAAATAAATAAATAAAACTGTTTGGCTGCAGCAGCGGCAGCAAAACGGAAGGAAATCGTAAACACAGGCCAGAGTACGTAGTATGTTGATGTTTTGAAACGCATACTATCGTAATTACGGTCTAGCTTTTCAGCTTTTCCAGCTCTCTTCAGTTTTCCCTGCCGGAATCTCTAATCGAAGTCTTGGCCCACTGCGCCTGCCCACCTGTTCTGGAGTTGCAGGTTGAAGCTGCTGCTTCCGTGCAGGGGGCCAAGAATAATATCAATTTCCTATGTAAACCTTAGAGAAATACCTGCATTTTGACAACAAAATAAACAGATGCAACGCTCAAGAAGAGCTGCCTTGATTGTTGGGAGCTGTAAACAAGACACACACACACTAAATACAAACAACAATAATCATAATAGTAGCGCTCTGCATGCGTTTCACAGCTCCTTGCGAGGCTGTCTGGGGAGCGGAAATGAAACCAGATACTTTGATAGCAACGCATGTGTGTAGGAACTGGAGCTGGGAACGGGGAACTGGGAACTGGAGATCTTTGGACCTGCAGATGATGATACACATGTATTTGCCATTGCACTTATCGATCTTGATTAAGCAAAATGCTGCCAAGTGCTCTCTTAGATACGTTGCAGATTGCTGAAGTAGGATATGATCCTGCAGTTGCTAAATGCCGGAGATGTCATTGATCTGATCTGATAGATCTTGAGGAACATCCATCTCCATCGAGGGGCAGCCTGAAAGCTGAGAACTTCTCTACACTCTCGGTGACTTTTGTGCGAGAAATGAGACACTAACTGGATGCTGCCTGGGAAATGAGTCGAGGAAATCGGAGCTCTCTCAGACAGGTGAATCTTGATTATGGATCGAGTTTTCTAAATTGGCTGATCATGTTGGTAAAAAAGAGAGATTTGGCAAAGAGATATATTTGCTAACCCAACTGATAATATCTTTTGGATTTAGAAGATTTTAGGGTAAGTGTTAGGTAATGGTATTAAATTTGGGGAAGATAATATATGTTTTAAAATGTTTTTGAAATACTTGAATATATTTAAAAGTGTTTGTTTAAGTAATTAGCAATTAAAGATATTAATCTTTAAGTGGCAGCTTCTTAAACTTAGATCTGTATAGACCGGAAGTCATATTTTTCTTATATTAATCACAGATTCCCTTAGGCTTATTTAAATTCGATTATCTTATATACAAAATGATCTTATCTTGTAGAATTATAACACCTACTGCTTCTGCTTCACATTAAGATCCTTTCAGCCTGGGAAATCTCCTTGTTAATTATATATTTTCCTAACCCACAGCAAAAACACTTTCTCACAAACCGGAAATGATCATTGATCGAATCAATCACAACTCCTGGCAGTTAGGATCTTCTACTGACTTCCCTGTGTGTTTGCCAGGAACCTGGTCAGATGTTCTACAAGGGAAACAGTTGGCCAAAAGACAAAGACAGACAGAGGGAGAGAGAGAGAGAAAGAGAGAGATAGAGAGAGAGAGAGAGGGAGAGAGAGAGAGATAGCGAGCGAGAGTGACTCGCTAAATGGCTCATTTATGGACATTTCCCACTGCGCGGCAACAAAACGCACCCGGGCTGTGTGGCATGCGGTCAAGAGTACCGCAAAAGCAGAATCGAATGAACCTGAACCTGAACCTAAACTCGAAAACCTAAAACCCAAAAAACCCGAATCCAGAACCTTTAACGGCAACAGCGGGGGTGGGGCAGGGGCAGGGGCAACTCAAGCGGCTGACTAAATGTCAGAGAATTCATCTGCACCTGTCCGACTATCACCATGCCAACAGCAAGAACAACAAGAATAACAGCAGCACCACTGAGGGAGAGAAATGTTCGGTATATGTATCGTTTATATAGTAAAAAACAAGAAAAATAAAGGAAAAAACTGCGTGCCTCAACAGTATTTCGAACAGCGACAACATGTGTTGCTACTAAACTCGATTAAACACAAAAAAAAAGAACTCAAAGGCCAAGGGAGGTCAGGGGTAAGGGGGGCAGGAGGGACAACAACTGTTGTGCACCGCTGGTCTTTTTTTTCTTTTTTGTAATTTGTATTTTATATTTTGGATTTTATAGGGTTCGGATGCAGATATAAAATAATATTTAAGCCTAGGGAATTTAGATTCTATGAGATTGATATATATAAAAGCATTTTTAGAGCTCATTTTCTATACCTTATTAGATTTTAATAAATTAAGGTAAACTTACATAAAGTAGTGTATATTTCAAACCATGTTTAGGGAGTTTGATGTCTTAATATTCTTCAACAATTAATTTTCAATATACCTTCCCAAAAATCTTGTTAAATTTTCTATCAGTAATATGTATTTTCTTTTACAATTATATACTTAATATACTCTCCCAAAAACCTTGTAAAATTTGTTATAAATAATATGTATATTTTATTAATTAATTCCTAATATACTCCCCCAAGATACTTCTAAACTTTCCTATAAGTAACTTGTAGTTTCTTCTACAATTAATTCTTAATATACTCCTTAAAATGTTGTAAAATTTCCTATAAGTAATATATATTTCCGTGCACAATTTATTCTTAGGCTCAAAAACCTTGTAAAATATCCTATAAATAATGCATTTTTTCTTATAATTAATTCTAAATATAGATACCCTCAAAAATATATTAAACTTTCCTATAAGTAACCTGTATTTTTTACCACAATTTATACTTAATATTCCCCCAATAAATGTTTACAATTTTCTATAAATAATTTGAATTTTTTTTACAATTAATTCTCAATATAGATATCCTCTAAAAACCTTGTAAAACTTCCCATAAGTAACCTGTCTTTTCTTCAACAATTAATCCTTAAGGTATCCTCTCAAAAACCTTGTTAAATTTCCCACAAGTAAATAGGTATTCTTTCTGCCAGTGCATTCCCGTCAGGGTCAGATTGTCTGATCACAGATACACACCAACGCACACACACACACACAGCGCCCACACAATAACCGAGTATGAGAAACTGCAGGCAGCCAGTGTTTCAGCTCCTTGCAAGTTCCAACTTCCAACATCGAACTTCCTCCTTCCTCAATCCTCATTCCTTCCTCCTTGTTCCTTGTTCCCTCAACGCGCTCCTTGTGTGTTTACGAACAAGATGCAGTCAAGCGATATCTGGATATTAGAATGCCCGACATGCGGAGGAAGAGAGAAGGATCTAGCGGAGGATCTCGAAGGATCTACCTGCCGGGCCACTTTCAGGGCTTGCCTAATTTACTTGTGCCCCAGGATCATTGTTTTGTGCCGCATTCATTCACAAAAAAAAGAAGAAGGAGAACTGAAATCTGTACCCTGGCGAACTGCTGCTGCTCTTAGGGATTCTCAAGGTGCATCGGTACGGAACTAAAGGAAGTAAATTACCGGATGTTGTCTACTCACTCGCCCGTTGTTCTTTTCCCTGTCCTCTCCGCCATACACTCAGACCATTCATTCATTTCGTATTCCTTTGCTTTGATTCATCGAAATGTCCTGCGGCTCCTTGTGCCTTTTGTGGACGACCTTGCCTGGCTTGTTGTTCACTTTTCGCATGAAACCGAAACCGAACTGAATGCAAGCCAATAAAACATTTTGCCAATCCCTGGGATACACCTTTCAAGCCGAGCTCCTTGTTAGAGTATCCTGGCAGCAGTTTAGTTTAATTACTCACCTCATATGCAAGGTGCTTGTAATTGCCAAACAACTATTATTGGTTAGTTGAGGCTTTCCCACGACCGTTGCAGGGGTGGTCGAGAGCAAAACCTAACTAACTTGTTTATAGTTTTGTACTTTGTACTTATTTTTCTCTCCTTGTTTTTGATAAATTACCCAACAAATGCCAGGGGAGAGAGAGAGCCAGAGTTACTGGCAGGACCCGCGTTCCAGCTCATTGCGCGGTAATGTCTCGTTAAAGGACACGAACAAGCTGCGAGGGTGGAGCGTGGGAGCGAGTATTTACTTTTTATGGAACATAACTTTTAAACAGCAAACAAATTAGAGAAAATAATGAGTATTTAAGCGATGGTTTCGATAAGGTTAAATGTTTTGTAATTAACTTGATGATTTTAGAAAAATATCTTTACCATAAACAGCAAGGAAAACTATTTATAAAAGCAAGCTGAAGTTTATTATATTTAATTTTAGCTTGTTTTAAATTAGCATTTCTTTCTAAAAAATATTTAAAAAATATATAAACTTTTTGCACTTTAAAATCTAACCCAAACTTGTCACTTTTCATCTCTTATCTAGCGGAATTGACTGTAGATACTTTGCCAGATACTTACTGGCCACTAAGTAAACAGCGTAAAAACCTCTTAAGCAAACGTTGAGCTACAACGTCCAACAGCAAGGGGACAAAGATGGCAAATAGCTGCGAATGAAACAATACTTGGCGGGACAACAACATCAGCAGAAACAACAGAAAACATAAAAAAAAAAACAGGGAAAATATCAACAAATCAGCTGCGCAAGCGCACAGATCAAACGAGGAAAGGCCGACAGAAATACAACATTTTAAGGCATGAGGCGGCGTCGGCTCGACACTTTTAAAAAACTGCCAGCAGAGGAGAGTGGGGGAGGGGCTCTAAAAAAAAAATACAACAACAAAAAATTAAAGCTAAAGCAAGCTGAAAATTCAAATTTATTTACACTTTGACGCATTTAAAACAAAGAGAGCGGTAGATACAACTACAAAAAATTGGAACTTGGGAGGCGAAGAAAACATAAAATAACGAAAACAGAGAATACAGCCAAAATGTAGACAAATAAATGACACAAAACAGAAGGCAAGGCAACAAAAACAATGGCTATAACGATGTGAAAATTAAATGAAAATGAATAAAACAAGAAAAAAAAATAGGGAGAGACTAGGAGACAGTGGAGCCACTAAGCAGGGCAGGCAGCTCTCAAACTGATTAAGATCTGGAAAATAGCAAATAGCAGGCCGGACCTGAAAGAGTCGAAAGAAACATTAACGGGGCCGACTGAGAAATGTTCAAGTTTTGCACAGAATTTACGAGTCGCCGTCTTCTGCTCTTAGCCGGGCCAAATTGCATTAGCCCCGAGACCTGGCTGCGGCGGGGGGGGAAAAGGCAAAGGGAAATGAGAATTTTCCCACGTTCCGGACTCTGTTCGCTCAGGTGTTTGAGTTGGACAAATTATCGCCACAAACGGACCGGCAGAAGGAGCTGGCCAAAGGTCCTGCACACACAAACACACACACTCAGAGGTCCTTTTGCATGGTGGTTGCATCCACGATAGCCATCTCAATGCACCACCAGCAACAGCACCGCTTGCAGCCCCTAAATCATCTGAGAGGTTAACCTGCACTCTGGCGGAATTTCGCCCTCATCAACCCTCTCTCTTCCAGGTTCAACTTGTCATTTTTTTACACAGAGAACAATGCAGGATCAAGTATATGTTTTAGTTAATATGTATCTTAAAAATCCTTTTCTACAGAGAAGAATGCAGGATCCAGTATACGTTTTAGTTAATATGTATCTCACAGAAATCTTTAAACAGAGAAGAAAGTAAGATCAAGTTATCATTTTAGTTAATATGTATCTTTAAGATCCTTTTCTACAAAGAACAATGTAGGACCAAGTATATATTTTAGTTAATTTGTATCTCAAGGAAATCTTTAAACAGAGAAGAATGCAGGATCAAGTATATATTTTAGTTAATATGTATCTTAAAGATGCTTTTCTACAAAGAACAATTCAGGACTAAGTATATATCTTAGTTAAAATGTATATCAAAGATCCTTTTATACAGAGATAAATGCAGGATTAAGTACGTATTTTAGTTAATATGTATCTCAAGGATCTTTAGATAAGTTTCTATATAAACTATTGAAGTTGAATTTATTTTAATTAAATTTAACTCATTTAAAATATTTATTTCCTTGAGTTTAAAGAATACTATAGGTTTATAGAACTTGTAATACATTTTTTCGAATCTTTTAAATAATTTTAAGATAATATATTTTCCCTTGTGTAAAACACCCCTATGGACACATTTGTTGCATTTCCCATATACCAATAGCATTTCTATATAATTTTAATATTTGCCTGCGTAAAGACAAGTGGTGTTACACCTATCTATGTTGTGGCTAGTATTATTGTTTTATTTATTTTTATTTTTTGAGGTTGACAAGTTCCCAAGGTTTTGGGTCAGTAGAGCCAGCAAAGAGAGGGTGGTTTTCCTGCATCGGATTTATCTTGGTTTTTTGAGTGTTTGTTTGTTGATTTTAGCATCGTAATTTCGTAGTATGTTGAGGTTTGTCAAGTGGGGGAGAGAGATATAACCGGAAGTTAAACGAAGTGGCTTACAAGGGCTGAAAATATAGTTCCCATATATAAAAGATTTTAAGAAAATTATTACTTATTCCCTCACTAAATACTGGCAAAATTATAACTTAAACTGATGGTAAATCGTAAAATTTTCTTTCTATTTTTGAAGTATACTTTGCTTCATAATTTCCCAATTTAATCCCCTTGACTTTTACCCATCAATCACCCGTGAATCCCCCTCGAAGCGATTTACGAAGAGAAAACAAATTTTCAACACAATTCAATTAGCGCACACACACGCGGCCGCAAAAATCAAAAACCAAAATTGTTAATGAAAATTGCCAAGTGACCCCTCTCTTACCATATCTCTCTCGATCGACACGGAAAGTAAATAAACACGAAATGCATTTGGAGAGGAGGAAAACACGAAAGAAAAGCTGATGGAAAACGCCTTAAAGCGGAAATATGCAAGGAAATTGCCAAGGCGCTGACAGCGAATTAATCGAGTTGCGGGTCCAAAGTCTTAGGAATCTAAGAAATCGATGAATATCGAGAGAGACTCCTGAAGGGTCGAAGGTTAGTCAACGGATATTTTGACGCAAATGCAGCGGAAATTGCGGCCACAAAATGTCCCCAAAAAAATATCAGTATTGAAGACCGAAAAACTCCTCTGAAAAAAGAGCCAGCAAAGGTAGTTAAAAGATGGAAAAGAAAAAAGCAACCAGAGCAGCAACCGCAGACCGAGACATAATTTCATCAGTGTTATTAATTTTAGCGTTGAAATTTGCTTTAATAATATAATTAATGTCTGCCAGAGGGAGACAGGAGTATTGGGAGCGAAGAGACAGGCAAGATAGAGCAGGGAGTGTACAAAAAAAAAACGCAGCCTCACATCCGGTCAACATTTTGTCGCCGCTCGCCGTCTCTCTCTCATGTGAACTCTTTTCAAAAAGGCAACAAAATAAATAAGGAAAAAAAGACAAAATAAAGCGAAAAAAAAGATAAATAAAAAAAGAGGTAAACCAAATTACAGCCCAAGGGGGGGGGGAGAGGGAGACCCCAGTCTTGGCGGTTTGTCTGCAAATCCAAAACGAGTTACAGTTCATTCATTCCCAGCCTGGGCACACACTCATTCATTGATTCACTCGGCCATTCATTCGGCGAGTCGACTCGAGTCGAGTCGAGTCGATTCGATCGCCAACCGGCTCGAGCCTATACCTTTCCATCTATTCGAATATATAGACACTCATATCTGTATATAGCTCCATTCATTCAACGGATGTCGGTTCGGTTCTTTTTCTCCCAGATTCGAGATCCGATATTCGAATCGATTTTATTTATCTGTCTCGTTGCGAGTTAATAATTATAAATTGGCGTTTGCTCGTTGGGCAACTAGCATTGCCCCTAGATACATTTGTATCTCGGCATCCGTATATGTATCTGTATCTGTTAGCTGCGGCTGTAAGTCGTATTTCTCCATTTTGTCGCTTGGGGTTTTATTTTTTGTTGTTTGCCTAATTCTTAATGATGCATAAAGTGCTTCGCCTTGCTTGGCACATGGAGTTTTGAAAGTTGATTGCAAATTAATTACCAACACCCGCCAAACCTCTCTGGCCTGAGTTTATTCTCTTAGATATTATTACCTTTTAATTAGTTTTTTATTTCTGTCTGATTTGAGATTTGATTTTAGAGCTTTAAAAGGTTAAATAAAGAACAGTATGTATCTACAAACAATAGTCTTTCCATTTAAAATACTATTTGAGATTCTTTTTTTGACTCTCAATAGTTTATCTTTTCCTATGCATCTTATTAATATTATTATTCCCAAACCGCATTTGATTTTAGAACTTAAAAAGAGTAAATAAAAAAAAATTAGATTTCTACAAAGGTATATATCCCATTCCCCATTTAAATACTACTACTAGTTGCTTTTTTGCACTCTCAATAGTTATAATATCCCTTAACATCTTATAAATATTTTTTTTTCCTGACTGCAGCTAAAATATTATATGATTTTAGAGCCTTAAAAGAGTTAATAAAGAATATTTTATATTTGCAAACTGTAGTCTAAGTGTAAGCATTATTCTTTTAGAATTTTATAGTGTGATATATCTCTCATTCTTCAATTGAAATACTATTGTTTAAGTTTATTCTTTTGTAACTCTCAATAGTTAATATTTTTCTATACATCTTTTCGATGTTATTATACCATAATTGCAGATAAAAATTAATTTGATTTTAGTACTTTAAAAGACTAAATATATCTACAAACTGTATTGAAGTTGTAAGCATTATTCTTTTAGAATATTAATTGTTAATATAAACCATTCTCTATTTAAACTACTATTCAAGATTATTTTTTTGTACTCTCAATAGTTAATACTTCCCTACACATCTTTTTGATTATTCTTTGACCCCAGCTAAAATTGGATTTGAATTTATAACTATAAAAAGCAACTTAAAGAACATTTTATATCTAGAAAACATAGTCAAGTTATAAACAATATTCTTTTAAAATTGTAAACGTTATCTATATAGTATACATTTAAGATTACTTTTAAGTTTATATTTTTAAGCTCTCAAGAGTTAATTTTTCCCTACATATCTTATATTAATATTATTAATTTCCCATTTCTGCTTTAATACACTCCCCCCGTAAAATGGGTTACCTCCAGCTCAAGAATTTCAGTTCAAGGTAGATCGTATACCCTATAGCTACAGCTATAGACTAATGTATATACATATATATAGAGGAGATATATCACTTTATATGGCCTGCATTTGCATCTGAAATCAAATGCAATTCGTCTCTTTCAGTTTCACGTTTCGTTCATTGCCTTTTCGGGCCTCCAATCGGACTCACACACACTATACACCTCTCCCCCTACCCCTCCCCCTCCCCCTCCTCCACTATTAGCGGCTTTTGCATTATACAAATTTAATGTTTAATTTTTTTTTTCTCTCCCCCAATGTTGTTGTTCTTTTCAGCGTTCTTTGTTTTAAATGAACTCGACCGTAACGCTTTTCTATGGCGTAAATTTACATCTACATACGTAACGAAATAAAACGAGAAAAAAAGAGGAAAAATTAAACAGAAACAAAAACAACAACAACAACAACAACAACAACAACAGGGTGAAAAATAAAGGTAAAAAATAAAACGTAAAAAATTAAAAGTTCGAGGAGACGACGACAGGCAGCAACTATAACAATAACAATAGTGTGGCAGCAACAACAACATCACTTCCACAATTCCAATCCTCAGCTCGTTGGAATCCCATTTGGATTCCAGTGGGGGGAACCCCCGCCCCCCCGTTTAGGTTGTATGTTGGTATTAGAACCAATGTCGGTTGGCTGCGCGTCGTCGGATTCACCAGAATATGGTAATAAATTAGGCAAAATCCGCGTAACTCTCTGCCCCCAGAGCGTTGAGATAGAAAAGTGTGCATATATATACTATATCTATAATATATCTCTTGGGTGCTGTTATGCAAGCCACTCGGCGGACCAACCGCAGAATGCAGCCAACTCACACTGTTGGAGTGGAAACAATGCCAAGGAATGCAGATTGCAGGGAGAATTCGTCCACGAAAATGGGTTACGACAATGGAAATGCCTATTCTTTATAAAATATTAGTTGCAAAATACTATAGAAAATAAATGAAACGGGAAACAGATGGAATATAAAATATATAAAATGGAAAACAGATGAAATATAAAATATATAAAATGGAAAATTTGTAAAATAGAAAATATATAAAGTAGAAAATATATAAAATAAAAAATATACAAACTAGAAAATATATAAAATGGAAAATAGAAAGAAAATAAAAAATATATCAAATAGAAAATGTATAGGATTGAAAATATATAAAATAGAAAACTATATAAGATTGAACATATATTTAAAATAGAAATATAGAAAATAGATAAAATGGAAAATATATAAGATGGAAAATATATAATATAGAAAATATATAAAATAGACAATATATAAAGTTAAAAAATATAAAATAAAAACTATATAGGATTGAAAATATATTAAATAGAAATATAGAAAATAGAAAATATATAAGATGGAAAATATATAAAAGAAAAAATATATAAAATAGAAAAGAGATAATACATAAAATATATAAAATGGAAAATATATTAAGTAGAAAATTTATAAAACAGAAAATATATATAGAATAGAAAATTTAGAAAATATCCTTTTTTATGGTAAAAAAATTGACAAATCAAAGACTTGAGAAACTTACAAGACTGTTAAAGCCTTTGTTCTGATAAACTTTTGCAATGGAACTATTAAAAAATAAAGCCACTTTAATAGTTTCTTCATATCTAAAATTTCAAGGTATTATAACAGATAATTCTCAGTAATTTTCTGTAATATATTTATAAATAATTTCAATAAATTAGGGTACTCAATCATAATAACCAAGAATCTTAAACACTCTAAAAACCCAAAAAAAAGAACTGGCATAAACCCTTTGCGAGTGAAAAATAGCAGAAAACCGAAAACGTTGACTTGACTTTTCACAGCTCTCTGCGCTCTGGCACCCACCCCTCCAAAGCCACAATGCCTCATGCTCCCCCGGCTCCTCCTGCACCTCAACCCTCCCCCCACCCAGGCACACACCACACCCACAAAAGACCCCAGAACGGAGCAGTTAAACTTTGAGGTTGAGGCATACTAAAACTAAGCCCTGGAGGAGAGACTCATCCAAATGCAGAGCTTCGGTAGCAGTTGCTCTGACCAGCGAAGCGCGCAGGCGCGTAGTCCGAAAACTCCCAACGGCGTCGACTATGTTAATTAGTGACAATGTGATTTCTGGCCCTGAAGGCGCTGCTGCCGGTCCCCGCCCCCGCCCCCGCCCTCGGACACGCCTCCATTGTGGGGGGAAAAGGCACCGGGGCGAATGATTAATTCGCTGGCAATGGAAAGCGGTCTTCAGGCCTGAAGTGGGTTGCCTTAAATTCCGCTAAATGCCATAATAATATATGCTTCTTTGGAGTCTTCTCTGACTCTTCTACGATTCTTCTGCATTCGCAAAACAATGGCGTTGAAATTAAAAATGAAATTCCACTTTATGACCTTAACAAATTTGCAATCAACATAATTTCCCGTGTTATGACTCTTTAAGCTTTATGTTGCGTATCGAAAGAGATTTCTTTTTTCTTACCTCAATATACGAAAAACCAGGCTAAGTTCTATTATTTTTTTGAGGTTCTGCTCGGCGGCCTTAACAATTTGTGGGAGGTGAAAACTATCTTGCGTTAATGGTTGAATTTAGCGTAATTAATACTCAGAGGCAGTAAGTGAAGTAGAAGTTGGAGTTGGGGCAAGAAGCCATCATATTTCCCATATTTCGGCCCCACATTGTATGGTAATGGGTACAGGGATTGGGTGTATTATTTTCTTGGTTCGTATTTAATTTCATACGAAGTGGATTCCCGATATTCCGCTGGGATTATTACATACGGTTTTATTCATATATTTTCTGCTAATGTATAATAATTATGTGCTTTTGTGAATTCCATGGAACTGTAAAATTGCCTCGTTTTGTGGTCTACTTTTTTTTTTTTATTTGATATTTATGCTAAGTTTAAGTGTTGAAAAATATATGCATAAATGATTTAAAAGGAGGTAGAAGTATATATTTATTAGTTTACTGTTTATAGAGGAATATAAATGATAATATTTACATATCAAGTTTAGCATAAACTCTTAAGAAAGCCTTTAAAGCGGAATGTTCTTTCTTCTGTCTTTTTTCAAAAGTATCTTTTTAGATTAGATACATTTTAATAAACCCAAAAATAAAGAAAATCATATATATTCTTCTCAAAGATTTTCCTTAAACCCTGAGCTACCCATGCAAATCAAATCAAATGGCCTGACAAATGAAAGTGAAAATGCTGAGCACACTTTTCCACCATTCACGATGACTGTCTCTCTGTCTGCCACATGTCTGTCTTGGCAAGAACAGAAACATTGTCATTCCATTGTCATTTTCAAAACCAACAAACTGTAGCCCAACAAGTGAGGTGGAGGTAGAGGTACTGTCACATGCGATGAGAACCTCCAGAGACATGTGACTGAAGAGATGGAGATTGGGATTGGGGATTGGGATTGGAGGTGCTCAGTCGGATGGATCTACAAGTCAAATGTGCATTAAATGTGTCATTCTGCGAGGCAACCAACTAAGCAGATCGGAGCCAGAGAGCTGGAGAGCTGTTCTATGGTCGGTTGATCGGTCGGTTGCCTGGGCTGAGGTTATATGGGAGCTGGAGCCGGAGTTGCCTCAGCTGCGATGTTGATCATCATGATGATGATGAATCAACAGCCGGCAAGGGGCAACAATGGCAACTCTTCAAGCTTGGACAAACATTTCACGCATCAGGCACTTTATTATGTAGAAATAAAAACAAAACAAAAAACAGAAAAAAAACATAACATACAACATCAGCAGCCGTCAGAGGAATAAAGCCCAAAAACTTCATGAATGGGGCAAAATGGCAAATCATAGAATAGGAACAGGCCATTTTCGCAAATCTAAATTTAGTGAACAATGGGGAGAGACTGGAAATGATTTTCACCGCAGCTCTGGAGGTAAATAAACTTGATTTCTCTCTTCTTCGACTTGGGTTTCATTAAGGGTTTGTCTGCCATAATGACATCATGCGAGTGTAAAACAAAAAACTAAGGCACAAATCAAATTTGAAAAAAAAAAAGAGATATATGGCGAGAGAGCAGAACAATAGCTGAAGAAGCAGCTCAGGGGCCGAATAAAAAAATTAAAACCAAAAAATAAAAAAGGCAGCGGCAATTTTGCGTGCAAATATCTAAGATACACTAGCCTAGATACGCTCTCAACCAAAACATTGAAAGACCCTGGTCATGATGGGGTCTGTAGTCTATAGTCCGTCGAACAATCAGCCCGCTCACACATATGTATTTGTATCTATATCTGCAGCTGTATCTGCGCGCTATTGTATCTGTGATTCAGATTTCGACCGCTGACTAAGCGTTAGATGCGCGTACCGAAAGTCGATTGGAATATAGTACACACTTTCGGTACAAATGCGGGGTTCACAGCCGAATAGCAACAACAAACACCCGACTTGTGCATAAATTCCAGCTGTGTTAAAGTGCAGCACCGTAAATCATTCAACTACTGTAGCTAAACCCCCCTCGTATCCCCGCTCCATCTTGCCGGCGATGATGAAACTTTGAAGCATTTTCAGCTTTTTTGCGCTTCGCTGATTTTGCTTGTAGGTGTTGCACAGTGGCTGGAGGCGGGGGCAGGGGGGAGGGAAAAATCGGGCTAGTGGGAGGGTCAAATTAAATGAAGAAAACCCAGAGTAAGAAAAGACGCAGTTCGTTGGCCATAGCAAAAGTGAAGCGTGTTCATGACACTGTTTTCATTATTATTCGGCTGTTTGAAGATTTGGAAACTCGTTTGCCAAAGGCATGAACTCGATTCTTAATGTGTGTAATTAATCATAATTTGTTTTTAGTTTTAATGAGTGACTTTTAAGGCGCACACGTGAAGGCACACCTGGATGCCATAAACCGAAGGCCACTCATCTGCATAATGGCTCTTCGGAACGAAGGAGCATCAGGAGCAGGAGTTGAGTGCCAGGAGTTGGGCTAAGAGTGTCAACAAGTCACGCACTCGGCACGACCTTTTAATCCACAGAGAGGTTTCCCGCCGGGTCAATCCATTTTTCACACACTCGTCCCTAACTTAAGTATGCAAATACTATGATGATCGGCTGGGGGAAAATCATCAATAATATGCAAATGCAGCTAATTAATGACTGACAAAAAGACAATCGAAACGAATTAAGTAAGCCAGACCGCCACAAACTGATCCAAAACATATCCCAACCGAACCGATCCGAGTCGCATAATTTGCCCAGATGCGGGCATGTCCAGGAACAACGTCCAGAGGGGCCCCCAGCCGCTCGGCTTTATCCACAAGATTGGAATAATAATAACAACGATGACAACAGGGGCTGCCTGCCTCGGCAGCAACAAAACACAAATGATTGAATCAAATTGATGACCAGAACCGAGCCACTGAAGCCATCGTTATGAGCTTACTATACATGTGTCCAGTGACTCTGATATTGATGGGGATTTTGGTTTTTCTTTGAGATTTTTGAGATATATTTAAAGAAAATGTTTAATAATTAGGAATAAATGTTGAAATACTAAGGAAACTATTGGGAAAGTAAGCCTACTAGTTATAAAATCACACAAGGCTCTAGGGTATATCTTTGCTTACTAAAATATCTAAGGAAAACTGCCTTTTATGACCTTTTATATGGATCAATTGATCTCTAAGGATTTGATTTATAACAAGCTTTTGATGGGGAATATATGTATACACTTTATAAAACTATTTAAAGTGCAAACAATTGTAATGTAAGCTTAAAAGAGTATTTGAAAAAACACATATAATATTAGTATAAGAATATTGTACAATAGTATAACATACAAATATCTTTATACTATTTTAAAGTAGTATAATATATTTATAATATCTGTATAATCTATTATATATAATATATAATATATTATATTACAATAAATAGTATATAATACGTATAGTTCTCTAACTAAAAAGAGTATTAAAAACTCTCAAAATAATTAAAAATAAACGCTTAGGTTTGGTCTTGGGAATTGATTGTTTCATTAGCCGCAGCTGGGCCATGTTTAAATGTTTAAACATTTATGGTCATAATGTGTCAAAGACCATAAATTCAATTAATTTATTATAATGACAGGAGTGGGCTTGGGCAAGTACAGACGGCACCGTGCTGGGGGTCAGATTTGATTAATCATATGAATGCATAGCGCTCACTGCATCATCTTGACACTGCAGCTCCGGCTGCTGCGTTCCAATTTGTGCGGCGACGCATTAAACAAATAAAAAATGTATCTCAATCTCAAGCTGTGCCCCGGCGACGTGCATATATAGTTTGTATCTATTCAGCCCCACCACAATCGCACGCATTCCCGTGTCCCCCCCAGCCTAATATGTAAACAATTTAAATAGATATTTAGATATGCTGCCTACGCTGGCGCCAGGCTCACGCAGACGCGCTGTCTTCTTGCTATTTGTTTTAAATTTTAATTTCCGTTTCAATTTCACATAAATAAATTAAAATCACAAAATATAACTCAGATAAGATCGCTCTACAGGGGCGATGCATTTGCGGCCATAAACCAGGAATGTATCTGTATCTGTATCCGTATCCGTATCTGTGTGCAAATGAATTGTTTAAATTGGCTCTCGATTTGGATTTGAATTTGATTATGGCTCCGCGATCAGCGATCCACGATCTGCTCTTGATTTAGCTTCTTGTGCCGCCGGATGCACTAAACACATGCCAAATAACTGTTCATCATTTGGCCAAAATCGGTGCGGAGGATGGGCCGTAAATTAAACTGATCGCTTAATGAGCTCCAATATCCCCAAATATCCATCTCAGATTGATTGGTGTAATTTCTGGTCGATTGCGTTCAGGAATGTTGAATGATTTGGTTCATTCATTGAGACTTTTATGCCGCAAACACGTTTATCTTTTTATATAGTCTGAGTGGCTATATATTCGTTATCATTTTAAGAGTTGCTTATCAGTTTTGCAAAACCTATTTTTCGCCCAAGAACTATGCTTTAAAGATAAGATTTTGCAATTTATACAGAGTATAGTGAATGATTTCCAAGAATTTTAACACATTAAAGAGTATCTTTGAGTTGAGGTGTTCAGATATTATAAACCTTTTATGTGGGTTCAGAACTTTTAAACTGCGCAGGAAAGAAGTTGAATGTATAACTTTCAATCAATCTAAATAAATCAACTTTAAGGAAGTTCTTTCCATAGTTAGTGACTTGTATATAGCTTGGTAGCTTAAGGCTATAAATTTCTGATAAGATAATAATAATTCAAAGATATGTTTAGGCCTAAACCTTCAATTTAAACACAATAAATTGCTTTAGATAAACCCAAGTTCAAAGTTTCCCTTAAATAAAAGGCACATCCCCCGTTTCAATCAGTCAACCTTTGACCCTCACAGTACCAAATAAATTAAATGAATATGCAAAAAATAGATAAACATGTTATCCTTGGCTTACCATTGTGCGTGGCTGGGTGAAAGTGGCTCTTATCACTGCTCGCCGAGGATGCCACATAATCCATGGACAGGCGGCTATTGACGCTGCTGTTGTTGTTGCTGCTGGAGAGCGGCGCTGCTTGGGCGGATGTCTCGGGCGGGAAGGCGGTGGCCACCTGATGGTCCGATCCACAGACCGAGGCGGTGGTGGCCGACTCAAAGGAATGGCCATGCACAATGTCCTCATTTGGTTTCTCGCATTCTAAAAAAAGTAATAATAATCAAATTATTTGCCTGAAAATGCTAAACATATTTCTAAGAGCTTGGCCAACTCAATAAATTATATAAAGAATATAAGAAAAACTGCAAAATCTATTTATTTTTATTGGCTGTTTTTCCTTCCACACCTTTTCCATTACACAGAGATTACAATATTTGCAAGAGAGATACATTTATATAGATAAAGAGTTAATATTAATAAAGGTGATAAGATTGTAAGATTGTATCTCAAGATATCGTTACTTGTGTGTACTTCAAAAGCCGACGGTCTTTACTTTATTATTTTCATTTAACATTTAGTTTTATATTTCCAATTTTTCTTTTACTTTCTTCAAGTGTAGTTACCACTTTCCACCCTGAAGACAAATCAAATTTAAACCTTGGCCAGGCAGGACACAAAAAAAAAGAGGGAAAGGCAATGCTCAACAGGTCAGAAAACCCTTTTCCCCCATTCCCAAGGCTCACCCACTCCCCTCCAGACTTTGTTAGACTGGCTTCCGTTTTGGGTTTTGCTTTTGGGGGGACAGGTAAATTTGGTTACTGGCGCCACTGGAGACGACTCACTCTCCCTCCCTCTGGCATTATGCCACTCACGTACTCACCTTTCTGCAGGATGTCCAGGTGCTCCCACAGTATGTCGCCGGTGAAGGGCGGCGTGATGGCCAGGAACTTCTCCTTGCCCAGATCGACCATGGCACGACCCTTCATCTTGTAGAAGGGATCCAGGTTCATGGAGACCAGCGAGAACTCGTTTTTGGCCCAGTTGAACCAGTAGATGACGTGCTCCTCCGTCCACTCACGGGGATCTGCAGGGGAAACAGTTTTTTTCGAGGGGGTGTGTTAAGTGACGATTGAAATACAAAAAATATAAATATAAACATAAATAGGAGATGGAAATTAATCGTTTTCTAATGCCTCGCGGCTTGGCAACGACTTAATTAGGCGTGGGAGCCGCGAGTGCGCCTTGTTATTGCTGTGGGAAACTATTAATATTCATTATTGGTCCTCAGGCCGGAACTCCAATTGATAGTTCACGGTTAGTTAGGACATTTATCTACAAGATACATGTTGTTAGGGTGAAGAAAGCTTTGAAATTGAGAACTAGAAAGTTCAAAGGTCATTATTCTGGTTGAAGTTCTTTCAAATTTGGAAGAAAGCTTTGGAATTGAGAAAAGTAAAGTTCAAAGGTCATTATTCTGGTTTAAGTTCTTTCAAATTTGGATTAATAGATTAAAAATCAATCATGAATTCTTAAGGGTCTATAGTTTGGACTTATTATTTGGGGTATCTTTCGGAACCATAAATTTCCCCTTTTAAAAAGGTTTTTCCTCTTGCACCTACCTTTGGTTATATTGTACTTTTGCACCTCCTTTTCCCAGGAGGCAAAGGAGGCCTTGAGCACCTCGTTGACCTTGCGATTGGTGCCCGGAGTAAGGGGTGGCAAGGCGGTGGGTACATCTGAAACATAACAACACAAGAGATACATTAAAAATCAAGTTAAAACTATTAAAATATAAAAGGTAAACACTTCTTGTGCGGATTGGTTAATGTGTAAATGTAAACCTTTAAGCTTGCTGTGATTGGTGGACAGTTGCTGTAGCTTCTGGGCCTTCAGATGGAACTTGCTGGTGAAGCACTGATAGTTGCTGTTGTGCAGATAGTTCTGGTGGTTGTAGTTGGCGGATCGCAGCGGCGGCAGCATGCGGCTGTCGCTCCAATCGATCCACTCATTGGTCATAATAATAATTGAGGGGTTTTCCCAGCCAACTCGTTCGGGGGTCAGAGGTCGTTCACAACACACTCAAGGGGGGAGGGGTGGTGGGATCAATTGATTCTAATTGATTGGTGCGGCACAATCTTGACCCAAAGTGTCAGCGAAAGTCGCCAGATACAACAAGCGTGTGTATCGGTTTGTATCTCAGAAATGGGTGCAATTGTCGCCCCTTAATTGTGGTAATTAAATGTTAATTGCACATATCACAGCGCCACTTAGGCCACTTAGTCGTTTCTGAACGGGTTTTTTGCACTTCTTGGGTTTGGGAAATCTAAGTTTTATTCTTTGTTTGTTTGGTTTTTCTTCGCTGAAACAGAAAAAACACAAAACGTTCGCGGGAACGGAAAGTTGATTTTCGAAATTCGTTCGTCGTTCGTTCTGTGTATCTATCGGATTGCTGGATTTGTGAAGCCAAACTGAAACGAAACGAAACGATCGTTGCCGCGGCGAGCGGGAGAGCGCAACAAGTGGGAATTGGAACTCGTAAATCTCTGGCAGGCAGGCGGAACGAACTGGAATTCATTCATAAAACGAAACGCGAGCGTGACCAATTTGTGCCCGTGTGTGTGTGAGTTCTCTCTCTCTCTCTCTCTCCCTCTCTGTGTGCTTGGAATGGAAACGGAAACGGCCATCATCAGAGCGGCGGCGGCAGCAACAACAACAAAGGCCTACAGCTAGTAAAACAACAACGACGCAGCCAGGTTGTTTGTTTAGCCGAGAGAAGGCAAAAGGCAGAGGAGAATATACAAAAAAAAAAAGAAAAACAAAGCACACACGCAAAACCAAACACACGACACACGAAAAAATTAAAGCAAAAAAAAGAGCAAACACAAATAAGAGCAAACAGTTTTTACTTTTTTCCTTTTTTTTTTGGGAACATTGGCAACAGGTGACCAAATGCAGGCACAAAAAAGGGTGTATAACAGGTGCAAAAAAAATTATATTATTAATAAAGAAATTAAGATTTAAAGACTTAGTATGCTTAAAAAAAATGTTATACCAAAAGATATTACATTTTCTTAAAATTATGTATAAACCATATAAGGAGAGAGCATTTGTTTATATTAAATTTGTATATTATGTATGTTATTATAATATGTTGTTTTTTTTATATTAATTACTTTAAAATTAAAGAAATTTAGAGCATTTTGCCTTGATTTTTACTTAAAAATGTATTCCAAGCTCTAGCTTTTGTTTTAGAAATTAATAATATAATTTTTTGTAATTATTATGTTATATGAATATTTTTATTAATATTGTAAAATATAATATTATATTATATAATATTATTTATTTTATATAATATATGAATATTTTTATTAATATTGTAAAATATAATATTATAATATAACATATAATATTATATTATAAAAAAATATTAATATATATGGTAAAAACACACATTCTACAACTCAAAGTTCTTTAAATTGTAAAAAGATTGTCTTTAAATAAATTTTATAAATTATATTACATAAAATTTGAAAATTAGGTAACAATACTTTAAGTAATTTTATTAATTTCTCTCATAAAACTCTGAAATTTAAAAGTACACCTATTGTGATTACATTTCCTTTTATATTTTTTTTTCTTGCACTTCTTGATTCTCTTTTTTTTTTCTTTGGTTTTGTATAATTTTTTAACCAGATTGTTTGTTGTGCACATATGGCAAATCTACTCAAGTTTCTTACCCTCACACACACACTCGCACACACTCAAGCACTTAAGGAAAAACAGAAGAAGAAGAAGCTAAAAACAGGCAGACAAGCAATTTATGAATGAATTTCTTGTGTTGCCTCACACGCGCATTCGCCTGAAAAGAAACTCCAGACAAATTGACAAAACAACAACAACAAAAGCAGAGGCAGCGGCACCGAGAGAGTGATAAAGAAGACACCGATATTTTGTTGTAGTAAGGGAATAACAACAATAGCCTCAAGGCAACACGACAACAACAACAGCAGCAACAACAACAATGATCAGTGAAGACGATGCAACTGCGACGTCGGCAGAGGCTGCTTCCGCTGCTTCCGTTCGATGTATTGAACAGCGATAAGGAGAAAGAGAGAGAGAGGTGAGGAGATAGTAAGCGAAAGAAGAAGACACAAGGTGAGGTAGAGAGAAGAAGTAGCAGCAGCAACAGAAGACTGAGAGGAAGCAGAAGAGGATAAGATAAAGGCTATTATTATGAACAGGTAATATTTATGAATGAAAAACGAAACGAAACGAGACGAAACGCTACGTAACGCAAACGCAAGCGAAAACTATGAATGAATTGGTATTACGTGCTGCGTCGACAGCGCCGTCGACGCCGGCAGAGAGATCATTTGGTCATTATCACAAAACCGCATAATTGGCGACAAATGCGCAGGGGAAACCCTTTGGGCCTTCACCTTTATCTACCTCCGCCAGCACTTCGCCACTCTTTTACCTGTGTCCATCGACACCGGAAAAAATAACCGGAACTATTTAATCTTCAATTTTGAGATACATGTACTCGTACTCGAATTTATTAACTAATAACTATAATTACGTTCATGGCACTTTAGTTGTTATCGAAATACTACAGTAAGTACTTCCTTAGCTTAAAAGTTAAGTACTTAAACCCTTACAGGGTATTTTAAATGTAGTCAAGAGCTTGTTACGCTGTCAAGGAGTAATTTCCGACCCTATAAATCATATATATTCTTGATCAGCATCAACAGCCGAGTCGATCTAGCCATGTCCGGTGGAAAAATAATTTTTTCAAATTTTTTTCAAAATTTTATAAGGTTTAAATTGTCAAAAATTCAAGAAAAAAATTAAATTTTTTTAATTTTAAATTTTGTATACAAATTTGTTACCCTAATAAAAACTAACATAGACAAGTTTTCCGAATTAAAATTAATGCATTTTTGGCTTAGTTATGTGCATTTTTAATTTTGATTGGTCGATTAAAATGTCATAAAAATATCGATAAATATCGATTCAAAGAATGAGAACATTTTAAGCTTACTTATGATCGATTTCCGATTCGATCTTATAATTTAATTGCCAACTTTAAGGGTATATAAACCTTGTTTTCCCGAAGCTAGTTTTCTTTCTTAATTCCTTTTAATTAATGCTTTGTATTTTCATACCTCAACCTATGAGTAATTTTCTTTAGGCCTGATAAAATGTTCCTGACCTTAAGACTAATAAAAGTAATCATAAAAAAATTCTGAGAACGTTAATATCTGCTACAAATTTTCGATTTCGATTTAATTCCAATTTAATATCAATCAAAGTTCAATAAACTTTTATATAAATCGAAAAACCTAGCAAACAAAATATTTTCCAAGTGAATCAATATTGTATTAACATTCCAACTAAGTAAATCTTTAACATTTCAAACCAAGGCTTCTTATTCACTTGTTTCTGACAGTGTAGCTACCGATCCCATGGTGGGCTGCGTGTTAAAGAAATTACTTCCCATAGTCATGGCTATGGGACTATATGACTATGAGACTATGACTATACCTGCACAAGACCTCTGTACCTACATATTTGGCATTGCATACAGACACATGTATTATAACAATTATTATGACTTGTAGTTGTAGAAGAAGTCGACGGAGAAGCACTTCAAAGCGCAGCACTTACAACTCGAAATTACAAAACGTCTGTGCGTGTTCGAAATTCATTATGCGATCGGGATTGGGACTGGGGACTGGGGACTGGGACTGGGACTGGGGAGCACCTTGTCCGGGCCACACACATTGGTTGGTAGCCAGCCGATCCTCCATTTGGAGCCACTCCGGGCTAAGCGTTCCGATGCGGTTGGTAATCATATGAGGTGTTCATTGTTCGCTCCTAGTCAATAGTCACTCTGCTTTTTGCAGCACCAGAAGCAGCTCCACTTGGAAATGGGTCAATCTCTACCACCACTAGTGTCTGTCTTGGCTCACGAGATGGATTCCAGAGCCACTCGGATCCACGTGATGCTGGGAGGGCTTCTTAATTTATGTAAGTTATGATTAATGCATTTATACTTGTTA
This sequence comes from Drosophila bunnanda, assembly GCA_035046265.1. Classification (NCBI taxonomy): domain Eukaryota; kingdom Metazoa; phylum Arthropoda; class Insecta; order Diptera; family Drosophilidae; genus Drosophila; species Drosophila bunnanda. Next base: position 13,405,152 of record JAWNOB010000130.1, read on the forward strand.
TTTCTATTATTCTAACCGAGTGGGTGGCATTTAATTAAGACTCCTTAAGCTAGCACGATTTTCTTGGCGTTACGAAAAGATAACTCAATTTCATATGTTAAAAATACTGTTTGAAATACAAATTTGCAAGTAATAATTAAGAGTTTAACTGAACATATTATCAGTTATATATATTTATATTTTAATACTGTTTACTAATGTTATAAAAATGCCTGAACTCATATGAATTCTTTAAAAATCTGCCTTAAACAAATTCAATTAAATACTCAGCACTTCTCAAGTATGTTTCCAATGGCTAAATATATTTATTATATATTATATTTTGCACAATTTTCCAAGGAAACAAAACATATTCAAAGCATATTTACAAAATGATTCACAATTTACGTATATAGCTCAATGAACATGTTTTCTGAGAGATCCAGGATCCCAAGTTATGCCGATCTTTAAGCAATAAAAAGCCTTTTCCAATCTGGACAAAATTACTCAGAAGGAACTGCATATTCCCGAGGGGTCACGTAGACCACAAACAATACCGGAAAATAAGCAAAAACACAACAATCTGAGTGCTATTAAGCTCGGACTTTATCGGCATCTGCGTCAATAGGTTCCGGCGGGGGATCTGCATTGTAGACGTAGTTTTTAGTACGTAAAACGAAAGTTCTCAAAGAAAACTTGACTTGTGCCCGTCCGGGGTTCAGTGAGTAATTGTCGCAATTAGCACACGGCTATCAGACGCACTGGCAAAATCTTATCGCAGTTCCAAGAAATCGGGCGAGGACTCGCTGAAATTTATTAGTGCAGGTTATTTTTGAACTAATTACATCTTATCAGGTGTGGCGATGGAGACCTGCCTCCCTCCTACAGCTGAGATATCCGAACATGGAACGTTCATTCATAAAATATACATAATAAATACAAAGTGATCGACGTTTTTCACCGACTAAGCGTGAACAACAATGAAATTCTATTTCCGTTTCCTGTTGTGCCGCAGCAGATCGTTATCAAGCGATAACCGGAGAAATTGCAATTTGAATGGAGTGCCCAAGTGTCTGAGTGTCTGATTGTCGAATCGAATCAAAGGCAATTGAAGCGCAATTTCACTGCCACCTATAGTATACTATCCCTTCACCTGGAAGCGCAACAAGCTGCACGCAATTTTCAAGGGAGGAAAATTTGCACCGAGGAAAATGTAAGCCACAGCTGCACACATTTCTTAATACTTTTATTTAATAATTTAATATAAAAGAAATATGTAATCATAAATGTAGTACAATTACCTAGCTCTAGAAAATAAATACAAAGAATTTACTGAATAGATTCCTATTGAAACTTAATAAAAATTCTTGGTTAATTAACTTCATTTTATTACCCATTTAAATAGTATTTTCTAGGTGTTAATCTAACCTTTTTTGTAGCGTGTATTTAAAGCCAAAAGGCAAACACTGAAACTCTGGCAACAACTGGCAAACTGGCAAACTGGCAAACCACAAAGGCAGCGGCGAACAACATTATTAAGTATTTGCCATTGACTTCCGGTCGTTAGATATTTCATTACCAACTTCGGCTTCAACTTTGAGTGTCTGCGAGCTGGGGACCAGGAGGAGGCCTGGCACCAACAATTCTATTAAATTGTATAATATTCTGACTTGCCTGGGCGGTCCCTCGGATGGAGTTGGGAGCTGGATGGAGTTGGGAGCCAGAAAAAGATACAATATGCAATCGACAACAGATGATGTCGGGGTAATTATGTCTAAGTACAAGGTGCAACCGATACCTGTACATATAATAAAAACGTTTCTCTATGTAGATCTTTGAAATCTCTGCTAAAGACTCCTTTGTTTTTAGGTTTTTTTTATTTCTCAATTCCAATCTCTGACAAGTCCTTTGACATTGGGCATTGGGCTATAAACGATTGGCGCCTCGGGCAGGACAAGGCAGCTAATTTAATTGAAGTTCCAACTCCAGACATCTGTATATCTGTGTATATATATAAATATATATAGTTATATACCACGACTTGATAAACGCTGCTCATTTAGTGCTTGAATCGTAAATAAAGTCAATAAAAGGGGCGTCGTAAGAGGAATTAAATAAATACATATCCAAACAGAGGCAAAATGTGACAAGTTCCTGGAAAATACTGATGGCGACATAAGGAAAATCACTGTGGGGGAAAGTATAAGACCACGATGTACCCTAGATGGAATACCTTTTTTAAAACTAATAAAAATTTGTTAAAGCTAAAGATATTTTGGCTATTCTCTATTGGGAAAATAAGAAATAAAATATTTATAAATAGCTTTTTCAGTAAGAAGCCAACTTATCATTACTGACACTAAAATAACAGCTGTTTGCAGTTAGAACCAGTTGAGAATTTTAGTAGGAATTATAATGCCTTGGACTTTGTTCATTATCATAGTTATAAACATTAACTCTGTGTTTTTAAAATGTAAACCCCTCAAATTAAATTAAATTAAATTCTTAAATAATTTTCCACAAATATATAGGAATCGATTTTTTTCCCAGAAAATTTTAAAATTAAATTATGTTCTCTATAAAACCCAAATGAATCTTTTCGTAACGTCACAACATTTCCTCGAAATCCATATATATGCACTTTGGCTTTCCTTAATATCGTAAAAATAAAAAAAAAAAAAAAAACAAAAAAAAAAACAACTCAGGAAACCAATCTGAAATTCCCGATAAAAAATATATGTACAAAAAGAGAATGCAAGACAGACAGACTAAGGCTGAAAATTATATTGGAAGCAAATAAATCAAATAATGTTCAGCCAAATTACGACAAAATACACATTCGAGTATAAATAAATATGTATGCATGACAGGAGGCTAAACGGGAGTTGGGGGAGGGGAAAAGCAGGGGGCGGGTGGTGTGTGTGTGTGTGTGTGTGGGGAGTTTTCGATATAAAAATAATTGCAGGAATTGTGTGAGTTGTGTGCTGTTGACGTCGTTAAAAAAAAAAAGGAAAAACAGCAAAAGAAAATGGTAAGGAAAAAAACGATCACTTCTTCTTGTTGCACATTTGCAGCTGAAACAGCAAAAGTGGAAAGAGAGAGAGAGAGAGGGGGGGAAAGGGGGCCAAAAGCAAGTGTAAAAGAGAAGTGCGCTGGCTAACAAGAAGAATCAGAAGAAAAAGAAGGGGAGAGATGCGACCCTGGCAGCGTCTATAAAACAGAAAAAAATACAACAAAAAAAATACAGAAAGGAAGTTCAATTTTAAAAGCCGAAACTAATATACTCTTATATTATAAATAAATATTATTTTGTATATAAAGGTTTCCAGGAATACCCCCATGGAATGCTGAAAAAGTTACTACTACTCTACAGTAACAGAAGACAACAACAATTAATTCCTATTATATGCATATAAAATAATTTAATAATAATACTAATTAAATAATAATAATAAAATAATAAAGATAAAATAATAATAATAATGAAAAAATACAAAAAATTACAACACATACTTTATATAACCCCGAAGGGTATTACAATTTCAGTCATTGGCTTGCAACGCAGTGAAGGAGTTATTTCCGACCCTATAAAGTATATATATTCTTGATCAGGATCAACTGCCGAATCGATCTAGACGTGTCCGGTAGAAAAATAAATTTTTGAATTTTTCTTCAAAATTTTATGACTTGAAAATGACTAAAATTAGAAGAAAAAATTAAATTTTCTAAATTTTCAAACTGAGTACACAGATTTTTTTGCCCTTTAAAAACTAACACAGAACAGCTTTCCGAATTGAAATTAATGCATTTTTGGCTAAGTTATGATCAAATGCATATTCGAATTTATGATCCTATGAGTAACTGAAAAGCTATACAAACTTCGGCTTTTCAAAGTTGAACTAACCTTTCTAAATTACTTATATTATTATTTTTATTACTATTTCATAAGGATAAAAAATAACATTTAATTAAACACTGTAAAATCTTGCTGCCTCTAATTAAATTATATTTATTTTAAGCTAATAACCCCATAAGTGAATTATTAATATTCTTATTTAAATATTTATAAAAGCCCTATAAAACTCGTATATATCAATGTAAAGCTATTTTAGGTACACTTAGAATTAAAAATAAATGAAGTAACCTAAGGATTACTCTAAACTTACTTAATAAATGATTAACAAATTTAAAATTAATTAAATACCTTTGGCATTTTTCCTTTACCGCAAACCTCATAACAAAATCGAAATACCCTACATTAGAGGATCCAAAAACAAAAAAAAAGAACCGAGGAGTTGTCGTACGAAACTTACTACACCGGAAATATAAAATTACACACTCAACACTTAAATGCCGCGCTCGCATGTGTGTGTGTGTGAGTGAGCTGTGTGAGTTGCATGCTGCAGCTGAGATTCGAGATGCGTTGCACGTTGCACGTAGCAGCCACTTGCTGCAAAACAGGGTGCAAAGCGATCGAACCCAATTCCAGAAGGATCGGGGGGCCAGCCCGAAAGTAAATTAATTGCCCAATTTCGGACGTAGGTAGCCCCTCCGTTCGACAATCAATGGACATGAAAAGTGTTGCACCTCAGGTGTGTTCCATAATTATGGGAATATTTATTTAGCCAACTGCACGTGAGGATCATGTCGGGGCACAATGGGATATCAAGGGGATTATATTTATGGTATTTTAAGGGGATTAAGGGTGCAAATTAGTGGGAAGAGAGTCCTTGAATTGGAGGAGAGAGTGCTCAAGAGATGGTGTGAGCATGTAGCTAGTATCTGTATCTTTTATATGTATCTATTATATGTATTTATTAGATATATCTATTAAAGGTATCTGTTAGGTGTTTGTATTATATATATCTCTTATATGTATCTACTATATGTATCTATTTCATGTATATTCTATCTAATACACTCTCAGTTTTATGCACTTAAATCATATTTCTTCAATTTAAATACAGATAAATATATTCTCTTTAATTAATATACAAATTCAATATAAATTAAGCCTTTTATACACTTTTGAAATAATAAACTAAACCATTTTGATCTCTTTTATGGACCCTTTCTTGCAGCTTGTGAAATTCGCAGAAAATAAAGTTCCCACGCACTTGAACTTGAATTGTTTGCTGTATTATTTTGACAGATTCCAATACAGGTTTTATTTATATATACATATAAATATATATTATAAACGAGTATTAAATGGTTTATTAAAAAGACTCAAATTACACAGACACATACGCTGGGAGGAGGACTACCTCTTGGATGTTTAACAACAACACACAATGAGTCTGCGTCCTGCAGCTTTTACCTGCTAATGATCCTCGAAAAAGGACTGCATACCCTCTCCGCTGGAGCCATGTCCGACTTGTGGACTCCTTTGGCGGCTTCTCTGCCCCCCTCCCCGTCAGCTATCCCCCCCAAGGCTTCCGCGGATCAAGGACTTGGCGTCTGTGGCGTGGGAAAAATCATGCCGAAAAAATCTCTCCTCCTCGAGCTCCTCTTTTTTAAATTTTATTTTATGTGTTTTTATTTTTTTAATTTTGCGCAAAAATATTTCTCAAGCCGCTTGGAGATCTTGTCTCCCCCTTGAGCAAATTTCAGTGCCGATTTTACTTTCGAAAAGAGGGGACTGCAACAGCCACAGCGACTGGGGCTGGGGCTGGGTTTATGGATTTTCGGCCAGGACTGAGTCACCGACAGGTAGTGAACTCCGCCGGCTGATAACAAAGGCAACCCGCTGTCTGGCGGCCCTCGATGGAGCCAGACAGCTTGACCGATCAATAGATATATACCCCTGGTAATGTTCGCTATAACTATATAACTTTAGATACGTCTTCGGTTTGGCAAACACGAACGCTGACTCAGTGCAGATAAAGCCCGGTTCTAGGAACCTTTGACGTCCCCTACACATTCCCCAGGAAGGGTCCGGTCCGTCTTCTGTCGCCAAGTGCCTGCCGCCTGCTGCCTTAATTTGGTTCTTTCAATTTTAATTCCATTCAATTAGTCCATGGAAATCTCACATACAAAAACCAATTCACCGGGGATGGCTCTCTGAGATCTCTGGCTTAATTGATGGTGGGCGGACATGGACGGACACTTTGTCTAATTGCATTTATTCATAATGATAAATCAGCATTCATAGTTCACTGTTCTGTTCTGACTAAATTAAGCCAGCCGAGCGCAGCTTTTGTGTGTAGTTTTTTTTTTTTTTTTTTTCGATTTCGATCGAGTTAAAGTAGCTTTTGGGAATCTTACACTGTAATATGCTGATTATATTTTACACAATATTCTAAGAAATCTTAATAGCTTGAAATGCATTTCCAGGAACGTCCAAAAATTTCCAACATAACAATTATTTGACTTGAAAGTGAGAAACGTTTTTCAGCTTTCTGTTGCTGTTTTTCTCTGGCGGTTTCAACAACACCAACATCAACAACAACAACAATAACATTGTGCAAGTAAAAATGTTTATTTAGCAAACGATCAACAGGAGAACACAAAATTTATATGGACAGGCCAAAGTCAATCGGTGGAAATCCCCAATAACAATTGCTGGCCATAAAATTGATGATCAAACGAAAACTCTCACAGGCAGTGGCCAAAACGGAACTGAGATCAATCGTGTCTGTCCCAAATAACCAAAAATTGGTGGTGGCCACGAGCTTACTTTGTTCACCTCCCCTCCCCCTAAAAAGAAAACTTCTGGCTAAAAGCAAATAAATTCATTTTTAATATGCTCCAAGGAAGCCCAAAATTCAAGGCAGTCAAAACAGAAAGCCAAAGGAAAAACACACACACATAGTGCATTGGTGTTTTTCAAATTTTTATGGGTATTTTGTTTCAACAAGAAAAACAACGAGTTGAGACATTAAAGAACACAAACAAGAGATACAGATACAGATACATTTAGAGATACAGCTACAGATACAGCTACAGCTACAGATACAGATCGAGATACATCTACAGCTATATATCTAGATACAGCCACACATCTAGATACTAAAGCTAAAGATACGCGCCAAGCAGACAGCGCGGCATTTTCTAAATTTTCTAATTACGAATTTCCATTTTCGATTTTTCCCATTTTCAATTTCAACTGCAATCGCAACTTCAGCGGAACTTGTCAATGTTTACAAACAAACAAATATAATCCCCCCGAAAAAAAACATATATATATATACTGAAAGCTATATCTAAACCGATTTATATGTATTTGTACATTTTTGTTTTTGGCACAATAAATTCCAGTTGCAAACATTGTTTATTTTCCGTTTTCGGTGGAGAAAAACATCAAACGACAAAAAAAAACCCTAATGAAAATTTTGAACAAATATATATCCCACAAAAATCAATGTTTATGATCTGCTGGGGTTATCCACTATATATATATATATCTATCTATATATGCCTTCGATTGTTCTTCCTGCGCGCTCTTCCAGTAATTATGAGTTGGTGGGGCGAGTTCCTTGGCTCTTCGATAGATCAAAGAACTTGCAACCTCCTCCTCGTGTTTGTTGCCACTGCACTCGTACTTGGCGGGGGGGAGGGAGGTGTGGGATAATGCCCCAAAGGTGTGAAATGAGTGAAAGAGGGGGAGGTGGAGGAGGTGGAACGTGCCACTGACTGCAGCGGAAGGCATCGCCGAATGTCTGATATCAAACAGACACTTTGTCTTTTGTCTATATATATATATACACAGCATATCGGAGAGAGAGAACTTATATGTGAGTGTTTTATGAAAGGAAATGTTTAAACAAGTGATTGCAGATCTGAGGGGGTAATTATGTACCAGGGAGGGTTGAGGAAATGGCCTCTATGACGTAGAAATAATTTGAACTTCCTCTCTAAATATTATTAAAAACTATAAATTATTAGAGATAATTACTTTAAGAATGTTTTATAAATAAACTTTAGGGTTAACAACAGATTAAATGATTTAAGTTAGAAAGTATGTAAGGTTTAAATTTATTCGTAATTTTTAGTAAACAAGAGAACTAAAATATAGTATTTTATTTAAGAACCTTGTTAACTCTTTTGGTTTAGAAATAAAGAAAGTTATTCCAAAAGAAATAAACTATTGTATTTATGCCTCAAAATTAACTCATTTTATTTAAGAAATTCCTAACCTCCTAGTTAATATAGAGTTACACTCTTCCTTATGCAAATATGACTCATTATTGTACTATATTTATATATCCTAACAAATTCATTTTCCAAAAATTACCCATAATAATTCCCACAACACCTAACCAGGTGTAATATGTAAGCCCATCGATCAATCGATTGATTGATTGATTGATTAATCGACTGACCAACTGATCGAGTCTTTCCATAACGAACTCCCATCGAATCTCAACCGAATTTAAAACAACAACCAAAAACTATCAATTGACAGCAAAGGAAATCACAAATAAATCTATGCATATCCAGTGGCAATATATATAAATCTTCATATAGTTGGAAATAAATCTACCAGAAAGATTATTGCGAAACAACAACATTTTGTTTTTTTTTTTAATCAACACTCATTAAGTTTGCAAAGATCGCTGGCAATATAATTAAGAGAAATTAGTTTTCCATCGGCGCTACATCGTTGACGTCCACTGCGATCGATCATTATGATGATGATGATCGTCATTGGAAGATCACCAAGATGTTGATGATCAATTCGATGAGATGGACGACCTGTTGGATCAATGGCAACCCGAAAGCATCAACAAATAGCCAATGCCTCCGTCAAGATTGAAAGATTCTGTGTGTGTGTTTTTTTTTCGTTGTTTAACGATTTTGCAATTCATCTGTCGATCATTTTCATTCATAAAAATCTTGGCACGCTCACACACTCACATCCACATCCACATCGGCATCCATTCACACAGAGAGGGGGATCCGTTGATCTGGAAAACTCGCACAATCCACATCGACATCCGCACAGGCTGGGTTAATGCCAGTCGAGCCACCAGTCGTCCGCATCCACCCGCCTGCTCTCGGATCTCCCCACTGGGTCCCACTACAAACGAAGTGATTAATTCATGTAGTGCCCAGTGGTGTACCCCGTTGCCATCCCTGCTCCCAGCTCCCAGCTGCTCCATCCTCCCGCCCCCTTGGGCGATTCGCCGTTTTCTCAATGGGAAAACTGGTTTCGTCAGTTTTGGTCCATTCGCTCGCCGATCGATCGGTCGGCTGGTCGCTGCCGTTGTTGATATTGGGGTTTATGTTATTATATTCATCCTCACCTGATCCCCAGCAGCTGCTCATCCGGTCAATGTGAGAAGAAACTACAAAACAAACTTGGGGAATTTTGTACCCAACGAATGCGGGGATACTCTTTCTGATGAAGGAGGTACTTCTAGGGGAGGAATAGTATTCTTAAATCCCCTTAAAACCTTTTAATTCGAGTTTAAATAACTCTTATTGCAAAATATTAAGTATCTTTTAGGTTTGTAATTATAGGAAATACATTTTAAATCCCATTTTCCGCTTGAAAAGTATTTAAAATGGTTCTTTACCAAAGTTTTTCAGGACAACAAAGCATCTAGGATTGATTAAGCTTTTAAACTCTTTTGAAAAAAGTTAATATAACTCATTTTTCCATATTTCAAGTTTCTTTTATAGTTGAAAATTGGAGTATCTCAGTTTAAATATAATCATTCCCTACAAAAGTAATACAAATGATTAATTTTTTAGAGTATTTCAGGACAATAAAATATCTAGGATTAATTAAGCTTATAAAATCGTTTTAAGATCTTAAATAACTCTTGTTTCCGCATTTTAATTATATTTTTTGTATTATATATTTATATTAAAATTAAAAATAAAATTAAAATTATAAGAATTACATTTTAATTTCCATTATCCGGTTGAAATGTAATTAAAATCGTTCTTTATAAAAGTATCTCAGAGCAACAAAGCATTTCAGATTGTTAAAGCTTATAAAATCCTTGTAAAAGAGTTTAAGTTATTCTTTTTTTTTAATTTAAAAATCTTGTATGGTTATAATTTGACAAATTAAGGCTTAACTATAAATATTCCCTAGAAAAGTAATTAAATTCATTGATTATTAGAATATTTCAGGACAATGAGGCAACAAGGATTGATTAGGGTTATAGCAACTTTTTAAAAAAGTGAATATAAAATTGTTTATGGTTGTAATATTGATATATTAGAGTTTACCTATGCATATTCCCCCGAAAAGTAATTGAAACTATCCAATATCCTTTTTCTTAGAGTATCTCAGTACAACAAAAGCATCCATTGCTGAAATAGTCACTGCAGAAACGCATGCAACTTTTTCTTTTCGGGTTTTTGGGGGAGCTCAATTGAAGCTGGAGATGAAGCTGGGAGCTAGGAGCTAGGAGTTGGGGAAACTGATCAACTGACCAGATATTGAGCAGAGCAAAGCCAAGCCAAGTGAATGATGTGGTGGGGAGCTGCAGCTCCAGCTCCAACTCCAACTCCAACTCCAGCTCCAGCTTCGTGGCAAATGAAATGCGAAAGTTGCTGCCTCACATCGACTAGTATCTGGCATTCAAATCAGCTTAGAAAACTGCAGCGCCGAGTGGCACGCTGGTCAAGTGGGGCCGGGCCCAGGTCCAACCTATTTGCAGCATCCGCAGCAGCAAAGGAAGCGAAGCGGGTTGGGAAAACTAAAGCAAACTTCTTTTTTTGCCCCCACTGCGGAAGTTTGTCAAGCACGTAAAACAGTTAATGGACACAGGATATGTTTCCGGGCCAAACAAGTTTTGTTTTGTAGTCTTTTTTTTGCTTTTTTGTCGTGTTTCTTCTTATACCTGTCTGCACCCATCCAGGTTATTAATTATCAATTTGTTTTAATCAATGAATGTGTAAAAAAAAACCAAGCACAGACTCTTGTAATAATACACACCAAAACTAGTTCATTCTACATGTATTGGATATGCATATATCATCTTAATTGCCTTTTAATTGCTATGGGAAGTTCGGTTTAATATTTTCACAAGTTCCTCTTTTATCAAATCAGTAGTTTACGCATAAATTAGATATGGAGATATCAATGGGAAGCGGCACTCGATCGGTCACTAACCCGATCCAAGTTAATTAAGTAGCAAAAATATATATTTATTTAGCAGATGATCGGAAATACATAGTGATTAGCAAGTTGTAAATTCTAATGAGCAAAGTTTGCATAAATTTGTGCAAAATTAAACGGAACTTTGGCAAGAGTTGTAAATGAAACTAGAGTTGGAAATCGTAACGGGTATATATTCATTCATTCATAGTTCTGATTATAATTTAAGGCAAACGGAAGCAAGATTTGGGATGGGAAAGTATTTTACATCTGAGATACAGTAAGCAAGAGGAGAAACTAATCATCTTTCAATAGATTTTAGATTATAAACCTTAGAAAGGGAATAATTATTATTTAAGCTCTCCAAATGGTATTTAAAAGATCTCAAAACTGTTAAGTAAACCCTGGAAAATAAACTAATACCGTGTTTTTTAAACTATCTATAGATTTCTAAGACTAAAAACTATCTTTTATATGAAAAAGATACCCAACGTATAAAATACAAGTTAGTTTGATGATTAAACCAACTTTAATCAAGCCTAACTACTCATTCTTCGCTCTTAAAAAATATATATTACAAGCTCCTGAATCGTTCATCTTCAATTTAATTTAATTTACCAATATGAATATCAATATTAAACGTAAAACTTCCCCCCTCTAAGCTTTTAATGAAGCACCAAAAGGAAGTCGGAGTTGTGGAAATGGGGGGAAAAATCATGAAAAGACTTTACATTTTAAAGCGCAAGATAAACACGAACCCATCGGATGCCGATCGGATCTGTTGGAGACTCCAAAGGCGCAGAGGGGGCACCAGGAGAAGACATCGATTGTCGCGGCTTACAACAAACAAAGAGCCCCTCCTCGTGCGGAGATGTTCAGTCCGCTGTGAAGCTCCTCTCGGCGGAGGCTGCTGCTGCTGGGATGGAAAATACAGTAGCCGAGCAAACAAATTACACACAATTCAAACTCCAAACAGAAGATTTCACAGCCTCCGAGAGCAACGAAGGCTGGCAACGAGAACAACATTATTATCCGCTTTATGTCCAGAACGGAGAGGCTCTGCCTGAAGAGGCTGGGCCTTGGACGGATGGCGCTTCCAGTGTCCAGCAGCGGCACCCCACACACTCAACACACACACACACTCAGCACACACACAACAAGCTGCAAGATCCAAGATTTAAGATCCAACATCTCAGCCTCAACGGTTGAAAGAGACGATGATGATTTCGCCTTTTGTTCATAATGACCATGTCGTAGACACACAAACTCGCAAGAACGAATCAAGTTGAATGGGACGAGTGTCGTTGGTGTTGTCGCTGCCCACTGAGAGAAATATTTGTGGGGTTTTTAAAATAAACAAAATTATTAAGAAAATTTATTTTAAATAATCGGAATTTTTAGGAATTTTGCAGGATAATTTACACTCTAAGTTGTATGGGGAAAATCTTGTAGAAAGTGAAAATGTCTTGTTACATTCATAAATGGTTTGCTTTAAATTTAAACAGAAACAATTAAAGATACAAAAATATCATATAATTTGGGAAAATTACACTTTTCTTGTAATTTTGATAGAGTATTAAATTAAGTGATTTCTAAAATAAAGGTTTAGATGGTGAGGTTACCTCCAAGCTCCTAACTCACTTTTGATCTCCTAAATAAAAATATTTTTAGTTTTCATTAGAATCTATAGTATTATTTTATAATTTTTATAAAGTCAAATAATAATAAATCTAAGAAAATGGCTTTAAATTATCCAGTTTAAGTTTTGTTTATTTTGAAACGAGCAACATTATCAAGTTAATGGAAATAATGGATATTCGAATGTTATTGGAATAGAAAAAGGAGGATGAATAACTTATTATTTCATTCATAAGAGATAAGATAATAATTTTATTAATTTTAAATATTTTCTGTCTACAGTTCAATGGAAGAAAGTCTTCTTAAATAAAGTCCTCACTAAGAAATACTTTAAATGTGTTTTTTAAATGTAAGCAATCTTATTAAATGAATATTTCAATTGAAAGATATTCTTCTTCATTAACCTAAGAACCTCAGCTTATAAAGAAAGTCCTTTGAAGAAAATATTTTACAAAAAGATCCTTTTAAAGAAATTTCTTATAAAGACCTTAGTAAAAAAAATGGTTTAAAGATGTTATTGAAATGTAAACAATCCCCTTAAGAATTCCACTTAAATGAATATTTTAATTGAAAGATTTTCCCCTCAATCAACTTAAGAACCTCAGGTATTCTATATATGAAATCTAATTAAAAGTAAGCTACCGTTTCGATCAGTGTAGCTACTGTTCAATGGCTATGGGATGGACTGGGACTGTCCCGGGCTGGATTCGTTGGCTCCGTTGATTCGCTTGCGCTCGCCCGTTCGGTTGGTTTTTCGGTTAGTAAACCGGATGTTCCTAATCATTGCTAGTTTGCCTCAAATTAAATATGCTCGATGTGTGCGAGTGTATCTTTTGTTTGTGTGTGCCATGCAGATAGATTATAGTTCATATGAGTCGCACAACAGCACAACAGCACAACACTCGCAAATGTGAAGCCTTCGCCGGGCTATCTCGAATCATGAATGAATTTTTGTTTTCGCTCTTTATCGGACTCGGACTGGGACTGGGACTGGTTGCTGGTTTACTGGCAGTTCAGTGACGCATCTCGGTGCACAAATATCGTATATTAAATAAAAAGCAGAGAGGACTTGGCTTGGCTTAGATAAAAATGGCCAACTTCTTGCCCGTTCGCAACGCAAATTCAAATTCCCATGGCCGCGTGTATCCATCAGATCGCAGCTATATTTGATCTGTTAGTCACTTTTGATAACTGGTCCGGGAACAGGTCCAATTTAATTGATAGAAACAGTGACCGGAATGGCCAGAGAAACACATTCATAAATTCATTTTTTATCAGCTTCAATTAGCAATAATTATTCATTACGAAAGATAAAAAGCTAAAGCTGATCAGCGCGGCATCCAAAGGGGGAGAAGTATCTTTTTATAATTCATTTATTGAAGCACCAGAAGAATCTCTGCTGAATGCTAGTTAATAATTAACTAATATATATTTGTGACTTCCAATTAAATTCAAATCCATAGGGTATAGCTTCAATTTTAATAGCTTTCACACACTCCGGGGGCAAAAAAGATCAAAACTAACTAAAACCTCAGACTCGAGAGGGATCCCAAGAGGAACTCCCATACGACATTATTAAGAGTAGGCATTATCTCTCTTAAGTATTAATTTCGGGTAACGGCTTTGAATAAATTAACAGACTCGCAACGTAATTAATTGAAATTAAATGTATCTGAAGCTGTAAAAACATTTTGTCTCGCTTTATTTATGGCCTGAGACGTTTTCGGTTCCAACAAATTTATATTTGGCCATTAATTGATAACCGAATTTCGAAAATGGCCCCCGAAATGTGTGACGGAAGGCACTTTTAGCCAACCCGCTGAGTGGCGGATGATAAAAAACCAAACAAACACCCAAAATGGGAAAAATATTAATTGTTTTTTAAATAAGATATCAAAACTGGCGCCACTTAGGTAAGCCCACACGGCATTAACTTAATTTTTTCCTACTTAAAATTGGTCTTAACAGGGGGTTTTGGAGGTAAATCCCACTGGCAGGGGTCATGGTGATAACTTCTTTTCCTGATTGCAGCTCGAAATGAAGATCTATGCTTTAAGCCTGGCTGTTGGTTGCTGGTTGCTGGTTGTTGGTAATAAGCCCACGCCGTTCCACCAACTGGATTGACTTCCCGCTCTGCATATTCCCCCCTTTTCCCTGGCCTGGCCTTAGCACCTGGCCTCGACTGGCCCTAGAACCACAATGCTCAATCGCGAGGATGCACAAACTGGACCCTAGACTTGCCTTCCTGCTGCTCCACGTCTAGTCCTCCCCTCCTGGATTTGCATATTTACACTGGAGGGGATTTCTTCTGTTCTTTTCTTACTGTTTAATTAATTACTTGAACAGAGTATATTTTATACAATTTAAGCTTTTTAGCTGTCATTTTATAAGAAGGGGTTTTATTTGTTTACCTAAAATGAACCTATTTTAAAGGTCTTAATGTCACAAAAATAGATTTATAAAGTTGTTAAGTTATTAAATTGAATTATCTGTCATTTTTTTACAAAGAGTTGTATTTGTTTACCTAAAATTAACTTTGTAATAGTTCTTAATGTCACAAAAAAGGGTTTATAAAGTTTTTAAGTTATTAAATTCAATTAAATCGAAGCTTAATTGATCTCATGTTTGAAAGAAAATTGCAAATTAAAATTAATTCAATTTATTTAAGGAGTATTATGTTCCTAACACTTAAGGTTCCTAAAACTTTGGACTCTTTACTATAAGTAAATGATCCTTTGATCCTTTTATAAATATCCTAGGACTTTCTAGCTTCTTATCCCCACTAATAATTACAATACTCCTCTCAAGATTTATTTAAAAATCTAGGCTTACTTTATTTGTTAATTTGTTCACAACTTCAAAAACTGCGAGTTCTAGTGTATTTGCTAAGGTCTCTGGCATTGATCATTAGACTATTTTTAATAGAGAGATACCAGTGTCTGGGCGAAGGGGAGGATGTAGGGAATTGGACCCCAACTGCAAGCAGGACCCCTAAGATCCAGAGTCAACCAGTTTTGATGCTTTAATGCCGCGCCACAAAAAGCGGTTTGGTCAGCTGTTCAAACTGCTACCAACCCACCGCCTGTCCACTCCCCCAAGGAGCCCCACTCCGGGACTTCCCCTCCCTCTCCTAGGCATCACCTCTATACTCTCTATACCTGGACAAAAGTTTCACCTGCTCGCAAATGCAGCTTGCGTGTGCGCCACATCGAGGCGAGTGTTTGTTGTTGGTATTAGCCATGGCTAAGAAAAGCGGTCCAAGTACAGGCGTACAGGCAGGCTCTGAATTTTCACACTCCTCCTCGGCTACCTAAACAAATCTGCTGGGGGAACGCAATTAAAAAATAAAACTAAATGGATTTCAACAGCCAAGGGAACCCACAATTAAATTATTTCAAGAAGGAATGAATTGGTTGGAGAAGTGGGACAAGGCGGGGGAGGCTGTGTCTAGAAGAGAAAGGTGCATTGACAAACAAATTTATGTGGAGAGCCACAAATCTTGCGGGTTTCAAATAAACAAAACTAAATGCTTAACCCTAGCATAAATTAACTTCCGATTTTAGGCACACACACACCATACACAAATTCTGTACTAGAGTACAGTGCGTAACGAGATTATAGGAATCTTCAAGAAATACTTGCAATGCTTAGAAAAGAATGTGTGAAGAAATCAAATACAAAAAATATACATTTAGAAAATATCGAAATATCAATATAAAAAAAAAATGTTCCCAGTTAATCTTAAATGTATGAAAAGTATACATTTAAAAAGACAATATTATATTATTATGGTATTATTCAAATTAACTTTTATAATGTTCCAGCAACTAAAGTATATTATTTTAATATAGAAAAATAAGAGACTAATTGTATTTTCACGAAAAAAGAATTTAAAAACTATTTTAAGGTCTTTATAAAACTTTAATGGAACTAAAATTCAACAAAATAAAATAGGGATTAATTTTCTTCTATTTTTTTCTATTTATATAATAAAAATCATCAAAAAAAATTAAGCCAAGAATAATGAAATGTATGAAACTAATACAATAAATAATCTTCCTCTCCTAATGGAACTAAAATTTAATAAAGAAATGTAAGTTAGTTTATAAGAATCATGAATAAAGTTAAAAAGCCATGAATAAAAAATAATAAGTTCATAAAAGAATCTCCTTTTCTTAATTAAATATTTATTTAAAATTCAATAAAGGAGACTAAGCATTAATTCTTTTATTTTATGTATAAAAACAGTATTCATAAAATTATATATTAAACCACAAAAATACCGAATAATGTGTAACTAAAATTCAATAAAGCATTAGTTCTATTTATGAACATTTATAAATACTCAACTAAATTTAAGCACGAATAAAAAATAAGATAATAATAATAGTCTCCTTTTCTGAATAGAAATGAAATACAGCAAAGGAAACGATCTATTTATATAAAATAATTTATGAAATAATAAATAAAACTATTAAAATGCTTATGTACATAGCATAATCTCCTTTTCTCAATTTTTATAAAATACAATTATTCCCATAGTACATTTTCCCTATAAACACATTTCCCGCACTGTAAGAAGAATATACTTATATAAATATATTTTCCCTTGTATAAACAATCCGAGTTTTTTGGAGAGTCACACAGTCTTCCCCTCTAACCCCCATTGAATGCCCGCCCCTGTGGTATTCAGAAGCGATTCGAATCCGATTCGATTGTGGGTGTTATGGTCAGCATCAGGCGGCGTGGATTTCAAATGCAGGCAAACTATACGAAAACACTCAATAAAATTCGTTGATAAATTGCGCCCGGCATCAAAGGTAACCCACTGTGCGAATGGCGCTATCCTCGGCCACTTGCAGCAATCTTCTATGGAAATTTATCGATTGTTTTTGTTTAAAGAATTTTCCGTTCGAATAGACACAAAAGCGCCAGTGCCGACATGGAAAGAGAGATATAGCCATAGATATAGCAAGGGATCAAGTGTTGGGGGAAAGGAGAAACACTCTTGACTTTGTGGGATGATCTTTAAGATGTTACTTATTGCCAGACTTTGATTAGTTTGAAGAAGATCTCTATTTGCAGAAGTTATTGAACTATATCAGAAATAAAGCTGTTCATAAATTTGTATTTTACATATAATTCAACTTAAGTTATGCCAAGCGATTTACTTGATTTATGTAGCAAATAAATTCTTCATCACTTCTTAAATGAATCTTGTAATAAATAAAACAAATAAACATTTGGCTGTCCATAAAAAGCAATTACATAAATTTTAGGGCAAATAATTTAAACGCTTGAACTTGATTTAAAGTTAATAAAGTAGCTAGAATTTGTTAAAAGAAAGATCAATATATACACAAACTGAATAAGTTATTAAGTACTTAATAAACTTCATAATAATGATAAGTTTTGCCTCTAAAAAAAGTTAATTTAAAACCGTTCCAATTGATATACTTTTCTCTGCACTTAATAGTAAGTTTTAACCACCATTCAAGCCAAAAGTAGCGCAACGAATAGGCTCTTAATTCAAATGACAATTGCAAGAAAAGACATTAAGACACACAAAAGCCATTAGGCATTACACGAGGCAAAGACGGCGGAAAAAGTTGAATTTAAAATGCTGAACAAATTATGACAAGGCAGAAAATATATTAATAATAATAAAGAACCGAAAGGCAATGGCCCAGAGAGGCGGTCTTTTTGTTTTAGGCCACTTTTTCGGGCCAATTGAAGCGTTAAATTATCAATTGGCCAAAAGGGGTTGCAATAGTGGCAGCAACATTAAATTGGCCAAGAGATCCGAATAGAACCAGACCAGGTGGACACGCTTCGATTGACCAGCGATTGGCGATCGCAGATCGATAGAACCCGGACGGAGGACTCCTCCTGCTGCACTCTGGATGGACTCCAGGCAACTGGAAAATTTTGCAGACACAATCATTATGACATGGCAGGTGTTCTTCTCATATTTCCACTCCCCTCCCATCCCCCCTCCCTCCTGCGTTCGCCAAAAGATATTTATATAGATCGGTTTGGATCCTGTGCGATTCAATTTTTCATCGATTGCATTATCAATTGCCGCTAGCTGCGGGTTGCTAAATCATAAAATGCAATTGAAGCTGTCCCAAGAACGGGTTTTCACTGCCGCAATTTGTTGCCCCAACATCCAACACACACACTCACACACACGGAGATCTAATTTTTTCTGTTTTTCTCTATTTTTTTTTCTCTTGAACAGGTTGCCTATTGTTGCATTAATTGATTCATATTTGTTCGTCTTGTCTTGCAGCAGCAGCATTTCCTAATGGCATTTCGGTTTCCTTTATATATATATATAGATTTTCGATCCATTTTTGGCATTTATGATTAATTGAATTTGTCCCGGAATGGCCATAAGTGGGTCTCTGAAATTCGCTTTTTATTCATTTGGCCAAATTATCAAATAATTAGTTTGTGGCACGCGTTGAAGTTTCTTTTTTAATACGTTTTTACTTTTAAGGCGAGGCAAAAAATGAAAAATAAACAAAGTTTTACATTTTTGGTCAGCAAATTCAAGGCGTATTTTATACATTTTATGATTTTTGAAGGTTAAATAATATCCGCAGTTAAAACTTGTTCTATTATTAGGAAAATGTGAAGGTTTTTATCAAGTTAATGCGAGTTAATATTACTTTTGCTTATTTTAATAATTCAATAATTAAATAGGAATTTATATTTAAAAGACATTTTTTAAAAAGACTATTGAAATAATAAATAATTGAATTTTTTATTTAATAAACAAAAACTCTTGCTAGCAGCCTTGGGATATGCAATAGTTTTCAATTCTTCACTTTCTTAACTGCCCCCTTAGGTAGGCAACACTTTGTATATACCAACGGCTGGCCAATAGATGTCGCTAATTTTACATGTAGAAAACATGTAAACAAATAAATTAATTAAATTAACAAATACCAAAAATTATTAAAGGACGGACAAAAAATTTAATTTTTAAAATGTATTACACAAATGCATTGAAATAAAAAAAAAATAAAAAATGATTTTAAGTACTAAAGATTAATATTAAATTTTCTGCTTTAAAAAACGTAAAATATAGTAACTCTATTATAATTTACATAACTATTTTAAAAAACTTTTTTATTCAATTAAAAGCCTAATTTATTAGCAAATAAAATCATATTAAGAAAACCTATATCAATTTCAACAAAAAGAAAATATTTTAATTGAAGAAAACAGTTAAGAAATTGAAATAATAAAAGCTAATAAGGAAAACTAGAAACTAATTAAATAGAAACTAATAAAAAACTTTTAAAAATTAATTAAAATCTCCTTTTAAAATATTAAACATAAGAAAACCAAAACCATGTTCGAAATTCGAACCTTGGCAACAGTTGAAACCCCATCTTCTTCAGGTATCTTCCACTTTAGTTAAATATTTCAAGGTGTAGGCTAAGTGCATTATAATATTTGGAGTGCTTGGGTAGTTTCCCCCCTCTGGAACCCCCCTCGAGTGCCGCCGAATACCTCCGCCCGGTGATAAGGAGCGCCCCCTTATCAGCCAGCCACAAATATTTGATTTCGCTCTCACTCTCTCCATCTCTATCTCTATCTCTATCTCTATCTCTCTCTCCCTTTCCCTCCCTCTCTCTCTCTATCTCTCTCTCTCTCTCTGTGTGTGTTAACTCAAACCCCCTTTCAACTCCCCAAGTTCTTCGATAATTTTTGGGGCGTTCTTCGAATTGGTAAAGTTCAAAAATTAGTGAAGGTCGCACGCGCACGAGGGTCGCCGAAAAAGTTTCCAGTTTCCGATCTTGTAATCATTTCACCCTGAATTTACTGCAGAGTCAGGTGTTTACGTAAATGGCTTTATTTTGGCTTTAACTGCGTTATATATATCTTGTAATTCCCATTACAGCATTCGGTGCGTGCTGATTAGCCATGCGTTGGGCTAAATACAACTGGAAAACTGGAAAACTGGAAGATTGGAAGACTGGAAGATTGGAAGATTGGAAGACTGACAGACTGGAAGATTGGAAGACTGGAAGTCTGAACAATCCGTAGAAACAACAGAAACTGTTACAATATAAACGCTGCTAATTTGTCCATGGGATGCAACTCAATTTAGACACATCCGTTGGAAAAGCGGTTTGCTTTTGGGTAACGCTTTTGATAACGTTGTTTTATTTTGTTTTTGTGTTTTATTATTTTTTTCTTCCTTTTTGTATCATTCAATGGATGAATGGAAATGTAAATGAAAAGAAAAATGGAAGCAGAAACGGCGAGGGAACGTGATTAGATAAAGTCTATTTGTCTCTTGTAAGCGATTTACATTTGAAATTGGAAATTTAACATAACTAAGCTTTAAGTTTTCCCACTCTTTAAATCGATATTTATCGATATTTTATATGACAATTCTTTGATAAACTCAAGTATTAAAAAAACTCATAACTAAGCCAAAAAAGCCATAATTTTAATTCGGAAACCTTTCATATGTTAGTTTTTATTAAATTACAAAATCTGCATACTCAATTTAAAAATTTTAAGAAATAAAATTTTTATCAATTTTTTGAACATAAAAAACATAACATAAAATTTCAAAAAATTTTGTAAAATTTATTTTTCCACGGGACATGTCTAGATCGACTCGTCTGTTGATGCTGATCAAGAATATATATGATTTACAGGGTCGGAAATGACTCCTTCATAGCGCGACAAGTTTCTGACTATAACTAAAATACCCTGTAAGGGTATTAAAAATAAATAACCCAATATTTTCGATCACAAATTAGATAAGATAAGATATTGATCAATAGCCCTGATCACCACATCCCCTATATTCCAAAATAAACGCAATAATGCCTTCATAAAAACCTCAAATGCAATTTCAATCAAAAACTTTGCAAGCAATTAATTTCGAGTGCAACAACAACAACAACAACAACACAAATCAACGTTTGGGGCTGTAAAAATTTATGAATGAATAAAGCAGAATCAGGCGAAACACACAGCGAAAAAGGCAAGGCGAGAAAAAAAAAAAAGAAAAAAGAGCAAGCATAACAAAACGAAAATCAGAAATAGTAAGTGAAGTGAGTACAAAAGTGGCGTGCATATGAAATATAAAACAGGCAAAAATATATTCAACAAACGCACACACCTCAGCACACGGGTGTGTGTGTGTGTGTGTGTGTGCGTATGCATGAATGAATGAAAAATTGTAGAAGCAGCTAAACAACAACACCAACAAAAAAAAAAGTTGTTAACGCAGCACTTCCACGAACCAAAAAAAAAAAAAAAAAACAAAAAAACCTAAAACCAACGACAACCGCAAAAGAGGAAAAAAGATCTGTGAACAAGAAATTTGAAAGGTAACAAAAACTGAAATTAAAACAAAAAACTTGGAATCAGAAACACAAGTGTGTGTGTGTGTGTGTGTTGGTTGTTTGCTGGCAACTCGTTTTCCAGTTTTCCATACATATTTCCATACTTCCACTTTTCCATTTGCAGCAGCAGCAGCAGCTGCCCACAAATTGTGCGTGGAGTCAGGGGCGGCTGCAAGACGGGGGGGGCGCCCCAAAAGGGGGGAGTTCAAATTATGAATAAATAAGAAGTTTGTACCAGAGCAAACAGCTAAAAATCAAAATAAATACAAAAACAAGCAATAAAAACAAATGGAAAGGGGAAATCTAACTGTAGCAAGACGAAGTGTAATATACTCTTTAAATTTCTTCTTTATATATTATATTTTATTTATAATGTTTTACTTAAAAAAACATGTAAAATCTGTCATTTTAAAATCTGTAAAATTTAAAAATCTAAAACTAAATAAAATTACCTAATCAAAGTCCAAAAACTCATAAAAAGCAGGGGAAGGGTATTAAAAAGCCTGAAAAACTGCACTTAAAAATTCAAGCCAAAGTCAGCGACGCGCCCACGGGCAGAGCGCTAGTGACAGCGGCAGCAGGGGGGAAGGAAAAAGAAGTAGAAGAAGAAGGAGAAGGAGAAGTTGGAGCAGCGCTTAAAGAGGGGAGCCCAAAAGACAAAGCCAAGGAAGAAGAAAAAAGGAAGAAGAAATCGAAGCCGGTTTGCAGGAACCAGCCTAGGAGAAGGACGAAGAGAGAAGAGAAGGAGCAAAGCAGATCGGAAGAAAGAGGGGCGCAGCAGCACCAGCACACACGCAAAAAAAGGAAGGAAACAAACGTCAAGCCCCAAATGACAGAGGAAGCATCAGCGGAAACCGAGTGTAAGAGCGAGATGGCCAGACAGCTATCGAATTAATAACAAAAAAAAGAAAAAAAGAAGAGAAGAACCAACAAACAAGATCCACTCGTCGCTGCCTTATATTCCCATTCTCATTCCCATTCCCATTCCCATATTCCCCCCATTCATCAACTGCATTTCAAAGCCGCCACAGTTTTTATTTCCACTTTTTTTTTTCATAGCTGCTTTGCTTTTTTCAGAACCAGCTAGTAATTTTGTTGTATGAATGAAAACGAACGTGTTTCTTTGGGAGAGAGGGAGAGCCCCAAGAGAGCCCCAGAGCGAGACAGAGAGGAAGCCATGGGGGAGCAGCGACGTCGGCTTTGACGTCGACAGCGCCGAGGATGAATGAAATGAGCGCCAAAATGAATGAAAGTTGTGGGGCCCACGACGCTGACGTTGCTGCTGACGTTAACGCCGACGCCCCACTCTCTCAGGAGCTCTCCACCGCTCTCTGGCTCGCTCTCTCTCTACCTCTACCTCATTTTTGGTGGAGCCCGTTCTCTCTCTCTCTCTCTCTCTGTGTGTCAGAGAATTTAATCATATTTTTTTTATACAAATCATAGCCGCATATTAAATAAGCAAAAATTTAATTTGCTTTATTTATTATTTCGTTTCGCTCATTTCGTTTTGATTCTTGTTATTTGCAAAGTTTATGATTAATGAGAGATGATTAAAGACGTTCATACAGAAAGCATTCGAAAGATTGAACAAATAACAGGAATCTAACATATCGATATACATAATATATCGATAGAAACTGTCTAGAATATAATTATAATAATTACTACAAAAGAATATTCCTATATTTTTAGGTAATATTAATTTAAATACATTTTCCTTCCCTTTGCTAAACGGTTCCCTCTGCCGAGTGCTTACTGTACAGGCATCTTTTATTATGAACTCCCATTTCCTCTAGAATATAATAATAAAACTCATTACTAAAGAATATACCTATATTTTTAGGTAATATTCATTTAAATACATTTTCCTACCCTTTGCTAAAAGGTTCCCTGTACCGAATGCTCACTGTACAGGCATCTGTGTGCGCATATAATTAAAATAAGGGCAGCCTGCGTATATCTCGCTACATAATGTAAACTAAATTTACGTGTTGCCCCCCGATCTTTTGCCGTCGCGATGGATGTTCCCCCTTTTTATTTATTTTGCTGTTGTTTTTTCTTGTATCCCCATTTTCCATTCAGCATCTGCGCAGTTGTCGCCGTTTTTGCATGTTTTCTCTGCTTTTTGTTTTTATTCTTGTGATTTTATTTTATTTTTCCCTTTTTTTTTTTTGTTATATTTGTTGCCATTTTTATGGCCGCGATCTTCTAGCGACGAGCGAAAAGTTCATGCTGCCAGGCGTTTTCAGTTTTTCGTAAGGGACTCTCTACATATACATATGTATAAATGTTTATATGTACATGTGTCTTAATACATGCCATCGTATGTAGAATTGTACATACCGCTATATAGGCTCAGTAGGGTGGACCTCTTGTTAGTTAAGGCTTTTTAAGAATTAGGATGGATTAAAAGGTTTAAAAATTAAAAAAAATAAACACCGTTTAGGGATTTAAATTAAGCTTTCTGAAACCAAATTATTTGATTCACAAAAAAAAAAAAAAAAAAAAAAATATTACAAGTAAGCAAAAGCCAGGCCACACTGCGTATGAGTAATAATTATTCATAATATTCTTACGAAATCATTTCTTATATAATTAAGATATTTTTTATTAAAAAACCATTTACAGGCCATGAACTAATACCATTAACAATAAAGAATACATGTACATACACACTTTGTGCATTCAAAATAAAAGCGACCACACTGCGTATGAGTAATTATCTGAAAAACCATCTTTAAAGCAAATTAAAAAGTCTCTTTTTTGTTTTGTATTTAAAAGTTTAGGTAAAATCTTTTGGGTCCAGCCCAAGTGCAGAGTGTACACTAGCCATTTGTATATTTAGTTGGGCACTGACTTTAGTCTTGGGTTTGCGTTGACATTGAAATTGTTTGCGCTTTGTTGATCTCTACGCAGCGATAAGACATAAATACATAAATACTTTTTTACGTTTTTCGGGTTCCTTTTCATTCGGCTGCCTCGACGTTTTGGGAAGCAGCAAAAAAAAGAAAGAAAACAAGAAAGAAAGCTGTTTAGCCACACCGAAACTTGTATACTCTCTTGCTCCAAATATTCGCATTCTATAGATCGATATGTAGCGATTTTTTCGACAAATTAAAGTTTTAAAAAGCTCTAACTAAGCCAAAAAAGCATTAATTTAACTTCGGAAAGCATATTTATTAGTTTCATAAATCAAGCAAGCTCAATTCAAAGCTTAAAAAATTAAAATTTTTGTCAATATTTCAACAGTTTTACCCCTTATAAAATGTTTAACAAATTTGTCATTATTTCGGCATGCAATGGCTAAATCTATTCGGCTGTTGATGCTGATAATGAATATCATATATGATATAAGCCTCTGACTAAATTTATAATACCCTTTAAGGGTAAAAAAACTGAATCCCCAGCGCGATTTGTTTTATTTGTTTTTATAAACATTAAACAGCTTTAAGATTGTTTCTCTGCTCAGTGACTTGGACAGCTGGGGGCAGTGCATTTGGGTTCGATGTGTGCCACGGATACAGATACAGATGGAAAGACAGATACAGATACAGATGCATATACAGATACAGATACAAAGATTTAAAGATATATTTACATAGAGGCAGGACCAAATGTCTTGCTATTTCTTTTTTGATAATAGTTTTGAGCTACTCAAAAATGTATAAACTAAATTATAGATTTAATTTATTCGTATTATTAAATAAACAAAATACAAAATACAATTCCCTGCTGTGATATCATATTATTGGTTAAATTTCGACATCAAGCTTCAGACTTACGATATCTGCATACCCAATCCTAAGTGCTATCCACAACCACAATTTCCCATTATTAACACATTTTTTCATACATTGTTCTCTCGGTTGGTGAACAACAGAGCAAAAGATGCATAACAAATTACCATAAAACGTTGTCCGATACAAAAAAACACAAACGTTTCAAAGTGTGTGCGTGTAAATAATAGCTAAAATGTACTAGATAAATGCTAGGGAAAAGCAACAAGAACGGCAGCAATGTTTGTCACATTACGTATACGAAACGTTGACAGAGTGAGTGAGTGAGTGAGTGAGTGACTGACGTATTGCCTGATTGACAGCAGCAGCAGTAGCAGCAGCAGCTGAAAGGGGGCGGCATTTTAGGTAGCAGTGCACATTTTCATATATTTATTTCGTGTATTTCCCATGCAAATGTATTCAGCAGCCAGATCTCGTCCGTTCTTTTCTTTTTCTCTTTTTGAGAAGAATCCAAAGAAGCCAATGAATGAATGAATGAATGAACGAGTGCCTGAGTGACTGAATGAATCTGTGTAAGTTCGCTTGGCACTTTGCCTGCGCCGAGGAGGAGCCTACCGCTTGGTGTCGGGGAAGCACCGGAAGCAAACGACGTGACTTTTCCCTGAAATATGAACCCAACTAGGCGAGGGAATTATGTATATTCCTATGGCTACATTATAATAAATGCACACGATATGCTGCTATAACACACACCCATTCGGTGGGGGCAAAAATATGTATCTTTCTTTAGCATTATATCTACTTTTTTTTCAGTGGTTTCTCTTTTTTAGCAACACGCTTTTTGTTGGCTTATCTTATCGCCAAATTATTTGGTTCGCTCCAGCCCCCTGCCTCTGACTATGGCTATTTTTTTGCCTTTTTTTATCGCCCAGTTCAAAAGCACACAAAAAATAACAATAATAAAGTCGCAAAAACAACTAACCAAATTATGTTCGGTTGCGGCGACAGAGAAATGTCCTTCTTTAAACGTTAAACACTTCTTCTTTACAAAGCCTTGTAATTATATTATAATAATAAATATGGTATTATGTTTCTGCAATTTTAAAGTATTCTATCTAAATAATATATTTCTAAGAATCTTCTTTACTCTATCTTAATTCCCAATAGAATAGCATACTTGAATTAAAACTATATAAATACCTAACAACTTAACCAAATACTAATCTACCCCAAAGGGTATCACACCTCATATGTATATAAATATATATATAAATATATATAAACAAAAGTAATCTTTCCCCGTATTGTGTTTAGATATATAGCCACGTGTGTGTATATATATGAGTCAAGATAGGGCCACAAACTATATAATGGTTGGAACATTTGCTCTTCAACAACATTTTGCTCTTCAATTATTTCCATTTCTTGGAAAATTGTTATCACAAAGCCTCGCCAGACCTCCAAATGCCATTTAACCAACCAAAAATAAAGTAATGAGAGAACAAAAAATCGTATAAAAGAATACGAAACCGATATAGCAAATGGGTTAAGGCACTTGGCCAAAGTAAACAATCCGCACACAATGTATTTGTCATTATTATGAAAAGATATTTATGGTACACTCACCCAATGACGCCTCATGATCTGAAATATCCGATATACTGCAGATGGGCAGATCCTTGCAGCCACTAATTGGTTCATCCTTGATGAAGATGTTTTTGGACTGCAATGGAAATTAATTTTGAAAATTAAATTAAATTAAATTAAATTAAATGGAAATTAAGATGTTATAGGAATTATATTGTAATGGAAATTAATTCTGCATAGCTTAGAAAATCATTAACAGATTTTATCTTAGCCTTTACTAAGTTACTTGAATTATTTATTTTTAATTACAATTGAAAGGTAAGAGTAAAAGTTATAATAAGACATCATCTTAAAGTATAACTTTTACTCTTACTTTTCAATTGTAATTACAAATAAATAATATCAGTAACAAAGCTGTAAGTTATTTATATATATTTTTTTGTTATTATTTATATTTATTATTACTCATTCCTGATAATAAAATCTGATTAAATACTTGTTTACATTTAAACTAAGCTGGAATTTCTTTATTCATTGATTTAATCATTTGAATCATAATTAAAAATGTGAATTGAGTTAAAAGTACCTATTTTCAAGGAATTAACTTATTAAAAATAGGTTTATTTACCAAGAAAACATAAGAGAAATCTATCTAAATGTACTCGTATCATATACATAATTTCAGATACATGTTTGTATAAATACGAATACAAATTTATCTTTACTATTACTTATTTTGTTTATTTAACATTTAATTATATTTTTCACCTAGCACTCTCCCTATAAATCATATTGTTATTTCCCTCATTCTGGTTGATTCTATGCCCCATCTTCACTATAACGAGGCATTCATGATTGTGTTGTACATATATTTATAAACAAGCCACTTTTACCCAATTACAAAATACGAATATATACAAATATACACATATGTGTGTAACTCGGCGGGGCATAATCAGAGCCACAGCCAGCAGAGAGTCGGTGTGGCATAGATTGCCGGCAATTGACAGTGTGGACTGCCCCAATGCGATGGAGGCTGGAGGCGATCTAATAAATTGAATTGTACGTTTGACTTGCTGCACACACAGAGAGGCTGAGGCTGTGTGTCACTTAATGATAATGGAGGTCAGTGTAGTCAAACGAAATGCTCCGTAAATATCGTAATCAATTCGTGAGCGAAGATTCGACTCGAATTGGAACCCAATTTGGGCTCAAAAACACTCTCTCTCCCAGGTTGAGCTTCAGTTACTTGAGGCTGGAGTGGAAACCCTAGACCTGGCCAGACACTGGCAGATCGGATTACCTGCTGGCTGCATTTTCCAAGCGACTGAGCATGCGCATGTCCTTTTTTGGGGATTGTGCGGGGGGGAAAAGGATCAGCCTGTTGGCCGTTGGCCCCGAAAGCAACCGGATGAAAGTGGTCAACGGCTTGGCGGGCCAGCGGATATGCTTACCGCAGGCGATGTGTCAAATGCCATCACTCGGGGACCGCTGACAGCCGATCTGGTCAAGTTCAGGTGGAACACACACTCAAAAAATCCACAGAGAGAGTGAAGGAATTAAGGAAAGAATTGATATTTATAACGAAAATTGAATACTCTACGTCTAAGAATATATATAAAAATAATTTGAAAATTAGTTACAAATAAATTTAAAGGTTTGAAAGATCTTAGTCTGACCTAGATAGATGTTTGACATAGAATTCTTTTTAATATAAGAGGATTTCTACAATAAAAGTTAATTATAATTATATATATTAAGTTTATCCCCCCTTTTGAGGCAGTTAAACACAATTAAAAAGTATTTCTACCCAAAAGAAAGGATATTCAAAGAGAGTATGAAAAGGGAACTGCCTTGGGTGAAGCCTTACGATCATTGGGTTCCTCCATTGTCTTTTCTTTGGATCTGTTACTGGTTCCCCATTTCCCAAGATGTAACTATATATATTCCAAATTTCGATCATGCCTTTTGTCTACTAACCCGGAGGATGCGTCATAAGCCAAGTGGCACGCTTATGGCTTTTATGGCAAATAAACAAAAGATTGTTTACACAAAAGATTCCCAGGGAATGCAAACGAATGGGCTACACCCTCACTTTCAAAAGCAATTCTAAGACTCCGATTGACAGCTCTATAAATATTTTAAAAAATTCAATTTATAAAGTGTGTTGGAAATGGCGAATAAGTATTAGTATAGCCACAAAGCATAATACATAATAATTGCGTTCTGTTTCGCCCACCAAATTTAGAATTCGATTTACGTGCCCTGCATTCGCAAACAGGCGGATCAATCGGGCTGTCATTGAGGCACCAATAATCGAACTGCAGTGGCTGTCAAACTGGCATAGATACCAATGGACAGGCTATCGATCACTTGATCAGCAAATTCACTTATTCGTATGTAAGTTATATATAGAAATTATAGATTTATGCAGCCGTCGATCAGGAGACGTGCAGTCTTTGCTACCTAGTTTTGAAGTAGCCCACAGTGGTTTATTCGAACTTTAGATACTTTTTTATGTGTGATCAGGTTTATCTATTTATTTAACCCAGGTTTATTCAAACTTTAGATACTTCTTTTATGAGTGATCAGGTTAATTTATTTATTTAGTCCAGGTTTATTCGAACTTTAGATACTTTTTAATGGGTGATCTGGCTTATTTATTTATTAAGTCTAGGTTTATTCGAACTTTAGATACTTGTTTATAGGTGATCAGGCTTATTTATTTATTTAGTATAGGTTTATTCGAACTTTAGATACTTCTTTTGGGGGTGATTAGGTTTATTTATTTATTTAACCCAGGTTTATTTGAACTTTAGATACTTCTTTTATGAGTGATTAGGTTTATTTATTTATTTAGCCCAGGTTTATTCGAACTTTAGATACTTTTTTATGGGTGATCATTGAAGATTCTTAAAGTAAATCCGTTTCGATTTCTTGAAACCCTTTGTAATGGTCTTGAAAATCTTTACAATTATCAAGTCAAAGTAATATTTATATTATTGACAAAGAGTTCAAGTGTTTTTAGCTTGAAATCATATTATAAGCTAGTTTCTTGGCAAATTATAGAACTTATTCTATATAATTCAATATAATTAGATATCAGATGGATAAATTTCCGCCTAACCAAAGCTTATCTTAATTAAAATTATAAAATCCCTTTAACTCACCTCAACTAGGCTGGATAGAAATGTGACTTTGCGGTTCTTTTTCATCCTCATGTTGCTAACTTGGCCCGCGTTGTTACCGCTATTGCTATTGTTAGTACTATTGCCGTGATGGTGGCTCAGGATCGATGAATTCCCGGCCAAATTGTGATGATGAAGATGATGAAGATTGTGATGGCTGGGTGGTGACTTAAACAGATGTCCGTTAATGGCGCTCAGAAAGGAATCGAATTGGGCAACAGTCGAGGTGTCCGCCGATGTGGTACCAATGGCGGCAGCTACGGGCAGGGCAGGGGGCAGCATAAATTTCGTGGCAGACAGATCCGTCTTACAAATGGCCAATTCCATATTGCGCAGTCATCTGGAGGAACAAAAGAGAAAAGATAAAGATACAATTAGCGTGCTGCTCAATAAACAAATCAGTGCAGGTGAGTGTGTGAGCTGTTTTAATTATCGCTCAATTACTGGCTTGTTACCAGGTTTATTGGACCTCGTTGGCACCTCCTCCCACTCCATTAACAATTCCAGTTCCAGTTCCTGTACACATTTCGCACCTCTTTCTTGGCCCAATCCGACTTTGTTGACTCGGGGAATTATGACACTTTTCCCCCATCGGTGTGTGCAACATCAAACGTGTCCCCGCCACCACCTTTGAGGCAGCCACAACAAAAGGAGCCGACGGAGCACGCTTTTATTTTGTTTACTCAGCATCCATTCCATCATCATCATATGTGGAGGATCGAGAGAGCCAAGTCAAAGGGTTTCAATTTTCTAAATATATACATATATTTCTAATGGGTTTCGTTCTTTTCAAGCTCACAAATATTTGCCCTGGCCAAGCATCATCATGAGTCTCAAAAGGAGACATGAAAAGTTACTTTGAAGTGTCGCCACAAAAAGAGATCGGATGTGAAGAACACATCACATGGATTTTTTAAGATTTACAACCCCAGATTGCCCAATTAGTGGCTTCACTGGGAAGGAAATGTATCTTTTATCTAATAAACATATTGGGTGCCTTGAAAATTCGGTTATTTTTAGACTAACAGCTTATAATTAAACCTAAAAAGTAGCAAACCATTTTCAGTTCAAGTTTGTAGCTTAAAGATACATTTTCCCAGTACACTTGCACTCAATTTGGCATACAATTAAATTCAAATTTATAGAAATCTCTTTAATGCTAGCAACCTCAAATCCATAACAATTACAACAATAAGTCTTTGGATATTTTATCAACGGAAGTGGCCAACGATAAGGCTTTTCAGAGAACTGAAAAGAGAGCTTAAGAAATCCCAAAGACCTACACACATGAGGGTTCAAGAAGCTGTTGCTAAAGCTGCCCCGATGCCACTATAAATACACACAACCCTCCGCGATAAAGTCCAGAAATTACGCATTAAATATTACATTTACTTAAATTCAAATTAAAGCGATAAAAAACATTCAAGATAACTCTCATTTATGAAATAAAAAACTAAATAACTAGAGCACAAGGAAAGCGTTTTAGCTGCGGAGTTTAACATTGGAATTTGTATATTTATTTAAACTTAAGCAAGTTTGTCTTTTCTGTCACATTTTAAATTTATTTTTCCAGCTTTAAAATTTAATTTTAATATTATAAACCATTAGGTTACTTTTATGATTGATTATTCCTACCTGCCTTATCATTCTACAAGGTTAAACTCAAATATATTATTGGCAATTCTCGACTCAAGTCGTGGGTTATCATCAATATACATATATTCCTTGCGGTAAACGCCCCCGCATCTCGACCTTTATCGCCCCACGTTAGTATATATGTATCTTTATATATGTATCTGAAAGAAATCTGAAGAGTATCTTTAAGCACTGGCCGCCTAATTAGATACGTTATGCAAATGTGTGGATACTGTCGTCGCATCGGTGACGATTCTGCTCGACTCCTCATTCTCTCTTTGTTTCGTTCTCTCTCTGGCACATGGCGAGTGTGTGGCCAACAGTTATCTAGCCGCCTTATCAGTCTTGTACAGACACATATGTAAATCCACCCTATATATATATATATTTATATATATAAGAATGAGTATGGGTTGAAGAAATTCCGCCATATTCCCGCTGATCTAACTGAATCAAAATAAACTAAAAAATAAAGAAAAGTAGGAAAGAACAACGAAGATTTGAACACTCTTTCAGAGTTCATTAATTCCTTGATTAATTTTCTTCAATTAAGCAAAACCAAAGTTAGTTTAAGATACTAAAACATGTCCGAACAACATAATAGTTTCTGTTAAAAATTATTCTACAAATTCATTGAAATTCTTCTGAATGATTAACCAATCTTATGATCGAATAAGAATACCCTTTAGGTTAGGGTAAACACAGCAATGAAAAAGCGTTGCATAAATTTAAGCTTTAGGCTCTTGCGAAATCAATTTCGATTTGATTTGCTGATTTTTGTCTGTGGTTGTCGTTCGTTCATTCAAAACGCCCCAGTCAAGCAGGACAGTTATGTATTCACACTCGCCAACCAATATACATTCATATATGTTCATATATATATAATTGTGTGTGCGGATCAAGTGAGTGCACTAAAAACGAATTTAAGTTAATCAACATTTAAATGGATAATAAAATCAACAACTGCAGCCGCCAAAATGCTCCACAAATTCCACAAAAAGTTGATTTATTTCGTTGCTCTTAGTTTTCCGCCCCAGTGCAATCAATTCAATGTAGAACAGAAAAAACATTACTAAAATATACATATTTGTATGTATATTTATATGTAGTTTTGGTGGCTGTTATATATATAGATTGCAAGACTTGCATATGATTTTGAATATGGTCAAAAATACTAAATGCACTTTTCACACGAAAATAATTTATTGACGCATAAAAGTGGCCAAGATAATTGGCAACTTTTTGGCAAGTCTAATTGATTTCTTAGGTGGCTGAGGGCTGAGCCAAAATGTGGCATATTCATAATTTGTCTTTGAAATGTTATTGCACCTAGGAACAGGAATAGGAACTCGCAGGAAAGATTGAAATAAATAGGAAAATTGCATATGAAATGGCATACAGCAAGGTTCATTCATTAAATTCGATTTAAAAATAAATAAAACCATTTAACAATATACCCCTAATATTTAGTAGACTATTAAAGAATACTTAAACCAAATGAAATGACTAATTAACAAGAAAGAAAACTAACTTCGGGAGACCGAAGTTTACGTACACTTGCAGTTTGGAATTCAATTTTAGTATAGAATCGGAAATCGATCATAATTAAGCTTAAAATGGTCGAAATTATTGAATCAATATTTATAGATACTATGATCAGTTTTTCGACAAATCATAACCAAGACAAACGAGTATTAATTATAATTCGGAAAGCTTTCCTATGTTATTTTTCATTAGGTTAATAAATCTGCATACTCACTTTAAAATTTAAAAAATAATTGATTATTTTTGGCAATTTTAACGATATAACCCTTATAAAATGTTAAACAAATTTGTAAATTTTTATATCACAGCGTTACAAGCTGCTCACAAAAATTACAATACCCTACAAGTGTTTAGAAGTATATTATTAATATCAACACTCTAAGAATGAATAGGAACCAGGGGAATTACCTTTTTGCCAGTATGTACAAAGATTAAGTATTGCTTTATTTACTTTTTAAGTCAATATATACATACTCATTGTTGGTTCTTATCGCTATAAGGCGAATTCCACGATTTATTGTGAATTTTTAAACAAACCATTGTTATCATTAGGCGAATTCCCGATCGATAGGGAGGAAAGTTCAGTTGAAAATCATTTAAAAATTAAACCAAAAGAAAATTATTAATGAGATCAAATGTGATTTAAAGACCACTTTTCCTTTGAATTGCGATTTTTTTTTGTAGAGCTGGCAAAGCACGAAAAACCATTCGGTTGTTGGCCAAAAAAGAGTCGCAATCGCCAAACTATTGGAACGAACCTCCTTATCGCCCAGACACATGTAGATAACCAAAACGAAAATATATAAAAAAAAAGAAAACGAAAAATACAGGCGACAACAAAAAACCACACGAATCGAAAAGCGGAGCATATGTTTTCCCTGGAAAAAAGAGCAATTTTTTGGGAGGGCGGAGTAAGTGGACCAAGCGCACCTCCGTGAGGGTCTTAGTCGGGAGTCTGGGCACAGCAGATGCTCGGGGAACAGATTGTAAACGAATATGATCATCTTTCGATATGGTGCACACTCCTCTCTGGGCCAGACAGACAGCAAAACCGTGCATAGGGGTGCAATTTTTCGGTGTGTACGTAACGGTAGAATACACACATTTGGTAGAGTCGCCCTTTTTCTCGAAGAGCAGATCAAGTCGAAGAAGAGGGACCTGGACCTTCTCCTTCTCCGATCCGAGAACGATGATCCTCTCGGCCTGCCTGCGCGCACATGTGTTCTATCTGCCTCTGTGTGTATCTGTGAGTGCCCCTTGTGTATCTCTGCCTTGTCATGGGATCGATCTTGATCTCGATCTCGGCCTGTCTGCAGCAGGTTGATACTTTTAGCATCGGGACCGAGTTTAACGTCGTGGCATGGGGCAACGAACCAGCCCAAAGATTCACTGTACTGTAATTGTCTCTGGGTATTTATGGAAAAGGATCTTGAACTGGTCTTTCCTTCCAGGAGGGACAGAGATAGATAAAGGCAGAGGGAGACGGATGAGAGGAAGGCTGAATGCTGCGGCTCAATTATGATCCAACGATCGCAGATCGTCGCAGATCAAATTATCGATTATGGCAATAATTTCTTATCATTCCCTTGTGTATCTTTTGTAGCTTGAAATTGATTGTTGTGGACATAAGGATTTTAAACGGCAAGAAAAACCAGTAAGTACTGAATTTAATCGTAATTCAGTGATCGTTACACAGCAAATTATCAATTTAGACAAATTATGGGGGCCATTTTGTTCAGAAGTGATCTAAGCTAACTATTGAATTAATAACTAAGCTAAGAACATTTAATTTATTTAATTAAACATTGGTATATAAAGAGGGAAAGGTATTAGATTTTAACCTTGCAACCAAAAGACTTTAAAAAGACTAGAAGTACTTAGAGGAATGTATTTAAACTATTATTGGGCGGTGTAATTTTTGATCATAATTTAAATGATCATGTACTACTTAATTTTTTCAAAAACTATAGCATTATTCAACCCCAAACTGTCTTATAAAAGGTTCTTAATGTTTCAAAATTAAGAATATCGTACAAAAGATTACTTAGTATACAATTAAGTATCATTTAAATCAAATTAAATTGATATTAACATAATCTAATTTTAGATAATGGATTACTACTTCATTTTTCAAAAAACTATAGGACTTTTGAACCTTCAGCTTGCTTATAAAAGATTCTTAAAGTTTCCAAATTAAAAATATCATATACCAAACTATTTAATATACCTATTAAGAGTCCCATTTAATTTGATATTCACTCAATCCTTTGATGCCAAGTCAGGTAACCAAAGATTAAGGCCGGAAAACCCCAATTATGTGGTGTTGGTCTCTCCTATTTGATCCCCTACGATTTTCCATGCTCGAACCACGAAAAAGAGTGCTAGTTTCGTATCATTTTTATTGATACTTAATTATCTAATGCGTTTGTTCTATTTTAACCGAAAAGCATTCACACATTCTTGATTATAGAATTGGTAAGAGAATCTATGCATTCTACCAACGGATGCCGATCAAAGGCCGCACCGGAAGCTGTAAAAGGAACAGTAGTAATTTCCAATGCGTTCCCACAAGGGTTGTGGAAGTCCACCAACACACACACACACACAGCTAGTTAACTTGGCTAAGCAAAGAGGTAGAAAAGCAATTCAAATTCTGTGTTGGCCAACAACGAGTTTATAGAGTCAGCACAATCCTGAATCGAGGCGAGATCGCCGGATCGCTGGATCGCTCGGTAGCCAAACCAGTTTCTTTTTTTCCTAGATTCATTCAAGAAATCAGGCAACACACACACACACTTGCCCGAGAAAAGGGTTTACATGGGGGGAAAATAACAACAAAAATATACTTGAACTACTGTTTTCAACACTTCAGCTTCAGTTTTACTCACCGGTGCGCGGGGCAATAAAGTAGCGCCCCTCGTAACAAACCGAAGGTGCGGGGGATTCTTAGTCTTGATCTTTTCGGGTTCTCCGTTGGTTTAATTTTTTGTTTTTTTTTATTAGGGTATCCAAATTAATTACAGCTTCAAATTAGGCGCACTATCTCGATCGAGCCAGGAGTCCAACGCGATGGCTATCTCCCTCGCACTCCCTCTGCGTGTGTGCGCTTTAACCCTCCGGTGGGATCAGCAGGTTGATTAGGGCCAGAGAGGGAGAGATTACGTGCCGGAGACAAAGACGAGAGCGGCAAGCGAAAGGAGCAACTCCGTCCGACAGAACGGGACGGGGATGTCGGTTTAGCAGCTCGGCTTATAAGACGCGAAACGAAAGAGACCGAAAAAAAGGCCGCCGGATCACAGGCACACAGACACACGCACACAGACGTACGCCGCACCGACACACGCGATGTTTTGAGGAGATTTTTGTGGTTTTATGATGGATTTTCAATATAGATTTCAAAGGTTTGGGTTTTTAGGCACTTCCAAGACGATTTCTGGCCAAGTATCTCTCGGTTTTTGGGCGGTTTTCAACCGTATTCTATGATATTTTTGCACAAGCGATTTGGTTTCCTTTTCGATTTGCATTCACATTCTCACAACGCGATCTATTGCAATCACAATTACACAAAGGCACTGAACACTGGCACAATTATTGCAAATAGGTTTGTTATACTTTTTGTTTTGCTCGCCAGTATTTAGTATTTGTTATTTATTTATTATTTCATTCAAAATTAACACTAACACCGACCGTTATGTACGAAAGAGAGTCGCCGAACGAATGTGGAGGCACACAAGCGGCAACAGGCGGCAGCGACGCCGACGCAGCGCCAACGACGACGTCAGTGTTGCCAGCGCTGTTGAATTTCGGCTAGATCTAGAATATGTTAAAATTAAAAAACCTATACAAATTTCCAAAAGTTTTTAACCTTAAACATTGATATTGTGATTATAAGGATACAACTTACAGAAACCCAATGGATTGTTTTATTTTTTTTTATAATATATAAATAAATATGCATATATACCTTGCAGCGTATTATAATTTTAATCAAAAATTTTCAACTCAGTCTGTCTGTTTCTACACAAACTGGACTCTAAGTTTTAAAGCTTTCCATTTAGTCTTCCATATACTATCAATAGTACCCGGACCGGACGACTATATCGTATAGCTTCCATTGCAGCGATCGAAAAATTTATAGAAAAAAATATTATAAACTTTTCAGTTTTCAACATATGTATTTGCATACATTTTAAATTATAGCAATTGTGTGTTATTTCAGAATTTCGTTTTTCATTTTATGAAAATCAGACGACTACATAATATAATCGCAAACAATCGGAAGATTTTTAGAAAAAAAATTATAACTGTTTTAATTTTCAACATATTTTCATAAAATTTATGTTATAGCAATTATGTATTATTCCAGAACTTCGTATTTAATTTTATGAAAATCGGACGACTATATCATATAGCTGTCATGGAAACAATCGTTAAATGTAAAGAAAAATGCCAAACTAAATGTAATGAAAGTAGGCCTTACTTCGTTGATTTTTAACACAACTATTTATAATATATATTGTATTAATTATTAATAATCAAATTGCAACTTGCAAGGAAATCCATTCTTGTTTTATATGTAATTTGCAAGACACAAATGCATACTACGAAATCGACGAAATGCTAAAGCATTTATTTGATCAAAAAAGTTTAAGAAAACCGTAAAGTAGGGTTTCCAGTACTTATTTGTTTATAACCTGTTTGTTTTTCACATTCTTTTGTTTATTTTTTACGTTATTTTTAGTTTTATGTTGCTCATAATCTAGCTATTATAGGCGATCATCACTGGCAACACTGACCGAACCAAAGTCGCCAGTGAGCGGCCCAGAGAGCGCGAGAGAGTGAGGAACACAGCAAAGAGAGTGAAAAACACCGCAAAGAGAGAAGAGTGCCTGTAAGAAGAAGCAGCGGCGGAGAATAACTGATAACAAACGCAAAATAAAAAAAAAATATAGCAAATAATTAAAATCGAGAGTTTTTCGCGCCATATAATTATTATGTACATTTTATTTTGTCACCACTTGAGAGAACAGCAAGCGTGGGTGCCGATTTTCCACTCTCCACACACCAAACACACACACCCACTGGAGCATGCATCATGAGCAAAAAAAGATAAAAAGAAAAGAAAATCAGAATTACATATTTTGAGCAGCAAAAACAAAGTGTTGGCTGTGACAAAAAAATAGCAACAAATTAAAAAAAAATTGCTTGCTCAGAACTGTGTGTAGTAGTGCGATAGTGTGCGTGCATGAGCTGTTGTGTGGGTGTGAGTGCGGGCGATCGTTTTTAGCAAGCATTGGAACAGTGTCAAAAAACGACAAAAATGTGGTGAAAATAAATTAAAGCAATTATTAAAATATATTACGAAATGCAGTATCTTTACTATGACATTCTAGAGGACAAATAAAGTTATAATAAAATGTTGTTTCTGCTAAAAAAAAAAAATAGGATACTTCTTTGAGCTTAGATTCCCTTTTAAAGCTGAGTTTGTTTATTTTCCACCAATTCTCAAATAAAATGCAAAATTGGCCCTTTTCCCATGGTAACCATGACAACCACTGTGCATTGGAAAGACTCTCCTTGCTGCAAACCAAAAACAAAAACAGGTTTATGTGTGCCGAGCGAGAGAGAGGAGAGAGTGATGGTGTTTTTATATTCTGGCAACGCATTTCGCATAAATTACACACAGGCATAACATAAGCATAAGCATAAGCCAGCTGCACCCAGAAAAAAAAAAAAACAGAAAAGGGGCAATAAGATTCGGGAAACCACCGCGATTCCCGATTTTCCTGGCCAGAGCCAGCCTTGCATAACGAAACACAGCGATGCACGTGCAACAAATATGGCCGCTGATTGTCAATTTAATTGCTGCTACAAAGGTAGAATAAAAAAGGGGGGCGACAAGTGCTTAGAGAGCGAAGTGGAAGTTAGCTCGAAAAGAGCGCATGCGCGCAGCTCCATTGATTATTCCACTGCATTTTTACAACTCGTGTAGGTGAGCCGGATTTTTATGAATGAGTGCGCTGGTGTGCGAACGGGCGAGAGAGAGAGAGAGAGAGAGAGAAGTAGTGGAAAATGAGCATTTCAGAAGTTGGAAAAGCGCAGGGCAGCGCACATGTGTTCCACAGGCAAAAACTCAGCTCAAGTGGTCAAGCCACATGTGGAAATACTGGGCAATCCCAGATCGGTCCACTATATCCTATAGAAGTCATAGGAACAATTGGTTAAAAATCAGAAGGAAATTATGCATACATAGCTTAATTGTTTTTTAATTGATTTTTATCTACTCTGTATTAATAGATTTAAAATTGTAATTTATTTATAAAAATAGGATTACTATAAAGATAAAAAGAAAGAAAGAAGAGGAAATTATACATACATAGCTTAATTGTTTTTAAATTACTTTTATCTACTCTGAGACAAGTCTATATTTAATAAATTTAAAATTCTAATTTATTTATAAAAATATGATTACCATGAAGATAAGTAAAAAGAAGACTAACTTCGAAAATCCGAAGTTTATATACCCCTGTTGTTATTTTTTGCAAAATTAGAAAATCAATTTGTGAAATATCAGAAGAAAATTATGCATATTTAATAGATTTAAAATTCCAATTTATTTATTATTATTAAAATATGATTATCATAAAGATAAAAATAAAAAAGTAACTTCAAAAGCCGAAGTTTATATACTCTTGGTGTTATTCTTTGCAAAATTAGTCCCAATGATTTTATAGAAAATCAAAGGCGACTTGACCTCGAGTCTGAAATAAAATTGAAATTCTTATTATCTTATCGCTGCTATCAAACAATGATTTCATGATTATATATATAACTAATATATATGCTTCAAATGATTAAATATTATTAATATATACATTTAAATTGAAATAACGAAAAACAAAAATAATGTGTATTTAATTTTTGTTAAGAAACCCGCCAATAATCGATAACTTTCAGTGTTATGAAACTGCAAATTGCCTATTTTTACCACAACGCATTAGTGCGTCGGTGATACTATTTGTACTTGTTGCATGTTTCCGGTCTGGTCACACTTGGTTTTTGGCGGCAAATTGTTATTTACTATTATTTTTATTTATTTTCGCAAATCAACAACATGGCTGATTTTGGCAAAGCCAAAGTGCTTCAAAACACAGGGAAATTCGTGAGCGAGAGCCGAACTGAGGGGTAAGCTATTATTGTAGTGGAAAACCCAACGTCACAGTACATTTCTTTGATCTTTAAGGGACGACTTCTTCAACGAGGCGGGCTACCGCCAATCTCGAGAAAATGACAAGATCGACTCGAAATATGGCTTCGACCGTGTCAAGGATAGTCAGGAGCGGACGGGATACCTCATTAACATGCATTCGGTGAGTCATTCAAATCCAACAAGAATCAGCTTAACCTAAGGCTTTCCTCCGTAGAATGAGGTTCTCGATGAGGACAGGCGACTCATCGCCGCCCTAGATCTGTTCTTCATCCAAATGGACGGTTCGCGATTCAAATGCACAGTGGCGTATCAGCCGTACCTGCTAGTCCGACCGGAGGACAACATGCACCTGGAGGTGGCCCGTTTCCTGGGCCGCAAGTACTCCGGCCAGATCTCCAGCCTGGAACACATCAGCAAGGAGGATCTGGACTTACCCAATCACTTGTCCGGCCTGCAGCAACAGTACATCAAGCTTTCCTTTCTCAACCAGACCGCCATGACCAAGGTGCGCAGAGAATTAATGTCCGCTGTGCGCAGGAACCAGGAGCGCCAGAAGTCCAACACTTACTACATGCAGATGTTGGCCACCTCTCTGGCCCAGTCCTCGGCGGGCTCCGAGGACGCTGCGCTGGCTAAGCGGCAGCAGGACTATATGGACTGTATTGTGGACATCCGAGAGCATGATGTGCCCTACCACGTCCGCGTCTCCATCGATCTTCGCATCTTCTGTGGCCAGTGGTACAACATTCGTTGCAGGAGTGGTGTGGAGTTGCCCACGATCTCCTGCCGGCCGGACATCCTGGACAGACCCGAGCCCGTGGTGCTGGCCTTTGACATTGAGACTACAAAGTTGCCGCTGAAGTTCCCCGATGCCCAGACGGATCAGATTATGATGATTTCGTACATGATCGATGGCCAGGGCTACCTGATAACCAACAGGGAGATCATTTCCTCCAATGTGGATGACTTTGAGTACACCCCCAAGCCAGAGTTCGAGGGCAACTTCGTAGTCTTCAATGAGGAGAATGAGATGCAGCTGCTGCAGCGCTTCTTTGACCACATCATGGAGGTGCGTCCACACATTGTGGTCACCTACAACGGCGACTTCTTCGATTGGCCCTTTGTGGAGACGCGAGCCGCTGTCTACGACCTGGACATGAAGCAGGAGATTGGCTTCTCCAAGGTGAGGGACGGAAACTACCTCAGTCGTCCCTCCATACACATGGATTGCCTGTGCTGGGTGAAGCGAGATTCCTATTTGCCCGTCGGATCTCAAGGCCTAAAGGCAGTGGCAAAAGCCAAGTTGCGCTACGATCCCGTGGAGCTCGATCCGGAGGACATGTGTCGCATGGCCGTGGAACAGCCCCAAGTGCTGGCCAACTACTCCGTGTCGGATGCCGTGGCCACTTACTATCTGTACATGAAGTATGTGCATCCGTTTATCTTCGCCTTGAATACGATTATTCCCATGGAACCGGACGAGATCCTGCGAAAGGGTTCCGGCACTCTCTGCGAGACTCTGCTGATGGTGGAGGCCTATCACGCTCAGATCGTTTATCCCAATAAGCACCAGAGCGAACTGAACAAACTCTCCAACGAGGGCCACGTCCTGGACTCAGAGACATATGTCGGTGGTCATGTGGAGGCCTTGGAATCGGGCGTGTTTCGAGCTGATATACCCTGCCGATTCAGATTGGATCCCGCCATGATTAAGAAACTCCAGGAGCAGGTGGATGCCGTTCTGCGTCACGCCATCGAAGTGGAGGAGGGAATTCCACTGGAGAAGGTTTTGAATCTGGATGAAGTGCGGCAGGAGATTGTGCAGGGACTGCAGGGCTTGCACGACATACCCAATCGGTTGGAGCAGCCTGTCATCTATCACTTGGATGTGGGTGCCATGTACCCCAACATCATTCTGACCAATCGCCTGCAGCCCTCGGCCATGGTCAGTGACTTGGACTGCGCCGCTTGCGATTTCAATAAGCCGGGAGTTCGCTGTAAGCGCTCCATGGACTGGCTCTGGCGTGGAGAGATGCTGCCCGCCTCAAGGAACGAGTTTCAGCGCATCCAGCAGCAGCTGGAGACGGAGAAGTTTCCGCCACTATTTCCGGGCGGACCGCAGCGTGCCTTCCACGAGCTCTCCAAGGAGGATCAGGCGGCATATGAGAAGAAGCGTCTGTCGGATTACTGCCGCAAGGCGTACAAGAAAACCAAGCTGACCAAACTGGAGACCCGCAACTCGACCATCTGCCAAAAGGAGAACAGTTTCTATGTAGACACCGTTCGAGCTTTCCGAGATCGGCGCTACGAGTACAAGGGACTCACCAAGGTGGCCAAGGCTTCGGTGAATGCGGCTGTGGCGTCCGGAGATGCGGCAGAGATCAAGGCAGCCAAAGGTAGGGAAGTGCTCTACGATTCCCTGCAGCTGGCCCACAAGTGTATCCTGAACTCCTTCTACGGCTATGTGATGCGAAGAGGTGCCCGCTGGCACTCCATGCCAATGGCGGGCATTGTGTGTCTTACTGGCTCAAATATCATCACCAAAGCAAGGGAAATCATCGAGCGAGTGGGTCGTCCTCTGGAGTTGGACACTGATGGTATATGGTGTATATTACCCGGCTCATTTCCCCAGGAGTTTACCATCCAGACCAGTCACGAGAAGAAGAAAAAGATCAATATATCCTATCCGAACGCCGTGCTCAATACAATGGTCAAGGATCACTTTACCAACGATCAGTACCATGAGTTGAGAAAGGACACGGAGGATGATCAACCCAAGTATGACATACGCGAGGAGAACTCCATCTTCTTTGAGGTGGATGGACCTTACCTGGCCATGGTCTTGCCAGCTGCCAAGGAGGAGGGAAAGAAGCTCAAGAAACGATATGCTGTCTTCAACTTTGATGGTTCCTTGGCCGAACTCAAGGGATTTGAGGTGAAGCGACGCGGCGAGCTGCAGCTGATCAAGAATTTCCAGAGCTCTGTGTTCGAGGCCTTCCTGGCTGGCAGCACCCTGGAAGAATGCTATGCATCCGTGGCCAAAGTGGCAGACTATTGGCTAGATGTCCTCTACAGCAGAGGATCCAATCTCCCCGACTCGGAGCTCTTCGAACTGATTGCCGAGAACAAGAGCATGTCCAAGAAGCTGGAGGAATATGGAGCTCAGAAGAGCACATCCATATCCACGGCCAAGCGGTTGGCCGAGTTCCTGGGCGAGCAGATGGTCAAGGATGCCGGTCTGGCCTGCAAGTACATTATATCCAAGAAACCGGAAGGAGCACCTGTAACCGAAAGAGCCATTCCCTTGGCTATTTTCCAATCGGAGCCGAGTGTAAGGCGTCATCACTTGCGCCGCTGGCTGAAGGACAACACCATGGGCGATGCGGACATTCGGGACGTGCTGGATTGGAACTACTACATCGAGAGATTGGGTGGCACTATTCAGAAGATTATCACCATTCCGGCAGCGCTGCAGGGTTTG
Source organism: Drosophila bunnanda (assembly GCA_035046265.1). Taxonomy (NCBI): domain Eukaryota; kingdom Metazoa; phylum Arthropoda; class Insecta; order Diptera; family Drosophilidae; genus Drosophila; species Drosophila bunnanda. The sequence continues at coordinate 13,449,591 of JAWNOB010000130.1, forward strand.
GCTAATCCTGTGCCCAGGGTACAGCATCCGGATTGGTTGCACAAGAAGATGCTGGAGAAGAACGATGTTCTAAAGCAGCGCCGGATCAACGAGATGTTCACCAGCAGACCTAAGCCAAAGCCCCTGGCCACTGGAGAAGATAAGCTGGCGGATATGGAGGATTTGGCTGGCAGAGATGGCGGTGAAGAGGCATCAGGCCGACCCATGGTCACCAAGAGGAAGCGTGTTCAGCTGGAGGACGGAGAAGAGGCGGAACAAGAGCAACCGCAGCCTACCACGTGGCGACAAGCTTTGGGAGCACCACCGCCAATCGGAGAAACCAGGAAAACCATTGTGGAGTGGGTGCGCTTCCAAAAGAAAAAATGGAAGTGGCAATACGATCAGCGCCAGCGAAGTCGCCAGGCCAGCAAGAGATCCCGCAGCGAGGATGCTCCCGTGGTAAGGGCAACAGGATCTACAGCTACCTTGGGAGGATTCCTGAGACGAGCCCAGCGCACTTTATTGGACCAACCCTGGCAGATCCTGCAACTGGTGCCCATCGATGATCTTGGCCACTTTACCGTGTGGGCTTTGATAGGCGAAGAGCTGCATAGGATTAAGCTGACGGTGCCCAGGATCTTCTATGTGAATCAGCGAAGTGCAGCGCCTCCCGAAGAAGGTCAATTGTGGCGCAAGGTCAACAGGGTTCTGCCCCGCTCTCGGCCTGTTTTCAATCTCTACCGATATAGTGTTCCCGAGCAGCTCTTCCGGGATAACTCCCTGGGAATGCTGGCGGATCTAGCCACGCCGGATATCGAGGGCATCTACGAGACGCAGATGACGCTGGAGTTCCGGGCCCTAATGGACATGGGCTGCATTTGTGGCGTGCAACGGGAGGAGGCACGACGACTGGCCCAGCTGGCCACCAAGGATCTGGAGACCTTCAGCATCGAGCAGCTAGAGCAGCGGCCCCAGACACAGGTCAAGTATCTGGCGAGTGCCAACCACAGAATGCGCAAGATCTACCTGTATCAGCACAATACACCCACGGCCAAAAAGGAGATCTGGTCCCTGATCCTGATGCCCAGCAAAAAGGGTTACATCTTCGCCTTGGACACGGTGCGAGCCAATCAGATGCCCAACATGAAGCAGATGTATACGGCGGAGCGTTTGGCCTTGCTCAAGAATCTGACGGCAACCGCTGAGCAGGAAAAGATTCCCGTGGAGGATTACACCTTTGAGGTGCTGATAGAGGTGGATGTGAAGCAGATTTACCGGCACATCCAGAGGGCTCTCACCACCTACAAACAGGAGCACCAGGGACCCACGATGCTGTGGCTGCAAACGGCGCTGGATGCGCGCAAACTCAGTCTGGCCATGCCCATCCTGCTGGAGTTTCCCCAGGCCCAGATTCACATCTCCGATGATGCCAGCCTGCTGTCCGGCCTGGACTGGCAGCGTCAGGGCTCGAGGGCAGTGATCCGCCACTTCCTGAATCTAAACAATGTGCTCGACCTGATGCTGGATCAGTGTCGCTATTTCCACGTGCCAATTGGAAACATGCCGCCGGACACGGTGCTGTTCGGAGCGGACCTCTTCTTCGCCCGGCTGCTGCAGCGTCATAACTTTGTGCTCTGGTGGTCGGCGAGTACCAGGCCGGATCTGGGTGGCCGGGAGGCGGACGACAGCAGGCTGCTGGCGGAATTCGAGGAGAGCATCAGTGTGGTGCAGAACAAGGCCGGGTTTTATCCGGACGTGTGCGTAGAGCTGGCCCTGGACAGTCTGGCTGTGAGTGCACTCCTTCAGTCGAACAGGATCCAGGAGATGGAGGGCGCCTCCTCGGCGATTACCTTTGATGTGATGCCGCAGGTCTCGTTGGAGGAGATGATTGGCACAGTACCTGCGGCCACACTGCCGAGCTACGATGAAACGGCCCTTTGCTCTGCCGCCTTTCGCGTAATGCGCTCCATGGTCAATGGCTGGCTGAGAGAGGTGTCCATCAATCGGAACATCTTCTCTGATTTCCAGATCGTTCACTTCTACCGCTGGGTGCGCTCCAGCAACGCCTTGCTGTACGATCCGGCGCTAAGGAGATCCCTCAACAATCTGATGAGGAAAATGTTCCTGCGCATCATAGCGGAGTTCAAGAGATTAGGTGCTACAATTGTTTATGCGGACTTCAACAGGATCATCCTCAGTTCCGGCAAGAAGTCTGTGTCGGACGCCCTCGGCTATGTGGACTACATTGTGCAGAGCCTGAGGAACAAGGAGATGTTCCACTCCATTCAGCTGAGCTTCGAACAGTGTTGGAACTTTATGCTCTGGATGGATCAGGCCAACTTCTCGGGAATCAGAGGCAAGCTACCCAAAGGAATCGACGAGACAGTTTCCTCAATTGTTTCCACGACCATGCGACCTGAAACCGAAAGAAACGAAGACGATGAGGAGGATGATGATGAAGATGCGGAAAACAGGGATCCGGTGGAAATCCATGAAACCGAGCAGGATCAGGAGGAGGAGCTCTCCCTGGAGCTCAACTGGACCATTGGCGAGCATTTGCCCGATGAGAACGAGTGCCGCGAGAAGTTCGAGTCGCTCATAACACTCTTCATGCAATCCCTGGCCGAGAGAAAGACCACCGAGCAGTCCATTCGTGACCTATCCCACTGCGCCTTCGACTTCATCCTGAAGCTGCACAAGAACTACGGCAAGGGCAAGCCCAGTCCGGGCCTGGAGCTCATCCGCACCCTAATCAAGGTGCTCAGTGTGGACAAGACCCTGGCAGAGCAGATCAACGAGTTGCGCCGGAATATGCTGAGGCTGGTCGGTATCGGCGAATTCTCGGACATGGCCGAATGGACGGATCCCTGCGACAGTCACATCATCAATGAGGTCATCTGCAAGGCCTGCAATCATTGCAGGGATTTGGATCTTTGCAAGGACAAGCATCGGGCCATGAAGGATGGAGTGTGAGTTACAGTGACATAATGTAGTGTACAAAAATATTTATATTCCAAACCCTTAATTTCAGACCCGTCTGGCTTTGTGCCCAGTGCTACGTGGCCTATGACAACGAGGAGATCGAGATGCGAATGCTGGATGCCCTGCAGCGCAAGCTGATGTCCTACGTATTGCAGGATTTGCGCTGCGCCCGCTGCAGCGAGATTAAACGCGAAAATCTGGCCGAGTTTTGCACCTGTGCCGGCAATTTTGTGCCTCTCATCAGCGGCAAGGATATCCAGACCCTGCTGAGCACATTCAGCAAGGTGGCCACCAATCACAAGATGCAGCTGCTCCAGCAGACAGTTCAACAGGCACTGAACACGCCGCGATAGAACTAGATCTTGATTCAAACTTGTTAACTCCGTAGATTGTAGGTTTTATCTAGATGTATGCTAAGCGTTAAGACATTAATTTCGCGATGAATGAAGGAGATTTGATAATGATCCTGGAGATTTCTCTGCGACACACACACTAACTTGCTTGTTTCACAAACGTTTCGCTTGTTTTCCGATTTTATTAATTGGATGTTTGACGTGTTGAATCCCGTGATTTTCGTGGGCGTTCGAAGAGGAAATCAGCAGCAGAACTTAAAGCAATTAAACTAAGTCATACGCAAGATCTTTAAGAGGCGGCCTGCGTGATGGGGTCGACCTTGACATCGGGGAACGAGAACTCTGGGAACTTGAGCATGTCGGTCTTGCCGTCGCTGCCGAATTGCTTGGCCACACGGTCCAGCTCGTTCTTCATCTCGCGCTCGATCTCGGGATTGGGATCGACCAGCTTGCCACCGCTGTGGAAGAACAGATACTGGTTACTACTTGGAACCAATCCTGGCTTATGGGCGGCAACTCACGAGCTCTTCTGCTTGTACTCGCGCACTTTGTCCAAGAACAGCTGCTGGATGGGATCGGAGGCCTTGTTCATGGCGGGGGCCATGATGGCAATGTTACGGCGGGCCTCGGTGCGCAGGACACGCACGCCGCTCAGCAGGGTTTGCGACAACATCTGGAATTATTATTAAAACAATGAGAATTGCGGATTTTCGGCTTCCTCGTATGTAACCTTAAAAAGGTTATGTAATACGATTTGTTGTTGCCGTGATTCCTGGAGTATCCCGTAGCTGCTATTGGTAGTAATCCGTGCAGGACGTCAGTTAATTCACCTGGGAATATTTAAAACCCATGATAAATACTATTTTTACCTTAATTTCCTTGGTAAACTTTATTGCGGAAAATTGACGATTGTCAGTAATGGAGCTTCGGAGTGACCAGGTGCAGTGTGAGCAGTTTGGCTTTATTTTGCGACGGTATTTAGGTTTTTTTCGTAGATGTCGGTTAAACAGTACCAGTTTGCCTGCCGGGCACACTAACCTCTGCGCGGGCTTTACAAGCAACTAGTTTAATTTGGAAGAAAATAACAGGAGTATATAAGCTTTAACAACAATATATAATATATATAAGACTATATCTTTTCTCTTCTCTTCTTTTGGATGCTCCTCTCCTGGCTGTTCTTCATCCGACATCAGCAGATCTTGGCCCTGATCTGTTTGCAGACTTGCCTTTATAGTACGCCAAACCAAATTATCTACAGCTAGTGGTAGAGTGTGCCCCAAGTTTTGCGCTATGGCCGCTCCATGTATATTATTTAAGGAAGGGCATGGCCTCCGTAGAGCACGAGCACGTGAAGCTTCTTGGACGGCTCGTTGAATACGCCCTGATACTTGGCGGCGACGACCTATGCCTACTTCCATACTTGCGTAAATATTGAAGTTAACCATCTAGATAGAAGAAAACTTGTAAAGCTGCTAGGGAAAAATCTCCGCCGCTTGAAATTTCCCGGTTTTTTGTCTTTTGTATCTATACACGTGTAAAATTGTTCTGTACGTGTAAAATGTAAATACTAGACCGGTAAGTTACATTTAGGGATCAAACGTGTCTGGTCATTCTGGGCCTTGAACAGATTTGGTCACTCTGATCTTTGACAGAAAAAAAGTCGAACGCATTTCAGCTCGCTAAGCAAATCGTACGCCTAATTAAAAAAAAATTAAATAAAAAATGGGTTCGCGCAACGAGTGCCGCATCTACGTTGGCAACCTGCCGCCAGATATCCGCACTAAGGACATCCAGGATCTGTTCCACAAGTTCGGCAAGGTGACGTTCGTCGACCTAAAGAATCGGCGTGGGCCGCCATTTGCTTTTGTCGAGTTCGAAGATGCGCGGTGAGTAATGGGCATACACACACGCACGGACATCCGTCTCTGCTGGACGAAGACACCCCAACTAATCGGAGCTTGTTCGTCTTCCTCCCTGTGACCTTGGTCCCCTCTGCGCCGCTTCTTCATAAACAGCGATGCTGACGATGCGGTTAAGGCTCGCGATGGCTACGACTACGACGGTTACCGCCTGCGCGTTGAGTTCCCTCGGGGCGGCGGCCCTGGCAGCTATCGCGGCAACCGCGACGGTGGCCGCAGCCGTGACGGCGGTCGCATGGGCGGGCGCGGACCTCCTGCGAAGCGCTCACAGTACCGCGTCATGGTCACCGGGCTGCCGGCCTCCGGGTCCTGGCAGGATCTCAAGGATCACATGCGAGAGGCCGGCGACGTGTGCTTCGCAGACACATACAAGGATGGCTCCGGCGTGGTAGAGTTCCTGCGTCACGAGGACATGAAGTACGCCATCAAGAAGCTGGACGACTCGCGCTTCCGTTCGCATGAGGTATGCAAATTATTGATTTCCTATTCCAAAGGGTCAATTGCTGGGTCTGGCAATCGCTGCCATTAAAATGTTTAATTTATTGTATGAGAATACATTATTCATTTTGAATAATGACTAGAATTACTGCTGGGACTGAGCCCAACGTGTTCCCTTACAGCATTTCGGTGCAGAATATATTTATAGCATGTATGCATAGACTTATTTTAGCAGGAACTTTGGCATAGAGCATCATAGATTCTATGAATTATGTTAAATCAACTGTTTTCTGACCGCCTACTTTGATTTCTATTACTCACCAGGGCGAAGTTGCCTACATACGGGTGCGCGAGGATAGCGGCGATGGTGAACGCAGTGGCGGTGGCGGAGGAGGAGGCGGCGGCGGCGGCGGCGGCGGAGGTGGTGGTGGCGGAGGCCGTGACTACCGCGATAGGTAAGCATTAGCTTTTAGCTCAGAGTATTGAATATGATTTATTCCTTGTTGAATCTCCCTCTCGACAGATCGCGCTCACGCTCTTTCTCGTCTAGGCCACGCCGTCGAGGAACACCCACCTACTCGCCCGTGCGTCGTCAATCCTATTCCAGGTCTCGCTCTCGCTCTAATTACTAAACACTACCAAGCATTATCCATTAATATATAAACTATTTCTTACGAGCAGGAATTTTTAGGGAAAGCAAGTTAAATTAAGAATTCACATTCAATATTTGTTCAAGCCACATTGTAAATTGACTAACCGAGCAAGACATCAGGCAATCAAGTTTGGTCGGTCAACTTTCAAGCTCTCATTGAAGCAAAACTAAATTCAAAATCTAAAATGCTTGCTTTTCCAGCTGAGCCAAAAGTTCAGAGAAACACAGAGATGAGTTAAACTAGATCCCGGAATCATAAAACATTACTTTTTTTCATTTTGACAAAAACAGTTCGAAAATGACAAATGTAATCCAGGGAATTGACCGCTTGAGCGTTTCCTGTCTTGCCTTTGTTGGATTTTGAGCCTTTGCTCCGCACACACAACAAATTATAACAGAAACCTCAAACTTTTGGCTGCATAATTTATTAGCTTTTATCTTAACGAAAGCAAGAAACAAACATCGATACAGAATAAATATGTTTTTAATGAATGAGATAAAAACCAAGATACCCGAACACAAATCGCAATGTCAACCGCATTGATCAGCAAACTATTAATACTTACATTTTTATTTTCTTCTCTTCCCCTTTTGCGCGTTTATGTTTGGAGAGTGGATGAGGAGGATGAGGAGGAGGAGGAGGATAAGGATAAGGATGAGGAGGATATTTTTTGGATGTGGATAAATTTGGATTTAATTTAGTGTGGAGGCAGGACCTGTCTATATAGATCTGGATAAATATGTGTATATTTATGAGATTGTGATCAGGAATGGATTTGGATTTGGATGTAGGATTTTTCTGAGCCCTTCGCTAGGACAACGTGGGATGCAGAGTCCCCACGGCGGCTAACTCGCACCCCGGAGGATTGAGTCGAGGAGGAGACAGGATTTTCGCATTTTTCGGCTCTGTCATGGATTTTCTGTATCCTTTGGTCGTGTAATGGGTAACGGATGTGTGGAGGATGAGGAGGAGGACAATGTTAAAGCCATGTCGAGTTGCCCATGGACAGGACTAGAGCGAACAGTTTCGGACTCGGCCGCCATTTCTTCGCGCCCCGCCTTTTCTTCGGCATCTACCCTAACGGTCTCGGGATTTAGGATTCACTTGGAGCAGGCTCACGCGCGTTGTTGTCGCCTTTGGATCTTTGGATCTATGGATCGCACCCCCCCCCAACACACTTGCAATCGCACACTTCAGGGAAACGCGAATTTCGAGGCCTTCGCGCCCCAGTCGTTGTAATTTCACGGATTTGCTGTGCATCATCCAACGTTGTCTTGCGCCCAACGCTGGATAGTGGATAGTGATCCCTGGTCTGGTGTGGTCCGGTCTCCCTCTGTCTCGTCTCTTAGCGGTATGTTCGATTGCCACAACTACTTTAACTTACTTTTAATTTGCGTTTATAAGTTGTATAATTTACATAATCTCTCAACCCGGCTCCCACTTCCAAATCCAACCAATCTGCTGGCATCTGAATTGATTAAACAAAAAGATTGCGATATTTGCACACATTTTAAATAAGAAATTTAAAGAATTTATCAATTCCGAGTCCAAGAAATGGAATTGGGAACCCGGACGGATACTCTTTACCCAACTCTTTCGTCTCCATTGGTGTTGTTGCCTCCGAAATGTGACGAATACGTCGTGTGTTTTGGTTTTCCATGTTTTGACTAGAAAAACGTTAAACCGCAAGCCCAAACTATAGCCCCATACTCCCTATCATTATTTGCATGATCTTTCTTTTATCCAAATACAATGTATTTAATTAATTAATTAATTAAAAGAAGCGATTTTAGACCTGAGAACCGATTAACGACGAGTTCTTATTGCTTATCGATCGATCTATAGTCTTAAATATTTTTGAAATATAATCCACCTTTACAATAAATATATATCTATATATATACACCGATCAAATAAGAGCGTTTCTATTTTATGTTTGGTTAAGAAGGTGGGAACCAACTTTTTTTTAAATTTAAATTAATCCTAGAAATTCTGTATTTTATGATTGAAGATGAAACAGAAGGCAGCTTCTGCATTTAATTCATTTAATTAAAATTCTGTGCAAGACCTTGGCGCCAAACATTTAAATAGATTTTAACCAGAACGGGAGCAACTAGTTCACCCCTCTCTGGCATTCGTGGTGAGTTACTCATTTCAGAGCTGAACTATCTCCCAGTGCTGCCAAAAGGTGTTGGTTAAAAGAAGCTATATTAGCAGCTAAATTGTGAGCAAAAATAATTTATAACAAGCTAAATATAAAAAAGAAATGCTAAAAAAAACAAGCTACAAACAAGAATGTATACATTATTATACTCTTTAAGTAATTTAGGTCAAAATGACGTCATAATTAGTTCGAAAACAATACAATTGGAAATTTAAAAACGTTGAATCTAGTGGGAAAATAGCTAAAGTAAGCTACACAGTTGGTGCGCTCAAAAAGTTCGGCTCTATGGTCGGCTCGCAATCGGATCCGCTCTCGCTCAGAAAAAGAGAGAGCATAACAAAAAGTGCGGGTAAATTAAAATTTTTAAGAGAGCACTGTAAGTTATTAAGTGCTAGCAAAACTCTCTTGATTGTGACGGCACAAAATCATCGATAGTCCAAGAAACATCGATGACTGACAAAACTTCGATTCATCGATGTTTTCATCGATGTTTTTTCACCTCTAGCGCGCACGTTCAAAAACTTTTAGATGAACAACAATTTTCAACGGAGGCGGTTGTGCTTGTGTGTAACGTGAATTTCCCCCATCGGTGGCCGGCCGGCGACTCCCGCGCTCCAACCAAAAACTCGCATGTGCCGTGGGTCTGCGGGCGAAAAGTGCGCCAAAAGTCTGGGAAACTCAGCTCAAGAGATCGCTGTGCCCACGTCGGGAGTGTCCGTAAATGATAAATAATTTGGAATAGTGCATTGACAAACCTACAAGCCAATCCGTGGGCAGTGCGGAGTACGATTCCTCTAAGGTCGTGGGATCCAGACGAGTTGTTTGCGGGTCCTAAGTTAATTAACGACAGTGCGTTGGTGTCCATCGGCTTATCAGAGGGTTCTCCCCCGCCCCCCTGCCCTTCAGTGCCATCGAACTACTCCGGATCGACCGGGTTAGTCAGCTCCACCTCGTAATCGCGATTGTCCAACCAATTACCGGGTTTATCATCTAATTCAAGAGGCACTTCGCACGACACAAACTATAAATAGAAGGTGAAGTGAATTGTCGAAATTGAAAGCCGGCTGGCAGCTGCTGGAGTGAACCTCATGTGTTGGAAGTAACAACAATTAGTTGGAACAGAAATATAAAGCAAGAGGTATGTGAGTGTACTGCATTTTATTGATGTTTTTGCATGCTCATTGCGGAATTGCAGCGATCGTTAAAATTAACAACATAGAACGCCATCTCAGCGAATCATTGTTCTCGTTCCCAACTTAAAAGGTTTTTTATTGATCATAACTTGAAATGAGCTTTAGGGCCGATCCAATCGAATAATGGGATATTGGTGTTGATTACGAGCCTCATTAACTATTCCTGTTGAATGCGTTGTTCTACGGATTCATTAGCACTTCCGCCTCGTACCCCCAGTGAAGGTAACACGGAATGGATCTTGGTAATGTGACCCACTTTGAGGCAGCTTCCTAGGGTGCCGCTTCTTCGGTAATTCGATCTGTCAACCCAGAGGTGTTGCCCCTTGTGGCAACTACTACCTAAAATGCATACACAATACCTGCCTGCACCTACCTGGTGGTGGTGGCCTTCAGGGCCTTCGTCTCTCTGGCGGTTCCGGTTGATCTGTAGATACACTGTTCTTTAATTCTTTAATTCTGGCAACTAAAAAGTATCTTCTCTACGCACAAGTAACCCTGACTAATATCTATACTCTTATTTTATCTTATCTTATTTTGCTTGACGAAAAGTAGAGCATGAGGGAATAGTTCTGAAAGAAAGCTAGCTAGAAAGCTAGATTTCCCTTATAATTTCTATAGTTAATCAGTTTTCTTTTTATTGTGCATTATTTTTCTCTGTGCAGGCAGGTCGTTTTGAGACCCATCGGTCTCTGATCTTTGTCCCTCACCGGCGTGTTAATCTTTTGTTTTGCGTTGAGATGCTTATCGCAGAAGTGCGACAGGTGGGCTCTGTGTAGTTTCCACCTGGGGCTGGAAAATCAGCAATAGGCAAGCGTGGAAATTCGAAAACCCTTGCCGCCTGGTCACAGTTCGTTCGAGGGAATGATTGACGGCCAGCAACTGTGACCCCTTAACCCCTTGTCCGCACTCAATGGGCCGCATCGCGTAAGCAATTTATGTTAATTGTTGTTTGCCTGATGTACACTATACTCCTCAAGCGGGTACATTAACCAAGTGGCTTAGGGAAGTAAACAAAAGTCAATGGACATTGTATAAAGTCACCTTTAGTATTTGCTAAATGATGAGAATGGGAATTTTCCAAACGACTTTTATCTAAACTCACTTGCCTTGCTAACACACAAACATACCTCGGAAATAAATAAATCTTTCTAAAGTGTTTAGTTTGATGGGGGTAAAGTTTTCAACATTATATAGCTTAAATTATAATACCTATGACTTTTGGTTAATAATATCTCAGCTGGAGCCATTTTAAAGTTTAGGAAAAGTCCAAGGATTTTAAATATTTCTTAAAGGGTAAAGGGTATTCCCTTTATATTGTTTAATTTAAGAGTCAATTATTAATAACAACTCTTTAACTTTTTGACCGAAAAACACAGTTCAATTCAAAGTCTGCGCTCCTTGCAAGCTTTGTTTATTGATTTTAAAATATTTGATCTTATTTAATATTTTACTTTTAATCTAACTCATATGGTTTAGAGTATATCACCTTCGTTTAGTTGATTCCTTCTCTGGATTTCCCGCGGCCTGACCGGCCAAGCATTTAATTAGACACTTTTTACTTTTCCCAGCGTCTTTTGTCCGCGGCGGCAACAAGTTGTAGCCGCCTGCCTGGTCGGGCTGTCTAATTGTTTCGACTGCGGCAATTTCTCCTGGCCTTTTTCGGCCTGGCGAGGAGCAGGAGCTGGGGATAAAGCTGAAGCTGAAGCTGGAAACTGGTTTGCCCGCTCCACGCAATCCGAGAGCTATAATTCGGTCAGCCGCCGGCTGAGGCTCTGGAGGAGCAGCTGGCGACAATGACGATGACTAACTCGGACCCCAAAGGCATCGACCAGGCCAGTCCGTTTAGGCCTTTTACCGTAATCAGGTTTCGGCCCGCTCGAAGACCAAAAAGTCCGATGAATGAATGAATGAATGAATAAGTGAATGAATGGCCAACTGAATGAGCGATTGGGATCCGAGCTATTCAGCTGGCCGGCAATCCATCATGCTCTCCTCGGAACTGGTTGAACTAACACCACTTAATGAGTGGACAAGCCGTCTCCGACTCCCATTTGCATCCGCTCCCCGCTCTCCAGGCGAAGTCATTAGCCACAAACTATGTGTATATATATATTTATATGGGTTGATGCCACGCCAGACATGGCAGGCATTAAATACAGTCATAAAATCCACCCGGGAGGCGGGCTCCATTCCAAGCACGCGTTTCGGGGCGCCGTTTAATTGCGGCAAGCGATTTGTGCGCGTTTTTGAACGCCTCAATTTGCATTTCCCCCTCGAGTCCGATCTGGAAATGGATCGAACTGCAACGCCCAATGGAGGAGGCTGCATGTCATTTAGAGGCAAGTGTAAATTAACACATGTAGTCCGGGCAGTCTCTGTTGGGAGCTGGAAGTCGATAAGGACAATGGACCGCGCCCTCGCACTATCTGGGGTTAATGGGGAATTGAATGAGCTTTAATTGAAATGTTTAGAAAACTATTATATATAAACTACTATATATATATATATTCCAGATAGAGCCGTTTTCTGGGAACCACACCCGATCAGTGCTTGTATGACTATAGTTTATAGTATTTCGTTTGCGTAATTTCGATTTCAAAGCAGATTGAGTGAAGTGTACACATAAGCTAGAAATATTAACAAATATATATATTTGTTGTTTTATAAATAATATTAAATAACCATGTCGTAGAGCCCTTTTTAAATCTGCTTACTATTTATTTGTTTATATGAATAAATATGGTTATGATCTTCATCAGAGTCATGCAAGGTCAGAATGAGAGCTTTCCAAGTCTTGTATAATTAACTATAGTTTTAAGATTACTTCTAAACAAAAATATAAATAAATTGAAAAATGTTAATTAAAGAATCTTGAATCTGTTGAATAATTCCCTGTACCAAATATGATATATAATTTCTTCCTTACATTCAATAACTTGTCTAGTACTTGGACCTTATATCTATACCTCAGAGTCTTTGACTGACTTTATTTTTAGCTCTGCTCTCCTGGAGGAATCACTAGCTATCCAGTGTGCATCCTCACACCCATGGCTATCCTATTTTAATGTCTGGCCGCCAGCATTTTAAGCATCTTAAATCGCGTCAAACATTGAAGACATTAAAAAACCTTACCCCTGTCCCAGGGTAGGCTTCTGGGTAATTGTAAGCGGCTATTAAATGAATTCAACTCGCCGGCGTACGCTGCGGAGCTTGGCACAGGGATTAACATAATTTTTGCTAATATTTTGAGCGGAGCTGGAGGCATAATGCGCTTAGAAAAATAGTATGAATAAAGGCTGCATTAACCTGAATGCTGCCGCAGCTGCAGGATTGCGGGCACGCAGGCTCGGCTTTACCCAGGGGTGAGCGAGGAGCGGATGAGATGATGATGGGAGAAGGGTAAGGCGCCCCGGGAGCTGGGCTGCTCTGATCCATGATGAGCTGTGCGGCTGAAAACGCGCCAAAAAGCAGCGACGTCGACTGCATTAAAGTGGAAAATCCTGTCTGACAACATTTAAACCAAAATATACATATATATATACACAGACCTATAGTAAATATGTGCACAACAAACCAACATCAGCCGCAACTACAACAAACCACAACACATAATAAGCGTGAAAAAAGGCAAAATGAGAGCAAACCTACCCATTCCCAGTCCCATTCTCAGACTCAGTCCCATTCCCCGTCCGAGTCTCCAGTTCCAGACATAGTTTCAGGCCAGGATGGAGCGGGCAATGAAAAGCGAGTGCGCCTAGAATGAAAAATTCGAAAAACAAACAAAGCAAGGGAAGCAAAACGAGAAAAGCAGCTAAACATTGCTAGTCAAAATCCTTAATTCTTTGGGGAAAAATAATTAATTAAATTTCATAATTAAAACTGGCACAATAAATGCTGATAAATACTTAAGATTTATAATTAATTTTTGTACTAATAATTGTAAATACTCAAGCGCAAATAGAAATCAAATGCAAAGTTGGAAACTTTATGAAATATTTATAATTATTTTAAAGTCTGTGAATTACCAAATTTATGGATATTTATGGATATAATGTAATATAACTGCTGAACAATCATATATTCATGAATTTACAATTATAAATTTTAAATGAATAAGAAAGATCATGCGATCATTTGATTCTGAACACGCTTTAACCATTCAATAACAACTTGTAGAAAATATTTTGGTTATTTGATCCCAAGGCTAACTAAGCACTAAATCTATCCCACGTTGCACATTTTCCTCGTTCGTGGTCTGCCAACAGATAAACAAACAAGAGGCAATCAGAATCGCATTCATAACATCAATAAAAGTTCGTGATTGTTTATGAGCCAAAACAAATTAATGATGGAAAACCTCATGTGGTTGTTTTTCCCCCAAAAACCGAACATGAACCGAAAATTCCCTCACCTTTAAACGTAAGCCAATAATACGTATTCTGTAAATTCATTTGAAATTATGTTTGCAATGTTTTGTTGCCAGCCGAAAAAGCAAAAAAAAAAATTAAAAATTAAATGAAAAAGTGCAAATTTAGCGCCAGTGTTGGGTGTCGAAATACAATAAAACTTTTGACGGACCGTGTGTAGGATCTGGTGCTAAATGATCTTGAAAAGGCCAGAGCCAGGTGATTAATGATCCATTCTGTATGCACACTTATATTGATGTTCGTTTCATTTATGAATATCTTTGGCATATTGAACGGCAGAGTTCAGAGAGCGCGTGCTGCTTAATAATTCCCCACAGTGCCTTGCCAGTGCTAATTGAAAATCTTTCCCAGAATCCCAAGTGTGTGTTTGCCTGCCAAAGCCATTTGTTTGGCTGTCAACAGATGCGAGTGCGATTTATCAGGTAGTTCGCTGAGCATTCATAAGAGCAGCTACGGATATTAATTTTTACAAAAAACTGAGAACTGGCTTTCAGGTGGCTTCGAAGAAGAGGTCGGTCGCTGCAAGTGATTTCTGTTGAACCAATTGTTCGATGATACAAGGAATCCAGGTCCATTGTGGCATTTCCGTTCGAAGTCGGCCGAATTCTTGAACCAAATTCCTGCACACTGACAAATCGACACAAATATCTCATACACACTCCGAATGCGCTTTGTTTCCCGAGAATGTTGAGTAAATATGGCCTTCGGTTTGTCAAAGTCAGTGGCAGGCCGAAAGGTAAGAAATGGTAGGCCGACCTCGGAGCCCTTCACAGGTCGAATGCCCTTGCCCCCGGCTCAGCACCTTGAATGTATTGAATGTATTAAACATAACCGACTGACGCAGGACAAAAGGACAAAGGAGCCCACCGGAAACCGAGCCAATTCACTCGCAAGAGCTGCCTGCGACAATGTCCATAAATAATCGCCGTGCCCCGAGCGCTCAATCAATTGTTCAATTGCTGAATAATTAATTCGGCAACAATGCCCTGTCGCGTTCGCAATCAATTAACAAGCGTTTTGCGATTCCAATGGCTGGCTATTACAGCTATAAAAATAAAATAGTTATGGCAATAATAACATTCCTATTTGTGATTTACATGCGCCATTTTCCAACTCAATCCAAACCTCAACTCTGGCCGGGGGCGTTTATTACATTTGCTGCGTGTGTGTCTGTCTCTCGGGTTTTTGATGTGAATGCCTGTCAGTAGCATTGATTATTGCCCGATTTGAGTTATTTGTGCCATAAATATGATTTTTTATTCGATTTGTGACCGGTTTATGGCCAGACTTTTAATGCGCCATGTAAATCCATCTAATTACAGCGGATTATAACTATTCATTTGTGATGAATACTAAAGGTATGGATAGTGTGGATATTTCCCAGCTCAGGTGGAATGCCATTTTACACTCTCCTCCCGCCAACTGGCGGTAATTGGTGCGTAACATTTCCCTCTGTTGCTCATTGAAGCATTTCCAAAAGCATTATTGCCATTCGAATTGTTTGGCTTTGTTCCATGAAATCATCACCATGCAACAACTACCTGTTTCCCCTCGATTTGTAACTGCACATGGGAAAAATCAGTTTTATCCTATCTTAAAAAATTTATAAACATTAAAAATAATATTCCTAAAAGGTATACTAAAGTGCTAAATAAAAAAAAAATATAGCTAAATTAGTAAAACCATTCTTTATTTAAATATAAAATACATTAGTTGACATTGAACTAAAGTACATTGTTTTAAAAATAGTTTTAACAGCAAAACTTGATTTGAATTTGTTCCTCTAAGCATTTCTTTATTAGTTATCAATATTATTATAATAAAATTATTTAAAATTAACCTTGATTTCTTAGAGTGTCTCCTATTTTGATAACCAAGAGCCGTGAGTGCTGTTGTCCAAGATCATTGACTCCAGGAAGGGAGTTCTGGGGGCGGGAATCCGGTTCTGGACGCTTATCAAAAGTTCTGGCCTGTTGATAAATAAGCGGCATGATAAATGGACAGCAATCAATAACGAAGAGTTGTCTGCTGCCTTCGCGGCCAGTCGCTTACTCAGTTAGTCAGTCGCTTTGTTTACCTGCAATCAAAACAGTTTATGTTTTTCCTTTTCATTCTGTTTGCCTGCACACCTTGCCTCCACCTTGTATGTAAATACAACCCGAACACCCGTACAATCGGCGGACAAACAAGCCGCCGGAGAGGGGCAGCGACAGCCATTCACTTCTTGTTTGCCTTCCTATTTGCACACGCTGCGTATACGCAATGGGTGCAGTTTCGATTCGGATTCGGGTTTGCTGAATCGTTCAAGGTTGCCGGGGGCGCGGCAGGTGGGCTCGCATGTCAAGTGAACACTTTCCCGAGAGGTGATGGCGCTGATAAGGCATCCAGTTGTAGAAGGGTAACAAACTTGCACACCAAACTGGGTTAAAAGGCAACTTTCCACCCACCACCAAAGGAGGACGGCTTACATTGCGCATACGCAGCGTTGCAGTGGAGCCATAAAAACGGGAGAAGGCAACGTCTCACTCTGCCAGCAGGCAGTTAAGCGGCAGCTGTTTGTTCAATAAAAGCCAAACAAGTCGGTCCTAACTGGCAAGAACGACGACGGAATACCCTAACTGACAGGTGACCAGCAAGAGCGCCACTCCAGCTCCTCCTCACAAGTGGCAGCCGGCAAATCCCATTAATTCGCATTCACATTCACATTCGCACTGCAGTCATTTCCCTGAGTTCCTTTTCTTGCACTCAATTAAAATGCCAAGTTCAGCGGCTGCCAACATTCAAAACTGACAGCTGACAGATGGAAATTTACCCCCGGCTAAGGAAACTCCGGGTCACGGACTCCCTCCAACCGGGTCCCACTATCAATCATTCAGCGCTCATTTTCGCTGTGAGGCAGGTGCAAATGTGTCAGTTGTAAATGAGCAGAAAGTTCACGGAAAAGTGTCACCGTCTTGGACTGTTTTAATTGAGATGAATTAATGATATGGCTGCTTGATTAAGGATTTCCAGCTGTCTATCTTATCTGGCAAGATTTGTTTTCCTTACCCAGACTTGCAGATGTTAATCATAGCACATTTCTGCTTGTTTGAATTGCAGATTTATTGGGACCAAGCGGAAGTCTAATACATATTCTAATTAAAGGTGAGTTACAATACCATATTGCTATAAAGCACTTTATTTCGCATTTAACGACTCGCCTTAATGCGTGCTTCCTTTGAGCACTTAATTAGCCCAAGCTGCGGTCCATAAAATCCCATTTTCGCAACTTTTGGATCTGGTGGATGCAATTAAATGCACTGCCTTGGGGCCTGAACTCTCACCCTCTGTGGCCCGCTGGAAACCTGGTGGAAGGTGCCCGCAATCAGTGTGCAAAATCACGCGTCTGCATTTAATTCACTTTGGGGCCTGGGAAATCGCCGAGTCGTGGAAAGCCACTCGAGGGATGTGTGCTAACATTTCTGCACGCATTTGGCTGTTCCCATATCTTGGCCAGCTTCTTCGTCTCTATTTCTATTTAAGGGCATTGCCGCCAGCTCCCAGACCCTCGTCCGTTGCTGTTGCTGCTGGCAATTGTCCTTTATTGCCATTCCTTCATTAGGCCCCGCGTCTGGGATGGCATTTTAATGCAATTTTTATGCGCATTTTTGTGCGCTGTAATGGACCGGCCCCGCATCCCTGTTGTCGATGTGTCACTTGTAAGATAATTTCAATTGTAATTCATATAATTCGCCTTATTGTTGCCTCAATGGGCCTTTGTTGTTGCTTGGGTCTCGCTTCTGGAGAATGCCACGTTGCCTCACTTCAGTGAGGGGAAAAAATCAGAATATATATCTTTACTTATTCAGTGATTTTTAGCATCAGCTTGTTAATGAAATTATTAACTAACTAAGCTCAAAGATAGTTTAACTTTGACTTAAATATATTTATGACTTACACAAGGCAGAGATCCATTTACAAACTATACGCTTTAAAGATAGCAGCTGTCGGCTTTTTTTGTAAAAATGTTTAATTGGTCGTGGAAATGATTTGATCCATAAAAGTGCATTAAAAACGCATAAAAGCTAAGCAAACAAAAGCGCCATCAAAGTGTCAAAAATGGAGCTATCCACGGCATCCACATGTGCCTGGGGAGATTAGGTCCAGAATCCCGTGGAGCACAACCGGCGGAGACATAAATTAGTCCGTAATAAAGTTCAAAATAAACCGATCAGAGCCCGCAGCAGCCCTATAAAAATAGTCTCCAGTGGCTTGCCAAGAGAGGGGGAATTAGCTGCATTAAATATTTGAGAAGACATAAATATATGCGTACGCGTAGAGGCAGCTGGCCTGACTGCTGCTTTTTCGGCCACGCGGAAGTCAACGGGGCGGATGAGTAATGCACCAAACACTTGCCACATTTACCTACTTTGTGTACAGTATTTTAGATTTTTGCACTTTTTGTACTAATTGTATGAAATAAAACTGATCCAGGGAATAAATTGTAAATGTACACAGTTGATTCACAAGAAGCGCAGCTGAATTTATAAATAAGAATCGTATATCAATACACAGCTTGCCGTTAAATTTAGATTTAGATTTTGACTTTCTCGGTAAATTTCAGAACTAATTAATACGGAAAACAGAATGCATTTCCTTAGATGAAATATATTTTAATTAAATTTCCATAAAGATTTTAAAGAATATGGCAATAGTTTATTACAATTATTAACTATAAGCCAATTAGTAGGCCATCATATCGTGAACCCGTCGGAAGCGCTCGCCCGCCTGGCGCAGGGTCATGCCGCGGGTCTCTGGCATGACCACCGCAAAGGCCACCAGACCCACCACCAGGATGATGCCCACGGCCACGAAGTAGCTATAGAAGTAGTTGGCGCCCACATTAAACGTTGCAATGACAATAATGTGAATGACCTGCTCTAGGCACACGATCAGGCCGATCAAAAAGGGCTTTACGCGCATGGGGAAGGCCTCGCCCAGATAGACCGAGCTGCTGCAGATGAAGAGTCCGGCAAAGAACTGGAAGGCCATGCCCAGGCGGCACACCTGCCACATGAAGTAGGGATCGGCAATGTTCGAGTAGTCTCCGTAGACCCCAGCCATGCCCAGCATCAGTCCAGCCATGCACATGAGTCCCAGCAGCGAGACGAACTTCCTGCCCACCGGGTCCAGCACGCCAATGGTGATCAGGGCTCCGATGAGGCGAAGGAGGCCAAACACCACGGGTGGCCAGGCGATGGTGGTGCCCTCCACCTCGTAGGTACTGCTCAGTATGGACAAGGAGAGTGGCAGCGAAAAGGAGAAGGCAACGAAGCAACGGAAGAGCAACAGTTTCAGGAAGGGCATCAAGGATTCGCCCAGCTGTTCTCCCACTCCCTGACTGCTGCCCTCCACCACATACAGCTTGGCCTCATTGTAGGCCCGCTCGCCGCTCTCCTGGTTCCAATAGCCGCCCATCAGGCGCTTCAGACTGGCTCGTGCCTTCTGCTCCTGGTTCTGGCGGATGTAGAAGATCGGCGACTCCGTCGAAACCGCCAAGCTGCCCAGAGCGATCGCCGTAAAGACAATGCCAAAGATGCCGTGCACCCGATTGACGGTCATGTCCAGGCTCTGCGTCCACTGGGAGTCATAGATCACCTGGATGGCAACGCCTAGGGCGAGACCATACTGCTCCATGGCGCTGCAGGAGCCACGATTGCTGCTCGACGCAATCTCGGCGCTGTGGATCAGGAAGGGAACGGTGATGAGGCCAATGCCCACTCCGCCTACGTAGCGGGCAGCCAGTATGGACTCATACTCGTAGGGAGCGCTCACAAAAATAATGGCATCAATCAGATTCATCACACCACCGAGACCCTGTAGGGGCAGAGGATTGTTAGTTTAGGGAATCTCCCAGAAAGATGTGATAGCTTTACTCACATAGAAAACCATTTTGGGTAAAAAGGACGATGTTACGGCGGAGACCACAGCTCCAATGATGACGCCAATGAACCAGCTGTACTGGAACTCAAGTGTTGAGGCAGTGAACAGAGAACTCCAGCCCAGGCTCTGGGCCATGTCCATGCCGGCGTAAACAAAGAGGAAACAAGCTGGTGAGGGACAAAGATTGAAATTAGTATTGCAGGACGAAATAGGAAAGGTTTGTGTTCTGAGATTTGAAATAGGAAATGGTTATTAAAACTTTTAAGGTAATATAGGGATCAGTGAAGTTGCTAAAAGTTTACAGAAAATGTATGACTTTGAATTGTTGGGGAATACTTTAGCTGATGGAAGTACTAAATACTTCTTTGGTAGTATATACCTATATTAATATATTCCTCAAATACCTCTCTAGTATTGCTGTTTTATATATTATCGCAATTGTCATAGATAGTAGGACAAAAGAGCTTTTAAATATGATATTATTTCTTATCAGGTGCTAGGGAATTCTCAAGAAAATGGTTTGTCAACATTTTGTAAATTCTGTGTCACATATATGTACTTCCGAAGATATTATAGCTTTTAATTTTAATTGATTTTAACTGAGAGCATTTCCATTAACAATATGCCTCTCAAGGTCCCCCGTAATCTCACCAGCTGTTCCGGATTGCGTTTGGGCGGCCGTTGCCCAGCGTCCAGTGGTGGGAGCTGTGACCACCACTGTGGCTGCCGGAGGCGGTGGTGGCTGTGGTCGACCTGTGGTGATGTACGTGGTTTGCATCTGCTGCGGACCCGTTGTGATGAACGTGGTCTGCTGGACGGGCACTTGGCCCGTGGTGACATAGGTGGTTGTCATGGTCGTTGTCCAACTTATGTAACCTGAAGGAGAGCCAAATTCGATTCAAGGAGCGCGTGCAATGCGATTCGTTCGTTTTGGTGGCTACGGGCGGACTGGGCGGGCTTTTATAAAACGTGGCTGCGTAAGTGGTAGCTATCAACATAATTGATATCTAGCCAGCAGATAATTGATATACACATAGGTTTTATCAGCTGGTAGATACTCGCGTTCCACGCTTTCCAGTAGGCCCGACGCCCGCTGCCTGTTGCCGTGATTCATTTCGAGTAAGCCACGATAAGTCGTGATAAAGTCACAGAAGCATTCGAGGGCCATGGGGGAACCAAGTTACTCACTCGCTCCCCAGGAGGTGTCCTAGCAAACTTAGTGAAATTGATCGAATTCGGGAGTACAAAGTTCAGGGTGAGCCATCGCCTGCCACTAGATTGGGGTATACCCCCAGTGACTGAGGGAAAGCCTCTCTGCCAATGGTTGCAGCTCGCTTATCGATCCCAAAAATAATTAATTCGATTAACAAATGTCACAGATAACCGTTTTGGAGGTTAGAGATAATCGTTATCTGTGCAGGGTAGTTGTACTCCTAAGTACCTTAATTAATACATAGTTAGTTTGTTAATAAATTAATTTATTTCTCTCACAAAGTATATTGTACTTAGAAAAATCGTATATTAAATAGTCGCTGGAACCGCCTGCCAGCCTCCCGGAGGGTGAGTTTCTTTGTCTCCGGCATAACAACCGCAAAGAATATCACGCCCAGCATCAGGATAATTCCCACAGTCAGATAGTACCGATAGAAAAAGTCCACGGAACCCTTGTTGTACCCCACTATGTCGATAATGTGAATAGTTTGCTCGAATCCCACGATATATCCCACCAGCAAGGGCTTCACGCGCAGGGGGAAGGCCTCACCCAGATAGACCGAGGAGCTGCAGACGAAGACCCCGGCAAAGGCCTGAAAGGCCACGCCCAGCCTCCACACCTGGTACATGTAGAAGGTGACCAGAGTGTTGGCCGGATCGTCGTAGGAGACAGCCATGCATAGCATCAGGATGGCCATGCAGAGCAGACCCACCAGCGAGAACATCTTCCGGCCCACCTTGTCCAGGAATCCCTGGGCGACGAGAGCGCCGAGGAGGCGCACCAGACCCCACACGGTGACGGGCCAGCAGGAAATTTCGCCCTCGGTGAGCTTAGTGCTCGCGATGAGGGACGCGGACAGGGGCAGGGAGAAAGAGAAGGCCACAAAGCCGCGATAGAAAAGCATCTTGATGAAGGGCAACACGGAGACGAGCAGCTCTTGCAGGCAAGTCCTCTCCCGGCTTTCCGCCACGTACAGAGTGGCCTCCTCGAAGGCCTGGTCGACAAAGGGATTGAAGCTTCCCAAGAGTTTCTCATGACACTCGCGGGCCATCTCCTCCTGGTTGCGACGCAGATGGAAGATGGGCGACTCGATCGAGAGGGCTGTCATGCCCAGACCCAACACTGATAAAACGATGCCTATAATTCCGTGTACCTCATTGACGGAGGCCTCCTTGTCATCCACCCACTGGGTGTCGTAGATCACTTGAATGGCAATGCCCAGAGCCAGGCCAACCTGCTCCATGGCTCCACTAACTCCGCGATATTTATCCGTCGCCACCTCGGCACTGTGAATGAGGAATGGGACAGTGATTAGGCCAATGCCTGCTCCAGCCACGTAGCGAGCAGCCAGAAGGAGTGCGTAATTAAAGGGAGCACATGTAAAGATAATGGAGCCAGTGAGCTGCATAAGTCCTCCAAGGACCTTTAATAAATATGCCGAAAATTAGTTTATCTCTCTGAACACATTAAATATCACTCACATAGAAGGGCAACTTGGGAAGGAAGCTCATGAGCAGGGACGAGAGCACGGATCCACCTAGAACCCCGATAAACCAACTGCACTTGAACTGCTGGGAGGCCTTCGTGTTCAGGGTCTGATTCCAACCCGCACTGTGGGCCAGGTCCATGCCTCCATATACAAACAAAAAGAACACTGCAGAGACAAAGGATAAAGGATAAGGAATCTTCTCCTGGAGTTAGTTTAAAATAGTTCCCTTGACACACCTGCAGACGCCACATTAAGTTGCTTGTTGAATTGCCGCATAGAACCTGGATTCCCCATGGTTACATTCACATTTTGCATTGTTGGCTGAGCTTTAGGAGTATATCCTTCTTCTGAATCCTTGATGTTAAAGTTATTTTGTTGATTGTCCTCCGGACAACGGGTATCATAAGTGATTGTCATACTTTATGGGTTCAGTTCGATCCGTTCTTTGTAATGGTCAAGGAGCAACTGTACGAGCCGCAAGAACCAATTGAAGTCTAAGTAATATAAACCTATTGGGGGATTAGTGCTATATGTAATAAGCTTTAGATAGTTTGCTTTATGGAAGTTCCGCCAGTGAAAGTAAAGCCTCAATGAGGTCCGATAAAAATGTTTTTTTCATGGGGTCTAGTCATCCTTAAGTTTAATACCATTGACATATCGACAATGTAATATTATTAAAGTTCCGGAATCAGTTGCTGATTAATTAAGTTAAATTCTTCTTTATATATATAATAATATATTAATAAACAATTTTATTTCCAATAACTTCGAAAAATTTGGGGTGAGTGGTTTAATACAGATTCTCAAGCTTAGTATATTGTCACATCGTACCACTTCTGGAACCGGTGTCCAGCCTCCCGCAGTGTCATTTTCTTCGTTTCCGGCATGGAGACAGCAAAGAAGATCACACACAGGAGCATGATAATGCCCACGGCCAGGAAGTACGCAAAGAAGTTGACTCCTACTCCAGAGCCGACGCATGCAATCACAATGACATGGATCACCTGCTCCACGATCACAATCAGTCCCACCAGGTAGGGCTTCAACCGCAGCGGAAAGGCCTCACCCAGGTAGACCGAGGAGCTGCAAACGAACAGTCCGGCAAAGGCCTGGAAGGCTATCCCAATGTTGCATATCTGGGCCATGGAGTAGAAGCTCAACGAGTCGTCGTACAGACCCGCCATGCCAAGCATCAGTCCGGCCATGCAGAGCAGGCCAACGAGTGACACCGCCTTGCGGCCAATCGTGTCCAAAAAGCAGAGCGCCACCAGTGTGCCAATCAAGCGGACGCAGCTCCACACGTACATCTGCCAGGAAACGGAGATGCCTTCCACAATTTGGCTGCTGTATATTATGGAGCTGGTCAGCGGCAGGGAGAAGGAGAACGCGACGCAGCAGCGGAACAGGAGAAGCTTCACAAAGGGCATTGCGGAGGCGACCAGCTCCTCGCCCAGACTCCGGCTGCTGCTCTCCACCACATAGATCCGGGCCTCATCGAAGTACTTGTTGGCAAGACCGGTGTTATTGCCCACAAGCTGGAGCTGGCAACTGCGTGCCTTCTGCTCCTGGTTGCGCTGCAGAAAGAACACCGGTGACTCAACGGCCATACCGGAAGTGGCTAGGCCCAACAAGGAGAATACGATTCCAAGGATGCCGTGCACCAAATTTGAGTTGTAATCATCAAAGGTGAGCCACTCCGTCGTGTACACCACTTGGGCGGCTATGCCAATGGCCAGGCCACATTGCTCAAGTCCAGCGGTAGCTCCGCGTTTATTGCTTCCCGCCACCTCGGCATTGTGGATGATGAACGGAACGGTGATGAGGCCGATGCCCACACCAGCCACATAGCGGGCGGCCAGGCAGCACGAGTAGTCAGCGGGTGCAGCGGTGAAAATAATGGAACCAATAAGCTGCATTAAACCTCCAAAGACCTGCCGTGCAAATAGGAGTTAAAATCAGTAATCAATTTATAAGATAGGATAAGTTTTTGTATCACTCACATAGTAGACCTGCTTGGGCATGAATGTCATGGTGGCCATGGCAGCAAGTGCTCCTATTATGACGCCTATGAACCAGCAGTACGAGAACTCGGTGGACAAGAGGACACTGAAGGTTGGATCCCAGCCCAGGCTGGCGGCAAAGTCCATGCCCCCATAGACAAAGAAAAAGAAAACTGCAGGATGAAAATTATGTATAAACCCATTATTCGAGTCACGAGTCATTATTTCCGGGAGTTTCCAATTTTCTCACCCGCAGTAGACGTCGCTGTCTGCCTGTTCATGCTGGCCCAGTAGCCCCTGTTGGTAACGGTCACGTTCAAAGATGGCGGTGCCGCTGGTTCCGGCGGAGGTGCAGTGCTTATGTAGATGGTCTCCTTTACAGGAAGGGGACCTGCACTCATGTTGGTGCCTTGAAATCCACTCATTTCCAAAAAAAATCTAAGGTTTTCGTTCGTTCGGTTGTTCGTTCGTTACTGGGGCCCAGCCGTTGTCCGCAATCGCATTTAAATCGGAAATCGGAAAAATGTGGTCCGAACTTGGCGATACCGATATCTAGCTGATAAGTAATGACACTATAATCAGTATATAGATACAAGTGTCTTCGCGATTCCCATAGATTCGAGTCAATTGGGCGTTTGGCCTTGGCTGTGAATCATGATCAGTCATATAGGGGACTTTGTTGGGTGACCAACAAGGCGGGGCAGACTATAATTAGATTTCTTTAGATATCTTTAATTATTTCTTAAGTAAAATTAGAAGGGAACAAAGCATATTTAAATGTGTCCCACCAGTGTTTAAGTATTTGACACGCTTTTGGCCCAGCCTAGACCTCTATTCTTCAAAAAGAAAGTGTCTTAAATAGTCCAACTATCTGTGGGCCAAAGGCTGAGGGAAGCCTTCTTCTCTTGATGAAGCCAAGTGCTGTATGACGACTCCAGAGCGCCTGTCTAGCGTCTGCATTATGTATGGCATTAGCAGCAGCAACAAACTCATCGGGCTCGCAATCATAATCATCCCGGCGGCGGGCCGCACTCGAGTGTTTACTTGAGTTGTCTCAAATTGCGTAATGTCTGCACTGACACTGCCATTTCCAACCACTCTACTCCACTGCCCTCCAACCGCCGCTCGACTCGACTTCATCCGAACCGATCCAAAGGCCCCAGCATCTTTGCAAGCCAATCTATCTTGTTGCGCCTCAAACTGTCAAATCGCGCCACATGTCTATGGATTCTGGGGAGGATGAAGAGTGCTAAGTGTGAGGGACTGCCTCTGCCGCCGCCTGTTCCTTGTCATTTGACGCCGCTCGACAAATTAGCCAAGTGCCATGACGACTCCAGCTCCAGCTCCAGATACAGCCACATCAGCAGCAATGCCATCTCCATTTCGTTTTGAGAGACTCGAGTACATTTTAATGAGTTTATGCACAAAGTTGTCTAATGGCGTAAAAATTATGAGCGCCAACATGTGGCCATGGGTATGGGCATGGACTGTAGATTGAGATGGATCTGGAGACGGGCACATGGCACAAATGGCAAATGGCTCATGGCACATGGCACATGGGCACTTTGCATGGATTTCTGTGGTGATGCTGCTGCCTTCGGGAGAAATGCGGCGACGTCTGCCAGGCCACTAATGGAGTCTAATTACTCTGGCCGACAGCCGACGCGAATCTCTTGGCCAATAAAAGCATATTAAGACAGCGCTCAGATACATTACCCAACTGTCGTTTATTTCCGACAAATGGGACATACAGGAATCAAGTGAAGTGAATCCCCTCCAGGACTCTCCCTCGATGATGCTGGGCCAGGCCATCCCAGCGGTCTGTCTGCTTAATGTCACCATCATCAGGAGGTAGACGCACTTCAGCGAGAAAAGCATTGCCGCCTTCCAGTTGAAGCAAAATACATTGAGACTTGACTCTATATTTAATGGTTCATACCACAAACAAAGTAGCAGACTTTTACTGTCTGTCTTCTTGTAAACATTACTACTTTAAATTCTTCACTTCTGACCTTTGGCTTACCAAATAAAAATAGCAATTAATAATTAAGTTTACTTAATTTGTTTCCGCCCGGGATTGAACCGGGGGCCTTCCGCGTGTTAGGCGGATGTGATAACCACTACACCACGGAAACATTTAAAAGGATTGCTTATAATCTAAAGAACTTTATAAAAGGGAAATGGATATCAAACTAAAGGCAGCAGAAAACTATATGTGATGTTTTCAATTAAATTTGATTATTACAAAATAAATATAAGCAGCAATAAAAAATGAATTGCCGAAACCCGGGATTGAACCGGGGACCTTTAGATCTTCAGTCTAACGCTCTCCCAACTGAGCTATTTCGGCTGTTGAAGTTATTAAAATATTAATAATTAATAAATAGATTATAAAAAAAATTTATCAAGCTGATAAAAAACGAGGCTTTCATAGTTCTTCAAATATAAACACAAATAACATATAATAAATATAAATATAAACCTTCATTATGTATAACTTATATGCTTTTAGTAACAGACAAAACTTCGAAATCTTATAAAAAATTAAGTCTACTTCAAAAATGTATTGATAAAATTAATTTTAATCGAAAAACAAAATAAATAATTGCCGAAACCCGGGATTGAACCGGGGACCTTTAGATCTTCAGTCTAACGCTCTCCCAACTGAGCTATTTCGGCTGTTGAAGTTATTAAAATATTAAAAATTAATAAATGAATTATTAGCAAAAATGCATCAAGCTGATAAGCTGATGATATTTCACTTTTCTTCAACAATAAACCGAAATTATATATTGAATTAAATTATACTATCATATGGGAAATTGATCATTACAAAGCTTAAAATATTCGAAATATTGTATCGATATTATAGATATTTTTATAACCTAAACCTAAACCAAAAATGCACTGATTTCAATTCGGAGAGAATTTCAGTGCTAATTTTTAATTTTTAAAAGCTTAACAAATCTGCACACAGAGTTTTAAAATTTAAAAAATTAAATTTTTGGCCAATTGTTTTGACAATTTTAACGATGTAACCCCTTATAACCCCTTATAAAATTTTCAAAATTTTGAAAAAATTAAATTTGTTCCTCACATAGCTAGATCGACTCGGCTTTTGATGCTGATCAAGAATACGTATGATTTATAGGGTCGGAAATGACTCCTTCACTGCGTTACCAGCTTCGGACTTAAACTTTAATACTCTGAAAGGGTATAATTATATGGTTTTAGGGTGACTTTTAAAAGGCACATCAATCATCAAACAATTAAGTATACTTACAAAATTTATATAAAAAAAATTAGTTAACAATAAAAAGAGTAATAATTGCCGAAACCCGGGATTGAACCGGGGACCTTTAGATCTTCAGTCTAACGCTCTCCCAACTGAGCTATTTCGGCTTGTGGACTCCTCGCGGCGAATTACAGATTACGGACTGATGGTCTTTATATAAATAAACTTATCCGCCTATAAGTTCACCGCAAAGTTCAATTGTGTCCTCTATTTTTAAACCGCTTACTAAATATAAAAACATTTCGGCTTCGCCTTTTTTGCCTGTCACAATTCCTGACAGTTGCAAAAATGTATAATGACATTTGCGTGTCTTAATAGGTTCACATCAATTTCACAAAGACGCTTTCTTAGCAGCCGCCCGTTTTAACTGACGGAAATTGCAATTTAAAAGTGCCATAAAGGAAAAGAAAATTTGCTAGCCAGCTCTGGGAAACAAACAAATAATTTGGTTAACTACAAATTATGAATTTTTACGATGCCCGGGTGTAATAATAAATAAAATCTATACTGTAAAGCCTGGCAACGGGTGCCTCTGACATATGGCAAGGTTACATTAATTTGGTTTTTATATTTGGCAAACTTTCAGAATGCATTTTGTGCATCTATGAACTTTAGCGAGATTTATAATGAAAAATGTGGGAGGATCATAAATGTTTTACTACCTATAAGTAAACCATAAATACAAACTAACAAGACAAGGTTAATGGCTTTAAACTGACTTTATAGAGCATTTGAGAACTGAATAAAACCAGTCTGTATATTCCCACACTAATTAAGGTGATTTTGTTTCTCCTCTTTCATAAATTTATGTCTTTATTTACGACTGAATTTATTTTGATTAACTAATATGATCGTTTGTTTCAATGAAGAGTATACCGAAGAACTCGATTTCCCCACACAAGCTGAGCCCTTCCCCTGCAACCTGATGAATTCTGACGAAATCGAATCCACTGCCCGATGCCTCGTGTCCCTGAGAGCTCCTTGCCCCGGAGGCCAGACAACCTGATCCGATCCATTATACACGCTGCATTGCGGGTTAGAGCACCTTTCCAGCTCCAACTTCCAGCTAATGCGGCTTCCGTTTGACGCCCGGCGCTGAAAGCTGAGCTGCAGTTGAACTTCACTGCGTCAGGCCCTGGTCTCTTCATCATCATGGGGATGGCGATGATGATAATGCCCATGCCCAAGCCAATCCCCTGGCCGGCCTGCTCAATGATTCACATTCTCGAAAGGCGATCGTGTGGCAGACCGAAATTCCTTTGAAAACGAATCCGAGCCAGTCCACGCCCACGTCCCCGCCCCAGTCCATGTCCCAGTCCCCGGTGGTTATATGATTTATCGCCTCGAATTCTGCACTCATTTGGGTCCAAGGCAAGCGGCTTTTTCTCTGCTCTGGACTGGCTATTATTATTACTCGAATTGTTTTTAATTATTCGCCACTTTCTGTGTCATCACACTGGCCTGGAGGCATTTCTGTGCGGCGACTATTTGGGGATTTGTAGATTTTTTCAGATAGAATCGCGGGCAGCGGCGGTGACGACAACACGGCATTCCTCTGATATGTCAAGGGAATGTTTAACATTTTCGCTAGAATTTCTATTTTGGTTGGTGGCACAGCTTGGGGCCAGACCTTGACGGTCTGGTCACAATAAAGGGAGCTGGGAAGCCTAAGACATTTTATTTCTTGTTAAATTCACCCAAATCGAAATCGCAAAGAAGCAGCACTCAGTGTGGCATAGTATTTTTGGGGGGCATTAGTTGTACGCAGGTCTATGAACTGATAAGTGTACAAACATTGCGATAAGAAAGTTGAATTGGGCACAGAAATACCCAGGCAAGGCAGTTTGAATCGATTTCCAGGAAAAAAAATTATATACATTATGGTAAAACCGCAGAACTTCTATAGTCAGGAAATATAATATGCAAATTCCAGGCAACAACTCAGGAGTTCTTTTTCCTTTTTTTGCGACTGCGGTGTGGAGGACACTTTTTGCCGGCTGGCTAAGTGGGTCACAATTGGATTTGATTTGTTTATGCCACAAAGAACAGCAAAAGTAGGAGTTCCTTTCATAAATAAAATAGTAGCTTGTGTGACAGGCCTAATAGAGCAATTGCAGGATACCCGCTAGACCCTCACTTTTAACCTTTGCCAAAGCCGTACGAGTTGTTCGGGCCACGACTTGTAATTGAGTTAATTGCTAAAATTCTTGTTTTTTCGCCAGCAAACAGCAGCAGCTGCAAAAATAAATTACTGAAATCTGTGTAAAACAAATTGCCATCGATGTGATTACAAAATAACTGCAGTCATAACCGAATTCGGCACACTTGGCTTTATTAAAATCGAATAAATATTCATTTGGCAATGTGGCGCGCGGGGCCTTTAAACCAACAGTCACGGACCGAGCCCAGGGCGTTGGCCCCCGGGAAATCGGCCATAAATTGAGCTAAACGTGAATCCCAATGATCACTGGTCACTGGTCACTGGTCACTCTCCCTGCGTTATAATTCTGACAAAATAACACAACAAGAAAATAACAAGCGACTCGCAAAAAACCGCAAGATTTATTGGCAGCCGTTTCACGAACAATTTGTTGCCATTGAAATTTATTGGGGCGACTTTTGAATATGTGTTCCGCTACGCCACATTCACTCACTCACGACATTTGGCGTTTTATTTCCATTAACAAATTGTTCCAAAAAACCCACTCACCCCTCTGGGTTCTGTTTATTTTCTGCGGCTTCCCTTGGACTTGTCGGAAGTCGTTCTACAAGTCGTTCACATTGTCGAATATCACTGATATACCGCCCTCGAGACAGTGTTATTTAAATGTATCAAATGCGTGTTTATAGAGTTTCTCATAATTGTCGTCTTATGACTTTGTCAAATAGATTTAAGGAGCACTTTAATGCGGCTAAAGCTGAATTACAACACCTCGATTCCCCCCTTGATTCATCTTTCATAATTCTGGTAACCTGGTAAACTTTCGCCGGTGTCGGCTGGGGGCTCCAAAGTGAACTTAAATATTTCAAGACCATTACAAACTGTCACAACATGTTCGGGGTTTTTGGAGTTGAGTGAGCTGAACGCAAATTGGCTTGCCACAAGTCGACCCCTGTCAAGGCCCGCCCGCCTGACACTTGCCACATGCTTTCCCCGCTCTGGAAATACTAAAGGCGTCTCGGTTTCGGTTTCGGTGTCGGTTTCGGTGTCGGTTTTGGGATTGAAACTGCGACTAGAGCTGGGGATCCCATTAAATATGCATAAATCGAACTGGAAAGGCGGCAGAGCCGGGCAACGAAGATGCGGCACTCTCATGCGAGTGGGCTTGGGAGTGGGAGTTGCATTCGCCACGGGTTGGCTCTTAAATAGTTAGTTGAGCGTTAAATTGACTCGGCGAAGCCATCAACTGGTCACATGTCAGATCCAATCCCAAGCCGGCTGGCTGCCTTGTTAATTGCATAATTAAGCGCAAAGTTGGACTTGGCAGCCTACGCAGACTCTGGCTCCAGATCCACAGAGATCTGGAGACTGCAGCAGCAGTAGCTCCACACATCGCGGCTCTAATCCACTTGGAGTCGTCGACATGTCCGCTAATGAGTCGCTGCAGCTCCGAGCTGCTCCTGCCAATGCGATGCAGCTCTGATAAGGCGGAATTTATCATCTCGGACGCCTGGCAACTGTCGGATTAGCCGACATCGCTCTATTTGCATATTCATAAATCTCGGGCAGGCTGCACTCTCGAGGCGGACTAATTGAAATACATATTTGCATGTAATTGAGTGCCTGCCTCTATCTGTCCTATCTGCGGAGCCGTCTTTCCCAGAGTCAGGCCAGAGCTTTCCCTTTCAGGTTTTCCTTCTGGCCTGACTTCTGTGCCGCGTCCATGTCTCTTTGCTGTGTAATCATTTTGTTCACTGGATAGGGGAGATCGCCTTATTTGATATGCAGTTGGATTGTCACGTCGTAAGCTATATAAATGTATATTA
Source organism: Drosophila bunnanda (assembly GCA_035046265.1). Taxonomy (NCBI): domain Eukaryota; kingdom Metazoa; phylum Arthropoda; class Insecta; order Diptera; family Drosophilidae; genus Drosophila; species Drosophila bunnanda. The sequence goes on from JAWNOB010000130.1 coordinate 13,481,605, forward strand.
ACCCTATGGGCATTCAACCCCAGATTGACTATATAAAATGAAGACTGAGGATCGGCATACCAATTGCATCATCTTTTGTTTAATTATTTATAATTTTATACGAGAGCATAATATAAAATATAGCTTTATATAAAGGCCCCAGTGTCCATCAAATAAGGAGATCTTTACTCTTTGTGTTTCTTGTATTTACGATTCTTGAACATTAAGGACATCTTCAGGTTTCATTTCTAGTCCCGCGAAGATTTGCTCACTCAATGTCTTAAATGGAGCCGATTCCAAAATTTCGGCTGGAACATTAGTGATGATCTGCTTGTAGACCTCCTTCATCTCGCTTCGGGAAATAGTTATTTCGAATTTCCTTTTCTTTTCGGCCGGTTCAGTAACTTTATTCTTTTCCATTTCGCTGAGATAAGCTGCCTCATGATACTGCAGCAAATGCCTCTTCATAGTTGTAGTGTAGGATCCCTTGAAGGAGTTGCGGCAAATCTTGCATTCCTCCTCGTTTTTGGTGGGGTGGAAAACGAAAAAGTTTCGAACAATAAAATTATTCTTTATTTTCATCTTTAGCTTTCTTTGCCTAAATGTACATGAAATAAGAATTATATATTTATACTAATATAAGTATGCTGCAGCTATTATAGTAATGTTTTTATAATGAAATTATTTCTTACGTGAAAATATGAAAAAATTGTTCCTGAATAACTCCAAAACTGAACTTATTTGGTATGCAATATTTTAACAATTTCTATTGGAAGTATTTTTCATGGCCAACTGATTTGTGAGAAATCAAAAAGAACCCTGGTTATTGGGTTAAATATTTTTGTATTCCAAATCAAAGCTTAATTATTTTTTATTTATAAAATAAACTCCACTGTTTTTTTCCTCAACACACAAAAAGCGAAAACGTAAATTTAAAACCTTGCAAAAAACCGAAAGGCATCATCCTTTAAGAAAACTTCTGTAATAAAATTTTACGATCGCCTAGCAACAGGCACGACTTTCGGTCGCCAGAAGATGGAATTACCTGGGATCTGGCCACTGGGAATCGGTGGGAGAATTGGGGAATGTTGGAGGGAGAAGGACACAAAACAAAAGTCATGAAATTCATGAATGAATCAGGAAATCGTGTTGGCTTTCATCCTCACCCCAAGCCGCCAATCTGTGCGGCTGCCGCAGCTGAGTTTTGGCGAGACAAGTTTGCCCGATGTTGCCAAGTCGGGAACACGTTCACTGTGGTCCAGGTCGGGATAGCCGCCGTTGCCTGCTCCTTCCTCCTTCTTCTGCTCCTCCTCCAGTGCCGTCTGCGCATGCGTGACGTCTGTCAGCAGGCGACAGGAAGGTGCCGCACAAAAAAAAAAAGAAGAGGCACCCGGGATCCAGGCTCCTTTTGGCCGGCTTTGTTTGGCCACAAACATGTTTTCCTTTTCGGGGCCGACGGCGGCCGTTGGGTCATGCTGGGCCCAAACCCGTTCCCAGTCCGGGCCATCTCTCGGAACGGGCCAAAAACAGCCTTGGGGCGAAACAAGGAAGTTTCGCCAGTCAAGTGGCTGAGGGCCTCCAGCTGCTCCGCCAATGGAGCAGCCACTTCAGCCGGCTTTGCTCCGCTCAAGTTGGCATTTCTATTTCGATTGCGATTGCTTTTGGAGGAAAGGGCAAGGAATGCAGCATAATTGAGCATAAATAAATAAAATGCCTGGCGAAATATTGCATTTGCCATTGGTGGGCGGCATTCTCTATTGTGCCGAGCTCGAGTGGCTCATTGAGCTGGCTCCCATCCGTCCATCCATCTAGTGGGATGCCTACCTATTCATCTTGGCACACCGCCGGATGTTGGGTCTCTCCAGCCATCAGATGTTTCTGTTGCAACCTGCAGTGGCTGGTTTTTATTTACTGTTTTTGCATTATTTGTGCTGCATATTTAAATACAATTTGGCCTCCGTCAAGCTCGAACTCCAACTCCACTCCAAAAAAACTGTTGGCAGGAAGTACTCTTTCTAATTAGGCAACAGCTGAACTAAAAGCTTGAAGAATGGGCAGGGCCACTGTGGGATTTAAGAGCAAATAACCAATGACTTGAAGAGATTAAAGTTACATGGTATTTAAAAAAAAAGAGCTCAGAGAAGGCACCTTCCCCACCTGAAACTTTTTGAGAAGCGCAGAGAGCGCTTCATTGAGAAGTACAGAGAACGGCTCAATTCGTGGAGATCTTTGAGTTCCAGCCTTGAAATGTGAGACTTACGCAAAGAGCAATCATTAGTGAGTGGAGCCGAGGGCGCCATGATAATTCTTCTCGGCGTGCCGAATCGCTGAGCACACTTCATCAAGGCCAAGTCGAATCGTCGAGTGCTCTGCCGTGTGCAGAAGGTCGCCACCCCAGTGGAGCTTCCACGGTATTCGACTCTCGAACACACTTCTAGCAGAAGTGGCCAGAACTGACTACTACCTGGCAATTACAATGCAACAAACAGCGGCACTGTGACCACATAAATCACACTTAAACGGGCCGCAGTAAGCCGTAAACCTCCTTGTTCCGCCACCTTTATTACTGTGTCCCGGCGCAGGAAATGCAGGTTGCGTGGGTGGCAGATTGGGCTGGCTGGCAGCTCAATGCCAGGCGGGGGCATAAGCTGCACAAGGAAATTTACGTGGATCCGCCGCAGGATAAGGGAAAGCCACTGCTTGTGCAGTTTTCACTTAACGGCAAGTGGCACATAAATTTCAGCAAGGACGCAAATACACTTGACGGAGGCGGTCCTGGGGTCCTGGGTCTGGGTCTGTGGCGGGCTGACAGTCGCCGGCATTTGCTGATAAGTGGACAAAATGTGCATCGCTCTGATTTAGCTTTTGCCCAAGCTGTCTTGGCAAATATTTGGTGGCAAGGGCACTCGAGTCGAGGCACCGTCGAGGTCAACTGGTGCATGAAATTTGGAGGCAGGCAAAGCAGCAGCTGCAAAACAGGCAGCTGCAACCGAAATCAGGTCCAAGAAGATGCTTGAGTTGGCTTCAAGTAAAATTATGGCGAAATCATTTACAGTCTTTAAAAATAAATATGCGCCACCTTTAACTCACTCTATTTTCTTTTTACAGATCAGCAAAAAACAAGATGCCATTTTTCAGCGTTTCGAGAGTTTTTTGAGGGTGACTCTGGACTTAAAGCCTTGCTGTAGTAGTTACCCCCAAAGCTATGATAATGATGATGCAGCCTTCCAGCCTGCGTTTGGCCATTGGCAGCCTGATCCTGTTCCTCTTTGTGCTGCACGTGCTGGGCAAGGAGCAGGGAACCGGAGCAGGAGCCCAGCACCATCGGCAGCACCATCAGCGTAGTCATGCGGCCAAGCGCTTTTCGCGTGACTCCAATGCAGCCCGTGAGCGAAGACCGAACATCATCCTGATCCTCACCGACGACCAGGATGTGGAACTAGGCTCCCTAAACTTCATGCCGCGCACTCTGCGCTTGCTAAGAGATGGCGGCGCTGAGTTCCGGCATGCCTACACCACCACGCCCATGTGCTGCCCGGCGCGCTCCTCGCTGCTCACCGGGATGTATGTGCACAACCACCAGGTGTTCACCAACAATGACAACTGCTCCAGTCCCCAGTGGCAGGCCACGCACGAGACACGTTCCTATGCCACGTATTTGTCGAATGCCGGGTACCGCACCGGCTACTTCGGCAAGTATCTGAACAAGTACAATGGCTCCTACATCCCGCCCGGCTGGCGGGAGTGGGGTGGCCTGATCATGAACTCCAAGTACTACAACTATAGCATTAATCTAAATGGTCAGAAAATCAAGCATGGCTTCGATTACGCCAAGGACTACTATCCGGATCTCATTGCCAACGATTCGATAGCCTTTCTGCGATCCTCCAAGCAGCAGAATCAGCGCAAGCCGGTCCTGCTCACCATGAGCTTCCCGGCTCCCCACGGTCCAGAGGATTCGGCGCCACAGTACAGTCATTTGTTCTTTAATGTGACAACCCACCAGTGAGTATATAGCTAGGATCCTTTTGGAAACTTTTTACAGAGATTCCTTTCCTTTGCTTACAGCACTCCATCGTACGATCATGCCCCAAATCCGGACAAGCAGTGGATCCTGCGGGTCACCGAGCCCATGCAGCCAGTGCACAAACGCTTCACCAATCTGCTGATGACGAAGCGCCTGCAGACACTCCAGAGCGTGGATGTGGCCGTGGAGCGGGTCTACAATGAGCTGAAGGATCTGGGAGAGCTGGACAATACGTATATTGTCTACACCTCAGATCATGGGTATCATCTGGGACAATTCGGCCTGATCAAGGGCAAGAGCTTCCCCTTCGAATTCGATGTGCGGGTGCCGTTTCTCATTCGAGGTCCCGGCATTCAAGCCTCCAAGGTGTAAGTAGCTTGAACGTCACCCCAACTCTTGACTAATTGACGAGTTTCTTCTCAGGGTCAATGAGATTGTTTTGAACGTGGATTTGGCTCCCACTTTCCTGGACATGGGTGGTGTTCCCACGCCCCAACACATGGATGGGCGCAGCATCATGCCTTTGCTGTTGAGTAGGAACCGTGCTGTGCGGGACAACTGGCCCGACAGCTTCCTCATCGAGAGTTCCGGCCGAAGGGAGACTTCGGAGCAGATAGCTGAGTCAAGGGCACGGTTACAGGCTGAAAGACGCAACATGAAGTTGGTCAACAGTTCGCTGCTGGAGGATTTCTTGGACTCTGGAGTGGAGAGCACAACCACCATCTCAAGCAGAAGCAGCAGCAGCAGTACTGCTGCCACCCTGATGAGCTCCACCACACAGCTGTTTGAAGATGGCGAGGAGGACTTGGACACAGACAACGAGGAGGAAGATGTGGATGGAGCCATGGACAGTTCAGCGGCTGCTTTGGAAGAGGAGGATCTCGAGGACGCCGCCATTGAGGAGGGTGACGAAGAGCTGGACGATCAGGAGTTCCCTCAGCCGCAGGACAACGATCTTCCCCTGGCTCCCTACATAACCAAGATGATGCGCCTGAATTCGGAATGCTCCGATCCGGCCTTGCTGAAGAACTGCCTGCCTGGACAGAAGTGGAAGTGCGTCAACGAGGATGGACGCTGGCGCAAGCACAAGTGCAAGTTCCATGTAAGTACCATTACCATATACCTTGTGATGAGCCCCATTAATCATTCCCACTCCACCTTAGCTCCAGTTAGAGCATCAGTTGGCTGCCATGCCCCGGAAGCAGTACCAACGCAACTGCGCCTGCTTCACCTCCGACGGCGTGGTGTACACCAAGATTCGAGCACCATCCGCTGGATCACATCGCGTGAATAAGCGCACCCATCACGGCGGCCATACCAGGCGACGGAACAAGCGTGAGGTGTTTCACACAGAGCTACCCTACGAGATGGAGGAGCTGCTGGACCTCCACCAGGCGGTCGATATGCTCTCGGAGCACTCGCACCGCAGCAAGAGGGAATTGTCTGTGAGCAACAACGAGAAGATTGCCCAGGTCATCCAACAGATACAGAACACGCTGGAGACTCTGGAGCACAAGTTTAATGAGCACGAGCTGCACGGTCCCGGACTCCTGGCCAACTCCAGCTCCCAACCCAACGGCCGGGGCGACAAGTTCCCAAAGACCGAAGGTCATCGTTGCTTCGTGGACGCCACCTCGGGCAAGGTAAACTGCTCGAACGTAATCTATGACGACGAGAAGACGTGGCGCACCTCACGCATGCAGATCGACATGCTGATCAAGGTGTTGAAGGACAAGATCGGCAAGTTGAAGGAGATGAAGAAGCAGCTGCGGGAGAGCAACAAGCTAGCGGGATCATCTGGTCGAAGGCAGGAAAATCGTCGGAGGAACGAGGAAAACGTGGTGGACGGCGGAGCCGGACCGGAGTTCAACATGAGCTACTTCACCGAGATCAGCAGCAGCACGTCCAGGCCGAGTCCTGGCGTTGGTCAAAAGGAGATCTACCGGGGCTATGGGAATGCCGGTCTGCTGGACTCATTGGAGCCACAGACACCTCGCTTTTCTCCACGGGCCGAGTGCTATTGCGAGCCGGATGTGGGCGAGAGGTGAGTGGTTTCTACTTCCTTTTGGAGTTGGAAACTAATTTGTTATATTCCCCTCTGTTCCAGTTATGCGGACTCCAAGGAAATGGCCCGCGAGGCGCGCAGGAAGCTGAAGGAGGAGCGGCAGCGCAAGAAGGAGCGCAAGCGCATCAAGAAGGCCCGCCTGGAGAAGGAGTGCCTGTCGGAGAAGATGAACTGCTTCTCGCACGACAACCAGCACTGGCGCACGGCCCCGCTGTGGAACGACAGTCCCTTCTGTTTCTGCATGAACGCCAATAACAACACCTACTCCTGCCTGAGGACCATCAACGCCACCCACAACTATCTCTACTGCGAGTTCACCACCGGCCTGATCACCTTCTACAACCTGACCATCGGTAAGCGAGGAGTTTGAGCAGCTGAAGGATGATGGACTCTTATGTTCGTACTTCACCTTAGATCGCTTTGAGACCACAAATCGTGCTGCAGGCTTGACGCCCGGGGAGAGAGCCCACATGCACGACGCCCTGGACCAGCTGAAGGGCTGCAGAGGTCGCAGTTGCAGCATCCGGCGACACCAGACCCAGTTGGATAGCGGAACCAATGGCCCCCAGCTGCCCAGTGCCATCAATCAGGTGCATCGCAACAACAAACGCAAGCACTGTAAGTATTTTTCTTAACCTGCCATCCAGTTGATGTGTGTCTTGAACTGTTTCCTGTTCTCTTGTCTTCGTCTTAGCTCCCCTTGCGGGAACCGTGGGTAACTACGCCTTCGTGGGGCCACGACTGGACATGGACGGGCTGCCTCCGATGAAGCGACGTAAGCTGTCCAAATACAACAGGTAAGCGAAGTGCACCTGGAACGGAACACCAGGCCGAGAGTCTAAGTCCCTGCACACTCTTCCAGATTGACAGGCTCGCAGCAGTCGCATCTAAAGCGGCGTCCTTGGAAGCAGCAGCCCCACCAGCAGCAGTCGCCCCGATTCTTGCCCACGCACTCAGTGAGCCCGGCAGCAGTGGCCTAGAGATAAAAACTGGAAGAGATGGGATCACTCCACATACATATCCTATGCGTACCTTGCTTGCCTGCTCCAGCACCAGCTCCAGCCCCTGCTATTTGGTTTGGCCCCCATTGGATTTCTTCATACATAAATAAGACTGTGTTTTAATCTATTATCTACTTATGTTTAGACTCTTGTAACCAAACTGTGTGTGTGAAGTTGATTTATTTGGCTTGCAATATTTATATATCATAGTAACAGGCACACATTTTAATTAATTAGCTCGTAGGATGCCTAATTTGTACATAAATTGATAAGCTAAACCCAGCAGCAGCCAGTACCGAATGCTACGGAAACTAAATAAATTATTTAGCGAAATTGGTTAAAAGTTAAATTAGTTGAGTATATATCTAGCAAAGAATTCGATTAATTGTAGCGAATCCAAGTGAAATTGTATTTATTGGCCATTCTCATTGCTAAATGAACAAACGCTTTGTTGTCACTGTGTATTAATTAAAGTACTAAACCATATTTATGCCGTACTAGATACGTTACAATTGTTAAGAGACCCCCTGAGCCCCGACCATGCCGCAAATTCCCAAAGACGTTTAGGTAGCAAACCTGCTTTTAAGCGAGCAATAAACAAAAATATTGTATTGGCCACGTTAATAATGTCATACCATTAACTCTGAAAACGAATACATAAACTTAAATGTATTAAAAGCAGAACGTAAAAACAGTTGCAAATAATAAAGTTTTATCACAACTTCATGATTTATTAAGTTGTTTCTTTTTATCGCATGATATCGCGAATGATTTACACGATTTATGGAGATATATGAGCTATTGGAGCTAGGATAGTTGAAAATGAATTATTACCTCTTATATTTCATATGACATAATTATTTTCTAGTGAAACATTAGAGGGGATGTGTGTTAGGAAAGCATATTTTCCATGTTTGAAAATATAAAGATATAAATATTAAACATACTTTCAGGCGGAGCTTAACCTGGTTCTTTGTAAATCTTTTTTTTACATAAAAATTTATAAAGAATATTTGTGCATCTCTCACAATATAATCGTTATCTTGGATGAATTGAACCTCATCAAATTTTAATAATACATTTAAGATAACTACACCCTATAAAGTAGCCCCCTTTTTTTGTGCAACTTAGTACCTCCCGGGCAATAACTATTAAGAACTAAGTCCAACCCGTTTTATTTGATATTTAGTTAAAAATATAAATTCGGAAATTACGCATACGAACTACCGGTTATCAGAGCACCCAATTAGAACATAAAAGTGTTATTCCTTTGTTACCCCCGATCTTAACAATCGCATACCAATCGGGCTTTTATGATTTATTGCAAACACTCTCTCTGGGCGAATTTGGTTCAAGAGCATGGGTTCAAAAGATACTATAGGCACTGGCTATCAGGCAAGAATATTAGAGATTAACTGTTCCGCTTGCCGCTAAGCAAGTTGGGCAAGACATTTTGCAACACCTTTGAGGTGTGTGCACTCCGCTGAGATAGTCGCGATAACATCTGGGAGAGCGTGCCAGCGATAAGAGGGAAGTTCCGAGTGCGGCATGCGTTGGTAACAGAGTCGTCACTCAGCAGCATCATCATTAGCTGATGTCAATAAGATCACCGGAGTGCGCTAATTAAGCCACGAAGCTGTTTTGATCCGCTGTCAGGTATGGTTGCCGCCTGCCAATTCACACTTGACACTTGGAGGCGCTAATTTCCGGTGCAGTCGGGGACCGGGGATCGGGTAAAGGGGATCGGGAACCAGGGCAGATGGCTGCCAGTGGAGAAGAACATGCGCTTATCTCAGTTATCACAACACGGAGAGATAGCAGGCCGGAGAGCACGAGCGACGGAGCCAGAGCAGGCCATGCCAAACCGGTCTGAGGGCATTTTGCGGAGATATCGTGTTAAAAATTTACGCAAGCAACAAAGTTATCAGCTTGAAAATGTATTTATTGTGGGCTGGGGACAACAAAAACAAGCCGATCACATGATGAACCCTGAACAGGCCTCGGTAACAAGGCCTCCTCGTCCATCTATTTCAGTCAGCCACTTTACGATGCGGACTCTGCCAGCGAGAGATATCGTGCTGAAATTTCACAATGTCGAGAATATCGCCACTGCGCCGCAAACGGGGCCTGGCTTGCAATAATCTGATGTGCCGGGGGAACTTTATGCCCAGGCACGTATTTCGCTTTATAGCAGGCATTTCTAGCATATGTACATGCCATCGTGGAAACAATTATTACTTTTTCGGCACTAAACGAAGTTTGAAATGCCCTTCACTTTCTTCACGCCACCAGCCACAATAATCATTATATTGTTGTGAATAAATTTTTGTACTTTCATGGTAACTGAGAGTTTATTCACAATACAAAATATATGTATTTACAGGATATATACATTTTAATTTATTCTATAATTTTATAATTATAATAGACTCTATGCAAAGGTGAAAATTTGTTTCACTTTTGATAATATTTGTTAATAAATTCTTCATTCTTGTATGTATTTACTTACCAAAATCAACAACAAATCAAACAGCAACTTGTTTATTATTATAAACTATATTTTATATAACACAATATTAGGACTTCTTTATCATGACAAACACAAGGGGAAAACGATGGTCCTTATCTAAACAACAAAAAGTAATAAAGTTCTATTAAATTTAATTTTGTATTCTTAGTCTTTTTTATGCCCTAGTTAGTTATGATGATTTGCTATCAAAGCGTAAACCATAATTGTTTTTTATTATTGGTAATACCTGGAATTATTTGTTTTATTTGTTAGGACAAAGAAGACTCGAGAAAAATATTGACACCTTGTGTCTTTCTGATTATTTGTTTGTTAATAATCACGAAATATTTAGAGCTATAATGAAACGTTAATAAGAAAAATAACTAAAAGATATTGTAAATTATCGCAATAGGTTTATTGTTTTGTCAATTCAGGTAAATCAGTCAAAAAGAGTTAAATTTCATTCTTTTCTGAAAATTTGATATCTTCGTTGGGCAATTTCCGTCTTTGTGTATGAAAGGTTAGGTTGTTAAGAAACCACACAAAGAGTGTTGTAGACGAGTGCTTACTGGGGAAACCCCAATTACGCAGCTAACCGTATATAATCCACATATATGTATGTATATTGTACATACCTGTGACTAAAAAAATCAGCTTTTATATCAATAAAATGAGTTTTTGCAAATAAAAAACAATGATCCCAGCAAGGGCAAGGAGAAGGCCTCATTACACAATAGTTTTGGGAGTCAGTAACTTTTCAACCTTGATTACAAATAATCTGTGTTCTCGGAAATATCACTAAATGTAAAAATATAGTTTCAAATATTCCCATTCATTGAATCAATATTTATCGTTGTGTTTTTATATAAATATTTTTACAAGAACTCTAAGTTTTAAAAAATCATACCTAAGCCAAAACAGCATTAATTTTCATTCGAAAAGCTTTTCTATGTTAGTTTTTATTAGGTTAATAAATTTACATAATCAATTTAACATTTAAAATAAATTAAAATTTTGACCAATTTTTGATAATTTTATCGATGTAACCCCTTAAAAAATTTTGAAAATTTGAAAAAATTAGATTTTTGCCTGACATAGCTAGATCAACTCGGCTGTTGATGCTGATCAAGAATATATATGATTTATAGGGTCGGAAATGACTTCTTCATTGCGTAACAAGCTTCTGACTAAAATGAAAATACCCTGCAAAGGTACCTGTGAAAAAAATAGTTCCTAAAAGAAACAAATTAAGAGTTCATATTCACTAATCTTAGGCTTTATTTCTACATAAATACATATATGTTACAAATATAAATTAGATCAATATTCTGCTTTGCAGCTTAGAATCTAGGCATCCTTCTTGGGGTGAGCTTCCAACAGCTTCTGGGTCACCTGCCGAAGGAGCTGCAGCTGCTGCTCGTAGTTATGGACGGCGGCCAGCTCTTCGGCATGGTTGTGATGCGGCGGCGGGTGGGCATGATCATGGTCGTGCTCGTGATCGTGGACGTGGTCCGAGCCAGACCTGGTCTCAGTCTCATGGTGGTCGTCCGTATGGGCCGAGCAGCTGCTGTGACTGTGACTGTGGCCGTGTCCGCCACCGGAAGCTGCAAACGAGAAGAGATTACCAGGAGAGTTAGTCAAAGAATCGAGTTTAAGCTGAAAAGTATGCCAATGGTAATCTATGATAGACCCAATTTCCTCATGCTTTCGATTGCCAAGCCCTTCGGTCGAGAAGGTGCTTCAGTTACCCCGAATCTTGGCGATGATTTACGATCGTTACGCCGCCTTATCGAGCCCATATATTCACTTATCCGATTCTCCATTCCGGGTAATCACATGCGGGTGTTGTAACCACATATTTGTGAGCTGGCATCCCTCTTTTTTGATGGGTCTGGCGGTGCTTTTTCGCACCGGGGGCTACCCCGATCTCTGCGAGAGATGACTTCATGTCAGGGGCGGGATTTTTGCTCCACCTGTTTGCTAGGTACACAGACAGACAGACAGACAAACTCAGACTTGCTTGCGAAATAAACCACAGCAAGGTCTGTTACAAGGCCAACCACGCAGTGGATCCAGCGGATCAGCCACTGTAGAACCTGTTCCCAATTCACCCGAATCGATTCCGGTTGAAGAATCTCATCTGACAGCCCGGCGACGGTCGCACTAATTACTCCTAAATATGAAAGCTATAGTAGCTTTATCTGGTAAGCAAACACCCACCGTTGAGATACTTAATCCTACTACTTACTTAATTCTAGTCAGTTAATGCCTTTCCTTACATTTCCCTACATCATCTTTAGGTATATTATTCAAAGTGGATGCAACGTGGATTTTTATGGGACCTAAGTTCAAACAGCTTAATTTACATGCATTTTTTCATGGTCATAAACATTCATTAATTACAAAAATATATTAGTAAACAGAATATATCTCATATATTTTACGGAAAAGTAATAAACAACAACTTGATTATCGGATGCAAATACCTAATAATTAATTTTATTGTGGTTGAGATTAAGAAAAAAAAACAATTTGTTCCATGATTTGGTTATATAAATAATACAACACCTTAGTATCCATGCGATAGAGATGATTCTAAGAACGAATTAGATATTAATTTTCTTTTTAAGAGTTCTCGAATCTATCCCTTTACCTAAAATTCCCCCTAGTTCTATTTCTTATTTTCCCAGAATTAATATTAAAATAAAGGTAATACTCACTTAGCTGCTGGAGTCCAAACATGACGAGGAAGCCCACAAAGAGGGCCAGATAGGCGCGCAGACCCGACCTGTTCTTTGAGAGGATCTCGAAGAAGACCACGTAGATGAGCGTGCCGCAGGCAAAGCCCTGCAAGATGGCTGAAACCAGGCTGGGTCCGGTGGTCTCCTGGCCGTGGTTTATAAGGATGCCAATGCCGATGCCGAGGGGACTGACCACGGCAAATGTCAGCACATAGATCACAGCCAGCGTGACTCTGGTTCGGGCCACAATCAGTTCCACGCCCACACAGAAGGCCAGAACCAGCTTGTGGGCGGAGACGGCGCCGAACATGAACCACACGGAGCTGGCGGAGCTCTCCAATCCGATGGCCATGCCCTCGAAGAGTTCGTGAAGGGACAAAGCGGACACGATAAAGAGTCCTCGCAGCGATGAGGCCAGCATGTCTCCGGCGGAGGCATCGTCTGCTATCACAGGTAGATGGCTGTGTCCGTGTCCATGCCCATGTCCGTGTCCGTGGCTGTGCCCATGAGCATGACCATTGGCCTGGTTCTGGGGCTTTGAGGCGAACTTCTGCTGTTCAAGATCGTTCTGCAGGAGGTTCTGCACGGATAGCGTTCCCAGCTCCGAGGTGGCATTGCCCGCACCCGTAACTTGATTGGCTGGCGGCGCTGTGGCCTCCGTGGGCTTCAGCAGGTGACTGTTCCGGATGCTGTGGCCACGCTCAAAGGCCGCGCCCGCCTCGTCCTTTTGATGGTGATGCACGTACGTGTGCATGGCCTCCTCTATGAAGTACATAAGGAAGAAGCCGCAGCACATGAGAAGCTCCGCCAGCGGGAAGGTGAGTTCTCCAATGATGCCGCATTCCTGTAGCTCCTCCACCACCTCCTGGACCTCGGGCAGCAGATGCAAGAAGGTGGTGGCCAGCAGGACACCGCCTCCAAAGTAAAGCAGACACTTGACCACAATCGCCGAGCGGGCGTTGGTCTGGCTCTCCGTCCAGCGGTAGCAGCGGTTCAGCAGAAAGGGAATGGATCCGCAGATGGTGCTGGCGCAGAAGAGAACCACCATGGCGGTGACCTTGGCCACCAGCACACCGCTGCCATCGTCCTCGTCCTCATGATCGTGATCGTGATCATGATCGTGGTCGTGGTCCTCGTCGCCATGACGCGATACCCAACGGCCGGCGGGCTCATCGATTTGCAGGAAGCACTTGAGAAAATTATTCACTTGCGTTTGATTCATGTTGGCTGCCGCTTTCGGATTCGCTTCGCTGTCTAGGTTGGTTTGTTTTGTTTGGGCTTCCACTGATCTCTCGAACCTGCTACCCGCTCCTCTGCTCCTCGCTCTTGGCTAAAACAGTCCCAGCGGCATGGGCATGTGCTGCGCTTGGAATCTCAATGGGTCTGCACTGAATTTGAATGGTGGGTTGGGCTCATCTGGTAGGGTCGCCTTCCGCAGTTGCATTCCGTCCGACTTTTCACTTTCTCAGCCGCTTTTCCCCCACTTCATTAGCATGGGAAGAGCCCGCTAAGTGGTAGCACAAACGTAGCCTTAGGTGGATTAATCGGTGGGTGAGCGCGGTGGGTCTAGGTGTCCAGGTTTCCAGCTCCGCACAGGTGTTGATCGCTCGGGGCGGCCTCGCAGACTGATGGAGTCGGGTTTGGTCTGCTGCCTGTTTACGAGTATCTTGCGCGGACTCCGCGCTGCTGCTCCGCTCTCTCTCCATCTATCGCCAGACGTGAGCAGCAGGTTAAGCAGGTAAGAAACCGCTCTTAAAGCTTTCGCTCTCTAGCTTTCGGCCCGCCATTCGCTCCCACTCGCGAGCGTTCACCTGTGCTCTCTTTTGGCAACAACGCCGACTGACTTGGGCCCAAGCATAAAACTACAACAAAGGCCAGAGCGGAGCTAGAGTCAGAGCAGTTGAGTAATTGCATCCGTTCACTTTGGCTAGCATTAAAAGGCGCCTGACCTTAGCCAAGATGTGGGATCACGACTTTTACTTTGCACCGCACAGCAACTTTGGAGCCGGAAGCGAAAGCTTTGTGCTGAGTGGGATTTGTGAATTAGCTGCAACCAGAGCTGCTGAACATGCAATGAAATATCGGTAAAAAAGCTTAATAGTCACTTGTTTAACACTCAAAATTAACACGATTGTACCTCAAATTTGCAGTGAGTCTTCGGATAATCAAACATTTAATTACTGCATTATTTTCCGGTAAGTATCAATTAAGATCTAACTGTAGTAACGTAATCATGAATATATTACCGGTAAAATGCAAGCAATTTCTTATCCAACTCAAAGTTGCTAAGTACCTTGCCACAGACTCAATTAATATATAAAGCTTTAACGGTGAATTACTGTTAAGTTAAACTTTTTTGGGCATTTAAACTTGTCGTTTGTGTTTCAAAAACCTTAACTTAACCGCAGCATAAAATAGAAAATAAAACGGGCATACTTGTAAACATTTATTCGCCATTAATGAAGCATTCAATGTCCTTTGTCAGTTTCGGCAGCTGCTTGGCGTCTAGAGCAAGAAGTTTTCTGTATGGTGTCATCACAGCATCGCCTTCCAGCCAGTCGCCGGACATGCCCGAGTCCGTTTCGGACGCCACCGAGTACTCGAAGGAGAACTTGGCCCGCTCCGAAAGTAACTCGTCCTCGGCATTTGTGTAGTTATCCTCGGCTGGCTTTCCCTTCTTTGCCTCCTTCCTGTAGAACTTAACAAGGAGCAGCAGCGTGTCAAATTCAAACTTCATCTTTTTGGCCTTGGCGGCTTCTATTTCCTGTTGCAGATTCTGCAAAAGTGGCACACAGATCTGTGCGGGTATGTTGATGAACCGCTCGTTGACCAGGAATCCTGTGTGGCGCTGGTCGTTCTCCAGGATTGCCTTTAATTGCTCGTGCACTACGCCCGGCGCGTGCGCCTTTGCGCGATCGAGCAAGTACGTTCTTAATTGAGCGATGCTCGGTTGATCCTTCTTGGCGGTCAAGTTTAGCACGGATGTGATGCCAAAGACAGTGCCATCCTCAACCATATTATCGTCGTCCGTTTCGCTTTCGGGCTCCTCGTCATCGCACTGGCAGATCACGCTTCCGACATAGTTTTGAGCTGGGAAAATTTCAAATGTAAACAAGACGAGCGTGCTGCTTTTCAATATTTACCAATGATTAGATCCGCCATTTGATTGCAGTTGATGTGGGCACGTAGGAACAAACGCTGTAGTAGCTGGGAAATTCCCTGGGCATCGGGGTCCACCGGGGCACGGCCCTCGAAGTCAATTTGTACTTCCTAAAAAGTTATTGAGTATTTAACACATTGCAACTTGCTCAGTGGCCAGCGTCTAATTACCTCGTTGCCTCTGTAGGCGTCTGGGTGCGCCTCGTCATCGTCGTCCTCACTGGAGGTGGAATCCTCTTCGTTTGGATCCACCTCCATCTTATTCAGCTTCTTTTGCTTACTCGCCGACATTATTTATACTCAAACGCGATTTTTGTTTGACAAACGAAAAGAATGCGGCGGCAGTAACAGCTGTTTTGACAAACACACGTGCTGCGCCGCGTTGCCAACGAATTCGGTAAATTAACAGAAATGTTAAGGCGAACAGCTGTTAACAAAAAAGCAGAGCTCTGTTAATTTTTAAGTAAAAGTTCGCTGGATTTAAAATATATTTAAAAATCTGTGTTTCAATGTTGTTTAAACAAATGAGGCTTTAATATTAATATTTTTAGTTAAAGTCACGTGTTCAGGTCCATTTTCTTCGCTTCTAAACGCTGCTCGTACTGCTCTTGGGTCAGTAGGCTTGCCTTGATGGAATCGCAGTTCTCAATTTTGGGCAGAAGGATTGCAAAGTAAGCCGCTCCTTCGGGAAGTTGTTCCAGAAGCTTCGGTTCCTCCACTAAAGCCGTGTTCACCTCCACCAGTTTGCCTCGAATGCAGCTGGGAACCTTGAAGGTTTCTCCTTTCTCGGTCCTTATCAAGGCCAAAGTGGACTCCGCCTGGAGGATCATTCCGCCCTTTTTGGCCTTGCCCTTGACCACATTTTGGCTACGATCAACATTTCCGACATCAAAGCTGACGGACGCGATGCCCTGAGAAAGAGCAGGATGACCGGCAGCCAGGCAAATAAGGCAAATGCGATTAGAGTGGTAGAGCACCTGGTAGGGCACATCTCCTTTGAAGTAATAGTATCTGGTGAAGAAGCGGTCCACAACACTGGGGTATTTCACATCGAATCCGTCGGTTATGGGGCTAACGGCCTGACCGCAGATAATCTGTTCCTCGTGCTGGAAATAGAAGGGTTCTAGGGGATCCTCCGTTGCAGCTGTCATCCTGTCCGTCTCTAATTAGCTTCTCCTTGCAGCAACTTTTCCTTATACTTTGCCTGTTTCTCGAGGGCTCGGGCACGGTTTGCGGCGGAGCGGGCGATACGTTCACCCTTTAGGCACTTGACCACCTTGTTGTCGATGGAGTTACACACGCCCACGAACTTGGCGAACGCGTTCTGCAAGGGAATACCTACATTTAGAAACATTTTAAGCCGGAAGTGTGCTGTCACTCACGTTTTGATGGCAGGCCTGGAGTTCCTCTATTAATTTGTTGCAAGCGGGTGTGTGCAGATGGGCGGACAGATCTGTATGCATTTTCACCTGGTCCTCAATCGGGTATTTATTTATTTATTCCAATGCCTGACTTTTGTGCCGAAAGTGTGTTGTCAAATGCTGTTAGGTAATGGCTTCGATAACGATAACTGGTGCCGGTCAAAATCAGCTGTTCTGAAAATAGTAATGGTGTTCCCATAAAATTAAAATCTTTATGGTCATTAAATTTAAATTTGCTAATTAAAAAAATTAAACCTTTTTTCTATAGAATACCTGGTGGGGAGAAAAAATAAAAACCGTATATGCATTTAATAGGAGTCGCATTTTTACAGACACCAATATTTATTGATGTTAAAAAAAGAATTATAAAAAAATTATTTTATTATATTTTACTTTTTTGGTTATCTGATAAATGATAAATGTTTACATCTTAAAACTGATATTTATTGATATTTTTATATGAACAATTTTTCTAAAAATCAAAGTTTAAAAAATGCATAACTTAGCCAAAAAAGCATACATTTTAATTCGAAAACCACTCCTGACTTAATTTTTATTAGGTTTATAAATCTGCATACTCAATTTCAAATTTATGAAAATAAAAATTTTTATCATTTTTTTTTTACAATTTTAACGATGTAACCCCTCATAAAATTATGAAAATTTTGAAAAAATTAGATTTTTGCCGGATATAGCTAGATCAACTCGGCTTTTAATGCTGATCAAGAATATATATGATTTATAGGGTCGGAAATGACTCCTTCATTGTGTTTCAAGCTTTTGACTAAAATTATAATACCTTGCAAGGGTATACAAATAGTGAAAATTTTATTTAAAATTTTGAAAAAAATTCTTCAATATGTTTAACATATGTTTGCAATTATTTATAATTCATTAAGATTTTAGTGACTATTTGAAATATATTTGTCTTTTGACAATCACAGGCTTTTTGACCAACTTATGATCTCAAAAAGACCTGCAATATTTGCATTTTTAAATATATTTATTTAAATTTTTAATGATAATTTTTGGATTTATATAAATTTAGTAAGACCATAACTAAGTTAAAAAAGCATTAATTTCTGTTCGGAAATCTTTCATGTGTTTCTAAATATAAAATTTAAAAAAATTAAAATTTATGTCAATTTTTGACAAAATTAATTTTGAAAAAATTCGAAAAAAAATTAATTTTTTGATATTATCTATTATTAATGAATTGAGATTTAAATGACAAATAGAAACATATATGACCTTTGAGAATCACTGGCTTTTTGGAAGACTTATGCCCTCAATAAGACCTGAAATATTTGCATTCCTTAAATCGATATTAATCAGAAAAACACACAATTGCTTGGGGTTTTCTGTTGTTTTTATTTATTTGTGTATTTCACCCGCTCTCACAGTTCATTTTACATAGGCTTTCAGTGTGTAAAATTGATTATGTTTAGTTTATGTGTATAAGCTGCTCTCGCTCTCGTCAACAAGTTCATTTTATCTCACATGCGTCTAAGTCATTCATGATTACATAAGTTAAATTCTTTATTATCGTCTTCACTGTTTGCTTTTATCAAAAAGTCTTATCAACTACGGCATCGTCAGGGTCTGAAAACCAAAAAACAAAAATCAAAACTCTGCTATAATTCATTTGCTCAAAACTCAAATCTCCGATCTCAAAATCAAAACGCTCCTCTGTTGTTCGCTACTACTGCTGGAGGAAAGAAACCAAAAATGTCACTTGGGAATTATAAAAGGGTGCTTGCCAATGAGGGGTCTCTGAATGGGTGGGTTATGCGTATGGGTTAGAAGTCGTCGATAGTTCGTCTATTAGTTGTTGCTCTCAGTTGTGGGTTAAGTGCTGTTCTTCTACTCGCCTAGAAAGGACTCGATGCTACCTCTCTCTAATCGGTTAAATGGGGAAGAAAAGTGTGTTTTGCTCTCGATATTGCATTAGTTTCCCTCTCATAAAGCTCTCAGTTCGGTTACATGTATTATGGTGAACGAAAATAAAGATATCCTGCAACGCGGTTGAAATTGAAACTTCGCTAAAGCAACCGTTGCTACTTTTGAATCGCTCTCTATCTCCTTCTTTTACAATCTCCCTCTCTCTCTCTTCCCTTCCAAATAACAAACATAGGCTCTGTCTGGTCTTGCGCTGTTGTTCTCCACCGACTCTTCGGGGTACTTTAACAAAATAAGAAGAACAGAATAACTTTCTCCTATGCCCTGTAAGTGCAACCCCTCTCTCCCTCCGTTTATCGTCTCCAAGTCTCCCTCGATATTAATTCTCTATAGACGGTTGCCGGTGCCGATGTCACATTCTCTCTATCTCTCATTAAAACAAACTAAATGGCAGGTTTTCTCCTCATCGGGAGCCAACATCTCAACTCGTCTTTTTCGGATCGGCCGGGACCTGGTTCTGGGCCTCCTCTTGCTGCGCCTCGATGCTGGCCAAGGCCGATTCGGACATCTTCTTGTACTTTCCGGCCAACTCGGGCAGCTCGTAGGCAATGGCCAGGTCCAGCTTGGTGATGGGGCAGCCCCGGAAGTAGGTGCAGGTGTCCGTCAGCTTCTTGAACTCGTACAGTGGATTCAGGCGGAAGAAGTCGCGATACACCTCCGGATCGGGCAGATCGTAGCGCGAGATGTTCGTCAGCGTGGACAGGCCCTCGTAGATGTGGTAATTCTGCGGATGGTCAATGATGTCGTCCGCAATGCGCTTCTTGTTGCCAAACAGAGTCTTGTGGTTGTAGTACGTGTTCAGGTAACAGTCCACCATTTTGGCGTGGTTGCGCACGCGCACCTGTAGGAAATATTTAAAGAATAATGGAGGTTTTTAGTGCTTAACTGAAACCGCTCGAATTAACACTCTCGCTTTGTTTAAACACAAAGTACTCACCGCAAAGCGTCGGGCGCTGGAGATCTTGTGCTCGATGCGCTTATCGATGGCCGTGCGTAGGTCACGCAGGAAGGCGCGCTCCTGGGCGAGCAGCAGGCGGGCTGGGGCACCATCCTGGTAGGGGTGGGTCCACAGCGAGGTGGTGTACATGAGCGGCGGCTGGGCCGAGGACATCAGCGGCGAGATGTTCCAGATGAGGGCGCCCTGGACGCGCAACAGCTCCTCTGGCTTGACCGTGTCGGCCTTGTTGAGGATGATGCGCGTCTGGTACTCGCGTCCCTTCAGCTGGTCGAGAATAGCCTCCGTTTCAGGGCCCACGTCCAACTTGGCCGGGTCGTAGACCAGAAAGATGATGTCCGCCCGATCGATGAACCACTGGCAGGCGTCATTGAAGGGAAAGACGCGGGACACTTGCTTGCGCACCTCTAGAATGCCGGGTATCTCAACGATGTTGACCTGAAAAATGTATTCGAATTCGCCAAGTGCTTAAATTTAGTAATTCTTGGCTCTTGCCTTGCCTTGTCTGCCTTTACTGCCTGTACTTGTCGGCCGGCCACTCTGCCATCCCGCATCAATTTATTAATAACGAAATTAATGCAGGCTGTGCGCTAAAAGCTATAAATTCCCTTTGGCAGGTGGCCAGCAACAGTGTGCAGTTTCCCAATCGACGGGCAGCTGCCCTGGGCGACAAGTTAATGTGGTCTGACCTGGCAGCTATTTGCCGGCTGCTTACCTTCTCAAGAATCTTGCTCTTCATCTTCAGGCCCCGCAGGCGCTCCTCCAATCCCTGGCCGAACTTCTGCAGTCCGGAGAAGGTGTAGTCGGCTGCCAGTTGGGTGCCGTCCAGAACCTCCGTCTCATTGCCCCACATCAGAATGTTGAAGTAGGCCGGAGAGGGTTCGGCACCTGTTGAAAATCAAGGGAACATTTTGGGGGAATGTTTAGAACTTAGTTACATTTTAGGGAATATCATTTAAAGCTTATTAATTAATAAGCTATTGGATTTATTAATTGTTCACTCTGGTGAATGCTTACCAGTGCGCAGAGAGTTGGGGGTGTACTCGTTGTCAGTGAGGTAGTTCAGGATGGATGACTTGCCACCCGACCAGGGTCCCATGAACAAGATCAGGGGCTTGGAGAAGATCTCGGGATCGCTGAAGTGGCGGTTGCTCAAGTCGCGATACTTGTAGAGGGTCTCCAGGGGCTTGACGGCATTCTCGTAGATGCGCTTAATGTCCCGCAGGATGATCTCGGCCACATTATCGGTGGCCTTCTCGCGGGCATTGAACTCCTCGTCCAGCTGAAGGAGCTCCGAAATGTGCTGGCGACTGCGACGGTTTTCGGGGATCTGTCCCTCCTGCAAATGTGTTGAGATTAGAAGAATTCATTCTTTCCAACGAATTCAAACTTACCCAAAGGAGTTCGTCCTCCGGCTTGGTGTCATCTTCATCGTCGTCATCATCAGTGGATTCCTTGGCAGCAGCAGCAGCATCGGCCTGAGGCTCGTCCTGAGCTTCCTCAGATTCAACGGCGTCTTCCTTGGCGGCTTCTGGTTCCTCGGGAGCAGTTTCCTGCTTTACGGGCTCCTCCTCAGCCTCCTCGACTGGAGCTGGCTTCTCCTCCTCCTTTTCTTCCTCAGACTCGGCCTTCTCTTCCTCCTGCTGGACGGGTTCCGGTTCGGCTTCCTCTACTTCCGGTTCCGGAACCTGCTCAGCTTCGGGCTCAGCCTGCTGTTCCTCTTCCTGCTCCTTTTCTTCTTCGATTTCGGCAGATTCTTCCTTCACGATTTCCTCCTCTACGGGGAATTCTTCGGCAGGACTTGGAGGAGCCTCGTTGTCCGGAACAGGGGCAGCGTCTACTTCACGTTTGCTGCGCTTCTTGACCTTTCCGTCCTCGGCACTGTCCTCATCATCATGTTCGTTGGGAACTCCATCGCCATCCACATCCCCATCGTGCTCGTTCAGGATACCATCTCCATCCAGATCTTCATCCTTCTCATTTGGCACGCCATCGCCATCGAGATCTTCATCCTCTGCAAAGGATCGATGGAAATAATTACCAAGGAGTTCTGTTGATTTAAATTTTGATATTCTTACGAGAATTGTTGGTGCCATCACCATCCAAATCTTCATCCTTTTCGTTTTTGACACCATCTCCATCAATGTCTTCGTCCTCTGTAAAGGATTATGAGCTTAACATAAATTTATATGATGTTTAGTGTTTTAACTTACCGTGATTAACCGTGCCATCGCCGTCGAGGTCATCATCTTCATCATTCTTCACTCCGTCACCATCGAGATCCTCATCCTCTGTGAAGGAAAATATATAATCAATTTTTGGTAAATAACTAAAGATATTTTTTATGGAATTTAATATGTTCTAGAAAGAGTCAACAATTAGAATATTTGAGAAATAAGGAACACAATAATATTCTTAAAAATCGTGTGAATATCCAGCATTGACTAACTTACCGTGGTTAACTTTGCCATCACCATCCAGATCATCATCTTCCTCATTTGGAACACCATCGCCGTCTAGATCTTCGTCCTCTGAAAATGCATAAAATGATTATAAAAAACTCTACCAATTTTTCATTAACCATAAGCAATTGCATTGATGAAAAATAAGAGCATAATTTCAGTTGGAAATTATCTGAAATTTAAAGAAGCTGATAAATTAAGAATATATACAAATGAAAAAAATATATTCCTTAAGAAGCCTAGGAAGCATGTAGAAAGCATTTTAAAAAATGATTAATATAAGGGAATAATACCATGATTTGGAGTGCCATCGCCGTCTAGATCATCGTCCTCTGTTGGTATAAAAAGGAATGAGTTAGATTCTTACAATTTATTAAAGCTTTAATTAACTCCTACCATGATTCGCTTTGCCATCGCCATCGATGTCTTCATCCCTTGAGTTGGGCACACCGTCGCCATCAATGTCCTCGTCCTTGGAGTTGGGCACACCATCGCCATCGATATCGTCGTCCTCATCATTCGGGATGCCATCGCCATCAATGTCCTCATCCTCGTCGTTTGGTATGCCATCTCCATCAATATCATCGTCCTTATCGTTCGGTATGCCATCCCCATCAATATCATCGTCCTCGTCATCGGGAATGCCATCGCCATCCAAATCGTTGGCACTTTTCGCGTCCTCTGTGGAATCCAATTCGACAGTTTCAATTTCTATCGTCTCTTTTTCATCATTTGCGAATATCCCACCATCATCATCGTCGTCGTCCCCACGTGGCTGATCGGATTGCAGTTCTCCAGAGCCATCTTTGACACCATCTATGATCAATTAGTACTATTATCCCTTCTCTTACATATATTTGTCAGCGATCCTTACCTGTTTTCAATTCATGTATGGCCTTCTCAATGTAGGGTCGACATTCTGATTCGCTCGGTCCGACATCGGCATTGACAAACCCAACTGAAAATTAACGAGATGACAGATCAATTTGTAATCCTAGTGTATCCACACCAAATGCAAGGAAGCCCTAGGTTATAAGGATGGGCCCTAAATGCTATTTTCAGAGTCGTCACCCAAGAACAATGCCGCACTTTCTCAGTTTGATGTCAGCGCCAACGACGAGGTCATTCAATCTGTTCAAACTTGACATTATTTATGGTACTCGCACTGTACAAACATACACTCTTCGAATATGTATATATGCGCGCCGGATTTATGAATTTTATTTTTAAAAGATGAGAACTCAAACACATTTCGCCAGCTTGTGGATGAGTAAATTGCTATACCATTTTGTTGGCCGCTCGCCCACTTTGCCTTTACTTCTATATTTTTGTTTCTCTTGGCCACCTTACTGTCCTGCTGCCCCGCTTTCCCCCAGATACACCACCCCTAAAAGAAAACCGCGGGGGCGTTCCATTTCCATTTGCAATGGAATATTCTACATCCTCAGCTATTTCAGCATTTCGGTGATGGAAGGTCGTCTTGCTGTTCGCGGTGAGGTCGCTCAGCTAATTACTATTGTTGTCACACAATTAGGACAAATGCCTGCGTGTGATCGGCGGAAGAGCCAGAGATTAGACCGTATATCAGCCAACAAGCCGGGTCTAATTAGGCCAGATATTAATGAGTGCGACTATGGGACACTCAATGTGCCGTTTGTCCGTTAGCGGATAATTCATTTGATTTATTTCAGGAGGCTATTTGGGCTATTTCGCATTTCATTGCTATCCATCCGCATTGATAGAATTATTTATACAAGTTCTCAGAAGGCCTGCCTGCGGCCTGCTGCCTGCACATTGTGTTTATGTTGCTGCAATCGAGCCCATCCCCAGCGCAAAGGAATTATAGTACATGGCATTTGCGCCATTTCTCATTTTTCTTTAGCCTTTGCTGTTTTGCAAACTTGAGCAAACCAAACAAAATATACGGGAATATAGATAGATAGAAAGCGCTCGCTGAGCGCAAATAAAATAACTTAAAAATTCTAAATTTAAAAATATTACAAACGATGACAACGAAGAGCAACCAAGCGCGGAGCGGCAGAAATCTAATTTCTCTCAAAGAAAAAAAGAAGAAAAATCCGCATAGGCAAAGATGTATCTGTATCTGTGTATCTACTAGTGGTTGGCCAAGAACTAATGTTCGTCCACTGACGTTTGCAGACACCAATACCGACCCAAAAACATACAGAACGCACAAACTCAGGCAAATATTTTTAAACGTATATTAATACATATTTCTTTTTTCCGTCGTTTTCCTTCTGTTTTTCTTGGCTTTTTGTTATAAAATTGCATAATGCTTGCCCAGGCTGCGTGAAAAAAAATCCCAGCCCTTTTGCTATTATATTTTATCCTTATATAATAATAAAAAAAAGGATAAGTATCATTTTCAGGGATATACTCACCATGATTGGAGACGGCGAGTAACGTTAGTCCCAGCAGGAACCAAATTGTTAGCCGCCCCATAATAATCAAAACAAGAAATTATCCTCGAGTTCCCAGCGTGGTTAACACGTTAGCCACGTCATAAATTCTCCTTGCAAGTTTTCCGTAATTATAAATAATTAGGGAAATTTAGAAATAACACTTTTGCTCGTATTCTGCATATATATATGCATCCGCTATATATATGCGCTCGTTTAAATGCACTAAATGAAAGAGTGAAAGCCAGCGATTATTTAAGGCCAGAGATATTGGTCTAAGAAATGTATAAAGGATATAGGTGTGTTGGGGAATCTAGTGTTTTCATATAGAGTTATCTGTGTAGATAAGTATTTAACTGGGTTCGCACAAATTTTGTCACAGTTTTAGTGGGTTTTCCAATTTTGCACTTGTTCGTTTGCTTCTTTCACTTTGCAGATCGATTATAAATGAATTATTATTATTTATTATTATTATTTGAAGTTGAAGTTTCGAGTAATTCTCGCGCTGCCGTGGGCAAAATTTAACCAACAATCGTCGGCTGGGTAATCCTTAGTGTCCCTTTCGACGATTGTTAGCTAAATAATTTGCTTATTTCTGGGCGTCGTGGTCGTCTTCGATTTGGTCGTCTGTGCACGTCGTGTGCGTGTCGTTTTTTGAACCAGAGGCAGCTCGAATTTTCCCAACACACATCTATTTTCTATCTAGTGGGTCTGAAAGGAGGAAACTTGTCTGTTGCGGCGTACACGAGTATACGAGACGATCTCTCCCGGTCCAAAACCAATTCGTAACTCAACATGCATATACCATGAATTTACCTTGTGACCGCGAAAATTATTCGATTTTGATATTTTCGTAGCACGAATTTTTGTCAAAAGCACACAGCGCTGAGGCTGTTGAGAGAGTGAGTGGGAAATTTTTGCTAAATGCTCTTCTTAATTTTCTATTTTCTTTTCTATTTCCACTCGCCGGGTGGCGCTCTCCTTTTGGATTTTCCCGGATTTCGGGCGGAAGTCTGGGGGCAAGAAGCCAATAATAAATGGCTTTGGCGTTTAAAAAAAAGTACTCTGTAAGTTATTTAAATAATGTACTTAAGATAGATTGTTTGACGGATTGGAACTCGGTTAGCCGTCGTATATCACTTTCTCTCTCTCGGCACTTTCGTTTTGGTTTTGGAGGAATGTTTAATTTTAGATAATGCGGTGCTCATTCCGCTAAATTACTCAGAGCACCTTCTTCTTATTCTTTATTTTTGAGCTTAAAAGTTTCAAAAATTTGGGAGGTAGCTCACTTTGGGACTCTTCTGTCACCAATCCCTCACCCTCAGTCTTCTACTCTCTCTCTGGGGACATCTCTGACGATGAGTTGAGATATAAAAATCAAATGCTAAGGATCACTTTTTGCTCGTTTTGAATGGTTGATTGCACGAACAGCTGTTCGCTGGTTGTTCCAAGGCTGGCAATGTACCCCAATTCAGCTCACTTCACCTCGCCGCAGACAAGTGCCAATGTGTCCCAAGTCATTGCGTTTATTAGCGCAATTAGAAATGGCGAATTCCGTCAGAATCGCGATTCCCAGCGACATTATGTAAGGCATGTTCTGCCCCATCACATAGTCGTCTTTTTTATTCTAAAAACTATTGCTCACACCTCCATCGAATGGCTCATTTAGCTTATGGTTTATTGGTTTCGAAAATCATATTTATTTTTATTGTTTTCGTCTCGTCTGGGCTTAATCTCTTCGATCTGGTTTATGCCCCTAAGAAGCTATTAAATTAAATGCATAATCCTGTTTGCAGAATACGATTTTACCAACTTAATCTAGGTTTCTTAATTTAAATAATTTAAAAGGGCATTTGGGGACTCTTAGTGGGCTTCGTTGCCTTGAATTTTTCCCTTCTTGTGGGTGCAATAGTAGCGATCGCTGTTCTCAATCCAATCGCAAACATTCAGGACCGTGTGGAAGGCCGTGCCCTCCTTGCACTCGAATTCCACTGGCTTGCCATGAACGCACCGGAAGTACTGTGCAAATATAGGAAAACAATTAAATTATTGATTATTGGTTTCTTATTGACGGTTTCTTACCTTTCGACAGTTTGGATGTGGCACAAAATCACGGTTGGTGCAATCTATTTCACTGGGATCAAACTGAGGGTCACTGGGCTGCTCTGGATCCACAACCTCCTCGGGTTCTTCAGTGGTTTTCTCCGGTGCAGGAGTGGTGGTCGTTGTCGTGCTGGTAGTTGTCTTCTTGGGCTTCTTAGGTTTCTGGGAAAGTGTACTTTAGTATAATACTATACCTCTCAAAGAAGGACATTTACCTTCGTGGTTGGCTTCTGAGTGCTGCTGGCCAAGGTAGGCACTGGTGCGGATGTTGAGCTCACCGTTGGCTGAGGCTTTGGCTTTGGTCTCCGTGTGGTGGTAGGAGGGGCCTCAGTTTGCAGTATTGGACCCTCATCCGGATTTGGTGGGGTGGCTGGTGGCTTAGCCCACTCCGGCTAAGGAATTAAACATGAGTCGGTTCTTCTCTGAATATTCTAAATGTACATACTCTTGGTGTAGTCTCCCTGGTTGGTTCCGGAACCCGATAGCTCCGCATATTATCATACAGAATCTGCATCAAGCCGTTTTTTCGGCCACACATACCGTGGAAGTCGTCCATGTCCACGGCCCAGGTCATGGCACCCGCATAGCCGCGCTGCTTGATGAAGTCCATCTTGATCTGGACGGAGGCCTCGTTCTCGTAGCCCACCCACTGGGTGTCCTTGTAGGTGAAGGGCACCATGCCAGCGTCGTCCCACTCGACAGTCCAGCCCTTGGACTTGTCCATCACCTCCGTACAGATCTCGTAGTAGGCCAGGAAACCGCTGGCATTTGTGTAGGGACCCGGGGCCCCGCCACCCGCCTCCTTGTTGATGTAGGTGCCCATGTTGTAGTTCTTGTTCGAGTTGCTCAGCGTGAAGGTGCGGCCATAGAATGGGATACCCACCACTAGCTTGTTGGCCGGGCAGCCCATCTCCTCCCACAAGGCCAGGCCATCGTTCTTAAAAGGTGATGCAAATTAGTTTGGCAAACCACTCTGAATCCCTTTGAGTTTCACTTACCACGTTGAGGCGTTCGTAGGCGTACTGGTCATGCTTCCGCTTGTAGAGCGGACTGTGCACATCAGCAAATCCGGCCCAGTTGCCACGCAGGTCGTAGGTCATGGCGTGAATGGCGTCCAGTAATCTTCAAGGATTGTCCATAGATTAGAGTGTGTAAAGGTTTCCAGAGACAAGTGATGGATTTCTACTCACTCGCACAACTCCGGGACGTGGTAACCCTCCTGCAAACGGAACTTGGCCACTGGCACCGCCATGGTGATTTCCCAACCGCGACTCTCGCGATCAAAGGCACGTCGCAGCTCTTGCACAAAGTAAAGGAACTTATCCTTGTCCCCGAAGGTGCCGCCGCGATCCGTGGCTCCCGGGTACTCCCAGTCCAGGTCGAAGCCATCGAAGTTGTACTGCCTCATGAAGCGTACCACACTGCGTATGAAACTGGTTCGTCGCTCTCGAACCGCCACCATTTGCGAATACTTTGAGCCACCTTCGGCCCAGCCACCAACAGCCACCTGCAGCTTCAGATTGGGATGGATTTTCTTCAGCTGAGTGAACTTGCTGAAGCCTTCTTGGTCGACATCCAGGTCCGGATCGATCACCAAAACATCCCAGCCTTTGTCGTTAACTCCAATGAAGGAGTAGATGAGGTGAGTGCACAGATCGGCGGGCACATCCTCTAGACCATAGCGACCGATTCCAGGACGATAGACAGCCCAGTTGCTGAAGTAGCACACGATTCGAGCTGGTGTATCGCTCCCCAGAATTGCCACTGGAGCACAGCAGATCACGCCCAGCAGCAAGAGTGCCAAACGTTGCACTAAAACGGTTATTGTTATTTTTAATAACATTAATAGTAGCTTTCAAAGTTTAAAGATTTGAGGTGTAAGTAAAAGGTAACACTCGTTTTCTAACGCAGAATTTAGGAATCCTCCGGATTGTTTTGTAATCGTTAAAGTTTCCCCCGTTCCTGGTTACGATTTGTTTTCCAGATTCACGCGACACGCATATATAATTGAATTGTATACAATCCCAGTGCCGCTTTATGGTTCTCTAAGGTTGAGTGTCCATAACGCTGCACGCTCAAGTTCGTTCACCGACTTGCACTTTGTATGCACGGCCAGGCTTACCCATGTCTTAATGCTCCTCCGTGAGACGATCGGGCGATCGGTGAAGAATCGGTGAATAAATGTATGTGCCTACGAGGAATCTCGTCGTTCTGCGTGCGACGCGGGTTTGGCGTCAAATGACAGTCAAACTCTCGATCAGTCCGGCTTTTATAGTGGGCGGCGGTGGCGAAATGTCGCCTCGGCTTAGTTATTTTTGCAGTCCGGTTCTTGGATTGCGCCTTTGTTCCTGCGTAGAGTGCGTGAGAGGTGTGCGATTCTCCGCACGGGAACGGGAGTGGGATGGGTCGCGGGGCAGCTTGGAGAAGAACGGGCTTTTGTGTTTCTTCTGGCTGTGTGTCGAGAGTGTGTGCTCATTTCCAGATCAGTTTAGCTTGTTGTTTTGCCCACTTTCTTTCCGATTGTTTTGCATTCGCATTTTATCTCTCTCACTGTCACCCCCTGGTGTTGTTTATGCCCTAGAATTACCATATTTCAGACAGATTCCTGCAAATGGCCTGGATAATGTTACGCTGTGTGCATCCAGGCCTCGCCGGGCGATAGCCCCCGTAAATGGTAATGGTAATGAAAAAGATAACTTGTGGTTAAAGGGAGCAGCTTTATTGTTACACGTTTAAACAAAGCCGGGGCTTAAATCTAACTTAAACCGATGCGTATGTCAATGGCCAGGGGGGCATCTTCGGTGCTGGTAGTGGTGGGTGCTGCAGTGGATGAGGTGGTGGAGGATGAGGAGCTGGTTGTGGTTGCAGGTGGCGAGGTTACGGGAGGAGCCGGTGGCGGAGCCACGCTGCTTGAACTGGGCATCAATGGAGATCTTTCTTTGTCATCTAAAAGAAATTGTAGCAGGTAGAGTCAGCAAAGTATCAAGAAGTTTTAGAAATCGGAAGCAGTCTATTATATCAAACATTGAAAGAAGCTTCTAAAAACTAAGACAAATGTTAGTATATAATAAGTAAATCTCTGTTGGAATAGTAACCATAAACTAAGACAAATATAATAGCTAAATCTCTGTTGCAATAGTAACCATATTCATAATAATTTATCATGTCTTATGATCCTAATTATTCATAGTATATATTCAAAAGTTTGCTTATATGTTTATCACATAATTTACATATGCACATCTGAGTTTATTATCTTTTAAATTTAATAGTTGTTTTTTAACTTTATTTACCCTATGTTATCATAAGATAACAAAGCTTTCAACTAGGTACGCCGCAGTGTTTATAAGCAATATGTGCTTAAGTAAATTGTTAGTGTTTACTCTGCCTAATTTTCAGTCTTTAAAACAATTAATTTCCCTAAGAGATTGTATACCCAAACTGCACTTATTGTGTCAAAAACTCTTACCTTTAAAGGGCGCCAGTTCAGCTTTAAAGGGTCGCTGGTGCTCCTCATGTCCCGGCGGTCCAAAGGTATTTGGGAACGGCTCAAAACCATGTGGAAATGGCTCGAATCTATGGTGGGGTGGCCCATGGTGTGGATGCTCGTACCCAAATCCACCATGGTGATGGCAACTCGGACCCGGACCCGGATCCGGAAACTCGTGATCCCAGTGCCGCTTGTGGTGGCTATGCCCGAAACCGTGATGGCGACGATGGCGATTGTGCTGGACGTGGACCTGGCTCAAACTTGAAACGGGCGAGGATTCCTCGGCCAATAAATCTTGGCTGGTGAAGGCTCTAAAACGAGAGCGAAAAAAAAGAAGAAACCAGGTGAAGCGTTGGAATTTACGGATGTGTGGCGCACCACGGGATACTAACGCATTCTCGATGCCGGGAAACGGAGCAGCCAGGAGCTGGGGAGCAGCCTGCAGGCTTATCAGGACGAGCAGCGCCAGCTGTGTGAAATATGCGATTGAAATGGGGTTTGGGGCTGGAAATTTACGGCTTGCCGACGGAGACAACCGTTGGACTTACGCGGACAGGAGCTGAGGCTAACATACTGCTGCTGCAGCTTGCAATCCCTGGACTTGTTCCTGTTTATCCGTTTACTCTTGGTGAACGGCTCTCGGTCTCGGAACCTCACGGTTTAGCCGCGAAAGATCGACTAAAGCTCGCCGGACGACGACTCACTTTATTCCGCACAATTAATACTTGGACAATGTCGCATGTCGTCGGGGTCGGGGTTTTTTTTTCTTTATCTCCCGCTCCCTTACTCGCTCACAGGTTGAGTTGTTTTTATTCGCATCATCGCAGCGCGTTGCCGTAAACCTGATTGGTTAATGATAATTCAGGTTTTTTTCATACCCACACTCATGCCCATCTACACACGACTCCGTATCCATAAATCGGTTGGTTGTCTTTCGAAGCGCGTATTGTAATTAGCCCGGAGTGCAGCATTGTTGGTCTGAAATAATAGCCACAAACGCACTGTAATTGCCAGTTAATGTGACAAAGTGTTGTTAATTTTGTGGTCGTCGAATTGAACCCCATTGACGGTGGCTGTGCGATAGTGCGAAACCTTACAGATTAACGTAGTTGTCTCAGAATGAGTTTGGAAATACACTTGGAAAACTGATCAAGTAAAGGTTTAAGGAGATTGGTAAATGGTTTAGTAAATATGTTTAGTTTCCCTTTAACATATATATTTTAATAAAGAACATTTTTTCATAAGATGAAAAAAGAAAAGAATTCTTTGATTATTAAAGATATACAGATATATAGACTATGTATATAAAGGGAACACCCATTAAACTCAAATAAATATATTTCCGAGTGTTTTATGAATATGCAAAACCATTCACTACCACTTATTTTTTTATATTTTGTATTTATATTTTTTCCTAAGATGAAAAGTGAAAAGAGTTCTTGTATTACTAAAGCTATTCAAAGAGAACACCCATTAAACTCAAATAAATATATTTCCGAGTGTATTATGAATATGCAAACCCATTCACTAGCACTTACTTTCGATGTGGGCGAGAGGCTCGAGAGTCTCACGACTATGTTAATGAGATATCGGGCTCTGATAAGACAACTTGGATCGGTCTGTTTAGAAAGTTATCGAATGCTCCACATTTCTCCCGATATGCCCCGTCTTCACGCCCACACATTTCCACCGGAGAATTCTTTGATTTGATTTCTGGGTCTACTTGTCATGCTGGCAGCGTCTTCCAAAAAAAATTAATTCCACAATATTTAATGTGAAGCTGTCAGCGCTGGGACTCATTGTGATTCATGACCACAAAGTCCCCTTAACATTGATCTTGAATTTTGCCGGCAATTGAGGCTGAGATTCGTAATAAAGGTGTCCAGCAAGTGACCAGCCAGTCGAGCAGTTCCTGTTCCGTGAAACCTTCGGGCAGTTACAATGGAAACGAGGGGGGCGTGAATTTTCAACTATAATCTTTATTGATAACATTTCTCGTTCGCAGTTTATCGTCTTCAACTCTTATCATATTATGACGTACAGTTTGTATGTTTATGTTTATGTATATTTATATGTATATATATGCAATAAATATTTGTTGTGTGTGTGTGTTTAATGTATTTCATCTTGATTTCTCGATCTCTAGGGAGTATGCGTGCTTCTAAGCTTGGTGCAGTTGCAATTTTAAGCCGACATATCCGATAATGTCTCTATATATATATTTTGTTCAGTGTGTGCTTGAACTTAGAAGAAAACTCGAGGGGCAAAAATAATTTACATATGTATACACATCCATATAGCACCGCGAAATGTACAAACAACTTGTGGAATTGTTGGGAACTTAGCAATAAAAATAGTAATTAAATGAACCTTAAACCATACGTAGCAAATAGATGTAACATAATAATCGTAATAACAAACTAAAAACTATTAACTTAAAATTTATTTTTGTACAATTTTGCATGGATCGTTTTCATCTAGATTCTGCTCTCTATTTAACAATGTCTCGTTGTTTCATTTTTGTTTCTTGTGGGCTAGTACGATTATTTGTTTATGTTTAATTGTGAATAGATCTATGCGATTTCAATAACTTTTAAAGTTATGTAGACATTAAATTCAACCAGCGATAGCATTGACTTGTATTGTATTCTGTTTGTTTTTGTTAAAAACATCCATCATCGGGATCATTTCCTTCATGGTTCCGCCTTAATTGCCTGGCTAATTGACCTACATTTAAATAATTATATGTGTATATAGCAGTATGCTCGTTTAAATATGTATAATTTTAAATTTATATATGCATGTGGTAGTTCAGCGTTGCCTTTTATATGTTCTCTCGTTTAAATACAATTTAATTATATTTCCTCAGTTATATATATATTATTCCATTATTCATAATTGCGATAGGTACATTTTGGGGAAAATTGCAAAGGTCTGAGAAGTGCATTGAGTGCGCTGTGCGGTCTGCTGTAGGTTCGTTTGATGCCACTTTTTACTGTTTATATTTTGCTGACTGACTGACTGACTGATCTTAAAAACTGTTTCATATCAAATGCAATAATATTGGCTCCAAAAGTTGTTCAAATGCTGTAACTGCCGGCTGGCTGGGTTACTTTCTTTGTAGAGAAAATGCGCTACTCTCGAAAAGTCGGTTACAAAAGTCTTCAAAGTTATTGTTTTAGTTGCCATGAATGAGTTTTGACCGATATATACCACCTCTCAGGAACGTATTTGATTCGCCTCAACTCCGAATTAAGTCGTACATTTAACTGCTGACACTATGTTTGCTGTATCCTTCCAACTACAGTTCAAGAACGCTCGCTAATTGTGTGTTAATTGATATCGTTTGAATGACTTGTAACACCCTTACATTGATATGTTGAATCTTTGATTTCCATATTGTATATGTTGTGTATATATATATAATATAATATGCATAGTATCATTAACGCAATAACAATCGTTTTCCCGCCTGCTGCTCGCACAAAATTCGTTAATATTTCCTTCCTCTCCGATTTCGATTTCGTTTAGCAATAGTCTTTTCCGCGGATATATCGTATGTATAACTTCCATATAACTCAGTCGTCACATCTATGAATTGATTCGATTCGATTTTCGGTTAAAATTGTTAGCAAATTTCCTAGTTTGATTCTCAAGATAAATGCAGCGGATATTGTGCCTGAATAAAATAGTGTATTCGCTAATCGGAGTTAGTTATTTAGTTGCAGTTTAGTAGTCGCGTTTAGCTGTAAAAATTGTCGCGTTGCTGGAAAATCGGCAGTGGGTCGCTTGGTGACTCCGATCGGTGCTCGTCATCCTGGTTCGCTCTTTCGGCCGACTTGGACATGGCTTTTTCTGTGGGTTAATAGAGAGAGTATCGAGTTAGTTGACAAAGCCAAAAAGGTATCTTTTCTCTGACCACAACCTTCCCAAGCGTGCTGTAAAAAGTTTCGAGTATAAAAAGGTAGATACACCGATAACCGTACGGAAGTATATATGTAGGTTTTGTTTGTGTGGATTATTTTGGTTACAAGTTTTTTGTATTTTTTGTACTTTTTTTGGGAGTGTGTTTTGCTTTTTGTTACTGTTACTCCTGTCTTGGCTGTTTCTGTTGCTGTTGGTGCTTTGAGCTTATACTTACTCGTTCTGGTTCTTGGATCGATTTGACAAGTTTTACACGCAGGTTAGGCAGTGCAGAAATTTAGTTGCAAACTAAGCTATTTGCATGAAATTTAATTCCAAAACTTTCTCAAACATTTCTTGGGAGACTTTATAATCTTTCGGGTGACAAGGTTTTTAGGCAGCTAATTAGTTATCCCGACAGATAGCAAGTTGCTGAGTGACTTAACTCAAGCTTAACTGCACAGAATGCAGCCTAGGGATACAGACACTGACGGAAAACTGAGCTTAGCTCTTGATTTTATATCTCATAAAGGCTTTCTTTTATTTTAATATTGTTGATGAAAATGTTCTGATGTTTTTGTTGATTTAAAATTTTTCCCTATATGAATTTCCAATATAATTGCACTTTGGTGCTTGTAGTAAATACTGTGCTCAGTGTAGTGTATTCTCTAGAATGTTTGTTAAGTTTTGTGTGCTTTCGTTGTGTGTAATTTGTTGGATTAGTGTTTCGAGTGCAAATTTCATTTAGATATATTATAAAACCTATAGTTATAATTAGGGCGTGCAGGTTGGTTAATTGGGCCAATATAGTTTCTAGGCTAAGCAGAGCATTTCAGAGATTTCAAAGTGATAATATTTATCTGTATATATAATAGTAGGCATGGCATGGAAGCTACAGTACTTGTTTATGGTTTATTTATGGTTATCGTATAAACGTAATGTGTACAAACCTGGACTTACGGTATCGTATTACTGTTGTTGTTCTTGTTCTGGTTGTTGTTGTTCTTGTGCTTATTTTGTTGTTGTTGTACTTGTTCTTGTTGCTATTGCGTTGCTGTTTATACTTTGTTGTCGTTTGTATTTCATATATTTTTGTTTTTTGTTTAAGTATTTTTTGTTGTGAAGTGAGTTTCAGTGAGTTTTTTAGCATGCTGTAAATCTGAACTTCGCGTGTGTTCTTGTTGTTAAAACTGCAGTTACCGTATGCTTAGGTGTTACGTTCTATATATGTTCTATGTATGCTCATATGTTTGGTAGGTGTAAGTACGTATTTCGAACAGCAAATTCATGTATCGCGAACCCTCACTCACTTATCGATTTGCAAACAAAAAACACAACGTGAACGTGAAAATCAAATGCAATGCAAATTAAAACACAAAATGTGAACAGAAACAACTCGACTGGCTACTTGCAGATTAGTTGTGACTAGTGGGATTGCCTAGAAAATATGCAAAAAATAAACAAAACAAACAAAATAAACATTTATAAAATTATACAGAATGCAAATGCAAAAACAAGTATTTAATTATATAAATTAATTTCATATGGGGTTAGTATTAATTGTAATTGATTCAAACATGTAACTGAATTTTATTTAATATGCGTTCCCAGTGGGGATTGCCTGAACTGGGTTTTAAATGTTATTATCAACTTTCATTAGGACACAGCCCGCTTAGTTTCAAGTTCCTACATTTATTTAATTTAAATAAATTAAAATGCCCCTTATTTTGTCAATGAACTTCTTGTAATAATCTTCGGAATCTTTAAAAATAAATAAGAAAGACTTTTCGGCTTGATATGTTTCAAGGCCCGGTCAACTCTGCGTATACGTAATATGCATAAACAGAATTGAAATAAATGATAATGTCCTGAATTTTATCAATGAAAATGCTGTAATAATATCAAGAATCTTTAAAAATTAGAAAGAACTCATTTTCGGCTTGATATGTTTTGGGGCCTGGCCAACGTTGCGTATACGTAATACGCAGAATTTGGATCCAATAAATGAAATTGAAATAAATGAAAATTTCCCTTATTTTTCCAATAAAAATGTTGTAATAACTTCAATAATCTTTAAAAATTAGTTAGAAATTCTTCTTGGCTTGATATGTCTTGAGGCCTGGCCAACGCTGCGTATACGTAATACGCAGAATATGCAGTTCATAGAATCCTGATCGCTGGTTACTTAATTTATGATTAATTATACATAAACTGACCAGATGCTAATGCGAAATGTATGAGAGGGCACATGTTTGAGATGTACGATTGACTGTTGACAGTGTCTGAAGTGTGTGAAAGTGCGCGTGGTTGTGGGTGACGGTGTGGATGTGTGAGAAGGGGTTATGAAGGAATATCATCGCCATCAGGGACGTCGCTCGCAATGAGAAGGTGAAGGGGAATGATGATCTTAGAGAGAAACTTGATTCGAACGGGGGGAGCAACGCTTAGATTATATGGTATGCTTATGATATGGATTATCATTAATCATCTAGAAATCAGAAAGAGTTGAAAGAAGATACATATATAGAGATTAGAAGAGAGCATAGAGTTGACAGATCGGCATGAATGGAGGGGTCTTGGTGGGGCTCACTGGCATGGTTAGATTACACTGAATAAACGCTTAGGTATATATACACATAACACTTAGGTCTATGGGCTCGATTCGGTGGTTGGAGAGCATATTAGTAAGAACGGAAGAACATGGAACAGAAACTCAACTGGCAAGGCATTGCATAATACGTTTGATATGGGGATTTGCTTCGGGTTTGCTTCAATAGGAACTTAATCTAAACTCTCTGAGGTATTGTATCCTAGGTTCTCTGTACTTACCGGCCACAATCTTGCTGACCTGCATCACCTGCTGGGCCAGGATTTGATTCAGCTGCAACAGGTGCTCGCGCTGCTTTTTCTCCGCATTGATTTTGCTCGGCGGCAGGGTCTCATTTTCCTAAATAAGTCAAATAATTTTCACAAACCATGTTTAATGAGAAAATTAATCAAAAACTTACATTGCTGCTAAGAGGCGCCTCTGAAAGCATTTTCTTGATGGACTCCACCTTCTCCTGGCGACGCTTCTTCTCCTCCGGCGACAGCTCAGGCGTCTGTTTTTGGATAAATAGTACATTTTAAAGTATATCTTACACATTGCCATGGTATTTACTCACTGTTTCTGGTATGTAACGCTCGGGTATGACTATTTTGTTTGGAGCCAAGAGCAAGTTGTCAATGGTATTCTCCGAGATCTTCTCACCCTGTCCCAGGGCAGAGCGAATCACATCAGGGGCATTCATCCGTGGCCTCAGAGCCACCTCCATGTCCAGATCGTCGCGTGCTCGCCAGTTTGTGTTCTAAATAAATAGGATTTATTGAATCAAGTATATGTTAATAGTTATATTTACACTTACATTTCGATTCATATCGTTCTCAGCCTGCACCTTCTCCATGGCCTTCTGGTTGACATTGTTGGGTGCCGTGTAGTGTCGCCTCTTCTCGCGGGGAACCGCTCGGCGATGCTTGTGCGGCGGCGGCACCTTCTCCACCACCTTCTCGGTGTCCTCCGATGCCGAACCGGCGGACATTTCGTTGATAATCTGGCGGGCAGCCACGCTCTGGAACACTGGCTCCGGACTGATGTCCGTGAGGCTCTTGTTGAGGCTCTGCAGGGAATCGGTCTTGGTCCTGAGCGCCACACGGGCACTGTCCCGCGAGGGATTCGCTTGCTGCTGGAGCTGCTTGGCAAAGTAGGCATTGGCCAGTGGATTCAGATGCTCCCGCTGCGAGTGATGGTGGCCATTGCTCTGGGGAGCCGGTGGCGGTGGCGGCTGGTGCTCGTAGTTGCTGTTCCGGTCGTAATCGAAGCCACCGTTGTAGTGGTGTCCATTCTGCTTGCCATTCATGTGGCGACTGTGTCGCGGCTTGGGTGGCTCACTGTAATTCCGGGGCAGGGACTTGGAGCGGCTGTGGTGGCCATTGCTCATCTGCTCCTCCAGGCTCTGGGCGTACAGTTGCTGCTGCTCCCGCTGCTGCTGCAGCTGTTGTTGCTGGGCGTACTGCTCCTCCTCCAGCACCTGGTCCAGGTTCTGTGTGGAGCTGCTGAGTCCCCTTTCGCTGCGATCGCGATGCCTTCGCTCAGACTCTCGCTTTACAATTCTCACCGTCTTGATCTCCTGCTTCTCCAGGGCGGTGGCGAAAGGATTACTGTCCAGGAAGCCATCGCTATCCACTCCGCTCATCTCCAGGGCATCGCTGCTGCCCCCTCCATTGTATCGGTTGTAGTCGCTTAGCTTCGTCGAGCCATTGTTCGTGTCCACGTACAGGGGTGTGGATAGATTCAAGGAGGAGTCGTTTAGCTGCTGGCGGCTACCGCTCCGCATCATGTTGGCGTCCAGATCCGTCTCTGTCCAGCTCGTGGAGTTGCTACGCTTCTTCAGGCTGCCATTGGTGGAGCCACCGCCGTTCATCTCCTTGTTCCCTATCTCCTGGTACAACCTGGTTGAGTTTTCCGTGAGCTGGCGAACCGCCGAGCTGAGTTCGTGGCGCTGCCTCTGCATGTCGCCCACCAGAGACTGAACCCTCTCCAATTCCGACTGCAAGACGGCGGCGGTCTGGTCTCCGTTGATGTGGGCGGCATCGCTGGCCATTCCGTTGGCGACGTCGCCACGGCTAGCCTGCACCTTCTGGCGAAGGAGTAGAAGCTCCTGCTCCAGATGGGCATTGCCCGCCACTGTCTGCTCCAGTTTCTGCAAGGCAAGATTTCGGTTAGTTTAGGTTATCCTCTGACCTTTGGTATGGCACATGCAGCAGAGGCTACAAACATGAGAAGTCTTTTGCATTAATCATGTTATTCTCATAACAAAAATGTATTAATTAAAGTAATTGATACTTTATGTCACACACATGTGCTCTGATTTCATCTATCTCTGGTCAGAGATTATGCCTTCAATAAGAAGAGAGCTTTGTGGGATTTGAAAATGAGTTGTTAGTTACACAAGCGACATGCGAAGCTCAAGCAGACAAGTAACACGCAGCTGACACACGACTCACGTGGAGGCGTGGGCAAAAAATGCAAAAAACTTCTACTAGGCACCTTGGATACCTTTGAGTTCTCGGCCAGCAGCTGATGGACCCGCGACAGTTCGCGCTCCAGGATATGCTGCTGCTTCTTGGCCGCCTCCAGGGCCATCGGTGTGGCATTGCTATCATGGATGCGGGCCCTTAGTCCACCCAAAGCTCGCTCGAGGTCCTCCTTGTCCCGCTGGAGACTCTGCAGAGTGCCGGACTCCTCCTGCAGCAACTGATCCAGTTGGTATAGCTCTCGTACCTTGGCCTAAAGGGACAGAAAATGTTAGCCAATATTTGGAAGGAGGTTTTACAATTTAAAATATTAATTATCAAAAATATTTTAATCTTAGTTTGACCAGTTTATTTTCTTAAGCCCACCTGCAGCTCCGCCTGATTGGGGCTCAAACGCTCCCACTGCTGCTGCTCCTCCTGCAGCATGTGCCGCTCCTGCATGCGCTGATTGAACTCCAATCGCTCTATGGTAACGGGTTGGACTCGGCCATTGGCATCGTTGCGATACAGGGATCCCAGCTTGACCATGTTATCCACCAGGTTGACCAGCGGCTTGCTCTTCTCATAGTGCCGCTCCAGGTCGAGCAGGTGCTGCTTTAAGTAGTCCAATCTCTGGATGCTCTCCGCTCTGGTCAATCCCTCTGCACTGCGCAAGCGGTTCTGTGGGATTCAACATGGGAAGAGTTAGTTAAGCTAGCCAAATAATTGGGTCAGTCAGACAGATTGTTTTAGGAGTTAGTCACAGAAGAACCAGCACCAGGTTAGCCCCCACCGATAAACATAGAGTTAATCAATTGTTTATCCACCTGCACATCATGAATGTCGCTGCAGCACTGCTCGATGGCCCTGGCAGTCTGGCTGCTCTGGCGCCTTAGCTGGATCAGGAGCAGGACCAGCTCCTCGTGGGTGCGGCTCAGCAAGTCCCCTGCCGACACATCCAAGTTCTGTGGGTTGTGCAAAACGGTGATTATGGACTGGGTCAGTTTCCGAGAGTCAGGAACAAACCCTTGTCTCAAAAGTGTAACCTATGAATGGGTTCACAACTTGTACCCCCAATGTACATATTCCCCCTGAAACTTCCCTTAAAGTTGAATGCCTCTCAAAGTAAAGACTTACCCTTATCTGACTGCTCGTCTCCCGCTCCAGCATATCGATCTCCGCCCGACTGCCAGTGCGTCGCATCCGGAACTGCTGCTGCTGATGCTGCGGCGTTGATGTGGCCAGTTGGACGCCGTTGCCGGCGTAGAGACCGCGATCCGTGAGCACTGTGTTCTTGGCATACTTCGTCTCGGCCGCTCCTCCGTAGTAAGGGGCGAAGGCGGACTCCTGGTGCATGGCATCCGAGGGATCTGGCTTCACCGTCAGATTGCCCATGGGCAGATTGCTCACATTGCGCACCGAAATCGAGGCTATAAGGTCAGGAGT
The DNA here is from genome assembly GCA_035046265.1 of Drosophila bunnanda. Taxonomy (NCBI): domain Eukaryota; kingdom Metazoa; phylum Arthropoda; class Insecta; order Diptera; family Drosophilidae; genus Drosophila; species Drosophila bunnanda. The sequence continues at coordinate 13,522,297 of JAWNOB010000130.1, forward strand.
CAGAGATTCGATTAGGCGCATTAGGGTATGTCAGATGGTCATGGGAGGCGGCGGGCTTAGAGTAGTTTGAATGCGTGCGCGAAATATTTAGAAAAGCAATCAGTTTTCGGTTAGCGAATGCCGGAAATGGTTTTAATTTAAATTCATTTTCATTTTCGCTGGCTCTTTGTTTTATTTATTTTTTATTGGGAGGGAAAGAAACATGGATATGGCTACGGGTGCGAGGAATTAAGCGGAAATCGTTGCATAATCTCTTGATGCTGCCCAAAAGATGTATCTATCTATCTATCTATCTATCTATCTATCTATCTATCTATCTGCGGGATTCTCAACTCTACGGCGTGACGGGGAGGGAGAGTGCATCGTGTGTGAGAGGTCGTGTTGGTAATGAGTGGCGTATGTACAAGCGCTTTAATGACTTAATGAGATATATAGATGGTTGTGGGTATTTGATAAATAAATATAAGTTTGCTTACCAGTTGATTAATTAAACAAAACAACACAACAATAATGACGACAACAACAGCAACAGTAACAAATCAATCAACACAAACAAATAGAGAGAGAACAATCTCCAACATGAAATAAAATAACTCGCAGAATGCAAACAGAAACGGAAAATGGAAAATGGAAAACTAAATTCTGAACTAAAACCCATGCAGAGCATTGCATATTTTTTGGGTGAGATGGGGATCCAACTGCCTCATTGGTTGTTGTTGCTGCTCCTGGTTGACTTTTTCATGGGATTTCCATTGGAGTCGTCACCGCTGCTATTTAACTGCTGGATGATGGAGCGCACATTGCTGGTGAGGGGCAGATGGGCAACGGCTGATCCTGAGCTGGGTGTCCCCGCGGCCTCCGTGTTGCTGTGGTGACTCTTCATTAGGCCACTGGACATGGCATCCCACTGGCGAATGGTCTCGCGATCCAGCTCATTGGATTTGTGCGACAAATTAGAGGCAGTCTCCTCTCGCAGCACCTCGTACACGTCCGAATCGGTCTGGTCCTGGCCAAGGGTGGAGTTGTCCAGCAGCTGGACATAGACGTCATGCTCGTCGTTGATTTGAGGTTGTGGCTGTGGCTGTAGCTGCTGCTGCTGCTGCTGCCGTGGCTTCAGGCTGTCATTGACATAGGTCACCTCTCTGGTAAGCTTAGCCTTGGGCGTGGAGCTGGACACCGGACACGTGGCAATCCTGTCCAGGTCGTCCAGGGAACGGGCATGCCTCTGGGATACCCTACGCAAGCTCTCCCGCCAGAGGGCATCCTCCTCCCAGAGCAGCTCGCCACCTAGAACTGAGAGGTTTGGATTGGCATTATTCGATGGGACCTGGGTCTTGCCTCCGGCCTCGGCACCAGCATCATCACCAGCACCATCGTTGTTAGGGGCTCCGCCACTTCCACCATCCAACGGGATGCTACCACCAACCGTCTTACGAGCGAGGTTTGTGTTTTTAGTAGTTGTGAGATATGAATGTGATGGGTTTAGTGCACCACTACCGCCACTCTCCGGTGGCTCCACCGCGTCCAGCTTCAGCTTCAGGTTGTTCAGCTTGTTGCTCAGCTTCTCGTTGTTGTCCTTTACGCAGTACAGATTCTTGCTGTCGATGGCCTGATCCTTGTCCACCAACGCATCCATATCGAACTGCTGCTGCCGGTTGATGGGGTTGTGGATGTGCGCAATGTTCAGGCCATGGGCGTGGATCTCCCGCTGATTATTCAGAGTGGCTGCCGCTGTCGGCAGCTCTGAGTAATAGTACGGAGCCGATTGCGTGGAGATGTTACTATTGTTCCTACTGTGCATGACCATCAGGGCGGCTGCAGCGCCCTCGCCCAGCTGCTGGATGGAGTCCGTGGAGGAGAGGAAGTGTATGTTGCCGTAAAAGTGCTGCTCCTCATCTTCGGCATTGCGGAATGTCTTCGGTGGCTTGATGAGATTGGTCAGGATATCGGCTCCCGCCGCCGCGTTGGCATCGTTCAGCAGATGGTGACTGCTGGGCGTGGCCTGACCGGTGGGCAGATGCAGGTGACTCAGGTAGGTGTCCAGCTCGTGGCTACTGAGCGTTTCCTCGAACTGTTCGCTCAGCGACTCTATCTCGCTGATGGACTCCTGGGACAGCGGTCTCCTTGATCGCTGGCGATCCAACTCCGAGTCCGACCTCTGCCGGAATTCCACGGATTCACTCTCGCTGCTAAGTGGCAGGGAGTTGTTACTGGTGCAGCGCTGCTGCTGTCCCCGCCGGCGGTACAGATCCAGGTCGGAGGAGGTGCGGGAGCCACTGTTGTCCGTCAGCTGGCAGCTGTAATTGGAGTCCGACAAGGTGCGGGCATGGTGCTGCTGCGACGGCGTTGCTACCACCTGTAGTCTCTGGGGAGGAGTGGCTCTCACCTTGGTAAAGTGATCGGGCAACGAGAGGCGACTGCTCTTCAGAGTGGGACTAGGGACTGCCTTTGGTAGGTTCAGAGACGTATTGCTGGAATGCATCTTGGGCAGTTGTTCGTATGACAACGTGACCTTGCTTTGGCTATCCCGCCTCTTGACGGTATCATAGTGCTCCGAGGAGAAGATCTCTTCTGTCTTGAGCTCCTCCATGGGCGGAGGTGAGTCTGGGATCGGCGGTGGTGGCAGTATCTCGCTGTCCGAGCTCTCTGCATAGTTGTTGAGCGGCGTGGAGGCCCCCAAGTAGTATGAAGCAGGCCTGAAGGTATCCGACAGACTGAATCGCGACCTGGAGCGGAGTTTCTTCGCCTCCAGTTGCTGCCGGCTGCTCTCGTCATCAGCATCTGAGCTATCGCTGGCCAAGGCCAGGGCACTCTTGGCTGGCTTGAGGATGTCTGGCATGTCCTTGCCCTGCCGCTTTTTCGTCTTCTTCTTCAGGGACTCCGTTCCAGACTTCTTGCCCTTTTTGAGGGTGGACCGACCTGAGGAGCAGTGGGCTTCTTCGGCAGGCGGTGGCTGTGGTGCGCCCTTGACGCCAGCCAACTCCATATAGACGGGTTCCGTTTTGGCGGCAAGCTTGAAGGCGCTAGAGCTTGTGCTCGCCAGGCACATGATCTCGTAGTTGCCCTTGTTATCTTCGTCCTGGATACCCTTTGTCATCTCCACATAGTGATTCTCCTCCTCATAGCTCTCGTGTGTGGCCACCAGTGTCAGGACACCTGGCTGGCCCAGTTCCGCCTTCTTGGGCGTCATGGGCAGGTAGTGACTTTCGTCGAATTGCTGTTCGGTGGGGGTGATGGGCTCATTGACATATATCTGCTGCAGTTCCTTTTCCTCCTCCTGCTCCTGCTCTCGCAGCTCCGTTTCATCTGCCTTTGCAGCTCCGTCATCATCATCCTGAGCTAGAGCCTCGTCTATATCATCATCTGTGTACTCCTCGCAGGCGGTGCTATCATCCTCGTCCTCGTCCTCCTCCTCCCCGTCAGTCTCTCTAGCATGTTCCTGCCTTTCATCGACATCCTCCCCAGGCATTGGCTTACTCTCCGCCGTGGGTGTCAGGTCCTCCTCCAGCTGTTGCTGCTCCCCACTCTCTTCGAGCTGCTGCCGCTGCTGCTCTTTGAACAACTTGAGCTGCATCAGCATGGGCGTCTCCTCGGGATCCGTAATCGCTGCACTGCTCTCTTGGGACTTGCTTTCGGGGATTGGCTTGCCAAACTCCATGTTCTCGTAGTTGCTGACCAGCTTATTGCTGTACACGGGCACATAATTGGCATTCTGCGGCGACTTGGGGGCCGCCTTCTTTGGCAGAATGGGCAGGGGATGCTCTGCCAGCTCCGCCTGATGCTCCTCCTGCTCGTCCAAAGCTTCTTTGGTCACCTCCTTTGTCTGGGGCAGGTGTAATTTGAGCTTGGGCCGCTCCTCCTCGGGCTGTTTGGGCTGCACCTGAATAATGCGGGTCTTGCTGGCCTCGTGCACTTTCAGAATGGGCTTCAGTTGGAATTTGGCAGTGCCTGTGGCTGAGCCTGAGCCTGTTACTGTGCCTGTGCCTGTGCCTGTGCCTGGGCCTGAGCCTGTCGTGGTTGGTGTGGGCTTGGGACTCTCTACTTTTCTAAGGGTTTCTATTGCTGATGTTGTTGCTATTGCTACGGTTGCTGTTGCTGCTATTGTTGTACCTATTGCTGCTGTTGTTGCTGCCTTAGATGGTGACCTTCCTGCCGCCGCTTTATACAAGTTATCATCATCATCCACAGTGCCAGCTGCGTTTTCGTGCGTTTTGTTTATGTTTTAGCGAGTTTGTTTATGTGGTTTTTATGTTTTTTGATCGATTTTGTTCATTGTTAAATTTACAGCATTTACAAATTATGAGGCATTGGGTTTAGAAGTTACCAACAACGAATTATTTTATATAGTACGTATGGAAAAGAAGAAATATAAAACATATTTGTATATCTTGCTGGTTGGCATGTAATTAAATTCAATTCAATCAAATGGGTTGTCGATTGCGCTATGGGCCCCAGATTGAGTTTGAGTTTTGTTTTTTTTTTTGTATTTTATTATTATTTTGATTTTTTTGTTGTTTTGGGTTTTAGTGCGAAGTTTACAGCGGCATTTAGTAGTGGAAATACCAAGCACCCGGTGGTTGTCATGATGGGGAAAATGTAGTATACGAGGGTGAGTGAAACAAGTCCGAAACGTAACTACGCCAAAAAATGTTTACTAAACCCATGAAAGATAGATAGAGAGAAATAAAGAGATTTATTGTCTACGGAAATGTTTATTTGTTTTTGTTTTCGGTTTTTACGCCACTCCCTTTTCGATCAAATAGAACCAAACCAAAATATGTTTGCTGTATAAATCGGCTGTCTCATTATACCCTTGCAGAGTATATATTATTGATCAGCATAAACAGTCGAGTCGATCAAGCCATATCCGCGTGTTACAAAAAACAAATTATAAGTTTTCCAGTTTTCAACATATACTTATCTTGTTGGAGATAATCAATTTTGTATTATTTTATACTTCCGGGTTTAATTTTATTAAAATCGGACGAATATATAATATAGCTGCCATAGAAACGATCGATAAATGCAAAATTGTAAACAACTTTAAATTTAATATGCATCGGCGAATGCTATGAAAGTAAGCATTACTCTCTCACTCACTCACTCACTCTCACTCTCTATTCATCTCAATCTGATTCGGTATGACTATCCCTCTCTGAGTATCTCTACAGATAGCGCTGCCTCTTCATTGCTCGCTGTGTATCTCTAGAGCCATCTCTTGCTCTCTCGCTCTCACTTCCTCTATTCTCTTTGCTCGGATACTATAAAGAGGAGCGCTGACATCGCTCTGGCCGCATTTGGATCGCGGCCTCCGCAGTGTTTACATCGAGAGTGATAGTGGTAGTGATAGTGATATTACCTGACCATCTGGATAACCAGGAAGAAGCTAACTTTGGTGATAACATGGAAGGTCTAACTAAAGTCACCAAGCTCAACACTGGAAGGAATTATGTACTGAGGAAAATGGATAACCACTTGTCTACCACCACGTATACTTCGGTAAGTCTTGACAATATCATTTACATATGTATATAGATGTTATACTTTACATGTACATTATCCTCTAGATATTATATTTTTAGAGTTTTGTAGGGACACTTAGATTTTCGTTTAAATTTATCGATCGTTTTTATGGATGATATAATTATCCGATTGGCATAAAATTTATAATGGATTTCATCGTTAAAATTGTCAAAAATAGATAAAAAAAGAGTAATTTCTTAACTTTAAACTTGAATATGCAGATTTATTAACTTAATAAAAATTAACATAGATCAGCTTTCCGAATTTAAATCAATGCTTTTTTGTCTTTGTGATGCGTTTTTTAAACTTTAATGTATCAAAAAAACTGTCATATAAAAATTCATTTAAAGAATGCGAATATTTTTTACTTTTTAAGATCGATTTCTGATTCGATTCGACAACTCCATTGTTATATATGTTATTCAGCTTCCCAAAATTTTTATTTTTCTTGTTAAACCTACTTTTTATTCTTCCTTAAGATACACACGGCGTATACTTAATTCAAGGGGTTTCACGTTAAGTATATGCAATGCATGCTAGCTGACCCGCTGTATGGAATGGCTTGACAAGCTTGCTTTAACTGCTTTAAATTTAAAGCTGAAACGAATACCCACCCTGTGGGAAGACTGCATCGTTGCAAAGAAAATGTAGTACGATTTTTGTATTTTAATTTAGTCACAAGCTTGTAACATAGTCAAGGAGTCATTTCCGACCCTATAAACCATATATATTCTTGATCAGCATCATCAGCAGATTCGATCTAGCTATGTCCGGAAAAAATTTAATTTTTTCGAAATTTTTTCAAATTTTATAAGGGGTTACATCGTTAAAATTGTCAAAATTTGACAAAAAATTTAATTTTTTAAATTGAAAAACTTTGTATGCAGATTTGTTAGCCCTATAAAAACTTGAACAGAAAAGCTATCCGAATTGAAATTAATGCATTTTTGACCTAGTTATGATATTTGAAAAACTATGATTTTTACAAAAAATTTACATATTAAAATATTGTCCCTAGAATACTTATATTTTTTGTGTCCTGGTGGCTGTACAAATGGAAAAACGCAAATTATTGCCAAAGGTCACATATTTCTTTTTATATTCCATTAAAATCCTAATTAAATAAGAGTTTAAATAAGGTATAGTTATATTCGAATGCTCATTCGAACCTGTGATCCTATGGGTAACTGCAGGGGTATTTATTTGTTTAGTTTTTATTTAAGACTCAAACCCGGGCAGAATTTAAATTTAGAAGTTTGCCTACTTTACGGCATCGCCTCTAAAATGCTCGATTTCTAAATTAAAATTCCAAATTGCTTCTGTTTGCTGTGAGTTGTGTGTGTATAAGAGTGCGTGTGGGTGGATGGATGGTGTGTGGTTGTAGTATCTTTGGATGTGCGCACGGCAGGAAGGTTTCGTTGTTTTAGTTTCGATTTCGCTTAACTAGCATTTGTCTCTCACAAAAAATGGCCATCTCTTTTTTCTATTATTTAATTAACCGCATTTATTAAGCCATAAAAGAACGCAGCAAGGCAATAAAAAATGGTGAAAACACACAAGTATTAAGCTACATGAAGCTTTTAATTGTTTAGTCTGGCGCCGGGGCCTAATAAATTAGCATTGAAATGGGGCAAAGGCTTAAATGGGGGGATTATATCAGTCAAAAACAGAAGCTTCTGCCACTGAAAGTACTTTTGTCTTAAAGAGTTTTCCTCTTCCAGCTCTGCAGCAGCTCGCAATCCGGCAGGAAAGTACAAAAACAAAGATGCAGGCAGCTGTTTGTTATCTAACATGCAACTAACTGAAAGCAAGGCCAAGGAGCAAATAAAAGGAAAAATGCAGCACGGTTAGCAACAGCTACAGAGCCAGATAGATACATCTACGGATACGAATGCTATATGGAGGTAAGCAGAGATACATATAGGTCACGTTTATGCGCACGCCTTATTTGTCAACATTACATTTATTTGCTTTGCAAATTCCATTAGCAAACAATTAAAGAGCATTTCAAAAAGTAAATCAAATTTGTCAAGGAAACTTAAATTGATCATATTTTACGTTAAGTAATGATTTGTTTTACGAGCTTGAACTATTTATTTGAAATATATTTATGTCATAAAATAAAAGTGATTTATTTTGCTTAATAGTGAATCAAAACTAGAATCCAAGATTCATAAAAACAAACCAAGTTATAACATTATAAAAGAAGCTCTTTAAGCATTATATAATTTCATATTAATAGTTCAAAGTAAATTTAAATGTATGGCAAATAAAGTAGCACATCAACGTGTGGATACGGAATAGAGAGTTACAGGTACAGATACAGATAGAAAAGTACTAAGTAGGGACAGAGTTGAAGCCAAGCAAAATATGGATAATACGTATGGGGGAAGTCATCGCTGATTAGCACTCACCCTCATCGTCCGAGGAGTAGCTGTTGTACACCACTCCGCCAGGTCCCACATTGGCCTGACTCTCCGATCGGGAACGCTGGATGCCACCGGCTGATGGCGGATTGCCAGCTCCGGAGGCACTACCATTGCCATTGCCATTACCCACCAGACCCGTTTTGCCCGCCTGGGGGCCATAGCGTGCTCCGCTGGCCACGGCTGTGGATGCCAGCAGGATGTTCGGATTGCTGCCCAGCTTGGACATGGCGGACATGTTGCTGCCGCCCTGCTGGATGCCCTTTCGCGTCAACGGCGACTGCAGCATGCGCTGCTTCCACTCGAGCAGCCGCTTCATGGACTCCTCCCGCTTCCGCTCTCCGTCCTGGTTGTGCTGCGGCGAATTGGACGCTCCAGTGGGCGAGGTGGTGGTCGAGTTGCCGGCGGAGTAATCGTCATCCATGCCACCCGACCGCTTGGGCAGCCGGGCGCTGGCAGAGCGCAGGAACTGCTCGTTCTTACTGATGATCTCTTGCGTGGACATCGATGGCGGGAAAATGGAGCCCGGATGTACATTCAGGGGCGGCAGGTCCTCCTGCTGCGGCGACTGCAGCTGCGAGGTGACGGAACGTCCTTGGCTCGCAGAGCGGCTCATACGCGGCATGCTACTGGCAGCTCCACCCTGGGCCTGCGCCTCGGCCAGCAGTTCCTGCCGCTTGTAAGCGCGCTCGTAGGGATTCTCATAGCCAATGGTGTTCACCCCGGAGCCAAAGTCCCCGGCAGCGGTGCGGTAGCTGCCCGCCTGCTGGGGCTGGGCTGTACCCGCTCCACCGCTCTGCAGATACAAAGCGCTCTTGCGCATCTTGTCCGCGTAGCTGGCTTCGGAGTAGTAGAAGCTGTCCGGCGTCCGGTTGATGTCCAGGCTGGACTTGGGCCTTGGGGCCCGGCCACTCTCCTGCTGGCTCTGGGCCACCGCCGCGGCGGCAGCGGCTGCAGCAGCCTCGGCACGGGCCTCGTACTCCAGGAAGTCCGCGGAATGCGGACGCACTATGGCCGCCACGGAGCGGGCACGCAAGTCCATGGTATTGATTAGTTGATCAGCGGCGCTGGCCTGCGGAATTGGGTTGGAAAAAATATGAGCGGAATTAGCAAGGGGCACTTAATAGCCGCAAGGGGAGCAGGGTTTTTCATTTTTAACTGGTTCTAGCACTAAAAGAAATCGGTTATTATTATGACTTTAAGTTACACTCCAAGTATCCTTGGTTTAAATCAGAGCTAGCACCTGGAGCAGCTCGAGAGCTTGATGTTGTCTGCACTTCTGTCACGCTTTGTTTGGCCTGCATTGCGAGCAACTTATTTTGGGATTTACATTTCAAATTACACAAAAAATATCTTTGCTGAGTGTGGAAGATTGGCGTGCCCTGTAACTTGTTCGACACTTGGCAGGCATACTAGAACAAACTCCAGCGCAGCTGGTCTCGGGCCCAGGGCCTTTGGCCATAAATCATGCACGCGACTCATTTCCCGGCTAACTTGCAGCGCCTGACCTGACCCACTAAGCAGCTGCTCCGGATGCCACTCCCACTCCCACCACCAGTCCCGGGCCGGGCCAAGGGGCGAAGAGCTCATAAAGTTGCATTCGAAGGAAATTGCTGCACTGCGGCCAGGAATGGGAAAACGGGAGAGGAGCCCTCGCTGAAGAAACGTCTGCAATTTAGCAACCCACTGACACACTAAAGTCCAATTAAAGAGTGCGCTGCGGACTCGAGGCAGCTGCTTGAAACCGAAAGTTTCCGAGAAAGACTCGCTCCCACCCGTCCATCAATGGGTGCACTCTGCCCGGCGCACACCCAGCTCAGCTCCTTCACCTGAGGCGGCTTTTGTGTTGCTGCGCGGCTTTGTGGAGTCGTCCGTGGATGGCAAAGGAGTTATATCAGCGGGTGCAGGCACCCGGCAAGGGCAAATAAAAGTGAAAAGCTGATACGTGCTGAGGTGGAATCCACCAACTAGGTCAGCAGGAGAGGTGCGGAAATATAAAAACTCAAAAGCAACCTCTCAGCCATCCAGAGTTTTCTACCGGACTCTTGGGGGGTCATAGCTCACAGCTCACAGCTCACAGCACACAGCTCCTCCGTTTGCTGCAATCAGACAACATCAAGTGGCATCGCAGATGATTTGCTGGGCTGACCTTCGCGGGTGCCACGCCCCCGAGCTCAGAGTTGTGAGTAGTGTAGCTTCCAAGTGCCCATAAAGCCGTGGATGCCGAGTCAAGTGGCAGGTCATCAGCAATCGCAATTGGAATCGCAGCTCTTTGTTGCCCGGGGCAGCGGTTGGTCATTTTGATTGCCTTTGCAAAGTGCACTTTAGCTTCGGGCTAAAACAGACATCTGCTGGAATGCCAAACTATTGGATTTTTTGAAGATCTAGACAATAACTAAAGCTTTAAGACCCTTCTGCTTGCATTGAAGTGAAATTTAAAGGAAGGACACAAAAATTCTATAAATAAACAATCATTTACGTGAATGTAATTCCTTGAATCTATATCTAAAGATTCCCATTTGGTTACCTCCTCATCCTTCATTTCGTTAACTCCACACTTACCTCCATGTGATTGGGCGTGTAGCGTTGCGGCATCGCCGGCACATGCTTGCTGCCATCGTAGCTGGGCGGGCTGAGGGGACGCCGATAGCTAGCAGCCTCCTGAAGCAGCGCCTCCTGGGCGGACATGGCCCCACCTGCTCCTCCTCCTCCTCCTCCTGCCAGTTGTGACATGTTGTAGATATCCTCGTAATCCGCTGCAGCCGCTGCGGCGGCGAACAGGCGCTGCTGCTTGGACCGCCCATAGGCGTCTGGAGTGCGTCGCTCGGCCTGCAGGAGCTGCTGTTGGGTGGGATAGACACCGCCCGCTCCCTGACGCTGCTGCATCAGCTTGGCCATGTACATCTCCCGCTCGCCGTAGATCTCCTCGGCGGCCCGCTGCTGCTGCAGCCTGGCTATCTGCGCCTCCATGTCCAGTTGCTGTTGCTGGAACTGCGCCTCCAGATGGTCCAGGGAGTACTGCTGCTGGGCCTGCTGCAACTGCAAGGCGGTGGATACGTGTCCCGTCCGTGTGTCGTAGATGGCGTGGTGCTGCTGCGGCTGCTGTTGAGATCGTTGGTGCTGTTGCTGCTGCTGCTGCTGCTGGTAGAGTTGCTGGGTGGGCGACATTAGGCGGCGGCCGGAATGCTGCTGCTGCTGATGCTGCTGCTGCTCGTGGTGCTCGGGCGAGGGCGAGGAGTAGCCTCCATCATTGATGCGTCTTGGCTTGGGCGGTGCATTGGCATAGAGCGGCTGGGCACCGCCTCCTCCTCCATTGCCTGCATTGCTTCCACCGCCCGCATTATCCGAGGAGGGCGTCGGCTGTCCCTTGCTGGGCTGCGATTGCAGAGTATGGATCCCGGAATCGGAATTCTCGCCGCTGTGATTCAACGAGGAGTTCACACTGGGCTCCGACTCCCCGCTGCTTGGCGCCTGCATCAAGCTGGCGGCCGCCAGGGCTCTGACCCACTGCATCATCGCCTCGGAATTGTCCGCCGCCAGCCAGTACGTTCGCATGTTCTGGTGCTCGCACTTGAAGGCAAACTTCCGGTAGATCTTGTCCTCCGGCAAGCAGGCGGATACGCGATACGAGGGCAGCAGCACGGATCCCAGCAGCTTCTCCTCCTCGGGACCCTTGTAGTAGTACAGGCAGTATTCCGCCAGGACGAACCAACGCTTGCGCCACACCTTCAGGCCATCGGAGCCCTGCTTGTGCAACCAACCCGACAAGGTCACCGGCGTGGATGGTGGCCTCTTGGTTATTGGTGACTTAAGAGCCTGTATGGATCCCGCGCTCTTCTTCCTGTCCAACGGCGCGTGCGAAGGACTCTTGGCCGAATTGGTCGAGGACTCCTCCGAGCTGGGGGTGGCCTTGGGCTTTACAGCCGATATCTGCGTCTGGCAGGCCTGGTTCACCACATGTCCGGGATGGTTTTGTTGGATATACACAGTGCCGTGCTCACTGCCAGGTGTCTGAAGGTCGGACTTGTGGCGATGCTGCTGCTGCTGCTGCTGCTGTTGCTGTTGCTGGAGCAATTGCTGCTGCTGCAGTTGTTGCTGCTGGGCGTACAGCTGCTCCTGGTAGTGTTTCGGCATCACAGGCTGCTGCTGCTGCTGTTGTTGCAACTTCAGAGGACCCTGAGCCGGTTGGTACTGATTCTGCAAATTGAGCGATGATGGAGGTGCCCTCTGCTGCTGCTGTGCCTGCTGTTGTTGCTGCTGCTGCTGCTGCTGCTGCTGCGTCAGAGTGGACACCATGCTGGGGGACTGGCTCATGTGGTAATGATTGGTGGGCGGATTCATGGCCTGTCGCATGGCAAAGGTCCGCTGCTGCGCCTGGGCCGCCTCGTTCTGGGTGGCGAGCTGGGCCTGCATCTTGGCCGCCTGCAGCTGCTGGTACTGCGCCTGCAGAGCCGAGATGGGATGATGGCCGGCGGTGGCATTGCTGGCCTGCAACCTGCCCGCCGCCGCCAGGTAGGTGCGCTCCGTGGGCGATTGGTACAGCTGATCCTGGCCAGCGGCTGTCCCGCCACCGCTGCTGGAGTACGACTGGTGGTACGGCGAGCTGTGCGAGCTGCTCGAGGTGCCTCCGCCGTGGCCGTGCTTCATGAGGCCATGGTGCTTGGACTGCGGCTGCAGCTCGATCGGCGAGAGCGCTCCTCCGCCACTGGAGCTAGTGGCCGTGGGCGACTGCTGGTAGAGTGCCTGGCTGTAAGCCGCCGTCCGGTAGTCAACGAGATTCGTCTGGTAGGCCAGCGGCAGCTTCTTCTGCTGCTGGGCGAGAATCGCCGCCTCCTGCAGTTGCTGCAGCTTCTTGGCGTCCATGGTGCCGGCGGTGAAGAGGGGCGGCGCCTCCAACCTGCGAAACGGAAAAACGACGGAAGATCAGTGGAAATTCGCAAGGTAAGCGGAACTGTGATTCAATCAGTTGAGGTCGTTTGACTTAATTTGATTGCGTGGACAACAAAAATTAACCCTATAAGTGCCATTGATTACAGAAGCATCGCGTTTATAAGGGAAAAGATTAAAAATCTAACTAAATTTGTTGAGAATTCTATTTTGTTTAATGTAGAGAATATTTTTAATTAACAAGAAAAAAAGCTTATAGAAATTGCTATACCCTTGCAGTAAAAATCCATCATAGCTTTGTTATAAATTCAGTAATTTGAAACGGAAAACGTTTCTGTGTTAGTTTTTTGTGGTATATATGAGAAAACCAAAAATATGTGTATTCTAGTGGCACTAAATCGATATTCTCATATGCTAAATTATTGGGTATATCATAATTTCTGAAATATCATAACTAAGCCAAAAATTCATTAATTTCGGTTTGGAAAGTTTTTCTGTGCTAGTTTTTATAAGGTTAACAAATCTGCATACTAAATTTTAAACTTAAAAAAATTTAATTTTTTGTCAAATTTTGACAATTTTAATGATGTAACCCCTTTCCTTTTTTTGAAATTTTGGAAAAATTTTGAAAATTTTAAATTTCAACCGAACATGGCTCGATCGATTCGGCTGTTGATGCTGATCAAGAATATATATGATTTATAGGGTCGGAAATGACTCCTTCACTGCGAGTGATTGTTCTGACTGAAATTTTAATACCCTTTCTTTTAGTTAACAAAATAGTAAATATTTAATATAAGATTAAACTGTACACCTAGGGTTAAGCTCCAGACCCCAGCCTTTTCATGCTCGCGAGCTGCGGAAGGCACGGAACCCACTGGCCGGTGAATGCAACTGGCTCAGCACGTAATTGACCGTAATTGATTAACTGCAGTTGCCGCCCTGGCCGCAGACGCAGGCTGACCTTGCAGGTTTGCGAATGGGGTTGGGAATGGGGGTGGTAATGGGTCATGTAGAGGGTTGTGTTGCATGGAGGGATCTACGAGATTTGCGCTACTCACCAGTCCCACAGCTGATAAATGCAGCCAAACATTTTTTCACCTTTTTCTTTGTCGTCGCGACGCGCCTTAATTTATTTAATAACTTGATTGGCCTTATTGCAGCCTTAATTCGATTGCTCTAATTTCTTTGCCGGTCCGGTCTTTTCGCTTCGCTTTTATTGTAATGAGTTTTGATTTGATTATTCGATTGGTTGCAAAAACTCAATTAAAACTTTTCGAATCAGCTGCCGCTGCTGATGCTGTGCCCCCAAATTGAAATGTGGCAAGGCCTCTTTTTTGCGTTGCTCTTTGTCGAAAAAAAAACACAGAAAAATCCCAACAAAAAATAGAGGAAATTGCAGCTGCCGTCTAGTTGAAATTGAAACTGTGAATGTGTCTATTTTTATTAAGGAGCACCGCAGATTTATACGTTCTGGGGGCAATTGCCAAGAGCGAAAATTGTGAAAAGAATGAAATTGAAAGACCCCAAGAGTCCCAGAGAAAGTGTGTCTATATCGATTTTTGGTGGGTTAGACTATGGGGGGAGAAGAAAATTGAATTAAATTCGAATTTGTTTATGTTCAGCCAGCCCATTTAATGCGAATCAGAAACATCATAAATTAATGTAAGGCATGTGCGAGGGTGACGACTGTAGTCAACAGGGGGAATCCCCTCAAAGCAATACACCAAAAAATAAATCATCTCCAAGGAAACAATAATAATTCCGCGCCGAATATTTCCATTAATGTGAAACACGAATTCGGTTTTAATGCGAGTGAACAGGAATTCCTGATACGACACAAGCAGCAAACATTTGAGAGAGGACTGGACACTCAATAAATGCTTTATCGAATGACAATTTTAATGCAATTTACCGTGAGATGCAGTCATCGTCATGTGGTCCGTTGTGAATGCATTTCAACAAATGAATTATGGATTCGCCTTTACTGAAACTCCAGGCACACACATTGCCCAGGAAGTGCAAAAATATGTGGAAGCCTGGTCTCAGGCGGGGCTTCTGTTCTTTTTCATCCTGTCTCTATGCGATTATCGGAATCCCTAACAGCTACCAAGGTAAGAACCATACTGACTAAGTCCGAAATTAATTTGAAATCCTTGAAAAATATCTCCATAAATTATTTACAGCTGCCTTTGAAGACTGAGGCAAGTCTCATAAATTCACACTGCAATTGTCCTTTTTTTTTTGTTATCCAACGAACATGTCACTTGACTTGAAACTTAAGGTTTTTGCATGAAATGTGGTGCCATAAATAAGCAACTGATACCGGCCATTCGAGAGCCAGACTATATCCTCGTCTGAAGCCTCTTTAGAGCCATTAATTCTCTGCCATTTTACGCCACAATCAACTTTGGGCAAACAATTTTATAATTGCCTGCCAGCCGGTTCGCAATTTGTATGGCTTTCAATTAACGCAACGCCCAGCCGACGGTTGGCCAAAAGCGCAATGTCTGAAAGGCGGACTCGTGAGGCGTACTATAAAATATTGGCAGCGGAACAACAATATAAAATCAATACCGATTAAACGACAAGCAGACAGGACGCTCTCCTGTTCGCTCTGTGGGGGCCCTTTCTGAGTTCTGCTTTATTTATTTATGCGGGTGGTGAGCGAGGAAAGGCGAGAGGAAAACCAGGAAAGAAAATGGCGGAGCGAAATGGCTTGCAGCTAGCTCCTTGATGCTGCAACATTTTCCGAAACCTCGCTCGCAGCTATCGTTTTGCCGGTTTTTGGTTGACAGACCCCGCTAATGTGAGCATGAAAAATTACCACAAAAATATTTTATGCACACAACTCGATGATGGATGGGGGCGGGGCGCCGAGAAGCCCATAAGAATGTGCGAAAAAATACAAACCTATATATATATGTGCATATAAATGGCCCACATACGAGCACTATACCCATATAGTATACATAGTGAACATTATGGTGAAAGATAATATATGTTTGGCATCAAGCCAGCCCCGAAATGATGACGAGGACGATGATGGTACACGGCAAATTATGCTTATTTATATAACAAATTGCAAATAGAGCAGATTAAAGGTCATCGGGCCATGTGTGTGTTTACATATCTTCTGACCAATCCAAACTATCCAAAAAATATGGCTTTTTTTCCCGGTACTTTGGAATATTTGAAAACGATAATGACACAGAAACTATGCCGCTGACGATTATCAATATCGATTCGCTTGATTGGCATGTGATTGGCATGCGATGTGAGTTTCTCTTCGACAGAAAATAATTTCCATAAAATCGCGCATACGCCCCGTGGCCAGTGCTTTGGAATTCAATTATCACGGATATGCCTGTGATATGTATAATTATAATTTCAGGCCGATAACCCCGCTCCCTCTTCCTCTCCCCTCCCCTCCCCTCCCCTCCCCTCCCCTCCCCTCCCCTCCCCTTCCCGAGCGCTGTCGGAAAATATTTTGATGTGGGTCAGACAGCAATAAAGAAAGCCATTGCCTACTTTTTGGGGCCCATGGCTGGGTGTATTTTTAGCCTGGCTCTTCGATGTTAATGTTAATGTCTGTGACATATGCAACAGCCTGTCGCCCGCCAGCACACACCCTTGAGGGATAGAAGAAAGGAGGAGACACACCTGCTGGCCAACTCCCCGCAAACTGTCCGCAATTACGTCATTACCAGTAACGATAAGTGCCACTCAGGACAAATAAAGAGCACAAAGAGAGGCAAAGGTAAACGAAGGTACTATAAAATAAGTTGATTCTAGAATTAATTAGGGGATATATCAAAATCGATCATACCAGCTTTAAATATAAAAAATAATCACTGATTTCTCTTAAGTATTCATCAAACAAATAATGTATACGTCGAGAATTACAGCTTTGAACTGTCAAGTTCTATCAACTTAATTCTTTTCTCGCTGTGCAAAGGTAGACAGACGACTACTAAAACTCCCACAGACCCACTCGACGGGCCAGTTCAGTTTCAATTGGCCATAGTCGGCAAAGGGAGCCACGAACTGGCCAACTTAATTAGTATTGAGACCGTGGCTGCCTTGGCCAACCCAACGCCACCCATCCCTTACCCAGCCACGGACTCTTGTAATACGCTAAGTGCAATTATAAATACCCATCAAGCAAAGATTTTCAAGTAGTTACAGAGACTGATAAAAAACAAAAAACAAAAAGTGGAACAATAAATAATGCGAGAAAAGTACACCAAACTTTTCGGAGGGAAAATCAATAAACAAGAAAAGCGAAACGTAGAGATACAGAGGAGGATGGCAAATATTTGAAGGCGCTCCGGCTGAAAGTGTGACAAACTTGGGAGCAGCCGAGGAAAGTGGCCCACACATAGATACACACTGACGTATTGGGACACGGAAAGAAAAACGTATTCAGGGCATTTTTCCGGAGCTGAAAATACTTGGTTTTACGATTTATTTCGTTCTTGACTTTTTCCTGCTGTGCACACACTTCTTCCCTACTTTCCTTTAGTTTTATTTTTCCCCATTTTCTTGAAAGCCCCCTGGGCATTCGGCACATCATGACCTTGCCAGTCAGTCGCCTTTGATGACTTGTCAATGGGGTGGTGGCAGATATATAAGTATGACTGTATGTATACTGGGGAGTTGGGGAAATTGGGCCAAAAGTGTTGCATAATATTTGCCCGAGGCCGGAATGGCCGGTAATTTAACAAATCGCCCCGCTTCACACGTCATTGTGCGAAGAGAAGGACGACGAAAAATGCTGTTTGCTTATTGCATATTGATCTCCCTGGCTGCTAAGCAGTCAACCGTTTGTGAAATTTGCATTCCGCAAAACAATTGAAAGCAATTAAACTCAAATCAATCATTAAATTGAGTGCACGAGTGTGTAGACCCCGAGTGTGTGGGTGTGTAGCGGATAATGCTTAATGGCATTCGACGGCAATCTGTTTTTGCGGGCAATGCATTAAGCTGCAATCGTTACGATCCTGCTGCCGCCGCTGGCTAGCTGGCATAACATAAATCAGGACTCCAATGGCCATCGATGCGGACTCGGATTATTAATTGATGCCAGGACCATGGCCCAAGGGATTGGGGTGAGCCGGCATTTGCCTGTATTTGGATTTACCTGCCTTACGGAAATTGGATTCCGGGTTCAAAGTTCCAAGTTCGTACTTGGTAAACTATGAGGAAGCCAAAGTTTTGTTTAAACAACATTTATGCCAGAGAGCAGCAGCAGCAGCAGCAGCAGCGGCAATTCAAACTTGCACACTTGATTTGCCAGACAGAGTGTGTGCGAGTGTGTCCTCTTGAAGAACAACAGCTGTGCCAACCCGCCACCTCGGAAACCCCGAAAACATTCCTGGCCCGAGGAGGAGGCAGGTCCTCGCAACAAAGCATAAATATTCATGGCAATAGTTGTGCAAAAAGAGCGAACGAGAGGCCCAACATCGAGATAGATGGAGATGCACATGGACAGATGCCCCAATAGAGCCTGTGTGCACTTGAAAGAAAAACTAGGTTCCATATAGAGATGTTAGTTAAATTCTGTCTATGACCAGTGATTGATATTAATTAATTATTTACACAAAAAAGATTGGAATGAATTCTTTAACGAATCTCGTGAACTTAATTCTCATAGTTTCTTTAAAGCCGTTTTCCTGAGTGTGCCTATGTATGCGTCAACTTCTGCCCAGAATGACACTTGATGATGAAGATTTTGTTGCTTTCACTTTTGTCGTTGTCACTGAGAGGGCGGCGTTGTTGTCTAGGACATGTTTGTTGTCCCTAGAGCCTCCTGACTTGATTGGCACAGGCGGCAACGGAGCAGAAGCAACAGAAGAGACGTGCATCATCATCGTCATCGTCATTGCCGTTGTCCTCCTAGTGGGTGCAATACTCCTCTTTTTTTATCATCAGAGGCCCCACTCACGTCCTTGGCACGGAGCAGGTGAGGAGCCAAGGTGCTCGTGCCGCCATGGCGGCAAAATGGCAAGATGGCAACTAGGCAACAAGCTATGCATAGCTATGGGGCCTGACTATTAAGCAGTCTCTGCAGCGCCGAGGGTGATTATCACAGCCGGATGCCGAGACACTGATCCATCCTGGCTGTGGCTGCGTCTCTGCAAGCTTCGCGAAAGCCTCGGAGCCAAAGTTCAGCGTGACGCCGCCAAGTGAGCGTGGGAAGCTGAATAAGTCATTGAGCGAAAATTTCATCACCCATCAGCGGGCGAGCAGGCGGCGCTGGCATTTCGCTAATGCTCGCTTTCATTTGCGCCTTGCACAAGTTGAAAATTCAAATCAAGGCAAGGACATATCGCTCGCACACTCACAGGCTCCGAGCGTATCGTATCGGGGGGGACATGAGCGATGGCAATGGCTGCTGTCATTCATGTTGCATACTAATTTAAATACGTGGCACGCACAGGAGTCGTGAAAAAAAAACGTGGGACAGTGGGTTGGTGGTGGGGCAACAGGGATACGCCGCACAAACACACATGCGGTGCTGTTACCCATTTCCGCTCCCGGCAGTGGCAGCAGCACAAAAGCCACTCGAGCCCCTCTGCCTCCAGGATGTATGCCATGTTTATGGCAAGTCCCTGTCCCAGTCCCCGTGGCCGTGTCTCTCCCTTTTCTCTATCCATAACCATCTCCTATATATCCTTTTCCCTTGCCCTGCTGGAAACAAAGACAAGCGAAAATATTTTGCCGTTTTTAGTTGTCGCAAAAGTTTGCTTTGTGCTCGTGGGTGTATAGTGCTGTGTGTTTGGGTTCGAGCGCCTTTGTTTATTGTGTATTTGTTTGGCATTTTCTTGCACAGCTTGTCGGGGGGAAAATAGTAAATAAAAGGGCTAAAAAGAGGAGTAGTACACAAGCTGACTGAAAATAAGGACAAAGCCACATATCGAATACTATATAGGAATAACGAGTCCAGCTAAAGCAGGACATTTTAGTTTTTTCTCCATCCAAGCATTAAATAAACAGTGCATCCTTCTGTAATATTTGTTAAGATAAATATTTAATAAGACGCCTGAAAACTTCTATAATATTTATACTCCCGTATTAACTACTTCAAGGAATGTTCTGAATGTTCTGTTCTGTTAAATTTTTCAAGCCACCCAAAAGTTCGCGCAATATCCTCCGCTGCACTGTGGAATTTTGTTTTTATTACCGCCACCCTGCCAGCCTTTCCTTTTCCTTATTTATTCTCCTCCATTTGGCTTTCGGTGTTCCCTGTTTTCCTTTTTGTGCGATTCAGTTGTTGTGCACAATATGCACATATATTTGGGTCTCCGCTCAAGTGTGGGTATTTTTCTTTTTTTGTCTGAAGGGGTCTCCTCCGGTGGCCCCGGCCAAACGTCGTCCATTCAGACCATTGTATATAAATGCAAATTGTTATTGATTATGCTCCACATAAAACTATGAGGGACATAAGAAGAACACTCTGTCACGAGCAGCAGGCAGAGATGTCCACATGGCGCATGAAGCATATATATACATACATTCCCGGAGTTGTAATAAATTCGAACGTTTGCAATTTTTGACCCACAAGCCAAACCTTTGTTTGCCTCCAAGGGGGGGTTATTTATTTCAAAACGAATTCAATAAAAACGAAAACAGTGAGGGCAAGACAAACTATTTTCATTTGCACGCCAGCTTAGGCAGTAAACTGAAATATAACCCATACGCCCCGTTGGCCGACCATAAATTCAGTTCGAAATGCACTTTGACTGCTTGACTTTTGCCTTACAAGAAGAGGTCGTGGCAGAAAGTTCAGCCTGTTTTATAAAAATAATACACAGGAAATAAAGATTACAAGTAAAGAAAGTATTTGTTACTGATGATAAATAAATTGACACTCCTTCGGATCCACATTTAAATAATAAATGTGGTTTTAGTTTATTATTAAAATTATATCTTTGTGACTTTCCTATTAAAATAAGCTTGAAAAATGTGAAAAATTTAATATAATGCCTAACTATATGGTTAATATTCTTATATAAGCTTTAAGGCTTTCTGATTTATTGATTTCCCAGTGTTGGGATGCCAAGAGTAAGGGCCTGGCATACAGAGTTTCTGGCAAACAGTTCGCTTGCGGCTGCACAACTCAAACAGTTTAGCGAAAACTTTTTGCCACTGACATTTGGCCCCAAACAGCAAAAGCAGAAGTTTTCCCCGTACTCCGGAAAATGGATCCGCTGACGCAGGAACATAATGACTTCTGTAATTACTCCCCTTTCGCGGCAGGATTTACCTGCCTGCTGAATCGGCTGTCCAAGTTTTAATTGCTGCTGCATGCAAAATTCGAAATCAACAGCAATCCGCAAAACACCCAGCAACTTAATTTGGTTTTAAGAGGGATGTTGCAGAGACATCCCACTGATTGCAATTTCGAGAAACACTCAAATGCAGCACGGAAATTAGGGAAAGCGATTATGAAATTATGAAAATTATGAAATTACGAAAATTGAAATGCACTGAATGAGGCTGCAAGACAAGCTCTCCAACTGGTGAGAACTTAACTTTTCATTTCTCCCACAAAAAATGTCGCAAGCACACCGCACTCTCTCTCTCACATATATTATTCAATTTTCTGGGAATTACCGGGAAATCATTTCCCGGGAAACACCCGACTCACACAGAAAGTAGAACATTCTTTGATGGAGGCCAACCGCAGAGAACTTTCGTTTTCCGCAAAAGTTGCACAGAGTGGAGGCTTGTAACCCTGAACCCTCAATGTTATTTACATTTTTAGCAATTGTAACTAGAATTTCATTGCCAATTACATTAACATTTTGAGTGTTTTGCAGAAAATTAAAGGGTATTTCGTATGAAATCTTCAGTAAACCCCGATTCTGAAGTAAGTTGTTAATATAAATATTTAAAGGCCGCAAAAAGTGTGGCTTTTATTGTAATTTCTTGCCTGAAAGCACGATAACAATTACATGAACATTTTGACTTTAACTATTATGGTAATTGGGAAGCATTTGACTTGCGTGTTTGTGACGTTGGTTAAGGCCAAGATGGATTTTTTTTTGTATCCACTCAGGTGGACACTGAAATGTTTCCCCGAAAGCCTAAAGCCGAAACCCAACCACTTCCATGGATAAACTCGATTTAAATGGAGGGTACCCATATTCGGAGTCACACATTTAGTCAGTAGACGAGCTCGAGTGGAGGAGCACGCATTACGGGGCTCGAAACGGGGTTGTAGTTTAATTGAATAAACCCTGGAAAATTGCGGGCCGGGCTTTTCATTCAATTTACCATCGAAGCCCCCCTTCGATGGCAACTTTTACAAGCACCAATTAGTCGAATTAATGCTGAAATTTGATTTGTATTAAGCGCTCGACCACCAGCAGCCGGCTGGTTGCCCACCAGGCCACCAGCTCACATGTCCCAGCCGTATCCCAGCCGTGTCCCTGTGCCGCTGTTGTTGCTCCATGTCCCGGCGAACATGTAGATACATTTTTTGAATAACTTATTCATTAGATATGCGCGGAGTGAAGCGATGGGCCATGGAGAGTGTGTGTACACATGTCTGTATATTA
The DNA here is from genome assembly GCA_035046265.1 of Drosophila bunnanda. Taxonomy (NCBI): domain Eukaryota; kingdom Metazoa; phylum Arthropoda; class Insecta; order Diptera; family Drosophilidae; genus Drosophila; species Drosophila bunnanda. The sequence goes on from JAWNOB010000130.1 coordinate 13,544,699, forward strand.
CTCGCTGTCGGGCGAAATAAATTGCTTTAAAAAGGAGCCGCCAGGCGAGCTGCCAAAGATAGCACAACTTGGCAACAATTTAGTTGCCTTTTGTCCTCCTTGTAGCCACATTCTGCAGGTGCCAAGGCACTCTTTGTATTTCCGACAAGCGCCTACACGAAAACAGTCCCACTCATGTGTCTCCGAAAAAAGGATTTACCAAAGGCAGGCAGTCGGATACAATCAAAGGAGGCGTACACTGGGGCGAATAAGATTTTATAAAGTAAGTCTTGTATGGAAGATAAGTTATTAAGAGGGTTTCAAGAGTATTATATAGGTTTTAAGGCAACAAATAGGACCTTGCAATCATTAGTACAAATATTTTTGCCTAATTTTAAGAGTTCTCATAGTCTTCCGGTTTTATTAAACTTTAGGTTTGTTGTAGCTCTCGAAAGCGAAATATTTTATAGGCCAAGTAAGAGGCTTAGACGCTGAAGTTTCATATAGCAAAAAGCCCTAGATCCTAATGAAAATAGAGGCTTTCACTCGCTGAACTTTGGTGTCCAGTGGACGACGTGTGTCGGAAGCAAGAACGCATAGGTGGACGTGGGGCCAGCCCCCAAAAATTGCACCCACACTGGAGTGAGCAGTTCAGAAACAGAACTCAGGATTCAGAACTCAGGTCTAAGGACTATTAACAGTTGTGGGCTCGGCTCCACATCCACGATGACGACGACGACGACGACAACGACGACTGCGAGGACGAGGACGTGGTCTGGTCTTCGTGAGTCGCAGCGCTCCGGTTCTGGCACATAATCATTTACATAATATACGTGAGCACCATCAGCACGTCCACAGCGAACCACTCGGTGGCACAACAACAGCAGCCAGCGACTTTGGCCAGGATAATTTCACTCTCACAGGACGCGATTTTCGGTGGCGACTTGCCGTGTGTGTCTGTGTGTGTGTGTGCTAGGTTGTGCGAGTCTGTGTGTGCTGGGCGAAAATATTGCTTCGTTTATGTAACACAACGGCGCGCACATTTTCTAATTCATTTTACTTTTAGGATTGCGCGTGGCACTCCCACCCACGCCTCCTCCGCCCCTGCCACCTGCCCGCTCCCGACGCGCTTGTCGTTTTTGCGTTGCCAACTTGGAGCGAGGAGCGCGCACCGTCCGCGTTCTGTGCCTGGAAAAGCTCTTCGGGAGACTGAATTGAGACGCGCGAGCCACGAAGCGCCTCAAAAAGCACAGGCTCTGCTCGGCTCGGCTCTGCGCTCGGTTCTCGGCAAAAAGGACACACACAGCTGACGACAGGAGGTGCGAGTGAAAGCTCGGGCTCGGGCAAGCTCCGTGGAAAGCTACGAGGGTGGTCCTAAGAGTTTTCCAAAAAAATCTGAAGGATTCACACCTTAGATTTTTTTTAAGGACATTTTCTAGCCTTTGCTTTTCAAATTTAATTAAAGTAAGGTCATCAAGTGTGGTTCCCTTGTTCCTTACAGTAAAACAGCTTGCTTATTGTATTATAAAATTAGGAAAATCCACTCAAATCTCTTCGAGTGAAAGCTCGATAAAACTCAGATGACACCCACACACCATTCCCGAATTCCGAATTCCTTGTTTTTATGCAAAAAGCCTCGGCTAAGTCAAAGGTAGAGCTTTTATTTCTAATTTAGCCCAAGCAGTTATAGTCAAAAATGCGGAAAACAAACTCCGGCAGCATAAAAATGAGTTATGAACCACAGATACAAGGTATTCGCACTCGGCTCGAAGCTGATGAATCTCGAGAGACAAGTCACGGGGCAATTTTTCAGCCGGAGAACGCGTGCGAGGTCATAAAATCGGTGTTAATACCAATAATCCAAGCCACACTCGTGCTCGTTTGTCTGCCCGTCTGCGGCTGTCGACTTTAATTATCATCGAAGCGCATGCGAGGCCAATTAACTGAACCTAGTCCAACACGGCACTCGGAGAAAAGGAGTGTTTCAATATATATATATATTTATTTAGACATTTCATTTGAAGTCGCTTTCCAAGACATTCCGCATCGAGGCAGTGCGGCGTGTCCCCGCTGCGACTTCTCCAGTTTGGCCAAGGAGATCGAAGGCAAAGGGATTACACCCAATGGTGATCTCAGAGCTGGTTGTCTTTTAAATAAGAAGATCCCGGAACTGGATGCCATACTGTTACTTTCGTCTTCGCTGGTGGATTTCCCTGTGCCAGGGTCCCAGTGAACAGTCTGCCATTGCTCCTAAGGGAATACGTAGATCCTACGGAATCCGCTTCATTTTTATATCATCCCTGGACAAACCAACCTACCAAGGATTAGTGTAGCAATTTCTTAGTTCCTAGCACAAGGCTGGGTCTGTCCAAGGAGGATATAAAAATGAAGCTTATTCCGGAAGACCTACGCAATCCTTCAGAAACAATGGCAGCCAGCTCCTGAGGCTCAAAGCGCAGTTAAATCGAACAGCAAACTCAAATGTATCGGTTTGCCAACCAGCTGCAGGATCTTGTTGATCCGAAGGAAACCAACTCGGAGGTTACCATTTAGTGTGCGCCCTTTGTGAAGAATCTCCGGCCAATCCGTTCAGGCGATGCCTTGGGACACCAGAGGATCTCCTAGCGCAGGAGTATAACCATCTTGAGCTGACCAAGGCGTCCATCAAGTTGGAGGGAGCTCCAGGCGGAACCACAGAATAATATCTTGAATTTCACTTGAATTTAGACTTTCTGACATCACACCAGACCAAATGGTTTTCAAATTTGACGTGATCTCATGGCCTACTTAAATTACAATACAGAATACCTAAAATAGTTTGGCAAAAAAGAAAAATATTTAGTAAGAATCAGTTTCGACATCTAATCTGTCAAATATGTGAATTCCTCAAATCCTCCATTTAGAAAATAGATGGCAATAGCTTGATTAAATCACGAACTTTAAAACCTATGCCTAAACTAACATATCCTTAGTATTTTCTTTCCATGTTGGCTAATAACTCACCTCTCTGGGGTTGGACGTAAATAATAAATTTAGGCGCTGCTCCCTGTACCGGCGACGACCGACATCATGATGAGGAACTGCAAAGAGAATTGGAAAACCGGAGAGAGTCATTAGTATGCAGTCGGAATATGGCTCGAAGGGGAGAGTACTGCCAACAGACAACCGAGAAATCGTGTAAAAAACGCGTATGTCAATTAAAAGCCTATAACAAAGGGCTGAGGCGTCGTTTTGGGCCAGTGCCAGAGCGGCACCAGAAGTCAGGTTCGATTCCCACTAACACACAAATCGCTGCACGCAAATGCAAAGCGATGCGTGAGGCGAGTGGGATGTGGGATGTGAGATAGGGGAAAGGGGAAAGTGGCAAGGCGGCAACGAGTGGCTAAAAACCGGGCCTAATCCCGGCGGGCAAAGACGCTTTTGCTTACACAGGTCACGTGCACGGAAAACGACAAAACACGCGCTACCCAGTGTGCCGCACTTGGGAACAACCGAAGCTCCGTTCGATGTGTATTACTTACACCAAGAAAAAAACTGCACTAAAAATTTAACAAAAAAATTAACAAAAAAAATTTAACCAAATTTAGAAATGTTTTCCCTGCGATCCATGCTGAACACTGAGTGGGACTGAACTGATTTGGTTGTAGCTCTCTTACCCTATATATACACCTATGTCTGACACTTAACTCTAAGGTATTCTGTTTAGTGTAGATATTCAAATTGGTTTGGCCGGTAAAGTGCTAAACGAAAATTGAGCCAGAGTCGATGGCTATAAAAATGCATTTACCTTTTTCGAAGTTTGCCTTCGGACACTGCACTGAATAATCAAACTGAATGGGCTGAATTTGGCTAACAATGTAGTCTTTAGTCGCAAAAGGTTATGTAAATCAATTGCGGGCGGGAAAATGAGCGGGCCAATTGAATCGGGCATTTTGCTCAGTGAACTGGGTCAAAGGCAAATTATTAAATGGCAGGAATCAAAGCAGTTGGCCCCCATGACATGCCATTTAACAATTATAATTGAGGTGTATTCCCTCTGAACTTTCATAGCCAATTTGCCCAAGGGGTCGGACTGCAGCTGCAATTACTTGGCTCGCCCCGGCCATCTGTGGGTGCATGTGTCTGCCTGTCCGTCTGTCCGTCTGTCTGCCGGCGACAACGAGTGTTTGTGGAATTGGAAACAATTAGCAAAGTGTGCAGGAGATTTAGAGCGGAATGTCATAGCCCTAATTGCCCAGGAGCACACACGCTCGCACAGTCCCAGACGCAAAAGCTAAGCAGTATGAGCTGGAGCGAGGAGGTGGTGCTGAATTTAATGCCGGAGACATGCAAAAATTACATCCTCGATTGCAGGAGCAGACCTCCGTCGTTGTCACTCTCACACAAAAGCGCCCAAATTCAATAAACAAGGGGCTCGTGCGGTCCAGGACACACTGTGTCTTCCGCCCTGCCCACCCTCGGTCCCTAACTCGCATTGCCTGGCCAACGAGCCGTGAGGATTTCGTACACTAAGCAAAATTCTATAAACATGACCAAAGTGAACCTAGCATTTTGTGACATTTATTGTATCCTTACAGGATATTATAATTTTAGTCAGAAGCATGAAACGCAGTGAAGCAGTCATTTCCGACCCTATAAATCATATATATTCTTGATCAGGATCAACAGCCGATTCGATCTAGCCATGTCCGGTTGAAATTTAAAATTTTCGAAATTTTTCCAAAATTTCAAAAAAAGGAAAGGGGTTACATCATTAAAATTGTCAAAATTTGACAAAAAATTGAATTTGTTAAATTTTAAAACTAAGTATGCAGATTGGTTGGCCGTATAAAAACTAGCAAAGAAAAGCTTTCCGAATTGAAATTAATGCATTTTTGACTTAGTTATGAGAATTTTAAACTTCGATTTTTCGAAAAATTTTACATAAAAATATAGATATATATCGGTGAAAAAAATTGTATTATAATTTCAGTTATAAGCTTGCAAAGCAGTGAAGAAGTCGTTTCCGACCCTATAAAGCATATATATTCTTGATCAGCATCAACAGCCGAATCGATCAAGCTATGTTCGGTTGAAATTTAAAATTTTCGAAATTTTTCAAAATTTCAAAAAAAGGAAAGGGGTTACATCATTAAAATTTTCAAAATTTGGCAAAAAATTTAATTTTTTAAATTTTAAAAATTAGTATGCAGATTTGTTGTCCGAATAAAAACTAGCACAGAAAAGCTTTCCGAATTAAAATTAATGCTTTTTTGGCTTAGTTATGATATTTCAGAAATTATGATATACCCAATAAATCATTATAAATTGTCAAAATTTGGAAAAAATTTTAATTTCTTAAAATTCTAAATTGAGTATGCTGATTTGTTAATCTTATAAAAACTAGCACAGCAAAGCTTTCCGAACCGAAATTAATGCATTTTTGGCTTAGTTATGATATTTGAAAATCTTTGATTTACCCCAAAAATTAGCATATAAAAATATCGATTCAATATACCTAGAATTATTGATTTTTTGTACTCCATGATTGCCAAAGGTCATATATATTTTGATTTGCTATCAAAATTTTAATCTATAAGGAATAAAACTTTTTAAAACATATACGCGACAATATATAACTGAATTTAGTAATTATTGTTGGAAAAATAATGTAAACACTTTAACAATATTTTTATACCCGTACAAGATATTATAATTTCAGTCAAAAGCTTCTAACACCGTGAAGAAGTCATTTCCGACCCTATAAAGTATATATAATCTTGATCAGCATTAAAATCCGAATCGATCAAGTCATGTCCGGAAGAAATTTAAAATTTTCAAAATTTTTCCAAAATTTCAAAAAAATGTAAGGGGTTACATCATTAAAATTGTCAAAATTTGACAAAAATTAAAATTTTTTTAAATTTTAAATTGAGTATGCAGATTTATTAACCTAATAAAAACTAGCACGGGAACGCTTTCCGAATTGAAATTAATGAATTTTTTGCTTAGTTATGAGTATTTTAAACTTTGATTTGTCAAAAAATTTTAGCTTAAAAATATCGATAAATATCGACTCAAAAACTCGAATATTTTAAGCTTAGTTATGATATATTTCCGATTCAATCCTATTAAGTAATTGTAGATATATTTTAAAGACTAAGACTTTATTCCGTATTTGTGAAGTGTAGTTAAGCTGTCACTGCCTGGAGTTGGAGACAATGTTGGCTATGTGCGGGCAGCTTAAAAGGAAAACAAAATCAATTGCACTTGCGGCGTACTCTCTCCATCTCTTTTCGACCATCCAGTGCCGCCCCAAAAAGTAGGCAATATAAATTTGCGCACAGCTGCCATGCATCTCTCCCGCAACACACTCGCATCGCACACACGCACACACATTAAGCCTTTAGTCAGTGGTCAGAAAGGCGGCAGCAAGAACAACAAGGGACAAGGGCAACATGGAGGCAACCGGCAGCAACATCGATTTGGCCGCGCCACTGCGTGCCAGCAGATTCAATTGGAATCTACACAACGGCCACATGCGTGGGTTAAGCCGTCAATTGCTATAGCCCCCCATACACCCCATTTCTCCCCCCAATTCGGATGCACTGGAGTGTGGCCAGGCGGCAGAGCTACCTCTGTGACCGGCGGAGCTCCACGCTCCACGCTGCACGCTCCATTGAATGGCTGCAGCGTCGCCGTGCGAGTATTTCGCCAATTACAGCTAACCACCTTTGACAGAGTTGGCCGGGAGCTGGCCTAAAACCAGGCAAGCCGGGTTACATGGGGGATCTTAAGGTGGCAATTGATTGTCGTAAACAATGGGTTCTGATTTAATGGAGAGCGTTGTTCGGACAGGCGGTAAGCTGATTTAAATTATTGCACTTAAGGGGGGAAGTCCTTACAATAGTTGGGTTTCCCCCTGAGTGCAGTTTGTTGCAGGCATTCAGTAAATTATAACAATCTGCCAACCACTAATTGTATTTATGGAATGCTTTGGCTTCTGGGCTGTAATTTACTGCATTAAAGGTTAAATATCTGCAATTTCATTAAATAATCATTTATCCACTTATTAGGCTAAGCAATGTGTCAATAGTTAGCGTATACTGACTGTTTAAGTATCTTTTTATCTGAAACTTCAGACTAAAGACTTTTTAGTTTCAGCAAACCACAGAAAACAAAAATTCCTTTGACACACGTAACCTTTTAGGCCTTTTAATTATTTAAGAGGATCTCCCTCTCTCCCCCTTCACGCCCCTTTCACAGCTGTCATAATCGCATTTAGCCCTCCGGAACCCTTTACTCCTTTACTCCTCGGGCAGGCAACGAGTTCATTGAACTCCCTCCCTTTCCTGGCCAAGTGTGCCTGTCAATGCTGCTGCCTAATGCATAATTAAGTGAGCCTGAGAGAGCGGGGCAAGTGTGCGTGGAATGCTGCACCTTGTTGCAGTTGCTGCTGCTGCTGCTGCTGGCGGCTTTTCCGTGCAATGACTGACACACTTAAAAAAGACTACAGCTTTAAGTCGCTGCCGCAGCTGCAACTGCAGTTAATTTAAAGACCGTAAATGCAAGAGTCACGTTCGTGAAAAACTAAAACTGCAACTAAACAAAAACAAAGAGCGCTAGCATCTGCTTTTCGCATTTGACATTTTGCGATTTTACCTATTCATCGGCAGCTAACTATGTACAGTACGTAACGACATAACAACATCAGGCAGGCCCAGCGGCGGTAAATGGTTTGATTTGCGTTCACAAATTGCTGCTGACTTCCGTTCATTCCGTTGGTTTTCACCCAAGACAGCCGCTAGGCGTATCTACCGCTGCAGTTTGTATCTAGCAGATACTAACTACACGGTGAGAATATTTTTGGAATTAAATGCGTTTGCCTAAAATGCTGAGGTATAACTTTATCTTTTATGCAGTCTTATTGTTGCATCTGTATCTTTGATACTTGTAAAGCAAGGCTCTTAGTTTTTATTTAATCTAATTAAAACCTAATTTTATTTAGAAACCCACAGAGTACCAGAGTTTTTCTCTATGCCCAACTGCATCCTCATTACATAGTGCTTACGGATTGATTTCCAGCTAGCTGCCACGGCTGTGATTCGCCTTTGCCCATCAATCAGAGGCTGCAACATCATTTGCATCATTATGCAGCGCAACAGCCACAGCCATAGACATCTTTAAAGTGGGTCAAAAGGTGATTTCGCTGCGCTTAGACACTTTTTGTGCCGTTTGGCAAATTGCCCAGCAGCGTCTCTCTGGGTTTTTGCGGTTTCGCGGAGTGTTTGGTTTTTTGTGAAAATGCCAATTGCGAGTTTCCCATCAACGACGACGCTGAGGACTGCGACTGGCTACCGGAAAATCTGTGCACTTCAACAAGCCATAATAACATAATAATCGCTCCAAACTTGAACTTGATCTTGAAACAAAACGGTTCCATATGCCTGGCCATGCATGCAGGCCCGCCCATTCTCCGCCAGATTATATCATATTTTCCTACGCATTTCCACTCCACTTAATAACAAATTATCTGCAGTGGCAGTCGCGTGCTTTGTCTGTTCTCTGAGTACATTTTCGATTGTTTTTCTTTCTGTTTCTGGTTTGCTTCTTTTTTTTCGTATTTTTGTTTGGCTTTTCAGCGCAGCCAAATGTTATATGTCTGTGCACCGTTGCATGTCGCCGTGTATTTTTGGTTGTATTTTATTTTTCCAGCTACTTTTAGTGTGTATTTCAACTGCTTTTTGTGTGTGCGCACTACACCTGTGTGTTGGCCGAACAACAAGCGCGCAATTAGAGCGCTCAAAGTCGCGTAACACTCGCCAAATGCCGGCAACTTGGTAAGTACACAAAATGAATGCCAAATGAGCAGCCGTTTAGTACGGATCTGAATGTATATATCATTTATTTCAGGGGTACCATGGGGTGTATTGCAATCGATAAGTTAAACAAAAAGTATATTTGGCAATTAATGGAGGAACCCATTATATATTATATATATATTATATTTGTAAGGCTTAGAATTTTAAATACACAAAGCTGTCTAGATCATTTCAAATATGAGAATTGAGAAGCAAAAGCTTTTTGTAAATGCTTGGCAGTCAAAAGATTGAACCATTTATATTTCAATCTTAATAACTTCCCATGTTTCAAAATAATGTAAGTAAATATAACTACTTTAAGGTTTCGTGGATATAAATATAGAACTCCAGAACTTAATCTTAAATGATATAAATGAAAGTTTCTCTATTAGCTCATAGATATTCATTTCATGGAGAATAATTTCCAAACTTATTAAAACAAAATTATGCAATCAGAGGGGTACTTTGCTCTTCCAAACATTATAGTCCACCTTCATCTCATGCTTCAGTGTATTTCCATTTTCAATTTGGCTTTTGTATTTAGAATTAGTTGTTGTTGCTGTCCGCATGCAATGTTAATTTTCCAGCTTTCCATTTCAATGAGCTGAATGGAACTCGTTGCGAGGCCAAAGGAGAACTGGACCAGACCAATCTGTTGACAGTCTGGCCGCGATCTGAACAAAAGCCTCGACTGGCTGGCTCACTTCTTGCGCAACTGCCGCGGCCAGAGGCACCTGCAATGGAGTATCGATCGAATCGAGGTGATCGTGCTGCTCTTTTTTCCTTCAATTTGTAAGTTTTATAGCTGGGCAATTTCGTTTTGCCGTTTCAGCAGACGGCCATCGGGTTCGATCTTCGGTTTCAGCCAAGCTCAGCGCCTCACCTGGCTAATGTCGCCGATTCAGTTCCGTTACTTCTATATGCCACGCTCCATCTGGCAATTTCCCGCTCGATCAGCACTTTTGTTTGCGCTTTGTATTACAGAGCAAAGCAATACCCACAATCAGCACTTTTCGCCTAGTATCGGAGCAGCAAAGAGCTCTTCAGTCAGACGGAAATCAGCGGCCAAAGCCAGCTTATCAGGCTGCCCCCAAGTAACCCAAATCACGTTGCAAAATGCCAGCGACAAATTTGTTGAGCAGCAGAAAAAAAGATACAGAAAAGCAGACAGACACTCGGAGAAGTACCACCTGAGTTTTCAAAGATTTGCTTATTATTTAGGAAATTGGAAAGCATTTTAAAAACATTCGAGGAAGACATGCCTTTTTCAAAACTCTCTGGCTTATACCAGAGTCAAAACATCCGAAAAAGACATGTCTTTTTCAAAACCATCTTGTTTTTAGATTAGTCCAAATTATACCATGCTTCTTTTTGTATAAAGTAGACTTCAGTAGACTTTAGACACATTTCTGCCAGTGCATTCCTAGGTGGCACTTGTCTGAAGCTCTCATTGCCGCCATTTGTCATGCGATGCCGCTTCTTGCTCCGTCTCCCATCTTGTGCTGCTCCGACAATTGGCGCTGGCATTTGGGTAATTTTAATGAGCGGCGCTTGTAAGAATTTGCGACAATTTGACGTCGAATTGCCGGGGTAAATGCAACTGCAACTGCAAGCGGCAACATCTGCGGCCGTGTCAGCTTTAGTGGTTGAACAACACATTTGTGTCAACATTTCCAGAGTGCAACAGAGTGCGATGCGCTTATCACTCGGGGGGCAGTTGAACCGAAATGAGTGGGAAATGTGGGCCAAGCGCGATAAGCGAACCAAAAAATACATACATTTCAAATAGGGCAGTAAATAGAATCCATTTTACTAAATAAATCAACCGAATGATGTCGGCCAAACAACTTAATAATGAGCCGCTGTCCCACCGACATCGACAACGACAACGACGACAGCCAGCAACCACAGAGTGTTCCAAACATTTAGTCGACGCGCCCTTTGCCACGCCATATACTATATAAACTCGTATGTGGCCGGTCATTCCCGAGGCCAACAACCACAACAGTTATAGTTTGCTTAAAGCCGTCCCTTTGCATTTACCCGGTTTTCCCCCGGTTTCCCCCATTGTTGCCACCGGGAGAGGTGTGGTTGTACACTACGAAAATTAACAAATAAAAATCAAATACAAGCACTAAGCCATAAAACTTATAAAGTAATAAGTGGAGATTAGATCATTTAAATGAAAACTTAAAAGTAACATTTATGACCTTCAAAAACGAATATAAAGAAGCTTTGTTTAAATTATATTCCAAATTTATGATTGCAACAACTACCAATTTTATACCTCTTACGGGGTACAATAATTTCAGTCAAAAGCTTTTAAAACTGTGAAGAAGTCATTTCCGACCATATGAAGCATATATATTCTTGATCAGCATTAAAATCCGAATCGATCAAGCCATGTTCGGTTGAAATTTAAAATTTTCGAAATATTTCCAAAATTTCAAAAAAAGGAAAGGGGTTACATCATTAAAATTTTCAAAATTTGACAAAAAATTGAATTTTTTAAATTTTAAAAATTGGTATGCAGATTTGTTAACCTTATAAAAACTAGCACAGAAATGCTTTCCAAACTGAAATTAATGAATTTTTTGCTTAGTTATGATATTTCAAAATCTTTGATTAACCCAAAAAACTGTTATATAGAAATATAGCTTTAATGTCTTTAAAATACATGTATTTCAGGTTTTCTTGGTGGTATACAAAGTCCAAAAACAGACTGATTGCAAAAGTAGTATATATTATATATATAACCAATAAAAAGAAAAATTTGGATTAGTGCAGAATCGACCTCGTTGATCCTATGGCTAACTGACCTTGCCGAAGTTATCTTTCTTTATTTTTGGGCATTGGGCAGAGTAAAAATAATCCAATAAAATTGCTACAAACAGTCTGCCAAAATGCAGAGTATTTTCCCCAAGTGTAAATAAGCCCGGCGGGGGCTAAATCGATCAAACTTGTGAGCTGCGTTCGTGGCAGTGCATTGATTTGTGCAATGTTTGGCCAACGCAATGGCCAGAGGCTGGCAGGGGAGGGTCCCCGTCCTCATCTCAATTTGTCTCCACTCACATCACCTCACTCCTAGCCCCCGGTGCAGATCTGCATCATCAGCCGTGCGCCCCCTTTCATAAATAAAATCCCATTTGGACTTTCCTCTCCTGGCCAAACGACCATCGAAACGAGACGAATTTTATTCATGGCGCATTTGGTATAAACGGCGTTTACATATTGAAATCTCTCAAATCCGAAAATGTGAAATGTGGAAATCTCGGCAAATGGAAAGTCGCAGCATCAACAGACGCACGCACACACACACACACACACACACACACGGAAAATGTGAGTGAGTATATGGCATACCCATGTGTGTCCAAGGGTTTTTGGGCTTATAAACTTGTTGTACAACTCATAAAATATGAAGGGAAAGATGGAGAGTGAGAGAGGAAATTTATTAGCCATGACAACGAACACCAAATGCACTTTGATCAGTGAAGGGCTTTCTTCGGTTAAATGCAAAGTATTATATCATCATATTATATCATCTGTTGAAAGATATTTCGGAAGGTATTTTAATTAAGTACAGGCAGCTATGACGCCTTAATAAAGCTATCAATAAGTAGAAAAAGGGATATGATCATGATTCTAATGAAAACTTTAATAAATTAAAATTTAATTTTAGGGTCATATTCGCATTATATCAAAAGGTACTGATATTAGAATCCAAACCCATATTTTTTATAGACAGTAAGCTTTTACTATACAAATCTAAATAGAACTTTAAATTAAAGATATTTTCCTCAATCTACGGCTCCCTGGATTAATTATTTTTGGTCTTTTTCAGCAATCAATCTAAAGGACACCACAGGGAGCTGCTTAACAAGATGTGTTGCCTGCAATATATTGCGTTCTAGTTAGTATATAGACAGTTATGTGGTTCGACTTTCCCCCTCGAGTGAGTGACAAAATCTCTGGAATCAACTTTTCCCATAAAGCGTATTAAACGAGCCAGCAGCAGCAGCAGCAGCCAGACAAAATCTGGCTTACATCAACTCCAAAAAACGAGTTTTTTGTGAGCCCGAAAATCAGGGCTCCCCCACACACACACCTACCTCCCCCTAACTCTCCAGCAACGACTTGCTCCATTGGGCTGCGAGCTGCATTTCACTCGAATAATTGAACATTTTCGGTGACCCAATTTTGGGGCGACACCGCCTGAATATAACAAATTGCTGCACTGGGGCCACGCCCCCCATTTCGAAGTAACGCAGTCTCTCCGCCCCGCCCCGGCCAGCCCTCGGTGGCAAAGTTTTCCTATTGATTTTGTCGCAACTTAACTCCGAGAGGCAGGCCGAAAAGTTTTTCTGCGGCTCGACTTGCTGACACGTTAAGTTTACTTCGAGTTTCTTTGACGTACGAACGAAGTGTGTATCTGCGGGTGTGTGTTGCAATGGGAGCAACGTGTGTGCGCGCACTTGTGGCCAATAACTTTCAAATGGCCAAGTTTGAAAGTTGGTAAGAGCTGGAAACCATTGAATGTTACCAATCATTGCCGATGCCAGCGGAGTACCAGCAGCAGCAACAGCAGCAGCTGCAGATTCAATTAAACTTTGGCTTCACGCTTTCGATCAGTGAAAGTGAGTGAGTCGCCGAAGCCATTCATCCCCTTCAATTGGCTGCCACAATCAATTGCATTGCCAATGGCTGGCAATAGTTGGCAATGCAATTGCCATTTCAGTTGCATTGACAGTGGCTGTGGCAGCAGGAGCAGTGTCAAGTGCAACAACGAGTGGACAAAGGCCATTGAACCGCAAAGGAAATCAAGACGGGCCATGGCATCTTGGCTATATTCCCTTGACTTGGTTCCCTCAAAAGGAAACAGGAACAAGAAGAGCTATATAAATTTTTATAAGCAAATTTGAATGCCTGAAATATTCCTATTAATTCCTATTAATTAATGGAAAACAGAACTCAAGCTAGCCTCATTCATAGCTCAGAACAATTGCCTATTCATTGCCTCCCCGTATATCCAATTTCTGGACTCGATCTGCAAGTTCATTGCCACCTAAGGGGCCGCAATTGCAACCCGAAGCGTCCCAGGGCAGCAATGCACTTATGAATTATAGTTGGCCCCGGCCTGCAATTAAAGCGAGCATCCGCTTTAAATTGAAATCGAAACTGTCCTGGGGGCTGGCGACTGGCGGCTGGGGGGAAAGGAAAGGTGAGCCAGTGCATAAATCTAGCACAGCACGAGCGCGGCCAGAACAATAGGAGCAGCTGGGTGAGGAAGGCGATGCGACGCGACGCGACGCTCAGCTGCATTTTGCAGGCAACAGCACGCTTGGCCAACGCTGCGTGATGAAGTGGCCATGTATGGAAGAGCCTGTGGCTCTCGCTCTCCGATTCTTGCATTACAAGCACATCAAGATATGGTATATACTATATATATATAGAAAATTGGCACATTTTACTCGCTTTCAACAAGTTCAGAGAAGCGAAATGGAACGCACAACACCCAACAATGCCAAGCAGCCAAGGAGGCAGCAGCACACGCAGAAAAATGGTTTTAAACTATAGAAAATATATCTAAGATAACTTTTTTAAATATAAAAATAGAGCATCTAGGTAAAAATACAGAAATTCTGTTAGTTTCAGGTATTCTTCTCCATTTCAAAAACCTTAAGTTAGCTCTCATCCCACCTTTTCCCTCAGTGTGGGACAGAAAATGCAGGTTACTGTGATAAGATCTAGGGATTTGTCTTATATTAATTGGTGCCAGTGCAGTTGGGGCAACCTAGATCTATGGAGGAAGTCGCCTCAAGCGTATCAATTTGTTATTGAGAGGCTCTTTTATCGCCCTTCCTCTGAAAGATCTCACTCCACTCAGGAATGCCTTGACAATGAACCGTATGTGTCCAATCCGCAACCTTAATGCCGCCTTACATTCCGGAGACCCACTTCTTCGATCTGAAAGACTAACTGTCGACTAATGATGGCCACATGAATACTCGTATTGCCCGCATTGTGCAACGTCATCTAATGGCTATTTAGACCAAGACCTAATCCTCTCCGGGGGCTCATCACCTGTCCGCCAGCTATCTGGCATCTACATCTACATCTCAATCGGAAGGTAATGCCATAACACAACATAGAGGCCCGACTGTTGTTTGGCCCGAACCAGGCTGAAGGGCTCTTCGAACCCGGCCCAGAGAGTATCTGTGTTAATTTCCGCTCAACTGTTAGTTTTATGACTTCTTCGAGACGTTCCCACAGGCCCCACAGAGACAACTGTTGCTGCGTCACATGAAAAACAATCGTTTCCCCGCAAAGCGAAGGAAAACAAAACGAAACCGTCTGAAATGAAATGAAAGCCGCTCGGGGTCAGTTTTGAATAATTTATAGGAGTTTTGAGCATTTCCATGTCCACTTTGTTTGCTTCGAAAATGCTAATTCGAAGGCCCGAAACAAAGCCATGACACTGTCAAAAGAAAGCTAATTAGAAGGCTTGAAAAAGTTGGTGAACTTTATAGATATATCAAGATATATCTATGAAGCTATATCTACCCGAAATCAAGTAAAGTTTCTTACTCCATTGAGACATACACACATCTCTGGTCAAAGTCAAGGGTTCGCCTTTTAATTGTTAGCAAGTGAAGCGTCTCCCCCGAGGAGTCACTCGAGCGTGACAGGTGAGTCGAACAGGTGAGTGGAGCAGGTGAGCGGGGGAGGAAGTGAATGCAAATTCGCCGCCTGTAATTGTGTGAATAAAAGTCAACGGTTGTGGCCAATGCCTTGACACGCAACCCAGTCCCTGGCCTGCCCTTCCGCGTCTTCGGAAAACGTCTTCTTTGAAAACGAAAATGTATTCATTTCATAAATCCCTGGCTGAGAAAGAAATTAGCATAGTTTTTGTGTCTTGGCTAAGAGGGAACTGTGCTAATGTTACAAAGTTGCTTCCTGTTTTGGCCCTGCTCCCAGATTTGCCGCGCCGCAGTTCATTAACTTGGCAGCAAAGTACCAGTAAGCCAAAGGCGAATTTCACTTTTTTCGCGCACAATTTGAAGTTCAACGAGCAGCTCCCTCTTGATTCAAAGGGGGAACATGCCAAGAAACCAGTTGAATAATAAGCCAACGGAGTGAGCCACGTCTCTCTGAGCGGGGAAATTGCAAATTACCGCCTCATAACCTGCAGGTCTAAAGCGCGCCGTCCCCCCATTTAATTAAAATACTTTCACTGCCGCCTGCTGGCTGCCTGCAAATGCCAAAACTCCAACAGAGAGTCCATGCTAGTCATAAATTTATGCCAGTTTGTCGTTCATAATTGTGAGAAATCCCATGGCAGCGACAGTTGGCCAAGATGGAAATCGCAAAAGGATAAACGGGGGATAAGGCAGTGACAGGTCGGGGAAAACAAAAGGGAAACTGCATTTTAAATTGGCAAACTACCAGGCAGTGGACATTGATTGCTGGTGTTGTTGAACGCCATCAATCAGGGCTCACTTAATATAATAAAAGAAGGTTTAATTCGAGGTAGTTTCAGGGGTTTCGTAAAGGTATTTCTTTACTTAAGACCATATATTGCAACTCCTTACGATAGCTATTAATCTTTTAAATCAAAATACACTTAAAGTTTCCTTCCAACTTTCTGCAGCTTTTCTAGCATTCAGAAAAACCACTCCTGCAAGTTAAAAAGGAAATGGGGAATGAATCAAATGTAAACTTTCGTTTTCCCCATCGTAACAATTAAATTTGTTACCTTTTCAATTGAAACTGTATAACTATTATGTCCATTGCGATCCATTTTATGGAGTCAGAGTCGGGCCAAGAAGCCCTGCCACATAATTAAACTTAAAGACTGTGCTGTTATGGCCTCGGTGCTCCCAATGAGCCCCAGCCCCCAATAAACGGAAAACAAAAAAAAAACAAAATTAAAAAAAAAAAAACTACTAAAAAAGCTATATAACCAAAGGCTGGAAAAAAAGCTTGAAATAAAAAAGTCGAATCGCTTTTCGCAAGCCAGCGTGCTGTCATTAAATTTAATAAGCACTTTTTCCAGGCCAAGCTTGGATTTTTTCAAGCCCTCGAAGTCGGCCTGACCCCTCCTAGCTCTTCGCCCAGCCAAGCATTTAAAAGAACACAAACAAAAAAAAAACAAAAGCCGAAATATTCTAGCAAAATATGAGTCGAGAAAGAGAAAAAGAAATAAAAACTACAAATAACGTTGCTGGGCATTTTGTTGAGCCTTTTCTTTCCATAGAATTTTCTTGGTGGCCGAGCGGAGTAAATGAACTCTGGGGGCGCCATCAGCGCTGTCTAACGGCTCATCTGGCAGAAGGGGCTCCAGCTCCGGCTTGTGCTCCACTACCAGACTCTAGTCTCGACTAGACTAGCACACTTTTGCTCATTTGTTTGCCAGCCATAAGAGTGAGTTATGAAATACATAATGCCCCGCACTTCACACTCTTTGCTGGGCCGGAAAATACACACATTGGAAAGTGGTGCCGTTTATGGCCCGAACAAATTAAGAGCCGCTCTTTCTGGCTTCCTGGGTGATCTTTCATCGGCTTTGGACAGTTTGCAGACCGATTGCAGGGAAAGGCCGGTAATGAAGCAAAAAAATGAAGCGATTATGGAGCTTGGATCCAGCTTTAAAGCCCGCTGTGCGGTGATAGAAAGAAAATGTGATTTTAAATGCGGCCAAGTTGGAACAAGTGCCAGTGCACTCACAAAAAGGGTGTGTAGAAGCAAATGGAATTGATTGAAAAGTTATGTTTTCTTTACCCAAGATATCTTATGTTTCTAGAAGGCTTTTAGTTTGATAACTTACCCGAATATCAGGAGTAATCTGTAAGCAAAAAGCATATAGATTAATTAGTATATAAATATTTGTTATATTTCCTATGAAACATTTCTTTAAATTATTTGAAAAACCCACTTGTAAAAGACTCTACAATTCACTTGCTAATTTCCTTTAAAATATTTTTCCTTAAAAAGTATTTCAATCCAAATACTTTCCAACTATTTTTTGACAAGCGTGCAAAAATGGGAATAGGGTTTCGACGGAAACGCTCATTACGGAACCCACCAAGGATGGTGGTTTTTGTCCGACTGACAGCCACCGTGCACCAGATCCCCGAGCGTTTGTGCTTCCATTTTAGGGCGGGCGCATAAAGGTAAGTACGCACTGGGCGGGGCTAGATGTTATGAGAATAATAATAAAAAATATGGGAAATACGTATAATAATATCGCGTTTCAGTCGAAAAGTGTGCGGAACTTTTTCGCATTCAGTGCACACGAGTGCACAACTCCCACTCCCCCGGGAAAAGCGGGCTGTGGCCGGGAAATGGGGGCTGGAGGCGGAGTGCATTGCTGCCGCTGCAGCTCCAACTTTGGCTGCAACTGCCAACTCAATTATAAAGCGAGGAGCAACGCACAAAACACATTAAAACTGCAAGTGGAAAGCTTGTTTTTCTTCACTATTTTTTTTTTATTATATTTTGGTTTTGTTTCTGGTACTGCAGTTTCGTTCTTGTTTATTTTTCAGTTCTTTCCACGTTTCGCTTTTCTGCAATTTATTGAGTTCTCTCTTTGGAATTGTTTTGTTCCCTCTATGCGGAACGAAATAATGGCCAGTGCTCCGGGTACGGAGCAATTCCGGCTCATATTTCTGCATGCAATTGGAAATTGTGTTCTCGGGGGAGCAAAGCATAACTCAGAGGGCCAATAAAGCACTAAAATCCAGTTGGTCACTCACTTAAGTTGAATTTATGAGAAGCCCAGAGAGAGGAGCAGTGCACCTACTTGCTCTTACATGATTTGTTTAATTTTTTATGCATTTTCAAAAAGATAAACTAAAACTAACTTCTAGAAGCCGAAATTTATATACTCTGACAGTTGGCGAATGAATTATAGTATCATATGGGAAATCGATCATAACTAAGCTTAAAATTGTAAAAGAATGCCATCAATATTTATTGATTTTTTTGATATGACACTTTTTTGGGTAAATCAAAGTTTTTCAAATATCATAAGTAAGCCAAAAATGAGTTAATTCCAATTCGGAAAACTTTTCTATGCTAGTTTTTATAGGACTAACAAATCTGCATACTAGTTTTTAAAATATTAAAAATTTAAATTTTTTCCAAATTTTGAAGATTTTAATGATGTAACCCCTTTCCTTTTTTTGAAATTTTGAAAAATTTCGAAAATTTTAAATTTCAACCGGACATGGCTATATCGATTTGGCTTTTAATGCTGATCAAGAATATATATACTTTATAGGGTCGAAAATGACTTCTTCACTGCTTTGCAAGCTGTTGACTGAATTTAAAGTACACTTCAAAGGTATACAAATATTCTTAAAGTGTGTAAATTATTTTTTCAACAATAATTACTAAATTCAGTTATATTGTCGCGTATTTTTTTTCAAAAGTTGTATTCCTAATTTATTAAAATTTTGATTAAAAATCAATATATAAATGACTTTTAGCTATCATCGGCTCCTTGGCCAGTAAGAAACATGTATTCATATTTGTATATGCTAATTTTTGGGGTAAATCAAAGATTTTCAAATTTCATAACTAAGCCAAAAATCCATTAATTTCGGTTTGGAAAGCATTTCTGTGCTAGTTTTTACAAGGTTAACAAATCTGCATACCAAATTTTAAAATTTAAAAAATTCGATTTTTTGTCAAATTTTGACAATTTTAATGATGTAACCCCTTTCCTTTTTTTGAAATTTTGAAAAATTTCGAAAATTTTAAATTTCAACCGGACATGGCTAGATCGATTCGGCTGTTGATCCTGATCAAGAATATATATGATTTATAGGGTCGGAAATGACTCCTTCACTGCGTTTTATGCTTCTGACTGAAATTAAAATACCCTGCAAAGGTATAAATATAGCACTTTCTTCCCTTATGTTTCAGTGAGAGATATGCTCAATAAAAAGCTGCAGCACTGCTTAAGTTTCAAAGAACCTCATCTCATATCAAAAGCTATTAATTTTTCTATTTTATAAACGACTCCCCAGACGAGCCATCAGTCATTAGTTCCAGGAAGTCATCACAGAGCGACAAGAACCAACCGCAGCAACACGGCGGCGGCGATGCAACATCGATGGTGGAAAGCGAAAAAAGCAATTTCAATTGATCGACGCCGTCAGCTGTTTGATGGACGCAACATGAGCCAGCAATTTGAGGCACGCAGCCGGGAAGAGCACCTGCTCCAGTTCGAGGCAAAGGCCAAACCCAAAAACACAAAATAAAAATGAAACGAGAATTTTTCCAAAGCCGCGAACCGTTTGAGCGCAGAGAGAAAATGGCAGAGCAGTGTCAGGGTGTATTCAGGAGTGTAGAGTGTGTGCTGGTGTTGTTGCCGGAAGTGCAATTGTCGCATGCAACCGTGCCACGCCCACCCGAAAACTGAGGGAAACCCGGGAAACAAACAGATGAGCCCACCCCTGTATTAATCGACACCACTGCCAAGGCAACGAACCCGCGGCGATGTGTGATGTGTATTTTACTGTGTGTGTGGGGGCGTCTTAATGAATATTGAAAATCAATTCCACAAAGTGAGCCGAAATGAGTTGAAATGCCGGCACTTTATCACAGGCAATGAGCACGAGAGCGACAGTTTTCCTACACAAAGAAAAATTGCAAGGAAATGTTTAAGGGATTATAAGAAATGTTTCCTTAATTAAATTCTCCGAGAAAAGTTCAAACAAAAGACTTGGTGTATTATTAACACAACTCAAAAAATTTATATTCCATTTCAAGGAAAACCATGTTTAAATAATCATAATTAAACAATAAATAAGAAATGAATTTGGCTTTCATTCGGACTCGATTTTATAGTCTTAATTTGAATACCAATTTATTTGTTCACAAACACTTAATAAATTATTTCAACAATGCTGTGTTTGAATTCATTAATTGAATCTTGGATTGTTATTCCTTTATTTAAGATTGCCATTTTAATTTATTAATACATAAATTATTCATTTGTAAATTTCCAGATAAATACTAGTTGATGACAACAATTGAATCATATTATTGTGTTTTCTCTTTATCCTCATTATATATTTGAAAATTGTAATCAACTTTTTCCTGAGAGTATTAAACCCATAATCATAAAATTTACACTCACTTCTTCATTATCATTTAAATAATTATACTCTGCTGGCTGTGATTTCGAAACTCAATTGTTAAGTCAGTGTAAAATCGCTTCTAACACGGAGTCGCGTTGTGGCACGTGTGAGTTCCCGGCTGCCGCCGTCATATCGCTTTCCCTGCGGGAACTGGCAGAACGTCTCCGACATGTGGCACTTAAATGGGCAGGGCGGAGTGGGCACCGGAGACCGGGAGATGACGCTGGCGATGGAGTCGGAGATATGGAAAGACCGAGGGAACCGGCCGAGCAGCAGCTGTCAGTCTTATGTGCTGCTATAGCTGGCCAAACATGTTTTCCTCCGGCATGTGCTGGATAATTTAGCAAAATTTCGAATCCGACTTGGTTCTGTTAGAGGAACTCCACACATGCTCTAGCTGTTGCAGCAATAGCAATGCTAGGTAAATATTATTACAACAACTAATGCATAAAAAAACGAAGTGAACGCTGTTTGGAATTTTTTTTTTTGTGAAAACGCGTTGCATGGAAAACTTGAAAAACCGGCAGTGCCGAAATGCGCGTTACTACACTGACCAAACTAAAAGGTTAATTTTGATTCCAGCAATCCAAAAGATACGACTTAAACCTCTTTAGAAAGGAATCTCTGTCTAAACTAAATAGATGTAAAGGAAATGACTTACATGTCTTGCCATCAGTCATGGGTGTTGCTAAACATGTTTCTAGATACATTTTCCTGAGCATTTCGCCCTGTAAGGATTGTATCTTAAATCCTATATAGAATATACAGACTCCTAATATACCCCAATATGATTCATAATTTTTTAATGTGCATCAAAAGTCAGTCAACTATAGGAGGCACAGCATATGCAGTATTCCCCAGGCAAGCTGGCAACGAGACATTAACAATTCACACATTTGCAGCAACATAATTTCAGTTAGCGATAGTCCGATCTCCCCATCCAGGGTCGGGGGGGCTATGGAGCTGGCGGGATTTCAAAATGCCAGCAAAATGCAATTGGCAGAGTTTTTTGGAGGGGGGAAAAGCCCAGGGAAAACCCGATAGATGCAAGAGCAGGGGCACCGCAGCCACATGTCGTGGTCGAAGTTGCAGGCCAGAAAACTCTGTGCCAACATTTGTGCGCAATTACGAAAGCCAAAACCAACGGCAACAATGTGGCGGCCATCATAATTTCCATTCAGCTTGGCAAAAAGCAACAAAACCAAAAAAAAAAAAAATGGGAAAAGGAAAAGAAGTAACAGTGGCATTAGCAACGGCCAAGTAATTGCACGTAATGGAGGGAAAGGCAGGAGGACAACTGACTTTCCTTGGACCCATTCCGGACCAAGAGCAAAAGCGCTCATAATGGCAACTTTCAAGTTGCTTTTAAGAGAATTTCTATGGAATAGTTTCTATACAAAGCCGTTCAAAGGGATGCTGCTACTGCTGCAAAGGGATTGCATTCCAGTATCTGGCATTTGCGGATTGATCTTTTCAGGCCTTCAGGCATTCCTGCTCACAGAGGAGCATGTCTATGATGCGCTTGAAGTTGAATAAGTCACAGTTGAATAGTAATTTATTGTAAAATACCTATATTTAAAGCCCCAGCCTAGAGCCCCTTGTTTGGGGCCCGAACTAATATCAGAAATCCAGTGCCTGAGCTTTCCCTGTCTGCCTGTTGGCAGTAGTAGGTAGCATTCGGCGTAGTTCAGCAGCTGTAATAGGAAACCAGAAAGAGACTCGAAATTTGTGAACAAAATTCCAGTAAGTAGAACCATCTCCACAACCGTCACAACCACCACCATCCTCATTCATCTGACGGCAGCCCAGTGACATGTCCGAACTGCAAGCATCGCTACTGCTCAATCGACAGCTCGCCGAGCTGCAACTCAACCCGGTCGAGGGCTTCTCCGCCGGCCTGGTCAGCGACACTGACATCTTCAAGTGGGAGGTGGTGATCATCGGCCCGCCCGACACCCTCTACGAGGGCGGGTGCTTCAAGGCCCACCTCATCTTTCCCAAGGAGTATCCCTTGCGTCCGCCGCGCATGAAGTTCATAACGGAGATCTGGCATCCGAATATTGACAAGTCCGGCGACGTATGCATCTCGATCCTCCACGAGCCGGGGGACGACAAGTGGGGCTACGAGAAGGCAGAGGAGCGCTGGCTGCCGGTCCACACCGTAGAGACGATCCTCCTTTCCGTGATCTCGATGCTGACCGATCCCAACGATGAGTCTGCCGCCAATGTGGACGCGGCCAAGGAGTGGCGCGAGGACTTCAAGGAGTTCAAGCGCAAGGTTACACGCTGCGTTCGCCGCAGCCAGGAAGAGATCTAGAATTCTAGATGAATGGGATGGCAGTGCCAACGATCGAAAGCGGTCCACATGCTAATCACGTGAATAAAATGAGCGCCTAATTTAAACGTCCCCTTTTGTGGGGCAAGTGCAGTCACCCCAGAATCTCCCAGAGCCAATTAGGGCAGCTACGCAGTCTCTTTGAGCTTGCGCCAATTCTGCGACACCTGTCGGCATTAATTACACTTAATCCACTGGGAGGCATTACCACCTCCGAGCATCGGCCCGATCTTAAGCCAGCGAGCTTAATAGGCTTTGACTTCTTTCAGTTGCACACTGACACAGTTATGGCCGTCGCAGCAGATACTCAGCAACATCGTTTTCTCCAGTCTTTGGTCTTTCTACCAGAAGATAGTCAAGGCAGCTGGTCACTTGGCTGCTTTTTCTATATGGTCTCTACATGGGGACACTAAAAATATACATGCACTGGGCAAAAGTTATTGCTTACATTTTCTGAATTTACTAAAGCAGAACCTCATTTCGTGTAGAATATATTACAAATAATTATTCTGGATTTATGCTATTATACCTTTATTGATAAAACAAACCAATTTTGCTTTGATAAATTTAGTAAATGTGGAAGAACTTACTAAGCCGGGGCTTTTTTTAAGCATCAAAGCACCAAAATATTTCTTGTATAAATACAAGTTCTTCTATCAAACTATTTAATAGGACAAACACGCTTTTTTACACAGTTTTTGTCTGTGCATCAACAACAAATTGGTGCTGTTGCTCTTGGTGTTGCTGCTGGCTAGTGTGACAGCAGCAGCAGCAGCAGCAACAGCAGCAACATCAGCAGCAGCAGCAGCAACAGCGACTGCGGCGACTTGTTTTGGTGCGCGGAGCTCCTGGGCAACGACTCCACTCTCTAGAGCTGGCTGCCAGCATTTTTGTGGTTAGCTGAACTTGTTTTTGTTGCTGTAATTGTTGTTTATTAGCAACAAGTTTTGCATTTTGATTTTTCTCTTTGTCGTGCCAGCGGCAGACCCACAGCAATTCCCTCTCCGCATGTCGCATTGTTTGGCCGTGAGTCAAATCCGGAGCGGGATACTTGCCCAGCCCGGCATGCTGGGTGTGACTTCACAAAACCCGATTCCGATTCCAATACCAATTCCCAGTGACTGCCTGGCTAACAAATTCAAATGATCCACAGGGGCAGTGTGTGATTCAGCAAATACCTCGAACGCGGAGACGTTGGGCGAAGAATAAGCACAAATCGGTGAACGATTTGGAAACTGGGTAAATAAGGCCATGCACCTTCTTCTACAGCAAATCTTGGCGGCAATAAGCCACAGCATCGGATTCAGCAGCAACGTGATCATGATCATGATCGACTCGATTGGCAAATAGTAAAAAACGAAAACGAAACGAAGCCCAAGAAAAGAAAACAAAGCGAGGGAAAAGAAA
Organism: Drosophila bunnanda; assembly: GCA_035046265.1. Classification (NCBI taxonomy): domain Eukaryota; kingdom Metazoa; phylum Arthropoda; class Insecta; order Diptera; family Drosophilidae; genus Drosophila; species Drosophila bunnanda. Next base: position 13,569,409 of record JAWNOB010000130.1, read on the forward strand.
ACAGCTCGAAACCAGCTCCAGAGTTGGAAGCGAAGATGCTCGACCTGGAGATTCTTCTGCACCGGAAAAAATACCATTAAGACTTTGATTGATGCTCTGAAGATTGGCGCTTTAAAGGGATAGTACATCCTAGGAGTTGAACAAATTTAAGAGCACTGAAACTAAACTACTATTCTTTATATCACAAACAATGTTACAACCGCTGAGAAAGTATTGTTAAGAACAGATAGAAGAAGATAGAAAAGCTTTCTAGATCATTTAAATATTTGATTGATCTTTAAAATAGAATCCAAATGATCCTCATTATTTTTTACCGTGTCATTGGCTGAGAGTTAAAAACTCACTCAGCCAGTAGAAATTGAATTGATGTTGGGCCCCGCCAGACATCGGATGGGACACGGGATATGGCATGGTATACATGTGATATGGACGAGCGGGGAAAGGTAGCACGATACCCCTGGAACCGGTTCTGAGCCTGGGCCAGGCCAGGGAGCCCGTAACGCACGGCGCGTAAGCCGGGTCGGACCGGGCTCCCCGAGCAGGGCATTTATAAATAGCCACAGCTTTCGATATGTGCAGTGAAATCTTCTAGCGGCTAATGGGAAAACCGACCGACCGACCGACCGGGGTCAGTGCGAAGGGACAGGTAGCAGAGAGGCAGGTCGGATTCATTAGCCAGGGTACATCGAGGGTGGAAAGGAAAATGCAGCTGGACAAGTGCCTGTGTGCGAGAGGTTTTCCTGGGAAGGGACGCGGATCTAGCGGAGACTACCTACCCTGGGATGTGCGTGAGTAGTGTCCAAAATCCAATAGACGACGACGGCTACGACGGCGATCCAAGATGCGGTGTGTGGCTGCTGGTATTGGTGCGTTGCATACGTGTTAAGTAAATTCCAATATGTGGAGTGGCCTGCCTCTCTCGTATCTTACAGATACATTGGCCGAGATACTGGTTTCGGGACTCTGTAAAGTTGCGCCTGTAAGGCCAGCGGAGAAACCACCAAAGTGGAGTTGCTGGCGCTGGTCGTCGCACGATTGAGATGGATGATGCGATGAGTAATCCCGGCGCGGGTAAACACTGAATCTCTGGCACTAGCACTTTTCACGCAGAATACAGTACACAGCGTGCTGCTGCTAACAACCTTTACACGCTCGACGGTTTTGTCAGCCATAAAATCGCCCGTGAGGCGAAATACAAAATATATATATATACAACGCTGTGAAAACTACCTGACGCGACGCGCGCGCCATAAAACTAAAGACAAACACTGAACCTCTGTTGTTGCTGTTGGTGTATATTTTTATAACGCGGTCCGCTTACGGTTCGATTCGCGTTCTGCGGTAGAATATCGCTCCCGTCCACCTGCGTTGCCGTCACAAAGTAAACTAAACCCAACTACGTTGAAAACAAGTTTTTCAAAACGCGTCGATGTTGCTGGCAACATTATACTTGTATGCATATACACATGTGCACAACACAATAGGTGTCAACTTAATATTTTTATACCTTGGCATGGTGCTATAATTTCAGTCAGTAGCTTGTAACGCTGTGAAGGAGTCATTTCTGACCCTATAAAGCATATATATTCTTGATCAGCATTAACAGCCGAGTTGATCTAGCTATGTCTGGCAAAAATTTAATTTTTTTCAAAATTTGACCAAAAGTGTATTCTTTTAAATTGTAAATCTCCGTATGCAGATTTGTTAGCCCTACAAAAAATAGGATAGAAAGGGTATCCGAATGAAAATGAAAGCATTTTTGGCTTAGTTATGATATTTAAAAAATATCAAGGTTTTTAATACCCTTCTATGGTATACAAAAGACACACCTATTATTTTGTCCATATGTGTACAGGCTGCAGCAATAAATGCTGCAAACACAACTGCATTCTAGCAACATCTCCGCTGCCACGTTGGCTACATGTTGCCAGTATGTCGACGGTTTGTTGTTGCCGGCTTTTTGGCTGTGCCAGTGGCTGGAGATGTTGCTATCTCTGGTCGTTGGCACTGTGAGGTCCACCCCCAATATATTGCAGGGTAGTTTTCCCGTCTCTCTATATTGTTAATATCATCTGCTGCAGGGGTATATTCCGCCTAGCATCGGGTGTGTGGGAGGACAGTTGAATTAACAAATAAACGAAGACTCCATGCAATGCCATTAAAGTTTGTTTTATTTATTAGTTTTGAGCACGGCTTTAGACACGAAGCTCACACATTATGCATATTTGTTACAGATATAAAAAGTAAATAATATTAATATAGAAAATTATTGGGAATATAGAGATTCTTTGACTAGTTTGTGAGCAATCCTTGCCAGGATATTATAACTATAAGATGTATAACTTTCAAAGAAACTATAAGGAAATATTTATTAAATTACTGTATTAGTTTTAAATAAATTAAATAATATTAGAAATCAAAGACTATTTAAAAAATAAAATAATAAAGATTATTTTATGGAATTGTTTACAAATCATTTCTAGTTCTGTGGCATCCTTGTTTCTGAATCAAGTACGAACATATAAAAATATTCAAATATGTTATTTTCAATATAAAATGTATCTTAAAATCGTAGTATCCGTATCTTTTAACAAGTATCCCCGAGTCCAGACTAGTCCCCAAAGTTCTGAAAGTTGTTATTTTCCAAGCAGTGCTACGTCCGTTTCGTATTTACACTGAACGAGCACAATGAATGCGCTTATTTGTACGACCCGCCGCTCCTCCACTCCCCCCGAGAGCAAGACGACGCCTGCCTGGCGCTAAATATTTGATGAAGCTGCAAAAGGCAGACAGAGCCAGAGATACGGATACAAGATACAATGAGGTACAGGCGGATACAGCTGGATAGAGATAGCGCGCAGCGCATAGACAGGCTGTCTGCCAGCTAGTAGTACGTCAGCTTTTCCGCTTTTCATTTGCCAAATGCAAAATGGATGTTCTTCTCGGACATGTTTGCTCTCGACTGACAACCGCTCAGCCGAGGGACGGTCGGCAGCCTAGGTATAGAGGTAGGTGCCACAGAGGTTATGATTGTTACGAACCCCTTTTGTCACTTACCTCATTTGCACTTGAGCATTTATTTTGGCCTGCGGTGTGGCTACGAATGAGGTATTCATTTATTTACACTGACCAATCCCAACTACACTGCCAGGGTTTTGGTTTGCCAATTTTTAAACATTTCGTAGGTAGCATATGCTTTTTATATAAATAATTTCTTAGACAGACAGAACAGGAATCCATCATAAAACAAGAATATTTAAAGCCTTTCGTAAGATACTTTTGGGCAGCTTTTCACCTGATTTCAAAGCTGTAACGTATTTTGAGGCAACTGTTATCCTTTTGGCAGTTGATTTAAGGCCAGTTAATGGTGATTTACGCATTTTCTCTGAGTTTATGCCCTCGCCTGGTTCAAAGTGGTTGCAGTGTTGACTCTGCCATCGTTTATCTTATCTGAGGAGATGTCGTCGCCGGATGATGATAGCAGTGACAACGCCTTTGCATTTGTCTTCACCTCTGGCCTCCTCCTCTGCGGGGGCATATGCATGGATTGTTGGATTGTTGGATTGCTGGTGTTGCTGTTGGGCAGAATGTCTTGGCATTTCCATTTCCATTTCCATTTGCATTTTCAACAATTGTCAATTGTGGAGGACGCACTGCAGCAGCCGCAGCACCAGCACCAGCACCAGCAGCGCCGGCTGGGGACATTTGCATATGTAAGAGTGTGACGAGAGTACGTAACATTTGTCTGCACAACGACAAGCTCACTTTGATGCCATCAAAGCCGCCCCCAACAACTAACATACAGCAAACCGGCAAAGCTTATGCACATATACAACGTCTGGCTTTTGTTTGCTCCGATGGTTGTGTACAATTTGCATAAAACTCTAAAACAAACCGAATTTATTCTAAAAGCAACTTTATATTTCTCTGCCAGAACTGGTCACCTGCTCTTAGTTGCCGCCCAGCCGCGTCCTTTGGGAAGGCGGAGCAGCTGCTGGAGATGCAATCCTTGCATATACAGTCCGAAACAAAAATTAAAAGTAGGAGGAGACTGGGAGAACCGACCCAGACCGAGACCAGAGCTCATCACCTCTACATTCCACTTGGGAAAAGTTTTTTCCAGGCAGCAGGTGGCCTATCCCAAGGCTGGGCGTCGGTGGTAGTGACCTCGTCTGTCCCTGGCAAATGAACTTTAATTAAATGTTAATAGTTGAAGTTGCTTTGAGCGCAGTTTTTGGTCAGTTTCGGGGTAAATACGCATAGTGGGTAAACAGGATATGGTGCTGCAGCAGCCGGAAGTGCCGGAGGTGTGATATATCCAGACAGGAACCACTTGACAAACTGCAACGACCAAACTCAGGGTTTCCCGTTCAAGTGATGATTTGGACTTGGTGTGATTTTTTAATTGTTTATATGATTGCAATGTTTATCCAAGGTTTGTGCTATTCCACAGGCTATTGAATTGGTTCCTGGGGAAAACAAATTGAAACTATTTTATTTTATTTTCAAATTATTGTTATACTATCACTATTACCTTGTAGGGTGTTATAATTTTATTCAGAGGATTTTAATCGTGTGAAGGAATCGTTTCCGACCCTATAAAGCATATATATTCCTGATCAGCATTAAAATCCGAATCGATCGAGCCATGTTCGGTTGAAATTTAAAATTTTCAAAATTTTTCCAAAATTTCAAAAAAAGGAAAGGGGTTACATCATTAAAATTGTCAAAATTTGGCAAAAAATTGAATTTTTTTATTTTAATAATGTAGTATGCAGATTTGTTGTCCGAATAAAAACTAGTACAGAAAAGCTTTCCGAATTAAAATTAATGCTTTTTTGGCTTAGTTATGTTATTTCAAAAACTTTGATTTACCCTAAAAATTACCATATAAAAATACCGATTTAATATACCTCGAATTTTAGGTTTTCTTGGTGGCCAAGAAGTCAATGAATGCCAAAGGTTATATATATTTTGATTTGCTATCCAAGTGAACAATAAAACTTTGGAAATAAAATATTCATTCAACAATGTAATTGAGTTTTATAATTATTGTTGGAAAAATAATTTATACATAGAAGTTTAAGAACATTTTATATTTTTATACTCTTACAGGGTATCATAATTTCAGTCATAAGCTTGCAAAGCAGTGAAGGAGTGGTTTCCGACCCTATAAAGCATATATATTCTTGATCAGCATTAAAATCCGAATCGATCGAGCCATGTTCGGTTGAAATTTAAAATTTTCAAAATTTTTCCAAAATTTCAAAAAAAGGAAAGGGGTTACATCATTAAAATTGTCAAAATTTGGCAAAAAATTGAATTTTTTAATTTTAAAAATTTAGTATGCAGATTTGTTGTCCGAATAAAAACTAGCACAGAAAAGCTTTCCGAATTAAAATTAATGCTTTTTTGACTTAGTTGTGGTAGATTTAAAATTCAAATTTCAATAAACTTTGGCTTTCTGAAGTTAGATTTATTTCTTGTTTTGTTTTATTGTTTTATTCACTTCCAATCACAGTTTATTTTATATGTATGAGGACGTAGACTCAAAATTCTCAGTATAATATAAAATAATCAAAATATGTATATTTATCCTTAAAAAAATAAATAAATTATTTTAAATACAGATCTAATAATCTTATTTCTAAAAAATCATGTTACCGCAGAAATATACGCCCCCTTCTCACATTACATATATTCATTTTTTTATATATATTTGTATAATACTATAATTATCTTTAAAATTTTCAAAGTTCCATCCAAGAATCCAGAATCAACCCCAAAAACACCCAATCTCTGAGCTGAGCCATGAGAAAGAGATTCCAAAAGACCAGGGTGCTGATGGTCTGCGTGGGTTCGTATGCACTTAGGATAATCCCCAAATACATTTTGTTAATTAATATGCAAATGGCCCGGCCGCTCCCATAGGTAATATTTGCCGCTCCCCCATCGCCGAAGCGGTTATGGGTGAGGTCATCATCAAGGCGAGCCTGCAGAAGGAGTGGCACGTGGAGAGCGCAGCGATCGAGGGCTGGCACTCGGGAAGCATACCAGATGAGCGGGCATTGAGGGTCATGGCCAAGCACAACATCAGCTACACTGGATATGCAAGGATTCTGACCACTGACGATTTTATGAAGTTTGACTATATATTCGGCATGGATAGGTGTAACCTGGCCGCACTGAAGCGCATGGCACCGGATAATGCCACAGCCAAGGTGCTATTGCTGGGGAATTTCGGCCTCAAGCCAGATGATCGTATCATAGAAGATCCCTATTATGTGAGTTTTTAAATAATTCAATTTTTTTAAATCAAAATCTTACCCTATCAAATATTCTTGATCAGTATCAGTAGACGAGTTGATCTAGCAAAATATAGTTTCCTCACAAGGTCCTTGAAAACCAACAGAAATAATGGATACTAAAAACAGTGTATAAACTTTAGCTTTTTATATTATTTTTTTTTATATTTCTAAAGGGGTTCGACTAATTAATTATTATTGTAATATTTAATTATTTAACTTGTACAAAATATTTCACATGCTTCTTACGAGATAGAACAATCTTGGGCTGTTGTTTCCATTTTAATACACAAATTATTGTTAGCCATGATATATTGGTATTCTTTATACAAATATATTACTGAATAATTTAAAAGTATAATAATTAAGTATATTGTTTAAAGTGTTATTCAATCTTTTTTACTCTTATTAAATAAATATTTATTTTATTTCTGACAGAGTGTTGGCGAGGCACCGTTTGAAAAAATATATCAAAAGTGTCACATAGCTTGCCAGAATTTCTTGGAGCAAGCGCGCCAGCAGCAGATTGTGTAAACTAAACCCGTGCGGCCGCCTAAGGGTTAAGTCGGACCAGCTGACGGCAAAATCAGGGCTGGATCACTGGTAGCCCTCGTTTATCAGCCGGTAAAATTACTTGTGAATTGTGTTTAGAAAGATGGTGCAGAAAATACTTATGATTTGTTTGGGTAATTATTCTCTTTAAACCTTTGAAGACCGAGCTCAACGCATTTCCTCTTCCAGGCAACATCTGCCGCTCGCCCATTGCGGAAGTGGTAATGGTGGAAACGCTGGGTAAGGCGAAGATGGCGGATGTGGAAGTGGACAGCGCCGCCATTGGCTCCTGGCATGTGGGAAACCGGGCGGATCCCAGGGCCATCAGCACGCTGAAGCAGCATGACCTAAAGTGCACCCACATAGTGCGCCAGATCCGCAAGCAGGACTTCGACGAGTTCGACTACATCTTCGGCATGGACGAGGACAACATGAGCGAGCTGCGACGCCTGGCGCCCAAGGGCTCCAAGGCGGAGCTCCTGATGCTGGGCGACTTTGGTCTGGAGAAGAAAAACCGCATCATAGAGGATCCCTACTATGTAAGTGGGCCGTTTTTTAAAGGGGAATGTGATTTACATATGAATATGAACTTGACCTCTCTGTGACATTCCAGGAACGTGGAGCGGAGGGCTTCGAGACCGCCTATCAGCAGTGTGTGGTGGCTTGTGCCGCCTTCATGAAAGAGCGGTTGCAAAAGTGAATGTTGTAGAGAAATATACTGTGTTATTAAAATTAATAAATGTATGGTACTAAAGCGTGAACTGGTTTTTGTGTTCTTAAATGAATCAGCAGCGTCAGCCTCCGTAGCCGGAACTTGCGGTTCTTACCACTGAACATGAAGGTTCTCTTTGTGTGCATTGGTAAGTTGTTTAACAATAATAACTAATATTTAAAAAGCCTAATTTATAATTTTAATTCGTGTAAAGGCAACACTTGCCGTTCTCCCATGGCTGCGGCCATACTAAGCCATTTGCTGTTAAAGCAAAATCTTCAGGACTGGCTTGTGGACAGTGCTGGGCTCAGGGATTGGAATGTGGGCGTTGAGCCGAATCCACGAACTCAGGACATATTGGAGCAGCATGGTCTCAAAACTAAGCACTTGGGCCGATTGGTAATTTATTCCAGTAAATCCCATTATCACCTTCTCATCTTCTGGTATGTTTTGTTAGATAACACCGCAGGACTTTGTGGACTTTGATTATATCCTGGCTATGGACAACAGTAACTTGATGGAACTCCAACAAATGGCCTCCAGGCTGGCGACTTCTCCCAAGTGCAAGATTCAACTGTTGGGCAGCTACATAGGTCGGAAAGAGGATGAAATTATCCAGGATCCATATTTTGTAATTGCAGAAAATAGCCTTAAATAAGCAGTAAACTAAAAGTAACTTCAATTTTACAGAGCCAAGGCATGGGAGGCTTCCATACGGCCTATCTACAAATCCTGGAGAGCTGCGAACAATTTTTGAGACAACTAACATCTGAAAAAGCAAATCAATAAATACTTTTCTAGTTCAACAATTAAAAAGTGTGTAATCCCCAGAGCTATTTATTGAAACCTCCATTCAGAAGACACTGCCCTGCAGGACCTTCTCTACGAAGCGTGTCCAACTTAACTCGAGGATTTTGAAAGCACGGCTCTGCTCCTCCTCCGTCAACGTGGAGTAGCGCACAGAATTCCAGACCAGAGTCTTCAGAACCCGCAGGCCGGCATTGTTGGGAGCCAGACTCATAATGGCATAGTAAAAGTCATAGCTGAGACCCTTGGCGTTCCAGAATCCAGGGTCATCGTTGCAAATCACCACGGGAACATCCAACGCCAAGTACTGGGCACCCGGATGATTACGCATGTCCCAAACCAGGTGCAGCACCTGATTCGAGATGGGACTCACCTCCACGGCGATATGGCGTGTCTTGACGGCATTCATAAGAATGGGATGCTTGGCCAAAGCATATCCATGACCAATGCGTGTGGTATTGAGCAGTAGAGCATCCAGGAGATTAATGTCCGTGGAGGCACCAAACCAATCTGAAGAAGAAATATATATACCTTTGTTTTGATTATGATGAAAAAATCATCCCATACTTGTCTCTCCGCCGTGCAGAAATAGACGAGCTGTAGGTGGCAAATCCCTCAAGGCAGGCAGCAGAGTGTACAGTGGCTTGCCCTTGTCCTCCTGACCCACCAAATCAAATCCAACCACAAAGTGCGGGAAGACTTCGCTGTGGAGATTTGAAATCCAGTTCTTGAATTTTAGAAATTCTCATTCACTTACTGGATTTGTTTGAACTCCTCTATGGTCTCCTTAAGCTGGTCCACTTCGTAGCCCCGATAGACGGCGAAGATGATTTTCATGCCTAGGAAATCCGGATGTAACTTGGTGAACTTCTCGTTCAAGGCATACAATTCCCGAATGGTTCGTTCCCGAGGAAAGGTGCGTCCACTGGCATCATAAAGCTGGATTAATACAGACAAGTAAGTCAAAATGGGTTTAGAAAATTAATTCTATTAAAATCTACAGAAACTTTATAAATACCTTACCTTCTTGCAGCTTGTGCGGATCTCTGCGTACATCACATTGTCGTTATAGAGCTCCTCGAGCATCTGCCAGTGGTAGGCTCGAAAGGCAGGCAAGTAGGAAAGGGCATCCCCGATAACATCGAACATGTCCTGAAAGCGATCCCAAACATGGGTGATCGTGGGATATTCCACTGAAACGAAAGGAAGATAAAGGACATAACTAGGAAGGATCCTCCTCAGACTTACGCTCCGGAACTGGCGTATAAAGATTGATCAGGCGCTCGAAATTCTGATCGTAGACCTGCCTGTCGACGGAGTTTTGCCGCTCGTCGGCCACACGAACATACTGGGACTGACACTGGTGCTCCTTGGGCGTCCGTCGGAAGGACAGGACACTTCGACCGGTGGATGTGGTGCACCGCAGCATTCCGGGCATATAGGATATGTCCTGGACCACCCACTTGGAGCTCACGGAGGCGGTATTATGCAGATGCAGCACCGCACCCTTGGGCATCTTCTGCAGGAAACGAAAGACACCGCTCCGATCGATCAGCGGCTTGGCCTTAAAGAAGTGTAGAGCAGCTGCATTTTGCTCGGCATTCCGGAATCCTTGGGACAGCTCTCCGAGTTTATATTCCATAAAGATGTCATCTACTTTGGCCTCTTGCGTGCTCAGGTATGTGTGTCCACCGGTCATGAGCTCCTCCTCGGCGGTAAGAACTGCCTGTCTTGCTTGCTCATAGCCTAGGAAATATTTACAACATATTAAACTCCTCGGTCTGGCGCTGAATCCTTTCTTCCTTAACGTACTTAGCCCTGTCTGCGAGTGAATCAGTGGCTGTGAAATCAGGTGAAGTAGCAGAAACAGAAACCGTTTCATTATGTGAAAGGTCCTTAACTCTGTCGTGTTAGTCCTGGCCAGCTAATGAGCTCACTAATCAAATATTTACTCCGGCGGCGGACACGTTGACTTGTTATTATTTGACTGGGGAATTATGGGGGAATGTGAGGAAAGTGTTTTCTCTTGCGACCGCTCACCAGAAGAGCCCGACAAGAACTGTGGATACCACATTGCCGAGAGCCGCTGTACGCTCCCAGCTTTGGCAGCCAAGAAAAACAAAAAATAAACGTAGAAGCAATCATTTTTTTTGACACAATCATTCAGCGAAGCCAGCTCATTAAAAGATTAAACGAGAGGTGGGAGCTGGGAGCCGCCACCCTCGGCGGCTCTTAACGGTTGACAACGCTCTCCGCCGAAATAATTTCATTCTAGTGGCTGGATTGGATTGTTTGAGTATCTTTTTTTGTATCTACGATTGAATGCCATCCCCTGCATATTAAGTGATTTAAAATGACGAAGGCGGGCGCGCGCGCGCTCCCCGTCGCTTGTTAATTTTTAACTATTTGTATTTTTTTATTTTGGCAAATTTTCACTGACGATCGCGGACACGCTTGTTGGTTTCTAGTGGCCGCCGGGAACGGCTTTGGTATCGCTAGTTCTCCGGGTCCCCCAAAAAGTTGCCTGGAATCCACCGACTTTTGCGGTAATTGCAGATCTGCCAATTATCATCGCTTACAAACCAGCAAAGGTGAGCGGATAATTTGTTGGTAAGCGAATGACATGTAAGTGTTTTGTAATGTTTGTTTATTGCTTCTTCGTTTATTTTCAGTTTTTTTTTAATGAATCTCATTCAGAATTATCTTAATGAGACATTAATTCAACTCACGTTTTTTTACAAACAAAAATTTAAACCTAAATATAAAAATAACAAGAATATAATTATTTAATGATATTTTAAATCATTTTAAACATCTCAAATTTAATGTGTATCGGTGAATGTAAAGAAAGTAGGCATTACTCTCTCTCTCTCTCTCTCTTTCTCACTCTCTCTGTATCTCAATCTCATTCGGTATGCCTACCTCTACAGATAGCCCTCTTCCTTTACCTCTCTATGTTTATCTCTAGAGACACCTCATTCGCTCTCGCTCTCACATTCTCTATTCTCTTTGCTCTGAGGCTATAAAAAGGAGCGCTGACGTCGCACTGGCCACAATTGGTGTGCGGCCTCCCGAGTGTTTACATCTAGAGTAAGAGTGGTAGTGATAGTGATTGCCATCGACCTGACCAATGCAAAGCATCTGGATAACCAGGAAGGAGCTAACTTTGATGATAACATGAAAGGCCCAAGTAAAGTCATCAAGCTCAACACTGGAAGGAATTATGAACTAGGAACTATCTACGTTTCTTCTACCACGTATACCTCGGTAAGTCTTAATCATGACAACTATATCGTTTACATATATAGATTACATATATATATAATTACACCTACAATAGCTTCTAAATTAACCTTGACTTTGGCGCCAATTTTTGCCACATTAGTACACCCTTGCAGATTAAATTTGGATCATTAATAATTAATACAAAATAAATTATAAATATTTATTAAAAACGAATGCAATACATTAATGCCACATTACATTAACCTCTAGATATTATATTAACAGTTTTATAGTTATATTTTTTGATTTAGAGTTTTTCATTTTCGTCTAACATTATCAATCGTTTCTATGGATGATTTAATTCCGATTCACATAAAATTGAGTAATTTCCAAGTAGATGAAAATATGATCAGCAACCAGAAAGTTATAATTTTATACTCTTGCAAGGTAATTTCAGTCAGAAACTAGTAAGGTATCCTTCTCGACACTATAAACCATATATATTCTTGTTCAGCATAAACAGTCGGGTCGCTCGAGCCATCTCCGCGTGTTATAAAAAACAAATTATAAGTTTTCCAGTTTGCAACATATTTTTATCTTGTTGGAGATAATCCATTTTATATTAATTTATAATTTCGGGTTTAATTTTATTAAAATCGGACGAATATATAATATAGCTGCCATAGAAATGATCGATACATGCAAAACTGTAAACAACTTTAAATTTAATATGCATCGGCGAATGTTATGAAAATAGGCATTACTCTCTCTCTCACTCACTCACTCTCACTCTCTATTCATCTCAATCTGATTCGGTACGTCTATCCCTCTCTGAGTATCTCTACAGGCAGCGCTGCCTCTTCATCTCTAGAGAAATTTCTTGCTCTCTCGCTCTCGCTCTCACTTCCTCTATTCTCTTTGCTGGAAGGCTATAAAAAGGAGCGCTGACTTCGCTCTGGCCCCTTTTGGATCGCGGCCTCCGCAGTGTTTACATCGAGAGTAATAGTGGAAGTGATAGTGATTACCCGCGACCTCGAAGATATTACCCGAGCAATGCGAAGCATCTGGATAACCAGGAAGAAGCTAACTTTGGTGATAACATGGAAGGTCTAACTAAAGTCACCAAGCTCAACACTGGAAGGAATTATGTACTGAGGAAAATGGATAACCACTTGTCTGCCACCACGTATACCTCGGTAAGTCTTGACAATTATATTATGTATCATATAGATGTTATAGAAGGGATCAGGTCTAATTATTATACGTACGATGTTTCTAACTTAACGTTGGCTTTGGCGCCAACTTTTGGCACATTAATATATCCTTGCAGATGGGGTAATTGTTTTTTATGTTGTTTATTTTTTTTCTATATATTTAAAGTTTTATAAGGCGTCGTTAAAATTGTCACAAATTGATCAAAAAGTGTAATTTCTTAAACTTTAAATTTGAGAATGCAGATTTATTATTATTATCGAAAAAACTGTCATATAAAACATTGACTTAAAGAAAGCGAATATTTTTTACTTTTTAAGATCGATTTCTGATTCGATTCGATTCAATAGAAAACTCCATTGTTATATATGTTATTCAGGTTCCAGAAGTTTTTTATTTTTCTTGTTAAACCTACTTTTTAATTGGAAGTAAATTTGTAACATATTCTCCCTTAAGACACACACGGTGTATACTTAATTTATACTTTCACGTTAAGTATACGCCATGTATGCCCGCTAGCTGACCCGCTGTATGAAATAGCCTGTCAAGGTTGCTTTAACTGCTCTGAATTTGAAGCTGAAATGAATACCTATTCTGTGGGAAAACTGTATCTTTTCAACGTGACAATATTTGCAAAGAAAATGTACTACGATTTTCGTATTTTAATTTAGTCACAAGGTTGTAAGGAGTCATTTCCGACCCTATAAAGCATATATATTCTTGATCAGCATCAACAGCCGAATCGATCGAGCGATGTCCGGTTGAAATTTAAAATTTTCGAAATTTTTCAAAATTTCAAAAAAGGGAAAGGGGTTACATCATTAAAATTGTCAAAAATTGAGAAAAAATTTTATTTCTTAAATATTTAAATTGAGTATGAAGGTTTATTAACCTTATGAAAACTAACACAAAACATCTTTCCGAATTAAAATTAATGCTTTTTTGACGTAGTTATGAGATTTTTAAACTTGTATGTTTAGAAAAAATTCCAATATTTTAAACTTAGTTATGATCGTTTTCCACATCAATCCTTTAATTCAATTGCAAGCTGCAAGGGTATATAAACTTCGGCTTGCCGAAGTCAGTTTCCTTTCCTGTTTTTTTATATACTTGTTTTTTTGTATTGCGTTTGTTGTTTATTGATTGTTTTGACAAAATTTATACTCGATGTATCAAGGTGTACTTTGATAGGCTTGTAAAATTGGAATTCATTAGTTGATTTATTGCGTTTTGTGCCTTTTAAATATTACATTTGAATATTAAGCTTTAGGAGGATTTTTCAAATATATTTTGGCACTGGAATGAAAAGCCAAAATACTCTCAATTATCTCAGATCAAAATAAGACTATGGACTCTTCTCCAGTTTGACCTTAATACAATTATTTCCAATAATTATTTAATGAAATAAATTATATTTTTATGAGTTTAGCTGGAAAATAACATACCCCTTGCTTGTGTTTTTATGAAACATATTTCTTTTAACAAGAAAATGTGCTATTTTTCTAATCGATGGCCTGATACCCCGATTTCACGTTCAATGTCAAGTTTAATTTCGGCGGGTAAACACAGCAAATTGGGTTAGTCAACAATATGCAAAAATATACTTACAGCAAGCCCGATGTTTTGACATGTTTGTAAAAATATAGCAGTGCTGATAGAGGCGTAGTGTCCATCGGCCAGGTTGGTTCCATAGATGACCTATAAGTACGAGTGCGATTATCATTGCCTCTGGAGATCCATTCATTTGCATACATTGGATCGTTTTTATGTAGGGCATTTTGGCACTGACCATGCGACGTCATGAAATTTATTTGCAAATTACCCGAGGGGCCAGTGTCAACGAAAGTGCCAAACTCGGGGGCATTCAAACATTTCGCGCGCCCCATGCGGGAGCGGACTAATCTCCGTCATTGAACTGCAGCAGCAGCAGCCACTACTGCCTGCCGAAGCTCCCACAGCGTCCAAGATCATGATCAGAGTGGAAATTGCACAAGCCGTATACGGGTCAGTTTTGTACGTACGGCGGGCTTTATCAGTTGGCTGGCGAGCCCCAAGGGACGCGCATCGAATAATTACGGCGTATATTCTAAAACGGAACTGGGAATACACGGCGACATGTTACTCTTGGAACTGCTGCTCCTAGGATTCGTGATCCTGCTGCCGGGCAGCCTGCAGGCAGCGGATTTACGTAAGTTTCAAAGGATTCTCATTGCTCAACAATATCCAAAAGAACAATAACAGTCTTGAAAGACTGCCTCAGCTTTGTCTGAAAACATTCCGTAGTGTTATCTGTTCACATTGTGGCTAGGTGATCTTTTGTGATCTTTTTGAACAATATTTTGTTTTTTTTTTATGTGTGAACATTATAAAACTGTGAAGTAAACTATTATATTTCAAATGTGTATATTGAATTCATCTTGAATTCATAATAAGCAACTGCAACAAGTTGACTCAAAAGAATCTTAAAAAACAAAAATTATGAGCAAATTTGCACCTATCGCTAGTTTCCTGTTGTTTGCATAAAATTTTTCTAAATAGTGTTTGTTTTTAAAAGTTTTAAATCTGTAGCCTTGATTGTGTATGAATATGTTTTCAAATAAAAAATTCAGTTTAGACGCTTCCTTATATACCTTATGACTTTACTGTTTTTCGCTCAATTTCCCTTATAACTAGTTATTCGATAACTTATGTTAAAGGCAGGACAAAATTGGTCAACAAATTTGACAATCCTGGACAGTCCTGGACTGATTGTAAAAATACAGACTGAATTCTGGACCAACTCTGTCATTCTCCTCGTTTGTGGGTTTGAACGTGCCGCTGAAGGTGTTCGCTCCTCGAAAATGATTCCTGACAATGACTACACTGGTAGGGACGTTCTCCTGTGTGGATCCGGTAATGTCGCTGGAGATGTTCCTTTTTGAGAAAAGACTCCTGGCAATGGGCACATTGGTATGGCCGCTCTCCGGTGTGCGTCCTTGTATGTCGCTGGAGATGCTCCTTGCGGGTAAAGGCCGACTGGCATATGGTACAACTGTATGGTCGTTCTCCTGTGTGTTTCCGGACGTGTCGCTGAAGGTGTTCACTTCGTGAAAAGGACGCCTGGCAGTAGCTACATGTGTAGGGTCTTTCTCCTGAGTGCGTCTTGACGTGTCGCTGCAGCTTTGTTTTTTGTAAAAAAGACTTTGGGCAGTCGGGACACTTGAACGGATGTTGCTCCTCCATGTTATTATTTTTGACATTAAAAATTGCAGGATAACGGCTTTGAATGTGATCTTTTAGGTCCTCTTTTTTCACTTGATAACTGGACAGATTTGATATCTGAGCGTGATCTTTCACAAGGAATTCCTCTTCAACAGGCTCGTTCTTTACTTGCTCGAGGAGCTGTAATCTTCTTTGACTTCCGGTTTCGTTGTCGTAAATATCGTCGTTATGCAAAGCTTCCGCATCCTGATAATAGAGCGTATCATAGGATTGAATTATTCCAAACCCATTTGGCGCATCGTGACAGCTTTTCCTGAAATTGTAAAGTGAGAACAAGATTTCTTTGAAGGATTCCTTTTAGTCCATGCTTACACCTCCATTTAATTGGATTTTAAACAGCTTGGTGCACCAATTGGCTTTGAATTTATCTTTTTCAGACGGAGTTAATATTCATTAACTTATTGTTTATATTTGTGTTTTTGTTGATTGCAGACTAGTGTGCCCGTTGCTCGAAAGCTAAAGCTTACCATTGAAAGCTAAAGAAAATACTAAACTCTGTTAACCGCCATATTTTATTGCAATAGAAATTTTTGAAAACGAATTGTGACAGCTGAAGAAATTCCATTACTTCAAGTTCTAATTAATTTTTATATCTTTAATTATTAGTTTAAAATATCTTATTAAAAATATACGATTTTAGTTCCCTTTCTCCCTTAGACTTAAACTTTTTTAATTAAGTTCAAATGGTTTTTCCCAGCAGCTTATGAAACGCTACGAGAGCAGATAATGGAAGCTGAGCGCCTGGCCTCGCTGGGAGGCAACATCTGGCTGTCCTCCGACGAGGCGAAGGCCAACAGCATCCTGATGAACGCCAAGCGGGCGGAGATAGCTGAAGGCCTTAAGACGCCGGAGAAATATGCCCCGGCCATGCACTTCTTCCAGGGCAGGCAGTATGTGCGCCAGAGCGAGGTCTTCCGGCTGATCCAGAAGATGCCAAAGGGCGCCTTCCTGCATGGCCACAATACGGGCATGGTCACGTCGCGGTGGATCATTGGCAACCTGACGACCACCAACAACCTGTACACCTGCCGCAACGTCGACGGGCTGCTGGTGTTCACCTACGATCAGGCTGGATGCCACAGCGAGGTCCAGAACGTGTGCACGGAGCGGATCAATGCCGAAGATCGGGCCAAGTACGAGCGCCAGCTGGAGAAGCACATTAATATGCTGGGACCCAGGCCAGAAGGTGATGATAATGACTATGACTTGACTTCCGTCTAACGTTATCTATTTATTTAAAATTGATCTAGCCCTGCTGCCGAACCGGAAGAAGATATGGGAGCGTTTTGAGAACGTCTTCACCACCGTGGACCGGCTCTACAAATATCGACCCACATACTGTGCCTACCACAAGCGTCTGCTGGAGGAGCTGTGCGAGGATAACATTATCTACGCGGAGATTAGAGCCTCTCTTTCGCCGGTCGGTAATAGATTTTTATTTTCATTTCGAACTAAACAAACTAAAAGATATATAGCCAGGAAACTATATATGCTTTCCATTTCATCTATACCTCTGTTAATCTTTAACTTCCCGCAGCTCTACGACGACAACAATCGAACTCTGAGTACCCTGGAGGTGGCCAACGAGTTGGAGCGTATTGTGGAGGAGTTCAAGGCCAAACACCATGACTTTGTGGGCCTGAAAGTGATATATGCCAAGCGAAATCGGGCCAGTGAGGAGGATATGTTGAGGCGTATAACTACATTCAAGCAATTGCAGTAAGTTTTTATACCCCTTGCAGGGTATTATAATTTTAGTCAGAATCCTGTGAAGGAATCATTTCCGACCCCATAAATCATATATATTCTTGATCAGCATCAACAGCCGAATCGATCGAGCCATGTTCGGTTGAAATTTGAAATTTTTGAAATTTTTTCAAAATTTTAAAAAAAGATAAGGGGTTACATCATTAAAATTTCAAAAAATGTGAAAAAATTTAAATTTTTTTAAATTTTAAATTGAGTACTAATATTTGTTAAGCTAACATAAATTAACATAGGAACGCTTTCCGAACTAAAATTAATGCATTTTTGGCTAAGTTATGAGATTTTTAAACTTGGATTTTTGGAACTAATTTTCTTATAAAAAAGATTAATTTAGATTCAAAGAATAAGAATATTTTAAGCTTAGTGATGTTCAATTTACGATTCAATCTTGAAATTCAATTACAGGGTATCGAAAAATAATATCTTATATTTTATAACATTTTCCTGCAGCCATGCCAAACCAAACTTTGTGATAGGATTCGATATGATTGGCCAGGAGGACACAGGCGATCCTCTCAATAAGTATGTTAACCAGCTGTCCGATCTGCCCAGCACCGCCAACTACTTCTTCCACGCCGGCGAGACAAGTAAGATCCTAGGTTCCATCAGACTTCCAATTTATTTATAATATTATATTATTATTGGGCTAACCCCGCAGATTGGAACGGGCGTACGGACTGGAACATGATGGACGCCATCCTGCTAAACACAAAGCGCATTGGACACGCCTTTGCTCTGCCCAAGCACCCGCAGCTGTGGTCCACGATTAAGAAGCGCAACATTGCCATCGAAGTGAATCCCATCTCCAATCAGGTGCTGGGCTTCGTGTGGGATCTGCGGAATCATCCGGCCAGCTTCCTGATCGCCGAGAACTTTCCCATCGTGATATCATCCGATGATCCGGGCGTGTGGGGTGCCAAGGGGCTTAGCTACGACTTTTACTACGCCTTCATGGCCCTAGCTCCGGCGGAAGCGGATCTGCGCTTCCTCAAGCAGCTGGCCCTGAACTCCATCAAGTACTCCATTCTCACCTCGGACGAGCGGCGGAAGATTAACAGGGTGTTCCAGCGCAAGTGGCAGGAGTTTATTGCCAATATTTTGAATCCAAAGTTTTAAGTTAATACAAAGGTCACTCTAGTCTATGTCTACGAGTAATACTGGGTGTGAACCGAGCCCGAGGCACGATCCTAAAGTGCATTGGGTGCAAACCATCCATGGAGGCACTTGGGCACTGGTCCGTTGGTGTGAAAGTCACATCGTCCCAGCTCGGTCATGGTTTTGGCACAGAGCACGATCAGACCCACGTAGCGATCGTTGAGGCCACCTACCACCATGGAGGCCAGTATGACGCCATCGTCCTCGGATTTCGGCTCTGGCACGGGGACAAAGATGGGTTCACTGGGATAGACATTTTCCTCGCACCAAGTCAGGCAGGTCTTGTTCCACACATCCACCTTGATGAGCTTTAAAAGAAAGATATTCTACAATTATCTACTTAAGAGGATCCTGACTGACACTTACAGTTCCTGGATTTTCTGCATCCACATCGGAGCTGATGGCGTAAAAGTACCTATAGTTTTTTCCCATATGCTGCTCGTAGTATATCCTGGGCGTCTCGCAGCCCCAGTTGCAAAGCATTTCCGGCCGCAGGAATATGCCATTGGTGACCCGGTAGGCCTCAGCTTCACTGCCCTCCAAAGTCACAAGATTTATCGGATTATCCTCTGCCTTTTCGTATCTTTTGAGGCCTTCCTCAGCCGGAGTCTCCTGCCTGCCATTGGTGGACATATAGGTAATGTCCTCATACTGAGAAGCTGAGTGCTTCATAGTTCGTCTAGCCTGGGGAGGACTCAGGCCTGCCAGCGAGAAGGACCTTACCAAGACCTTACGCTTTCCAGGACTCGACGCTGGAACGGTACCCAAAGGCAGCACAAATCTCAAGGGCCGTCCCCGGAAGAGAGAGGCATAATTGGGATTCGATTGCATATTGGAAATGGCCTCCAGGTACATGCAGTTAATCATCTCGGGATTCCTGTAGCAGCAAATGTCCACCACCACATGGCCATCCAGCTCGAAGCAGTTGATGATGTGCAGGTAAAAGAAGGCCTCCGACTCGTAGGTCTGGACCAGTTTTCCCGAGCTCCTGTCTATGAGGTGGAACAGTGTCCGTCTGTCCTCAAACCACTTGAGACACGCGGATAGATTCTGTCCTTGGACCTGAGCCTTGACATACTCCGTGAGGGATACGGATAGCGGCTGCTCCACGATTACAAAGTAGTGATCTGTCAACCCGAAGGTATGCATGTAACCAGGATGGAGTTTCCAGCGGCAAGGCAGCGTGGCCACCACATGAGCATCCTCGAACATGTGTTGTCCATGTGGAAAGCACAGGATCGTGTAGGCTGGCCCAGATCTTGTCATCGTAGTGCCCAGGTTGTAGACGGTGCCACTGGGCAGGACATGCGGATGCGAGGTGTGGTTCACCACCCCCACAAAGTCAGTGGTGCAGATTCGAGCCTCGGTGGCCAGGGTGCAGGGATTGATCCTAAGTGGAACAGAACTTTATAGATACACCCTCTCCTCTGAATGCGAAAAATGAGTCCACCTACCGATGCATGAAGGGCGTCTCGGTAAAAGTGTAATACTGGTCCCCAAAGGGATATATGGAAATCATCGAGTTGTCTGTACCGCTGTCCGCCCGGAAGATGGCTGCAAATCTATCGAAGATGGAGTGACAGGGATCTGGTACGGCCGCCGTTCCAAACTCTGTGACCACGATCCTCTGGGCAGCGCGATTCTTTCGCAACGTTTCCGTGTCCACGAAGCGATTCTGGTACGTCACACGGCCGTTCTTAATGGCAAATCGATGCAACAGCGCCGAGCAATCAAACAGGTGGCCAAAGGTCATGTCGCCCACCTTCCAGCTTCCGGGACCATTCCGGAGCAGACTGCCGGTTATCCAAAGCGGTATGTGCCCGCTGACATGGCCCTCGATGGGATCGACAATCTCCCGTTCGCAGGATCGCAACCAAACATCCGAGGAGCAGTTGGGATAGTGGCGGCCATTGCCATCTATACGCTCCGATTGGGGATCACTCTGCTGGTCATCGTATTTCACCTGCCGACAAAGAGGGGAGGAATAGGTTTACAACGTTGAAAGTAGCCTCCATTGAACTAACGACCGCCCAAGTCAGCTGCATTTTTGGTTTGGGATTAGCAGGGATTATCCAGTCGGCTGGCATGCCTCAACGCATTCCAAATATTTCATCAGCTGAAAGCCGCCTCTTCAAGGACCTCTCAATGGGTCTCGCTTTGGCTACAGTGAATTAATTGTTATACAGAAATCAAACCAATCTGGAACTGGTTTAATATATCTAAAGACTGAGTTTCCCAAAGAGGGACAAAAAAATTAACACTTTTCATAGCTTAACATTTTTGCCACTTAACACATTTGTCTGCACTTTTCAAGCTCTACTTAACCGGCGACAATGACCCTCAACGTTTCATTTCAAATCCTGTCAGCCAACGCTTTGGGTATTTTATTTTGGAATTCTTTAGCCAAATTTTGTGAAATTTTTTAGTTATTAATCAATAACCACGCTTGCCACACACCGCAAAGAAGTCGCGCATAAAGCTCTTGAAGACACCAGCTGCCATTGCGAGAATAAGTATAGTGAGTACTGGGTTCCCCAAATCCAAGTCCACGTGGCCCGTCCGCTTGCAATGGGAACCAAATGACAACTGGCAAATGCTCCGAGGGGTTCTCACCGCGTCACCTAGATGGGAGGGGTGGCCCATGAGCCAGTGATTTGGATGGGGGTGTTCTTGGGGCGGCGGTAGCCAATTGGAGGCAACTGACCCTAGGCAGTTCGCTGGCAGCGTTATTCATAATTTTGATTGACAGTCGCCGACGTAGCTACACACCGGCACACCGGCAGACGACTGCCCCTGTTCCAAGCCCATTGCCAGACTGGAGACCCATTGCAAGGGGCACCGCGAAGACAAGTGGCTCAGCATTTTTGCCGCTTCGGCAACCGCCCAGTCCACCCACCCACCAAGCCACACGAGCTTTATGGTGGGGAAGCAGCCAGCCAGCCAGCCAGCCAGCCAGCTTGGTGGATGCAGTCAGTCAGTCGGGGAAATCTAATACACCCCACTGACTGACTTTTGCGGCTGACCTTGCTCTAAAGTATTACACTTATGTACATATAAGTATATATATATGTATTCCGTACCTCCCACAGAAGCCCCAAAGGCGAAGGAGAAGGGAAAACTGGTCCCGAGATGATGAAGTAAGTAGCGGCTTAAGCCTTTAAGCTGGTAGAGGCTTAAGCAGTGCTCAACACCCAGCAGAGACTTAAGTTCACGATCAAATCAATTACCGTTCTATGCCTGTTCCCATATAGCTTAATTTGTATGAAAATAGATTAGATATATAATATAAGGCAGAAGCAGGTGCATTTCTATGTTTGCAGCTGTGGATAGACATTTGTAATTGAAGTACTTAATTCATTTGTTTAAAGGTTCTCTGGCAATCAATTAATTGTTTCACAACATAATAGGTATTTAACAGAAATATAAAGACTTTGAGTCAAGGCCTTTTATCAATTAGTTTATGTAATTATAAAGTCTTTATTATTTTCACTTTACTTTTATAAACAAATTATGTGAATAATAATTATGTTTTGTTATTCTTGTTCGTATTGAACAATTGAATAATTTTGAATCATTTTAAATTATTGATGATTAAACGTGTTAAAAAGTTAAATAAAAAAGTTATTAGGGAAGCTAATTATACAAAAATCTGTTGAGTAAAAAATCACAAACTTGAATTACACATTTTGAAATTAATTACCGTTGCACATAAACTAACGAAGTGTCAGTGTTGGGTAACGCCCAACGACCAGCTGATTGCTGTCAGTAAACAAAACAGAAAAAACAACGACGCACAAAAAAGTTGACAAAAACCGAATTTACCTGCGATTCCGTGACTTTTCTAACCTGTCATCCCCGCAAGCTCCTGTCAAGCCTCGAAAACCGACTTCAGCCCGTTCCTTGGCGCCCAGGAATGTGAATTCGGCAACGATTTCGACCTTAGCTCCTGTTTCAGCCACTACGATTGTCCCAACGAGATGAGTGATTTGCCGGGGAATGGACGTGCAGCTGCCAGGGGTGGCACCGCAAGCCGGATTCCCCGCTGTGCTCCGTCCCAACGTCAACGACAGACACCGACGACCATGGACCGCTCGCCCAGACCCAAGTCCTCCTTTCGGCCAGTGTTCCACGAAAGGACCACGGACGAGGACGACTCCATACTCACCCAGCAGCTGTGGAAGCTCGCACGAAAGACGGGCAACCTGAATCTGTCCAACAAGGCATTGGCCAGAGGTGAGTTCATGGGGAATGTATAGATATTTACAGTGGCTACATCGTGGGGCTTGCTCGCAAGCAGTGGTGACCCAGGACCAGGTGCGTCGCTGGAAGTCTATGGTGAAGCCGAAAGTGTCGCAACAACAGGGGCGTCAGTGTGAGCAATGGAACCCGCTCGGCCTTGTCGACAGCAGCGCCTTGTGGTTCCAGTTCATGTGAGGCAATCGGCATTCGACGATCTCGCGATTGCGATCTCGAACTTGACCTTGGCGCCAGCCCGTAAAAGGCATGGAACATATTTGCCGCTTGATTGGCCAGCATCCGCGCCTCGAGACGATCCATAAAGGTGCCGCTACACGGGGTGCGTCCTCAGGCCCAGTCATCGTTCGGTTCAGTCCGCCCCGTGAGCTGGTCGCTGTCGCATCGTCCCGACCCGTCAAGATTGCGTCCTCCAGGAAGCAGCTCACCTCGTTCTGCATGTGCGGTCCCTATCCGCGAAGGCGACGCTACTACCAGATCCGTGAATTCCAGATGGCATCCTCGGCCGATGAGCTGGAGAGCGAGGACCCGGACGATGAGCTAGAGCTAGAGCTGGACCTGGATGATACTGAGCAGACACAGCCCAAGACAGAAGCCTGTAGCGTAGTGAATGCCGCAGCCCAAGCGCTTTCTAATTGATCACATGTCCTTTTTCTTTACAGTGCCAGAGCGACTGTATGACATCAACGAGGCGGATGCGGATAGCAAGGCCGTAAACCTGGAGCAGCTGACCATCAAAGAGGAGGATGCCTGGTGGA
Source organism: Drosophila bunnanda (assembly GCA_035046265.1). Lineage (NCBI taxonomy): Eukaryota > Metazoa > Arthropoda > Insecta > Diptera > Drosophilidae > Drosophila > Drosophila bunnanda. The sequence goes on from JAWNOB010000130.1 coordinate 13,593,417, forward strand.
ATCAAGTGCCATTGACCAACTTGGACCTAAGCTCGAATACTCTGACGCACATATCCCCCAAGATCGCGAACCTGCAGCAGTCGCTGACCGTGCTTACAGTGAGAATGAATCTGATCTTAAATATAAAGTCATAAAACTTACACATTTTCTCCCCATTAGTTGCACGATAATGCTCTGGTGGAGCTGCCGCCAGAGATCGGCAAGCTGGAGAAGCTCATGCGCCTGAATGTGAGCCACAACAAGCTCAAGCAGCTGCCCCGTGAGACCTATAGTTTGCCGGAGCTGCGGCACCTCAATATTTCGTACAACCAGTTTAACGAACTCGATCCAGACATTAGTGACCTGCACATGCTAGAGTTTTTGGTAAGTAATGCTAGAACACTTGGTTATATGTATAACCTTGTAGGGTATTATAATTTTAGTCAGAAGCTTAAAAAGCAGTGAAGGAGTCGTTTCCGAACCCATAAAGCATATATATTCATGATCAGCATCAACAGCAGAATCGATCGGGACACGTCCGGTTGAAATTTAAAATTTTCGAAAATTTTCGAAAATTTCAAAAAATGGAAAGGGGTTACATCATTAAAATTGTCAAAATTTGGCAAAAAATTTAATTTTTTTAATTTTAAAACTCTGTATGCAGATGTGTTAGCCATAAAAAAACTAGCAAAGAAAAGCATTCCGAATTGAAATTAATGCAATTTTGACTTAGTTATGAGATTTTTAAACTTCGATTTTTCGAAAAATTTTACATAAAAATATAGATATATATCGGTGAAAAAAATTGTATTATAATTTCAGTCAGAAGCTTGCAAAGCAGTGAAAAATTCCGTTCCGACCCCATAAACCATATATATTCTTGATCAGTATCAACAGCCGAATCGATCAAGCTATATTAGGTTGAAATTTAAAATTTTCGAAAATTTTCAAAATTTCAAAAAAAGGAAAGGGGTTACATCATTAAAATTGTCAAAATTTTGCAAAAAATTTAATTTTTTAAATTTTAAAACTCTGTGTGCAGATTTGTTAGCCATAAGAAAACTAGCAAAGAAAAGCTTTCCGAATTGAAATTAATGCGTTTTTGACTTAGTTATGAGATTTTTAATCTTCCATTTTTCGAAAAATTTTACATAAAAATATAGATATATATCGGTGAAAAGAATGGTATTATAATTATAGTCAGAAGCTTGCAAAGCAGTGAAAAAGACATTTCCGACCCTATAAAGTATATATATTCTTGATCAGCATCAACAGCCGAATCGATCGAGCCATGTCCGGTTGAAATTTAAAATTTTCGAAATTTTTCAAAATTTCAAAAAAAGGAAAGGGGTTACATCATTAAAATTGTCAAAATTTGGCAAAAAATTAAATTTTTTAAATTTTAAAACTCTGTATGCAGATTTGTTAACGCTATAAAAAATAGCAAAGAAAAGCTTTCCGAATGAAAATTAATGAATTTTTAGCTTAGTTATGACGATTTCCATGATCAAACTGTAGGGGTATTTAGACTTAGGTTTTCCTTTTATTTTTAAGATTATTTATACAATTTCGTATCTATAAAATTAATTGATTAATCTCACCTATTTATATTTGGTTGTGGTCCTTAAATTTGTGAATTCCCTTTAACCAAACTGCTTGCTAACCGAAATTTAACAATAAAAGGATGCCGGGCATAATAATATCCAATCTCTGCCCGGTGGCATTGGGTTTCTGGTACGTCTAACAGCACTCCTGTTGCCCTATAACCACATCAAGGAGCTGCCGCCCGACCTTGTTAACATGCGATGTAAGTGTTAGCTAAGCCTCCTTATTAAAACTTTCTAATCCCAGTTCAAACTATTTTTTCCTAAGCATTGCAAAAGCTAGACCTAATGCAAAATGATCTGACCTGCTTACCAGAGGATATGGGACTGCTGAGGAAGCTGGAATGTCTTTACCTGCAGCACAACGATATTTTAGAGCTGCCGAATTTCGAGGGCAATGAGGCCTTGAGCGAGCTGCATGCCAGCAATAATTTTATAATGGTGATTAAAAATAAAATATTTGGTATCTGTACTGTTTGTGAATATTATCCCCTTTCAGACAGTACCAAAGGCCATGTGCAGCAACTTGCCACATTTGAAGATCCTCGATCTGCGGGACAACAAGATCACCGAGCTGCCCGATGAGCTCTGCCTGCTGCGCAACCTGAATCGATTGGATGTATCAAACAATTCGATTAGCATGCTCCCCGTCACCTTGTCCTCGCTGGCGCACCTTATCAGCCTACAGGTTGATGGCAATCCCATAAAGACGATCCGACGCGACATCATACAGTGTGGAACCACACGGATTTTAAAGACGCTCCACGAGCGAGCCCTGGCCAAGGCAAAGGAAGATGGCTCCGATATTGCGTCCTCCACTTCAGCAGTGGGCATCAGTGTTACTCGTCTGAGTGGCGGACAAGCCGACGAGAGTGAACTACCCAGCAACTATCCCGATAGGTATGTATGTAGCTTATTGGAGCATACTTCAATTCTAGACCTAACGCCGCAGCAGCAGCTATCAGCAGCAGCCACAAAAGTTCCTATATCAACATCAGTGTCCATGCCTGTACCACCAGCAACAACAGGGACGGGTAGCGCCACGTAGTTGTTTATATGGGCCGCAAAGACATTGCCAGAACTATAATCAACAAGCCCAGGGACACTTGCACAAATCGGAGAGCTATCAAACTAACATGGCCAGGGGTCCTCACCTGCAACATCAGCAAAGTCAAGAGTGTAGCTATTCGAATGGGGTCATGTACCAGCAGCTGCAGTACCAGCAGCTGCAGTACCAGCAGCAGCAGTACCAGCAGCATTTCGCCTACGAACAGGCTGTGCATCCGCGTTGGGTGTAGTGTATCACTAAGTTCCATGATCTATAACCATATTGTTTCTTTCTCCTACTCTACCTACTCATTACTCAATATCGTAATATCTTTCATCCTTCAGGTACAAATTACGTCATACACGTACGTTAGCTGTCAACTTGGAGGAATTAACCGAAGTTCCCGACCAAGTTTTTCAAATTGCCAGTAAAGAGGGTGTGCATGTGGTTGACTTTGCGCGCAATCAGCTGAGCAGGTTGCCCAATGGGTAGGTTCCTTCAGGCAGGATCTATAAATATCTATAAATATGTACATTCTAGGTTACAGCACATGCGTGATTTGGTCACGGAACTGGTGTTATCCCACAATCTCATTGGTTATGTGCCGAAGTTTATATCGCAATTCACGCGCATTACGTTCCTGAATTTGTCCAATAATCTGTTGAGTGACCTGCCCATGGAATTTGGTGTCCTTAACACTCTACGTGAACTAAACATTGCCAATAATCGGTGAGTATTGATCATTGGTTATGATTCTACTCGTCATTAATTTTTGGATCAGTTTTCAGTTCATTCCCAATTGTGTGTACGAGTTGCAAGGTCTGGAGATTCTCATTGCGAGTGAAAATCACATCAAGATGTTGAATGTGTCCGGATTGAGGAGCATGCCGCGCTTAAGCACACTAGATTTACGCAATAACGACATCGATTCCATACCGCCCACACTGGGAAATCTAACTAACATAACGTAAGCTCTTCAGTTTTTACTTTTGTTAACCAGAGATCGTAAATAACAGCTATCCTTAGCGATCAATAGGAAATTAACCGAAGAAATCCTTTACGTTTCTCTTCGTTGAGTTCTATTGTTCAACTTTCTTAAAGATCCTATTATTTTCGAACTCTGGAGTTTTTTCCTTAATATTATTAAAAAAAATGTGTATTTCAGTCATTTGGAACTGGTGGGAAATCCCTTCCGACAGCCCCGCCATCAAATACTGATGAAGGGCACCGAGGCCATCATGTCATATTTGCGAGATCGCATACCCACGTAGAAGACGAGCAGCCAAAGAAAATTACATTTTACACCTTTTCTAAGCAACACTTTTCACTAGCAGCAATATTTGTTTATTTTGTCGGAAAGCCTTACCGAAATCTGTTGTAGTTTTGCTCGACCACGCCCACACTTGGCCCACCCCGGAATACGGGTTCGGCTAGGTGTGGACATGGACGAGTGTAAACGACGAGCATGTTATCTTAGAACGTAAGACACACCCTGTACCTTATCCAGCAACTGAACTAGTCAGCGACACACCCATTATATATCTGGCTGAGAGTCTGTAATAAACCGTACTAAGACCACAGCTCACTTCTGCTCCACAACTTCGCTGCGCAGGCGCTTGGCCAGATTGCGTCTCAATTGGAGGGCAGCGTTCTCTTCGCTTTCCAGAGGAGCCGGCATCGAGAGCTCTGTAGTTCGTCCGCCGTTCTCCAAGAGCTGCTGGGCAACCAAAGCGGAGCTGGGACGTGCTCCCTCGGGGGCATGCGGCGTACCCCGGGCCATTGTCTCCTGCAGCTGCTTAGCACGCGTTTGCTTCTTGATCTCCACGATTTTGTCGCGCTGTCGGCGCAGGTACTCCTGCCGCGACACCATGTCGCTGGGATCGACTTGGTCCTCCTGCTCGAAGAACAAGTTCAGACGCTGGAACTTATCGTTGACCGAATCCAGGCTGGGATCATGCTCGGGAGTGAGGGCAGCTTCTGGACTCTCCAGTTCATCGGCGACGGTCTTGGCTATTAACTGCTCCACTTCCGAGGCGGTATCCCTATTGGAAAATTAAAAAGGATGTTATGTAATAATTTGAAAGGTTTAAAAAACATATAAAACTAAACTTGCGTAAGCCAAACTTTATGTAACTAAAGGAAACCCACCCCTGATCGGAGCCCACCTCGGCACTATGGTCATCATCGCCTCCTTCCCCGACGCCGGCACTTTGCGCCAATTGATTTTTCTCGATTAGATCGAGAGCCTGCAGCTGAAGCTCCACATTGCGTTGCGTCATCATGCGTATGAATATCTTCAAATCGTTGGCAGCCCAAATCTACAAAAATGATCAAGAATCTCAAGAACTCCGATGCACATAAAGCTCCCTCCCCCCACTTACCTGCTGGAACAGCACCTGGTGGAACTGAAAGGGATTCTCGCCCTGACCCTGACCCCCCTGCTGACGGCCCTCGAGACAGGCCATTTCGAATTGCTCCGGCGATATATGCATTTCCTCCATGAAGCTGCCCAGCATGTAATCAACTAGATTCTTGTACTCCTCATGGATCTGGAGTATATCGGGGTTGTTCTCATCCAGCTGCTGGTTGGGATCGAAGACTGAAGAACCACCAAAGTTCAGACATTACGAACGGTGTATGGATGGATGACGTGGCCATGCTCACCTAGGGATTTCTGCTCGATGAATGTCTGAAGAGGAGCATTCCAAATGGGCCCGTGCAGGAAGCACACCAACGAATCAAACACCCAAGAGTCTTCCACAGACATTTTCTCGTCCAGTTGCTGGTCAAGTGAGTGACTAACTAACTAGGAACTGTGGCCAACCTTTTAGCTAGAATCATTTGTTTGGTCCTTGAATCGAAGGTTGCCATGACACTGAAAAACCACCCGCGACAGAACGTATACGGAATGAAAAACACTTTGGAGAGCTTAGCCATTCTGTTTCTGTTTAAAAACTATTAAAAACTATTATTTAATTTACTCATAATCATAATATATAGAGTTATATATATATAGATCGCTTTTTACGCACGGATGTTTAAACAACTAAATAAAATATTCAAATTATAGAAGTAATGGGTATGTTGTGTGTGTGTGTTAGGATTAAGGGATTAGACAGCATACTATCATATACAATACACGATTCATATAAATACTATGTATAAACTATATAGTGTTGTGTTGTCGCCCTTACGTTTTCTTTAGTTACCACTTTCTCTTGTGTTTTCATTTTGTTTTCGTTTATGTTTTTCACTTCTCCTTTTTATGCAATCTGCGTTATTGTTGCTCAATCAAACAAACAAAAACAACAACATGGAAGGATATCGTATGTTTTCCCCATCTAAAGTGTATGTGGCGTGGTCTTGACAAGGTAGGAGGCCGGGAGCAAGGAAAGGATCTAGGGGAAACCGTTAGCAGTGAGAGGAGGCAGGCTCTTGCTTATTTCGCACACTTCTTTTAAACATTAAAATAAATAAATGTAGTACAGCGATACGCATACGCACATGGCAAAATACGATTATTAACAAATAACTTTATTACTCTCCGTCACTTGTGGTGGTTGTCTCCTCGTTGTGTGTGTGTCTGAGCGAGCTTATGTGGGTGTATGTGCGTGTGTGGTTCTTAGTGAGCCCTACTTCATTCGTTCGTCAAATTCAAATTATACATTATAATTAGTAATGTGTGTGCGGAAAAGAACTTACAATGGAAAACCGTTTGGAGACTATTAATGTACTTTACTCTATTGTTTGTTATTTGCTTTTGCTTATGTTCGTTTGCCCCGCTGCTTTAGTTTAACATTATACTCTATTTGTTATCATTATAATTAGTTATTTATTGATGCTTGTGTGGCATGTGGCTTGTGTTTTATAATGCAAAGGTAACGCCAACAATTGTTTATAAGTGTAAAAACACAGTCTGACAACGCGTTGCTCTGTCCTAAAAGATTCCCCCGAAGGAACTCGCAGTTAGTTAATCCAATACATCCATGACATTAAATTAACTTTGTTGGCTGTCCAATTGTCTGTTCTTAATGTAAAATCGCCAGGGGGGTGTGCTAGGGCAGTTACTTATTGGGAGAATAAAGACTGACTAAATTATATACAATTATATCCGCGACTAACTCAAAGGAATCAACAAAATTTGTCAAGTCGGCGGCCTGGGGCTCTTTTGGTATTTAAAAAAACAATTGCAACAAGATTGTGTACATAGAACCTTAAAGGGAATAGTGTAGTTTGCCATTTTCAAAATTATATATATTAATTACAATTATTTACGTTGTTTGCGAAATATTACAGCGCTGTTTACAAGCAACACACTCCTAGTGGTACTATTTAGAGGTGAGTACTTGAAGACGACGCTGTAAATGTGTGTGATAGTGCGATTTTGGCAGGGAATCGTTTTCAATGGTTTAAAGATTAAGTAGTTGATGATTTAAGTCTAGATATTACAACTAATATAAGGTAAATATTGCAATTGTCTTTAAAAAAACCTTTAACGAAATATTGCACAAATAATATGGGTTTCTCCTTTCCTTCTACGCAACATTTGTTTGGCCAGCACAGCAGCCGACTTGACAGGACCTGTTAACTGGATGATGCTTCTGACTGTATACATATGTCCTACACACCACCTGACGGGTTTTCCACGGCCTCCTCAAGACACTCTCCCTCCGCGGTTTACGCGTTTTCCGGCTTAACTACTAAATACATTTTGTTTTGGTTTCGATTCGTTAATGTTTGTTTTGTCAACTCTCTCGGGCAGCATCTAAGCCGTGGATGCTGCCGATCAGTGTTGTGTAGTTATCTCTGTGTTTCATTCATATGCATATATATTTTTGAATATATATATGTATATATGTATATATATTTATATGTTGTAGTTGTTTAATTTAGTAAAGTAAGATTTATAATTTCTTGTTTACTTTAGGTGTTTTGTTTTTGCTTTTGCCTCCTCGTTTAAATAAATTTTTATGCTAAAATTTAATTGTATGTTTTTGTTTCTCTTGTTCGATCTTACATCGTACCGCTGTGACTGCTGTGCTATCATCTCCTGCCTCATGCCGATGTCTATGCTGTTGCTGTTGCAATCCTAACGTTTGTTGGTGTATGGATCTCCTGCTGTCCAACTTGTGTTTGCCGTATGGGTGTTGGTGTGTGATTGTTGTGTTCTGTTATGTTGTGTGTACTAATTTATAATTGATGCCGTCGCTGCTGCTGCTGCTGCTATGCTCAACAACATCTGTCAACTATGCCAGACGCGCGCGCTTTTGTGCTTGTGGCCCCTCAGAGTCCTCGTCCTCTTCGTAGTCATCCTCGCCCGAATCGCTTTCATAGTCCACCAGACCCTGTATTGGATCGAAGTAAATAATAATAATAATAAGAAAAAAAATTGTCAGTTGAAAATCATCTTAAAGCTTTTACATACCTTTTTAGCCGTCGCCTTGTCCGCTTCACTACTGGCGCTTTCTGAGCTGCTGCTCGCATCCTGCTCTTGTTCGCTGCCATTGGCCGGGCAGCTAATGAGGTCATCGCTGGGAGGCAACTGGGCATCGCCACTCTCGATATCCGGACTGGCAACAGCCGGAGCTGGCGATAAGTTGGGTGAACTGCTACCGGTCGTGGCCGAAGTCGCCGCCGTCACAGATGCCGCCATCGCAGTGGCGATTGTGGTGAGAAACTGTGAGGCTGCCACGGCGGCCACCGTCGCCGAATCGCACAGAGATGAACCAGACGATGTGCTGCCTGGTGGCGAGGACGATGACGAGGACGAGGATGACGCCGATGACGATGACGAAGAGGACGTGGACGCCTCTAACGGAGATGTCGAAGAGAGTGAAGTATTGTTAGCACCGGGGGCTGACTGCGTAAGTTCCAACTCCTGGTTCTCCGACGCATCCACGCTGCTACTTAGCTGCTGTTGCAGCTCTGCAATTTCGGGCTGTGTGTGTTGCTGGAATGGGTGCTGTTGTTGTTGCTGTTGCTGGTGGTGTTGCAGTGCGATGTTGGCAGCGGCGGCCAAATGAACCGCAGCCTGGGTCTGCTCATCGACCATGCTGGCCGCCTCGGGGCTACTACTGCCGCTGGCCACCGGGGCGCCCGACGATGCGGAGGATGTGGCAGTCGATGTCGCGGTGGTGTTCAGGTTGCCCAGCAGTCCGCCGCTGTGCGGTGACGTACTGTGCGGCGGAGACGATTTCTGCTGATTTTGCGATTGCGGGCCATTTTTTTCGCTGACGGCTGTAAGATATTAATACTAGAATCCCAACCACATGAGGTGGAGAGCTGAATGTACTCACATTTGATAACATTGCTGTACGTATCGATTTCCTCAGTGAAATCGTCCTCTTCGTTGAACCACATCTCCTCCTCTTCCTCCATTTGTCGCTGGTCCCGACGAAACCGGCCACCGCTACGGATGATGGGCAGGCCACTTTAATAATAATAACATATACCCAAGGCATTTTCACATTGTGTTTGGAGTAGCACAAGGCGGAAAATAAACTCTCACTTACCCATCCGTTCGGTTCTCCATCTTGTCGCGGTCCTTGAGCCGATCCTGGTACTGATCGTAACGGTTCTTCAAGTACTTGAATGTCTGCACATATTCGATTTCATCAAATATCTTGCTGAAGTTCTCCACAAAGTAGACACACAGTGTGCGAATATCCTCGAGTTTTATAAACTCAAAAAGCTCCAAAATGGCCGACTCCAGCAGATTATACCGACCGTTGTTGCGAATAAAAGCATCCACCACTGGCGCAAACAGATTGCACTTTACAATGTGTCTGCAGAGTACAAAATTCACCAGTTAGCAAGTCACACCAGATTCACTACTAAACATCCTCGTGCTCACCTATTGTAGAACTCATCCTTCAGTGCAATTATCTTGCGCAACAGTCGCAGAGCGCCGAGTACAAGGAACGTATGTGTGCTTTTCATTAGCACCAGAATTCGCTTGAGGAGATCCTTCTGCAGCAAAAAGTTCTTGATGTGGTAACTATGATGCTCAACACAAAACGACAAAATATCCAGAACGATACCCAGTAACTGAGCCGTCTGATAGTCCTCATTCTGCGGACGGTCGCCCATTGTATTAAGCATCAATGGAGCTGCAAATAAGGATCATTTATCATCAGTATGAAATTCTAACTCCGAAATGACCCAAACACTTACCCACTAACGTCTGAACACTGTATTTATAGAAGAAATTAAGAAAGTCGCCCTTCTCGGTTAGCATGTTTTCCGGCTCCAGTAAGATCTTAACAATGCCCATCAGCTGTACCGCAATGCCCAGCTCCGGTTCCGAGTCATTTAGCATTTGTTCGATGGCAATGTTTAGCAACATGCCCTCCTGGGATATCAATAATAAGAACAATAATTTATAAATTCTTCAATTTGAATATTAGACTTACCCCCTCTGGCCTGTTGGCCTGGTTCAACGTATAGTTGCGCACCACCAGCGGCGAGAACTCCACTATAGCCGTAAGAATGTCAATGGAGGCGGACTTGGTCTTCTTGTCATTCATTACGAGCGTAAGTTCAAGTGCCTGCAGGATGCCTAGGCAGGTGAGCGTCTTGTAGAACGAGTCCTTGCCCTGCGGCTGGAGATTCTGGGCAAAGTTGCAGAATTCCTTCAGGAAGAGAACTGTGTCGCGACGCTTCGTATCTCCAGTTGCCGAATCCGTGAGCACAGCAAAGACATCAATCAAAAAGCGCTCGTCGTCCTGGATCATTGTAACTATCTCGACCTTATTGAAGAATATGAAGCTGGACAAAGTGTTCAGCATGTTGTCTTCCACAAAAACCGATGGCGTGGGCAGGATAATGTCCTGAATGTACTGCACTCTGAACGTCTGGTGGATCTTGGCCAGCAGGTCTTGGTTCTTGATCGGTACCGCCTCACGGAACTTGGCCAGCTGCTTTAGATACTGCCGATGCTTTTTCGGCTGAGCCACACTGGGATCGTACTCCAAACATCCAACTACATCGAAGATGGTGTCATCCGCGAACATAATCTCGAACAGAGCATTCTTGTTTAGCAAGAAGATGTTCTTGAAGATCTCGAACAGGTGATGCAGACCTTCCGTGTTGTCCAGGTCCTCGCAGACATGGAACAGATTCAGCAGCTTCTTGATGTAGCTTTCGGATTCTAGGGCCATAGATAGCTTCTCCTTGCGCAACGGCGTAGAAAGACAACTCTGTATCGTCTCGGAAATATCCTCCAGCCGGGAGAGTTCGCAAGGAGGCAGCTCTATTGGTGGCGCCGTATCCGACATGTCCTCGAATCGCTCATCCTCCGACTCCTCCACAATATCCTGCGTAATCTCAACCGAAGGATCCTTGCCTTGTACCTGTTTATGGTTATTATTTGACGATTGACAATAACAAAAACCCAATACATACTACAGCCACGGGAACACGACTTACCTGACATATTTTTTCCCATATCTCGTCACAACCAGCCTTCTCCTGAAAACTCAGTGCCAGATCGAAGTTGTCGCCCTCGGACCATACGATCAATGTATCCTGTTGCTTCTGGTAGGCGGTGTCCGGTTGAATCTTGCTCTCCAAAAGCAGAGATCCATCGGACTCGGCGCGAACCAAAAGAGAGATGCCTTCAATGTTGAGGGGGATACAGACTTTAGACTTTAGGCCCTACTATGAATGTATTCTAATTTTTAAACTCACCTTTTAACCTATCCACATAGGTGGAGGAGACGTGGCCGGTGCCACGATCATCCCACTGACGTTCCGCATTCAACGCGTACAACTTGACGCGACGACGGGTGTCGGTCGTCATGATGATTGTGCCCTTAGGTTGCCGCTGTGGATGGTCTCCCTAGTGTCCTTACGATACGAGTTGGCTTGGATCTGGACTGGAATTTGAAATGTACGGCTTGGAACCGGTCCTCTAGGCTTTTGTGCTATAAGCTAGACGGCTATGCTACTTGTCTAATTTAAATTAGGATCTTGAATTTATAATTCAAAGGATTCGGCTAATCTCTATGCTTGACACGCTTGACATCCATGTTAGGCTGCTACTCCAGCGTCGGGTAGGGTCACGACAAGACTGCACTGAAAAGATAAAGACATTGTAGATACACGTTTGTTAAGTTTTCAATTAACTAGGTTTCTGCTCAATATTCTGCTCAATTTTCTCTTCAGACACGCAATATTTATTTTACTCAATACAAGCATTGAAGATAAACTTTATGTCATTAAAATGATTTCCTAAAATGACAACAATCAAGCCAAACTGTGACTTTAAAATCTGAATGAATAAGATAGTATCAACAGATATTGTATCTTTTACTGCAACTACATAGGCGGCTGAGGACTTATTGCAATGAAGGAAGATGTGAAAGCCACATTCATATGTGTGTGTGTGTGTATAGTGTGCTCGTGGGAAAGAGGAAAGAGCGGCAGAGAGAGAGAAAAAGGTGGCAGAAGACCACAAACTCGTAGTAAGAAGCGAAATGCCAAAAAATATTTTGCTTTGGCCGGTCTGTTTACAAACATTAAACGTTTTCCATTAGACCTAGGCCTGCCACAGTCTGCCAGTGTGTGTGAGTGTGTGACTGTGTGCTTGCATGAGCAACTACTATCGCTCCGCTTTCGCCCCACGGCCAGCTACATAGCCAAGAGTGCAAACACGCGCGCGTAGAAAACAAATAGGCAAGAGAGTGCCGGAGACCTGAGAATGAGAGATCTGAGAGTGAGCATGGAAAGTGGGAAGCAGGCAGTAAGTTATAGTCAAAGCAACATAAATCGAACCAGCTGATGTTACTTATGCAAACTTAAGGCACCTATTTTCTGGTTTAAAAAATATACAAAAGACTCGAAGCAAAACCAACCATGCGGTGGACAACCACCAACGAGATGTGTATCTTGTCATAGCCTTTAAAGCACTGTAAAGAGTTCTTCGTAAGCAAAAGTATAACCAAGTCCCAAAACGTTCGACTTATCAAAGCTTCACTGTACACATTCCGTTGAGGCGACACAGTCAATGAAAAAGTGTAAAATAATGCGCGAGTAAACAGAACGCAGGAAAACGAATGAAATACGTCATCGTTGAAGAGAGCGCCCACATCAACATCAAAGTTTGCTATTCACCGCAAATATTTACGTCACCTCAGATCGTCACCCGAAAGGCCAGCACCACCACCCACCACCCACCGCCAACCGATTTCCTCGCCCCACCAAGGCTGCAAGTGTGGAAAATATGTGTGAGCTGGGATTTATTTGCACAGCGATTGCGATCCCAGATACCAATCGAAACGAAATACTATACAAGTTCCGTGAGGCGCCATAGGCCAATCCCGCACTGATAACACCACCAGAGAACCTAGACAGCCACAGAGGCAGAGAGAGAGTTGCAGATTTCACACTAGTAGACCCGAGAATCGTATACCAAAACAAAAGTAGCAATTCAAAACAAACGGCGAGAGCGGTTTACGCAATCAGCTGCGAAAAACACGCGAATGCTACAAGATTTCGGTTAATATTAATGTTTATTAATAATAGCAACGCAGGCAGGCAGGCCCAGAATGGCTGCCAAAAAGTACAAGAACTTTGAAAATCTCAAAATGTGCCTGGAATCATTGATAAATGCTGAAAACTGTCACTACCAGGAGTATAACATATCAGTTTTCTAAAAAATTACAAAAAGGAAGGTTTTTGAATATTAAAAATAACAGATATTTGGAAATTCACATAGAATTGAATCTAGTCTTGTAGCAGTCAAGTCTTTCTTGAAAAGAAATTTAACAAAAAATTGAATAGCGATAAAAAAAACATTACTTTTAATTAAGTAAACTATTTGATATTTCTATCTATGGTTCTGTGAGTGCTGCAAGTGTCAATGAAGCTGTGAAAAAAAGAGCCACCGAAAAGACGTAAGGTGGGGGTAAAATAAAGCATGCACATCTCGGTTGGGGGAAAAACAGTCTAAATTGGACCTGTGCCTGCTCCTGTTCCGTTTTTCTTGTGCCTTTCGACTTCTTTCTTCGCTCCTGATTGGTAGTAAAGGGTCAGAGGAGAAAACAAGGGGGCGAAGAGAGTAGCAGGAGTCTGACGATTACGAACGCGTCGTATCTTGTTTTTGCATGCATGACAATGTGTGCAGAATACGCGCGCTCGCATACACAGGCACACATACACGCGCAAGAGTCCGCAGGCGTGTGTGCGTGTGCATGTATGCACCATTTTGGGGTGGCATTGGGGAGTTGCGGGACGAGTGGAGACAATTCGACAATTTCACAATTATAAACACTCTCCGCGGCGATTGCAATGTCAGCGAATTTCCTCTTTTCGTTCGTTTGATTTTCAACAGTTGATGTATTTTCATACGCGATACACACACAACGCTCACACTGGCACAGTCACACACACTCACACAGCCGCAGTCTAGCAAGTACATCGCTTTTTCGGCCGTCTCTTTTGCGGTTCATTCAATAAAATTATTGCGAATAGCAGGCACAAAACAGAATCGCAAAAATTGCATCGTATTGCGGGAACGAGGCGTGTGGTAAAGAAAAATGCCGTCGTATCCCCACACTCACTCCCACTAGCATCCAAGACAGGCCCAGTGCTGTTGTTGTAATCCGATTTTGTTTTGATGTCTGCTTACTAATGTTTATGTATACCACATTTCCTCGATATTCGCAGCCGATTTTGCATTTAATTGAAACGCACACAAAACGCAGGGAAAGGAAAACAGACGACAAACTCACCACGCAGCGAGAAACCCAACACACTACACACAGCGGAGAGCGGAGAAATTCAACTCAACTTTTCGACCGTTTGCGTTGTTGCATAAAGTGCGATAAAAGCCGAATCTCCACCTGGCTGGAGCCCACCGGGATAAGTGTATGATCCGGATACGGATCGAGGACCTAATTCAACTGGATATAGTCCAAGTCCGCAAGGCCGGAGTACGTGAGACGAACCACTCACACACACTCAACACTCGCACGCAGACAACACAGAAGCCGCAAGAGGGCGAGAGCAGGACGGCAGTAGCAGTAGGGCAGCAGCGGGCGAGTGCGAGAGAGAGAGCGCGGGGGCAATGCTGACTGAAAAGTTATACACTCACGCTGCAATTCCTTGTTTAGTTTCTGGCGCTGCTAGCATTCGCTTCGCATTCGTTTAGTCCATGTACAATTTACGCTTGCGCATATTTATTATTAACACGCGCTATTAACAATCAATCTCCGGATAATTATGATTTTTTTACTTTTTTCGCGGACGACGCTTGTCTATATAGCAGTGCTGCCGGTTTGGATTTTTTCCCGTCAAAACTGGCTTTTTTTTGAAGGCTAATAGCGGGATAATTTTGTGAATTGTGAAATGCGGGAATTGTGGTTTTTATCGATAGTTAGATACTTCTCCCAGAGAGAATTCTGTTAGGTTACGCTCACGCCGTGTTAAGTCTCTCCGATCTGTTAATTTCTACATGAGAATTCGACGCCAAACATCTTCAAACATGAGAATTCGACCCCAAACATGAGAATTCGACCCCAAACATCTGTAAACGTGTAGAAGCGTTCTGTAACTGTGTCAAATGCAAACTGCAATCTGTAAAAGCGTAACAGTAAAATGTAAACAGGGCGAGCTGCTTCTTGCGAGGATCCTAAGGAATAATATGTATAATCAGCAGGATCTACGATTTCCCATTAAACCACTTGCGACGAGGTTTCCCAAAATCCAATCCACATTTTTTTTTTATGTATGATGTGATTTTAGCTTTTGCGGGACTTCAATTATATTGCTTGCATTCACACTGCCCGTGTTTGTGATTAGTAATTTAGTATAAATTATTAAGAAACCCTTGTGTTCCTTTAAGAGTAATATTTGAAAACTGAAAATGAAATATTAATGGTTTATTTGGAACTTTTCAAAGGTCAACATCTATGAATATTTATATATCTTTTTCAAAAATAAATAAATAAAAATATTAACAAATAATTTAATAATACCAAGTTATCTGTTCCCATACAAATGAATATATTTTGTATGATAATAGAAAATATTGATTGTATTATATGAAATATACAATAATTTTAATATAATTGTATATTTTGATACGATTATTGAGATTTTTTCTATGTATACCATTTTCCCCATACTAAAAGTAACAATGTTCTAGACAGCGGGACAAAAAACCTATATAATAGAAGGTCCTTCGCATTCATTCTTTTAAACTTAATAATTAATAACTTAAAAAGTTGTTCTTTTTGTTGAAATTGTTTTTCTTATATATTTGTTTTTAGGTTTTTAACATTTTTGTCAGCTTTTTTTGTTGGTCAAAAGTTAGCAGCATTGCTATATAGGTTTGTGGAAAACATATCAAAATATCAATATGTCGATATTTTACTCTAAATTATATATCGATGCCGCCATATATTTTGTGATATTTTTTGTCATATTTTTGGTCACACAACTTAAGAGTGTTAACAGAATTTTGCGTAAATTAAATTAATTAATTGGTAAATTTAAAAGTGAAATGAAACCGAAGCTGTTAAATTAAGATACCACTGAACTATGTGCATACAAAATAAATACAAAATATGATTTAAATTAATGTTTTTAATACTAAATACAGAGGAATGTAATTGGTTCGTTGTTTTTTAACATAAAAATTTATGTTGTATACCGCCTCCTTGTTTTCAAAGTTGAATGTAATGGATATTGTAAAACGTGGATTTTACTTTGATATTTTGCCTTATTATTATTATTATTATAGATGTTTGGATATTGTTTTTAGCTTAAAATATCACTGACGAAACTCACCTCCACCACTCACTGCTGACTATTGATATCGACGCCGTAAGTTTTCCAGCACTGAACAAATCGAGTTTCGTTGGCCAACAGCTGATCAGTTTTACGCCCTGGTCACATTGTTGTTGGTATTTTCATATAACAAATCGGAACACATTTGTTATGATTCTTCTTCAATGACAATTTCATCGGATTTAACCAATTAATGCAAATTATTTGACCATTTTCTGGTAGTATAATGGACATAGGAGGTCTACGCTAACATGGCCCATAAGGAGATGACCATTCACAGATACTACAGCCGGAAAGCCAAATATGCCGGGTACGCCGAAGCAGACCTGGAACTCTGCATTAAGCACTGTGGCGGAGACGTGGTTCGCATCGAATTGGAGAACCGGCATCATGGATCTGAACTACGGAGGGAGTTGCGACGGTTGCTGCTACTGGTGTTCCTGGCCACTGCCTACTTTGTGGGGGTTTGCGGCTTCTGGAGTCAAAATATTGGGCTCTGGCAGCCCCGCATCATTTATCCCCTGGTGACCTGGGCCTTGGTAGCCATTCTAATGCTGCGTTCGACGCTGAGCCAGGTGCAAATCGAGCGGATCTTTTACAGCTGGGACATGGCGTTGCAGACGGAGACGGTGCGATCATTCGGAAGGAAATCTGTGCTCTGCGTCCAGCGTGGGCATATCCATGACATAGTACTTAACGAAGTAATAGAAGATGTGAGTAAACAGTTCAGTTCAGTACAAAATATAGTTTGATTTGCATTGTTTTTAACAAGTTCCCTTCTCTTTACAGTTGGATGTGAAGTACATGTTGATATTACGAACGAAAGGAAGTCTGTTCAAGAAGTGCCCCGTAATACCATTATTTAATGTAAGTAGCTTCCTCTCTTATATAAATTTTCTTTTAAACCAATAAATATTTCATCTTCCAGAGCCAATCGCCCTCGTTCGAGTGCCTCCAGCACATCTATCGAGTCCTACATGGCTACTGGCTGAATAGTACCAAGGATAGATCGGAACAGTCCTACAACCAAGACAAATTTTCCTTGGTGGCCTCGTAAAGTTCTTCCAATGTGCTGAGCTGTTGATTAAAGTATTAATTAATCCCAAGCGTTGTTGCTGCTTAATTAACCAAACTAACCTGAAACATGGGTGTGTAGTCTTCCGGCTTAACGGAAAGCGGTGGTATTTTGGGAACGTTTAACTCTACATCCAAAATGTTGAATTCGCTTTGAATCTATAAACAAATTTATAGTTGGCTTTACATTTCATTGTTTACGTTGGTCAGATAAACCTACCAGGTTGTTTAGTTCTGTTGTATAGTGTTTTTTGACAATTTTACGATAGAGGTCCATGTAGATATCCTTGTGGCTGTTAAAAGATTGCAGGATGTCGCGCAGCTCGAGCACTTGCTGCAGCGTTAAATCTTTTATCACAATTAATTGATTAATTTGATAAATAAAATGAATTTTCAATTTATGCCGCTTACCTTCCATGGCGTCGTTTTTTGTTTTGAGGTAGTGTTGAACAACGCGTGTGTTGTAAGAATACAGTGAAAACCCGCTTACTTCGACAGCCTCAATTAATTTAAAATGGAATATTTTTACAAACCAAACCACAAAAAAGGAAGTGTCAAAATTTACTATAGATTCAATATTTCAACTGCTAAGGGAACGCCCAATGTATCCCTTCTAGTGGTTGCATACTGTTTATCGACTCCCTGGCAGTGTTGGACAACACCCGCATTGGCCTGACGTAATTATCGAGCAACGGCGTATATTTTGTTTATGTGTGCCCGTGCCCGTCCCCGCCCCCTCGTCTGAAGGAAACTGCTGCGCCTCCGATGACCACTTCTAGCTCCGGAAACTGACAACTCCGCCGCCAGCCCGATACCCTCCTCCCGCCCCGATGTGAATCATCTGTTGCTGATCTCACAAATCGCGGTCGAAATCACCAAAAGTGAGTTCTCTATCCACGGAGCAGTCTCGCCATTTGGGCGTGCCCCCACATGGGCATGGAGCTGCTCTGCTGGTTGCCATTTAAGCACTAATCCAGTTATTCTCTTCCGCCGACAGTTCCTCGTATTTCTGGGGTTCCAAAATGAACCGCTCAGAACCAATTCCCATTCGGCGAGATCGCTCCTTCGACAGCGTGCTCAACCGGCTGCTGCGTATGCGTTCCCAGAACCATGAGAGCTTCCGTGCTGCCATGTACAACTTTCTGGTCGCCGCCGGCGTGGGAGCCTTTGTAGCCGTCTGCTTTATTCTCGGACCCTTCGTGCGCCCGCTTCTCTGGGCCTTCCTCATGGGCGCGGTCCTCTTCCCATTCAAGCGGCGGCTGGCGGAGAGCGTGAACAGCTGGTTCCAGCGACTGGAAGAGCGCGACTGCAACGTTTTGGTCTCTATTTGCCTTTCGCCATTGGAGGCCACCGAGCACTGCGGCCGGCTGCTAATAGGATGGCTTTGCGAGCACTGGCAGCTGCTCCTTGCCGGTTGCGGAGTGGCTGGGTGCATCAAGCTGCTGGTTCTATACGCTCCAAAGGGTTTCCTACTGGCCTTGTGGCACTGGATAACATTCTCGCACGGGCTGTTCGTCCAGATAATTGGATTCCTAAACGTCTATGTGGTATGTTTTCTGATAATGATACTTGAATTGCTTAACCATTACAATTCGACAGCTCATCGCTCTGGTGCTGGTCTATCTAACGTGCGTCCATTTCTTCTGGAAGCCGGAAAACAGTGCTCATTTTGTTGTCGCTGGGCAGTCGATGTGGATAGCAATTGCTGGATATCTGAGCAGCTTTTTGGGCGCCCTCCAGGTGCCCGTTTTCCTCCTAGTCATGGCCTATGTGACTGCATCCACGGCATACCATCTTCAAACAAGGGAAGAGTCTGGAACTTACCTAGACCGCCTGCAAAAATTGTTCGATAGAAACGATTTCGAACGTTCCTTAAGTAATTTTAGCATTTGTGGGAGGCTAGGTAGCGAGCCCCCACTCAGTCCACAGTCGGAGGTGGAGGACATCTCTCTTAGTGACACAGTCGACTCTACGGACACCTTCGATGCGAAGCACGGAGCCGAGATTGAAGGCCACCAGAGTGATACCTTCTTTAAACTGTTGTTCTACGCCTGTTTAGGCACATTCCTGTATCGCAACGTTTGGATGTTCATCCTGGCAGCCATTCCCATCTTGCTTCACCTTATCTACACGGTGGGCGTTTATACGGGGATCACCCAGTTTGCCTGCAGCAAGATCAATGAAGTATACATGGCGCTGCGGGTAAGTATTTGTTATTGTTATTATTATTATTGCATTTTAAAATCTCCGTTTTCGCGGCAGTCTTGGGCGATCGAACATCATTCCGCCGTACTGCCACTGTGCCTACCTGGTGTTCTGGAGCTGAATTACAAGATCAATACGATCGTGCGGGACTCACTGAAGTCCTCCGTGGAGTCGGTCACTTCTATTCTCATGATCATTCTCATGCTGCTCATCATAGTGTTTCTAAGCGTTTTCTTCTGCGTGAACATATACTCGGAGACGATCGAGGTGGCCTATTTGGGCAAGGATCTAATTAACAAGACGATCACAGATCGGCCTGAGCTAATTGATATCTTGCCCGCCAACATGCAGGCGTCCATCGATGATGCGCTAGATAATGCGCACCATTATGGGCGCCGAAAGATCGAGACATATATCGACGACTGGCTGGCGGACGCGGACAAGGTGCACGCTACTAAGCTGAAAGACCAGATTCTTGATGTCTGGGACAGGCTCATTCAGTACTGGATCGATTTTAGCAAGGCGGATACCTCATATGGCCCTAGGGTTCCAACGGATGCACTGAAGAGCACCTTTGGCGAGATCGTCGACAATCCAGGTATGTGGCCTTACCTTAACTGTCTTTGGTTTCTTTTTCATTTGTCCCGTATTTTTTATTAACCTTTTGAGTTATGTTTTCTGGGGATTGCACGGGGTGTTGGGCCTTTCTTGAGTTAGTTCTCGCTTCTTCCGTTCATCCCGTAACCTTCGTTTGCGTCAACGATCTAACTCATTCCGTGTTGCATCTGCTAACCAATGGCCGTTTATTTAACAAAGGACATTTTAAAGAGCTAGTTTTAGTGGCGAAACAGGGCATCATCGGCTGGGCGCAGAGCAACACGCAGACGATCCTCGAGGTCGCAGAATCCTTGTGGCACATTATACGCACCAATCTGTCTATGATCATGGGCGTGACGGGCGAAATTCTGTCACTGTTGCTTTCCGGCGGACAGGCGTGCATTGAGTTTATCTTGGATATGGTAAGATATTAATTGTTTCTATTGTAACTGTAGTAAATCTTTATTTGTTTTATTTTTTGTAGATTGTCTTCTTTACGGCCCTATTCTATCTGCTTTCAAGCAGTCAGGAGAAGTATGCTCCGCTGCAGATAACCAAATACTTGGGATACTCCAGTTCAGGCATCAAGATCGCTGATGCCCTAGAGAACTCCATTACGGTGGTCCTAGTCTCAATGTTCAAGTGTTCGACGTTTACCGGCTTGTTCACCTGGCTGGTGCACACGGTATTTGGAGCGCGGATAGTTTTCCTGCCGTCCGCTGTGGCTGCCATGTTGGCAGCGGCTCCTTTCCTGGGAAGCTATTGGTGCGCTGTTCCTGCTTTTCTGGAGCTCTGGTTAGCCCAGGATCGCTTCTATGCTGGACTGATACTATTCCTGCTGCAATTCTTTGTGCCGTCATCTTTTGAGACGGCCATATATGCAGACCTCAAGGGGTGAGTGTTTGGTAGAAAAAAAGGATAGCTAATTTCTTGAATTTGTCTTTGTTTGCATACCTTTTTTAGTGGTGGTCATCCCTACCTGAATGGCCTGGCCATCGCCGGTGGCATGTACTGGATTGGCTGGCAGGGAGCCATTTTTGGACCACTGATGCTCTGCTTTTTCATTGGTCTCTTCGAGGTGGCCACTTTGGCGATGCGCAGCCATCAAGAAACCAGGTAACTCTTAGGCTTAGGAAGGTTATTTCCAAAAAGTTTGTTTGATTTGCATGCAAAGTATGAATTCTATCCGTCTTGTGCGGCTCGAGGATTGAAGTGAGTGTTTAACCGGTTACGTTAGCTTCCTTTAATTTGATTTCCCTAAATTTCTTGTTCGCCAATTAATTAAGATACCCTTGCCTGCATTTCAGGAACAGCACAGACGAGGAAACGCGGACCACGTGAGTTTGGCATGGATCAGCAACTACGAATTTCCTTTTTAATACTCGAAAAAACTAACAAAAGCTGTGCGGCCAAAAGACCCGACAATCAAATTAAGATTGGCCACAAAAATTGTACTATAGTTGTAGGATGCCAAATGGTTTGACTGTCCTGTTGATCGCTTCGCAGTTACTAATTCTTACCGCCATTTTAATTCGTATTTTTCTTATTTTTCAACTAAATTAATTTAGTATTCAAGATTCCGTCTCGTTAATATCTCAGTTATCGATCTTATAATATATATTTATATTCAATATGTACCTCGAATTGTTGGTAGTTGCAAAAAACACTTTGAAGCTGTAAAGTACCGACTTTCTCGCTCCCTACTAATTGCTTAATGTAAACCTTGTGATTTGTTTAAGCTTAGATTACAAAAATGTGTTGCAAATATATTTTAATACTAACTGTGAACAGTGCTTCCTCGAAAGCTTTTCTTAATCTGCGAGTTTATCTTCCAGCCTCCCCGTCCACGAATCACGAAATAACGACATCACAGATGCTAAGGAAAAACCAGTGAAAACGAACCTCGAAAAGTCTATAACCGGGGGAAAACCCGTTGAGTTGAAAATAGTGACAAAAACAAAAACCTTTCACCTGCTGAATGCCAAAGAAAATGAGTAAATAATTGGAATTTTATACGTTTATAGAGTGGTAAATGAGTATAAAAAAATGGTTGTTTGTAGTGCAAAATAACAATATAGTATTTGGGAAAAGATTAATCAAAATTCTTGTTGTAAAAAGGAGTATATTTCGCCAAATATTTTAATTTGTCTGTTTAGTTAGTATATTGGTTCTTAAAGGTGAACTCCGGGTGCCTCTCCACTCTGCAAGAAAGAATTAAAATTAAAAATAAAGAAATTAAAATATCCAAAACTTTTCTCACCCGTGGAAGAAGGCGAAGTCACAGACGCGAATGTTCTTATCTAGGCTGGATAACTTGGCCACTTCCTCTGCGGTCAGTTCGAAATCAAAGACATCCAGATTCTGCATGAGACGAGCCGGGTTCGTGCTTTTGGGAATGGCGGATACACCGGTGTCGATGATCCAGCGGATTAGCACCTGGGCTGGTGTTTTCTTATGAGCGGCGGCTATTTCCTTCACCTCCGGTATGTCCATCAGGTCGGGAATATCCCGGACAATTCCAGCGCCCGCATTAAACTTGGCAATGCCTTTGGAGCCCAGCGGAGAGTAGGCAGTGACGGTCACGTTCTCGGACTTGCAGAAGTCCACCAGATCACGTTGTTGCAGGTATACATGGTGCTCGATCTGGTTATTCGCCGGCCTAATTTTGCAGTTCTTCAGCAGACGGGCCACCTGATCCTTACTGAAATTCGACACGCCAATGGACTTGGTCAGACCCTTCTCCACCAGTGATTCCATTACTGCCCAGATGGCGGCATGATTGGTGGTCACATCCACCTCCATGAGGCCATCCTTGTCCAGCTTGAAGCTTCCATCCTCATTGATGTTGATGGTGAAGGGGGTATGGATCAAGTACAGATCCACGTAGTCGAGCTGCAGATCGGCCAGGGACTTCCTGATGGTGGGCTCCACCTCATGGGGGCGATTGGCTAAAAAGAAAAGTTTAAAATATGATATTTAAAAATCATTGATTTTACTCTTACAGGGTATTATAATTCCAGTCATAAGCTTGCAAAGCAGTGAAGGAGTCGTTTCCGACCCTATAAAGCATATATATTCTTGATCAGCATTAAAATCCGAATCGATCGAGCCATGTTCGGTTGAAATTTAAAATTATCAAAATTTTTCCAAAATTTCAAAAAAAGGAAAGGGGTTACATCATTAAAATTGTCAAAATTTGGCAAAAAATTGAATTTTTTAATTTTAAAAATTAAGTATGCAGATTTGTTGTCCGAATAAAAACTAGCACAGAAAAGCTTTCCGAATTAAAATTAATGCTTTTTTGGCTTAGTTATGATATTTCAAAAACTTTGATATACCCAAAAAATTACCATGTAAAAATACCAATTTAATATACCTTGAATTTTAGGTTTTCTTGGTGGCCAATAAGTCAATGAATGCCAAAGGTTATGTATATTTTGATTTGCTATCCAAATGTTAATCAATGAACAATAAAACTATTGCAATAAAATATTCATTAAACAATGTAACTGAGTTTTATAATTATTGTTGGAAAAAAAATTGATACATAGGAGTTTAAGAACATTTTTATATTTTTATACTCTTACAGGGTATTATAATTTCAGTCATAAGCTTGCAAAGCAGTGAAGGAGTCGTTTCCGACCCTATAAAGCATATATATTCTTGATCAGCATTAAAATCCGAATCGATCGAGCCATGTTCGGTTGAAATTTAAAATTTTCAAAATTTTTCCAAAATTCCAAAAAAAGGAAAGGGGTTACATCATTAAAATTGTCAAAATTTGGCAAAAAATTGAATTTTTTAATTTTAAAAATTAAGTATGCAGCTTTGTTGTCCGAATAAAAACTAGCACAGAAAAGCTTTCCGAATTAAAATTAATGCTTTTTTGGCTTAGTTATGATATTTCAAAAACTTTGATACACCCAAAAAATAACCATATAAAAATACCAAATATACCTCGAATTTTTGGTTTTCTTGGTGGCCAATAAGTCAATGAATGCCAAAGGTTATATATATTTTGATTTGCTATCCAAATGTTAATCAATGAACAATAAAACTATGGAAATAAAATATTCATTAAACAATGTAACTGAGTTTTATAATTATTGTTGGAAAAAAATGTATACATAGGAGTTTAAGAACATTTTTATATTTTTATACTCTTACAGGGTATTATAATTTCAGTCATAAGCTTGCAAAGCAGTGAAGGAGTCGTTTCCGACCCTATAAAGCATATATATTCTTGATCAGCATTAAAATCCGAATCGATCGAGCCATGTTCGGTTGAAATTTAAAATTTTCAAAATTTTTCCAAAATTTGAAAAAAAGGAAAGGGGTTACATCATTAAAATTGTCAAAATTTGGCAAAAAATTGAATTTTTTAATTTTAAAAATGTAGTATGCAGATTTTTTGTCCGAATAAAAACTAGCACAGAAAAGCTTTCCGAATTAAAATTAATGCTTTTTTGGCTTAGTTATGATATTTCAAAAACTTTGATATACCCAAAAAATTACCATATAAAAATACCAATGTAATATACCTCGAATTTTAGGTTTAGGTTGGTGGCCAATAAGTCAATGAATGCCAAAGGTTATATATATTTTGATTTGCTATCCAAATGTTAATCAATGAACAATAAAACTATGTAAATAAAATATTCATTAAACAATGTAACTGAGTTTTATAATTATTGTTGGAAAAAAATGTATACATAGAACATTTTTATATTTTTATACTCTTACAGGGTATTATAATTTCAGTCACAAGCTTGCAAAGCAGTGATGGAGTCGTTTCCGACCCTATAAAGCATATATATTCTTGATCAGCATTAAAATCCGAATCGATCGAGCCATGTTCGGTTGAAATTTAAAATTTTCAAAATTTTTCCAAAATTTCAAAAAAAGGAAAGGGGTTACATCATTAAAATTGTCAA
This sequence comes from Drosophila bunnanda, assembly GCA_035046265.1. Classification (NCBI taxonomy): domain Eukaryota; kingdom Metazoa; phylum Arthropoda; class Insecta; order Diptera; family Drosophilidae; genus Drosophila; species Drosophila bunnanda. The sequence goes on from JAWNOB010000130.1 coordinate 13,618,649, forward strand.
AATTTGGCAAAAAATTGAATTTTTTAATTTTAAAAATTAAGTATGCAGCTTTGTTGTCCGAATAAAAACTAGCACAGAAAAGCTTTCCGAATTAAAATTAATGCTTTTTTGGCTTAGTTATGATATTTCAAAAACTTTGATACACCCAAAAAATAACCATATAAAAATACCAAATATACCTCGAATTTTTGGTTTTCTTGGTGGCCAATAAGTCAATGAATGCCAAAGGTTATATATATTTTGATTTGCTATCCAAATGTTAATCAATGAACAATAAAACTATGGAAATAAAATATTCATTAAACAATGTAACTGAGTTTTATAATTATTGTTGGAAAAAAATGTATACATAGGAGTTTAAGAACATTTTTATATTTTTATACTCTTACAGGGTATTATAATTTCAGTCATAAGCTTGCAAAGCAGTGAAGGAGTCGTTTCCGACCCTATAAAGCATATATATTCTTGATCAGCATTAAAATCCGAATCGATCGAGCCATGTTCGGTTGAAATTTAAAATTTTCAAAATTTTTCCAAAATTTGAAAAAAAGGAAAGGGGTTACATCATTAAAATTGTCAAAATTTGGCAAAAAATTGAATTTTTTAATTTTAAAAATGTAGTATGCAGATTTTTTGTCCGAATAAAAACTAGCACAGAAAAGCTTTCCGAATTAAAATTAATGCTTTTTTGGCTTAGTTATGATATTTCAAAAACTTTGATATACCCAAAAAATTACCATATAAAAATACCAATGTAATATACCTCGAATTTTAGGTTTAGGTTGGTGGCCAATAAGTCAATGAATGCCAAAGGTTATATATATTTTGATTTGCTATCCAAATGTTAATCAATGAACAATAAAACTATGTAAATAAAATATTCATTAAACAATGTAACTGAGTTTTATAATTATTGTTGGAAAAAAATGTATACATAGAACATTTTTATATTTTTATACTCTTACAGGGTATTATAATTTCAGTCACAAGCTTGCAAAGCAGTGATGGAGTCGTTTCCGACCCTATAAAGCATATATATTCTTGATCAGCATTAAAATCCGAATCGATCGAGCCATGTTCGGTTGAAATTTAAAATTTTCAAAATTTTTCCAAAATTTGAAAAAAAGGAAAGGGGTTACATCATTAAAATTGTCAAAATTTGGCAAAAAATTGAATTTTTTAATTTTAAAAATGTAGTATGCAGATTTGTTGTCCGAATAAAAACTAGCACAGAAAAGCTTTCCGAATTAAAATTAATGCTTTTTTGGCTTAGTTATGATATTTCAAAAACTTTGATATACCCAAAAAATTACCATATAAAAATACCGATTTAATATACCTAGATTATAACTGTTGTTGGAATAATAATGCAATTATGCATAATACAGGAAAGCTTTTCGAATTAAAAATAATGTTTTTTTTTGATGAGGTCTGAGTTTTTCAAATTTGGTTTTTAGAAATTAATTATGACTGTGATTTTTATTATAACACTTAGCTCATAATTACTGTGTGAGATTTATTTTCTTTTATTGCCCCCACTAACACCTTATCGGCAGTAGGACCAATTAACCGATAAAGATTTTTATATTTACAATTTGATTTCATGATTCCTTAGTAATGTTTGAAACTGGAGTTCAAGTGCAGATATAAACTGAACAGATGCTGTTTACGAATATATAATAATATTATAGGTTTAAATTTGGAAAACTGTTTTTAAAAGTAACGTAACATAATCATAATCATAATTATTCACATCCATCATGACAACATATTGATAAGATAAGATAAGATATAAATACATTAATTTTAACCAGGAAATTATTGAATTTACTTACAAACTGGCGGCACCTTGGTCACAATAAACAATTCCTCGCGCTTCACCTTTCCGGCGTCCAGCCATCTCTTGAGGACACGTCCGATGGCTTGCTCGTTGCCGTAAACTGGAGCCGTGTCTATATGGCGATAGCCCGCCTCCAGGGCGGCGTCGATGGCGGTTTCAATTTCCTCATCGGATGCCTGTAGTGATGTGATGAAATAGTGCGGTTTGAGTGGTTTCTATTATCTATAATCTAAAGATTTTTCAAGCCTCCGCTGGGAGAGGTTGCCCCAAAACCCTACGGATTTTATGTTTCTTCTCAGAGAAAGTCAAAGCGACTAACGCAGCCATGCAACATATGAATAAATAAAGGTTCATTGTTTATTTTTGAAAACCGGTCTGTGATCCAAAGAACAACCAGATTCTGTTGATTGCAACGGAATCTTCAAGATTCTTAAATGACGTGTCAGATTTGTTTTGAGGTCTGTCATTAGTTATAATAATAATGAAACGAATCAAATTTCAATAATCGTGCTTACACGATTTTTAGTTATATGTATAAGACACAACATTTATATATGTATTACCTGCCATGTGCCGATGCCAAGCACGGGCATCTTCTCGCCATTATTGAAAGTTAAGAACTTGTTGCAAGCCATTTTAACGCACGATTTTTTTTTATAAATAGACACAAACACAGTTTATATTCAGAAACTTTGACCGAACCTGTTGCTTCTGCTATTGGACTCTGAATAAAAAATTCTCCACCCAATTCACCGGCCCCCTCAAACATACAACCATACGGTCATATTATTCGATATATTATATTCATTTCAGTCGAAAGCTCTGTGTCTTTAGCTTTTATAAGAAATAAATTATATATATTATAAAGGAGTATTATTATAAAGGAAATACCGACGCAATTTAGGAACTTAAAAACTGTTATATTATTATTACTGAATTAATTTATGTTGATGTATGATGTTTCTTTGAATACACTAATTTACTCAAGGCTTGGTGCTACACTACACTAAATTATGACCTTAAAATGATTCAGTATTAGTATCATTTGGATCACATATTATTTTATCACAATATAAAGTTAATATAAATAAAAAGCTTAACTATAACTACTCCACAACAATTGAAAAGTTTTGGAAATTAAAGTCCGGCCGTTCAATGGTATCGCTGAAGACGACTTTGTCGATTCTGCTGGTTGGACTTCCGGTGTATTTTAGCCAGAGGCGCCTGTAGCGAAATTATAATTATTATTTATATGAGAATAGCTATGGAAGCAACTAACATTTCCTCGAAGGGATTATAATATGCCTCAATTTCGCCCTTTACCGTGTTCGTTTTTGTGTTTTGGCACCAGCCGCGAACACCAAGCTTCTGGGCCCTTCGCAAGGTGTACTTTATATAGAAGGAAGTCGGAATCGAATTTATAAATATAATTTAGATATACTTACCATGCGAAAAGAAACGCCTGCAAGGGGTATACAATTAAAATGAAGTAAAGAGGCATTAGGAACGGGTCCACCTACCTTGCACTATTCCAAAAACCTCAAACTGGCAGCTATACACCGATTCATTATTGATTAACACCTTACTCGCCTCCTCCTCCTCCTTCTTTTTCTCAGACTCGACTTTAGAAGTTGATGCTGAGGAGAGTTTAATAATGCTTGTCTGCGTCCCACGATCAGTAGACATGATATATAAAGATATATTTCAAATATTTTGATTTTTGTAGAGCGGCCAACTGTTTAAAAGTGATTGGTGGTCGGTGAGCTTTGCAAAATCGATCGATATTCTTGTTTTTAGTTAACGGTAATACAATATTCGATAATACAAGAAATTCTCAGAATAAGAGGCGTTCGAGCTGTACAGTTAAATGTTCACCTCGTAATGTTTATTTTTTCCCATCCCTAGAGACGTATTTTAATATGAGATATTTTATTTGCCGAGACCTGGTCACACAGCAACAAAAACGATACCTGGAGAGTGGCCCGGGTTTGTGGAAAACAAAACAAAATATACAAATTTGATCGCAACATGCATACCGTGTACGCGCTGCTTAAGAACAAGCTGAGCGATGTGCATCCGCTGCACAACATCGATCTGGACAGGGATGTGGCCTACTTAAAGGCTCTGGTGACCAAGGAGCTGCAGTTGCAGTTCGACGCCAATGAATTGGGTGAGTGGACCAACAAAAGCGACCGATTCGACGGGCCCATTGTTCCCATTGTGCTAAGTCATCTGCTGCGCACTTGCAGAGATCATACATCACGGGAAGGTGTTGGAGGATGCGGACACCCTCAGCCGTTCGCTGCAGCCCAATGCTGTGATCCATTGCTTTCGAAAGACCAAACGATATACGCCGTATGTGCCACCGGTGGCCTCCGAAATAAACACAAAGCATATCCAGGAACTGTTCTCGCTGACATCGCACCTTCAGATTAGCGTCACTTCGCGTTTCAACATTTTGCAGAAGATACTGGCGGAGTATCCGGAATTCAGGCGCAATTTGGGCGCCCAGGCCTTGATCCGGGATTCGGTGCTTTTCAATATGCTGCACGAGCCAGAGGTGGTTCAGAATCTGGTCCGCGACTATCCGCTCATCTGTGAGGCTGCTCCATATATTGTGGACACCATTCGCAAGGAATTGGCCAGAAACAACTCTGTAACGCAGTGTAAGGCCGTCACAATTAACCCTGGATGAAGTCATTTAAATAATAATCTCCATTCCCTATTTCCAGTCCAAGAACAGGCTGCCTCAGAATCAACAACTTCATCGGAGGAGGAGAACTCGCTCGGGGCCGGAAGCAGTAGCAGCGGCGGCAGTGGGGGTACCGCTGTGGCAGCAGCTGCGGCTGCCAACCGACGAGATGAGATGGCCAATATCCGACAGATTAGCCGCCAACAGTTGGCGAATGCCCTGGCTAATGTGACCTCGTTTAATTCTCTGTCTAATATTGCCCAACGAAATGCAGATGAGGCTCTGCATAGCGATGAGAGACCGAGGACTAGTTCTTCGGCGCCACTGGTGGGAGCCGGGTCTGGACCAGGAACCGGAGCTGGAAGCAGCAGCGGAGCCTCAGGCACTAGTTCCATCTCCTCTGAGCTGTTTCGCAACGAGCTGGCCAGGGCGTTTCAATCTCTATCGCAACAGCAACCAGCGGTGGAAAATATGGAGGTTGAGTCCGGAGGAGGAGCGGCCGCGGCAACAACAACACCTTCCGACGATGTGGATGACGATGATGATGGTGATGGGGGAGACGACAGCGATGTTTTGCCGCGCTGCTATCGCCGTCATCGCTTTACCGAACAACTGCGCACCATGGCCGCCATGGGCTTCATCAATCACACCCAGAACGTCAACTATCTGACCTTGGCAGATGGCAACGTGGAGCACGCCATCAACTTACTAATGCTGGGCATGAACTGAAGAGGGGACCTGGACCTGGACTGGGATCAGGATTAGATAACCAACTGAACTGTGCTTATTATACGGACTTATATATTTATTCTGCTGCTGCTGCTGCGTCTGAGGATTCTGAAGCATTCAACTCCCAACATAAGCAAGGAATATCTCACGAGAACTTATAATTATAACTAAAAATACATTTAGAGGAGCCACCGTAGTTGAAAGCTGCTTGAACGGGGGTCGCGGGAGTACTGCTTGGGGTAAAAGATGGCCATATCAAAAGGTTGCCTTGGAATTGAACTAGTTAATTAAATAGTCTAGCGCCTTGTCCTTATTATTGTCGAACTTTAGTAGCGCCGCCGAGATTTTCGATTCGTCAAAGCCCAGGTCCATGAGCTCTCCTAGCGGTATAAGGTGTTCGATAATCTGTAGGGATTCAGATTTTTCAATTTAAACTGTTCAAATTCCAACAAATGAGAAGTCTCACCTTCTTATCGTCGATGCCGCACAGACCAACAACCTTGGCTACCCGCTCCAGGGGAAAGCCCATGGTGCTGATCCGATGAGCCAGTTTCTGTGCCGGTCCAGCCAGCTCTCTAAATGAGCTTCTGTCCGCTGCCGTCGCCGATACCATCTCAATCTTTGGGTGCTGCTGTTGCTGCTGCTCCTCCTCATTGTGGCTGTGCAGGCGGGTGCGGCGTTTCTCTGCCTGCTGCAGTTCTGTCTTCAGCTCGCGCAGTATATCCGGAACACTCCTCGACTTGGTGGCTACCTCGTCCTCCGCTTGGCCCAATGCCAGGCTGGAGGAAGGCGCTGGAGGTGACATCAAGTGATTGGGTGATGTGCCAAATCCATTAACATAGTAGTTGTTCTGGTGCTGGTGGTAAAGTTGAGGCTGCTGCGTAGAGTAGAAAGTTGGGCGACTATTATAGCCATGCATGTGGTACGCCTGCAATTAAAAACAATAATTTTATATTTTGTAACATTTTCTTAAACCTAGCTAGCAGACTCGAATTCCAAACGGCGAGAGTAAAAACGTAATAAATAAAAACTCCACTCTATGCCATAGAACACACACACACTTTTATTTACTTGTTTATTATAATGGATTAACGTAAATTAATTCGACGCAACAAATACCGAAATATATTAGCTAGAAATCGTTTGTTTTTGGTAAACTCAGACAAACAATAACAGTTTTTTTTTTCAAATAGAAAGTAAACAGCTGGCAAGGCCAGTTTCATGATAAATCATTTACGAGCTAGGGATAAACGCCCCTCAGCCCTCAGTAATGGCCCACCTGGAAGTGCTCCGGCTGTTGCTGCTGTGGGGAAGCGCTGTACATAGGCGTTGGGTAAATAGGCGGCGTGGGTGGAATGTTTTTGGGCTCGCTCCTGCCCTCATCGTCATCACAGTGAACATGGAAATTGACGCTGTCGAGCGTCGCTTTGGTCTCCGCCAGCGTCGTCATCGTTAGTTCCACAGGAGCTGGCATCTCCTGGTTGGGCGGCTCTGGTTCCTTCAGCGCCTGTTGCTGACCCAGTTCTCTTTGCTCCTCCATCTGGGTCTGGTGCAGCACCTGGGCGAGTATATCCAGATCGTTGATAGTCTTCAGCTCGATGTTGTCGAAAGGCGTGGAGTTCATGTTGTACTCGAAATCTGCATAGTTGAGGGAGCTGTTCCGCTTGTGCAGCGTCTGTGGACTGGCCACCGGGGTCGTGCTTAAGATGGTGGGCTGCAAGATGTTGTGGAAGTTGTTGCACACGCTTATTGACTTTGGTTCGTGCGAGTCGCGTGACTCAGTCAGCGGAGGTTGCTGCACCTCCACCTCCTCCTCCGTCTTCCCCACCCGCTCTGCCTCCGCCTCTGTCTCCTCCTCGTCCGATGATAAATCGTCAGTACTTGGGTAATCGACTGCTCCGAGCATCTCCTTCTGCTTGGCCTCCAGCGCCCGTTGGCTTTGCTCCTTGCGTCGCTCCTGGCGCCTGGCGCGCTCCTCACGCTGCTGCCTACGCAGCTGGCGCCAGCGGTGCGCCTGAGTCACTACTGCCCGCTCCAGCTGGCCATCGTACTGGTAGTCAGGGTGATCCGTGTAGAAATCTTTTCGGTACTGCGCCAGGCGGTTCAGGGTCGCCTGTGGCAGTTGGTAGACGGCTGGTGGGGGTTTGTAGCGCTCCACTATCTTGACCGGGACATCGTCCATGTTACGCTAGCGCATTCACCGCGAATTTTGTTAATTAAGTTGCCCAACTCTGCTACTACGCGTTTTTCTCTCTGTTCTCTTTTGTTTTTGCCCCGAGCAGCAGCGATAGACGATAAACCGTTATCGCTTGCTGCTGATTCGCTAATTTCAGCTTGTTATCGGGCCTGGGATTCGGTTCGTAGATGTATTCTGGTTTTGTAAAGTTTAAAATATTTATTTACGAACTATATTTATTGTTTAGTATGTAGGACCAGGCAGTAATCAAGTTAAATTGTGTATTATATTCTGAACACATATTTCTAGGAATTACACGGTAGTTCGAAGCCGATTCTCAATTTAATTTTTCTGTCAGACAAGCTGTCGATAGTTGTTGCCCATTCCGACCCGTCACTAATTCGGAACTGCATTCTTGGCAAATCAAAACAAACAACTTCGATTCCGGCGCGATGGGCGATGAGGAGGACGTGGATTTCAGGCTCAACCACCACCAGGTGCTGGCCGAGATCTCAGACCTACTGCATAGCACCGCCGAACCAGGTGGTGCCAACGCACTGCTGCTAAACCAAGAGATGCAGCGCCGCCTGAAGCAAGTCCGGAAAAAGATCCTAGAACTTCTGCAAACTGTAAAGGCACGGTACGCCCGGAATGAGGAGATCTTGGTGCGCCGCCTGAAGTCGCGCTCACACTGTGGCTCGGAGCCTCTCAACACTAGCGGGGCGATCCTACGTAAGGGTACTTTCCTCTTCAAGGGGAACCTCTACTTCCGAGACGTTGACGGACGTAGCTGCCCGAATAACGATGACTACGAGACGCGATGCCACACGGAAATGTTTCCCAGCGACTTTGATATGCGGTCCCGGCATGTGTGGACATTAAAGGACAAGAAGAACGTGATCATGGGCATAAAACAACAGGTAAGGCTTTCGGTTTCCCTTTGAACACTGCGAACTATAAATTCTTCATCCTACAGTTGTTGGATCACAGAAACAACAGGATAACTGAACGGCCCAGCGGCAGTCGGAAGCGGAAGCCTGTTGAGCGACACGTTACAACACTGGTCAATCTTTTGACCACAGCCGACAGCAGCTTCAGCATCGATTGGAATCAAATTAGTACCCTGGACGTTGAGTATCGGCATTCCCCCTACAGTTGCGAGGCCATGTGGAGCGTCTATCTAAGGCCGGATCTCAGACGCGACGATTGGACGCCGCAAGAGGATGAATCTCTGATATCGGAGGTCACGGCGAATCGAATGCAGAATTGGGCGCTTATATCCGATATGATGGACCGGCGTTCGGACTATCAGTGCTTCGTCCGCTTCCACACCGCCCTGCGTCATCATGTTGAGTCGAAGGGAACCGTTCGCTGGACCGAACAGGAGAACGAGCGGCTACGAATGCAGGTTGAGCGAAACACGTCGAATAACATTATTAATTGGCAGAATGTGGCCGAGTATTTCCCGGGCAGGTCCAAGTCTACGCTGATAGGCCGTTACTTTTATGTGCTGCATCCCAGCATCAGTCATGGTGCGTTTTCTCCTGTCCTTTTTCCATTTCTTTCTGTACATTTCTGGTCTTACTTGTAGAACCCTTCACAACCAAAGAGGACATGATGCTGTTTGCCGCCGTGGAAGAATACAATGGGAAGTTCCACTGTTTTCCGCGTACCATGTTCCCGAACCGATCCTTAGCACAACTGCGGACGCGTTACCACAACGTGCTGGCGCAGCGAAACAAAACCGATTCCTGGTCAGTGCAGGACGATACCCGCCTGATGACCTTTGTCACTGAACATGGACCCTCGCAGTGGGTGAACTGCGCCACATTTCTGGGCAACCATTCGCGTACCAGCTGTCGCACCCGTTTCATGGTCATCAAGCGATTTCTCGAACAGAATCCCTCGGCAACCGTCGAAGATCTACCTCGTCGAAAGTCAAAGAAGGTATCGGTGGTCACTGCTGATAACTGGGCGCAACGTTTAGAGGAATGGCAAAAGGACCCGGCGTCCTTAGTAGCTGCTGATGAAAAGAGGAAGTTCTCACGCATGCGAAGGCCAAGAGCTAAGAGGCCCAAAGTCGAGTTAACACATTTAGAGATTGATGCCAAAATGGCAAAGATTGACTTGGACTTTCGCGACTATATTAAATACGCTTACAATCTAGCAATATTACATCCGGCTGTATTTTCGCTTCCGCGAGATTCCCAAAATGTTGTCTATGTGGCGAGGGCCCTTGCCTATAGGCCACCGGAGCATCCTGTCAAATTACAAAGTATCACTTTGCCGAAGGAACTGATCAAGAGCTATAACACCATGATGAAGAATCTGGCGGATGACAAAGTTAATGATGCGAAGAGCCCCCTTCTGCCTCCTAACTTCTCCACAATGATGGGATTTCGTAGCATTTGTATTCTCTCTGGCGAAGAACGCAAGCAGGACTCGGACGACTATGATGAATCCTCACCACCTATTCAGCTTTTCCGTCAGCGATTGCGGGCTCTCTTCTACCGAACGACTCTGCTTAGTCGACTGGAGTCGACCCTATTCACAAATCTGCCCTCCGCCTTGACGAAATGTCCACGTCCAGCTTCAAATTACATCCAACTGGGAAGCAGTTTATCCATACAGGATGTCGAGCAGGAGTCGAAAAGCTGTCTCAAATCGGAACCACTTAGCGAGGACGAGATAATAAGCACCACCGTCAAGCAGGAGGTTGAGCCAGATTACATAGTTCCTTAGAAATATAGTTAAGAATAAGCTTTATAAGTTTTATTATTATATATGTATACTATCGCGTTGTTGTATAATAATTCATTACAATAGCTAACAAATAATTTATAAACTTGTAGGTACTTTCATTGTGTTTCACATATATTTAGCATAATTATACGCCGGACAGCATGAGTTCCTCACCAATAAGTGCATCCGGGTTGGCTCGAGTTTGTTGATGCAAGCAAACGTAATCTTTAGATAATATTATAAACAATTATGCTTTCCATTCTAAATGTTTTTGTATTTAAGTTTTTCATTGAAAAACGTGTACTTTTTTCGATACACTCAAAACGAATAAAATTAGATATTTATAATCACATTTAATTATACAACAAAAGTCAAAATTTTCTGTACATTTAGATCCTGCAAAAACTGCTTAAAATTGTCTAAAGATTAAATTCCACTTCCGAACAACATTCATTGTCAAGATCAATCCATCCTATTGTATAAAGTGGGAACATTCATTATTGTTAAGCATTTTTATGTTAGCATTTGCGGATTGTGAACTACGGTGTAGGGGCTGATTCCCTGCTCTCCGCCTTCTACTTATTGGAAGTTACTAAAGTCCGTCTTTAACTTGATCGTGGGCTTTTGTGGCTTTGCCAGGAGGTTTCTCTGCGCCTCCGTCGCTTTTTGGGCAATATTAATAGATTGCTGTTGGCTGCGAATGGCCGCTTCCAGTTTCTGTCGCAGCTCTGGTGTTTGGCCCATCAAAGCCTTAAACTCCTGCGGATGTTTGGGTCCGATCTTCAATAGCCACTGCAGTGCCTGGTCGTGCAATTGCTTCTGGTATTTGGGCAGCGTCCGGAGTTTGCTTGGCTCCGCTAAAAATCCAATGAGTACGGGCACCAGCAATGTCAGCATTTGTATGTCTGCGAAAAGGGAACAGAATTAATAATAGTCGAGTCATTTAAGACCAAAGGTCTTGAACATGTCTGTACACACGCCGCTAATCAAATCCAGGTATATATTACAATCACGAACACATGCAACATTTAAAGCGTGATTTATAGATCTACATCTAGATCTCTATTTGATATTCATTATTCTATGGCTTGGTGGTGCATTTCAAAACATTGAGAGTGCAATAAATTGTACTTTCCTAAAATATAAGACCTGAATACATTGAGTGTCAGAATTAAATATTAAATCAGTACAAATATATTTTAGTTCCAAATTAAAAACTGTCTTATATTTTTGAAATGTACTTTTGACAACATGAAACATAAGCATTGTTGGATCGATCTATTTATCTATTTACCTTGTAGCAAGTTCATGTTTCCTAACAGTTTATTTTTGTTTGGTATTATATTAGTGTTTTTGTATATGATTTTTGTGAGTTGATTAAGGGGGAAGACAGAGAAAAGAGCAAATATATATAATAACGTATTGTTTTTTGTCTCAAGAGTGTGTGCAGCTCTTAATGTAATGTAATGTTGCTTATATAATACTATATTACGTATTTTTTCCTGATACCACAGATATTTAAGATCAGAAATGAGATGACACAGAAAAGCCAAATGGCCAATGCATAAGACTATTATAAAAAGGTTGGTTGGGATTAGGGATAGTGTTAACTAGAAAAGCTTGAGGAGAAATCGCTTTCCACTTCAAAACTACCTAAGTTCTAAACTCAGGGTACTCCTGTTCAAATTTTTATAAGTAGTAGTAGAAAATGTAGATACCTACAGAGAAAAGCTTAAAGTATAGTTAGACGCCGAATATGATACTTCATGTGCAATCCACCCTTTAAGTAAAGATAGAATCTACGAGCAATGTATGTTCTCTATTCTAGATATTTAGCCCATTTGCCCAAAGTTTCTATCAGTTGTAACAGGAATGACAGTTCCACAGGAGTACCCCGAACTCAAGAGATGGGCAAGAGCAAGATAATGTGCAATATTATTAAATATATGTATAATCACACTCACGGTGCTGAGGCTCTGCCAAATCGATAAGCTGCTCCACGGTAACAATGCTCTCGATGGTGACCTGCAGCTCCAGCTCGCTGGCTGGCGTTTTGCTAGACTCCGCATACAGCGACTCAATGATTCGTGGCGCCAGGGCATGAATATAGGGCGTGGCCGTCTTTAGATCTGCTTTGGCAAAGATCGATCGAGTGGTTTCGATGCATCGCAGCTTAACGGAGAGGTGCTCCGACTGCAGGCACTGTCTGAAGTGATTGATGCAGGGATATTGCAATGATGGCGTGGACACCACGGAGGCGGGTGTGTGCAGGATGAAGACAGCGATGGCCAGCAACATGGTGACTTCATCGACGCGCTTCTCCTCATTATCTCCGGCCGTTTTCGTAAGATCCACAATTGTGGCCAGGGAGCTTTGGAGCAGCTGTTGCCACTCCTCGGATGTTTCCTCCACCTTGGCCCACTTGTGGACACAAACGGAACGCAGACACTGGAGGGCAGCCTTCACTGCGCTGGTATTTGCCAAAATGGTGCTATCTATGGCCGACTTATTGGCTATCTCCTTAACGATACTGGTGGTCATGTAGAGGACGGTGGGCAGGATGCCTACGGCACCCTTGGGAGTACACAAATCCAACAATTGTTCTACACATTGCAGCCCGGTGGCCACTAGTAAGCCGTTATCATCGCCGAGTACCGAGAAGAAGGACGATCCGGTGGCCATTTTGGCATAGGCAAAGTCTAGCTGGAGACCTCCAGAGCCACCAACTCCCTGTCGCGTGGGATTCATGCTGGGTATTTGGCGGACAAAGAGGCAGAGGCACACCTCCAAGACGGCGTAGACATGGGAGCTTCCGGGCTGCATGGAATCATCTTCCCCAATTCGCTCTGATCCGTTCCCTTCCTCTGAATTGGCATTATCGTCCCGTTTTCTATCCAAATCCTCCTTGGCGGCTCGAATTGTTTGCTTTAGGATTTCCATGCATAGTAGTTGCACGAGCAGCTCATCTCTGGTCAGGATCTGTCTGTGTAAAACATGGCAGAGCTCAATGGTTAAGGCTCGGTCCTTGACCAACTGCCTCCTGGCCCAATCCGAATCGAAGATGCTGTGGAGCGATCGCAGGCAGCTCACTATATTCCTCGGTCTTTCGGAACTCCTCATGCTGCACAAGGCCTCCATGCAGATGCCGAAAATCATGTGGAAGCGATCAGCCGAGAGTGAACCATGTGTTATGTGGTTGTTGTTCGATTCCGCCGTCGTTTCCCTTGTATCCTGGTGACGGGCGAAACCCTCATCTCGTAGCCACAGAGCAGAGGCATAGAGGATTGGTGGCCAACTGGTCATATAGTGGGGTTTCGAGGAGTTGATGGTGTCCGTCGTGTAGAAGGCACCGCCATCGTGCGGTAATTGGGATTGGAATTCCGCTGGAAGCAGGAGCAAGGCATGATCCTTCATGGCACTCAGCCAGTGAGCAGAGAGATTCTGCAGCTCCGGTTGTACCAAGCCAAGAAGACTCTCTCCTCGGCTCTCCGCTGGTAGATCCTGATCGTTGATCTCCACACCGCTGGTTATAGATTGAATCCCGCCAGAGTGTTGGGATTGTAGGCTGAGTAGCGAAGCGGGAGCCTTGCCATTTCCCAACATGGCCACAATGTACACCTCTGCCCAGGCTTTCAGGATGCTCAACTTCTCCAGCGTGGCCATGGATTCATTGTACAACTGCGTGCTGTTGGTTTTCGTGGAGAGCTTGCTCAGTGAACTGACGAGCAGCTGGTGGACTCTCCTCAAGTCTCCAATGTCGCGAGCCACTCCAGAGCCAATCCAAGCGGAGCAAACTTCACAGGCGGCGGCCGTAACGTGAGACGGAGTATCGGGAGCAAAGGCAGGACGCAAGGCGGCTCCGACTTGAGCTTGAAACTGCTCCAGAAGCAAATGACCGGGAAACTCGGGCTCGGGAACATTGGCAAAGCGATCAATGATCTCCTGCAGCGTGCGTAAGCCCTCCAATCGAAGCTGATCCGAGTCCGATGTGGCGGCCATGAAGGACATACGAATGAGCTCCGCTAAATGCAGGATGAGGTAATCTCCGCGAGAGCGTATCAGTTGCTGCTCCTTCGCCTGCAGAAGGTCAAAATGCACGGAGCTAGCAGCCTCACAGCTAGAGATGATCCGCCGCACACACTGAGCAGCAAAGACACGAGTTGGCCACCTCGGCTGCACTGCGGGATGGGTAGAAGTATTCTCCTCCGCTCGGTATTCGGTCACATCATCGGCGTACTCCTCCTCTTCGTCCTCCTCCTCCTGCTCTGCGCCGCCTGCATCCTTGCCCTTGTTAGGATCTCCGCCAGCGGGATCATCATTGAGTCCACCTTCCACCGCTACGGTCAGCACATTCTTGCAGAGACTCAACCACGAGCTGAGATTGTCCGCAGCCAGCATTTGCAGCATGGAAGTGAGAGTGTCGTGGATATTCCTTAGCATCTCGACATCCGTTTCGGTGTCCAGCAGCGAGAAAAGCAATCCTGGCAGTCCATACTCCGTGATGACCAAGTCCGGAAACTGCTCTGCGTTAATGGTCAAGGCCAAGTCACACACTTCTTTAGCTTCCCTATGAGCTAATTGGCGCAGACACGACACTGAGGCCTTGCGCAGGATGAAATAGTTGCTGGACAGCATTCCAACTAGAGTAGGCACCAACTCCTCCAGCTGCAGGGACTTACAGGCGAAGAGATGTAGCTGCTGCAGGCAACCAATGGCCTCTGCTTGCACAAGGGAATCCGAGTGGGCTTGGAGAAGAGCTGCCGAGCAAAGGAACGATCCCTTCAAGCTGGCCACTCCTCCACCTGAGCCCTGCAGCTCTGGTCCTACTGTGGTGATCAAAGCATTCACCACTCGTCCCACACACTGATGAACATCCACGTGGGCGTGAGGAACAGTAAGCAGCAGCTTCAGGCATAGCGTCAGTGTGGCCTCCACATAACCGCGGAACATGGGACCGCCGGAATCGGCAATCTGCGCCAATGCATAAAGTGACCAAGCCTGGACCACCGGTGATGCACTATCCTGACCCAAGGCGAGGAGGATGGACACACTTGTGCTTAGATGCTGTGACGATCCCATGCCGCCCACATAGCGATGAAGGCAGCCCAGGGCGTGCGAATGTCCTGTCCTTGTGACCACATCCCTCGCCGACTTCAGCTTATCGAAGCTATTTTGCGCCAACTCGGCGGTGAAATGGGAATCTCCTACCACCTGGGCCAATCTGCCCAGAGCTTCGCCAGCTGCACAGCGAATTGTGGAATTGGGACTGGTCAGCGAGGCCACCACCAATGCCGTGGCACTCTTTCGCACATCCTCTTGTCCCAAGCTAGTCTTGCTATCCGTCAGATTCTTTAGAGCACACAGCAACGCCGTAAATATGTTCATTTGAATGGCTTCCTGCCTGCTGCTCTTCGCCTGCCGAATACACTCTGCGAAATGTTCCAGCATCTGCAGCCTGTGCTTGTTGGCCACTTTGGGGAAGATGGTGCCGTAGAGAGTGACAGCCATATCGATCACAGCAACTCCTAGTGGCAAGGGTCCCGGACACTGTTGCACTTTGCTAATCAACTGAATGCTGTTCGTCGTTCCACTTCCGGGGCTCCCTCCGCCAGACGATGCTGTTGCTGATGAGGCAGTACCACCAGCGGTAGATCCATTGCCCTGGGCGGACCAACTGGGACGGTACAAGCAGCAGGGATCATGCTCCAATGCTCCAGATCCAGCAGCGCTATTCGGTTGCAGCTATACAAAAGATACAGGAGTGAGTTAGTTTGTGAATTTAAATTTGCTTTATCTTATGGTAGATAAAAATGATAAAAACTATAAAAAAGAATCAACAATATGTAGCGGTAGGCCACAGCAAGTAATGCTCTCATTTAATAAGCTAGCTTTTAGTTTATAACCAACTTCTAGCTCTATTTAAATAAATAAATGAAGAATTATGGTATTCTTCCATGAGGAGTTAGATTTCAACAAAATAAAAATGAAAAGGAACAGTATTGTTCTTTAAAAAAAAATATATATATATATTAACATCGAAACACTCAAGATACTATAGTCATGCAGATTTTTTATGTATTTAATTGAGGTAAAAGGAAAAAGCACTTTTAGCCAATGAATTGCACTCCACTTACATGCTCGCCATCGACTTTGCGATTGGGCTCCATCTTAGGATCAATGCATAATTATTATTAAGAGAGAGAGAGAAAGATTGGATAGAGAATGTACAGTAAGAAAGGGTGTATCACGGAGGTTATCACATGGACTTAGGAATTGATTTAAATACGATCTTATCGTAGATATTTAGCCTACGCCCTGGGATCAAGAGGTCACACAAAAACACACTTTTACGAATATGCAGTCCATTATTTTCAGTCCAATATAACCTTACCTGATCTTCAATGGTGCGATGATTCGTTTCCTGCAGCCACGTTCCAAGAATGATAGAATCATCGCCATGACAAAGTGTCCGGAGTAACGAATTCGTGGTATTTGCTGCATTATCCGAAAGCGTAAACTCCGAGACTAGCATGCGAAGCAGATGTGTATAGGACGCTTCCAGGGCATTCGCCGGCAGCAGAGTGAGAGTCTCAAAGAGTCGCAAGCGGACCATAGCTGCCGGAGCCTTTAGCTGGGTGCCATAGCTTTTGAGAACAGAGGCCAAGCTGCAATAAATAAAATAAAGTTAATACAAAATTAACAAATTTACGATTTAGCAGACTCACTTGACCAGCATGGCCAGAGCACTCTCGATCGGCGTCAGCAGCCTTCGGGTAATATCCTCGGTAACCAGATCCGGGCAATTCAGCAAGAAGCTGTGCATCACGGAAAGAGCGCCGGCTCGTCCCTCCAGCGTCACCTGCCAGGTGAAAGCATCTCCGCGTGCCTTTTCCGATTCCAATTCCTTATTGGATCGTGGGAAAGAGTTTCGCCAAAGAAGCAACATCCGAGGCAGCAGACCCTTGACCACAGGCGATCCCAAAGTCATAATTGCACCAATCAGCAGCCATCCGGCCTGAGTGCGATGCAGCGACATGCGACTATTCTGGGAAGCTGAGCGCAGCAATTCCTCTGCACAATTGAACACGACCTTGCCCTTGGTGTGGGGAATGCCCAGGGGCGAGTATCGAACGCTACCCAAAATGGCCGCCAAAGCGCAGCTATAGCCAGCGATGGCCTCTGGCGATGATCGCATTTGCTCTATGGCCTCCACAAAGCGGTCAATCAGTGGAGTAATCTGGCCCGGAACCGCAACACAGGCACACCGCAAGCACCAGGCGGCTGCCAAGCGGGCTGCGGCGCACGGATGCACCAGCACAGCACAAGTGGCGTCGATTGCTTGCAAGGATTGATCACCCAACAGGTTCTGCGCCGTGGTACCCAGTCCAATCAGTAGGGAGCTCAATTCTTGCAGAGCACACACCAGCAGGTGTTGGCTGAAGAGCGTCTCCTGGTTTGAGTCCTTGGCGTTCTCCGGATTGAAGTCAATGGAGTTCATCTGCTTGGCCACCAAATGGACGAGCTCCTTGCAGGCGGCACTTTGTGCCTTCTCACCCAGCATTTTGCCAATTGTGGAACGAAGTATGAAGTTGATGCACTTGCGGGAGTACACCGCATCCACGTGAGAACAGGCTGCCTTTGGATTTGCCACCAGATCCAGAACATGTGCCAGGAACGTGCTTAATTGTCGCTCCAACCACACACTGCCCATGAACTGGACAAAAACGACATAGGCATGCGTTACACCCACTCGCACTTCTCTGTTGACTCCGGAACTTCCTTTGATTATCTCCCCGGTTCCTTTGAGAAAAGAGGCTCCTCCGCGCAGGAAACCTGACATCAATATGCCGAGCGCCTCATCCAAGGAGACCAAGCGCTGGGTGGCTCCTTTGGCCGCCTGCATTGCCACTGCTTGAGCCTGCTTCTTACTTCCCGTTGCTGCTTCAGCCAGTTGCTGCGTGTAGGCCAAAAGCGTACCGAGAAGCTGAGCTACCGCACACCGAACCTCGTAGTTGCTTCCATCGAAGGCTCGGAAACAAAGAGTTCCCAGGCTCTCTAGCTCGGTTTGGTAGAGAAATGATGCGCTATAGATCATTTTAAGGATGCAGCGGGCGGCGGCCACACGAACGGCCATCACTCGGTCCAGCAGACAGTGCTTGGCCGCTTTGTAGATGTCCTTATGGACGTTGGCAATGGCTGTTCCCATGCCAGCGCTCACCTTTTCCAAGGTGTGCATAATCTCGATTCTCGCCTGGGACTCGGCATTACGAAGAGTGCGGATGAGGATCTGCACTGTGTCTTCGTACGTTCGGCCCATCATCCGTCCCAGCTTCTCGTACATCGATCCAAGCACGCAGATGGCAGCACTGCAATATTGAACAATGAATTAAATGGTAGAATATACTAAGTGTAGTTAACTTACAGCTTGGTAGGCAGGTAGCTGGGCGAGTCATCCTTGTTCTTAAGAATATCATTGCAGGCATTGACAGTGTCGAAGAGCATGAAAGTGTCGCCGACGGAGAACAGAGTGGCCAGGGCACTGGCAATAAGTTTTCGCATGGGCGGACCAGGGGCACCCTGGATTCGCTCTGACAGCTGCTGCACCAGCTTCTTCTGACTGGCCTTAATCTCGTGCTTGGCCACAGTGGGCAGGGCCTTCTCCAGGTAACGCAGCCACTCTAACTCGAATACCGGTCGCTTGTGCTCCGGCAGCTGCTTGAGGGCCTCCTCATTGAGGGTCAAAGTGTGGGCGAGTTCCATTTCGGATGACGCCTCCTCCTCCTCGTTGTCTGGGTGGGAACCGGCGGATGAGGTAGCGGCGGGATCGCTGTGTATAAACGATCTGCCAAGAGAGTGCCAGAGAGCGGGAGAGTGGGAAATAAATAACAAAATAAATTGCGGAATGTTTCATTAATTAAAATCAACATATGGCTGACGACGATGTGTTGGTTTGTGGCGTTGCTTGAGAAAAGGCTTTGACCTTGTCATTTGATACTACAGAATCCGTCTACTTAAATTACAGCTGCATTATCGATTATAGCATTCTTTTCGGATACATTTCTTTAATTTAAATATAGATAATTCTATGCTTGGAATTTAGGTCATCACAAAAAATATAAGGCTATTCTATTAAGAATATTGTGTTACGCTTATTAAGGCATGCTAAACCCGGATGGAACTATGCCTGATAAAACTAAACTATTTTGTAACTAATGCTTTTTTGAGCTATGAACAAAGCACAAATACTTTTAGTTTAATAAGGCAGCGGGAGTGGGGTAATGACGACGAATGAATTGTGTGGAAAAGCATGCATCATCCACATTTTATATATAAAAGATGACTATGTCGATGGTAATGCCGAAAAAACATATTTAAATACATCAATACACTTGGAACCCATCATGGCTCGGCTCGTTTCAAGCGGAAGCTGCACCATTTACCATTCTGAAAAGCCACCCACTACCCGCCCCATTTTCTTTTGTTTTCCACACACACACATTCGGATTTGATAAGTGCGAGAAAAGCTGCTGTTGCCCTGGGCTCGATAGCAACACCCATTGACACAGATGGCGGACGAGGAGCCAAATTATTAATCCGAAACAAAGACTGTTCCTAGTGGGAATCAAAGGCAGAGGAGGACATGGAGGAGGAGAAGTAGACGAGGCCCTTGTGTAGGAAACACGAAATGATGGCCGCCGGCTATGGGTAATGGGGTAGCGTGGCCGAAAACAAAGGCGTCGAGGAGTAAGGACGATTGGGGAGATGGGGAAGGCGGTGCACCATGGGGCATGACATTGGCATGCAAGCCAACACGATTGGTCTCAAAGGGAATACTCTAAAATTATAAATTCGACGATGCAAACTGTACACAAATATATGGAGGATAGCTTAGTAATATCCTTTTAAAAATCGTAACTTTCAAATATTCTATCTAAATCAATAAGAAGATTCAATAAGTATGTAATTTAAAATTAAAGTGTAAATAATTGCAGGGTATATAAACTTCTTGAGGGTTCGAAATTCGAGCAAGATGACTTCATACTCTTTTGTGACGACTTTTTCAGAACTGCATGTATATGAATGTATATATGCAATTTCCTATGATTAACTGCTGGGCTCTTTAAGGGTATCCCTGGCTTAGGGGTTCTAGGCCTTAAAGGGTTTCCAAATCGTGGCAGCTCCTTCTCTCGACTGCTTTGTTGTCTTTTGGCTTTGTATGCGGTTTTATGCCTCAAGTGACGCGTGTTGCACATGCACAAACCCTGTTACATATTTGCAGAAATACAGTTGTGGTCAAAATAACAGATGTTTTGTAGTAAATTATGAATGTTTTAAGGGATAAACGATCCGAAAGTAATTGTAGAACATACCGGAGACGAAATGTAAGTTAATATATAGCAATTTTTTAGATATCACTACTAAGCAAGATTTTGATACGTTCCTGTCTCAGTTATCGAGTAAAGTACTGCTGAACTTTGTTTAAAATCATTGTGGTTTACAAGTCTTGTAACAGATTATTATAATTTTATGAAGATTAAGAAAATTAGTCGAAAAGGAATGACCATATTCTTCACGTACCAAAGAAACTATCTCTATTCATTGTATTCCTTTTAATTTAATTTTATGCTTAATGCTGATGTAAACTCCTTTTCAATTTTCCTATTGTTTTAACCTTTGCTGTTCCTACTCAAAGAAGGCCAAGAAATCTGGGGGCTTGAGGAGGACACTGAACCACTGACGTCTGCAGGCGTTCGAGTTACGTTACATAAGACGCTAACCCCGGCTGCTGCAGCGCCTGTTTTCCTCTTTTCCGACTTCCTCGCCTCCGCCTCCACTTGAAAAAGGAAAACAAGTAAAACCTGTGAGGTGCAAGAAACGAGAACCAAGAAGAAGGCTAAGAATTAAGAGCCAGCCACAAATTTAACTTGATTCCCGGCTAGACGGAGTACCATGGCGCGTACAGGGTGACCCGGTCGCCGGCGGGTGGTGTTACTTCGACACTGGAGGGTTGACTTTTCCCTTATTTCACCCTGCCACCCTGTCGCCCTGCCACCCTCCCCCATTGCATTGTTTTTGTGTGTGTTTTTGCCTTTTGCATTTACCTGCGCGCTTCGTAGATAACTTTGCGCAGAAACTGCGGTGTGCGTGCAAAGTTTAAGTTTTCCATTGTTATGATTGCTTTCTTTCCTTCACATTTCCAGAAAACTTTCTTTCGCCAATCTGCAGCAGCCTGCAACTTTCACACAAATCGATAACTTTTCCTCCAACTAAGAAACCGAATTTTTCACTGCCTCGTTAAGATTATGTTGTGGTATTCGTATATTAATTGCAACTTTAGAAATAATGTATATAATTTAAATAGCAATAACTATCACTTAATAAATTGGCAATATGCAAAAAACTTTATTTAAATTGAATGAGATTACAAGGGCGGAACTTTGAAGAACGAACAGAGCAAGAGCCGCTTGCTACGCGCACCAAATACAAAAACAAAATGAAATCAAAGAGCGCTCGGCGCTGGCAAAAAAGCCCAGCCACCAAGTGTGGCAGAAGCCAATGCACTGTGGGGCAAAGTAATACAAAATTATTTAAAATTATTTAACGAAAATAAGTTTTTCATATTGAAAAAGAAATGTTAAAACTGGTTATCTTTTACAAAGGAATAATAGTATAAACGTAGATAAATATATTAACAAAAGGTATTTCGACTGGTTCGATTTAAATCTTTTCTTTTCTTTGTTTTAATTTAATTTAATCTATTAAATTTAATTTTGGAATATAATCAATTTTTAGATATTTGCCCCACAGTGCAGCCAAAGAGACAGCCGAGAGAGTAAGAGCACAAGTGGGCGGCAGGCAAACAAGAGGGAGAGGCTAAAGGCTAAGAGGGTAAAAGAGAGCGCCGCCATGTGTAAGAGAGGGTGTGAGATGAAGTCGCGACGTCATCACCACAGCTGATGCGAAGTGCAGCAACAAAAGCAGCCGGTTGACCCGTTATCGATAACACATTAACAGCCACTAAACTATGCCAATGTGTCAGTTGAGCCATTTTGCCACAAAATGGTGGCGAACGGGCTTCCGGTAGGAAAATTTATTATATTACAAACAAGAATAGAAGTAAACTTTGGGAAGCCAAAGTTTGTATACCCTTTATATATATGATTTTTACGGTAGGAAATTGCTATTTCACTTCGTTTCAAAGTACTGTATAAAATGATTGAATATAATAATATCCTGTGAAATTGAATTCTAATTTGAAAGTATTAAGTGGTTAAACTGCAACAGGAGGCTTATGATGCCCGGAGAGTATGATTCTAAGTTTAATTCAAAGGAATTTTGCTTAAACGAATACAAAAAAGTTGCAATATTTTTATTAAATGAATGTATTCAATCCAATCACACAGAGATGAGGTCAACTGGTGGGTTCCTCGAGTTTATATGGAGCTTATCTATCTCTAGGCACTTAAGGTAGAAATTGCATGCTGGGTATAAAGGCCAAAGCCTTGGCAGTTGCGCTATTGGGATTGCCTAAATCCTTAACGATTCCCTGGACACGAGCCACCACATCACTTCGCTGGATATCGCCACGGTCCAGCATTCTTTGGAAGAGTGTGTGCAATTGTCTGGCCGAGGAAGCCTGCGACAGTTCATGGAGCTGCTCCAGCAGATCCTCGGAGTAACCCTCGTACTTGCTGAGATTTGCCGCTTTGGCGTCTCGCTTAAGCAGATCATAGACCAGCAGAAAGTCGACGTAGGGCTTGGTGGGTGGCACCCTCTTCTTGCCCGCTATAGAAGCCGTACTCCATCGATCCATGGCGGATTCAAAGTCAAAGGCAGCCCTTCCGTAGTTATCGTCGTAGAGCCGCAAAAAGTTATCCAGCGATTCGACATCGTTAGTGAAGTCATCGTGTTCGCTTTGTATGTCGCGGATTAGTGACAAGGGCAGCTTGTCAAAGTCCACATCATCTCCAATTTCCTCAAAGAGAGCAAGGCCCTCCAGCACTCTTTCCGTTTCCGGTTTACGAGCTGGAGCGAAAATAGCCGGCCGGTGAGGCCGTGTAGGTGGCGATGTGGGTCTCTGGGTGGTGGAGGTTCTCTGCGGTGTCTCCCACCAGCTGGGCGGCTGCCACCATCCTGATCCCGAACCACCTCCTCCTGCTCCCCCACTAGGTTTTCGAGTGGTAGTCCTTATTTTCGTAGGCGCCGCTGTAGACCTTTGGGGAATCCTTGTGGTAGATTCCATCACTCCTCCATCATCGGCACTGAAGGGGGGCTCCACCGTGGTGCTCGATAAAGGTTCGTACTGCAGCAGATCGATGTAGTAGGCCAAAGCCTGCATGGAGGCGGGCAGATAGCTGGTCAGCAGGTTGGCAGGCGCCACTGGAGCCGCCAGGTGACCCACTAGCAACGCCACTAGCAGTGGACCAAGGCTTAACCCACTGCGCATTTCTCGTCTATGTTCTGTCTTACTTTCTTCCGGCGGGAACGGTTTGCTCTGGCTAACTGGAGCCGCTCAACTGAAGCTCTGACTCTTCCCAGCAGCCAGCGAGCATCTGTAGTTGGTGTCTCTGCATTGGTGTCTTTGTCTTTGTCCCCGTATCGGTATCTGGTTTCCAAAATGGATGACAACGGCGGGTTCGGTTTGTAGTTTATACTCTATCAAAGGGTCTTGCGAAAATTGTCTCAAGTTTCCCCACCGTTTGTTAAGAGCCAAAGCTAAGTCTACCTTTAAGCTTCCTTCATTAGAATATGAATTCTATCTATAATTGTCTCATTTTTAAAGCCTAATATACCCTAAATTCTATAATATTTTAAACATAATACCCAGAATTATGAGGCTTATTAATTTCTAAGGGTATTTAAACCCTCGCTTGTCGGTGTTCACCTGCTACTTTCTTGGTTGGGGTTTTTGGCAAACTCGTTGAGTGGAGAGGCCAGCGACCGCAAGATCGGCGGCTTGTTGCGTAAATTTTGTAACCTGCGATGAACAGGGGGAATCTTGTTCTTGGAAAGAGTGAAAGATGTTCCGTTGCCAAAAAGAAGAACCTGTTTTGCCCCCAAATGGCGACTCATAAATATGCAAAATGTACACAAACACAGCCGAGGTGCCGCCGCTTATAAACCTGAATTCGGCTTGCTTCATTTACTTATTGAAAAGTATACAAAAAACAACGTAAGCTTACGTTAAATGAAATGCAAGTTTCGATGCGGTTTGAAATGCACTTGCCTTGAGTTTGACAGCCACTGATGCAACTCACAGATCAGCAAGGAGAAAGACAGAGACAGAGAGCGGTTCCGGCGAAAACAGCTGGAGAGGCAGCAGTGAAAGAGAGAGAGAGCGAGAGAGCGAAACTTTAACCTGTTGTTATTGTTTTTTTTTTCAGGCTAGGAAAGATTTCGCTTTTTTAGAGAATCGGAGCAAGGTAAACGGGTCAGCATAACAGGTTTCTACCGCGAAGTGTGTCACTAGTTTTTAAGACCGCTTGCGCCCACATAAACAACACACACAATTTTGGCACAACAGGCAGGCCTTTTGCATTTCCGTTTGCGTATGCTAATTAGCACCTAGACTGTGTATTTGTTGACGTTGACGCGTCAGAACTGTCACACACTCATGCACAGGCCGTTAATTTCCCAATTTGCCTCACACCCACACATACAGCGACCCCAGGCAAGTGTTGCTTTGTTGGGCGTTTATTGGGGATTTTGAGGTGCACTCACCGATTCACTTGATGCACTGACACGTGTTCACTTAAAATATCACTTTTCACATGTTTATTGCTTTTAATTTAAACGAATTATTGCATTTTTCACGATTTTTCACTGCTCGTTAGATGCCACTTAACTCAACTGAAAATACCGAAAGAAAAGGAAAACATATGGCAATTATGCGTTTTTTCCAGACGGTCACACCTTATCAGTCATACAGAGCTGAAGATGGCGTTGCCATTACATTCAAGGAAATTAGCCGGTTCTACTTTTTCCTGCGAACATTTTCGCAGCTATCCGAAGAAAGAGCTTATAGAGACTACGCGGAATTTAAAAACTTAATGAATCTTTAGAAAATCCTCCTGTAGGTGTAGGTGTTGTTAGTGGTGACAAATTAGCGATAGCACTGTTCATATGAGCCGCAATATTAAAGGTGTTTCGTGGCGAATGGCAATCAGCTGTTTGTTGCACGTGTAGTTAAGTTCTTTTTTTGTTTATTTGGAAACGCTGCAGAACTTCGAATTTAGAGCTTTGCAAATTACATAAAATACTGCGAAAATGGCCAGAAGACCCGAGCACTCAGCACCGCCGGAAATTGTGAGTGACACAATTGCCAAATTACGTTGATAATTAAATAATATCAAACTGCATTTCTAGTTCTACAACGATGATGAGGCAAAGAAATACTCCACAAAGTGAGTAAAGTACTTGAAAAGCACTACCTATAACTAAACACCTTTGTATATGTAGCACCCGCATCATTGACATCCAAATTGAAATGGCCGAACGGGCCCTGGAACTGCTCGCCCTCCCAGAAGACGACGAATCTCGCTTGATTCTGGACATTGGCTGTGGCTCCGGACTGTCGGGGAGCGTCCTGGAGGAGAGCGAACACATGTGGATCGGCATAGATATATCAAAGGCCATGCTAGACATTGCTGTGGAGCGCGAGGTGGCTGGGGATGTCATCTTGGGGGATATGGGCGAGGGCATGCCCTTCAAACCGGGCACCTTTGATGGAGCCATCTCGATCTCTGCCCTCCAGTGGCTCTGCAATGCGGACAAGTCGTATCACAATCCGCACAAGCGCCTGCTCAAGTTCTTCACCACCTTGTTCTCATGTCTCACGCGCACAGCCCGCGCTGTCTTCCAATTCTATCCGGAAAACTCCGATCAGATCGAAATGGTTACCTCGCAGGCCATGAAGGCGGGCTTCTATGGCGGATTAGTCGTGGACTATCCCAACTCGGCTAAGGCCAAGAAATACTACCTGGTGCTGATGACTGGTGGAACGGCGGAGTTGCCCAAGGCCTTGGGTAGGACTTTCTTGACTTCCAAAAGGAATCGACTGATTATCTTTCTTTGTTGCAGGTTCTCCCGAGGAGGAGCGTCGAGTGAATTACATTAAGAAACGTGATGCCTGCCGGGAGGCACGCGGCAAAGCGCCCAAGAAGTCCCGCGACTGGATACTGGCCAAGAAGGAGCGGCGCCGTCGACAGGGATTGGATACACGTCCGGATACTAAATATACAGCGCGCAAGCGCAGCGGAAAGTTCTGATTAAAGTTAATCTTTATCAACATTTAAACATTTAAAGCTTAACTCTATGTACACTTTGGACTAGAGAACCCCTATGATTGCTTACGGGCGGCCAATTGTTCTTCTCGCTCCCGCTCCTCGCGATCCCTCCGGTGGCGCTGCTCCGCTCGTTTTTTGGGTGTGTCGTACGAGCTCTCGGCAAGGAACATCAGGTATATGGCCACGCCGGCGAAGAGGAGGGAGAGCAGCACCAAATCCGTCTGGGTGGAAATCTTGTTCGACTCTTTTTGTACTTTAATTCGATCGTATTTGGCCTGGGCAGTCTGTCTCCGGTCAAAAGACTTGCCATAGTGGCTACGCGACCACTCGTCGAAGTCGTAGATGGGCGTCCGTCCCTCTGAGTCGGCGACGCGGGATTTCTGGAAACGAGACTTGTAGAACTTGGTCTCCGGATCATCCTCCACCACCGGTTCCGCCACATCGTGGATGTCCTGCGCATACTGCGAGCCGGCTGTGTGGACGATGCCCTTGTCGTACAGGCGACGTAGCCTGTAGTTGCCGAGGATCTCGTACGCCTGGGTGATCTCCCGGAACTTCTTGGCGGCACTCTCACTGCCCTTGTTCTTATCCGGATGATATAGCATCGACAGTTTATAGTAGGCTGCCTTTATTTCGTTCTGCGTGGACCTCTTTCCAATGCCAAGGGCGTCGTAGTGGCTCATCTGCTGGGCCAAGCTTAGGTGCAGGTTTCGGGAGAGGACGAGTTGCCGCCAGATCAGGGAGCCGTGTTGAAACATCATTGCGTTCCTTCGGCGCTTTCCCTGGCGCTGTTTGGTTTGTTTTCTTTAAGTTATATCACATGAAAGCCAAAACAAAACGGATCAGCTGTTTGAACTTGAAGTTGTTCACCTGGCCTAGAGGTGGAACAACAGCGATATTGCTTGATTTGATGAAATTGTCTTAATTTTCTTAAATTATATTTCATTGGGGTATTAAATGAATGGAGAAAGGAAAAAATGTGAACCCAGCT
Source organism: Drosophila bunnanda (assembly GCA_035046265.1). Classification (NCBI taxonomy): domain Eukaryota; kingdom Metazoa; phylum Arthropoda; class Insecta; order Diptera; family Drosophilidae; genus Drosophila; species Drosophila bunnanda. The sequence goes on from JAWNOB010000130.1 coordinate 13,646,105, forward strand.
ACGATTTACTTCCATCTTTTGCATTTTCTTTGAGATCTTGCTATACACTGTGGACTAGTGATTTCACTACCCACCAGAAATGATAAATTTGTTATCGGTCTGAAAGCGCTAGATTTAAAGTCCTCGCGCCAGCTGGCAGCCCCAGCGCCGGCTCTTTCAACCGTCTGGCATCCCGGCCGTCTATAAATAAAAATACAAATAGTTAGTTCTAGGGGGCAGACGGATTTCGCTTTTGTTGAGTTTTCCGACACAGCGTGCTTGATTTTCCCGCTGGCCATCTGCCGACCTAAACCTGTGTGTGTGTGTGCTGCTGCTTTTCGAGAGCGATCGAGAAGTTTCTGGTAGCTGAAATTTAGGCCACAAAACCAATCGGCCACCGAAATCGTGAGTCATTTGTCTCGTCGCACTCATAGGAGTTCCTGTTTCTGGTCGCACAGAGGAGGAGAATTGTGTAACCATGACGAACACGATCAGCACAGAGGAGGTAACCGATGCCGGTACCTACAAAGATAAGGGAAATGAGGCCTTCAAAGCCTCCCGCTGGGAGGAGGCAGTGCAACATTATAGCCATGCCATCAAATCGGGATCCAAGCACAAGGAGCTGCCTGTATTTTACAAGAACCGTGCTGCCGCCTATCTGAAGCTGGAGCAGTACGAGAACGCCTTGGAGGACTGCACGGAGTCGTTGAAAACGGCTCCCGGGGATCCCAAGGCCCTGTTCCGGCGGGCGCAGGCGTATGAGGCTTTGGAAAAGTTCGAGGAGGCCTACAAAGATGCCACCGCATTGTTCAAGGCTGATCCGGGTAATAAAACCGTGCAGCCCATGCTTCAAAGGCTCCATGTCATCGTGGAGGAACGAATGGCACGCAATGCCAAGACCTCGACAAAGGTAAAGCAGATGATGGATCTAACCTTTGACTTTGCCTCTCCCATCGATAAGCGCCGATCCGCAGCCAATAACCTGGTCGTTTTGGCCAAGGAGCAGGCTGGAGCGGAGCTTATGTACAAAGAACACTGTATTCAGAAGGTAGCTACGCTGGCCAAGCTGGAAAAGGATCAGGACATCTATGTGAACATGGTGCGAGTGGTGGCCGCTCTGTGCGAAAATAATGTGGAGCGTACAAAGGGCGTACTCACGGAGCTGGGAGTCCCTTGGTTCATGCGGGTCTTCGACCAGAAACACGAGGACTGCGTGGCCACCGCTCAGTATTGCCTGCAAACCATCATTAATGCCTTGTCGGGACTGAAGAATAAGGCGGACGCCAAGCCAAACAAAGAATTGTGTGCCAAGAATAACCGCGAGATTGATACACTGCTCACATGTCTCGTGTATAGCATAACGGATCGAACAATTTCTGGAGCGGCTCGAGATGCCGTCATGGAGCTGATCACCAGAAATGTTCACTACTCGGCTTTGGAGTGGGCTGAGCGCCTGGTGGAGATCCGGGGCCTGTGCCGCCTGCTGGAGGTTTGCTCTGAGCTGCCGGACTACAAGTACGAAAGCGCCATGGACATCACAGGGTCATCGTCAACGATTGCATCGGTTTGCCTGGCCCGCGTTTACGAGAACATGTACTATGACGAAGCCAAGCAGAAGTTCACTGATCAAATCGATGAGTTCATCAAGGACAAGCTTCTGGCACCCGATATGGAGTCGAAGGTTCGGGTCACTGTTGCCATTTCGTCTCTCCTTAGCGGTCCTCTGGATGTGGGCAATCAGGTCATTGCCAGGGAGGGTAAGCAACAGCAACAAAATATCGAATCTGTAACTAAGCTTTCGCTTTACTTTCTTAGGCATCCTGCAGATGATCCTGGCCATGGCCACCACCGATGACGAGCTGCAGCAGCGGGTAGCCTGCGAGTGCTTGATATCCGCCTCTTCCAAAAAGGATAAGGCCAAGGCTCTCTGTGAGCAGGGTGTGGACATCCTGAAGCGTCTGTACCACTCCAAGAACGATGCTATTCGTGTGCGCGCCCTGGTGGGTCTTTGCAAGCTGGGCAGTTACGGTGGACAGGATGCGGCCATTCGGCCATTTGGCGATGGTGCAGCTCTAAAGTTGGCGGAGGCATGTCGTCGTTTCCTGATTAAGCCTGGCAAGGATCGGGACATCCGTCGCTGGGCAGCCGATGGTCTCGCTTACCTGACCCTAGATGCCGAATGCAAAGAAAAGCTGATTGAGGATAAGGCTTCGATACACGCCCTCATGGATCTGGCCCGAGCTGGAGATCAGTCGTGTATTTATGGTGTGGTCACCACCTTTGTGAACCTGTGCAATGCGTATGAGAAGCAGGAACTTGTGCCGGAGATGGTGGAGCTGGCCAAGTTTGCCAAGCATCACATACCTGAGGAGCACGAACTGGATGATGTGGATTTCATTAACAAGCGTATCACGGTGCTGGCAAACGAAGGAATAACAACGGCCCTCTGTACCCTGGCCAAAACGGAGAGCCATAATTCTCAGGAGCTGATTGCCCGAGTCCTGAATGCCGTTTGTGGCCTAAGGGAATTGAGGGGCAAAGTGGTGCAGGATGGCGGCGTTAAAGCTCTTCTTCGCATGGCCCTTGAGGGTACCGAAAAGGGCAAACGACATGCTTGCCAGGCGCTGGCTCGGATTGGTATAACCATTAACCCAGAGGTGTCTTTCAGCGGCCAGCGATCTCTGGATGTGATCCGTCCGCTATTGAACCTTCTGCAGCAGGACTGCACAGCGCTGGAGAACTTCGAAGCGCTGATGGCGCTCACCAATCTGGCCAGCATGAACGAAAGCGTCCGCCAGAGGATCATAAAGGAGCAGGGCGTGTCCAAGATCGAGTTCTATCTAATGGAGGATCATCTGTACCTCACCCGTGCAGCTGCCCAATGTCTGTGCAATCTGGTGATGAGCGAAGATGTGGTGAAAATGTTTGAAGGTGACAACGATCGCGTGAAGTTTTTGGCCCTCCTCTGCGAGGATGAGGACGAGGAAACGGCAATGGCCTGTGCCGGAGCTTTGGCCATGCTCACATCGGTGTCCGTTAAGTGCTGCGAGAAGATTCTCGGCATCGCCAGCTGCCTGGATATCTTGCATACGCTGATCGCCAATCCCAGTCCAGCCGTGCAGCATCGTGGCATTGTCGTAATCCTGAACATGATTAACTCGGGTGAGGAGATCGCCAAGAAGCTATTCGAGACGGATATTATGGAGCTTCTGAGTGGACTGGGACAGCTGCCTGACGAGTCGCGTGCCAAGGCCCGCGAGGTGGCCATCCAGTGTTTGGCGGCGGCGGAGCGGTATCGGATCATTGAGCGATCCGACGAAGCGGAGATTCCGGATGTGTTTGCCGAAAGTGCCAAGATAACAGAGATTATCGATGACTGATCGATCCATGCTGTGCCTTATGTCTCACCTCGTTTCATATTCTCTCATCCCTAAACTATATTTATTTTCAAGCCAATTTATGGCAAATATTGTACTTACGAATTTATTATTAAATTCATCTAAAAGTGTTTCGTTTTGAACTTGAATGGTTTTTCATTTGGTATGGCACATATTCCCTGTATGGATTTAATGTATCTAGTAATTCCTAATTGCTTGCCAATAAATAAACTTTAAATTTGAGGCATTGCAATTTTATAATGAAGACCAATTCAAAGTCTTATGTGGGTCAGCAGTGCGACTCCTGCTTGCCCCAGAAGTTAATGGTGACGTTTAAATGTGCATTTTATTATGGATGCCAAAAATCGTTCTTAGTTTTCCCCCTTGAGGCAATTATGGGCACTGCAGTCCATTGAGCAACCTGCCACAGGCAATAGGCAACAGGCAACAGGCAACTTGCCACAGCAACTGCGTGGGCTGCCATTTTTGGGTTACTCAACTGCATTAATCCGATTTGGGCTCTCGGTCGACGACGGTCCGTATAGCGGATGCATTTAAGGACTTGGAGCACATTTCAGGCATTCTTAATGCGAATATTATTATTTTAGGCCCAGCAACCGGTTGCCAATTGCCAGATGCCACTGCCGCTGCAACTTGCAACTTGCTTGAGTATTTTCCCACCGGCTGCGCTTTTCCCCGTTACCGGTGCACTTCCCCGGTATGTTTTCTATTCGCTGCAACACTTAAACTGACATTAGCCGACAGCTCGAGGTAGCGCTGGGCTTCCTCTAATGCACAAATAATTGCAGAAGATGCTTCTGATGTGGCAGTTGGTGCACCGTGTCAGGTAGCCGGGAATTCTGAGCGTCCGTCTCTGCCCGCTGATTGCTCAATCTCAATGAAATATGATTAAATAAATAATTGTTGCTTTAATTCAGTTTTGCTCATTGCAATTGAGAGAAATGCATTGTCGAGGCTTTTGGCGGTGCTAATGAACCCGCCACTCTTTGTTAACGGCATTTCTTTGACGCGATCCGTGACGCTTACCACTTTTGGCATTAAATAATAGTTGACCCGAATTTTAGGAGCTATCAAGGGTAGCACCAATTACTTACCTATTTATATAGAACCAGAACCTTACAATTATTGGAGTTAAGTTGAATTATTTACTAAGGATTCGTAACTATAGTCATAAATTAGGGGTTAGTAATTAGAGTTCTAATTGGAAATGGAATGTAAGAAATATAATATAACAAAGAAAATGTACGTAGATATTTGTCATGGTTAAGACTTACCCCCATTCCCATTGCTTAGTTCCTTTCAGTGTAGAGAGAGCTTCTTCCTGGTTATCCAGATGTATTGCCTTGGTCAGGTGATATTTTCCAAGGGTCGAAAGGCACTATCACTATAGATGTAAACACTGGGGAAGCCGCGCACAAACTAAGGACAGTGCGATGGCAGCATCCCTATTTATAGTCTCCGAGTGAAGAGAACAAGGGAAGGTGAGAGCAAGGGAAAAATCTCTATCTCTAGAGATACACAGAGTAGAGAGTAGCGATAGCGAGAGGGAGAGAGACTAAGCTATTCACTGCCATTATAATATTATATTATATATATATATATCATTATAAATTCATGGAAAATAATTGCACAGCTGATTCTAGACCTAGGCCAGATATAATTGTCATGGTTAAGACTTACCCGCATTCTCATTGCTTAGTTCCTTCCAGTGCAGGGTTATATTCTTGGTAACATCTATTAAGCATTTCATTGAAGAGAGCTTCTTACTGGTTATCCAGATGTATTGCCTTGGTCAGGTGATTTTTTCCAAGGGTCGAAGGGCACTATCACTATAGATGTAAACACTGGGGAGGCCGCGCACAAACTAAGGACAGTGCGATGGCAGCATCCCTATTTATAGTCTCCGAGTAAAGAGAACAAGGGAAGGTGAGTGCGCGGGAGAAATCTCTATCTCTAGAGTAAGGTAGAGAGAGTTAGACAGAAACAGATCTCTAGAGATACACAGAGTAGAGAATAGAGATAACGAGGGGGAGGCAGAGAAAGCGAGCGAGGGAGAGACTAAGCTATTCACTGCCATTGCAATATTATATTATTACGAGAATAAATACGTACATTATTACTATTATATTTAATTATCTGTTCCGATTTCAGTAAACGTAAAAATGAGGCCTAATTGATTTTAAAATAAAACTGAAGAAAATCAACTTTTGATTTCTATTTTTACCATCTTACTTTTCATTCCCTTACCTATTCTGATCACACATAATCCGATATCGCGCTCCGAGAAAATAATCCCACGACGTAATCCACAAATAGAAAAGAAAACTTTCAGTTTCGCTTCAAGTGAAATTGAACTTCCCAAAAGAAGAAAATAAACCCCGAAAAAATAAGAAAACTGCATTCCATTTTTGTTTACATTCCACAAAGAGCGGAATGCGACATCTTCTTCGGTCAAACTGATGGAAGAACTTTCCCGGCTGAGGTAAAAGTTGCAGGCCCGATTGATCGGCTTTAAGCCGCTCCAAGTAAGTGGCTAACAAACACCGGCCGTCCGCTAAATGATCATTAAGGTGCGTAAAGCGACACCAAAACTGGACCGACCGACCAAGTTGTATTTACTTTTTCGGCATTGGTCACCATCGTCAGCATTAGACATTTTGTCCTAATTACACAGACGACAAACCGAGCGGCTAACAGTCCGCTTAGGCTTCAGACTCCGGACTTTTCAGGCCTATAGAGGAGCCCGCTTGATTGGCGACGCGACGCATGCGCAACTTCACTTTCCATTTAATCTCGTTTCGCCGGTGCCGGGGGATGCGGTGGAGATGACGGTGGCGATGGGAGGATGCTGCCGGTCGTGGTGGTGCAACTGCCGTCGCACAATTTGTCCCGTGGAAAGCCGATTTTCATGTCAATATTTTTGTTTAATAAACTGGCCGTCGCGAGTCGTCTGCGCATGCGGAAAATATGCAAATTACCATCGACATCGACGTGCCCCCTTGGGCGATGCAACGCAACATATTTGCACATAGAAAAAATATTCAATGATTTTCAAATTATCATATAGGTAATTAGTCTATAAGGCTTAAAAATATGGCGATCTTAATGAATAAGAAAATAATTCGAGTAAATTCTAATTAAAAGATGAAGCAGGAAAGAATATCCCGAAAACGCACTAGGTCACATTTTTTCAATTCATTTTAATTTGGTAATTATATAAATATGTTTAATTAAACGATGTAAATATTTAGTACATTTAAGAAAATTTTTAAAATAATTTTTTTAAGTCTTGGGACAGAATTCTGTTTTATGATTGAAGTTCAAATCTTTACCTTTTTATTTAATTCATTGTCAAACATAAAATTCTTTTTCTTATATTAGCATAAGTTTAAGAACCTTTTAACTTTTAAAAAATGCAATTTCAATTCAAATTAATGTTATTTTTTTCAGTGCACTCACACAGCTATAGATACTCTCCCATCCAGGCGAGTTGCGTTGACCGATTGAACGAAAGTGCAGGCAACCAAGATACGGATGAAAGATGAAAGTTGTCCGCGAGTAGAATGACGATGCTGAAAGTGCAAGTGGCTTGGCATATCGAACGATCGATGTAAGATGGTTACGGGCTATGGAAGCCATCGGATCGTGCACTGGTGTGTCAACCCAGGTAGCGAGAGTGGATTTAATCCATTAACTGAGCTGCAAAATATCACACATTTTACTACAACATCAAAGAAGATGAGATTTAAATTAATCACTAATAGTTTTATCATATTTTTGTAAGTACTTCCTATTAATTTTGAGCGGCAAACTTTCCAGCTTTGGAAGACTCCAGCCTTTCCCTATCCCAAACTGCCTGGCCAGTTAGTTTTCCACATTTTTGTTAATTTTCTTTGGGCCGGAACTAGTGGACAATTTGGGCAAGTCTCTGCGCCAAACGAAACTCGATTTTCCTTCGCATTGGCCATGGTAATTAATCAAACAACTGCCATCCGCCGAAAAATATATAAAACGTGTAAAGCGAAGGGGATAAACGCGAAATCGGTGTCTCCAATCGAGCAAATCAAAAGGCCAGAGTGAATTGTATCGCATAGGTGCAAATTTCGCTCAAATTTATATTAATCGTCTGGCAAGTAGAGAGATACTGGCTCGCAACGATCGGTGTCCTCCAATGGTCAAATATGCTAAGCTCGCCAGCGAGAATAGGATTCCATTAGCAACATGCTCGGAAACTGGCAACAATGTTGCCAGCGAGATGGGGCTGTTACACTGGGATTATTATTGTTCTAGAAATTAAAAAGGTACTTTAACAAGAATTTAAATGACATAAAAATAAATAAAAATAAGAGTAGCTTACTTTATTTTTTGTTTATAAAAGTTTATTAAATATATTAATAGAAAAGAATGTGGGGTACTTTTAATATTATATCCTTGCAGGGTATTGTAATTTTTTAACGAGTCATTTCCGACCCTATAAATATATATATATATATATATATATATATATATTCTTGATCAGCATCAACAGCCGATTCAATCTAGCTATATTGGGCTAAAATTAATTTTTTCAGAAATTTCAAAATTTTAAAAATTTTATAAGAGGTTACAATGTTAAAATTGTCAAAATTTCACGAAAAATTTGCAATTTTAAAATTTAAAATTTAATATGCAGAATTATTAATCTAATAAAAACTAACATAGTAAAACTCTCCGATTGGAAATTAATGCATTTTTGACTGAGTTATCATCTATAACCATTGCAAGGGTATAGAAATTTCGGGTTCCGTTCTTGTTTTTTAAATAGATTCTTCAAAGAAAATAATTGTATTTATGATTTAGTATTACTATACAAATATTTGGTTAAGTAAATTGTATTTTTAAATCAATTAAAATCAGTAAAGGCAAAATATCAGGTATCAGTCGAGTTTTTAAATCGAGTAAATCCTTAGGAATTTCTAGATCCTATTAAAAGAAAATAGTTCCAGGTTAAAAATATATTTAAAACAAATAAATATATTACAATTTGATTTCATGTATTTAATTTCAAGTTTATGTTATATATATGATTTTAAAAATATTTTAAAATAATGTATATATATTTAAAATTAGCTTTAAAGAAATGCACCACAAACTGGAGACCCTCATCTACCTAAAATATTTAAGAAAAAATTCCACTAAAGTTCCCGTAGACTTTTTTTTAGTGTAATTGCATTTGCCTTGGTCCCCCATAGGTGATAAGAAATAATTGAAAAGATTGTCGGGCATTTGAATCGATTGAATGGGCTGGCAGGGAAGAAGAAGGACCGCGCAGGGCTATAATTAGGCGATTTGCGATTGTGTACGATTGTGTGCGTTTGTGGGCAAAGGCAAATGTTTATGTTATGTCAATTGCCGACCACACAGGCAAAGATCCCGGCCAGATGGGGCTGGGGGGCTGAGGCGGAGGTGCCCGCCCAGTGGCTTGCAAACTGTGCACTGCCCTCCGTCATTAAGGTTGCGACGAGTCTGTCGCCGGCCTTCTGTCCCTGCCACTTTGCTTTCTTTTCGCTGAGCTTGCAGTCTTGCCACAGTTTCCCTACCATCTGCATGCCCTGCCGCCTTAATTGTTTTATTGCATTTTCCGGGGGGGGGGCGAGAGAGGCAAACTTTCTATTTGCACATTTTCACAGGGAAAAAATATTTAATTTTCCCTCTCTTTTCTCAGTTTTTTTTTTTTTTTTTTTTGTGGACGGAAAATTGCTTGAAAAATGCTTCGCAATAAATGCTGTGCTTTTTTGTTTTGTATTAAAGATGTGGCTGGCGACAGCAACAATATTTTTCTTCCGCCTAATTACAAATGGGAATTTTCATATACAAGAATGAGAGTATTGTCGTATTTTTGTTACTGGATTGCACATTATTTAGTTTTATCATTCTTTCAAAATATGTGTACAAAAAAGTACATGCTTCAAAGGAAAGGAAGTTTTATTATTAATATTTTTAAATATAAAGTATTTCTATTTCATATTTTATTTTAAATCCAAGTTTAATGTTGCAAGTATTACTTTTTCAGCCTTAGAACATTTTAAAGAATTTATTTAGCTTTCGAAATGCTAAAATGGCAAGGAAAAACTTTGAAATTGTTGTTCCCATCTTTTCCAAGGGCGATCTGTTATTTTTTCCAGCATTGAAACCGATTGTTTGCTAACAATTTGGCTATTAAAAGGCATTTTTAAGCATCGTTAGTTGAAGGTGCTCCCTAGTTTAATGGCTGTCAGCAGTTTGAGCCAGTTTCGCAGCAAGCAGCAGCTGCCCCGATCGATTGGGCCTTAATTATGCGTTTCATATGGAGCCCCGGCAATGGGCCCAGTCAACCCTTTTTATGTGCAAATCTTAGCGCGTTTTATGAGCCGCTCATTAGAACGCGAACATGGCCAGGAGACGGACACGCTGCGTATGCCAGCAATTGCCGGGATGGGGCACCAAGACTGCTGGCCGTTGCCGCGCCTTTATGACGCTATGGTGAGGTTGTGGCAACACTGTGAGAAAATGCGATACAGATACGGCTGGGAGAAGGCTTCATTTCGAACTGAAGAGCCGCACAATTGTTATTATTTTACATTGTAATATTTTGAAGGCCAGGTCCTCGCAATTATTTAATAAATGGCATTTAGAAGCCCAGTTTGTCGCAGCGTAATGGCAGGCGGGGAATAAGATCGAGATGCGGTGTGCCAGTGCTCTCTCGGCTCATTATAATGGGCGGCACTTTATTTAAATGCGCCATGGCACATCATTAACAAGGCAAATGCCATGCCACAGAGCCTTACCTTACCGTACCTTACCTTACCTTACCCCGGCTCTGTTCTGGACGCGATCTCGGTTCACTTTCCTCCTCGGCGACGGCCCACAAGGAGATGCCCAAGGATGTTTGTATGTTTAGGTGGATCGGTTCTAAACTAGCAACGCAGACCGCACGCACTTTCAGATGGAAAAGGGGAAAACCGGGCCAGTTGTCTAGCTGAGCAATGGGCAGATATTTTATAATATCTCAATTGATGAGAGGGGTCTGCATCTAGCTACAGGGCACAGTGGGGCAAAGCATAATCATAGAAAAATAGAAAAATATAAAATATATATCTGCAGTTTCTATATATATATGTCTGCCATGGAATATAGTCTTGTGATTAACTAAAATTGAACATTCAATGCACCTATCAGCTATGAACTGTTGTCAATTCGACATTTTATTGGGTTCGGGAATTTGACCTTGTTTTAATAATAAATTCTTTCTTAGAAACACATTTAAAGGATTTCTTGGAATTCTGAATAAGAAACAAAATATATATAAATACATTGTTATCAGTTAAATGTGCTTATTTTTGTAGGTGTTCATTGATACATTGCTATCAGTATAATTATTACCGATGCATTTATTTTATTACGAAGTCTAGATGTTCTTCATTTTTAATTTTAAAAATATAAGCAATTTCCTAATCAATATTTATTTAGTTTTTAATTTTTTTGTATTCCTTTTTAAATATATATTATACATTTTAATAAAATAATAATTACATATGAGGGAACAGGACTTAAACCTTCGGTTTTCCTGCTCGTCTGCTTGGGGATAGAGCAATGCGACTCCTCGTTATCTCGCACCGCACGGATTGCTGATAGCAATTGTTTATTTTGCAGCATCTATTTAAGCAGGAACCATCGGTGAAAATATATTTATTTTCAAAGTGCAGTTCTCATGAACCGACTGGTGAGGAACACATTGTTTAAGAGAGGCCAACAAATATTTATTTTTCGAATATTTACTTAATTGACAGATACTTGTGGTTGTCCTGGCCCTGGCTGGCTTTCATCTGGTAGCTCCCACTCCCAATAATGGTGGTGGCGGCTTCGGAGGAGCCCAGGGTGGTGGCTTTGGTGGACTCTTTGGATCCATAGCCAACATCGTTGATGAAAGCATTAAGCTTGGCCAGCGCAGGAAACAACAGCAGCAATACGAAAGTGGCCAGTACAATGGAGGACCCTATTTTGGAGGACCAAGCGGTGGTGGATCTTACAACGAGGGACCCTATCACGGAGGATCGAATGGTGGCGGATCATATAATGAAGGACCCTATAACGGAGGACAGAATAATGGCGGCCAATACAATGGCGGGCAAAATGATGGCAGTCAAAGTGGTGGATACCCCATCATGGACATGAGTGCTCGTCGATACAACTCCAGAGCCTACAGTTCCAGGCAATACAATGGCTATAATCAACCATATAATCGACAATATAATCGACAATATAATGGACGTCAGAATTGGCGTAAATAAATTTGGAAAATAGATGTACGTGCATATACATATTAATTATGCGATTTAAAATATTAATGTAATGTAATTATGTAATAAGCTATTTTAAGAAAGATATATTGTTCTAAATGTTTTAATGGGCTTAATGATTCGTATGCTTTGAAAACTATTAATCGTAATGACTGAAAATATTAATAAAAATTACCTTATTTCAATTTTAAAAAATAGATGTTGTTTAAGCATATACAAAATATTTGAATATACACTAAATAATTTCATGAACACACAAACCTCATTAAAAAACGTGCTTATTTGGAAAGACTTTTACTTTTTGTTTTTAAAGAACAAAAATACATGAGTAGAATATATATAATAAGTTGTTTATATTTAATTGTTGGTATTCTCCGTTCGCAGATTATTTCTTATAACTAATAAATAGCTTCATCTTCATCTATAAATGCAAACAAAGAGAGAAAATAATTTCATTTAAAGTTCGCAAACACAATGAAGTGGCTGGTTAGTTCTCTTGAGTTGCCGTTTAGCTTACATATTTATAACATTTACTTTAAATTTTCAAATTACAGACATTTTTAATAGTGGTTTTTATTGGCATTCAAGTTGTCACTCCTAATTCGTGTAAAGATATTGTTCGTTTGGCTAACGCCGTTTTCGAAGGAATAAAAACTGGACTGCAAAATTACTTTCAATCTGATCCTGGAAAGAATGTTGTCGATGGAGGGGAAAATGCAAAATCCCAATATCCCATCATTGATTTGAGACAGAAATAACAATCCTAAAAATAATGATAATTTGTAAATTCAAAATAAATCTGTTTATTAAATAAGTTTAATTTTACTGTGAGTATAAATAAAAGAGATAACACAATGCTTCGAAATGTGCCATGGTGCTAAAATATAATATTGGCCAATATATTATTCACATTCTTATCTCGAATGCGAAACTCGTGCGGACTTAAGGTGAAAGAACTTTTAGCTCTTAATGAATTTCAAAATAATACACAATTTTAGAAAGGAAAATAAAAAACAAGAACGGATCTCATATATTCTAGGAACGTGCTACAAATCGACAAATCAAAGTTTAAAAAACTCATAACTAAGCCAAAAAATCATTCATTTTCATTCGGAAAGCTTTTCTATGTTAGTTTTTATTAGGTTAATAAATCTGCATACTCAATTTAATATTCAAAGAAATTTCACAATTTTTCAAATTTTTGACAATTTTAACGATGTAACCCCTTTCCTTTTTTTGAAATTTTGGAAAAATTTTGAAAATTTCCAATTTCCACCAAACATGGCTTGATCGATTCAGATTCAGATGCTGATCAAGAATATATATGCTTTATAGGGTCGGAAACGACTCCTTCACTGCTTTGCAAGCTTATGACTGAAATTATAATACCCTGTAAGAGTATAAAAATATAAAAATGTTCTTAAACTCCTATGTATCAATTGTTTTTCCAACAATAATTATAAAACTCAGTTACATTGTTTAATGAATATTTTATTTCCATAGTTTTATTGTTCATTGATTAACATTTGGATAGCAAATCAAAATATATATAACCTTTGGCATTCATTGACTTCTTGGCCACCAAGAAAAACCTAAAATTCTAAGTATATTAAATCGATGTTTTTATATGCTAATTTTTTGGGTAAATCAAAGTTTTTGAAATATCATAACTAAGTCAAAAAATAATGAATTTAAATTCAGAAAGCTGTTCTATATTTGTTTTTATTAAGTTAATAAATCAGCATACTCAATTTTAAATTTTAAAACATTCAAAATTTTTCAAATTTTTGACAATTTTAACGATGTAACCCCTTGTTTCTTTTTTAAAATTTCGAACAAAATTAAAAAATTGATGTATTCGTCAAACATGGCTAGATCGACTCGTCTGTTAATGCTGATTAGGAATATATATAATTTATAGGGTCGGAAATGACTCCTTCACAGCATTCTGAATAAAATTAAAATTTTCTGTCAGTGTATAAAAAACGAGAATAAATACAAAAACAAGTGAAACCAAACTCAGACTCACTGCCACGATCGGAAAAAAATAAAGCTAAAGCTTACAAATGTCATTGGCCGATTAATATGAACAGATTTGTATATATTCTTTACCGAGGATCGTCTGCATTATCTCTCTTGTTCCACAAGTAAGCTTGGAAAATATGAAAGCTAGAAAAATATAAACCCAGCTAGGGTATTATAGTATAATCTGAAGCTGAGTAAAAATGGAATTAGCTAAGCTCCACTTATGCTCATATTTTATAACTGAAAAACTCCTACTGAGGAAATAAATACCTCTATGTTAGATTGACCAATGGATTGCACTTGATTGTTATACATGTGTAAATTTCTAGCATTCAAATACAACACATTAAAGTCTTGATGGACGGCTTATTGAGTTGATTCGATTTTCCGCGATTCAAAACCCAATGTATCTTCATGGGGCGCCTTAATTGGTTTCGTAGAATTTGCCGTGGACCCTTCCTCTCGATGATAGCTTCGTTTACCTGTTCGCACTACACTAACCCTTCCAGTGCCATCCCCTCGTCCCCAGAACACACTTTCCACTGGATTTAGCCTATTACTTGTTCTGCAGATCTTGGCTTTGATTCGTCTTCTGCCCGATAATTAAGGTCGCCGCAACTTGGTCTAGGGCTTGGGCTTTAGTGCGTTTGCAAATTACCCTGTAATTGCAAACAACGCAGAAGGGATAAGCGAAATTGGCCCTAACCATAGCTTCCTGCTTAAAAGTCTTTGATTGATTAAATAGAACATTTAGGGAGAATACACACGATTTATAGACACGATTTCCTCAATTTGAATCAATACATTGGAAACTCATCATCAGATTTGAATGCAAAGCCGAATTAAACGCCCATTAAGACATCATTGGTAAGTTTTATTATCATATTTTGTTTTGGCCGCGCAGTCGTATCAATCAATCAATCAATCAATCAAAGCGCATCCACCAAAACGCCAATTTATGTCAGTAGTAGTTCCGCTCATCCTTGACACAAAATTCATACCGAGAAGAGAAATCCCCTACATACCGTACACATGCATAGCATTTATGCGTAATTATCGAAGGTGGCTAAATGGACGTATCCCCCCTCCGGGGCAGTAAATCAAACAGCCCACAAATATTTACAAAATCATAAACTTTGCTTTGATTTAATTGCTGGTTCGGTCTTGTTTGCCCGATGAATTTGGCCAACCTTCGTGGCACAAACAAACGCTGGGTGGGAGGCAATTTGGCAGCAGTTTTTTCCAAACTTAATTACGCGCGTGTTTCTGTCAGATGACCAAGCCAATCTTTTTACAATGAAAAAACCTGAGGCCAACAAAAAAAAAAAAAAACTGGTAAAACAAAAGACAAAACCGAAATGGCTGAAGTAAATATACCAACCAATTCGGTGTTGGCCAAAAGGTAAAGGCACTGAAACTTTTCCGAAATATAAACTAGATCCTTGCTATTTTAGAGAAATTTATCAATTATTAAATATTAAGCTACATGTCTTAAAATGCTTTAAGAAAAGTGTTTAGTTTGTGTCTTAAATATGCAAAATTTAAACTAAGTACTAAGGCTGAAGTAAATATACCAAGCAATTTGGTGTTGGCCAAAAGGTAAAGGCACTGAAACTTTTCCGAGACTCGAACTAGATCTTTGCTATTTTAGAGAAGTTTATAAAGTATTAAATATTAAACTACATGTCTTGAAATGCTTTAAGAAAAGTGTTTAGTTTGTGTCTTAAATATGCAAAATTTAAACTCAGTACCTGAAATCCCCTGAGATCAGGTTTCCTTGCCTGTTTATTTATGGTTTGAGGTCTGAGGGTTTAAGCTAGCGAATGCCGCTACGCCCAGGGGAACGTTTATTCAGAGTCGTTGGGGCAACATAATTTTGAACAGAAATTATTAGCACTTTATTATTTTGTTTCTTTGTGGTTGTTACGCCTCTTTCTTGTACGCATTAGCACTAAATTCGAAAAAAACCCACGAAACCCACACCAGCACACGGGCCAAATATTTCACCTTTCGTTTTGAGGTTGAAACTTTAATGAACACTTAGCAACATACTGGCGGAAAGATGTTTTAAATGTTTTAAATTATTTCTTAAATGTATTTTGAAAATACAAATTTAATTTACCATATTTTATAAATGAATTATAATTCGATATACTTTATACTTTTAGTTTTTATGCCTAATGTAAGCTTCACTCAATTTATAAACTATTTCATTAGCTTTCAGAGGTAAGAGCAGCTATTGGATTTTTCTTAGCCTAAATGGAGTCTATATAAATTGGCAAAAATATTGAACTTTTATTTTTAAATACACACACAAATAACACAAATCCAGGAAGCTGCGGACTCTCAGCCATATGTCATCGCTGATTTCCTGACTTACTTGTCGCCTCTTCCTGCTCATCATTAGTGTCGTCGGCATCATCATCAGCATCACATAACGATCGTTCAACTCTCGTTGACCATTGAAATTATTCGCATGACCCCACCGGGGGAATCGCTGGCACCTCCTATTGAAAACGTGAAAAGCCGAAGAGCTGGAAAACCAAAAACCAAAAAAAAAAAAAATACAAAATAAAAATGCAGCACCAGCTGACCGATCGTGAACTCTGCGGTAGTCGGGCAGACATCTTCACCTCTTGTCGACTTTCCACGCTTCCCATTTCCATTTTCATTTCCATTTCACTTTCTTTTGCACAACGCGATGCCTCCGAGAGATGCTTCCTCGCAGCATCGCGTAATTAACATTCAGCTCCCAAAGCGACTCTATTGCCACTGATGCCAGTTGCAAGTTGCCAGTTGTCGTAATGAGGAAACAAATGTTGTCAAATGCGTTGGCGGTTGGCCTCTCACTCGATAAGTAAAGCCACAGAAGTACAGAGAAAAAAAAACAATTGCAGCTGTGCGGGATGTCATTGCACTCACCTTTAAATGGGGTTCCCAGAGTCACCCCGCCAATGCCAATAAATGAAGTTCAGGCAGGTACCACTCGTAATGCAGCTAAAATGTCAAGGTGTGATTTGAGAAAAGTATGCCGGTAAATTTATTTAAATAAATCAAGTCCTTATTTCAGTCCTCGTAGAACGTGTCATATATTAAGGGAAATCATCAAGACTAGCTACACAAATTTTATATAATTGTAAATCATAAATAAATAAATAATTCTATGAATTAAATGTACTAGAGCTTGCATGGTATTATAATTTAGTTTTTAACGCAGAAAAGGACTCATCAAAACTATCATTTAAATGCTTTCCGAATTGAAATTCATATATTTTTGGCTTAGTTATGATGATTTGCATGATCAAACTGTAAGGGTGTTATTAATTTAATAATGAAAACCAGAATATAAAAGTTTCTATTGAGGAAAATTGATAAGAAATTGAAGCTTTTCTTCCCACGAATCACAAAAAAACGGTCTTTTCGTTTTTTGTGGAATATAAAATGCCTGAAATTGGTTGATTTTTATTTTATTATTGCCTTTATTCACACGAAAATGTCAATTGCCTTAGATCACTCAACTAAATGGTAGCTACGTGCTTTGTGGCATGTGTGCGGTTCTGTGAGCTGCAGGTTCCCATGGAACAGAAGCCAACATAGAGTTGAAGCCTTTGGCTAAGTTTAAAGCAGAAAATCTTGATGTAGATTAGAAAAGAAAAGCGCAGCATAATGGGCAATAAATGCAAGTCTTACACTCATTTCGAACGTGTTAAAATGATACTGCAGATGGCCCCGGAAGCCAAAATAAAATCATTACGTTAACACGCTATGTGAATAAAAGTTTTCCGACTTCATGATGATACTGTAGTGATATTTTTTAAACTAAAAACAAATACTATACAACTTATTCTCAATTTTGATTTTTTTACATATTATTTTTTATTTTTTATTATTCTTGCAACATTTACAAATCCCTTGTACCTCGCCCCCTGGGCTAATTTCTTTGCTGTTCTCGGAAGACGCTAATCAGAAGTTTAATGCCCAGCAAATGGCATGCAAAATGCAAAGTCAAACAACTAAAAATCGACAGCAAGCCAAAATCTAAAAAGAAGAAAAATGTATTAAATGGAAAATGTGCAACCGGCAAGCCGGCAGCCGGCAAAATTCAGCCTGCCACCGCGATATGAGGCAAGCTCGGCAATTATTATGCAGCAGCAAAAATCCACTCGAGGCGTTGCCCGCAGCCAAGTCGCTGCCAAGTGATTCTAATGATGCTTCTAATGATATAGTCAAAAGCCAAGCGCAACTTGCTGTTGCCAGGGGATCGGAGAAGAAGTCGGTAGCAATTGCATTCGGTTAGCCATTTGGTGGAGGCCAAGTTAGTCTCTCTCTTAACCCTTATCCAACCTGGACAGGCAAGAGTTAAGGAGTTTTCCTGAAAATTTATTTATTTATTTTAAAAACAGTTGTACAAAAGATATTTTATTTATAAAATAAGATAAAAATGCTTAGTTTTTTGTACGAAAATCTTCAGATAATTAAATTCAGCTACTGCTAATGTATCCAACAAATTTCGAAGAACAAATTAAATAAGATAAATATATTTAACATAGCATAACTTCATATAATCAATTTAAATTGTAAAACAACTACAATAGGGTTCAGCTAAAATATATCCCCTGGAAAATCCAATGGGTTAACTAAATGTTCTAATACGCCTTTTCCCCTTTTCACCGCTCCTGCTTTCCACGACGCGCGTCAGACTTTTCCGCTTTGATTTTGCGTTAATCTTGGCTTGCACCTGCTGGACGTTCGGTCCGTTCGTCCACTTCTCGGTGGGTTGGCGACTCTTCCTCCTGGTGGCACAACCTGGAGGAGCCTATCCGCAGGAATCCCCCTCCTTGCCGGCACTTGGGGCTGGGAGTAAAGGCGATGCCGTTGTTCAATTTTGCGTGCCGTTGCCGCCTCTGTTATTTTAACAATCTGCCATTTAAGCGTAAAAAATGTTGCCTCGTTTCGTGCCGCAGAGTTTTTCCTTTTGGTTTTTCCTTTTTGCTTAGATTTAGTTTTTTTTTCCTTTTTTTTCGGGCCATTTGATTTGGCAATCATGGCGCTGCGTTCTCCATTCTGCATTCTGCGTTAGCTTTTCGGTGCCAGGTTGCTTGGTTTTCTTTTTTGTTTAGTTTTTTTTTTGGGCGGCGGCGTTGCGTTAGTTGAACCTTTTTCGGGCAAAACACACACGAGAGTTGGTCAAAAGGAAATGGGAGGGGGGAAGGGGGTACAGACAGGTTGGCTTGGATGGCAAGAATGTGGATTAGTCAAGACTTTGATTGAGAAATTCTTCGCGATCGCCGTGGTTTGTTAAATGGATAAATAGGAAGTCATTTCGGGATTTAATTTACTTTCCCTCTGCCTTGGAGATCATTTATTTTGTAGTTTTTTTGTTGCTTTATATATACTGTGAGATTACTTTATGAAGGCCATCCACATATGACAGCCGCGAGTTGATCGTCCATCATCGTACCTGGCCAATGGCAAGGTAATCCAGGATGGTTGCTCCAATGAGTTGGCATTGGAAATCTCAACCTGTCTGGCAGGTTAACTCTCTAGGTTTCGGAAGTCCAGATTGGTTGCATTTCAAGATTACAAGGAACTTTAATAAATCATACTTAAATAATAAATGGGATAGTTTAAATACAAATTATTTACAAAGTATAAAAGTTTACAACCTAATATATGCTTGAAATCAATGGTTGATTCCCAGTTCATCAGAATATGTTTTAAAATTCTAATAAATTAACTTGATTTTAATAAAATGTAATGAATTCTTGTAAATGTTTCAAAAATAGTTCATAATATTGGTAGTGCATCCTCCCCATATAGTCTCAATCCTTTTGCTGCAACATTGGGAATAACATCTGACATGAATGTAAGAGAATCCATTGAAACTATCAAGGAATCCTTTAACAACAGTCTTTCCTGTATTTGTACTACCAACAGGAGCCAACAACTACCAGAAACATCGACTACCTGTGGCAATTGCGTAAATGATGTTCTAATACAACATCAATTACAATGGCAAGCGGCCCATGGCCGAAACCGTAATGATGTAGTCAGCCTCCAAGTTGCGTTTCAGCCAGGTCTTCGTCCCCAGCCCGAGATCCCTCCTTCTGGCCAACTTCTGGCTTGTGCTCCTCAATAAGCTTGTGGCATTCACGCCTTGTTGTTACCAGCTTTATCCTCCTCTGCTGTGGATGTGGCCGATGCTATTGCCAGTGTGTAGCTGTTATCGTTGTCGCTGAACCGGCTGGCACTCGGTCCCTGCTCCCGACATCTCCGTAACAGATGCCCGAGTGCATCCATATGCATACCCTGTACACTGGAATGGAATGGACTATCATGGCCGAGATACATTCGAAAATTCTCACACGTTCCCATTGAAAAGTGAAAATGTGAAGATACACAAGGGGACAATGGATGTCTTGAGTAAGATAAGAAATTAACTATATATTTAAGTTCATAACATTTACAAGGAATAAAAAATAAGCTAGTGATTTTAATATGAATTTAAAGTATATTTAATTCAAAGTATTACTTATTCTGTATAATAATAAATAAGTTCAATGAAATTGAAAACTATTTTTAAAACTTAAACCATTTAGATAGTATAAGTAAGAGGTTGTCCCTTCAGGTTTTCCATGGCTTAAGTTTTGGTATTTTATTTATTGGTTTTCTTAATTAATCACTTTAAGAAGAGCAATATTATGGTATATTTCCTTAAGATAGGGTACTCGGACGATCGAATCATTTAATTTTGTATCTTTCTTGGTGAATTCGAGTAAAAATTTCATCCACGTTGTTGCCGTTGTCGTTGCGGCAACAACAACCGTTTTACGCATGCGTGTGCCTCAGCCACTGGGCTACCTGTTGCACCTGCTCAGCCCCCCCTTTAAGCCCCCTTTTCCGCCCACCAACAGCTGACTATGGCACTGCTTCAATTTATGTTTTAATTGTGGAAATTATGTGACACATGTTGCTCCTGTGGCTCCGCTCCGCGTGCTTAGGCGGCGCATCTGAGAGCATCGAGCAGACTGCCAGAGCCGCCGTCTGTCATAACTGGTAAAGTTGTAATTAAACTGGTGCTGGGATCCCCATCCCCATCCTCATCCCCATTTCCCTCCCCACTCCCCCTGGGAAACTCTCCTTGGACTGCGTCCGTTGCCGCCCATCGGATGAAAATGGCTGGAATGGGGCGACAGCGTTTTGTGGGTTTTTCTCGGGCTGGTTGTAAACATTTTACGGTTGTTTATTGCCATCAATTGATGCATGGGTGGATGGATGTTGGGAAGTTTTCCAGGATACTGGATAATAATTTAGTTCCAGTGTGAGCAGCTGATGGCGGAGTCAATTGACCAGCTGATCGATGCAGAAGCTGCGATGAGAGAGGGGGCTTTTCTGTAGGCTTCAAGGGGTAATTAATTACAGTCATTAAAATAAGGAAAATCTTAAAATATAACAAATTAAACAAAGACCATTCAAGTTTAAAGTTACTGCTTAAATAGAGAGTACTTTGCCCTTTTTAATACTTTTTTTTAGCATTTAAGAAAACTACTATGAAAGGACGGCCTTTTCTGTAATTTAAAATTCTATCAAAACTTTGGAATTAAGGAAAAAAATAATTACTGTCATGAAAAATAAGGAAAATCTTAAAATATAAAAAATTATAAAAAGAACGTTGAAGTTTAAAGTTACTGTTTAAATAGAGGTAATTCCCCCTTATTAATACTTTGTTTTAGCATTTAAGAAAACTACTCTGAGAGGACAGCCTTTTTTGTACTTTAAAATCCTATCAAAACTTTGGAATTAAGGGAAAATTAATTACTGTCATGAAAATAAGGAAAATCTTAAAATATACAAAATTAAAAAAAGAACATTAAAGTTTAAAGTTACTATGTAAATAGAGAGTACTTCGCCCTTTTTAATATATTCTTTTAGCATTTAAAAAAACTACAATGCAAGGACGGCCTTTTCTATAATTTAAAATTCTATAAAAACTTTGGAATTAAGGGGAAATTAATTACTGTCATGAAAATAAGGATGATGAAATATTAAAAAAATAAAAAAAGAACATTGAAGTTTAAAGTTACTGCTTAAATAGAGAGTACTTCGCCCTTTTTAATATATTCTTTTAGCATTTTTCTGTAATTTAAAATTCTATCAAAATTTTTGGAATTAAATTCAATATAATTCCAATATAAAAAAAGGCCAAATTGCGTAGAAAATGTAATCTAAACTGAAATCATTGAAAAGTGAGCACTATATAATTAGTCTCATTGGAATGGTTATGGTTATGGCTATCGCTGCTTTTGCCTTCCGCAGAATGGCTCTAACTGCACTCTGATTGATTGATTGCCCCTGAGACTGAGGAGTTGTTGACTTTACAGCGTGTTTATGGCTGCGCTTGAGTCTTGAACCCCGGTGAACCTAACACAAGCCAACCGCAAATAGTGCCTCCCAACTCCCCCAAACAGCAGCGCTCAAAATAATAGCAGTCAGTAGTGGTAACTATTAGAGCATAATACTTAATTAATGAGTGTTTTAATGGAATTGCAATAATAGAATGCAATAATTAAATTCTAACAAATATATTTCTTCTGAAGTTTACCATATAATAAAACAATATTCTTGTGATCCTGTGAAAGACAATATATTTTATAATTTGGCACTGCTATTACTTTAGCCGCCGCTGTGGCTACGTAAGCCAAACTTTATGGAGTGTTTGGGATTGGGGCACGTTGCCTAACCATAACGGTAATGGAGGGGCTAGTGGTGGCCCAACAACCGGATCGGGTCACTCGCTGTGGAAGTCGGGGAAGTGTCTAATAATAAAAATCAAAATACCGTCACGTAAACCGATAACAAGGCGCAAGGCGTGCGGATCTCCGGGAGGAATTGGAGCTACAGCCGAAACGCAATTAAGACCGACATTTTTATGGTGTTCAAACTATAAAATTCATATAATTAAATTGCAGTTATAACTATAACAGCAGCCAACAGAAGCCGCAGCAGCAGCAGACAGCACCGGCGACAGCAGTGCCAACACCAACACAACGTGCAACATGCAACAGCAGCAGCAACAGCGAAACTATCATAAAGTTGGGATCAAATCATTGCTGAGAGTGAATGATTTCCTAAGTGAGAAAATAAAGTGAAAAGCGATAAGTCAGTGGATTGATAGTAAAAAATTAGAATGATTTTTATTGAGATATCTCAAGTGTCAATATAAACACTCCAAACGTTTATTTATTCTTACAATTTATTTAATATTGCTTTATTTATATTAATTAATTAATTCATTTCATTCAAAATTTATCAAAGAATTATATAAAATATAAGAAACTATTTTAATACGAATTTTACTTAATATTTCTTTATATTTTCCTTGTTAAGCTATTAAAAAATACTAATAAATATGTGAACTACATTTATACATTTATTAAACATTTAGAAATCATCAAACATTAATACAAAATATAAGAAACTAGTTTAATTTTACTTAATATTCTTTATATTTTCCTTGTTAACATTTTAAAAAATGTGAACTACATTTTCCAATTTATTAATCATTTAAAAGTCAATAAAAAGTAATACAAAATATAAGAAACTTTATTAGTACGAGTTTCACCTATGATTCCTTAATATTTTTAGGATTTTGATATTACAAAAAATGCTAATAAATACGTAAACTAAATTTTTACATTTATTAAACATTTAAAAGTCATCAAAAAATAATACAAAATATAAGAAACTTTATTAGTATAAGTTTCACCTATGATTCCTTAATATTTTTAGGATTTAGATATTAAAAAAATGCTAATAAATACGTAAACTACATTTTTACATTTATTAAACATTTAAAAGTCATCAAACATTAATACAAAATATAAGTAACTATTTTAATACGAATTTTACTTAATATTCTTTATATTTTTCTTGTTAATAAGAATAAGAACTATATTTTTACATTTATTAATCATTTAAAAGTCATAAAAAAATAATACAAAATATAAGAAACTATTTTAATATGAATTTTACTTAATATTCTTTAATTAATTTTTACGATATTAAAAAAAATTATAATAAATAAATTATAATTATATGTGAACTACATTTTTACATTTATTAAACATTTAAAAGTCATCAAACATTAATACAAAATATAAGTAAATATTTTAATACGAATTTTGCTTAATATTCTTTATATTTTCCTTGATAATAAGAATAAGAACTATATTTTTACATTTATTAAACATTTAAAAGTCATCAAAAAATAATACAAAATATAAGAAACTTTATTAGTATAAGTTTCACCTATGATTCCTTTATATTTTTAGTATTTAGATATTAAAATAAAATGCTAATAAATATGTGAACTACATTTTTCAATTTATTAAACATTTAAAAGTCATTAAAAAATAATACAAAATATAAGAAACTTTATTAGTACGATTTTCACCTATCATTTATATTTTTCGGCTTTTGATATTAAAATAAAATGCTTATAAAAATTATTTATACTTTTTAAACTCTGAAAATTACTTAGACATCAAATTTTTAAACTACTTAATTACAAGTTCGCAATATTTTAAACTTGAAAATGTAAGTTATGGTATTAAATCATTGTTAATACCATTTACGGCGACACTGGCGAAGCTTTTCCAAACTATTAATTTCCTCAAGTCAATGTTTCAATGGCGATGGGTAATATAACCCATTAGTTCGATTATAATTAAGGAAATTATGTCCGTATGGAAATTATCAATTATCTGACTGTATTTATCAAATTGAAACAACGCCGGCAGCGCTGCAGCCGTGGCCACTTGGAGCGGAAAATAAAAGTAAAAAAAAAAACGAGCGGAGGCACCAAAGCTGGTGGCGCAAGAAAAAAATAGTCCCGAAATTGGCCACTGTCTTCTATCCTCTCTATCCCTCCCCCTCACACTCACTTAGCCTTTTGTGCAGTTGTGGAGCAGGTGTCGAAAGCTCTCTGCTCTCCCAGTGGCTCCAAACCGCTCTCAGTGAGCTTTTCAAACTGTTGTTTTGTTTTCATTTATTTATTTTTTTTTTTTTGCACGCTCTTCGGCTTTCAGTTACGGGTTTTGTGCCGGTTATTGTTGTTGCTGTTGCTTTGGAGTTGGTATTTTCATTGATGAAAATGCCGTGGCTTATGCGAGTGAGAGAGAGAGAGAGAGAGAGAGCGAGTTGTGAGGGAGCCATAACAAGAGAGATACCAAAATTGGGAGAGCTAGATCAGAGAGCCAAATTTTGGCTACAGCGGCAGCCAGAAAAGTTGGAAAGGTAACCCAGTAAAATTAACTCTCAAAATTATATTGATGTTTTTAGGTCTTTAAAATGATCAAATTACTACACAGAAGCCTTTAAATATTGTTTTTAAATATTATTAAAGATAAAAATATACAAGGAACATAATTTGAATGCATAATACAAAAGTTCATAGGTTGACTAGATCGTATAGGCTTTATATGCTGTTGAAGAAAAGTTGGACAGGTAACCCAGTAAGATGTACTTTTAAAATTATTTTGATGTTTTTAGGTCTTTAAGTTTTAAATAACTACACAGAAGCCTTTAATTTTTTTTTTTATTATTATTAAAGATAAAGAAATACAAGGAACATAATTTGAATGCACAATACAGAAGTTCATAGCTTGACTAGATCGTTTAGGCTTTATATGCTGTTGAAGAACTAAATTGTATTAAAAATAAGAAACAGGATTTTATGGATTCTTTTTGGTAGCATTATAATTATTTTACAGATAGTCAAACAAGAAAATAAGATTAATGCTATATACTTTTTCCGTAAACAAAACATTTGCTTATAAGGTCATATTTATTACCAGAACCATAATGATAATTTCAAGCTTTTTTTATTGTGACAGAAATATTTAAAGTCATTTTTACAAAGTTAATGTAAGGAAACAAGCACATACAATCAATATAAATTAAATGCCAATAAAAAAAAGTGTTCAACATTGCACAGATGTCAAGGTTTCTCAGTGGATCTCTTCCCGTTTCACCTCTGCACTCTCGCTCCCTCTCCCACTCTCTCTCGCTCATTTGGAAATTTCGCGAATACCTTTTGGGTACGACGAAACAGCTGAGCGCGCTCTCCAAAGCCACAGCCACTCTCCGCTCTCTCCAGCTGCCAGCAGGTGCAGCGCAACAAGTGCCTCAGCGAGCTTCGGCTCTCTCGCCTCACGAACGAATGACACCTAAGAGCTCGGCTCACCCAGTGTCGCTCATTCGTAAAAAAACTTTCGTGCGAGACGGACGTGAGTGACGGAGCATCGAGCTTCATTTTTGCCCACCAACTAACTGTGCAAGCTGCAGCTTTGGCGCGACTTTTTCGCAAAGTGAACGACAACGAATCGAGATCGCAGCGAAATTAGATGTGAAACAAGTGCAGAAGTGACGAGACGAGAAAAATATAGAAAAGCGGCGTGCCTGTGCAGCGGCGCACTGTGTTAGCCAAGTGTAACGATAGGCAGCGATACCCAATACCCCGGCCAGCCAAAGGAAAGCAACACACACAAATAATACCCCTTAGTGGCCAGCAGCCATGTCTACCGCCGCGAAACTGGAGCAGCAGCAGCAGCAGCACTCGAAGCCCATACTGAGTCCAACCCGATCCTTGGACGAAGGTTTCGAAAGCGATCCGGATCGGGTTTCCACAGATTCGGAGCATCAGACAAGTGGAACCGGCACTGGCATCACCACCACCACCACCACCAGCAGCAGCAGCACGAACAATGCCAGCAAGCTGGCTCAGCTCAGCTCGGCGGCCACTGGCGGCGCCACCAAAGCATCGCCGCCCTCCTCCAGTCCCATCGGAGGTTCGGGCAGTGCCACCAGGGGTGCCCTCACCCTGGCCGCCCCGCAAATCCAGCGGAGAGAGTTCTTCAAGGACCAGGGACCAAAGCTCCAGCGGCCACAGGCATCCTCGCAGCAGCCTCGCCTGCAGTACCAGAAGCAGCGACAGCCGCTGGTTCCCAGTGCCGCTTCCAGCGTTCACAATCACCGGCTGACCTCCGGCATTGTCGCATCCGCCGGGTCGGGCAACAACAGTCTGGGAAACACCGGCAGCGCCACATCAAACTATCGGCGCGGACGCAGGCTCCACATGAACGCCCATCATCCCGCCCGCAACGGCATCCGTTCGCATTCGGTGGACGCCATATCGAGACACAACCGCCATGGCTACGATCCCAGTAGCCTGATCCTGAAGCACGATGGGAATGGCAACATCAGCAGCAGTAGCAGTGCCCCGGGTGGCGCTACCCGCATGTTGAACTACAAGACAACGGGCGGTGGAGCAAGTGCAGCCGGAGCTCCGGCCGCCGGACAGGCTCTGCTGGTCCAGCCCATCTCCAGTGCCACCCTATCGCCCCTGGTGGCAGCTGGCGTTGTGGACGGCGTGGAGGGTGGCGGCTCGTCGCCAGTGATTGCCTCGGCCACCCACAGCCTGTACACGTTCTATCCGGCGGAGGGAAACCTCCAGGTGTGGCAGACCGAGTGCGGTGACCTTACCTACAAGTCGTCCCGGAATATGCATCAACTGCACAAGGCGCCCGTGTGCTGGACGCAGTCCATACCCAGACAGGCCAGAAGGTGAGTGTTTCTTTTACTTTACTGGAAATATATTTAATTAGGTTGTGAAATGATGGGGAAAATGGGAAAAAACAATATTTTTCCTTCAAGTAATTCAGATTTACATTTAATGAATAGTGTATCTTTTTGGTTCTCTGAAAAGTAAAATCCCTTAAGAAAGTTTCATGATTGATCACTAACCATTCTAGTTCTTTAATTAAGAGAGAAACATCTAAACATTATTTTTAGACAAGCTACACTTAAATCTGGAGCTCAATAAATCGCTCAAAATGTAAGCTAATTAGTTAATGGTTCGGCTTTATTTTTGGCCAAAAATGAAGTCAATAGCCATTTCATCTTTGGCGCTCGGCCAGAGTGAAAGTCTTTTTAACAGCATCGGCATCGGGCCAAGACGCGAACAGAGATAGTGAGAGAGTGGGCTAAGATGGAGAGAAAGAGGGCCGCAGCAGCAGCAACAGCAGCAGCAGCAACATCAGCAACAGCAACAGCAACATGTGTCATTTAGCTTTGGCCGCGGGGCAGGTTGCTGCAGTGTTGCAAGTTGCTTTGTGGCAATTAAAATGCCTCTTGGAAACTGCTTCACATTGATTAGCTCTCGGAGCAGCTCCGACCCTTAGCAGACTGTTAAATCGCCCTTACATAACTTAACATTGCCCGGGGTGTGTGTGTGCCTGTGTGTGACCCCAAATTAAACGCAAATTGCACACCGAAATTCAGGCACATAAAGTTTGCCAATTTCGCGCTTAACATTTCCAAAAAGACATTTTAAGTTTTACCCAAATTTGGGTTGGGTTTTTGGGGGCTGGAGACTGTTACAATTTTTGTCTGCGAAATGTGTCCGAAATACTTAATAGCTCTTGCAGTCATTTAAGTTTTGTTTTTTGTTTCGGGTTAAGGGGCTTTTTTCATTGCTAAGAAATAGTAAATATATTGTAAGATATTACCGAAAGCGTGGAAAAGCGAGGAAAAAGGCAGCAGTATGGTAAAAGTGAACGAAATTATTAGATGATTTCAATGGAGTAATCAAATGGAGTAATAGTTAATAAAATATATATTTTCTTTTAATGACTATTTATTTGACCAAAGAAAGTGTTTAATGTAACTGCCTATCATTATAGAAAACTATTAGAGTTTATACTATCATGAAATAGCTTTAATTAATTAACATTAACTATAATCCATTGATTAAGTATTCATAAAATTTGGATATCTTAAACAGACTAATTAGATTGGCTTACAAGCCATATAAATGAGTTAAAATCCCATTTATACGGAGATGCAGGCTTGTAATGGAAATAGGAATTAGGAAATATTTTGAATTTTACTTTCAAATAGCATGTAATGCCTAAATGACGTTTGATGTAGCAATTCAGTCTCAGTTTCATTTGAAGTTTTCATTGCATAAGCACACGCAAATGTGTTTATAAAAAAGCCTTTTACTTTGACTAAGGAAAACCGCCCACACGACCGCCCATTGCCGGGAAAACTGTCGGGCAAAAATGGCAAACATTTCAATCAGCAGGAGCAAACATGCAAAGTGAATCAAGAGCGAATGCAAATGTGGCAGCAGGCGGCGGCAGCTGAAACGTTGATAAGACTCCCCCAAAGGCGAATTCAATCAAAAGACTTAGGCAACGAACTCGATTGGTTCAACGCACTGCGAGGCGATTGATGATGTATCTGCGTCTGTGTTTCTGTGACCGCAGGTTGTAGTGCCTTCGGAATTTTCTCCATTACGACGCTCGATTGATATCACATTTGAAAACACAACTCACAACTCTATTGCAAATCAAATTGCATGATGCGCAAATATTTCGCATTGACAGCAACTCTAACACCGCCAGCAACAATAAAAGTAAAAGTTTTTTATTTTGCTTTGGCAAATTTATTTACATAGTTTGGAGTACACACATATTTTTTTCTCTCTTCGTTTTTACAATGTGTCATACCTTTGCACACTTTTGCTTTTCATGGGACATTAGTTTTGGGTTTTTTTTTGTGGATGCTGTGTGTGGATGGACCAAGTGTAGGTGTCCAAGCTGTGCGCATTCGAAAGTGTTTTTTATTAAGTGTGTGTCTGTGTTTTTTAGCCAAGGTGTTGCTGGAAAGATGATGATTTGCTTGCTTTTTGGCGTGCGAAAGTTTTGTTATTTTTTTGGGAGATGAACACGGAGCAGCGTTGTTTGATGTCTGTCCGATAGTGCCAAGCTTCCGCTTTATGCATATTATGGGAATTTGCAAAAATATGTATTCGCATTTTATTTATAAATTAAGGAATTGTAATACATATGTGTGGGGTGGGATGACATTCAAGTGCAGAATTTAATTATTGTCTAAGGTATTCTATCAAATATTGCTATAGGATACCAATCTTATAGCCATAACTTACTATTTTAGACAGTCATAAAAATTAAGTCAGGCTGAGCTCTTGCAACAAGCTTCCCATTATTCATTGTGAATTTATTTGTTTTTGTAAAAGTATACCATAGTCTTACAACTTCCTCTAGTCTTCAATTAAATTTAAAGTTGGCACTTTATAAAAGAAATTATATAGCAAAAAGCCAGGTTATAGTTCCTTTGATAATTTAAACATTTTAGAACTTGCTTGCTTATTCTTTTGGATCCAAGGCAAGCCCATCAATATCAAGGCTACACCGTCAGTGTGTGTTCGGTGTGTGTTCATTTCCAATGACGCCATTAAAGAGCCCATGAGATTGTCACTTAATCGCCGGTGCTTGCCACTTGCGACTTAATTTGATAAACAAATGCCGCTAATTGCTCCCCATCAGCCCAATCGGGATGGCGATAGAGAGAGACCCAACCATAATTGCCGACTATTTACCTGTGCGCCCGAGGTGAGGGCTAAGGCTTCCTTCTGATTGCTGTTTGCCAGTCACTTTCATAGATACATAGATGATCAGCTTGCCGCTCGGCATTCACTTTGATTGCTCATCATCGAGCTCATCATCAGCGCCGAAATCATCGGCAAATATGGTGCCTAATTAAAAGAAATAAAAGCTCAAATAGAACCGAAGACGATCTTCCGTATTTGCCCCAATGCGTTGCTTGCTTGATTTTATTTTTGGCAAACACAAGACTCGTATGTCAATAAAAGGCAGAGATTTTGGATGAGCTGGGATCCTAAAAATAGATCAAGTACCAAAGACGACAAGACAAGTAAACTCTTCTTTACATAATGTGAGCTGCTAAATTGCTTTGTTTACTTTGAGCGAAATGTTGTCACCACAAATACGAATGACTTAAGCAACGAACTTGCCGTTTATGCAATCCACCTGGCTGGCCCGCTTAGGATATCGCAAAATGATTCATTGTCTTGACTCAAATCTTTAAAAATCCGAGCATTTCAAGCACTTTCAATGCCATATTTTTTGGGTAATTGCTTTTTTAAACAATTTTAACACACACACAGTATGTTTTTGGCACCCACTCTTGACGGCGCTGAAACACTTTCAATTTCGAAGCTTTGACGTCTGTTTTAGCACCATTTTTGGACGAGTCATCAAAGACAAAAGAACTATTAAATGGAGATCACAATTGTATGGAAACCTTACCCCAAGTACCCTTCTCTACCGCCCCTCAGCCACCCAGTAATTGAGTCGTTGTCAATGACATCATGAATAGTGGCTGAAACAAAAACTTCATGCACAAAACTTCAGCCGGAAATGCAGGGGACAGAATAAAAAAACACTTCCCAGGCCTCTATAGGGTTTCCCGCTCAACTGTTGTTACAGTTTTCCCCATCTGACCATTTAGCATTCGCCACTCTGGTAATTATGCGAAAATGAAAACAATACCCAGCCAGGGTGAGTCACCACCGCCAGTTGTCGACACCTGCCGACCGCTTTGGGTCACGGGCCAACACAATGTGAACCCACATGTGAAGAGAGTCTCGGAGTCTCTGGTCTCGGGATTTGGGTTCACGGGTTCAGTTCACCGGGGTCGGGTAGCGAGCCAAATTGTAAAATGCAATAAAATTTGCTGCCATAAAGCAGCCGCTTTTGTTCGAGTGCGAGTCATGGTAATTATCCCCATGTGGCATATGGACAAATGAATATTTTTTCAACTGCCACATGGTGGTATGCAAAACTAAATAATTTTTGCGGCTTTTGCGGAGGGAAAGTCATTTGTGGAGTATCGAATTTGCCACCTCTGACACTCGGGGGTTGCACCAGATCCATGGGAATGTCGAAAATGCATCGTGTTCTACAGTTTTTTTTTATAGTACAGTTGGACATTAAAATATGGCAAGATACAAATTTTAGAATTTAGATACATTTAAATCCATATCCTGGAAAATACCCTAAGGTTCATGGGAAATTTAATTGTATTTTCATTCTCTACTTAATAGTTTTAATTCAATAATTTTGCTTCTTTTTCAACTTCAAACTTCAAATAACAAACCCACATTAATAAATCCAAAAGATTTATGCTCCAGATTTATATATACAAAGTCACAGACATCTTGGCAGGGCCAAAACCCAGGGAAACCGCAGAAACCTCACGTTTAATTTGAAAAGCAAAATGCAATTTAAGCGAGGCGAACAATTTTGATGAACCGCTTAGATGTTGTTGGGCCAAGAGAAAAGCCACAGCTCCGAGATCCGGGGGAGAACTTGGCAAATAAATACAATTTTAACACCTTTTGCTCCACATTCCTTTTTCGGCCAGTTCCGTTAGCCATGAACGATGATGGCCTGGCCCAGCCCGGCCCGGCTCGGGCATCAATTGTTATTATTATTAATTAGAAAAAATATTTCGCCGAAGCCCAGGCCAGGCCAGGCCGGACCAGGCCAGAACCCAGCCCAAACATCGCCTGACTGGAGTTATCAGAGCAGAGGCATCAAGCTGCATTGGGAGCTGCAAGTTGCAGCTCTCCAGCTATTTGGTCCAGCGTTTTGATTGGAACTCCTCGCGGCCGTGACATGCGAGCCGGAGCGGAGCGGGTTCCTCCGCTCCCGTCTCCTGGCTTCGTGTCAGCAAATTAGAGAAATATTTTGTTTGCTCAGTAATTGGCAATTGATCCAGAGATCTCCCCCGTAACGTTCCGAAACCGAAAACCAGAAACGGGGCTTTACAAATTGCCGTGCAGCTCGTGGAGCACACGCCCCAAAAAATACACACAACATATATGAAATCAATAAGCGTCTCATAAATAATGCCCATCGATTCCGGTTTGCCAGCTTTCGGCTTATAAAGAGAATCTCCATCAGAAATTTGCATTTTCAAATTTCAAAATTAGCATGACAAAGAGCTGATCAGCAAGGAAACTTAATATAAAAAAACAACCTTTGGCTATAAAATTATATTTAGAAAATGATAGTCGGCAATTCTTGTGCGCACATATTTTCGCTTTCAGTGGGAAAAGAACAAAGCATTTTGTATAAATCTTAAAAAAACTATAAAATTATGCAAGCTGCTGTTGAGCAATATTTTCTAAGACAAAAAGCGTGTAGTTTTAGTTATTAGCACTTCAGAATTGATTTAAAGTAATAAATGCAATTCAAAAAATTATAAACATACTCACAAATATATTTGTAATCTTTCTCCACAAATTATAGATTTGGAAACATTTAAAGGAATTACCACAAATTTGCAAACTTTCATTTCCCCCAAAAATGTTGCGTGATTTATGTTTTTTTGTCGCTGGCTTAGCGAAATTCTTTAAAATATTTTTCTGGCTTGGATTTTAATTACAGAAATCCACGAAATATGCTAATTAGAGACTGTGAACGACAAAGAAATTTATGTTTGGTCAATAGGGAAAATGTTTCTCCTTATTCCATTTACCATTATACATGTGGGCAGTAAAAGTAAAAGCCAACAAATTAGAATAAAATAGCAGAGGTCAGCTTTAAATTCACAGAATACTAATTTAGTTTTTAAATTTTATATATTGGGGATGTGATTCTGTAAGCTCTCTCTAAGATTCAGACTGTAAAGTTAACTAAGAATTAATTACTAGAACGTACTTAGGACGCATCTGCTTAGCTAAACAGCCTATAAAATGTACGGATAAGATCGAAAACGTTTTAGTCTTCTTTTTATGGCAACTCATTCGAGAGGTTTGGCAATTTAAAGCTATTTCAGTTTAAATAATTACAGGCAGCGGGCCACTTCATTGAACAAAATAAATTAAAGAAAAACAATCATAAAAGAACAAAGAACGATCAACAAATTAAATTAAATTGCTATACGAATTCACTTTGCTATACCCTGAAACTAGGCATCTCTAAAACTATAAAGCATTTATATGGTATATATTTAATTGAAAGAAATAAATCAAGTTCTTAGGACTTTACCATTTATTTTTCGTAAAAAAGATCTTGAAAGTGCATCACAGTAAATAAAATTAGATCTTTAAACTCTGAAGTGTATTTAAACTTCGATTTGTGAATGTTATCTTCCCGTCTGTTCTTTATTTTTATTGATTTTGAGTGCGTGACAAAAATAATAAAAACGCAGACAAAGGGGAAAAGTTAAAACCTTAACAAATTAGAGAGGAAACAATCTCCAAAGTTCTCAAAGTTACGCAATGGGAATGGAAGAATGGAACTGAAAAAGATAGTAACTTTAATCTTACAACTAATTTATGTAAGCGGAAATACCAAAACAGAATCTGGAATTTGAAAGTAGAAGCCAGTTCTTTGATCCCCCTTTCATAAGAGTGCGTAGATCAGCTTAATTGTTTACCCGCACTCATAACTCAAATTTGTTTTTGTTTCTCGCTGGCTTTTTCACACGCTTGCGCTTCTCAAGAACTTCTTTATAAAGTTGTTTGCTTGCCCAAAAAATTAATTTAAACAATTCTTATTCCATTTCTTTGGCTCTGTCTTTGTTTACTGTGGTTTTTGATGGATACATTTTTGGTCTTTCCACTTGACAGTAAGTAGCAATTTGCCACAGAAGTTGGGCTTGTTGTTTTTACGTTGTTATACAAATAAGGCAAGTGACTTTGAGTGGGTGTAATGCTCAGCGACAGCAGTTAAAATTCTGTTTTCGATTCGTTTTGCTGGATTTTTTGCTTAATAGATCCGGCCATTTAAATTGGATATGCTTTTTTGGTTAATTAGTTGGGAGACATGTTATTTATTTATGGAAAATTGCCATGAAATCATTTGCACTTGTTGAACGTTTCTTGAAACATTATTACAGCCCAAGAAAGCTGCAAGGCGCTTGTGTTTTATTACAATATTTATGGGACTTCCTACTTAATGTTTTATGAGTTTTTGTTTAAGTTTTACAAGCCTTGTTTAAGTTTATTGTACGTTTGTACTGTAAACAGCTTTTGAATTTTATTTTTATTCAATTATTATATTAAAACAAGTTTGAAAGAAGGTAAATAATAATAAATAATAATTTATTAACTTAAAGAAAGTAAATGAACAACAATAAAGTTTGACTTGGTTAGGATTAATATAAAACCAAATACATTATATGGTTCTTAGGTAAAATCCCCCTCAAGTACTTAACCTTATCAAGTACTC
This sequence comes from Drosophila bunnanda, assembly GCA_035046265.1. Classification (NCBI taxonomy): domain Eukaryota; kingdom Metazoa; phylum Arthropoda; class Insecta; order Diptera; family Drosophilidae; genus Drosophila; species Drosophila bunnanda. Next base: position 13,680,953 of record JAWNOB010000130.1, read on the forward strand.
TCCATCAGTCTTAAGATCCCAAAGCCTTATATAGGAGTCACAGTCTCCGATAAGACAATTCCAGCCGACTAACCCATTTGCCTCATTTGTCTTTTCTGCTGTTGTAGTCCACAGTGGAGATGTTGCAGATGCTGCTGCACATTCTGCTGCTGCTGCAGATGCTGCTGCTGCTGTGTTGCATACACCCCCACACATAAAATGCACTGACAACAGCGACGGCATATTTTCAACACCTGCCTTGCCTCGACTTTGCCCGTCAACCTTTGTGCCACTTTGCCAGTTCCCAAAAACTCACTTTTGTGTCACTGCAGCAGTTGCAGCTCGCTGCAGCTCGTCGTTCCGTTCCTCTGGGAGATAAGCGGCAGAAACTATTTGCCAGCAAATGTTGTCGCTGCCTCAGTGGCTGGGAGTGGGAGCCGGTGGAAGATGCTGGGAGCTGCACCCGGGGTTCCGGAGGAGCTCGGTCTGTCTGCATGCATTAGAGCAAGTTGCAGTCAACAAATTAACTTGGCCAAGGAGAAGAAGATGGAGAAGAAGCCGCCATCCAGCCATCCAGCCAGACAGACAGCCGAAAGGTAGACGCATCGCTGGCTTTTCAGTGTTCCCCGGGCATCCCCCCTTTTCACCTGCTCCCCCCCGGCCACTGCAAATATGCGAACTGCGCATCTTATTAAGAAAGAAAGTACTTTCTGTCAGGCAGCTGTTGTTTGTTGGTCCGTTGTTGCCATTGCTAGTGCCTGCTCACTGTTTTCTACCAGATAAACTTGGATATGTATATATATAATTATACACTATCTTGGGGAGTTGTCTCGCTATCTAAAAGGGTACAGAGTGCAGAGTATTATTATACTATTTTCGGAGTAATTATATACCTTTAAATACTTTTCTTTATAAGTAATTTAAACAGTAAACCGCCCTCTTAAACAACTTTAGAACAGATTTCCCCATTTCTTATATAGAAGTGTAATCAGAAATCGTTGTTTTACTGAGGCTAGATTTTTCTATTATCATCTATACAATATATAGTTTTTTTCGTGCAGTTTTTCTTGCTGCATTTTCAAGTGCCGTGCGAACTTCAACTTGATGTCTCGTTGTTGTTGAGCCACACAAGATGACTTCCCCCGGCCGAGAAGGCCTGGCCCTCTGCCCCACAGCTTGCCACCCCCTAGGGGCAAATACACAGAGATTGGGGCACAGAGAGAGAGAGAGAGATCGGGACCGGAGTTGCAACTTGTCTTATTATGATTACAAATACCTTGGCCAGAGCCCAACTGGTTGGACTTGTTTACTGGGGTTTCATTCGGCGCTTTTCTATCATAATTCCAAATGCATTTAAATTGGCCCGAAAAAAAAACAAACTTTGGCTAAACCCAAAGCCAGGTTGCCCAACAAGATTTATTTACACTACATTTTGTTTTTGCCTTAATTGCCTGTAATGCAATTAAATACAAATATTTTTTCCTTTCGTTGTATTTAATTTGTCAAAGAGTGCAGATATTTGGCTAGCTGAGGCAGGGCTTTGCTCTTTGTTTATTTTTCTTAATTAAATTAATTGCAAATAATTGTCAAACTATGTTGAACATGGGAAAGGAATGCGCAGAAACCAAATATCATAAAAATTAAAAGAAATCATAAAATAGGGAAAGGAGTGGTTAGTTATTAGGGTTTCTTGGTTGAAGGTTTTTAATCAAATAGTTTTCGGTGTCCAGCTTAAAGATATTAATCTAAAATATTTAAAAAATGACAACTAAAAATGCAATTTTTTAATTAGCTGTTACTACAACCCGGAAAGAGAGTTCTAACAAAGTTATTATGTGCGTTTTTAGATTACTCCCAGCACGTTATAGGGTTATATAACCCGATGGCTATCTTAATGCCCAGCGAGGGCCCTGACCACACTCAATCCGGGAGCTTCGTTCCATTCCCCTGAGCAAGATGATCGGCTGAAAGAAAATGCCATAAAGGTTCACTTTCCTATCTATCCACGAATCCGGGCCGTGATGATGTAATTGGTCGCTGGGCCTCCTAATTAAGTCACGCAAAATTTAAGCTAATTTGCAGTTTTAGTTCTTCTCCCGGGCTTCCATACTTCTAATTGGCCCTCAGAGTCAAAAAAAGCAGAGTAATAATTATGTAAACAAGGAAGTAACCCAAGCTGAATGCGTAAACAGAAACTTTTACTCACTTCGTTTGGCTTCCTTTCAACATAAAACGACGGAAACTGCCCAGAAGGCAAAATGGTTGCTGCAACTGGGCCTAAACATTAATTTTTGAATCAGGTTTGCCTGATGTTTGTTTGATCACTTGCCAGGCCATATCGAAAACGAAAGTGCAAATAGGTAGCTGGTGGAAAAGCGCAAATGGGGGGAAAACGAGCGAACGAACGACGGGAATTGAAAACGCCCGGCGACAGCCATCGATAATCGAATGACAACAATGAAATACCTTTTTCCCCGGCTCTGTGTCTTGTTTGCTTTGGCTTGGCCACACTTTTCATTTCCGCGTCGTCGTTGGCTTTTCTCGTGCTCAGTGGAGCGCCTCTGCAGTGAAGGGAAATGGCGAATGGGAAAATGTCGAGACTGATTTTCGGTCCAACGGCTGACCACGTTCAATTAACATGGAAAGTGCTGAAAATGAAACCGAAATTAGGTCTATTCAAGAGTTAATTGAATGGAGAAACTAGCAATGGCAGAGAGTCTTAACTTAGTTAATGTTTTGCTATTCTTAAATGGGGAAAATATGTATATATCTTATATATTTGTTAAACGTCTTTAATCTCTCAATCGCTTTACTTTCATTTGTTGCGAGTAGAAAATGTATCCTTGAGATACTCTCTCTTTCACTCGCAATCTTGGCCATCGTTGTTCGTTGGCCGCCAATAACAATAATTTCCTGTTGAGGAAAAATTGCAACTCTGCTAATTTGCTGTAAATAAACGACGCGCAAATAATATACAATTAATTGCTATTCCCAGCTTCGACTTGCAACCGAAGCTCCGAGTCAGTTTGGCGGTCAAGATGCAATGGACATGGCAATGGCAATTTATTCGCGCGAAAAACTTGGCTTAATCCCAATCGTTGTTTAAATTGGGGGCTTTAAATATTACAGACCAATTTTCTCAAGTCTTAAAATAAGGATTTTTATGAAAAACAATAGGCAGAATACCAAATAAAAGTCAAAGGGCACAATATATACATTTTACAACCTGCTAGTTATTTTTTCTATATAAATCACCAGCATTTTTTTTCTCGGTGATGCTCTGGTATCTCCTCGCACTGGCTAGGATCCCTGATCGTCCGGCTTTATCCGCTCCCTGCTGTCTTTAGCTGGCAGATCGAACGTTCCCGGGGACCAATGGGCAACGCCCACACGCAAAGACTCTTCGAGGGCAATTTGGAGTTTGGGGCGCTCTGATCGGCAAATTATGAAGTGCCAAGGAAGCCATTTAAACGATTTAATGGCACGCTGCGTTTCCACCGCGTTTCCCAATGATCGTAAATAAACAGAATCCCGAACGCGGAGCAGAAAGAAGCTGCTGTCCCCCATGGCAGCCCTTGGCTGCGAATGAAGATGCCCTCTCGCCTGGTGGTCTTGGTGGACTTACTCCACATTGGTCTTGAATTGAATGTTTTCCATGGGAAATCAATTGATTATTGCCGTCCGCGGCTCTAGGCCCAAAAGGGAGAAATGAATTCATTGGCTCGCAATGACATTGTTGAATATTTCATTCGGGAAAGATGATATGAAGAGACCACCAGCTGGAATCGGTTCAGGAAAACTCCATTCATGCGGTGTCTACTTTTGATTGTGGTAAATTATTGTTTATTCATGGGTCCAGCACCCCGGTGTCCCTGTAGTTTTGAACATTATTTTATTTATTTACGTTTTAATAGTCTTTTCAGCCATATTTGTTTGTTGCTTCATAAATGAGCAAGTTTGTAATAATTATGGTCTTATTCAAATATTGATTTTTCTTAAGACTTTTAAAGGTTTTTTGTTGTGTGTTTTAAGGTGTAAATTATGGGGCTTGCATTCGTTTTTTTTATGAGAGTTTTTAGCAGTTTTTATAATTTTTTAAACGTATTTTGGTAATTAATCCAGGGATGTTTATTGTGTACAAATAAATCCTGGGAAACACTTCTTACATTAATGATCCCATTTTGTATATTAATGATCCAACTCTGATATTATAACTTTACAAAATATATACATTTCTTTATCAATCAAATATTGTTTGACTAAAAATGAGGTCTTCGTTTTTATTTGAAAAGAAAATTCCCCGAGAAAGGCATTAATTAGCAATGCAAGTGAAATACAAGAACCCACCATTTTTATGAATTAAGTCTCTTAGTTTAGGTGACTTTCCAAACCCAATTAGAATGTATCTTTTTGAGGTAGAGAAGTCAGAGACAATTGAAATTCACTTACAAGCGAATTTCTCCCTCAGAAACTGAGAGATTTTCCAAGCTCCGAGGTCCAATGTGCAATGTGCCAGGCAGGCATCGGAGGCATCAGACAAAGGCAGAGATAAAAGTAAAACCAAATTGTTACCCTCGGTTCATCCATCGCAGTGCAGATTTGCAACAATGTCGGCTTGTAGCGGAAGTTGTAGAAGTATCTTGTAGTTTGCGCCAACCTACCCTCCCCCCGCCCCAGAAACAAATGATTTGAGAGATGAACTTGAGGCTCAGCCGAGATTGTGACTCGTGGCTGCGTCGTCATCATTTCATTTGATTAATTTTTTTCTTTGTTGGAAAGTTTTCTTCATTTCATTTCATTTGTTTTGTTTTGTTTAGGTCGCAGTATTTTTTCCCCCCAACTTGCTGCTGCAAAGTGAAATCTCCGGCTTGGCTGTGTTTCTCCAATTCCGATTCCAATTCCGATTCCATCCGAAAGGTGGGCCCAAGAAATTCAATTTTCCACAGCGGTCGGATCGGTTAGGGTCTTCCATTCGGACCGCATGCCAAATCAATTGTGTCTCCTAATAATAATCACAATAATTCCTCATTTCTATTGTGTTTTCAATTTCAGTGTGCGTTTCCACCAGCCACGAGCTATCTTTAGAGCAATAGAGCTCTGCTCTCAAGTTTGTCAAGTGCTGGGCACGTACTGCCCTCACTTGGCTTTCTTTTCATTCATTTCATTTTCATCTTTTTCCTTCTGGAGTGGACTTTTTCTTTGGCCGCTAATTACGCAAGCACATATGCTGCCCTGGGGGCTCCGAGCACGAAAACATCGAGCAGATACAAGATACAAGATACAAACTGCTGCCAGATACATTTACAGCCAACTCATTTAGCACTCAATCCGATCCTCCTATGCATATTAGTTATTAGCCCCCTCGTAATTGAATTAACACCAAGATTTGTAGCCAACTTTTTAGACTCTGTCTTGGCTTGGAAATTTTGCTTTTCGCCACGATCTCGATCTGTTTCTTTATCCGCAGATGACGCACGATGTTTGGCTGAGGCTGAGGAGCAAGTGCCAGTCAAGTGCTAAAAACTTGCAAAAATTAAAGTATATATATATAAGAAATAGGGGAAAAAAGAACTGAAATAAATTGTTAATACAATATTTACTTCAAATAGTACTTATCAGGATGGATGCATTTAAATTTAGATGACATTTGCATAAGTTCTCACTTGCTGTTTGCCTTTCGAGATGTAAAGAAGCTTTGTATTATTAACAATAATTAGTATAGATAACACATGGATATTTACACTCTTTTGTTAGCTAAATGCAATAAGAGAATGTTACCCAATAAATAGGCTTATGAAATCTTCTATCTAATCCATAATAGCCTTGTTTAGTAATAACAAAATAGGCCTTGCTGCAATATGGAATTATTGTACAATAATCATTAGACCATTAAATACAAAATGCTGCTCGACAATCAGTAGGAAACCAACTACTATTCAAAGGTCACCAAAGTGGAGTGTAATGAAATCCAGACCGCAGACAATTACCAACTTAGTAAACTTAGTCAAATGGGTATATCACTTAACGAAATGCTACAGATGGGATTCTCCCACTCCAGCTTGTCATTACGGCTTAGCCAAGCATCCCCAGTGAGCCAGTATGTGATGATAGCCCCAATTTAACTAACCATTTAACGATCTTGCACAAAAATCCCCCAGTTATACCCAATTTCGGGGGACTGTGAGTAACTACGAGTATTTATCCACCCAGAAAGCTCCACTTGAGGGGGCGCCACACGAATGCACGCAGGCTGATTACACCAGAGTTGTTTTCCTCCGTTTTCCTCGGTTTTCTGTGTTGCATGAAAAACATCAACAAAACGTAGCTGAAGCCAAAATCCAAAATGCAGCAGAGCCTCATTCAACTCAACGCTTGTCAAACACTTCAATTACGAATTCAATTTGTTGCTCATTAAGCTGCTGAAATGTTTATCAACATTTTTGTGGCTCTTACGAGCTGCTTTTGTTGTTGTTATTATGCAAGTGACACGCGTTTAGGCCCAAACAACCGAAATTGTTAATATTTCGTTAACTAACTTATGATGCATGCTAGCATTTTAAAGATTTAAGTATTATTATTATTTTTTCTGGCTACCTGGCTTTAATATAAATTAAGCTTATGAAAGGATATCGGTTTAGACTTCTTATATATTATATATATTTATAAATAATTATAATACCCAGTGTCGGAGTTACCTGACCCTTAATTTCTTTATTGTTTTCGCTTAGGTTTCGTTACATTTTTCATGTGAGTGTGTGGAGATTGCATTTCCTTCATGTTACGTGTTGAGGTTGAGGGCACTTGAAGAAAAGTTTTACGATGATGATTATGATGATGATGATGAGGATAGTGTAAAGGCATTGCCATTGCCCTTTACCGTGTGTGTGGTGTTGTGTGTGTTGTATAACAGGGTAAAAGTTGCAGTGCCTCCGCCTCAGTCAGAGTTTTCCGGGGGCCATTGCATCCTACGTTGAGTGTCGACCGTGGAGGCTTCATGCCGGGTTTCTCACGCACTTTAACACCATTTAGTTGATAACAATCGCAGATGCTGCCCATCTCCCTGCCCCTGAAACTCTCGTTGCCTTCTCCGGCATGCTCCTCCTCGTGCAACGCCACTTGCCACCGCCTTGGCCTAACTGCACGCTGAAGATGCCGTCGTTTGGCTTTCCCAAAAAACCAAGAAAAATTGAAAAATAAGAAACGCAGACATACAACAACAAAAATTCAAGCCGCAATAAGCAAAGTCCGCCAGCAAACGGACCTGAACCTGAACCTGTGCACCCAACTGGTTGCCGGCCGAAAAAATGAAAAAAAAAAACGGAAAAAGATGAATAAAAAGCGGCATCAGGGGGAAAAAAAGAAATATAAAGAAATACCCGTACCGAAAAAATAGCAGGAAAAGGTACACATCGAAGGAGAAAGTAAACGTTAACGAAGCTGCCGCAAAACGTTGAAATGTTGCAAAGAAAGCAGCAGCCGGCAAAAAGTCAGAAACTAAATATTTCTCATCTTGACCAAGAGGCAAGTGAGTGCATTTCTTTACTAGGGGTTTCTTGAAAGATGATCTTGCACCAAAGCTGGCAATTATGAGAACAAAAAGCATAAGGTAACTTGGGAATAAATTTTAGGGAAAGATAAAGGTTGATAAGAAGAGGTAATAATAATTTAATGGGAAAATAATATACAAAAATTATGATAATAATGTGAGATTCCCCATTGAATGCAATTCAACTAACAATTTCCGCCCTATAATAAAACGGAACTAAGTTACACTGGAGTTTCCCAAGCAATTTTCTCAGGCAAACCTTTGCACTTCCGTTTGCTGGCTGCATTTTCTTTATATATATCTATATATATACAGATATAGAATTTGTATCTGCTGCCCCCAAATGAGATGCACACTCATATGTGTATCTCTGCAACGGTTGCTAAAATTCCTGGCAAATGTGCTATGAAATCAATAAAGTATTCGAAGCATTTGTGGCAGCTGCTGCTGCTGGTGCTGCTGATTTGGCCGATGTTGCAGCATTCGCCGCTTGCCGTTTCAACCACTTTGTAGCTGCCACTTGTTGCACCTTTCTCCTTTGCTCCGGACCCGCAATTCGATCCAAGCCGGGCGATGATAAATTTCTGCAGCCATAACGGCCACAGACGAGTATGTGCCGCTACATATACGCGATGGAGTACACATAAAGAAATCTTTTATCAAGATAATATATTTCAGAAAAATAATCATAGAATCTGCAACATTTTCCATTAGCATTCTTTATAAATTAGGTAACAAGAAAGATCTTAAAACTAAATTACAGCAAACATAATCTTCAAAGTGGAGTGTCTTTAATAAGATATTTATAACTGATTATTGTAGGTTGATTTCTTAACAAAATTAAGATATTTACTTGCCAAATTACATTTTAGTTTATGAATTAATATTCTTTAAAAAAACGCCTTTTATTTTAAAGTATTTTTAGAATTGATTATTCCAGGTTGATTTGTTAACAAAATTAAGATGTTTACTTTGTCAAATTACAACTTATTTTATGAATTAATATCCTCTTAAAAATCCTTTTAATTTTGCATTATTTTTCCAAGTGTGTCTATCGAAAAACTCCCCCCTAAACTTGCAACTTATGCGCATAATTTTGACTTGATTTCATTTTTCTCGCATGCGATTTTTATGTTATTTTTTTAAAGTTTTTTTTTTTTCTCGCATTCGCTACGTTCAATTTGAAATTGAAATTCAAATGTGAATGCACCTGAATCGCAGGGGAAATGAATAAGAAGGGGGATCGGGATCGGGATCCGCGATCCGCGATCGATGGCCCAAGTTAGTCGCTGACCAGCTGGATATTTATTACCTCACAGCCAATGCAAATTTTCACCGCTCCCCACCTCCCTCTAGCACTCGCTATGCTTCTAGAGAGGTAACTGAAAAGCTACTGGCGAAAAATTATGAAAATTTTCTCAAAGTTTATCGACCTGCTGCAGTGAGGTTCGAGCCTCGAAAGAGCGGCGCGTGACTCGAAAGAGCCAGCTAAGTGCGGAGGCGTAACGGCGGCAGACCCCCATTAGAAACCAGTCCAAAAAATCCATTGACAAGGTCACTTCCGTCACATGCCGCCAAAAAGCGTGTTGTGGGTGGTTATTCACCTTTTTTTTTTTTGCTGTGCTGTGCTGTGCCTGCCATAATTGTTTGTCAAGGCGGTTGCGGCCGCGCTTTAAACTGGGTCAAAACCCACCGAAGAGAAGCGTCTAATTGAGAGGTAATGTGGCGGGGAAAAGGCTTCGCATTGACCCCAACGGAGATGTCTGTGGCTAACTGGAACATTTGGCCCGATTGCCTTGGAACTTGGCTAAAGTTTGGCTAATTTTTTCATTGTTTTCGACAATTGACAGGTGCCTTGAAATGTACATATTTTTTTGTCTAATTTGTTGGGACCTCTATAGAGAGGCCCTCCAGTTTGTGAGTAATAATGTGTGAAGCAGTTGAAGTCTTGCCACTGGATTACCGTACTAACTGGGCTTGGTTAGAGTGATTATTATATGGGTCAAAGTAAGAATTTAAATTCAAATTTAATGCTCAAGCTTATAATGTTTCATTAAACATCAAATAGTTCTAAACACCTATTTCTATTTCAACACCTTATAGTATTATTAAATCATAGATTAAAATAGATTTAGATACAAATATGCAGCTTTCTTACTAAATATGTTTTATTTTATTTCATTTCAGGTATGTAAACATCAACATTTCTTATTAATATTGCAAAAATGATTACATTAGAAGTCTAAGTTTGGTAAGTTTTTATTTTTATATTTATAAGTAGAAGGGAAATCACCACAAAGATCAATCTTCTTTATAAAAGGCTACCTAAAATACAAAAAAAAAACCTCTAAAAATCCCAGTCCTACAACATGAATGACAGTTTTTAATTACAAGCAATTTGTAAACACAATTGTATCTACAAGATACAAAGTTCATGACTTCATTTGTTGTATCTCTGTGCCCGACATTCACTTTTGTTTAAAAGTCATTTTTTCGTGTTACTTTTACTGTCGATTCTTGCGTGGACAAGGTCTGGAAAACTTTGTTTTTTTGGGAGAGACGCAAAAATCTTTTAATCACACATTTCGGGGAGAGAGTGAAAGGGATAGAGAGACAGAGATGTATAATTAAAATTGGCAACTGCGGTTTATAGAAACCAAGAGTCTTTTTATGTTCCTTTGCATTGAAAGTTGCCCCAGACGGATGTACCGAGGCACTCATCCATCTATCCAGCCATCCATCCATCGTGTTGATCAATTACAAGACGACGTCTTTACAAAGCCCCCCAAAAAACAACATTCAGGAAAAAAACACACACAGAAGACAAATATATGCCATAAAAAATAAAACTTTCTCAAGTGCCGGCACAGTCGATCAATTGAAACGCTTCAGCAAGCAAAACGATTCAATGAAATAATTACGAGCGGAGCCAACCGCAGGCGAGGAGCCGGGATAGAAGCATGCCCCGCACTCCCGTGCCACACTTTGCCACTTGATGTCGCACTAACAATTTGGAAAGTAAAAGTCAGACTGTCAACGTCTCTCTGGGTACAACCTTCCTGCCCCATTCATTCGAGACCTCTGCGTGTCATACATAATGATTATAGTCTTCTTTGGATGAGTTATCTGGTGTTTCATGTAATCAAAAATCACTCACTTGGATCAGTCGATCAATTACGGGGATCAATCAAGCAGTCATGCTGCTAAAAATGACATCTAAAATGGGAATTCTGGGTAACCCATGATAGTTTTAAGCCCGGGGGAGTAGGTTCTTGGGAGAGGAAGGTTTCGTAATGGTTCAAAGAATTTTTCAAGTTCTTACAACATGTCATTAGGGTGGGATGGTATTAATTATTCGAAGAGATTATTACGGAAAGAACTGCTTATTAAAAATAAAGAATTTAATAACCTATTGCCATAATACAATTGTTAAAAAGCTAAAAGATTAATGTGTAATTTATATTTCAAAATCATGGTATAATATTTATATTATATCCGCTAATTATAGTGAAAAGCTTGAAAACTCAGAGAAAGATTCATTTCCGACCCTATAAATCATATATATTCTTGATCAGCATCAACAGCTGAATCGATCTAGCTATGTCTGGCAAAAATTAATTTTTTTCAAAATTTTCAAAATTTTATAAGGGGTTACATCATTAAAATTGTCAAAATTTGGCAAATAATTAAATTTTGTAAATTTTAAAACTCAATATTCAGATTTGTTAAGCTTATAATAACTAGCACAGAAATGCTTTCGGAATTGAAATCAATGCATTTTTGGCTTAGTTAGGATATTTTAAAAACTTTGATTTAGCCAAAAAATTTGCTTATAAAAATATTTATAGTTCATAGTTAAAATTGTGAAAAAATTGGTTACATTTAAATTTCTTTAAATATTAAATTAAATTAATAAAAACTAAAATAGGAAAGCTTTCCGAATTCAAATTAATGCCTTTTTGGTCTAGTTATGAGTTTTTTAATTTTGATTTGTCGAAAAAGTTTGTAAATATATTCAAAAATCTCTCTCTCCCTATTTTAATTGATATTTTAAATGATACTACTTAATTTAACAATTCAATACACCATCCTCGCTTTTATTTATTAAGTCTTTCGTGTTACACAACCATTATTATCCACTTATTACCCCCGCAATTACATATTTTTAGCACACACTTAAAGTTTACGAAACTCCATATTTATGCAAAAAAATAACTTTCTTTAATTGAAACTATGTAACCATGAAATACATTATTATTATTTTTTTGCGCATTTTCTGCACCTAAGTAAATGACTATTAAAATTTGGATTTTATCGCCGGCAAGCAAATCGAATGCGATTATCAAAAGCACTTAATTGGCAATTAATTTTTGGCCAGGTTTGTGCTCGAAATCTTCAACCTGAAGCGTGGGACTCCCCGCGGGTTACCTCGAGAGAGGAGGGTTCAGGTTCACTTTCTTCTTTCTTTCCTTCATCAAGTTTTTGGATGTGGTGTGCGTGTGGCAATAAAGACCGCCGAGTGGCACCCGCAACATGGGCCTCATCATGATCACCGCACCTGGGCAGCCACCCAGCCTCATGTAAAGCAAACACTTTCGTTTGCCGTTGACAGAAGTCGTCAAGTGGTCAATAAAAATAATAAAAAATAAGGGGGAGTGGGCCGAAAACTTGTTGCTGCCTTTGTTTGTCTGTTCATCAGCGTCATCTCAGTCTTCCCAAAAAGTAAAATAACCACGGAGACACGAAGAAATTTCACTTTCAAAATTGTACAATAATTCCGGGGGGACTACGTATGTATATTTATGGTGCGGGTGCAGCCAGGAAATGTGGCTTGTAAAGCGTAATTGTGTGGCAATTGTATTGGATTTGCATGCCCCTCGTTTTCTTTCTCGGATTTCGATTTCGAAAATCGATGCTGATCTCGGGTCTCTTTGTCTCTTTTGGTGATTTGTCGACAACATTTTTGCCGCTTAATTGGATTGTAGACGGATCTCTTTGTGGCTTTTGTGGTAATCATAATACATTATTTAGGTTTAATAATTGGTTGGGGCTTTTGTTCAGTCTAGGGATCAGATAAACGTGAAGTTAATGGGGGAAGTTAGGGAAGGATTATATTATATAGGACATGGGATTTCCTGTGCACAAATATTTATTCCTCACGAGCAACAAAGTTGATTTTTGGATGTGAAAATAATAGGTTATTAACTTTTTCCTTATTTGTTTACTTATTTTGTTGAGAATATGAAGAAAAGCCGGTATTTTCATATCTCACATAACTTTGAAGATCTCTAAGATCAGGTTTAAGCAGAGATTTCTGTTAATTAACAATTAAGCTTATGAATCTCCACTATCTATTAAGTAAAATAATTAATAATGGAAATAAATGAGAGTATAACTATTATAATTAATAACCCACAAATCAAAGGTTTGAAGGCAAAGCGCCTTTGAAATTTTCTTTTTTGGTTTCCAAGCCCAACTTTTCCGTCTCCTTCGATTCAGGGCCAACATCTGTTGGCACTTTCCATCCAGAGACTGTTTTCCTCCTAGGGCCTAGGCCCCTTTTTTTAAATTTTGTTTCGCCTGAAAGCCATAAACTGTTTAAGGTTTTTAGCAGCTTTTGCTTTTACTGGAGTCGTGCGCGAAACCGTGAACCGCTTTATCCCCCTGAATGGCTGACAGACAACGGCCTGGCTGTGGACTGGGGAACCTACTCTCTGGCTGGAAAATTACATAGTATTTCCTCAAGTTTTTTGTTCGGTTTTCGTTTCGTTATTGTTGCTTTTCAAGTGAAACAAATAGAACATAACTTTTGCTTTCACCTTTTTCAAGGGGAGCCTCCGAAGCAGCAACAACAACGGCGTCAGCAGCCACTCAACGACAATTCCGGCAAAAATCTCCAGGTTGTTGTTGTTTTTTCTTCTTCTCTTTGTTGTTGTTGTTGTTGGTGGATGCCAAAAGCGGACAGCGAAGTTTGCTTGTAATTGCGTTGTCCCACACTGAAAGAAATGGGGGAAGACTTTGAAATCAGTGCAAGATTCTATATAAAAAATTATAAAGGTCTACCGGAGTTAGATCTTGACATCACTCAAATTTTCGAAGATTAAGTCCAGGAAAAAAAGTATATTTTATAATTCTAACAAGGAAAATTTTATTTATCATTTGGATCATCCAAATATATTTTTATCACACATATATTTATATTTTAATATATGCAGAGCTAACATTTTTATCACATTAAGTTGAGCTTTTGAAGGGAAAAAATATTTAAGAATGTTATATTATTGTTTCATGTCCATTTTATATTTTTAATGTTGTTTACTATTAACATCTCTCTCTGCCCCATATTTCTTGTTCTTATTTTATATTATTTTATATTATTAATCTATCTATCTATTCATCAATCTATCTATCTATTTATCTATCTATCTATCTATCTATCTATCTATCTATCTATCTATCTATCTATCTATCTATTTATCTATCTATATATCTATCTATTAATCTGTCTTTCTATCGATCTATCTATCTATATGTCTTTCTTTCCATCTATCTATCTATATCCACTAAGATATAATTGGGGATTTTAGTTAAAGCTAATGAATTCGCAGCACACATACATAATACATACAAACTCATACATATCTCTTCTGAAAAAAGCACTTAAGCATCAAATGTAATTTGAATTTCTCTCCGTGTACCGCAACAATGGATGGAGGCGGAGTTGTTGTTGTTGTTGTTGTTGTTGTTGTTGTTGTTGTTGTTGTTGTTGTTGCTGTTGCTGTTGCTGGCAATGTTGCTGAAGTTGGTGAAGTCTCCGCTGTTGCCGCTGAAGTTGCGTTGGCGGCGTCTGGCACTCAATTTGCATGCCAACAACAGCAGCAGCCAAGCGAGGAGGGATACAGGGACGCGGTGGGGACGCGGTGGGGGAAGGGGGCGGGTCGAAACAATTTGTTATTTACCTTTTGCGGCTCGCGCTCTACGCCATTTCAATTTTCGCAGGTGGGCTGGCAGGTGGGGGAAAACGAAGCGAGGCCGAGGATGGGTGCTGCTCTGGGTCTGGGTCTGGGCTCTAACCCAGTGACCAAATGAACCACATTCTGGCGGGACCCTGCCACTGGGAAGCCGGCGACATAGATGTGTCTGCTGCTTAGATATTCTGAGCGTGGCCTGCAGTTAAAGAAATTCGCGCGCGCATCTAAATAGATTCGGAATGCTCGACGCATGGCCAATGTCTCAGATCCAAGAAAGTTTCTTCTTTGGCTTTCCAAAAGCGAAAGAGAAGATTTGCTAATTTTACCGAATTTACGAGCAGTGTGCCAAGCCAGCGCTTGACAGTTTGGAAAGTGCTGCAAAGGGCCAAGACCCCAAAAAGTGACAAGTCGCTCGAGCATTTTTGCACAAAACGCATCTCAATGTCGCTTTAATTAGGCTAAAAATACACGAGTTGAAATGCGGAAAATTCAAGAAAAACACAGGGGGAGGGAAGTCACACAGGGCCCCCCTCAATCGATAAGCCAGGCAGCCCCCGGGGCTAACCTTTGCCCAATCCCCAGCTCGTCGTGCAGGCGACCATGTAACGACTAAAGGTCAAAGTGTAATGAGGCAGACTACACTCACATGTGAACCTATTTTCCTTACCCTTCTGCCATGGGCAAAATGTTAACTGTTGTTGGCGACCGGTTATTAAGTTGGCTTGTTTGTTTTAGCCAAGTTAGGCATGCCATCGGTGGATTTATTTTAAGAAGACACAATCAATTTTAATATCGCTGCCTTGCGTGATGACACAACAAAGATTTGAAACTTAATATCTTATTAAGCATAAAATATTTGCATTATTGTTTTATGGCAGTAATTTGAGCTGAGTCTAAACTTAATACTTTTCAATATTGATCAATATTTGCATTATTTATATTAGGAATATTACTATCATTAATCTGAAATTTAAGCTTGGCAAACCTTTTCGTAATACAAGCATTCCGCTTCAAAAAACCTTCATTAAAAACATTGCTAATTTTGTAATGTAAACAATATTTTGTTCACTCGTATGTCGTAACACTATTCGCACTATTCAAAAGTAGGATAATTTTGGTTTAAGCCAAACATCATCATCATCAACATCTCCATCAACTTCAACCATGTCAAACAATCACCAAAAAAAAGGCTAATCTTATGCAAAATGTGAAGGTTAAAGCCAACGAGAAGCGATGCCAATTTTTGGCTTATTTGCCGATTTAACTAATTTTTAATTTACGTGTTTCTATCAATAGCTTTAATTTACATCATTTTTTTTCCTGCTGATGATCTGTATTTTTACGTTATTTTCCGAAGCGAAGCAAACACGTTTCCACACCAAAGAAGCGAATGGAAACTAGTTTCAGTACAATCCGCTTTTGGCTTAACCCCTGGCCATTTATTACAGCCAGTTTGAATTTGTTTGAACAAGTCTATGCAGATCTTTCATCCGAGCTGTCCATAGATTTTGAACTGCTTTTAAAATTAAATTAAATATTTATGAAACAGATTTTATAGTCAATTTGGCTTGGCCCATTCAACATTTGGAGACTTGTTTAATGGCCAAATCAAATGATTTGTGAGCTGATGGATTTGTTTAAAGGGATTTTATACGCGGAGTGATTTTGTGGGAGAGTATCAATTAATTAAGTAATTATTTAAATGCTATAGGGAAACATAACACAGAATACCTAAAACATTGACCCTTGGCTCCCTCAAAGGATCTGCTTAATGAACTTTCTCCAGCTTATATCTAAATTTAGCCCGTAACTGATTTCTTCGCATTACTCACACTCATTACATCCGTCTTCCTATGACAAGCTGTCAAAAGATGCAATAACAAAAAACTGTCGTTATTTAATTTTATATAATTTAACACAGCAGGCGGCATCAGCTTCAATAATAACAGCAAAACCTCATTAAACGCTGTAAAATATTTCGATGAATTTTCGCTTTTTTTCTCGTTATTTTCGCTGTCAGCTAAAGTCATAAATTTGTTGCTTATTAAATTGCTGTTTAATGTTATTTAGCACGCGTCCACTCACGTAATCGAAAATGACAAAAAAAGAAGAAAAAGTGTTACAACAAAAGTGTAAACTACAACTAACTTAAGTTACAGTTTAACGAACTGTGACGGGACAGGCCCGAAGAAAAGGCTGTTGAAAATCTCGTCTCGAGCTTGGCTTCCACATATATGTAACACAAATGTAGACATTGAGGAGCATTTCAAATTTCAAACCCTAATTAAGATTTTCGCTTTTCACTACCGCCGAGCGTTGTAATTAAAAACTGTTCACTTCAGTTCCTACATAATTTTTGGATGATTTCTTAATTAAATTATGTAAGCCGAGGGACGGGGAAAGCCAAGGGAAATGTCAATTGAGAGAGAGATTACCCCGTGACCCAAATTGAAAAATTAATTAAAGTGAACGCCTTCTAGTGGGCACCGGCTCCCTCCTTTATTTTCTACTCCTTTTCTGGCCCACAGTCGTCCACACCCACCCACATTTCGCTAACTAACCGACTAACAATTGGTCAGGTTTTCCCCCATTCCGTTTTTGGGCCTGGTCGGTAGATCGATCGATCGACTTGGGTTGGTCCCTGACCGCAAACGTGAAGCGATCCCCGGACCGCGATCCTGGCCAGAATCCAAGCCAACAGTTATAATAATATTAAGCATACGCCACCTACAACAGCGAGGAAAAATTGCAACTCCAATCTGTACGGGCCCTGGGTCAACTCCCCTTTGCTGTTAGCAGCAAGAGCCAAAAACAACAAAGCCCAAATAAAAATAAATAATAACAATATTTTTCAAGTAACAAAAGAAATCAACAGGAGAAAAAGAAGCGCCCAGAGCTTAAAACCATACAGAAAAGAGGCTACACAGGGAATATCAATTGGTATTTTAAGAGGTTTCTATGCGAAATCGGGTTGTTATATTGGGGAATACTTAATGGTATATATATTTTTTTATTTATACTTCATAGTGTTAGTTATTTTTAGCTCAAAGGAAGTAAAGTTTCTTGGTTTGAAACGTTTTCTTCAGTGTAAATAGTAACCAAAAAACCAAACCCATTTTAACCGTTAAGCACATTTGACTAAATCTGCTACACATGGGCGGCATTCGCGTTGCGGGGGATCCAAGCGATCCAGTGGCAGTGCAAAGGGGGGGGCAGGGGGGACTGGAAAGTGGGTGGGCAATTCCAATGGTAAGCGATTGCTGCAGGAAATGTGCAGAAGAACATCGGAATGAACTGGAATCGCTCCCCACCCAATTTCCCCCTGACGTCTGCTGTTTTTTTTTTTTTATTTCGGCGATAGCAGATCGCGGTACTCACAACAATAGATAACGAGAATGAGGCGGATCGTTTGGATATATAGTATAGAGAGTCGATATATAAATACTCTAGGTCAATGATATAATTTAACAATTATAAAATTATTCTAATTAAATTATTAGTACCTTCTTCTATGAGTTAAAAATCGTAAATATTTCCATATAACTTCCTTGTAATTTATTTCACATTTATTTTACAAAATAATAAGTATTACTATAACAAATCAAAGTAAATTACTTTATACTTTATGCTGAGTGTTAGAAATTAAGTGCCAATCAATTGCATCATTGGGTTAGCCTTATTTATTTGTCAATCGACTGCCATTTGACATTTGTGCGATGCATAAGCAATCACATTGCCTTTTTTGGCGGTAAGGGTATGCCAAAAGGTAGCCACTTGTTGCAGCAGGAAGCTGAGCGAGCCGGCCCACATGGAGCACACACTCGCACACACAGTCGAGTGAAAACAGTTAAGACAACAGCAACAACTGCAAAGCTGCGAACTGCCAACAGGCAACAGGCAACAGGAAGACCTTAAACTTGGCCTCAAACGTCAGCGCGGCGGCAACGTCGTGAAGCCAGGCTGCAGCACAACGACCACTGCAAACACACAATTCAATTTTATTTCATTTACTTTGTTGTTGGTTAATCTGTTGGCCATGCTGCGGTTGCCGTTCGGAGCCAGAGCCAGAGCCAGAGCCTGGCTCACGGTGCTTTTGGCCCAGCCTCGTGGATTTGCTATTGCCATTTCTGTGTGTGGGCCGCGGAAAAGCCCCCAACTCCGACGGCTCGTTTGGATAGCTTGAATCGTTCGGATCGCTCCGATCCGCTCCGCTCCTCGAGCGCCAGCAGCCGCGGCAGCAGCTCATGAATGGGAAGTCGTCGCAGCTTCTAACTCATTTTCCTGCCTCCAGTGGTTGAGGCTAGTTTTTTTTTTTTATTTAGTTTTTGTGAATTGGCGTAAAAATGTTGTGAGAACAAATGGTTGTTAACTTTTTCACATCTTTTTGTTCGTTTTGGTTTTATGTTCCTTTTTTTAGTTGATTTTTGTTGCTGACTTTTGCTATATTGTTGCTGGCGCGTTAAATTTCGTTTAACTGTTAAGTTGCTGCTGCATCCATTAAGCTGCCGCCGCTGCAAGTTCGTTGTCTAAGTCTTTCGTTTCGCGCGCAATTTTTATTGGCAATGCGAAGTCAATTTTATTTTATATCATTTTTGTTTACTCTCTTATGGCGCTTATGAAATCGCTGCTGTCTTTGCAATAATAATGAAAAGTAAACAAGAGTGTGTGACTTCAGTTCAGTGACTAACTGTGTGTGCGTTTGTCTAAGCCAAGAAGTTGGCGTAATATTTTGCCGTTAGGCAAAGGCGTTTATTACTTGGTATTTTAGTGTTTATTGTTTTGGGGTTGGGCGACACTTGGAGGTGACGAAGGTTAGTCGGAAATATTTCGGGTACTCAAGATATACAGATGGATGAGATAGCTAAATGAAATGAATGCCAATTACTACAATGCTAGCAATTATTAATTAAAGACTCAATGACTTGGAAGGTATATTGTCTAGTTCAATGGTTAGAAATACAGAAAACTTAAGCAAAACATTAATTACCATTTATTTTCTTAAGTCATAATGGCATTTCTATTAGGATATAAACATATATCTTCATATCAAGCAATATAAATTAAAAGATCAATACAAAAAAGCCGAAATCCAAAACTTAGGCACTCCAATGGCTATCCATTCAAAGTTCGATTTCTATAACCCATAAATATAAAAGCGAAAACGAACATCATTCACTGGTGACACAATTGAGTGCCACCACCCAATAACCTTGAAATAAACTCTTTGAACTTGCCCCTCCAAGACAAACAATATTTAAATATTATGACATTTAGAATACGGAAACTTAAGACCATTTACTAACAGCAAAAGCCAGTTCAGACAAACAGAATTGATTGTAGAATATTTCTGTTTCTGTTGTTTTTCGCGTGTTCAGAGATCGTTAAACATTCGATTGGTGTAAGATATGTACAAATAATAAAAGAAGCTTCAGACAAAAACTGGCCTTTCATATGCAAAAGAAATCCATTTACTATTGCTGACAAAAACGAGTTGGGCTTTAGTTTTCTGGGCTGAAACCAGCTCTGTGAAGGTCAGCGCGTTTAGCACCTCGATGTGACGAAGTGCCTCTCCCATTCTCTGGGGCCATCCTCTTCCACAGACAACCTGGGGCCAGAGGTACAAAATATGCCATAAAATGGAATGAAATCAAAGTGTTGCCTCCACTCTCGGGTTGACAACATTAATTGCGTGCCAAGTGCGGCAGAGCGGCGAAAGCCATAAAACATGAAGAGCTTAGGGAATTTTAACTGCCTCTTTTTTTCGGGGGTATCTCTCTTGTGGCAATTAGCTGCTGAGCTAGCGTTTAATTTATATTATTAGGGGTCATTTACAGTTATGTGCCGACTGATTTGTGACTGTCTCCCTTGCCTTTCCCAACACCCCGCCCTACCCAAACCTACCTTTCCTCGGCCCAGACTCACGGCCATTGTCAGCAGAGCTCAGTGCCAGTGCCAATGCTCAGCATCCAACATCTGCATCAGCAACAGCGTCATCCCATCCTCATCGTTCGTGGTGTTATTTCCCGGAGTAGGTTAATAGTGCCAAAACGTTGCAACAACAGCGTGGCAGGCTACAACAAATGGCTGCTGCAATGACTGCAAAGAAACAAACGTTGCCTCATTTATTTCTCCTTTTTTCGTTGTGCCATTTGTGTTTGTTTGCGGCACCATCAGTTGCACCCTTCCATTCTGGACAGAGTCATGGAATAACATTATTATCCCGAATATCCCTACAAAACCATTCCCGAAAGCGCTGGGAATATTTATGCAGCATTATTATTTATTTTATTGACAGGCAGACAGCAAGAGCTGTTTTTTGACTTCCATACTCTCACCAGGTGATCCAAGAAGTCTGATTGCCTTTCCCAAGCTAAAGTTTTTAAGTCATTCTGTATGTAGAAAGCCCTTTCAAAGAGTATTAGAGGATTAAATGCAACATTTTATAAAGATTTCTAAATATTTAAGGCATGACAGAACTTATAGTTCATTTAGGAAAAAGTTGAAAGCTTAAATTTACATTATATAGTATATATATAATAAATAAAATAAAAATATGATATGTTTAGTACAAAATATATATGAAAATAAGTGACTAAGTGAGTGAGAGTCTCCAGTATTCGTTTGTGTTCACTTCACGCCAATGACAGTCACCCATCCCAGGCAAATTGACTTCGATCCCCAGCTGGATGGATGCTTTGACTGCTCCGACTCCGGCTCGATCGCTGCTCCTGCTGCTGCTGCCAAGTGGCAATAATTTGCAGACTTACCCAAGTGCTGGACTCACCAAAAAAAAAAAAAAAAAACGAAAAAAAGAACTGAATATCCAGAATCCCGAAAGAAAACCTTTTACTTTGCGCTAATAAATTGCCATTAAACGGCTTTGGAAGGCTTTGCCACAATTGTTGCACCATAATTTCCCATCAAATTTTTCACACTCGCCTCGCCGGCCCCGGTTTTTGGGGCTGCACTGCGAGTGTTCGCGATAATCAAATATTTGACCTCTGCCGCAAATAAATTCCCAATGCAATCGCTGGCCGGGCCAAGGAATCGGAATCGAGCCAAGTTAAGTTCGGCTGAGTTGAGAACGTGAAAGCCGTATCCGTTGGATGCCGAACTCCGAAGCTGAGCTGGCTGGCAAAACGTCGACGTTGCGTGTTAAACACAATTCAAAGTCTATAATTATTGTACAATTGCCAACAGAACCAACAGAGCCCAGTCAGGCTTGGCTCTCTGGCCAAAGCCGAAACTCCTGCCGCCGTCCAACTGGGAGGCTGGGACCGGGATTGGGACCGAGCTGGAAGTTGGAAGTTGGAAGTTGGAATTGTGACCAGCTTGGCAGAAGCGGCAGCACATGGAACATGAAAATTGTAGCGTGTAAGTTGCAGGGGGCAGGGGTCTGAAAGAGGAGAGCATTCCAAACACACATTCTAATTCCACATTCGCCTCGACTTTGGGTTTGACACACTGCTGGCAGCCACTCCAAGTGCGCTGGCGAAGAGCGCGTGACACGATGGGTAACTATAAATTTATCTAAAGATATATATCGCTCTATATGGGTTCAAATTTAAACTGTTTTCTTAGGAAGAAATAAATGTTTATTAAAGTAAATAGAAAATATAATAGAAAATATTACAAATTAAATATATTTCCTGCCACACGATTGGTAACTATAAATTTATCTAAATATATATATTACAATATGGGTTCAAATATAAACTGTTTTCTTATGAAGAAATAAATGTATATTAAAATAAATAGAAAATATAATAGAAAATGCTACATATTAAATATGTTTCCTTTGATTTTGTCATTTTAAATGATTGAAATAAATTTGAAGAGATCTTTCTAACACTCTTAGATTGCCCTATTTAAAGTTAACTATATTCACAGGGACTTGAGTTCTATTTTAACCAGTTTATAAATAAATATATTAAATATTATAATTTAAAAAATACAAATATATATGTATAAATCTATAAAAGTCTTCTCACGTGGCCATCTCTATGCACTGCAGATGGTTATCTGAGTGAATCTCCCAGTTGAAGCGCCTGAGAATTGCGCTTCTCCAGCCGCTGACTCTGCTTCTGCTTTTAACTGTTAACTTTGCTCTGACTTTGGATCTTTTGACTTGCAATTAATGCTCCAGACCTTGCCTGTGTATGCAGCTATTGTTGCAAGTTTTTTTTTTCCTTATTTTATTCGGGGAAGCGGAAGCGTTGCCCACGCCCACTTGTCAGGCCATGGCTAACAGCTGGTGGCAGGAAGGCGGAGTGCTAGTGGAAAGGGGGTGGCATTCGGGGGGTGTTCTGTGGGGGAACCACACCGTCAGCCAGCACGCCCCCACACACACTCGGAGATGTACACATAGAGAAAAGTATGATAAGCTAAATGTTATATTTTTTTAAGGAATATAATTGAAAGTTTCTTTAATTCAACTATAATACTTTAAAAAGTAATTAAGTTAAAGATTTAGTCTGTATTTTCCCACTCTGGGTTGCTTTGGAAAACTTCGTGAGCTATCTGTGTGGAAAATGGATTGTTCCAATCTCTTCAGAAGTTTTTTGAAAGCAGCTCTCACTTAGTAACTAAAAGATATCAATTCCGTAGACAAGCAACCTTAGATAGAACCTTAAATTTCATATATCTTACTTAAGAGAATCCCCCTCTCAAAGGAATCCTTCTCTCAGTGTATAGATCGCGACAGGGCAGAGGGAGGCAAATAGCCGGAGATCTGCACCAGAGATGGCGGCAATAGTTGAAAGTCTAATTGTAAACTGTTGTTCGCAGTTCTCCTAACTGTTGCTTGTTAGGCGCTTGTTTATTAACAATTTAGCACGGACAATTCACAGGCAGAACCCGAGGACCTGTAGGGGGGAGGCGGGGAGGCGGGGAAGGAGCGGAGGGGAGACAGACCTCCTCGTGGGCGTTACTTATCTCCGGCTGGGACCACCGAAAAATTTATGCTCCTCCTCACACACTCGTAAAGTTGGTCAGTTTATGCGCTGACCGTTCGACCTTTCCCGCCCCCCATTTTCCCACCACCACCACCCACTGCTCACATGCGGCTTTTCCGCCGATCATAACTGTCACAAT
This sequence comes from Drosophila bunnanda, assembly GCA_035046265.1. Taxonomy (NCBI): domain Eukaryota; kingdom Metazoa; phylum Arthropoda; class Insecta; order Diptera; family Drosophilidae; genus Drosophila; species Drosophila bunnanda. The sequence goes on from JAWNOB010000130.1 coordinate 13,704,542, forward strand.
GTTCGCGGCATGAAAACGGGGCGTGAAGGATCGGGCTGGAATCACTTCTGGGGGAGAGGAGTATGATGGCAGCAGGGGGTTATCGCTGGGAGTGGGCGTGGGAGGCGGGGCCGAAGGTGACTGGGAGTCGAAAGGCTCTAGGCCATCGGTGAAGGTAACGGCAGTTAACGCATTAGTATTTCTCGCTTTCTGGGACATAAATTATAGTGATCTATTCCAAAGATAAATCTTAAAGCAAACATTCTTATTATACCCTATATATAATTTCAGTCAGAAGCTTGCAACTTAGTGAAGGAGTCATTTCCGACCCTATAAAGCATATATATTATTGATCAGCATCAAAAAATGAATCGATCTAGCCATGTCCGGTTGAAATTTAAAATGTTCAAAATTTTTCGAAAATTTGAAAAAAAGGAAAGGGAATTGTAAAAATTTGGCAAAAATTTTAATTTTTTAAATTGTAAAACTCTGTATGCAGATTTGTTAGCCTTGAAAAAACTAGCATAGAAAAGCTTTCCGAATTGAAATTCATTCATTTTTGGCTATGTTATGATGTTTGAAAAAAAATTAGCATATTATTAATTTATAGTTTGTAAATTAGTTGTAAACATTTTAAAAGCATATTTTTATTACATCTCATAAATACATACATAAATATATTCCTAAAGCTGAAAGTTAATAAAGAAACTCTCGTTGGGTATACACAAATTTTAAGTACTTTACTAACTTTAACTAACATTTGAGAAAAATAATTTAAAAATAATACAGAAATATATTTCTTTTCCTTATAATTCCTAAATTAGTTTAAATTTACTATTTCTATAGAAACCTATGTACAATATTCCATAGAAAAACGTAACTAACTCGCAACTCCCCTTTTCTTCTCATTTCAGGTAAGCTATTCAAATCGCCCTGCACGCGGTTATTGGGTTATGTAAGTTGGCCCAACTACAGCAGAGACTAACTTAAAACCAGGCTAGTAATTGGACAGATCGGAGCTGAGCGGGCCCAGACCAACGCCCTAGCTATATATAGGGGGGGGAAAGGGGACTGTTGGAAGTACGTAGTTTAGCGAAAATCGTAACAACAATGGGGCAGTGACCGTTGCAGCCAATTTCGATTCGAAATGTAAACGATTTTCGTTTTAGCAGTGCCTTGCATAAGTTTTGTGTGCGCAATTCGGGGCTAAATAAGCCAGTGGAATAATAACGGCCGGCATGGGTTAATGATGCGACATGTTAGCCAACCAAACAAACACACACAGGCAACAAGAGCAAACGAAAGACACACACAGAAAAAAAGAAGAAAAAATGCGTCACGCTTACCGTTAGCATGCCGGTGAAAATCGCTGGAAAAGGGGTGGAAAATTGGTGGGGGCTTGGGAGGTGGAAAAGTGGGAGGCATGCCACGGAGAACGCACACGTAAGGCGAGCTCCAGCCCCTCCCTGGGGGGTCTTGCAGCAGCAGCAGCAGCAGCAGCAGCATCCCATCCCATCATGCATTTCCACTCTCCCACGGATCAGCTTGGACTTTTCCAGCCGCCCAGCATGTGGTGCGCTCCCTTTTTTGGCAAATTTGGTGCAGTGGCAGCATCAGCATCCGCAGCAGCAGCAGCAGCAGCAGCAGTAGGAAAAGCAGAGCGGCAGCGCCTTTCACAAAATCTAATCAGCAGGGGAGGCGCTCGAGAGGGGCTCGGTGCGAAAGGAAACGATCAGAGCAATTTACTCAAGCGCAAAATTAGTAGTGAAAAAAAATACCACTGGGAACCTGGTTAACTTTTAAAAAGACGAACTTCAAATACACTTAGAACAGGGACAAATTTTTTATTTAGGTAATAAGGTGTGATAATTTAAATAATTTTTACAGAATATTTATTATTATTAATGTGATATTGAACTTAAAATTACAATTGAGAGCTGATAAACTTTATTGATTCTTGAAAATAACAACATTTGCTTGTAGATAATGCCTTAAAATTAAATACATAAAATAACTAATAGAAATTTCGATATCCTTGCAAAGAAAATCTATCATAACTAAGCCAAAAAGCCATTAATTTCAATTCGGAAAGCTTTTCTATGCTAGTTTTTATTAGGGTAATAAATTTGCATACTCATTTTAAAATTTAAAAAAAATTTAATTTTGTTCAATTTTTGAACATTTTAACCTTTCCTTTTTTTTGAAATTATGAAAAATTTCGAAAATTTTAAATTTCAACCGGACATGGCTCGATCGATTCGACTGTTGATGCTGATCATGAATATATATGCTTTATAGGGTCGGAAACGACTCCTTCACTGCTTTGCAAGCTTATGACTGAAATTATAATACACCATAAGGGAATAAAAAGGCTCAAAGTAGGTTAAAACAAAAATATGCAGATGCACATAAATTGAGACTATATTTTCCCTAAAAGAAATATCAAACAGCCTTACGAATTTTCACTTTGATTGGAAAATCCCTGTAACACAATCGAAGTATAAAATCGTTTGCTTTTAAACTGATCAGCAATACTTGCTTGGTGATCAATAACAGACCCAAATAAATATAAAAAATCGTAGCCAAAATGTTAGACATATCTGAGCAAAAGCATCATACTCTACCAAAGAGCATAGATAACATGTTGATGGTAGTGAAAAACTGGCTGCTGATTTGACCAAGCCGACAACAGTGGGCGTCTGTGCCGCTAAGAGAGCGGGGAAAATGGATAAAAAGTCCGGCAACATGGAAATCTTGTTACGTATGCCTCCAACTCTACCCCGGCCGGGCAATTCTAATTTAAAATTCCTCGGTGCGTGTAAGATTTCCCCGATGGAAATGGGTGAGGCGGTGAGAGAGATCCGCTTGCAAGAGCAAATTTGATGCCATCTGTGTACAATTAGCTGTCAATATTGCGCATGCGCCACTTATGCAAAAGAAGACGCCGATCCATGGGAGGGCAGTGCCGCGTCCCGGGGGGGGTCCGAGAGCAAGGCAAACACAACTGACTGGCGACTGACTCATTTGGCCAAAAAGATTTTGCAACACGCAACACAAAGTCAACAGAAACACACGCAACTTTGGCTGACCAATGAGTACAGTGGTATAAATATGGTTTAATACAAGAAAAATATTCAATATTGCAAGCTCTTAAACACTCTTTAATATAAAGATACATAGTTTGTTATTATACATAATAGTTATTGCATATAAAAAATCATTAATTCATTTATTTGAATTATTATATTTTCAAATATATATCCTTGAAGTGGCATAGTTACATTTAAAGCCCACTGTCTTTACTGACACTCCATCATCAACGCACCTCAAGTCGTCACCTCTCTCCACACCATTCCCCCCTCTGGCTTACACTCAGCCAAATTTATGTCTATTGACTCACACACCGAGACATGACGGCAAGTGCAGCTCTGGAGTGTCGAGCGATTTGCATAAAAGACCTCACAGACATGGAGATGCATATAAGTTGTTGGCCAGATCCGTGGCCAGTAGAGATTAGGCCCAGTCGCCAAAAGCCACTAAATATATATTTTTGTGTCGCCTGCTCCACTTTGCGGTGCGTTGGGCAATTTCCACGGAGGAAAACTCCTGAGGCCAACGGCACTCGTTGTGTGACATATATGTGTATATATTTTAGTATTTAGTTGCAACTGTTGTACACTCGGAAAATAGTGCTTAGATTAGGTAAGTTTAGGAAAAATTCGAGGTAATACTAAGATATCTCCATGGTGGGCAGATGGGAAAGATCTTTACAAATTTCTGTTAATATCTATCAAGTCAGGAGGTAATATACATTAACATAAATATGTAATATTTTAAAATCACTAGCTTGTTTTTGCAAAAAATCAAACATTTAAGAAGAATTATGGCCATTATATATTTTTTTGTTCTCCAGGGCAACAGGTGTCTTAACCAAAAGCGCGTGAGTCGCATTATTTTTACCTGTAAGTTTTACATTTTTCTTATAACAATCTATGGACAATGGGGCGTTACCGTTCGCTCCGGTTGCAGTTGCAACTCTTCGAGCCGCCGAAATTCGTGCAGCCTTTGTGCCCCCAGCAAGTGGCACGCTTCGGGCCAAAGTGAACGTGGCCCAAACAAGGCCCAATCCCAATTCCATGGAAACCGCTCGTAGGCATTTCTCTCGGCTCTCAACGAAGCTAAATCAATGTAAAGTGTGTCAGCAGTGTGTGAGCATGTGGAAAAGGGGCAGGCTGCACCGAAATATAGTAGTTCTGACTATTGGAACCTTTTAAAAGACTCCCAAATAGGGTTCGAAGAACTTTTACTATATAAAAGAACCCTATATTTTAAAAGAATTATATTCAAAGCTGGAAATGGGAAATTATAAACCTATAAGGAAGGAAAAATACTTTATCCTATTAGGGATTTTTAAGAGTAATTAAAAATAAATATAATGTAATAAATATTTACAATATAATCTTTAGAAATTAATATATAACTTCCATCTTTTATGATTATTAAGTAACAATTTTAATATGAGAATTAGAGAGAGTTCCTTTAGGGAAATTGATTTTTAAGGCTTATTAAAAACCCTCCTGTATAATAAATATTTACTTTATAATCTTCAGAACTGAATATAGAACTTCCAAATGATATGATTTTTAAATAAAAATTTTAATATGAGAATTAGAGAGAGTTCCTATAGGAAAAGGGATTTTTAAGACTAATTAAAAACCCTGCTGTATAATAAATATTTACCTTATAATCTTTAGAAATTAATATAGAACTTCCAAATGTTATGATTATTAAATAACAATTTTATTATGAGAATTAGAGAGTTCCTATAGGTCATAAGTTAAAGCCGAATGCCTCCACCTGTGGCCCGGCAATTTTCGAGTCCACCGCCTTGACAGGAACGAAGGCTGCCACAGAGCACTCCTCCGCCACATTCCCCAGGTAGATTTATAGCTGTGAGGCCTGATGATGAGTGGCAAAAGCCATAGCCTGGGTGGTCCGACAAGTACCTTAAGTATCTCCGGCAAATTGTACGATCATAACTCAATAGCCGAGCCTCATTAGGGTTCCGAAAAAAAGAAGAAAATATATATATATACACAAAAAAAACTAAGAACTCAGACAGATCGTTCTGTGTGAGGAGGGGGAAGTGGCAAAGCCGCCTCGATGGCGGTATCGTGTGCAACAGTAGCCTCAATTTGTTGTGCTTCCCCCGCAGCAGGCACACACACTCGCGGAGCGATATAGGAAACATTCTAACTAATAGCCAAAACATTGTAAAGAATTTTCCACTCATAAAATGGATCTCAGTTTCCCTCGTTTGGGGCACTGGCTGCTGCCTCCTGCCCACGAATCTGGCGTCGTCACCGCCGACGGTCACGTCAGGCCGTGCGCGTAATGAGCGTTAAATTTGTGGCCCGCTTTCCAACTGCCATCGGTCGCCAGTTGTTTTAAGCGATCATTTTTGTTTCGGGGGATTCTATTTTTCTCTTTTTTTGGTGTTTTGGGCAACTTCTAATCACCGAAGAACACGCTTTATTATTGGTTAAATTAGTCACAAAACGGTTTACGAAGATGAGCTTTAATTATTGCCAAAAACTACAAAAAGAAAGGCAAGCTGGGCAAGCTGGAAGATGGGAGTACCCTGGACATATTTCGGTATATTCTATATATATTCCTAAACAAATTTAATATATACCTTGGCAATTAATTGAAATAAGAAAGGAAGATGTCTTTGGAAAGCCGAAGCTTTTAATACTCTTGCAGTTTGCAAGGAACAAAATATAGAATCAATCATAACTCTGCAAAAAATGCTGTTGATGCTGAACAAGAATATATTTTGCAAGCTTCTGACTAAATTAATAATACCTTGGTAGGGTATAAAAATAGAGTACATAGTTCCCCTGCTAAAGGGTACTCCAAAAAGGCTAATACAATTCTTGAGAAAAATCTCATTTAACGTTCCGTTTTCTGCGGTTGATCTGCCCGAGATGATTTTGTGCAGAAATGTGGGTCAGAATAAATTATTAATGAAGTGAATTATAATGCTTCAATTGCCGGCTGGGGCTCACTTTTGGCTTAACTCCACTTTAGTTTTCCCAAGCCTTTCACTGGCTATCAATAAATTTCCGTCTGCGATGGCAGCCGGCGATAAAGACAAACGGCCTGCCAATATGAATTAGCTAAGCGAATTGGCCATTTGGCAACTTGGTAAACAACTTCCAGAAGAGTGCATCCCCTGCCCTCTCTGCCTCTCACCCGGTGTATTCCGTGTCCAGTATCATCATTATCATTAGCACAAGTTTGCGCCCAGGTAAAATGGCAGAAGAACGACGGGGATCAGGGAGGGGCTGGCGAAAAAACTGTAGCAGTTGATAAATGTTAATGTTGATAGCAAGTAAAGCGAAAGACGAAGGTGAAATGTACAGATGGAGGAAGTTTGAATACTCTATAATGTATTATATATATTATAGGATTATTGTGACTATATCACATACTGTTCCCCACAGAGCCTTTACTTCTAGAAAGGATACAATGTCCTCAGAAGTTTTATATATAATTCTTTAGAATTTAGTCAGATATATTTTTAAGCTTAACTAACTAGAGTCTATTCTCCATTTTATTTTATATTAATTAGAACATTATTATTATTATAATTATTATGAAAAAGCTAAGAACTTTTGTATAATTCGATCTTGTTAATATACAAAGTTCCTTGCAAATTATAAAAAAGTTCTTAGCTTTCTCGAAGAGTTAGGGTATCTGGCAGAAATTGGCAATTGGCTTCCTGGCTAGCTGGAAAAGGTTAACAAAGTTCAGCGAAATTCCATTCATTGGCCGGGCAGGAGGAGAGATGGAGATGGAGATGGAGACACTGGACACAGTGGAGGGTTCGAGGGAGGACACTCATTGACGACGTTGTCGTCTCGTCTGCGACTGGAGCCGTGGCTTGTGCTTTGGCTTTTCAACACGCTTGGCCAATAAATTGTGGCCAGCACTTGTTGTTACGCTTTTAACGGTTCGGGGCTCAGATTCAGGTTCATGTCCAGCCACGGTTTCGGGCCCCCTCTCACTTTACATTCCTTTTGGCATTGGCCATGGATGTTGGATATTCGCTGGTTGGTTGTTCCTCGGTTGTTGGTACTTGCTGCTCGCTGGATGAGAGTTGGCCAGATCTATTTTTGCTTAACAACAAAATATTTTTCTTGTACAAATTTTTTACAGGAAACTGAAACTGCTTAACCATTAAAGGCTGCCTCTGAATACCAAAAAAAAGAAACATTTTGCCGCTGCTGTTGTTACTGCGAGCTCTGCTTTTTTTTTGCAAGCAACAATAGATTTGGCCCATTCGATTAGGCTTGATTTAGCCAAGAAGGGGTTGGGCTGGATCAAAAGATTTAGTTTTCAGCTTTTCCATGGAATTTCCGCTCCATTCGTGATGCTTTTTTGGGGTCCCCCGGTCTTTTCACTGCCGTTTTTCCCATTTCGATGGCATCGCATTGTCATGGCCCTGGTCAGCTGGCCCGGTCAGCAGCTACCGACCGGGGGGAATAAGTTGTAATTCCTTCTATTATTTTATTGGGTCCAATCGGAATTTGTCAAATCATCAGCCCAGCTGGTGATTTGCATAAACAGCGAACTCGGTACATTTTTTCGCCCTGGGCCTTCGTGTGCCATTAGCCTAGAAAGCACCCCGTCTATCTATAGATATCCAGCCGCATCATCCATTGATGATGATCATCTTTTTTGGCAGTTCTCTTGGGCTTGAGCCTCGGCGGTTTGTTTGGCTAATTGCCCCGCTCGGCGAACCCCTTGCGGGCCTGCTGCCTTTGTGCTAATCACTTTAACATTTGCAACTGCTTTTTGACCCGCTTTTCCGCAGAGCCGGCAACCGTTTTGTTTGTTTGTAATTATTTTTGTTTATTTCCATCGTGTTGTGTGTGTGTCTGTTGTTGTTGTTGCTGGGTCTTTAAGCAAGTAACATTTACAGTTTGAGAGGCGTTGCGTGTGTGTAATGACGGCCGATCTATGCGAATCCCCATCCAAACCGCACCGAAATACCTGAATGTGTATTTAGATTGGCTAATAGTCACGCCATGAACTCCTGCCCAAGAATCTTGATGCTAAATCTTTTGGGGCTCGGCTTGTGGCACACATTTTGGCTTTTGAGTTTTATGCAAATATTAACTGACGAGCTTGGTTTAATTAAAGGGTTTCCAGATGGAAACACATTTATTGATTCGACAGCTTATTGATTATCTTAATTAATAATCCAGAAGTATTTGCACACACTTAAATCCATTTTCTCATTAACAAATGCCTCTCCTCGCTGTCTGACGCTTTTAAATAAATGTCAGCAAAGGTGAGCAGGAAAATATTTTATAATTTCGACTTTCAAATCGAATAACAGCGCTATGAATATCAAGCAAAAATGACTCAGATAATGAAATCACTCGTTTTAAATGGCTTTTGCTTGTAACCTCTATTTCGATGCCAGAAATGATTATTCTTTTTGACAAGTCAAAGGCTTGGATTTTATATAAAGCAATAAATATAGAAATATATTCAAGATTTTCCATATTTATAAGACTTTTACCTAATTTATACAAGTTTCCAAAAATGTTCGTAAGCTGAAATTCTCATTGCTCCTTCTTTTTTATAATTTATTATATTAAGTACAGATATCACACATGAATTTATCTCAAACCAAGTAGTTAATACTAAATTTAATTTATAGTTTTAGCAAAAACTCTTCTTGAAATGTAAACACAATTTTCCAACCAAGTTTCGAGTCAACACAAAGGTTCAACTTCCTCCTACTTCTTGTTCTTTTAACTCGACTTGAACCCGATTGAGCTTTTCACATTGACAACTAGGCAGAGTCTACCTGCAGTCGAGTACCTGAGTGCCTCCTCACCTGCACCCGAACTAACCCTGACTTTACTCTTCATTGCACTTTTGGCATTGAGTTGTTGCCGCTGCGGCTGTCGACGACGAGTTGCAAGTTGTTGTCTATAAAACAGAGAAAAAAGGAAACCTGCAACTTGGTCAAAGTGTCGCCCTGACATGTTTTTGCAAAACCAAAAAAAAAAAAAGAGAAGAGGAAAAATCAGCAAAAGGCGCTTGGGAGGAAAAAATACAAATAAAAAACACTTTCCGTCTTTACGCAAAGCTGAAACCGCAAAGCGTCTTTGGGAAAGGCAGTCAGTCGAAGACTGGGAGACTCGGAGACGGAGCAAGTCCATGACATGTTTGGACTTTCTGGCCAGGAAGCCAACCAACGGCAAGTGGCATTGTGTCTCCGCCGCTGTCGCGTTGTCGTTTCTGCAACAGGTTGCACCTACCAACCAACATGTGCAACCTATAAGCTGCACTGCAACAAAAATCCAGCCACACCGCAAGTCGGAGGTGTTTCCAAGTATAAAGTACGAGTAAATGTGGGCTCGAGGAGTATTCTTTCCTGTGTGCCACAATGGAGGAGGGTCCCAGGGTAGACGAGAGCACTTGACTGGCTCTGGAGAAACGGTTTTGAGGGCATCGCCAGATGCTGGTCACTGTCTAGGCCTCCTCCGCCCAGCTCCACCTCTGGTTTCCTCCAGATCTTAGTTGGTCAAGTGGGCAGCACGGAATTAAGTCAGTGTGACAAACAATAATTTCCGTATTTGGCTGGGAAGACCCATAAAAGTTGCCGACCAGTCTCCTAGGGTCGCTCTATTATGACTCCCCATCGGGGCTAATTTCATGCAAATTATCCGTCTGCATGGAAAACCGCTCTCGGGTGGGTGTTGTCCACTTGCACAATTAAAAGTTTCGACAAAAGTTCCCAAACAAATTGGAGCAATTTCAGTTTCTATTTGTGCTTGTAATACACGGCTCTCAAGGCACCGAAAAACAAAACTATTTTTTTGGCTTTTGTTTATTGCAAAACGCCAGCTTCAAATGATAAACGAGAGGGACACGCCCCGTTAACGAGTTACAAGCGCCGGCACAGAGTTAGTTTTGTTATTTTAGCTCTGTGAAACATTTAAACAATTGTCTTGTTGGGTGTCTCTAATTGATAGTGTCGTGATTTGGCTTGTGCTGCAGCTTAAGTCAAAAGCAAAAGTATAAATAAAAGAAGCCAAAAGAGACGGGAGTTAATAAATAAAGGCGTTGCCTGGTCTTGGGAAATGCAAACAAAAGTTTATAAATTATAATTGGCAGCGGGAGTTTTACAAAAGTAACTTTTTCTTGCGAATAAATATCAGATGAGAAGTGTAATTGCAAATAACTATAGCAACATTTGGACTACAAGTTCATTTTGTATACAAAATATAGGGGTTTTAAGCAGTTTTTATACCTATATTTATAACTTTACTAAAGCTTACAGTTCGCTTATAAAAGTGTACAAGTTCCACAGCAAATATATGGTTATGTATAATTAATATATCATTTAGAACTTGATAACTAGGTATCATCTTTCATAAGTTCTATAAAATGCAAATATCAACCACAATCACAGCATGATTTCAGAATTCTTAATCTTGCATTAATTATAACAAATCTCTAGTAGAACCTTGCACCTTGCCGGCTGTCAACTCTCACAGTGCCAAAGGCAATATAGTATTCGACATTAAAAAACTTGATAATTGCTTATAAAATGCCAAGTGGCTAATAAAAAACACTCAGTGGCACAACACACCCACGCCGCACACACACCGTACACAAATCACTTCATAAATTGCAAGTGAAAAAGAGTTAAAAAAGAATACGGAAGACGGAGTCATAAACAAATCAAAAATTGTCATCGGGCATAAATGTTAATTGAGTTTTATGGACTTTTGATATCGTGAATTTTCATTAGACATGGGGTTGGGGGGAAGCTTCCTTATGTTGCCACTTCCGCATCGCACCAAACTATGGAAAAACTGACGTCTTTTCCGAGTGATTGAATGCGCTTTGTCATCGCCTTTGTTTGGACTTTCAGACTTTCAATTTCACTGCATTTTTATGTACACATCTCGGCTTCCCTTGATTTATTATAATTATTATCGGACAGCTTTAAACCGCTTGCTTCTTCCGCTTACTTTTGACGCTCGAGAGATGCAACTGTCCAGATATCCCATATTCAGCACAAAGCTGGAAGCACTTGAGAATGGTGCGATCGAGTCAACTGCATCGAAAAATGGCTTTGAATGTTCAGGTTTCTGGCTTCCACTTTATTTTTTTTTGTATTTTGTTCGCTTTTTGAAAGGTGTTAACCACTTGCGGAAGTTGTTTTGATGCACACTTCGATGCTGGTTTGATAGCAGTTAGCTGACAAAGAGAAAAGTATTTTTAACTACTCCACGTTGCTCAATCACTGTCACAGGAAAGGCTTTTTATAACTCTGCTCTGCTCTGGAAATCTCAAAAAATAAATGCTGCAGCGAGACCTTGGCACTGATGTTTTGAATTTGAATTTTTTTGTTCACTCCGAAGACTTGAAAATGTTGAAATCTTTTGGTGTTTTTACGTGCTTTGACGATCCTAAGGTTATATCTTTTAAACTTTAACGAGGGAGATCAGTTTATAAAGTAATTTTAGCATTTAAAAAATTTTATTACATATTTATTTATTTAAAATGATCCCTAGTTTATTGTTCTTACTGTAAAACCTCCTGTAGACATTTTTTTTCGGTAAATTGTACCCTCAAATTATTTCAATCTCGCTGTTGACCTCACCATTTGCTATCGGTAATCTGCATTAAAAGCCTTCTATTGCACTTATCTCTAATTTGGGTTAATCTATGCCCCAAAAGAACCGTTCATAAGAACCTCGATGGCCATCCATTTTTCTCGCCGGCTGAGAATCCTTCTCCATCTTGGGCCGCTTATCTATGCATCTTCGGGCGCTGAACAGTAGCCGGAGATGGAGCTGGAGCTGGAGCTGGAGCTGGTGCTGGAGCTGGGGCCCAGGCTCTTGGCCGGTGAAGCCTTTTAACGGCATCTAGCACCTGGAAAATTGCCAGCGCTTTGGGGTCAGTAATTAATTCACATCAACCTGCTGTACGACGACGCCTCGGATGCCGACTTTTGGACAATTGGCCAATTCATGCGCTTTAATTACTTCATAAAAGAGCTTCGTTGCCGGGCTCAGACTTTGACGTCGAGACGGTTGTTTGCTGGTAGATGCCCTTAGCTTCAAAAGCCACAATCACACAGAGAGAAAATCTATAAAACTATAAAAATACATACCTAAAAATGTATTAAACAAAATTTATTAGACAAAATATATAAGCTATCTTGTATATAAGCTTCTATACCCCTTCTGTGAGATCTGTAAGTCATCATAACTAATCCAAAAATACTTTATTTTCAATTCGGAAAGCTTTTAAATGCTAGTTTTTACTAGATTAAAAAATCTGCATCAAATTTAAAAAAATTAAATTTTTTGCCAAATTTTGACAATTTTAATGATGTAACCCCTTATCTTTTTTTGAAATTTTGACAAAATTTCAAAAATTTTAAATTTCAACCGGACATGGCTCGATCGATTCGGCTGTTGATACTGATCAAGAATATATATACTTTATAGGGTCAAAAACGACTTCTTCACTGCGTTTTAAGCTTGTTACTGAAATAGAAAGACACTGCAAGGGTATAAAAAAACAAGACAATTTTTTAACAGTGTACACTATAACTGTTCTCCCTTGCTTACATCGGTCTCCTCTTTAGATTTTTGCGCGCCTTTTGTATTCTCCTTTATTGCGCTTTGATCGTTGCCCCTTTTCGACTGTGGTAGTGGTGATTAGTTATTGTTTTTTTGTCTACCTTTTGTTGGTGTTTTGTAGTGATAACCTTAAAGTTTTTCAGGAGTTTCTGGGCTTTGTTGGACGCACAATTTCGATGAAGCATCGTCATAGTTTAACTACGCATTTCTCAAGGTTCGATCAACTTTTTTTCTCTGTTTGAGAGTGAAAATGAGAGAAAAGCGGTGGGCGAGCAGAGTGAGTCTATTTCCGAGCCCCAATAATTGGAGTGTAAAACGAGATTAGGTGCTGTCCACGCTTCGATTCCCAGCAGCAGCTTTTCATTCGTGGAAATTCGTGAGTGTTAATCACTCACTTATCACTTTACACAGAAAACGCCTTTAACTAGCTAAAATGTTTATAATTACTAATTTATTTAAATGGATCTCGCGGTTTTTAGCTTTCTCTGAAACGAATGTTTCGTATATATTATGTATTTACCACAAAAACTTCCTGGTATGTTTAAATGTTATGGAATAATGTTTTACTAGAAATTAAATCAAGGAAAATTTTGTAGAATATTTATTGTAAATATTACATGCTATGCACATTTCTTGTATTTAATTATCGTCTATTTTTAACTTGGTTTTAACACTTCGTAAAACACAAAGAAAAGTAAAAATCTAAAAGAAATTTATAGAATTAAAACCGAAGCATAGACAGAGAAAAGTTGGAAAAATCAAGCAGAAAATGCCTGCTGTCTGGCAAAACAATTTGTAAATTGCTTCCGACAGCAAATTCAATAATAACAACGGCAGCGGCCGGAGCAGCCGGAGAGGCAACTGCTGGCAACTAATAGTTACTTTCAATCATTCATCATCGATTTCAATAAACAATTTCAATGGCCAGGGCAGCGCTCCCCTCGCCAGAGCTTTGAACGTGTGAAAGATTTGTTTCACTCCGCCCCGGCTCTCTCCCTCCTCCTGGCCATTTTCTTCTGCCACTTCTTCGGGGCGATGACTGGCCGAACAGAGACGAGAGATCCATTTGGGCCTCATGATGCCGCATCTTCTATTGCTTCAGTACACACACATCTGTATATAATTGGAAATTCTCGTCGCTCACATAGATACATAGTTGCGAAATCCCAAAATGGATATTTGACGAGGCAGGGTGAAAGAGAACAGAGCCTCTCTGTGGGGCACATGCAACCTTGACATTTTATGGCGCCCCAAGTGATCACAAAAAAGGGAGAACGCCCATGCCGAATATTAGAATATTTTTATTTCCGAGACGCGATCAAAACGTGTTTCGATAATCGCCTCAAAATGTCAAGAGTCGAAATGATGCGATTTATATATATATTTATATTTTTATATAGACATTACTTATGTCCCGAGTGGCAGAACAACAGCCAGCGGGCTGTTAGAACCAGTCAATGCCAATAACAAGTCGGTTGTCCAATAAAATATATATTACCAAATAAGCGAGGCAACATATTTTTGCACTGACTGGGAAAGTTAAGACAAAAATAGCAAGAATTTCTTACTCGCAGGGTTGCTATAATCATAAGATTCCTATTTTTAATAGTCCTCCTTGGAAAACACCTGTGCCTTTGAGTTTTCCTTCTTGAAATCTCGCAACACTTTCCTCTGGCTCTGCTAGAACACTTTTTGTGTCGTATGCTAAACAAAAGACTCAGGAAACGAACTGGAGGCTGGCGCACTCGCTGGCTCAGTTCGCGTTCCTCTGCTTCGCTCCTCCTCCGGCACCGGCGGATAATTGTGGCATAAAAATTGCTTTTCATTTGCCTCAAAATGAAGCAATTGTTGGATGCCCGAGGCGGGGATGGGGGGGGGGGGAGTGCAGCCGCCGGGGAGGCAGGAATGCCATGCGGATGTGAAACTGCGCATGTGCGGCGCGGCGCGGCGCGGCGCTTCTTTTGTTTTGTTTTCTTTACGTTATTATATATTTTCTTTTTGCCACTTTCTGGGCAGCTGCTTAACATGCCACACAAGCAGCAGCGCGGAGAGGGGGAAAATCAGAGGGGGACCAGACAGGCAGCATAAAGAAGATGCAACTGCAACAGTAAAAATATGTAATTATGTTAGAAGACAGCCAGCAGCTGCCACGGCTCTCCAACTATGCTCCCCCCCAAGATACACTGAAATAAATGAAGAGCAAGAGTCGATAAGGCAGGTAACCTAGAGTTATTATTATGCCATGGAAGTGCCTATACTTTTCTTTCTGTGCACATCTCCTGACCCATCCAATTTCCCCCCATTTCCACTAACTCGTACCTTATTTATTACCCAGCTTAGCTTTTTATCTGAATTTATTATGCAATTCGTTTGCTTTTTGCTCTTCAATTGATTCCGTTTGATGGATTTATGTCGAAGGCGTTTGACAAATTATAATGCCAGGCATTTGCCTAATGTTTGGCATCGTTGTCGTGCTTTCGGCCAGTAAGTACTACTTGGCCAACAAACCGAACGAAACCCGTTTCTTTTGGCCATTTGTCAAATGTTTGACGGCATCGTGACATCCAAATTGAAATATGTGTGCGGATGCAGCGCGGCCGAGTGGAGATTTCCACATCAAATTAACTGCCAATCTGGTATTAATTTCATCGATCTGGCGATTAAATTGCCACAGCAGAAAATCACTCAATTTGGCCAAAAATCGAGGCAAAAGTCCCTCGCCTTTCCTACCAAATATATGCGCTCTCTGATTTTGAGCAGTCTCAACAAAGCTGCATAAATAATAAATAAAATTGGGGAAGCAAACAAACATATTGAGCAAGCCAAAATCAGCTATGATTTATTATGTCTCAACCGGTCCGATACCCATCAGCCAGGCAGCAGGTCTGCCCCTCCGCCACTTCCCCAGCGACAGGCGGCTCTGAGAATTGGGTCGAAATTAGCAACTATTTAAGCCAATTTTGATGCGTTTTAAAGCTGCATGGGAACTAAGTTATGGTAGGTATATGGACAAGTGCTGACGGCTCTCGAGATCTCTATAGAGAGAAGTATTAGAGTGGAAAAAAGACTCTTCACATTTTATGGTGAATAAAATACAGCAAAAGATACTATACACAGAAAGGAAAAGGTTGTGCACAACCTCAGACATTCAATGTTGAATTGTTCAGGTCCACAGACACATTTAATTAAAATTCTCCAACTTTGAATGGCATTCAAAAAGCATTCCCACTGCAACAATTAATTGGCAGCCTTTTTGTACTTTCCCCTGACATTGCTACAAATACCAGACACACAAAATACCTTAACAAAAAAAAACAGGCACAACGAAAAATTCCCCTTTCAACTGTAAATTGTGTGAAAAATGGCAAGCGATTTTCTCACACACTCGCAGATACAGTCAGATATACCTCCATATGCTGATGGCTCTAGACAATATGAAGATGTTTATAATATTATAATTAATTATGATTTTCTGAAGAGCCAAAGTCAAAGCAAAGTTCAATGCCAAAGCGAAAACAAACACGGCCCGAAACAAAGCCCCCCTCAGACCAAGGCACACTTTGAATGCAGCTCCCAGCTGATAATGCTTAATTATATTCACATAAAGCGCAGCCCGGCTACAAAAAAACCACAAGAACGAACAATGGCCACAGAAAAGATGAACACAAAATTGTAAGACGAGACCCGAAAGGTACTTCACACGGTTGGAGCACTTGGCCAAAAGGGCATGAAAATGCGAGCATTGAAACCAATAAACTCCATTGAAACGAGTATAATGAATGTAATTTAGATCTTTAACTAAGATATTTTCTTGAAAAGGCGATGTAAATCGCCAAGTCAATCCAAAAATATAGTTTTCAGTCACAGCAAGCTTCGATTTGTATTCGAAATAAGTTTACATTTTACCCAAAACTGACATCATGAGGAAGTTCAGGCACGAGGCTGCTATATTATGCTAATCCGGGTTAATTCCGATCTTGGTAAGCGCAAAAATTGCACTGCAAGTGCACTCTAAGGGCAAAGCGTGCCTGAGATTAGCATCGAGCGAGCTAATTATACTGCCGAAATAATTGCCACAATTAACCCAATAATGCCGAATGCCGAATCTATCGTAAAAGCACCGCAAAAAAAAAAGCAGAACAACAAGAAACAAGAGTCATTAAGTCACAAAAAGCATGCAAAGGCAATTAATTGTTTATGCCTAAAAAATATACAATACCCTTACTAAAGAGGTTTCTATTGGTTTTAAAAACAATGAATTGAATAGATATTTTTATACCCTTAAAGTGGACTACAATTTTAGTCAGACAAAGTGAAGGAGTCATTTCCGACCCTATAAAGCATATATATTCTTGATCAGCTACGAAAACTGAATCGATCTAGACATGTCCGGTTGAAATTTAAAATTTTCGAAATTTTTCGAAATTTCAAAAAAAGGAAAGGGAAATCATTAAAATTGTCAAAAATTGGCAAAAAATTTAATTTTTTAAATTGTAAAACTCTGTATGCAGATTTGTTAACCTAATAAAAACTAGCAAAGAAAAGCTTTCCGAATTGAAATTAATGCATTTTTGACTTAGGTTTGAAATTTTCAAAATTCGTTTTTTCGAAAAATTTTACATTAAAATATAGATATATACAGGTGAAAAGAATGGTATTATAATTTCTGTCAGAAGCTTGCAAAGCAGTGAAAAAGTCATTTCCGACCCTATAAAGTATATATATTCTTGATCAGCATCAACAGCCGAATCGATCGAGCCATGTCCGGTTGATATTTAAAATTTTTAAAATTTTGTCAAAATTTCAAAAAAAGGAAAGGGGTTACATCATTAAAATTTTCAAAAATTGGCAAAAATTTTTGAATTTTTTAAATTGAATTTTAATATGCAGATTTGTTAATCTTATAAAATTTAACACAGAAATGTTTTCCGATTGAAAATTAATTTATTTTTAACTGAGTTATGATCTATTTTCTCTGCAAGGGTATGGGAATTTTAGGTTTTCGATGTTAGCCTTCGTTTTTTTTATTAACATCTCACCTATGCTATTTATTTATACATTAAACTGCCTTTTAAAGATTGTTTTACTTAAATAATATATCACTTTACTTTTGTAATCGAAGCTTAACTAAGAATCATAGTTTTTGATTTAAGAAAAATATTTGTAATTAAAGCCTCTGACACTGCCCTCAGTAAACAGGAAAACAAATAACTTTCGCTCATAACATTTTATTTTTTTTTAATCGATCGTGCATGTACAGCAATTGTAAAAAATAACAAATAAATTTGTTATACAATTGTGTAAATACTTGCTTCTCATGAACCCAATTACAGAGATCGAAAGCCAGATGAACCACAGCTCTTGAATATCAACGATTTCCAAGTGGAGGTTGCCCATTTTTCGGGCACCACTTTCCACTCGCAGTGGATATACCCATTACCCATTACCCATTACCCATACCCCTTGAGTGATCTCCTTACTGGCGTATTGATGTCTCATCTGGCATTCATTTTTCAACACAACTCAGAGACCCGCTTTATTTGCCCAACAATTTCAGTTCGCCGCAAAACAATTATCTACGGCCGCTGTTGTGAACTCATTTGCATATATATTTTTGCACAAGCATACCAATAAAAATAAAACCTTAAAAATATACTATACAAGTATATATAAACTAAAGTAGCTCAAAGCTGCGGCCGAGCTCATAAACAAATTGATTAGCGTCTTCGGCAATCATTGCCGCAATCATCGGCCAGAGCAGCCTGAACAAAGCCCACTCGCCACACAGAAAAATGGTGATGGATCATGAATAAATCGCCGGCCATTTGGATGGCTTTGGACAGCTCTTGGAGCTGTTGCCAAGCAATGGCATCGGACCACAGCCTGGGCCACCTACGCCTCAAAAGACTTCGCAGTTGTGTGCGATCTGAGTGGTGGACACACCTCTCTTCACACCCGGCACGTGTGCGGATCTGCTTAGTTTCTGGTCAAATAAAAAATAAATCAATTAGCAGGCTGACTAATCTTTTAGCTTTATTGCATCTCCTTAGCGCTCCAGATCGATATTTATTGCTATTTATGAGATATCACTGCCTATTGTTCTTACAACAAGGATGATGTGTTCAAGGATTTTTATTTAAGGATACCTAATAATTAACAAATCTTTTTTCTGATTTCCTTATTCCTCATCCAGATACATAACCCCGGCAGCAGCGGCATCGGCATCAGCAACCGCATCAACCTCAGGGGCAGGCGGTGTCGTCGCTGGCACCAATCTAGCAGTGTATCCCACGGCCACCGCCCAGGTGTATCGCTCCAACAATGGCCTGGATGTGCTGGACTGCGCTGGACTGGAGCACCACAGTGCGGGGACTGCTGGGGCGATGACCACATCCGGACACTCGGGCAGTTCCGGATTCTCGCAGCGCCTCAGGGAACTGGCCGCCTCCGCGGGCCTGCTCTCCCTGAAGCCCCGCCAGCCCCTCAAGCCGGTGATCAAGACGCGCGGCTCGCCGGGTCCGGAGTTCCCCAAGAAGGTTACCTTCAGTGCCTTCGCCACCGTGCAGGTGGTGTGAAAGTGGGGGCGAACAGTGGGTCTAGCATCTGTGGCATCTGTGCAGGCGCAGAGCAAGGTAAGAATGTTTACTTTAAGCAATACTAAAGAATTTAGACATTTACATACCCTTGCAGGGCATTAGAAGCTTGAAACGCACTAAAGGAGTCATTTCCGACCCCATAAAGCATATATATTCTTGATCAGAATTAACAGCCGAATCGATTAAGCTATGTTTGGTTGAAATTTAAAATTTTCGAAATTTTTCGAAAATTCAAAAAAAGGAAAGGAAGGGGTTACATCATTAAAATTGTCAAAAATTGGTAAAAAATTTAATTTTTTAAATTTGAGAACTCGGTATGCAGATTTGTTAGCCTTAAAAAAACTAGCAAAGAAAAGCTTTCCGAATTGAAATTAATGCATTTTTGGCTTAGTTATGACACTTGTAAATTTTTTATTTACCTAAAAAATAGCATAGAAAAACATCAATTTAGTGTCCCCAGAAAAAATATACATTTTAGATTTTCTTGGTGCTATAGAAAATCCATCCTTTTACAAGCTCTTTTCAATATATTTAAATTGTTAAGTAATTCTAAAAAATTACATAAAAAATAATACAATCTTTATCTTCTCTTTTCAGTTTCATCTTGCACTTGTTAACCATTATTTGTTGTTGTTTTTATACTTGTTGCTGTTGTTAAATGTTTAGCCAAAACTATGGGAACCATAAGCGAAGGATGCATCCAGATAATCTTCAACTAAAAGAAAAAACAAAAAGTGTTGTGCCATTTTTGTGGCTTAAAAATTAAAATGAAAACCATATAGAGAAAATTAATTAAACCCCATAGCTGAAGAAAATACCTCAATTTTCTATCTTTCTTGCTACTTTTCCTGCTTTCCATTAATTTCCCCTTGGTAGACTGACTTTTTCAACAACTTTTCTATAGTTCCTTTCGATTTCTGCTCTACTAAAACAGTATTTTCCATCTTTTGATCACTTTCCTCACAACCTCATTTGAAAAAAAAAAAAACTATTATTTAATTAAGACCATAAGCTCCGAAATTCTAAATATTTTCTATTCAACTGTAAATATGAATGAATTTTTGCTTAAAACAATTTAAACAGCAAATATAGTCATAAATATATGTATTCGACGTAAACATGTATCCATTATGTAAGTCTGTTTTGTGTATATATATGTGTATATATATATATATATAAATCAAGATTTTGCATTGTTTATTTTATAAGGAATGAAATACAAATTTCGAATCTGCACAAATTCTAAGCTAAACAGCTGTAAATTGTATTTAAATTTAAATAATATATACTATTTAAGCCTAATATTATGCATGATGAATAAAATATAAATAAATCAAAACCAACCCCAAATTGTTTTTATTTAATTTGGTGAAATCGAGATGTTTAATTTATGATTAATAATAAAATACTGATAAAATAATATATAATAATTTTAACATAAGCCCTTAGACTTATTAACGCATGCAGTGGCGCCTCTGCGGAAGTTTGGTACACTAAAACGCTTGAGACCGAGAAATCTGGCAGCGCCGGATCTCGAGCATATTGCGCTGCCAGACTTTCAACTTCCAATCTCATAAGCTTAAGTGTGCCCAGCTGCCATGGAGGTGGAAATCTGCCCAACGGTTAGTTAGCCCTCAAAAAAAGCCAGTTTTGACGGGGAAAAATCCAAATTGGCAGCATTGCCTTCAAGAGATAAGTGGTCACTCTGTTTTTTTTTTAATTTAAAGGTCGGTCCGAGCTGCGTCGGCGTCATTGAAAAAAAAGAAGTCGAATAATTTATTTCATCGGGTTTTCGTGACGTGGCCTTTCACCGGGGGTAACTCGTATCTCGTCCTCGTAAATAGTGGATCGTAATCATGAAGTATTATCTACTGCTGGGGCTATTGCTTTTAGCAGGTACGTTTTGCCACGCCGCAAACAACGCCCCGCTCCGCTCCGCCATGCCGGTGTTTTAACCTAATTTATTCATGTCTCGTTCTTTGCGTGCCGGCAGGTGTGAACCAAATCGCGGCTGCTGAGGATGAGGCCAGCACGGAGACCATTGACTTGGACCTGGGGTCCTTCAAGCAGGGTTCTCGCACAGGTAAGTAACTCCCCCGGCGAGTCGTGCCAATTTTTTGGTACACGTCAGCGTTCGCAACCCAGCGGCTATTAACGCCCCTTATCTATGGTAATCCCACAGACGCCGAAGCTCTGAAGCGTGAGGAGGAGGCTATTCAACTCGATGGCTTGAACGTGGCGCAACTGAAGGAACTGCGCGAAAAGGTGGGCGTCTTCCCGCTGGTTCACTAAGTACACGTATGACTTTGAATCTGATTGTCTTTTGCAGGCCGAGAAGTTCACCTTCCAGACGGAGGTAAACCGAATGATGAAGCTGATCATTAACTCGCTGTACCGCAACAAGGAGATCTTCCTCCGCGAGTTGATCTCGAACGCCTCCGATGCCATCGACAAGATCCGCCTGCTGGCTCTCACCGATCCCAAGGCTCAGGAGACAAATCCTGAGCTGCACATCCGCATCAAGGCCGACAAGGAGAACAAGGCACTGCACATCATGGACTCGGGCGTCGGCATGACCCACCAGGATTTGATCAACAACCTGGGCACAATCGCCAAGTCGGGCACCGCTGATTTCCTGGCCAAGATGCAGGATCCTAGCAAGGCAGAGGGTACGGATCTTAATGACATGATTGGCCAGTTCGGTGTTGGCTTCTACTCCGCCTTCCTGGTGGCTGATCGCGTAGTGGTGACCACCAAGCACAACGACGACAAGCAGTACATCTGGGAGTCAGACGCCAACAGCTTCAGCATCACCGAGGATCCCCGCGGCGACACTCTGAAGCGAGGATCCGTGATCTCGCTGTATCTGAAGGATGAGGCCCAGGACTTCCTCGAGGAGGAGACCGTCCGCGAGCTGATCCGCAAGTACTCGCAGTTCATTAACTTCCCCATCCTGATGTGGTCCAGCAAAACCGTCGACGAGGAGGTCCCCATCGAGGAGGAGGCCAAGCCGGAGAAGACCGAGGACGATGTGGAGGACGAGGATGCCAAGGTCGAGGAGGCCGCCGACGACGACAAGCCCAAGACCAAGAAGGTTTCGAAGACCACCTGGGACTGGCTGCTGATCAACGACAGCAAGCCCATTTGGACCCGCAAGCCCGCCCAGGTGACCGAGGACGAGTACACCAGCTTCTACAAGAGCCTGACCAAGGACTCCAGCGAGCCCCTTACCCAGACGCACTTCATTGCCGAGGGCGAGGTTACCTTCAAGAGTTTGCTCTATGTGCCCAAGATTCAGCCCTCTGAGTCCTTTAACCGCTATGGAACCAACTCTGACAACATCAAGCTGTACGTGCGTCGCGTCTTCATCACCGACGAGTTCAATGACATGATGCCCAACTACCTGAGCTTCATTCGCGGCGTGGTCGACTCTGACGATCTGCCCCTGAACGTTTCCCGCGAGACCCTCCAGCAGCACAAGCTGATCAAGGTGATCAAGAAGAAGCTGGTGCGCAAGGTGCTGGACATGCTCAAGAAGATCGACAAGGAGGCCTACGAGAAGTTCTGGAAGGAGTTCTCCACCAAGTGAGTAATATCCCATTATTATAGAACTATTTGAATCTAATCATTATTTTAGCAGTAGATCTACAGTATATATGCCAATTTTTCGAAAAATCGAAGTTTAAAAATCTCATAACTAATTCAAAAATGCATTAATTTCAATTCGGAAAGCTTTTCTTTGCTAGTTTTTTTAGGGCTAACAAATCTGCATACCGAGTTTTACAATTAAAAAAATTAAATTTTTTGTCAAATTTTAACAATTTTAATGATGTAACCCCTTTCCTTTTTTTGAAATTTTCGAAAAATTTCAAAAATTTTAAATTTCAACCGGACATGTCCCGATCGATTCGTCTGTTGATGCTGATCAAGAATATATATACTTTATAGGGTCGGAAATGTCTTTTTCACTGCTTTGCAAGCTTCTGATTAAATTTATAACACCATTCTTTGGACCGATATATATCTATATTTTTATGTCAAATTTTTCGAAAAATCGAAGTTTAAAAATCTCATAACTCATTCAAAAATGCATTAATTTCAATTCGGAAAGCGTTCCCGCATAAGGTTTTGTTATATTAACAAATCTGCATACTTCATTTAGAATTCTAAAAAAATCAATTTTTTGCCAATTTTTGACAATTTTAATGATGTAACCCCTTTCCTTTTTTTCAAATTTTGACAAAATTTTGAAAATTTTAAATTTCAACCGGACATGGCTCAATCGATTCGGCTGTTGATGCTGATCAATAATATATGTATATGGTTTATAGGGTCGGAAATGACTCCTTCGCTTTGAAAAATTAAAATAGCCTCTGCAAGGGTATAAAAAGATTCGAAGCTGGATTATTATGCTGATCAGTGGCTCAGAGCCTCTGATTCATCTTTCCAGTTTAAGAAAAGTGATAAGAATACGTTTCCAAAGAACGCTGAATTCTATGAAATAAGATTTATGGTTGATTTTAAAGTAATTTCTTAAACCTTACCTCATTTCAGCATCAAGTTGGGCGTGATGGAGGATCCCAGCAACCGATCGCGTCTGGCCAAGCTTCTCCGTTTCCAGACCTCCAACGGCAAGGGAGTTACCTCGTTGGCCGAGTATGTGGAACGCATGAAGTCGAAGCAGGAACACATCTACTACATTGCCGGCTCCAACCGCGCCGAGGTCGAGAAGTCGCCTTTCGTGGAGCGTCTGCTGAGCAAGGGCTACGAGGTTCTGTATCTGGTTGAGGCTGTCGATGAGTACTGCATTTCTGCCCTGCCCGAGTTCGATGGCAAGAAGTTCCAGAACGTGGCCAAGGAGGGATTCAAGCTAAACGAGTCCGAGAAGAGCAAGAAGAACTTCGAGGCGCTGCAGAGCAGCTTTGAGCCGCTGGTCAAGTGGTTGAACGATGTGGCGCTGAAGGATCAGATCGCCAAGGCGCAGGTGTCGGAGCGTCTGAGCAACTCCCCGTGTGCTCTGGTGGCTGGTGTTTTCGGCTGGACCGGTAACATGGAGCGCCTGGCCATGTCCAATGCCCACCAAAAGTCTGACGATCCTCAGCGTACCTACTACCTCAACCAGAAGAAGACACTCGAGATTAACCCCAGACATCCTCTTATGCGCGAGCTGCTGCGCCGCGTGGAGGCTGATGAGGCCGACGACACCGCAAAGAACATGGCCGTGATGATGTTCCGCACCGCAACTCTGCGATCTGGATACATGCTACAGGAGACAGCCCAGTTCGCCGACAGTATTGAGCAGATGATGCGCCAGACCTTGGGCGTTGACCAAAACGAACAGGTCGAATTCGATGAGGACGAGGAGGACGATGCCGAGGACAACAAGTCCGCGAGCGAGGAGAGCACCAACGCCGACGATGAGGAGGAGGAGCATCACGACGAGCTGTAAGCAGAAGCAGCGGCACAGCCCACATAGATTGTACATAGGAGTGTGGAGGTTAGACTGAGTTCCACGTTGAACCACCTGGCGGCCGTTTCATATTCATTACTCTCTAGATTCTAAGTAAAGCAATTTCGTAATCCTTCGCCGTACCGTCGCAGCCGCCGCCAGTCGTCCAGAGAGCACTCCATTACACTAGAACACACACTTGGAACATTCGGCTTTCCTTTGTTTTTTAAGGCAAATGCTTGCATGTATTTCTATAATGTAATGCGTAATACAGAATCGATTCCAAAATAATTAAATGAATAAAGACAAACATTACAATAAGTCTGGGTCTCTTTTTTTTTTTTTTGAACAATTAGCATAAATTAAAGAAAAGAAAAATGCTTCATATACCTACAAAAACCATCAGCATTCCAGGTCGGAGCTCAATGGATCGTTGTTCATAGCCTTCAGATAAGAGCTCCACCTCAATTGGTCCTTTATCTGACGCACGGCATCCCCATGCGATAGCTTGTATGTGTCCGTAAAGAGCAGCACTATCCAGAGAGGCAGCAGCCCATTTATTATCAGGGACGTGTGGCTCTAATGATGATCAAGAATCAAAAACTCGATCCACAACACGCCTTTCACTTTACTTACGCTTTTGTTGCTATAGATTTCTGCCAGTTTTTTCATCATCGTGCTACGAATACCTGCGTTTAATATGTCCATGATGTCCATGTGACTAACGTGCATATAGCTGTGTGTCTGCGACTTGTTCTTCCGCTCCTTGAACAGGTTATCAAAGTCGCTTTTGTAGCGCTCGAAAGTCGACAGGACATCAGCTTCGCTCATATTTTCCAAGAGCCTGAGACAATTTAAAGACCGCAGGCGGGTGAAGGCAATTCCGTGAGACTTTATTACCGTTTATACACTCAAACCACTTACAAAATCTGAACTTCAGGCGGCTTGGAGATGGCCAGCATGCTGTCCAGCCGCTGCAGTGCATCCAAGCGAGCCCCATCCATCTGCTCTACTCTGAGTGCCTCGGCTGGTGTTGGCGTCAGAGACTTCTCCTTCGGTGCCTTGGCTGGTGATGAAGTGGCCGGCTTCGCTTTCAGCTTCTTGACTGGAGATGACTTCTCCTTTGATTTCCCACCCCCACTTTTCCCCGACTTGCTTTTCTTCTGCTGCGTGTTGCTGTAAGGTTTGACCAAAAAGTGTTAATGACTTGCATTTAGAGCTAATTTTGTGCAGTGTACCTCAAAACGAAATTGTTAAAACGACTCGGACGAATGGGAGATCGGCCGGAGCGACGAGCGGGCTTGGACTCGACGGAGCTAGCTCTAAAATGTGTGTGAATACAGCAAAACACCTCCAACTAACATCAAACTGCATTGGTTCATACCTTCCTGATGTGCTCGTGGAGCGCCTTTTTCCCTTCTGCGAGCTGCTCCCATTGCTTAAGGAACTTTCTTCTTGCACGACGCCACCCTGGGAAATGGATCTGCGTCCACGTTTGATCTTTGTTGTCGGTTGGCTTCGTGAGGTCGCTGAGCGCTCTTCATCGTCTTCATCGTCGGCATCAATGTGTTTCGGTTTCGAATGTGACGGCATTTCTTGATTGCTAAAGACAAAAAATGGTTACTGTAACTACGATCGCAAGGTGTAGCAGCCCATAGGATGTAGGTTCTTTTGTAAATGAGTCCCCCTACCCAGTCTTTGGCTTAGCTCCAGAGCCTGCCGGTTTGCTTCTGTTGCTGGGGCTGCTGCTTTTGGCGGTGCCGTTGGTCTCTGCTTCCGTGGCAATTTTGCGCTTAGTCGTGTGCATGCCCACAATTGTGGTGTCCTCGACCGTCATGTACTGCAGCTGAATGTCGAGGCTGAGGTCCACTGCAGCCAGCTCGGTCCCGGCCAAAAGGCTTATGGTCGCAGGATGCGGCTTCTCGGTGGCCTGGACCCGTACGTTTATGTGGTCGATCAGCAGCTCGTCCCGTAGCTTCTTGGCGTCCTCCCAATGGGCTAGATTCTCAAACAGGCGCCACAATGCGGTCTCTATCCTGGCCCAGCGAGCAGCGGTCATCCAGTGGTAGTCATTCGTGGCTTCCCGCTCAAAAAGGGTCACAGGTGTAGGGAGCACTTTGACGCTGCAGGCGACGCGGCGTCCCTTGTACTGGAATAGGAGTAGGTTATTTAACGTCCGCTTCGTCGCTTTCCATGGCTTACATTATATATTTGCGACAATAATTGGCAATCTCCAGTGGCGGAAAAAGACATTTTGACAAAATTCTCACAACAAAAAACTGGAAATAGTGTTGCCGGACTGCTGCCGTCAAGAAATCCCAAAATGTCAAGATTCCCCTTAAAAATGCAGTTTTTCAGAGAGCGCGAAAACAATTCAAATTCAAACCATAGATTACATTTGTATAAATATTTCTGTATCTGGAGTGAATGATAACCTCTTGACAGTAAAAGTGCAATCCTATCTGAAAAGCAATTATTTCGCCTTATTGTCCATTCTTATTGAGGCAGGCAGAGCGGTTCAGTTAACAACTGCATATTGACAGCTGTTTTTTGTTGTTAAAGTATTTGCCATTTTGGCTAAAACTAAATTATTTGGTGCCCTAATTGCTTTCCAATTACTCAGAAGGCTTGGCTTAATAGGACTATGTATTATCTTATCCCTACTGATGACAGATCATATACCCACAGTATTGATTTGGGGTTAAAACGGAAACGATGTCTTCACTGCTTTTCAAGCTCAAAACAAACTAATATAAATACACAATGCTGTTAGTTAAAAAGAACAACTTTAAAACATTTGTTTAAAACACAAAAAAAAACTTTTAAGCTTGTATTCGGATTTCGATTTTTGTTTACATTTCAGTAAATTTATTTAGAACTGATTAAAATAAGGGGCTTTTTCTGGAATTGTGATAAGCTTGCAAAACAACGGAAATCACTCTGTTCGGTGTTTTAACTTTTTAAAGTCTTATATATTCGGGGTATTGGTAATCAGTCAGAACCTGAATGAATGGCACAGAAATCAATGAATGTGTATTAGTTAAAAACTTACAAATCCTTATCAACGCCAGCGCGTGGCTTAGGTCAAGTATTGGGAGAGAGTAGAGCCAGAGCCAGAGCCCATTATTCGCATTAATCCGCAATCTCAGGCAGTTCGGATCGTAGAGACTGCGTTCCGGGCTCCGGAGACTGCTCAGTTCTCAACCGCGGCCTGAATAAAACAGTCGAGTTTTAAGTTTAGCGCATGTTCATTCAAATAATCCGGGACGATCAGTGATTACTACTTAAATATATATACTTACTGTGTGCCTATTCCGATTAGTTTATGAATCGGGGCAATATGTTTTTAATCTCAAATCCGTGGCGTCTTATTTACGTCCTGATCTGCGTATTTTCCTTGACGTGCGAAGCGAGAAGCGTTACGAACTCCCAGGAGGGAGCGGATTGTGAGAATGTGATCACCGATGACACGGCGGCGTTCCTGCGATCGTACGGGGAGAAAATGAAGTCCTACATGAACGTCAGCGTGGCTCCATGCGACGATTTCTATGAGTACGCCTGTGGGAACTGGAAAAACGTGAGTCCGGATCACCAATCGCCCCACAGGAGGAGTAATCTCCTGGACATCGTCTACACGCTGAATGACGCGACTGAGGAGCTTCTCACCAAGACGGAGCTGGCGGAGAAGCTCAACGTATCCGCCGAGATGCTGGTTGTACAACGATTCTATAACGATTGTCTCGCGGCAGCGATCCATCCGCTGCCAGCTGCGGATCCAGCTTATCTGGCGCTTATCAGGTCGCTGGGTGGTTTTCCCGCCGTCGACGGCGACGCGTGGAACGCCTCCAGCTTTAGCTGGTTCAACATGAGCTCTCAGCTCACCAACTACGGAGCTAACGGCCTGATCGACGAGCACATCCTGCCGCAATACCCTTTTGAGCCGTATTTCAAGCTGCCGGAGCTGGGCTTCGACCACATTGTCAAGACGGAAAACGTTGCCAATGTCACATCCCGAGCTTACGTGCTGAATGAGCAGCGGATGAGGGGCTACCTCGAGTCCTACAAGCTTCCGGAGGACAATATCACTGCCGTGATTGCAGGCGTGTTTGACTTTTGGCGCGATGTACTCATCATAGCGGACAAATTTGATAGTGATATCGAAACGTGTGAGCAGCTTTCTGCCGATAAAGAGATACCTCAGTTTCCCCATTGGAAGAGCTTCTATGAGATCGCCTGGAACGGGCTAGACTTCAATAACGGAACCTACACCAGTGCGTTTTGTGACTACTACTATGTGGAGCTGGACAAGGTGTGTGCCATGCACCAGGAAGCGGTGGCCAACTATTTGGCCATGCAGCTCCTATATCGCATGGATGCCAAGCTCAAGGGGACCAAGGATCAGAAGGATTACTGCCTGCTAACCGTCCAGTTCTCAATGAGTCACCTCATCAGCGAGCTCTACATGGCGGTGAGTGGAAAGCTAAATATTATCAAGAAAGGAAGCTAATTTAGGAACGCCGAAGTTTATCTACCCTTGCAATTTGGAATCTATTATAACTAAGCCTAAAAAAACCGTATTCTTTTAATCGCAACTTAGATATGACAATTTTTTCGAAAAATCAAAGTTTAAAAATTTCATAACTAAGTCAAAAATGCATTAATATTAATTCGGAAAGCTTTTCTTTGCTAGTTTTCTTAAGGCTAACAACTCTGCATACAAAGTTTTAAAATTAAAAAAATTAAATTTTTTGCCAAATTTTGACAATTTTAATGATGTAACCCCTTTCCTTTTTTTGAAATTTCGAAAATTTTCGAAAATTTTAAATTTCAACCGGACATGGCTCAATCGATTCGGCTGTTGATGCTAATCAAGAATATATATACTTTATAGGGTCGGAAATGACTTTTTCACAGCTTTGCAAGCTTCTGACTAAAATTATAATACCATTCTTTTCACCGATATATACCTATATTTTAATGTAAAATTTTTCCAAAAATCGAAGTTTAAAAATCTCATAACTACGTCAAAAATGCATTAATTTCAATTCGGAAAGCTTTTCTTTGCTAGTTTTTTCAAGGCTAACAAATCTGCATACAGAGTTTTAAAATTTAAAAAATTAAATTTTTTACCAATTTTTGACAATTTTAATGATGTAACCCCTTTCCTTTTTTTCAAATTTTCGAAAAATTTCGAAAATTTTAAATTTCAACCGGACATGGCTCGATCGATTCGGCTGCTAATGCTGATCAAGAATATATATACTTTATAGGGTCGGAAATGACTTTTTCACAGCTTTGCAAGCTTCTGACTAAAATTATAATACCATTCTTTTCACCGATATATACCTATATTTTAATGTAAAATTTTTCGAAAAGTCGAAGTTTAAAAATCTCATAACTAAGTCAAAAATGCATTAATTTCATTTCGGAAAGCTTTTCTTTGCTAGTTTTTTTAAGGCTAACAAATCTGCATACACAGTTTTACAATTTTAAAAATTAAATTTTTTGCCAATTTTTGACAATTTTAATGATGTAACCCCTTTCCTTTTTTTGAAATTTCGAAAAATTTCGAAAATTTTAAATTTCAACCGGGCATGTCCCGATCGATTCGGCTGCTAATGCTGATCAAGAATATATATACTTTATAGGGTCGGAAATGACTTTTTCACAGCTTTGCAAGCTTCTGACTAAAATTATAATACCATTCTTTTCACCGATATATACCTATATTTTAATGTAAAATTTTTCGAAAAGTCGAAGTTTAAAAATCTCATAACTAAGTCAAAAATGCATTAATTTCATTTCGGAAAGCTTTTCTTTGCTAGTTTTTTTAAGGCTAACAAATCTGCATACACAGTTTTACAATTTTAAAAATTAAATTTTTTGCCAAATTTTGACAATTTTAATGATGTAACCCCTTTCCTTTTTTTGAAATTTTCGAAAAATTTTAAAAATTTTAAATTTCAACCGGGCATGTCCCGATCGATTCGGCTGTTAATGCTGATCAATAATATATATACTTTATAGGGTCGGAAATGACTCGTTCACTGCTTTGCAAGCTTATGACTGAAATTATAATACCATTCCTTGGACCGATATATATCTATATTTTCAAAATCACATAACTCAGCCAAAATAGCATTAATTTCAATTCGGAAGTTTTTCTAAGATTAACAAATTTGCATACTTAATTTAAAATTGATCAAGAATACATATGGTTTATAGGGGCGGAAACGACTCAGACTCGGACGAAAATGCCCTGCAATGGTATACAAATTAAATTTATTTTTTTAATAAGGTCAAATTGTTGAAGATCTTCCAAAAATTGCAATTACGCTATGATTACACAAAGGTATTACGGCTTAGTTCGAGAATGCATGTAACAGACAGTAAAAGGCAACTGTGATTTATTAGATGTTAAAAATTGTTGTTAAATTTGAGCGTTACTCAACTTTGTGTAATAAAAACAAAGTAAGCAAGTAAACTAACAATTAAAAAAAAATAAATCATTGCATTTGCGGAATTTGAAAACAAGCGGATCTTCCTAAACTAATGTAAGCCCGTCACTCAGACCTTTAGAAACTCCTTATGTAATGCCTTTTTTGCAAAAAAAAAAAAATAAATAAAATAAACAAATTTTCAAAAGATAATTAATATTAGTTTGCAATAAAACAAGTGTTTGTAAAAGGGATAGCAAGATCGCAACACACTGTAGCTCATTTAATTTAATGACTGCGTTCGAAGTGTGTTGGTGCATAGTCAATTTTTCAAATAGTTAAAGTTATAATAAAAATATTCTATAATACAAAAAAAAAAAAGAAAATAATATGGAATGTAAATATTAAATTGTCTTTCTCTCCCTCTTTACAGGAGCACTTCAGCGATGACACACTTTTGGAGATTTCCAACATGGTTAAGGAGCTGCGGAAGAGCTTGCGTCACACACTTGAGAATGTCGAGTGGTTGGACACGGAGACGCGACAGGCAGCGCTGGATAAGGAGTCCACCATGATTCCTGTGATTGGGAGATTGAAAAATAAGGAGCTTACCGAGAACCTGATCCGGCAAATCGCCACTCTAGAGGTAGACGAGAACAGCTTTCCCAAGAGCATGATCAACATTCGGGAGATGTCCACCCGTCAGCGCCGCTACAATGGTCTACATTCCGAGGATATGCCGCACGACACGAAGCCACTGGAACTGATGTTGGCGATGCAAGTGAATGCCTTCTATTACAACCTGGATAACTCCATCTATGTGATGGCCGCGATCCTGAATCCGCCCGCTTTTCACCGCTCCTGGCCGAATTCGTTGAAGTTTGGTACCTTGGGTTACCTGGTGGGCCACGAGCTGACGCACGGCTTCGATACAATGGGTTCCACATTTGATGGTCATGGCGAGCACCGACAGTGGTGGTCCAAGAAGTCCGAGGCTGTGTTTGCGGAGCGGGCCAAGTGCTATGTGGACCACTTTAGCAGTTACCTGATACCAGAAATCAATCGCACGGTCGACGGCAGTGAGACCAAGGACGAGAACATCGCGGACAGTGGCGGATTACGGGAGTCACTAGCCGCCTACCGGAGCCACATGAAGCAGCTCCAGTTAACGAATCGAGAGAATAACGAGACGTTGGCGCCACGCAGCGAGCAGATGCCTGGTCTGGATCTCTCTCCTGAACAGCTCTTTTTCCTCGGATTTGCACAGCTGTGGTGCTCCGCTTACAAGGTTGAGCATTACTGGGAGGAACTGAAGAATGAGCACACAATCGATAAATACCGTGTGCTGGGTGCCGTTTCAAATATTGAGGCATTTGCCGAAGTCTACAATTGTCCCCTTGGAAGTCCTATGCATCCAAAGTCAGACACTTGTCGCATTTGGTAATGAATTCTGGATGGGATTGGATAGATTCGTAGACAAATATCTGGTGCTGGACAGCTACAAGAATATCGCTGGAACTTAATCATTACTAATAAATTCAAAAACAATCAATAAAGAAATAAAAAATTACCATTAAAAATTTGAATATTGAATATTTATAATCATAAATTTATACGGTTCCTTAGAAGGGCCACCGGTTCAGTCCTCGGGCAGGCTTAGTGATCCACATGTTCCGAAGATTTAAAGGCGTTTGCACCGCGGTAGTTCTCGACCAGCAATGACTTGTAGCGCCGCAGATGCACGGTGAGTCCCTCCTCGCGTTCGCTGGCGGAAAGGATTGAGACGCGGGCCACCACAAGGTGGGAGGGATTCGCTTGACTAAAGCCCCTTATCACATCGATTTCATCACCGATTTCAAGCTGGAGAGGGAGAGCAATTAGCACGCGATCCATCCGGTCACTAAACTGCTTACCTGTGCACTCTTTTTTTGTAGCTTTTTGCCGTTGACGCGTATCTTGCTCTCGTAAAAATTTAGCTCGACCTTGCTGGAATAAGGATTTAATTAGTCTTTTGTTTACATCGTGTTATGGAGGGTGTACTTACTTTCTTGCCATACCGAGGCCAGCTTTCAGTAAGAGATCCGCTCGCAGTGAGTTCACCTTGGTCTTGACCACCTTTGAGTCCCGCTCATCCTTGAAATCCTCATCGTCCTCATCGTCGCTATCCAAATCATCCGCCGCCCGCGAAGATTTCTTGTCATATTTCCACGCCGGGCCGCTGGTGTGGAGCGGTGCCCGCAGTCTGGCGGCGATAGCAAGCGATTCGGCTGTTGGTTTAAGCAAACTTCTGGCCGGCGGTGGTGTCTTCAAACATCTTCCTAATCTGGATATTTGCCGTAAACTCCGGAGCATTTTTTGTGCGGGCACCTTAAAAATTACGATAACACAGTAATAACATAACCTACAAACTACAGCTGATGGCCGCGTTGCCAACTATTGTGCCGATTTGCTTGGCGGCTGCGTTTGCTTTTTGTTTCGTTTCTTTTTGGGTTTCTTGTCGGGATTCGGGCGGATTTGGTGGACAGTGAGGGGACGATAGGTTTGTAGGTTACTCGGCAAGAAGTCATCCTCATCAACGACCGCTTCTGCGTCCACTTCCATGCATTCTACGCTTGGCGATTTCTCTCTTTTCTCCGGTTTTTGGTCATCTTTGGACTTTTTACTTTTGGCTTTCATGGCCAGATGGCTGAGTGCGGCGCCCAGTTGTTGGGTCTCCACTTGGACATCCACTTGATCCAGTTTTATGGACGCCTTATTAGAAGAGCAGGAAATAAAGTCATCGCCCCAATCAGTTTTTTCCGGTGCAACTGGAGTTGCAGGTGGAATTGGACGCTTCATTTCCTCTGAAGATGTTTGCAAAATTGCCGCTTTCTTCGTTCGCTTTCGCTGAGATTTGGGAGCAACGGGAGTTATACTTTTTGGCGGTACCGAACGTCTCCGGGCAAGAACCCACCGCTCCAAGTCCTCGCTTATACCCTTCAAGTCCAAAGGTAAAACCAGACACAGGGACTTTACCCCAAAAATCTCTTGGGTTAGCTCCTCCAACTTGGGCTGTGCGTATATGGGCGCCGTGGGCACCTTGACGGATGCACTGGTGGCTATCAGGCGGATGAGATGCGCCGGGCGGAGACTCAATGAAATAAGCAAACAGGAGAAGCGCTGGGAGTTGATGGCTCGCAGGGAGCTCTCCAGCCCAAGGTGTATGCCATGGCGAGTGGCAAAGGATTTGTCTGCCTCCTCGCTTCGGTTCTTTGCTTTTTCTAATATATTTCGGAACTCAAGCACTTCATCGTCCTTCAAAACCGGGCTGTAAATGGATGCAAGTGCGGTTTTACCTGTTGATTCAAGTTCTATTTTATTCGGCTGCCTCACCTGTGCTGCTTGTACGGATTGGCCAGGACTGTGCGCAACTTCGGCAGCACTTTCTTCTTGCCCTTGGCTTCTTTTTGTTTAATGATGGCCAAACTCATTACTTAGTTTATTTATTAATTCCCAATAATATGCAGAAAATGTGTAGTTTTTCCACCAGTGTGACCGTTACGCGCCAATTCAAATATGTCCTCAGTCCACAGTAAACATCAGTGTGACCGCCGGCCTTCCAGTTTATAATGCTAAAAATTCGGACAGCCCCAAATTGGAGAAGTTCTCCACCTCAAACTTAAACACAAAGTTTATTAAAAAGAATGGACGAAGTTCGAGTTGGAGGCATGCTCGAAGTCCTCAGGACCTCCACGGATCGAACGGTTATATACAAATGCCTGGTTAAGCTGCGCACGGACCTGGTGAAGGACAAGAATGGCATCGTTTTATTCCGTACTGCTGGTGGCGTTCCCATCATGGTAGGAGAATCGGACGAAGTTTTGGAGCTTGAAACCATATGATAATGGTGATACAATAATGTCTTTTCCAGGTTCGCCTGATAACCAAGCTGAACGAGAAGATAATGGAGGTGGTTCTAAGCATATTGGGCAACTGCTGTACGGACGAGCAGGCCTGCGTTGAGGTAGATTTTTCACTTTGTTAATGCTATTAATTGCAGATTGTATATCACATATTAAAACTATATTTCTTAATTATCACACCTGTAGGCTGTCGAATGCAAGGTAATCTCCCCGCTGGTGACAATCCTGAAGACTATACCCAATCCCGTAATCCAATGCCGCGCCTGCAGGATGCTCGGGAATCTGGCCAAGAGCAAAAAGGCGGCTCAATATCTGAATGTGCACTATGCCGCTATTGCTCCAGCCATCTGTCACATCATCGAGTCCACCAGCGCTGTGCAGACCCGCATCATGGCCTTCCGTGTGTGTCGCTTCCTGCTGGTTAGCAGCCAATTCCTCAAGCACTTTCTTGTGTCCAACGGTTTTCTGCAGCTTATGAACATCTTCGTGGCCGTGATGAAGAACAACGAGACACCCAAGGAACCGCTGCCGGACATAGAGGTATCCACGCTTATCGGCCTGAAGCGGAACCAGCACCGCGAGAAGTATTTCGAGGAGGTGGCCCGCAACCTGGAGGGAGTGCGGAGCGACATCTTCGACTACCAGATGCTGAAGAACTTTACGCGGAACTGCGACTACGCGCTGCCCAAACAGAATGAGGAGGCCGTGGAGCTGGCCCTGGAGATTTTGAAGTGTCTCGTCCTGATCTCAGCTCAGCAGATTGGAATGAAAGCCTGGGAGGTAGGTTCTTAACTTTATCGTCACAAATAGTCTTCAATAACCTTTTCTTTATTAGTCCATTTCAAGGAACACCTCACTGGCTTCGATTGTATGCTTTGTCAAGGAGGATGGTGAACAGCGAGCCTCGGCCTTGAAGATCTTGTCGAACTTCTGCAAGGATCCATGCGCCTTCTACATGCTAAGCACAGCAGATGCCATTGTGGCTGCATGCGAAATGCTAATGGCCGTCAATATGGTGAAGCCGTTGAATGAGAGCGAGTGCCGACACTGCATCAACATCATATCCACGCTGTCCACGGATGCTTGCAGTCGCTCCAAGATCCGGCGATGCGGAGCTCTGCGCAAGCTGGTGGCCATGATACGGGACTCGAACTCTCAGAGCGAGCGTTCATCGGTAATATGTCACTCCATTATATTTTTATACATAATATAATTCGTCTTTTAACCAACAACAGCTTTTCCACATCCTCAACAATTTTCAATATGACAATTTGAGCATGGAACTCTTACTCTGTGAGGGCCTGGTGCCCATGCTGGTCAGGGAACTGAACGATTATCTGACCAGCGACGATGAGCATCACAAGCGTCGCCGAGAGGAGCGACTGCAGGGTGGAAAGAAACGTAAACTGACAGATCCAACAACGCCAGAGACGCTAACCAAGGTAGGTAGCCCTTGATATATTCACCAATTAATGAACTAATATGAAATCTTCCTCTCACAATAGTTCTCAAGGACTCACGACACCATTAGCTCGGACTTTGACTCGCCGAGCAGCTCGCCCAGGTCCTATCGCACCACCAGTCCCTGTAGTTCGCGCAGCATGTCTCCGATTTGCAAGGATCTGCTGACCAACGACGACGATGACAACTATTCACCGGCTTGCAGTGACGACGACGACGATGAAGACGACAGTGCGAATAATGGCGACACGAAAGAAAGACGCATAGCCACCAACAGGGCCCAGGCCTCAAACGTTTTGGATATATTGAAGCTCATCGATGAGGGAAGCGAGTCCATCGATGACACGCTATCGGACAAAGAAGATCTTGAGGAGCTCAGCTCGGATGTGCCGCCCAAGCTAGCCCAGTTCCGGAACCAGGCAGGCGACACCATAGACATTATTGAGAATCTGATTTATAGGATAACGCTCATGGTGAACAAGCGGGTGGAGCTGGGAAAGCCGGAGACGCTGGATACGCTTATCAGAGCCATCAACTTGTTTGGGGCCAACAATAACTTTGCCAATGCCCTGACCAACATACTACTGTGAGTTCAATTGGGAATTTAAAGATTTAAGTTGCTTATAATGAATTATTTTCATAATTCCAGAGAGAGCCAGTTTTTTGCGCAGATCATCAAGCATGGCGTGGTGCATCAGCTGTATCAGCTCACCAAGGTGGAGGAGGTAAGATTGCCTAACCAATTACTGTTCCATGTTTTTAATTTCTAATCACTCTTCAGATGCGCAAGGATGGTTTTGCCTTTCTGGAGACACTCACCAATGTGGGCGAGTCCAACTACGGCAAGGAGGAGCTGGTGCGTCTTCTGCGCTGCGACGATGTGAAGGCCCAGCAGCGAGCCGCCATCTCGGTGGCCTACATCATTAAAAGTCATCGGCTGCTCTTCCAGTTCCTGTACGATGGTAATGCTCTTACGCTGCTCTTCGATCTGCTGCTGCGCATCAAGAGCGAGGATCAGTATGCGGATGAGGCAGCAGATGCCGTCACCTCAATGGCGCGGTTCACCCTGGGCATAGTCTTGCCGGAAGCCGAGACAGTGGAGAGCACGGCTGAGATTTGTACCCAACAAGTAAGTGAAACCAAGGAGCTGCACGAGAACTGCGATATGAGATTCCTGGTGAATGGTGAGGGCGACACCACGCTGACCATTGGCTTCAACAAACAGTTGCTCTGCGACGCCAGCGAGGTGTTCAACAAGATGCTAAACAGCAGCTTCCGCGAAGGGCACGAAGGCGAGATCCAGCTTCGAGACTACTCAGCCGAAGGCCTGCGGTACTTTCTGCATTTAATCGCCTGCCAGGAGCGGCACCCGAGGGAGCCCAACTACCCCGCCCTGCTGCAGGCCTACGAGATGTCGCGGGTGTACATCATACCGGAGATGGAAGCTGTGCTGCAGCAACGGCTCATCCAGTTCCTGGATTCCCACAACTGTCTGCGACTGCTCGAGTGGGCACTAAAGAACTACCACTCCGAGCTGACGGAGACGGCCATTAGCTACTATCTCTGCTCCTCACTGCCGGCGGCGGAGAAGAAGCAGCTGTTCCGGGCGGCGGAGGACTCGACCTACGCCAGCGAATGGTTTCAGTTGCTCAACGATGCGGTATTTGAGCGCTGCCGCAGCACCGGCTACTAGCCACGCCACCACCATCCCAGTTGTGTTCTGTGATCGTCTTGGCCGCCCCCCATTCCCCGGACTCGGTTGGTTTTATTCGCCACAGCTCTAGCCAAGTATTTCCCTGTGCTACAATTGTAAACTAAAAATGTAATTGTATTTCTAACTGTAATTGTGAATGTAAATGTTTAAATGTTTAGACTAAGAATCAACCAAATTCTCTGTAGCCTGTTTTGTGGACTCGTAGGTGGGCATGGCGCAGAAGCGCAGGGTTAGCCAATCCACCAGGGGCGTGGGACAGATGGCGAAGAGCCAGCGGTAGAGTCGATATCGCCAAGGTTCCTCGATGTACAGGGCCAGGGGCTGAGAGCTGGTCAAGGCATCTTGAAACTTGGCTAGCAGCGACTCGTTCCTAAGCCGATTGGGAGGCTTGAAGCCAGTCAGCACCTTGAGGTAAGTGTTGAAGGCCTCGAAGTACGAGTCGTAGAGAGAGTGCTGCTCCTGGCTAAAGGCCTCCCACATCTTCTGGGCATGCTGCTGCTGTCTGGCCGCTATGTTGCTGTCCATAACGAAGGAACCCGGTATAAAGTTGACCACCTCCATGTCGTATTGCTGCAGCTCCACGCGCAGCGAGTCCGACCAGAAGCGCAGGGCGGCTTTGGAGGCGGCATAGGGTCCCAGAGCGGGCAGAGCCTGCAAACCACAATGGCTGGTCACGTTGATGATCCTTCCCTGCTGCTGGCGAAGCAGCGGCAGCAGCTCGCGGGTTAACTTCATGGTGCCCAGCAGGTTGCAGTTGATTTGCGTCTCGATCTGCTCCGGCAACTGCCACTCGAACTCCCCGAAGCACATCACTCCCGCATTGTTGACTAAGGCATTCAACTGGTAGTCGGGATCCTGGGAGAGTATCTCCCGGAGCTGCCCGTGAACCAACCTAATGGAGTCCGGTTCAAGCAGATCCAATTCCAGTGTATACATTCTATTTCGTCCATCCTTAGAGGGATTCAGAGCCTGCAGCAGCTTGGCGCCTTCCGATTTCAAATTGTGGCAGCAGGATACTACTGTCATCTGCAGCGAATCGTGGCAATATACAGCCAGGGAGTGCCTATCCCGACACGGAGATCGAACGGTTAGTCTCCGAAACTCCTTTCCAGCTCAGATATCTTACCCCAGTCCGGAGTCACAGCCCGTGATGAGCACCACGTGCCGGCTATCGACCTTCAGATGGTTCCGGCCCAATCCCAGGCTCCGACCCAGAGCACGAAGTAGCTGGCAGCCGCTCATATCGCCTGTTCTCGAGTAACTGAAACAAAGAGCCGAGCTCCGGCCAGATTTCAAATAATGCAAAATAAGGCAAACCCGAAACTGAATATATGCATTCCCAGTATACATATATGTAACCATTATCTGTGGCGGAACGGAAGAATACTGCCTTGTTTACCTGCCCTTTAGGCTGGTCCTGAACATCTGGCTATGGGTTTGGATATTCCTGATATGGCAGAGCCTTCAAAATCATAATATTATTTAGAGAACACACCGATTTCATATACCCTTGTAGGGTATTATAACTTTGATCAGAGCCTTACATCTCACTGAAGGAGTCATTTCCGACCCTATAAATCATATATATTCTTGATCAGCATCAACAGCTGAATCGATCTAGCCATGTCCGGTAAAAAAATATTTTTTTTACAATTTTTCAAAATTTAAAAAAAAAATGTAAGGGGTTACATCATTAAAATTGTCAAAATTTGGCAAAAAATTTAATTTTTTTTAATTTAAAATGTAGTATGCAGATTTATTAATTTAATAAAAACTAACATAGGAAAGCTTTCCGAATCGGAATTAAGGGATTTTTGACTTAGTTATGTTGGATTCCACATTCACTCCTATGGTCGAATTGAAAACTTCACTAACTTAACTTAACTAACTTCGGATTCCCAGTCACTTCTTCATTATAGTTTTTATTTTTGT
Organism: Drosophila bunnanda; assembly: GCA_035046265.1. Taxonomy (NCBI): domain Eukaryota; kingdom Metazoa; phylum Arthropoda; class Insecta; order Diptera; family Drosophilidae; genus Drosophila; species Drosophila bunnanda. The sequence goes on from JAWNOB010000130.1 coordinate 13,744,698, forward strand.
TCACCTCACAAAAACCAAAAATATTTCTATATAAATTAAGCAATAAATAAACAAAATCTATTTATAATTAGAACTCCAAAGGAACAACATATTGGCATTATATCGATTTCTAAGGCGAAAAATCTTTATAAAAATGTAGACAATTGTTATCGTTATGAAATTAGTAAAGCAATCACAATACCCATAGATTTATTACTTTACTAAGATATAGGATATCCCCTTAGGGGTCCACCCTAATTTACCTGCTCGGCTTACCTGACGATAAGCCAGACCATTTGCAATTCATGCGAATTGCTGTCCTTCATTGTTAACAGTACACATATAATTCAACATTTTTTGTCTTTAGGTTTTTCGGTATTTTTATTTGATTTTATTTTATTTGATTTTATTTCATTCATGTCAATTTTGGTGATTCTTTCTCTGCCCGTTTAAGTGCATTTAGTTTCTGTCGGTTTCGATTTTTGACAAATATTGAGAATTTACTGTGGAAAATGGCGAGAGTTTGCTTATTCAGATCAATTTTCACTGTTTTTTTGCATAATACATAATTACATATTAAATAATTGCTTTGCGTTTTGTCATTTCTTATAAATGGTATTTGAAAATAGCGCATTCGTTGCGTTTAGTAAAAATATATTTGGGTTTTCTACTGCAGCTTACAGAGTACAATAAGTATATTTATCTCATTTCACATTTGCTTTTGCTTTCGCTCAATATAAAACTCTGCTTTAACGCGATTAATGTTTACGTTTAAACATATACTTTTATTTATATATATATATATATAAAGTGTTTGCATTTCTTAATTCTCTCTCAAGGCATTGTATTTAGTTTGTATTTTGAATATACATACATATATATATATTTTCGCGATTTGTTTAAATGTACAATTTTAAAACCGGCTTAGTTCCTTTCATTACGCTCCTCCGCGCTCTCATCTCCCGTTTAGCTTTTTCTACTTTCGTTTATCTGTTAGCTTTTGTATTCGTTTTATAATAAATATCACAACGCATCATCCTTCCAAAACTACACTCCCTAGAATCCTTATCATTCACAATCCCTGATCAATGCCGCTGGCATCAATCACGCATCGTCGACGATCTATCCGCATCTCTATATTCTTTTGGAAAAAATATATAACACGCTAATGAAAAGGTTTGAAAATTGCACACAATACAAGTACATAACATATGTAGCTCGGCTCGGCGTATGTAAAAAGACATAGCAAAATCATAAATTAACCATAATAAAGATAATAATACAAAAAACATTAAAGTTAACGAAAACTTTTACGATTACAAATTACAGATTACGAATTACAAAAATGAAAACATCTCCTACAACTAGCAAAATGTTTTGTTGGTTTTGTTATTGTTTCGGCCATCCGGTTTCCCAATGTCCAGTTACCGTTTTTCGAACAGATAAACTGACCGTTATATGAACTGTTTATATACCACGTCTCTGTACCTGAAAGTTAAGCCTAGTGTCATCTTAACCGGACATTCAGAAACCGGCTCCTAACAAGTTATATAAAACTTAACTTAATCCTGACTCGACTTGGTAACCTCTCCGGTTATAAGCTGACCAGCTTTGACGGCTCGGCGGTGGGCGTGGGCAGCTCCAGCGGATGCTTGTTCTGCGAGGAGCTGTTGGGCACCAGCGGCCCCGAGACGGGAGTCAGTCCGGTTCCGCCGTCCATCAGCGAATCGAAGTTGAAGACGCCGGTGGAGGGCGTTTGAATGGGCACGCCCTGGATCTCGGTGCGAGCGCCGGGCTTGTTGTTGGCCATCGTCAGGTGCATGTGGTTGCCAAAGGGTCGCTGCACGGCCAGCGTATTGGGTCGCTCCTTGGGCACCTTGTTGAGGGCGTTCAGCGTGGGACTGTTCATGCTGCCGTTGGTGGTGGTGGTGGTGACCACAGGGAAGGCACTGCCGAATCCGCTCGGCGCCGTGCCCGACATGGGCGTTTGCAGGGAGCCCGTGGAGGCGCCCGTCGGCGTCATCAGCGTGGACATGTGCGGCATCGTAGACATGGGCGGCAAAGCGAAGCGCTTGCTGGGCGGCGGCCCATCCTGATCCAGACTCGAGCTGGAGTCCAGGCCGCCATCCAGTGGCTCGTCCTTGATTTGCAGCAGCAGGTCGTTTTGCAGAGTCACCGGTTTGAGGTCCAGCGGCGAGTTGCTTCGTCCGGTGGAGTTCAGTGTGGCGTCCATGCCGGTGATGGTACCGTTGCTGCTATCATTGCTATTGTTGTTGTGATGACTGCTCGATCCACTGCCACAGCTGCCGGCACTGAGGAGACCCACAGGGGCAATCAGCCCGTTGCAGGTGTTCACGCTGAGCAGATCGGCGCGCACCTTGCTGCAGGTGGAACGATGGGCCTGCAGGAAGTAGGTCAGCTGCTTCTTTACCTCCGTCAGCGCCTCCATGTCCTTGCGCAGCTGATCGCCCTTCTTCTCCAGCTGCTCCACCTCCTCGGTGAGCTCGTTGGTCTGATCGACGCGCCTCTTGCGGCAGCGGGCCGCCGCCTGCTTGTTCCTCTCCCGGCGAATGCGGCGCTTCTCCTCCTCCTCCGGCGTCATGTTGGCGGATCTATTCGGTCTCCGGCCGCCTCCGCGACGCGCCGGCGTGGCACTGTTCGAGGTATTCGTGTTGGAGCCCGAGGATCCGCGACCGGAGTTCACCGCCGCCAGGACATTGGTGAAGTTGTTGACGCCGCCGTTGGCACCGCTGCCGCTCGGCATGTGTCCGTTCTGGTACGAGGTGCTGTCCGTGTGGGCACTTGCTGGAATTCCACATGGAGATGGTATCGATTAATAAGCTATGGAAAATGGAGATCAAATTTGAATTACTTACAAGTTTCGTCTGTGTCCTGATCGTCGTTGTTTTGTCCTTCGCCCCAGGAGCTGTTGGAGTCCCCGGAATCGGTTCCCTGCACCACACTGCTCACATCGTAGACCTGCTGGCTGATCAGTGGATTAACCACGCCCACCACGGTGGCCGTGGCTGTGGTGGTCGGAATTCCAGTGACTCCATTTCCGTTGCCGCTTCCATTATTTCCGCCACCATTGTTGACCAGAGGAGCGAGTGGCGGCGGCTTGAAGCCCGCCTGGTAGGGAGCGGTCACCGGATCATTGGTCATCTCGTAGAAGCTCTCCTCGATGCTGCGCATCGTTGTGGGCGTCAACGTGGGCGTTGTCAGCGTTGGAGCGCTCTGAATGCCATCAAAGGTGCCGAGCTGTAAGTAAATTAAAACGAACGAGTTAGTTAACAATTGCATTATGTGAATATTATAAAATTAAACGAGTATACTTTGATCCATTGCTCACTTGATATTATTTGTTTTCTCTTTAATAAGTTTCTTATTTTAGGATTATAAAAATTAATTACAGGTAAACCCTTGCAGTATTCTTTTACCATTACCAAAATTAGTAACATTTAATTCCCAATTCAAAGCCAAAACAATTGCTAAGCCTGTTAAGACCTCACATACATATTTCTGAGAATTAGGGAACGTGTTTCTTTTTGGTTTTTGGCAAAAACAAATCAAAGAAGCAGAGGGGACCCAATCCATCACTTTGTTTATATTACGCCCGCCCCCCCTTGGCGAATCTCCCTTTGTTGTTTTCTTTTTTTGGGGGCTATTTTGGTCGATGAATAAGTACGCACACACCACGTTTTATTATTAGTTGTAGTATGCGCTCGGCCAATTGTTTTCGCGCCCAATTTTCCGAATTTTCATACCGATATTGCCTACTTTCTGCTTGTTATTATTTTATACCTGCTGCGGGAAAAGCTCGCTGGCAAGAAAATTGGCAATTTCACTTGCGTCCATTGCAAAATTATCGTTGTTTGGTTGTTGTAGGTGTTGCTGCTGCTGTGGAAGTTGCTGCTGCTGCTGCTGCTGCTGCTGCTGCTGTTGCTGCTGCTGTTGCTGCTGCTGCTGCAGTAGATGTTGCTGCTGTTGCTGTTGCAGTAGGTGTTGCTGCTGCTGCAGTAGATATTGCTGCGTGGGCTGTGCCCATTGGTGACGCAACAATTGCTGCTGCTGCTCCGGGTGCTGCTGCTGCTGCTGCTGCTGGTGATGTTGCAGCTGGGCCAAGTGCAACGCTTGGTGGTAATATGGATGGTAGCCCGCATTATTATGCGTTCTACCATTGAGATTTTTCATCATTTGTTCGATTTGGTTTGTCTCTCTCTCTTTCGGTTTTAGCCTAATAACCTACTCTTCTTCCTACGCTTAAATATTAAGTATACGCAGTGACGTTGCGTATACGCACAGTTGGGCGGCTGACTAGTATTCGTTATATAAATATTAACACAACAAATTGGACAACAATGATAAATATATATGAGCTAAGCAATATCAACAAAATCTAGTCTAGTAAAGAGTATTTACAAAGAATAAAGAGAAGTTTCGCAAAATTCCCTAACAAAATGTTGATGATGATCCTTTTTTGTCTTTATGCTTGTTGTTGGTGTAGTTGTCGCAGTTGTTGTTGTTGTTGAAAAATTCGTTCGTTTTTTAGATGTTTTAAATAAATATTTTACACTTAAGTGTAGTTCGTAATTTTCTGCTAGGGCTTTTATTATAAAAATAATAAATAAAATTCGATTGGTGTAGCTGCGAGCAGAGTTCGTTGTTTGTGACGTTGATATATGTATAATATTCGTTGTTCGGTTGTTCAGTTGCTCAGTTGCTCAGTTGCTCAGTTGCTCAGTTGTTCAGTTGCTCAGTTGCTCAGTTGCTCAGTTGTTCAGTTGCTCAGTTGTTCAATTGCTCAATTGCTCAAGTTTTTTGTAGCTTTTGTTCTCTGGCGGTCTCAGGCGCTTCACGATAAGCGTTCGCTGATTTCGCAAAGGATTGAAACGCTCGGCGAAAGCGCTCATAATCAACGCAATAAATATATCGTGTGCTTGGCGGGGCTTTAAATCTAATGACACGTGTTCGGTTCACTGCTCTCAGTTTGTTTTCCACAAAAAAATCCGATTATATAATTACAGAGATTTGGCGGCGAGTGGGCTTGAGCCTTGCTCTAGTTTTCGGCTACTTAACTCCGGCTGCATTCATTTATTTCCCGTCTTATTTGGACTCTGCATATATATTATATATATTTGTGATTTTTTTTCCTTGGCCTCGGGCAACGCCTCTCAGCGATTTATTCCTCCCTTGCGGCGCTCTTGCCTTGCCCAAATATCTTTAGCTATATATAATTATATATGTAAGCGGGTAAGTATATATATATATATTTTGATTCCGCTGCGGCATGCAACTGAACTGAGAACTGAAGAAAATAAAATGTG